>OZ023308.1:3752500-5002500 GCA_964007245.1 Hypomecis atomaria | reverse complement strand
CGTTTATTGTACAACGCGCCCTCTAGCCAATGATGCCAACTTAGCTATTTTATAGCTAGATCTAGCTATTTTTGCACGCCTGTCAGCTACAATTTCTAAAAATTGTAGCTAAAAAATCTAGCCACTTTTAGCTATTTTTCAATACATCGACTTCGTCCACACTTTGTTAATTTTTAGGGTTCCGTACCCAAAGGGTAAAAACGGGTCCCTATTACTAAGACTCCGTTGTCCGTCTGTCCGTCTGTCTGTCTCCAAATGTATCTCATGAACTGCTATAGCTATAAAGCTGAAATTTTCACAGATGATGTATTTCTGTTGCCGCTATAACAACAAATACTAAAAACAGAATAAAATTAATAATGCTTGAAATTTTCACAGAATAATTAGTTGTATATTAATTTCAATAATAAATAATACAACTAAAATAAAATTAATATTTAAGGGGGGCTCCCATACAGTACAGAACCCACCGTGCGCGAGTCCGACTCGTACTTGGCCAATTGTTGAATGAATAAACGACCTACGACAATAGACAAAACTATTGTCGTAGGTCGTTTATTCACACATTGATTCTGCTTAGTTATTATTTTTACCGTTTGAGTTCGCTAGTCATCAATTTGTGTCGTAACTATTGTAATGAGAAAAATTAAGTAACTAAAGTACCTAACTAGAAAATATTAGGACTGCTAACTTTAAGAAATTTCATATTAAATATTTTGTTTTCCTCTTTTATTTCTGTAATAATTACAGAGACAAAATAAGGAAATAATGTCTATGTCGTTTGTATAACTTATTTGATCACATTAAAAACAAAACGACAACGTAAAACACCGGTACGAAAGTAAAGCCGTGTATTTTTTAAATTCACATTGTGGCAACACTGGCACCAACAATATTTTACAAAACAAAATTGTTTGGTTTTTGGTTTTTATTTCTATTTCGTTTTGCTACTTAACTGACGGTAAATAATAGTCCTGCCAGCCAGCGTAAAACATAAATATAGAGGATCCAAAGGCCTTATCACACATAATACCTAATGCTGCGGCGGACAAGAAATGTACAACGAATTGATCATAACAAGCAAAATAGTACACGGCTTTTTGAGCAGTTACTAAGCTAAACAGGCTGTAAATAGGTAGGTATTCGCTTATTACAGGAAAATACAGACTCCTATTGTCATCTTGTTTCAAGGAAAATAAACTTTTCTCAAAACTCAAAAAGTTGTAAGTATATTAATGTTGTTTTTATTTTCAGATCAGCAGCGGCTAAAATTTCGTCTGCAGGTGGTCTACAGCAATTTCCAAGCTTACTAATAAAGATTGAAGCATTGAAAACACCAACAACAGTACTCAGACAACCCATGAGAAGGCAAACGCATTTGTACATAATGCAAGAAATGAATAAATACTAAATACTAAACGCCCTAAAAATGTGAAATTGTGTAAAATATCAGTGTGTGTGTGTGTTAGTGCTAGATGCAGGTTGCTTAAAGGTTCAATTGTACATTGTAAGTTGTATGATTCGGTTTGTAAGTTGATTTAGCCTATAAAAGTCCTTAAATATTATATAAATAGACCAAGTCACACAACTAGGTAGCTGTTATGTTCGGCTGGTACACTTCCCTACATCCCTACCAAGCTACGTTAGATAAGAGTTGTGGATAACCAAAATCCTCACACAGATGCTATGTGAGCTTCAGTAAGGATTGGGAGCCTGTAGCTAACATCACTGCTGCCAAGTTTTATGATTCGGCCTATATGATGCTATAGTTTACATTTTATATTTTCTTCCATAAATATAATCCATGATTAGTCATTACTACTATTTTTAACACAAGTTCTAAATCATTAACTGTAAATAAGAGGTTGTTTTGTTACATTCTACTTATTGATATAAATATTGTAACCTGACTTGTACATAAATAAGACACAAAATAAATGAATTTGAATATTATAGAAGAAAGCATTTTATATTATAATTGACATGGCGTTCTTGTGATCTTTTATTGGACAGTTATTTGTTAAGCTGAAGCTTACTGAATACTAATATATATTTAGTAATTAACTACCTTTATCAAGTAATAGGTAAAATAAAGCTGATGGGTAATAAAAAGTGATTGATATTAAAAACTGCCTGGTAATTGAATGACTGTAGCGAATAATTATTTTTGTATTGAATTAAATCTTTTCTTATTTCTTACTGTAGTTTTGCTTTGCCCTGCCAAGGAAAAATACAAACTACAATATAATCAATAGTCTATCATTTATTTCACCTTGATTGTAATATGTATCATACATGCACTTGGTGGCAATTTGATATCAACTAATTTAGCCGATATAACAATCTGTTTCTTCCTCATCTTGTTATGGCTCCTGGTTGAAGTTGTGACACGATGATCAATTTAGGGTGATGATTACATATTAGTGCCATTACTATACATCGAACTGGTTCACAACTTCCTAGTCTTGTTTCTAAAGTTGGTCATCGAGAGGTATCTGGAAATTAAATTAATCTATAAAATGTGTATAACTACTACATAATTATTTGAAACGTAGAGTCAATAACAAAAATACCAAAATGTACAACACCTGATAGCGTTCTCTACATATATGTAGAACAAACAAGCAACCAGAACATGGGTACTGAATAACAACTTATAAAATGTAAGCAATAAATAATTTTCAAATTACAATTATTATGTACCCTAGTGCAATATTTCACTATTCTCGCTGGTATAGGCCGAATCAAACTTGTTAGCGACTGTGGATGTAGCAGCAAGCTGTGTGAACCCAGTCCTCATGCTGCTTGTAGGCTGACTGATGTCAGGATTGGGTTTTGCGCTCCTTGTAGCATATTTCACAGCGGCCAAGAAGTTTGAGATCCGCCCATAATGCCAGATACATATGCATGTTTTAGCAAATAGAGTTTTAAGTTTGTTTAGAGCACATTTATACTGTCATAGGCTAGCCCACAAAAGAATTATTAATGACATAGGCCTCCACTAGAGATGTCCAATAAGACTAGATGGAAGCGGCTTACATTTAGTACAATCATGCGGTCTTGATAACATCTGTACACTTTGACATCTACATACTCTGCACTTGCCGCATTGTGATCTTCATTTGAGAACTTCTTGACTCCGTCGGTTGCCCAAATATGGGCCCTGCCGACAGCTAATTCAACTTGTCAATCCACGGAGCTATATTAATTACTTTGGTTCTTCTATGCATATCCTCATCCCAATTAGATGTAATGGATAGCTTATTATAATGAGATAGCTACTATTAATACATTCCATCCATCCATCATATGACGTCCACTGCTGGACATAGGTCTCCTCTATGGATCTCCAATAAGATCAGTTGGAAGCGGCTTGCATCCAGTTTGATCCTACGGATTAATAAATTGCATGTGTGTACAAATGTACTTCTTACCTTTGCTTTCCACAAATGGCAATCCTTTTTTTGTTTCAACAAAAAAGTTTGCATCATTATCCATGGCCTTTGTGCATAGCCAGAATCACCTGTAATAATTTAACATTTTTAAAATACTTGTTGTTGTTAGGTTAGAGGACTCCTCTGGCTGTAACCAGTGATAGCTAGTATAAGTATGTCATAGGCATTAGGTATATTATATTAGCAAACATGAGTTTATTCTTCCGCAAGACAATCAGACACAGATGTCTGTGACAATCCTAAGCTGAAGTCATTGCCTACACATTTTTGGTAGGTAGCTACCACTAGCATAAAATTGTAATGCCGCCAATATCTATAAAACAGTATGTACAGTGGGTAAATGTTTGTTATTAGCACTATTTAACACATCATGTAAGTTGCACTGAATTCATAAACACCTTGATCTCCGGCCTAATAGCCGTTGTCCTCTGTGAAGAATGCAAAAGAGGAATTACATCATCGCAAAGTTGCAAAAAATTGTTCTTCGTAAGGCGAAAATTCTCGATAAACGTCCTCTCCGGCAGCAGCATGGGCTCGCTTTCTTCTCGCAGCTGTCTCCTCCGTAGAGTCAGCATCTTTCTCAGCCTTTCTTCTTCAGCTTCAACCAGCAACAACATTCGCGCCATTTCTCACATAAAACAGAAAAATTAAACACAAGCAGTATCTATAACATGTGATGCTGAATTAATGAATACTGAATTACATAAATAACGTCACAAAATCGATAATAGCCAAGTAATTATCCAAAAAATACCAAAGCATTTATGAAAACAGTTGGTTCGTGGTGATTGTTTTCATTGAATTGCTAATAGCTGTCAATGAAAGCAATTACGCCATCTTGAATATTTGGGCGGTACGAAATTTAGCTGTCGATAGTACATTTTTTTAAAGTTGTTCATTCAACGATTGCTTTCGCAATCGGCGCAAAGCAATTGATAGCTATCGTCACATCGGCGGTGCCAAATGGCTAAAATGACGTCATAAACTATTGCTACTACGATTGCTATGCCATCGGCGGTCGGCCCGCTGGTGACAGACAGACGGACAGCGGAGTCTTAGTAATAGGGTCCCGTTTTTACCCTTTGGGTACGGAACCCTAAAACATACAGACGAACATAGAACCTCCTCCTTTTTGGAAGTCGGTTAAAAATAGGACAATTTGCACATGCAAAAATTCTCAATTAGGTACAGTAATCAAAGTATGTCAGCGGGGCTCTTTCGTGGTTTCGCCCCGCAAGCTGTTCGGCCCGCGGGGCGAATCGACGAAGACTCTTTTTGAAGGCCCTCTTTCGCCCCGCATTGTTTGGAGCGGGGCGAAAAGAGTCTTGGTGCAGTTTGCGCAGCTTGTAGCTAAAGCAAAGAATATATAATAATACTACATACTAAGTAAGGCTAACTTCACTGACGCCATTAAGTTTGAACTTACTTCTGAGGATTAACTAATAAATAATGTTTACTAAAGACACCACTCAAAATTTCTAATATTAGCACAACATAGAGTATTCTAGCAGAAACTAGTCGCGCTAATTACAAAATAACTATCATGTAATCTGTGGCGCCGGCCGGTCTTGGCGAGTACTTGTTCAGTAACTTAGTTAGACTTGTATTAAAAAAAATATTTTTTTAAATATAATACGCAAATTATTACGCAAAAACTTGCCTGAAAAGTATACATAAAAAAAAAACTTTTCTGAAAAAATAAGACATAAGTACAAGCGTGCAATATTTCTTTCTCAAGCGATTGATACCATAAACAAAACATTTCGTTACAATTTAAGGGGTGGGAAGAGTTTTCTCGCGGAACGTAAATTTTATAAAAAAATGTACCTATGTTCTCTATGTTCAGCAGAAAACGCGAAAACTGTGGTCGATTCACACTCCCCTTAACATTAAGATGCAGTAAATTGAAGGAATTCATCGATTTGGGTCTGTCCTCAGACCAAATAAAATAATCGGCCAAGTACGAGTCGGACTCGCGCACGGAGGGTTCCGTACAAACAATTGAGGCCGGCAAAACTACGCCTCGCCGTGTACATACACAATTATTCACACAAACTATGACGGCGCAACTCCGACGCACTCACCACATGTATAAAAAACATGCCTCACTTGTCTGTTCACGACGTACTGTCTTGATTTTTTAGGGTTCCTTACCCAAAGGGTTAAAACGGGACCCTATTACTAAGACTCCGCCGTCCGTCTGTCCGTCTCCAGCCTGTATTTCATGAACCGTGGTAGCTAGAACGTTGAAATTTTCACAGATGATGTATTTCTGTTGCCGCTATAACAACAAATACTAAAAACAGAATAAAATTAATAATTAAGTGGGGCTCCCATACAACAAACCTTATTTTTAGCCGTTTTTCGCTCTATATAAATATTTAAGGCCTTAAATATTTATACAAAACGGCTAAGACTCCGCTGTCCGTCTGTCTGTCTGTTCGTCTCCAGGCTGTATCTCATGAACCGTTATAGCTAGAAAGCTGAAATAAAATTAATAGTTAAGCTAAAGAAAATTAATAATTAAGGGGGGCTCCCATACAACAATCCTGATTTTTTGCCGTTTTTCGCTCTAAATTAAATAATAATGGTAACAGGTATCTACCTGTTACCTGTGTTTCAAGCATCTGCTTGAAACGTTCACAGAATATTTAGTTGTTTATTCACTTCAATCTATTATATAAAAGGCTTCGCTGAGTGACTGACTGACAGACAGCCTACAGCCCAAACCGCTATAGATACGAACATGAAATTTGGAACAAAGATACATTGGACCACGTAATGGAGCACTAAGAACGGAATTTTGAAAAATCGACCTCTAAAGGGGTAAAACGGGCCCTTTTCGTTTGTATGTAACTTTTTATTCCCTTTACCGATTGACTTGAAACTTTGTATACATGCTACTCAAACAAAATAAAAGTTACGTTTGTTCCTGTTTTTCCGAATATTCCTTATCTAAGGGGTCAAATTGGGTCCCAAAGTTGGTGAAAAAAGCGTCTATTACATCCAACGAGCTGAACGGTTATGGATGAAATCTGGTATGGAGGAAGCACACAACATGTTTCAACACATGAACTATTATTATCCCGGAAATTCTATGGGGATCCTTAGGGATAGCCAAAATTAATCAGTTTCGGCTGCCGCCCAAACCGCTAAAGATATAAACTTGAAATATGGAATATAGGTACATTGTATGACGTAATGGAGCACTAAAGACGAAAACTTTGAACTTTTGACCTTTGACGGGGTAAAACGGGCTCTTTTCGTTTGTAAGTATATTTTGTATTCCTGTACCGATTGACTTAAAACTTCGTTAACATGCTACTCAGACAAAATGAAAAATACGTTTGTTCCTGTTTTTCTGAATTTTCTTTATCTAAGAGGTCAAATAGGGTCCCAAAATTGGTGAAAAAAACATAAATTACATCCAACGAGCGGAACGGTTACGAATGAAATCTGGTATGTAAGAAGCACATAACATGTTTCAATACAGTAACTATTTTTATCCCGGAAAATCTATAGGGTCTCTTAGGGATAGCCAAAATTATCAGATAAAGCTAAGATAAAACGGGTAAATGAATTCTAACAAAATTTGGTACGATGCTAGACAATAACACAAATTACCACTTGGGGTACCTACTGCTATCCAGGAAAATTTCAGTGGGTCACGATAACAATTTCTTAAAATAATGCTAAAAATCTATTCGTAAATCGAAGCAATGTTTAAAAATAGCCCACCCTTTTAACTAATAGATGACTATATTGACGTTTTGGGAAAAGTCCCGGATTCCTTGTCGAAATCTAGACCAAACGTCCTATAAAAGCATGAAAAATAACTTGAACGCACTTTTTTAGTAATATAGTGAAGTATCTAGAATAAAATTTAGATAATGACTCATCCGTCAATGGGGCAAAATGGGCCCCTAATAGTTTACGAAAGATTTTATTTTGTGAGCCAATAGATTTGAACTTAGGGTACATACGGATAAATAAACTTACTTTACTATGGGTTCTACCTGAAAAAGCGAAAATTACCTATTCTTTACATTTTGCCGCGGGTCGATGAACTTTTTATGTTGAACAGATTTTATTTACGTGATTTCGGGGTTGGTACCATAGTAAAAGTAAGTCAAATGATGAGTATAATAGAATCCTAGAACATGCCTGTCGTCTAGATATAGGTACAATATGTATTTCTCAAATAAAATATACCTACTTGTGTGCTACTTTTTCATCTGTACAGGGTCAGAGAATGCCTGAAAGTCCTACAAGTGTCTCGGCCACTTTTGACTGGGTGAACGGTTTTGGGCAAGATCGTCATTGAGTTCAGGATAATCAAAATTAAATTTCTAATAATTTAATGAAACATGTTGAATACCTGTACTGAGCTTTTTTAATAGTCCACTACTGAACGTAGGCCTACCCACGAAGGGTGATTGAGCCATATCCATCACGCTGGCCGAGCGCGGGTTGCTGAATTCATATACATCGATTTTTCTCTATGGACGTGCATTTGCAGGTTGCTTCAATGTTTTCCATCAATAAAAAGCCATTAGTGTAAATTTCGTACATAAGTTTCAAAGCTCAGTGGTCAGACCAAAATTAGGACCTTACGATTGTGATGTGGACCATGACATGCGAATGGAGTTGGATATAATTTGGTATGCGAGTGGGAAACTACATGGTTCATGAGTGAGCAATGTACCGAAAAATATTATTTTTACCACATAAAGAATGAGTAGGTATTTTAACATATAACTTTATTAAGTATTTATCTTTTGACAAGTTATAAGGCAACGCGGGCCAAACCGTAGGCTATTAAAGTCAAAGAACATATTTACTGTTGAACTGTGTTACATTGAGATCTTAATACTAAGAACAAAAATATTGAATTAACTGTTAAATCCAATGCGGCCATAAAATAATTATTTGAACATGAATAAATCATACAATTATTATTTAATTAATTTCAAATATTTTGCAAATCAATTTCATCTAAAAATTGTCGTAGGTACTCCGTAATAAGCTTTAGACACGAGCGAATTTAAGCAAATACTGAGACAAAGCAGGCTAATCTTATCTTTGCAAGTAATACGAAAACCCGAGCTAAACCATGAGCTATTATTTTAAGCAAGAAAGTACTAAAACAACGCGGGTCAAACTGTGGGGAAATACCATTTAAAGTAAGTACTCATTATCATTTTGAGAAAATACTAAAACAACGCGGGCCAGACTATTATCATGGGCTATTATCATTGCAAGTAATACGACAACGCAAGCCAAACGGCAGGCTATTATAATTTGGGATAATATAAATTGCATATCAAATAAATAATCGCCTATCAATACATACTCATCATTTATATTCTTTTTTACATCAAATAACTTACTTCAAATACAAATAAACTAAATGTTTAACGAAACTCAAACTGCAGATAATTCGAAATTTTACATCAATATGACATTACTTTTTTCCTCATAATGTAATACAGTTAAATTTATTTTTGTACAAAAATACTACATACATAGCATAAATACTGACTGCACAGCAAATTTTTCTCAATTATTAGGGAATGCTCTGTTATCAGGGGTCTAGATCAATGGATGGTTTCTTTAGGGTAAATTAGTGAAGAAATTAGATTAGGTGTGATACAAAAAATAGGTTAGGTTATGTTAGAACATGACAAAACAACGCACGAGCCGAGCGAGCGAAGCGAGCGTGCCGCGGCAGCGGCCGGCGAAGTGCCAGAAGCGAATCGAATCGTTAGGTTAGGTTAGTTTAGGTTAAATATTAAGACGACTGTGATTAGTAAAATGCTGTTTTATTTAGAAAAACTGCTGTAAATAATATAAAAGTAGAAGCTATATTTAAAAGAAAAAGAGTTAACAGGTATAATGTGCATTAAGATTATTAGCTGTGCATTGATTAAAAAGCTTTTGCTTTAGGAAAAATCGCTGTACGCTGCGAAAATAAATTGTAGTGTGTTTAGTGATATTTTGAGTTGAATATTATGCTGTGCAATCAGTAATTTTGATGGGAATTTGGAATCTTATTGCATAGAATAAGGATATTTTTTGATTTGCGTTTAAATACTACCCTTATAATTTTAAGCAAGTACTACGACAACGCGGGCCAAGCTACGTGCTATAAATTACCATCTTAGGCAAGTACTGAGAATGTGCAGGCCAAACCACGACCTGTTATTATTCTAGCCAAATACTGGGATAATTTAGGCCAAACCGTAGACATTATCCCTTCAAGTAATACGTTATACGATAATGCGGACGAAACCACAAACTATTATTATTTTAAGCAAGTGCCAAGACGACGTGGGCCAAACTGTGGTTTATTATCATTTTAAGCAATTACTAAAACAACGCGGGCCAGCCCGTGGGCTATTATCATTACAAATAATACGACAACACAGGCCAAACGGTAAGCTATTATAATTTTAAGCAAGTATTAAGACAACGCGGGCTAAGCTGCGTAATTTATATACCATCTTAAGCAAGTACTAAGAATACGCAGGCCAAACCGCGACCTATTATCATCATCATCCTGCCCTTAGATTTACTCGATGACAATAAATATTATCTTATCTTATCCCACTAGGTGGGGTCGGCACAGCACGTTTCTTTTCGCCACTTCACTCTATCATACGCCATCTCATCATCAACTCATTTCTCTTGCATATTATCTTGCACACAATTCATCCACACTTTTTTTGGTCGTCACCTCCTATTTCTGCCGCTTACCATCATATTTAGGGTTCTTTTCGTGACATTACTCTCTTCCCGTCTCATGCCCTTACCAAGATAGCCTGCCACTCTTTAATTTCTCAGTCACTGGCGCTACTTTCAGACTTCTTCTAACATACTCATTTTTAATCTTATCCATTCTTGTCTCTCCGCACATCCATCTCAGCATTCGTATCTCCGCTGCATGCAATTTCCTTTCACTCTCCCTATGGTGGCCGAACACTCTGACCCATACAATACGTTTTTTATCCAGCCAAATACTAAGACGATTCAGGCTAAACCGTAGGCATTATCCTTGCAAGTAATACGTTATACGACAATGCTGGGCTACACAAGCTATTATTATTTTAAGCAAGTGCCAAGACAACGCGGGCCAAACTGTGGGTTTTTATTATTTTGAGCAATTACTAAAACAACGCGAGCCAGACCGTGGGCCATTATCATTGCAAGTAATATGACAACGCAGGCCATCAGACAGCCTTTTTTAATTTTAAGCAAGTACCAATACAACGCGGGTCTCACCGCGGGCTATTTTCATTTTAAGCGAAGCGAAGCCGCGGGTTTTAAGCTAGTAATAAATAATAAAATAAAATAAATATTTAGGGAGAGCTACCAAACAGTACGGAACCCTCCGTGCGCGAGTCCAACTCGTACTTGGCCGATTTTGTTTATTTGGTCTGAGGGTCTGTCACGGTCGAATGCAGCCAGCAGCCAGCAGCGGCCCGGTGACCGAATTGTTACGTAACATGATCTTTAAAATGCACTTTGCGTAAGATAAGGTAACGTCTCTGATCGTTGCCAAGGTGTTATGTACGTGGGCCATCATCATCATAATTATCAGTCGCAAGACGATAAAATTAAATTTTCAGGTACTTTTCAGGTCCTCCTTTCAGCTTAGTACACCATTTTTAGGGTTCCGTACCCAAAGGGTAAAAACAGCACGCTATAACTAAGACTCCACTGTCCATCTGTCTGTCTGTCACCAGGTTGTATCTCATGAACCGTGATAGCTAGACCGTTGAAATTTTCACAGATGACGTATTTCTGTTGCTGCTATAACAACAAAATAATACAAAAAACAGAAAAAAAAAATTAAGAGGGTCTCCCATGCAACAAACCTGAATTTTTAGCCGTTTTTCGCTCGATAATAATAAGAACGGCGACAAGTAGATGGTTGAAATATTCACAGAATACTATGTTAAATATTCACTTCAAAAATATCAATTAAATTAAAATAAACATTGAAGGGGGCTCCAATACAAGAAACATGAGTTTTTTTGCTCGATTTTAATAACGGAAAAAGGAAGATGCTCGAAATATTCACGGAATATTTAGTTGTAGTCTTTTCAAAAATAAAATAATCGCCCAAGTACGAGTCGGACTCGCGCACAGAGGGTTCCGTGCTGTATGGGAGCCCCCTTAAATATATATTTTTTTAAGTTTTATTATTCATTATTGAAGGGAATATAAAACTAAATATTTTGTGAAAATTTCAAGCATCTAAGTATGCCATTATTAATAAAGAGCAAAAAACGTCTAAAAATTTAGGTTCGTTGTATGGGAGCTCCTCTTAAATATTTATTTTATTTAGTTTTTAGTAATACATCATCTGTGAAAATTTCAGCTGCCTGCTGCCTGGTTCATGAGATACAGCCCGGTGATAGACAGACGGATATCGAAGTCTTAGTAATAGGGTCCCGTTTTTCCCTTTGGGTACGGGTAGTCGATGGAGGAACTCAGCACGATGCTCGAAGGCCTCAATCGGGTTTCTCAACAGGTGGGTCTCATGGAGAAGACGAAAGTCATGTGTAATTCCCATGTTGTACCCACCCCGATCTCTGTTGGGAACTCGGTTCTTGAAGTCGTTGACTCGTACGTCTACCTAGGACAAGTAGTCCAGTTAGGTAGGTCCGACTTCAAGAAAGAGGCCAATCGCCGAATCCAACTCGGTTGGGCAGCGTTCGGAAAATTGCGTAATGTCTTCTCGTCCGACATACCTCAGTGCCTCAAGACGAAAGTGTTCGATCAGTGTGTGTTACCAGTGATGACTTATGGCACTGAAACGTGGTCTCTTACCATGGGCCTTATTAATAAAATCCAAGTAGCCCAACGAGCTATGGAGAGGGCTATGCTCGGAGTTTCTCTACGGGATCGAATCAGAAATGAGGAGATCCGTAGAAGAACCAAAGTTACCGACATAGCCCAACGGATTAGCAAGTTGAAATGGCAATGGGCAGGGCACATAGCGCGGAGGACTGATGACCGGTGGAGTCGAAAAGTTCTCGAGTGGAGACCACGTACCGGCAAGCGCAGCGTAGGACGTCCACCCACAAGGTGGACGGATGACCTCATTAAGACCGCAGGATCGCGCTGGATGCAAGCCGCTTTCAACCGGTCTTATTGGAGATCCATAGGGGAGGCCTATGTCCAGTAGTGGACGTCCTTTGGCTGATGGATGGATGGATGGATGGATGGACGGAACCCTAAAAATCAATGTCAAAATAATATTAAGGGGGGGCTTTTCTCTAAGGTACGAAACCGGTATATTATATTCGAATAATCCTGTACAAATAGATAGATTAAAACCCTAACAGATGTTCCGATTTGGATAGAGCCAACCATTGGCCCGTAAGATTGTTGATCTGGTTCTACTACCTACCTATATGGCGAATCAAACAAGTCAGCGGGTGTGATGTTAGCTACTAGCTGCGCAAAACTCAATCCTGCATGACTGAAGCTTACTTAACAGCTGTGTTTCGCACAGATTATTTTTTTGATTTTTAAAAGTTCTTTATTGGTCAGAAAAATACCTAGTTACAAAGTACGTACAAACTAGACAGTCTAAAAATTTGTATGCAACAATATTATACAAATGACTTTATCAGGCTAACAGCGCCTCCGAAAGTCTTTCAAAAACATAGTTTATATTTTAAAGTGTTTCAATCTATGAACTAAAAATTAAATTTACATAGAAAAGATAAGATAAGATAGATAATATTGTTACGAGATGGGTTCTTGGATAATCAGTTAAAACGCCGATTGTTCACTTTGCACTTTATTGCACAAATTCACAGTACACACGACACAACTGGTTCGCACAAACACGTCACACTGGCACTGATATTCACACAACTAGTCACTTCACAATCACTGGTACCGCACTTGAACACTTGATGTTTTCGCTCCAGTATAAAACGCGATAACTGCCACGAACGATAACCATCGCCCTATTTATATCGGAATAAGGGTTCTCTAGAAATCTGTAGAATATTCGGTGCCATTGTGACTGACAAAGTTAACAAGTGTAAAGTTTGAGAATCCCTATTGTTCTTAATTATTACGAAAACACCAAAAAAATCTCACAATAAACGCACACAAAGACCGGTGCCGCCTGAGTCATAAAACCATAAATCTCGCGATTAGGTGTAAACAACTCGCCGCCTGTAATTACCGCGCGCGGCGCGGCCTACTGCTTAACAATATATAAATAATAACATTTCGCACAGATTGTAGCTAACTTCACAGCGGCCAAGAAGTTTGATTCTGTACCAATCACCCTTTAACCTTTTCACCACCACGCCTTTTTCGACATTCTTTCACCAAGCTATCACGACTCCATTTTTAACCGACTTCCAAAGAGGAGGAGGTTCTATGTTCGTCTGTATATATTTTTTTTTATGTGTTTGTTCATTGATAATTTTCGCCAATTGTGAAACGAATCGAAAAATTTTAGTTCGAAAAGGGTATACTCCCGAGGTGGTCTCATTTAAATTTTACAAAAATCGGCTGAGCCGTTTTTGAAAAAACCAACAATAATGTAATTCGAGCGAAATATCCGAATTTTGTACACGATAAACATTGAAATTTCGCCAATTGTGAACCGAATCGACAAATTCTTTTTTAATTCGAAAGGATATACTCTCAAGGTGGTCCCATTTAAATTTTACAGAAATCGGCTGAGCCGTTTCTGATAAATCAACAATAATGTAAGCAATTCGAGCGAAATATCCGAATTTTGTACACGATGAACATTGACAATTTCGCCAATTGTGAACCGAAACGAAAAATTCTTTTTTAGTTCGAAGGGATATACTCTCAAAGTAGTCCTATTTAAATTTTACAGAAATCGGCTGAGCCGTTTTTGATAAATCAACAATAATGTAAAGAATTCGAGCGAAATATCCGAATTTTGTACACGATGGAAGGCGGTTTTGGCATTTTTTGCGAAAAATAATTATGTGGATTAAACTAAGACTATTCTACCTATAATATTCCATATCATATCATTCAGTCGGCAGAGGATTACGCTTTAGGACAAACAAACCAGCTAAACCGCGATGTTATCATAATTAATCGATAAGCAGTAAAATATTTACGATATCGATGCAACAACAATGAAAGATTCTGCCATTATGCAAAAACGAACCAACGTGACATTAATTTGTTACCATCATCATCATCCACAGCTTTATTTATCCCACTCTTGGGCATATGCCTCTCTCTTATGTGCCATCTGCCTCGGTCCTGTCGTGTGCCAATCGTGTCCAGAGGGCTAGCAAAGTCAAATTCCATGACCGAATCGAATCGCACAAAATATATAGGATTGACTGATTGACAAAAGTCAAGTAGCCATGTGACTCATGTCAATGTCATAGATTTTGCATGGTTCGATAATGGAATGTGACTTTATCCTACTCTTGGGCATAAGCCTCTCTCTTACTGTGCCATCTGCCTCGGTATTGTGCCAATCGTGTCCAGAGGGCTAGCAAAGTCAAATTCCATGACCGAATCGAATCGCACAAAATATATAGGATTGACTGATTGACAAAAGTCAAGTAGCCATGTGACTCATGTCAATGTCATAGATTTTGCATGGTTCGATAATGGAATGTGACTTTATCCTACTCTTGGGCATAAGCCTCTCTCTTACTGTGCCATCTGCCTCGGTATTGTGCCAATCGTGTCCAGAGGGCTAGCAAAGTCAAATTCCATGACCGAATCGAATCGCACAAAATATATAGGATTGACTGATTGACAAAAGTCAAGTAGCCATGTGACTCATGTCAATGTCATAGATTTTGCATGGTTCGATAATGGAATGTGACTTTATCCTACTCTTGGGCATAAGCCTCTCTCTTACTGTGCCATCTGCCTCGGTATTGTGCCAATCTGTCCAGAGGGCTAGCAAAGTCAAATTCCATGACCGAATCGAATCGCACAAAATATATAGGATTGACTGATTGACAAAAGTCAAGTAGCCATGTGACTCATGTCAATGTCATAGATTTTGCATGGTTCGATAATGGAATGTGACTTTATCCTACTCTTGGGCATAAGCCTCTCTCTTACTGTGCCATCTGCCTCGGTATTGTGCCAATCTGTCCAGAGGGCTAGCAAAGTCAAATTCCATGACCGAATCGAATCGCACAAAATATATAGGATTGACTGATTGACAAAAGTCAAGTAGCCATGTGACTCATGTCAATGTCATAGATTTTGCATGGTTCGATAATGGAATGTGACTTTATCCTACTCTTGGGCATAAGCCTCTCTCTTACTGTGCCATCTGCCTCGGTATTGTGCCAATCTGTCCAGAGGGCTAGCAAAGTCAAATTCCATGACCGAATCGAATCGCACAAAATATATAGGATTGACTGATTGACAAAAGTCAAGTAGCCATGTGACTCATGTCAATGTCATAGATTTTGCATGGTTCGATAATGGAATGTGACTTTATCCTACTCTTGGGCATAAGCCTCTCTCTTACTGTGCCATCTGCCTCGGTATTGTGCCAATCGTGTCCAGAGGGCTAGCAAAGTCAAATTCCATGACCGAATCGAATCGCACAAAATATATAGGATTGACTGATTGACAAAAGTCAAGTAGCCATGTGACTCATGTCAATGTCATAGATTTTGCATGGTTCGATAATGGAATGTGACTTTATCCTACTCTTGGGCATAAGCCTCTCTCTTATGTGCCATCTGCCTCGGTATTGTGCCAATCGTGTCCAGAGGGCTAGCAAAGTCAAATTCCATGACCGAATCGAATCGCACAAAATATATAGGATTGACTGATTGACAAAAGTCAAGTAGCCATGTGACTCATGTCAATGTCATAGATTTTGCATGGTTCGATAATGGAATGTGACTTTATCCTACTCTTGGGCATAAGCCTCTCTCTTATGTGCCATCTGCCTCGGTATTGTGCCAATCGTGTCCAGAGGGCTAGCAAAGTCAAATTCCATGACCGAATCGAATCGCACAAAATATATAGGATTGACTGATTGACAAAAGTCAAGTAGCCATGTGACTCATGTCAATGTCATAGATTTTGCATGGTTCGATAATGGAATGTGACTTTATCCTACTCTTGGGCATAAGCCTCTCTCTTACTGTGCCATCTGCCTCGGTATTGTGCCAATCGTGTCCAGAGGGCTAGCAAAGTCAAATTCCATGACCGAATCGAATCGCACAAAATATATAGGATTGACTGATTGACAAAAGTCAAGTAGCCATGTGACTCATGTCAATGTCATAGATTTTGCATGGTTCGATAATGGAATGTGACTTTATCCTACTCTTGGGCATAAGCCTCTCTCTTACTGTGCCATCTGCCTCGGTATTGTGCCAATCGTGTCCAGAGGGCTAGCAAAGTCAAATTCCATGACCGAATCGAATCGCACAAAATATATAGGATTGACTGATTGACAAAAGTCAAGTAGCCATGTGACTCATGTCAATGTCATAGATTTTGCATGGTTCGATAATGGAATGTGACTTTATCCTACTCTTGGGCATAAGCCTCTCTCTTATGTGCCATCTGCCTCGGTATTGTGCCAATCGTGTCCAGAGGGCTAGCAAAGTCAAATTCCATGACCGAATCGAATCGCACAAAATATATAGGATTGACTGATTGACAAAAGTCAAGTAGCCATGTGACTCATGTCAATGTCATAGATTTTGCATGGTTCGATAATGGAATGTGACTTTATCCTACTCTTGGGCATAAGCCTCTCTCTTATGTGCCATCTGCCTCGGTATTGTGCCAATCGTGTCCAGAGGGCTAGCAAAGTCAAATTCCATGACCGAATCGAATCGCACAAAATATATAGGATTGACTGATTGACAAAAGTCAAGTAGCCATGTGACTCATGTCAATGTCATAGATTTTGCATGGTTCGATAATGGAATGTGACTTTATCCTACTCTTGGGCATAAGCCTCTCTCTTACTGTGCCATCTGCCTCGGTATTGTGCCAATCGTGTCCAGAGGGCTAGCAAAGTCAAATTCCATGACCGAATCGAATCGCACAAAATATATAGGATTGACTGATTGACAAAAGTCAAGTAGCCATGTGACTCATGTCAATGTCATAGATTTTGCATGGTTCGATAATGGAATGTGACTTTATCCTACTCTTGGGCATAAGCCTCTCTCTTACTGTGCCATCTGCCTCGGTATTGTGCCAATCGTGTCCAGAGGGCTAGCAAAGTCAAATTCCATGACCGAATCGAATCGCACAAAATATATAGGATTGACTGATTGACAAAAGTCAAGTAGCCATGTGACTCATGTCAATGTCATAGATTTTGCATGGTTCGATAATGGAATGTGACTTTATCCTACTCTTGGGCATAAGCCTCTCTCTTACTGTGCCATCTGCCTCGGTATTGTGCCAATCGTGTCCAGAGGGCTAGCAAAGTCAAATTCCATGACCGAATCGAATCGCACAAAATATATAGGATTGACTGATTGACAAAAGTCAAGTAGCCATGTGACTCATGTCAATGTCATAGATTTTGCATCGTTCGATAATGGAATGTGACTTTATCCTACTCTTGGGCATAAGCCTCTCTCTTACTGTGCCATCTGCCTCGGTATTGTGCCAATCGTGTCCAGAGGGCTAGCAAAGTCAAATTCCATGACCGAATCGAATCGCACAAAATATATAGGATTGACTGATTGACAAAAGTCAAGTAGCCATGTGACTCATGTCAATGTCATAGATTTTGCATGGTTCGATAATGGAATGTGACTTTATCCTACTCTTGGGCATAAGCCTCTCTCTTACTGTGCCATCTGCCTCGGTATTGTGCCAATCGTGTCCAGAGGGCTAGCAAAGTCAAATTCCATGACCGAATCGAATCGCACAAAATATATAGGATTGACTGATTGACAAAAGTCAAGTAGCCATGTGACTCATGTCAATGTCATAGATTTTGCATGGTTCGATAATGGAATGTGACTTTATCCTACTCTTGGGCATAAGCCTCTCTCTTACTGTGCCATCTGCCTCGGTATTGTGCCAATCGTGTCCAGAGGGCTAGCAAAGTCAAATTCCATGACCGAATCGAATCGCACAAAATATATAGGATTGACTGATTGACAAAAGTCAAGTAGCCATGTGACTCATGTCAATGTCATAGATTTTGCATGGTTCGATAATGGAATGTGACTTTATCCTACTCTTGGGCATAAGCCTCTCTCTTACTGTGCCATCTGCCTCGGTATTGTGCCAATCGTGTCCAGAGGGCTAGCAAAGTCAAATTCCATGACCGAATCGAATCGCACAAAATATATAGGATTGACTGATTGACAAAAGTCAAGTAGCCATGTGACTCATGTCAATGTCATAGATTTTGCATGGTTCGATAATGGAATGTGACTTTATCCTACTCTTGGGCATAAGCCTCTCTCTTACTGTGCCATCTGCCTCGGTATTGTGCCAATCGTGTCCAGAGGGCTAGCAAAGGCAAATTCCATGACCGAATCGAATCGCACAAAATGTATAGGATTGACTGATTGACAAAAGTCAAGTAGCCATGTGACTCAATGTTCATAGATTTTGCATGGTTCGATAATGGAAAGTGACTTTATCCTACTCTTGGGCATAAGCCTCTCTCTTACTGTGCCATCTGCCTCGGTATTGTGCCAATCTGTCCAGAGGGCTAGCAAAGTCAAATTCCATGACCGAATCGAATCGCACGATTGACTGATTGACAAAAGTCAAGTAGCCATGTGACTCATGTCAATGTCATAGATTTTGCATGGTTCGATAATGGAATGTGACTTTATCCTACTCTTGGGCATAAGCCTCTCTCTTACTGTGCCATCTGCCTCGGTATTGTGCCAATCTGTCCAGAGGGCTAGCAAAGGCAAATTCCATGACCGAATCGAATCGCACAAAATGTATAGGATTGACTGATTGACAAAAGTCAAGTAGCCATGTGACTCAATGTTCATAGATTTTGCATGGTTCGATAATGGAAAGTGACTTTATCCTACTCTTGGGCATAAGCCTCTCTCTTACTGTGCCATCTGCCTCGGTATTGTGCCAATCTGTCCAGAGGGCTAGCAAAGGCAAATTCCATGACCGAATCGAATCGCACAAAATGTATAGGATTGACTGATTGACAAAAGTCAAGTAGCCATGTGACTCAATGTTCATAGATTTTGCATGGTTCGATAATGGAAAGTGACTTTATCCTACTCTTGGGCATAAGCCTCTCTCTTACTGTGCCATCTGCCTCGGTATTGTGCCAATCTGTCCAGAGGGCTAGCAAAGTCAAATTCCATGACCGAATCGAATCGCACAAAATGTATAGGATTGACTGATTGACAAAAGTCAAGTAGCCATGTGACTCAATGTTCATAGATTTTGCATGGTTCGATAATGGAAAGTGACTTTATCCTACTCTTGGGCATAAGCCTCTCTCTTACTGTGCCATCTGCCTCGGTATTGTGCCAATCTGTCCAGAGGGCTAGCAAAGTCAAATTCCATGACCGAATCGAATCGCACAAAATGTATAGGATTGACTGATTGACAAAAGCCATGTGACTCATGTCAATCCTGTCACGATTCGATAATGGAATGTGACTTTGTCTAGCACATGTCGCAACCGAACCACTTCGCACGTTTTCATTATCATTAGCCGTAAGACGTTTACTGCCGAACATAGGCCTCCCCTATGAAGTCCAAATAACACCGGTTGGAAGCGGCTGGCATCCAGGGCGTTCTGCGGTCTTAATTATGTCGTCGGACTCATCGATCCTCATAGTCACTGAATGTCCTATGCTTCGCTTGCCGGTACGTTGTTACCATTTGAGAACTTTATAGACCCATAGTCCATCCGTTCTCCGAACTATGTAACCTACCTACTGCCATCTCTACATAGTAAACAGGGTTATCTGCTTGCCCTGTACCAAAGAATATATAATAATACTACCCTGTACTAAGCTGTAAGGACTGTTTTATAAAACAACTAAAAAATATTCTATTATCCAAATGTTATTACACATTAAACGAATTTTTTGACGATAATCTAGAAAACGTAATAATAAATCGTTCCAATACAAATAATAAAATTGCCATACGCTTATCAGGGTCATATGTATAACTATACAAAACATGTTAACTAAGAACCGCATGTAAATTTCATATGTTGCAATAAATTATTTGAGTTTGAGTTTGAATTCAGGGCATATTTATGAACAGCTTTTAATATGGAACCAACCCGGAATTCGAGAAAAAAATATCAGCTGTTCCATAGCAACTGATACTGATTGAACTGTAAAAGTTGTTTATTAATGATGGTCTGAATTAGCTCCTGTCGGCTCAGTACAGCAGTTTTGGATAACCCTGTATGACAAAAAGTCGCTTCTCGCTGTCTGCATGCTGATCTTTTGAACCTACGAATAGTTTTAAACTATTCAACGGATTCAACGGGATCAAAGTCCAACTTAGCAATGCATAGTTCCAGCCCGCATTCTATGGCTTTAAAAATATTTGATAAACTGCCAAATAATTAAGATACTAGCGACCCGCCCCGGCTTCGCACAGGTGTATTACCTATACATATAAACCTTCCTCTTGAATTCCGCATTGTGTAGTTTTAAAGATATAAGCATACATGGGGACAGACAGCGGGAAGCGACTTTGTTTTATACTATGTAGTGATAGTGATGAAAAAGGAAAACTTTTTCATTAAACAACTCAAAATTATTTTATTATCCAAATGATATTACACACAAGAAGATTTTTTGAACGATAATCTATAAAACATAATAATAAATCGTTTCAATATGTCGGCGATCAACACTAATTCGGACATAAAATAGTTTAAGTTAAAGTTTCGAATTAGTTCAGATTAGATTTTTACCTATTTTTTGCTGTTCGATCGAATTCGATTCGTAGAACATTCTGGAAAGGCGTTCTAGAACCTTCCCGATACATCATAGCCTAGTTAGGCCCTGAGGAAAGAAGAGAAGGTTCTCGAACATTCGAGAGCTCTATCGAATTCGATTCCTAGAACATTCTAGAAAGGTTTTCTAGAACCTTCCCGATACATTGTTACTTACTTAGAAAGAAGGGAAGGTTCTCGAACATTCGAGTTCTATCAAGTTCGTTTCATAGAACTTTCCAGAAATGTGTTCTAGAACCTTCCCGTTACATCGCAACCTACTCAGGCCCCGAGGGAGGAAGGGAAGGTTCTCGAACATTCGGAGAAACGAACAGCCAAGTAGTTAAATTAGTATATAAGGGCACGCGGATCGCCCGATAGTCAGTATTAATTTGCAAAGCGAACAGTTACAATCGACAATTCGATCTCGGCAAGTTAACTAGTAGTGAAAAGTGAGTGTACAGTTAACGGTTGAATTGTACAGGATTGTTTTGTGAATAAAAGGGCTACTTAAAGCCAAGGATTAATTAAGATTCCGGAGTTTTACTTCGAGACCCCTGCACGTCGGCGGCAGATCAGCTACTTCAGGCATCTTTGAGTAGCAAATCCTTGCACTTCACACAGAGAGCGTCTTAAGGGGCGAGTACACCAGCGCGTACATAGGCAAGAGAGACACGCAACGCCACATAGTTTCTCATCTCTCTGTCGCTCAGTACAAGTGCTCGCTACGCTAGCGACTTGTATACATCTTGTCGTCTTCAGCTGGTCCTTCGAGCCGGATTGACGCAGATCTACGTGGACAATATCATCGTGATCTACGTGTGAAATTGAGGATTAAGATGCCTGTAACGAGAAGCAACAAGGGTCAACGGAAGACATCGACCGCCGCGGGGAGCAATGAGGGAGCCATCGCGAGTGAAGTCGCGGGGTAGTGTCGGGAAAAGCACCATTGAGGCTGCCACGAGTAGTGTCATCGCAGGGATCACCACGGAGGCCATGGTGAGGAAAGTCACGGGTGGCGTCGGGAAGGACGCCTCTGAGGCTGCCGTGGGAAGTCTCCTGGTGGATTTTGGTGCGACATCGGGTACTACGGAAGGTACGTTGCTGCCTAAGGCGTCGTACGGAACCACCACCGACACTCTTGTCAAGGGAGAAAAAACTCCGACCGGAGGCGAATGCCAGAAGATCTCCAAGACTATGTCAAAGGCTTCAACTTCTAGAAAAAGGGAAGTAGCGAAAGCTTGCGTCGAGATAGCTCGCCTCAAACTGGAAGAGGTACAAGCCGCATCCGCCCTAGCTAGGGCACGGTTGGAGATGCTTCAACTTGAAGAAGATGATTCAGTGATCAGCGAACCAATCGACCGAGAGGAAAGCGTAAACCAATGGGTCAGTGACACAGTGGAGAGAATGTCTGGAGAGGGTCCACCACCAGACAAACCTGGTGAGGAAACCACCGAGAAGAACTGTGTCAAGCCTGAACCTGTTAAGTCTACATCGGCCGTTGGTGGGACATCAGAATTAGCTGAAGCGATCATCAAAGCGATAAGCGCATCATCGAAAAGCACAATGGTACCCAACTACATGAATGAGCTACCATTTTATGATGGAAACAGCAACGAGTGGTTGGCCTTCAAGACTGCATACGAAGATACAGCAATGAATTTCTCTTCAATTCAAAATATGACGAGATTAAGAAAGTCCATCAAAGGAACAGCAAGAGAAGCAGTCAAGAGTCTCTTATATTCGGACTGCGAACCCAATGAAGTGATGGAAGCACTTCGTCGTCGTTTTGGAAGACCAGATGCCCTGGTGTTGACTGAGATGGAAAAGCTGAAAAATCTGCCGAAGATGAACGAGAGCGCACAAGACGTATGTGTGTTCGCAAGCCAAGTCAACAATATCGTGGCTACAATTAGAGGTTTGAAGAAGCCGCAATATCTGCATTCGCCAGAAATGTTAAAGACCATCATTGACAAGATGCCTGCAGTGCTTCGTTTTCGGTGGTTTGATTACACAGCCAGCACCGAAGACCCTGACTTGGTGCATCTGGGGAAATTCCTAAACAGAGAAGCAGATCGGTGCGGACCATATGCCATGCAAGAAGCTTTGGCCAGAAAGACTTCAACTGGAAAAAGAGAAGCCACGCACGCAGCGACAGATCGAGATACTAGAAGCTGCTTCCTCTGTGAAGGAAATCATCAACTCTTTGAATGTAAGAAGTTCTTAGCAGCGTCAACGAACGAACGTTGGGATATCACAATGAAGAGCAAGCTATGCTTCAAGTGCCTACGGGGTCGGCACCAAAAAAGGAACTGCAAAAAACCCGCTTGCAAAATGTGTAAGAGATTGCATCACGCCCTGTTACATGAGGACCGGCAACCAGAGGTGGCACAGAAGACAGAAGTTAAAGAAGTCACCAACAACGTTCTTCAGGTTAATACTGCGAGAACAGTGAGAGCATACCTGAAGATGGTACCAGTAGAAATCTACGGCCCCAAGGGATCCACTAAGGTATTGGCTCTACTGGATGAAGGGTCAACGGTGACATTGATGGACGCATCCATAGCCAACCAGCTCGGGCTACGAGGACCAAGAGAAGCCCTGAAGATTGAGACTGTTGGCGGAAAGCTCATCACGAAGAAGCACTCTATGAAGATCAACATGAAGATAAGGGGAGTCCATCAGACAAGAAAGAGGTCCATCACCGGGGCGCGGACAGTCGACGAGCTGCGCCTGACACCTCAATCGATGGACAAAAAGAAGGTGGAAGAATACCCTCACCTGATTAAGTTGGCTGAACAATTGTGTTATGAAGAGGGACGGCCAAAGTTGCTCATTGGGCAAGACAACTGGGAGCTGATAGTCTCCAGAGGAACGCGCAAAGGCAAGAAGAACCAGCCCGTCGCATCACTTACGCACCTGGGTTGGGTGCTGCATGGATGCGACTCGAGGGCATCAAATGCTGTTAACTTTGTGACATGCGCACACGTCTCTGTCCGAGAAGAAAAACAAGAAAATACGATCAAGGAGCACTTTGCTGTAGGATCCCAAGGGGTCCAACCCAACACAGACAACAAAAAGAGAGCATTAGAGATTATAAAGACTAATCAACGAAATGAAAATGGAATGACCAAAGTTGGCCTTCCATTGGAAAAATACGATGAACAAATGCGAGAAAATTCTGCAGGCGACGCGACGAGAGACATCTCTGAACAATTGGCAGAAAACGTGAAATCTAGGCCAGAACCAAGAAGCTTCAAAGTGGAACCTACAAAGGCAAAGAAAGAAATGCACTCAGTCGCGACGAGGCTCTCTGACAAGTACTCGACTCCGGGTTCAGCGCGATTCTTAAGTTGGAACCGGCTAGGTCGAGCTACGAGAGTGATGCAGTTCATTGATTTGTGCGAGCAGAATCACCCAGTCAACCTACCAAGGAAGTGGAAAAAGTCTGACTGGAGAAGATTCAAGAAAAAAGCAGCAGACTACGAGTCTCAGCAATAGGATCGCCGTCCAGATGTTTGTGCAAAGCACGAGGGGGAGGATGTCGGCGATCAACACTAATTCGGACATAAAATAGTTTAAGTTAAAGTTTCGAATTAGTTCAGATTAGATTTTTACCTATTTTTTGCTGTTCGATCGAATTCGATTCGTAGAACATTCTGGAAAGGCGTTCTAGAACCTTCCCGATACATCATAGCCTAGTTAGGCCCTGAGGAAAGAAGAGAAGGTTCTCGAACATTCGAGAGCTCTATCGAATTCGATTCCTAGAACATTCTAGAAAGGTTTTCTAGAACCTTCCCGATACATTGTTACTTACTTAGAAAGAAGGGAAGGTTCTCGAACATTCGAGTTCTATCAAGTTCGTTTCATAGAACTTTCCAGAAATGTGTTCTAGAACCTTCCCGTTACATCGCAACCTACTCAGGCCCCGAGGGAGGAAGGGAAGGTTCTCGAACATTCGGAGAAACGAACAGCCAAGTAGTTAAATTAGTATATAAGGGCACGCGGATCGCCCGATAGTCAGTATTAATTTGCAAAGCGAACAGTTACAATCGACAATTCGATCTCGGCAAGTTAACTAGTAGTGAAAAGTGAGTGTACAGTTAACGGTTGAATTGTACAGGATTGTTTTGTGAATAAAAGGGCTACTTAAAGCCAAGGATTAATTAAGATTCCGGAGTTTTACTTCGAGACGTCGCACGTCGGCGGCAGATCAGCTACTTCAGGCATCTTTGAGTAGCAAATCCTTGCACTTCACACAGAGAGCGTCTTAAGGGGCGAGTACACCAGCGCGTACATAGGCAAGAGAGACACGCAACGCCACATAGTTTCTCATCTCTCTCTCGCTCAGTACAAGTGCTCGCTACGCTAGCGACTTGTATACATCTTGTCGTCTTCACAATATGTACATATAAATAATGAAATTGCCATACCTTTATAGGGTAAAAATAAAAAATATTTTTTGTACCTACTTCTACTTATATGAATTAAAAAAATCAGACGAATTGAAAACTTCCTTCCTTTTCTTTTTATAGGGTCATAAATATTTAACTATACAAACCTTCGATCTGGAATACACTTCTTGATCGAAGATACAAACATGTTAATTAAGAACCGTATGTAAATTTCATATGTTGCAACAAATGATTTGAGTTTGATTTTAATGAGGTTTCTTTCAATACAGAATAATTCAAGCAAACTGAATTAGAGCGAGTGCGATAATTGATAATGATGATTGAATCTGAATGACGTTCCGTGCAATAGGATATCGGTTCAGTTAAGTATTTAAATAAGACTTTGCACTTCAATTCGAGTTATATTGCTAAGTGATTACGTATGCATATTTTGCTAAATCAGCCAAAATGTGTACTTAGGGTATTTCCCGCATAGGTTTACCTTTTTTATAGAATACATAAACCGGATAGGTATAACTTGTTTAAAAAAATCGACCAAGTACGAGTCGGACTCGCGCACGGAGGGTTGCCCCCCTTAAGCATTTGTTTTATTTTAATGTTATTATTTGTTATTGAAGTGAATATACAACTAAGTAAATATTCTGTGAAAATTTCAAGCATCTACCTGTTACCATAATATAGAGAGAAAAACGGCTAAAAAATCAGGTGTTTTGTATGGGAGCCCCGCTTAATTATTAATTTTATTCTGTTTTTAGTATTTTGTTGTTGTTATTTGTTGTTATGGTGGCAACAGAAATACATCATCTGTGAAAATTTCAGCTTTCTAGCTATAACGATTCATGAGATACAGCCTGGAGACAGACAGACAGACGAACAGCAGAGTCTTGTAATAGGGTCCCGTCTTTACCCCTTGGGTACGGAACCCTAATAAAAATCCATTTGATTGTTCCTCTCGTCTTGCTCGCAGCGAGAAGACAGGAATCCCCGAATGTTTTCTTTATTGCAACAGAGTACTTAATGGCTTTTTGTTCAGCTTGAAGACGTTTGGCACGGTCAGTGTTCGGATGGGTGACCGCGGGTAGCATTTATAACTGAGCGCTACCGTGGCTCCAATGAGACGTTAAATTGTACTTAAGTCCCGGTTGTTTTAACCGTTTAGCGATGTATGAGGCCTTCCGTCGCCTTAAAAAGTCTGACATCAAAGCTTACGAACTTACTAACTTTTTAATAAAAATAAACCAACAATCACAAATAAAAATACATTAAAGGTGGCAAATACGGTCCCATACGGTACGGAACCCTTCGTGCGCGAGTGTTGGACTCGCACTTGACCGATTATTATATGACGGTTTCAAAACCCTAAACCTTCATCTGACTCAACATATGTAATGTAATAGTTATTACGTTGTTACCGCACAGTTTTATGGGTCAAACGTACTGGGCGTAGAGATTGAACGCATTAAGGTGGTCAGTCACCAGCTGCATACGAGTGGCAATGCAAGATTCGATTTTGAACATTATTTTGCAATCCTATTAATATTATAAACGTGAAAGTTTTTAAGGATGGATGGATGTATGTTACTCTTTCACGCAAAAACTACTGAACAGATTGAGATGAAACTTTGCAATTATATAGCTTATATACATTACCGTCTTTACCATAAGGGCACACGGGGCCTGTGCCCAGGGCCCCCATCCTCAGGGGGCCCCGAGAATCATACAACTTCTCTCACACATTTATGTTTTCTCAAAATAGTTTGGACGGACATATTACACTTAAAATAAAACCGGGACAAGTGCAAGTCTGGCTCGCTCACCAAGAACTCCGTACTAATCTTAAAAAAATTGTCAAATTTTCCCGTTCGCTATGTTTGCGTATATTAGCAAGGCAATGATCTACTTTTCCCAATTTGAAAGCTTTAAAAAAATACGGAAAAATTTTCGCGCTCGCTGCGCTCGCGTATATTGTCAATGTCTATTTTACTCGTGTCTGTTTTAAAATTGTTGAAAAGTCGAATAGATTTCGCGCTCTTTCTTCTTTGCTTTCTTTCTCGACAGACTTCCGTGTCTTTTACTCGTACTTATCCATGTAGAAATTTAAAATCTCCAATTAAAACGATTCAATGAAAAAAAATTTAGCTAAAGTTGCGTAATTCCCGTCAACTAACTACTATAATTTGATGATCTCTCTCCCCCCCCCTGGATCAATGGCTGGATCCACCCTTGGTTACGTTTTTTTCCTTTTGAGGTACGAAACCCTAAAAATATCACTATAAGAAATAATCGAAATGATTCTTATGCTACTTTGATGATAATAATGATACTAGGTACTTTAGTATAATTCGCTTTCTAACTTTCTAAAAGGGCTCCTAATTCTTGTGTGCCCAGGGGCCCCAGGTAAGTTTAAGACGGCTCTGCTTATATATCAGAATAACACATAGGTTATAAATTATAATGCTATTGCGTGAATTTTCCATATTATAACAATAAGTGTTAAGTAAGTAGGAAAAATTCTGCCATCTGCGAGCTATTCTAGCGTGAGCTCCAAGAAATGTCAAAAAGAACTGTCGAATCGAACAAATGTCAAATCGTTTTTTTTTTGTATTTATATTTTACACCTCCTTTATTAAGGGTGGTAAGGCAGGGCCTCGAAATATCATGCGGGCGAAGCCGCGGGCAAAAACTACTACAACATATATTCCCTTTAAGTTACTGCTTGAACTTCAGAACAAAAACCAAAAGAAACCTTTTTTTTAGGAGGGCAAATCTTCGAAAGTAAAGATGCCCGACTGCTTTGGGGTGCAGTCGGGTTATGTAGGATTGTGCCCACTAAAACC
This sequence comes from Hypomecis atomaria, assembly GCA_964007245.1. Lineage (NCBI taxonomy): Eukaryota > Metazoa > Arthropoda > Insecta > Lepidoptera > Geometridae > Hypomecis > Hypomecis atomaria. Next base: position 4,973,852 of record OZ023308.1, on the reverse strand, counting down.
TCCTCGGTGGCCAGCCTTTGTGCCTTCTTGGGAGCTCCGGGATCTCCAAAGGAACACACCGGTGCTCCCAGCACTTTAAACGACTACTCGCCTGGTATTAGTACTAGGGCTTGTGCTGTCCTTTCCGAGTACGTTGCTTTTTACAAGGAGTTGTTGAGCATTGTGTAGAGTCTGAGGTTATTTATATATATTGTACATACTCATCATTATGAACAACTTTTTTTGCTTGAACTTCAAAACGTTCATTCGTATCTCGAATTTTTACCGAGCAAAGCTTAGTTCTGAATACCTATGTATTGAAATGAAATATCTTTATTCGACACAAGTACAAATAAAAAAAAAACTTATAAAATAGTGAAAAAACAAAAGTGTCGAAAGGGACTCACCTCAGCTATAAAATGCTGAGTGCTGGGAGGACCCAACACTCAACGCTGGTATTCTGGTGAGCCCCTTTATTCAAGGATAGGCGTAACTATAGATCATATTAATATTAAATAGACAAAAAAACAACGAAACCGTGACAAAGCGCTTAGATACCAAAAAACATCCACAGAAAATGCACAACAGCAAAAAAACAAAAAAGTAACTACTTATAATAAATAAAATTATTATAAATAAACTACACATATTGGTGACATATTAATAAATATACATAAACTTAATAAAACGGTATTTCATACAAGAAAAACAAAAAATGCTAATTTAAAAATTGTACAAGAAGCAATTTTTATCACACATGAGACACCGGCAGACAACGAGACAAAGACGGACAAAATCAGATGAAGGATTGATCGTACACTATCAACCCGTGCTGAAGCTGTTTTGATAGTAAATATTGTTTTAGTTTTAACCAGAAAGAATAAAGGGATTTGAGTTCTCTGATGGGAGGTGGTAAGTTGTTCCAGCATTTGGCGGCCGCATATCGAAAGCTACCTGTGAAATTGACAGTGCGACAGGGCGGCACCGCCAACTGCAGAGCGCACAACCTACGATAGCCGTGCCTAGCGTCAGAGACCCATCTAATTTTGTCGTACAAGTAGGGAGGATTACTGTGCTTCACAACCCCAAAAAGAAGACAAGCCAGATGCAGTTTTCGCCGGGATTTCATCTTCAGAAGAGAATTATTGTTGAGAAATGGCGTAACATGTGATCTTGGTGGAATAGTGAAGCAGAACCTGGCACAAGCATTTTGTACACGCTGAACAAGGCGCTGCGTACGAACAAGGAGCCGAGGGCCATAAACAGTGTCTGCATAATTTAATTTTGACAATACCAGACTCTCGACCAGCTGAACGCGTAATTCCTCGCTCAAACACGTTCTGAGCTTCAAGCGGAAGAAACAATTTCTGACAGCTTCGGCAATGTGATTTTCGTACCTTAATGCATCATCAATGCTCAAACCCAGGTTACGTGCCTCGTACACACGTTCTACTTGTGTATATGTACTATCAGAGTTCCGAGCCAAGCTTCTCTGTACCATATGTACTATTATTTGTTTATTGTCTAATATTTCTATACCTTACACACGAATGCGCCCAGTGTGTGAGCATCTTCAGCCTAGAGGTGAGAACATTGAGCGCATTAGCGTATGCAGGTCAGTTGTACTGATGACTGAAAGTAAAAGTTTCTAGCGCCGCCGTCTCGCCTCTGTTTTTGGCTTTTTGTCTTTCGTCTAATGCGTTTTTAAAAGGTTTTATAGTGTTCAATAAAAGCTACAATATAATAGAACTTTGAGTCTGCACGCAGTAACAAACTACAATATTGTCGGACGATTCATAGACAGGTTCTGCCGCAGACAACGCATACCTCTTCGCTGGCTACTTACTGTAACAGTAAATAACAGTAGTGTCGTGGTGACACCGTAGTCTGCTGCTGTAACATGCAGTCAACTAACGAATTATATAATAAGCCTATTTGGGCCTAGGTGCGAACATTAAGCGCATTAGCGTATACAGGTCAGTTGTACTGACGCCTGAAAGTAAAAGTTTCTAGCGCCGCCGTCTCGCCTCTGTCTTGGGCTTTTTGTCATTCGCCTAATGCGTTTTTAGGGTTCAATAAAAGCTATAATAGTAGAACATTTAAGGTACAATTTCTTCTGACGACTGCGTGCAGTCGGCTGCATTACAGTGTCGTCGGGGTACACCGTACAAGTAGGCAAGCGCTGCAGCAGACTACGCGTATTTAAAAAAAAAAGCGTACGATACAATTTCATAGCCGAATGCACACTAAAACAGCATGTAACATGCAGTAGACTACGGTACAGAATGTATTATTAATATATGTAGTAATGTACATGGAAATCAGTAGAGTCGTGGTGACACTGTAGCCTGCTGCTGGAACTTGCAGTCTTCGAGCAAATATCTATAATCTATAGAGTCACAATCGGGCAAAAAAGTGTCCGAGACAAAACTCTGTCCAAGCTATGTAGTGGGCAAGCTTTTTAGTTAATCGTAAGGCGATTGCAAGCCGACTACAGCGCCGCGCGATGCCAAAGTGCTCGGTTATAAGCACCAATTAGGTGACATAACGTCGAGATTCGAAAAAAACGGGTCATTATGAATTATTTTATGTAAATACATATCTAAAGTCGGTATGTATGACGGCGCTCGGACATTTTTTTACTACTTTCACTTAGGGACTGTGGCTTTGTAGCTATTTGCTCGAAGCATGCAGTCTACAACGGAATTATACCATAAGCCTTTCGTGACTAGGTGAGAACATTGAGTGCATTAGCGTATACAGGGTAGTTGTAATGATACATGAAAGTAAAAGTATCTAGCGCCGCCGTCTCGCCTCTGTCTGGGGCTTTTTGTCATTCGTCTAATGCGTTTTAGGGTTCAGTAAACGCTACAATAGTAGACTTTTAAGGCTGCACTGCACGGCGTATAGGCTGAATCATACAACTTGGCGGCTGTGATGTTAGCTACAAATTGCGGATAGCCCAATCCTGACTGAAGCTCACTTAACAGCTACGCGAGGATTGGGTTATCCGCAACTTGTTTTTATGGAATACTAGCTTTTACCCACTGCTACGCCCACGTGATAATTGATATTTTGATTTTTGTGCTAACCCAAAGTACATTCTTTGTAAGTACTTAAGTGAGGTCGGGTGGCCAGCCCTGGTGTCAGAGTTTTTAGACCGCCTGAAGGCCTCTGACATGGCTAAACGGTTAAACAACCGAAACCTACAATTTAACGTATCATCCGAGCCACAGTAGCGCCCAGATGGAAAATGCCACCCGCGGTCACCCATCCAAATACTGACCATGCGGAACGTTGCTTAATTTCGGTGATTGCTGACAAACACCTAGTCTAACTACACTACGAACGCAACCAATAGGAACCTATTATTTTTCTGGGCTGAAAAGTAACCTATATCACTCTCTGATCGTTAAGCTATATCCATGCCAAAAATCAAAGTCATTTCGTTGCTGCGTGATAGTGTAACAAACCAACAAACACACTTTCGGATTTATAATAATATTCAAGAACAATTTTAATTGGTATTGAAAATAGGTGAGGTATAGTCCGCGCCACACTAGGCGGCGGATAGGATGTATGCGCAGAACGCTGCGCAAAAGGCGCGGGAGCCAGAGAGACGAGACGCCGGGGCACACCCGCCCGCCAACCTATTGCCTCCCGCGCGCTCCCTACGCCCGTGCTCAACACTTCGCCACTTGCGTTGATATTGTGCACACATGCGCAATAATTAGCGAATCACGGCGAAGTGTCATCTGCGGCTAATTTCCCATCCGCCGACTTGTATAGCGCGGCCTATACGAGCCTTTATGGCGCGAAACTGAATGAAATAAAAAATATCGTATTGTTTAATACGGAACCATCTGTTCAGGGTCCCATCACTCGACCAGTTTTTCAACTCTCATTACTTGTGACGTAATCCACCAGAAGTGATTGTTATAAGGCTTTTTGTACTCGTCTTTTCAGATCTGCTTGTAAGGGTAAACGATAAACCGTTTTCGCCGCAGGAGCCGCACTCGCCGGAAACTAGCAACAACAGCATTTGACGGAAATGCGAGACGTGTGGAGCGGACAGGTGACGTTGCATTTGACGTGAAAGCCGCATGCTGATTGGCTATTGCGCAGCTTGTAGCTAACTTCACATCCGCCAACTTGTGTGTCGCGGCCTATACTTTTATATTTATTTTTATTTTCAGTATAACAATATTGTACTCCCGTGATATATTTTAAGATCGTTCCGTTCCGTGCCTGGGTTGCCTGGAAGAGATCGCTTCCAGCGATAAGGCCTCCTTGAGTTACACTAGCATAAGTTTTTCTTGAATTACTGTTATTATTTCTTTTTTTGTGTACAATAAAGTGTTATCTATCTATCTATATAAGTAACTAGTTTTTACCCGCGGCTTCGCCCGCATGATATGTTGATTTTTGTGCTATCCCATGGGAGCCCTTTATTTATCCGGGATAAAAAGAAGACTATGTCACTTTCCGTCTTTTAAACCCGAGGCCCTACTTTACCACCCATAATAAAGCAGGTGGAAATAAAATAAAAATAAAAAAAACGATCTGATGGTTGTTCGATTCGACAATTGTTTTTTTTGACATTTCTTGGAGCGCACGCTAGAATAGCTCGCAGATGGCAGAATTTTTTCTTCTTACTTAACGCTTATTGTTATAATATGGAAAATTTACGCAATATCATTATAATTTATAGCCTATGTGTTATTCTGATGTATAAGCTATATAATTGCAAAGTTTCATCTCAATCCGTTCAGTAGTTTTTGCGTGAAAGAGTAACAAACATCCATCCATCCATCCTTACAAACTTTCGCGTTTATAATATTAAGTAGGATTGGGATATCTGCAGCTTGTAGCTATGATCAGAGCCACCAAGACGTTTAGTTCTGTCTATACATTTCGGGGGTTGCTGGGGAAATTCTTGCAAAAAAAGAGGGAAGTTTGCTTTGACGTCATTTAACAGCCATTCCGAAAGTGGGCATTCTGTACGTACTATGTGGTATTCTGGTTTGCCCCACAATTTCATACGAAGTTGTGCAATATTGTATTAATCGCTAGCACAAGTAGATCAACGTAACCCTTCAGAATAACAGATTGTATGTACTTATGAAACACCGCACTTATAGACCATCGTCTTTACCGCAAAACGCTAACGATCGTTGTTGCTACCAACCGCCGAGCACACCAAATTATAGTGTTTGTCGAAGACAATTGTTCGGGTTGGTTAAATAAGCTGGAAAGGCGTAATTATGCTGCAGTAGTTTATTAAGGTAGAGCGCCTTGTGGTGCAGGGAAAGATTGAAGGTACAAGACCGCGCGGTAGACTTCCATTACGACGCGACCAAATAAAGGCTTCACTAAACGTTCCCATCAATATGTGCACGAGAAAAGCGTCCAAACGAGAGGAATGGCGACGCATTGTAAAGCGAGCCACCACCGGAACTGATGACCACGACCACTCTGTTAAGAGTGTATACGACTAAGAAGAGAGTTTATTAAGGTGGCAATGACACCCGCCTTGCTATCGTCAGGTCGTGGGTTGAAATCCCGGTCCCGTAGGTACCAATAAGTTCTTCGGAATTTATGTACGGAATTTCACACCACTGGCTTTTCGGTGAAGGAAAACATCGTGAGGCAACCTGCATTATGTTCGAAGAAGAAATTCGATGACGTATGTGAATCCACTAACCCGCACTGGGCCAGCGTGGTGTATTCCCATACATGTAAAGTGGAAATGAATTTGTTTTATCAACCCAACTCAAAGGAGGTTCCAGTTAAAGTCCAATCTATAGTGCAGGACGTAGGCCGCGAAGGGTAATTGGGCCATATCCACCACGCTGGTCCAGTGCGGGTTGGTGGATTCACATACGTAATCGAATTTCTTCTACGAACATAATTCACCCCTTAAATACACCATTTTATAATTTTTACTTGTTCTAAATCGAGATCTATACTGAAACTATCACATTATCAAATTTCATGCAACTTGGTTCATAAATGAGCATATATTAAAGCATTTTAAGTACTAAGTTATAAGGCTTGATAATATTATGACGGACGGACACAACGAAGTTATAAGGGTTTCTTGTTATACTACGGAACCCTAAAAAGAAGGTTCTCAATTCGACAGCATGTTATGCGAATATTTCGCCAATCATGAACCGATATTGACGATTATTTTTTGAGTTGCCTTTCTCTTTCACAGGGACTACCACACAGTGCTTCGTTTCCTGGCTGCATCCTTAGTTATGACTATAATATGTATAGGTATGTGTATAGTCACTTCCTTGTCATTTCACATCCTCGTGTATTTATTTATAGCAAATTACTGTACTGTACTGTATCAGCCTTTTTAATAGTCCACTGCAGGACGTAGGCCTACCCATGAAGGGTGATTGGGCCATATCCACCACGCTGGCCCAGTGCGGGTTGGTGGATTCACATACGCCATCGAATTTCTTCTACGGACATATGCAGGTTGCCTCACGATGTTTTCCTTCACCGAAAAGCCAGTGGTGTGAAATTCCGTACATAAATTCCAAAGAACTCATTGGTACGGGGGACTGGGATTGAACCCACGACCTCACGATTGTAAGGCGGGCGTCACTACCTCTAGACCACCACGGCTTAATTAGCAAATTAGCGTGGTGACAATTACCAATTACTTAAGTACACTAATGATAATATTATATAATTTATTTTCGCAAAAAATGGCAAAACCGCCTTCTATTGTTTACAAAATTCGAATATTTTGCTCGAATTGTTTTCATTATTGTTGATTTTTGACCACCGGAGGAGGTACCTACTCAATTCGACACGTATATATTTTTTATGTATGACCTCGCATAACTATTTTCGTAGCAGTCCGATTTCAATACTTAATTCTTTTTTTATTGGAAAGAGTACCTATACTTCGAAATTGGTCGCATTAAAATTTTATTGAAATCGGCTGAGCCATTTTTGATAAATCAACTATAATATGAAAAATGTAACATCGATCCGTGCGAAATATTCGCGAATTCTGTACACGGGTGAAGTCAGTCATGCGATTTTTTTTGCGAAAAATAGATAATTATTAAAAAACGGCTCAGCCGATTTTGAAAAAGACCACCTCGGGAGTATACCCTTTTGAACTAAAAAATATTTTTTCGATGATAAAATAATTATCAATGAACATACACAAAAAAAAACATACATACGAACATATAGAACCTCCCCTTTTTTGGAAGTCGGTTAAAAAATAAGCATCCATGCTTTCCAACTAAGTATTTGACCATCCAGACATACATATACTTACTACCTTTGTAAGTATGATCAAAGTTTAACATTTTATTTTCACTTATTCTATGCAAATGTATACTCGTTTACTCGTCCTCCTTGGCCTTTGTATCTCTTGTTTAGTTTTAAATATAATGCTCAGAGTATGAGAATAGAATTAACTGTCATTTAGTAGATAACTTAGCACAGAAACTATACAGGGTTATTCGGAAGGAAATGGAGGTCATTGCCCTCTCAGAAGAATGACAAGTAATAGAATTATTGCTAAATGTTACTCAAATAAAAACTATGTTACAGCTGTCTTATTCATATCTGGTTATACAGTATACGCGAGAGTGAGTGGAACAAAAAAAAACCCAATGTCTGTCGCATACGTCAAAATCACCAGTTGGAATGTCAAAATAGTTAAAATTTGGTTCTACTTGTTCTTTTGTCTTTTTCGGAAATTTGAACCCTCTAGTTCCAGTAAGAAGGTTCAAATCTCTGATAATTTTATCTTCCTACTTTTTACCTTTTTGAATTTGGACACCTGAGATAGCTCAATGCTAGTTTGTGAAACTCTTCGAAATTACGTAAATTCGGGTGTTCATCTTTTTCAAACACCTTTTTAATTTCATGTTTAAAATGCGACAAAGAGATGTATATATCTCGCTATTTTAGTACTGTTTTCATTACTTTAGTTCTTATTCCATGATTGTCCTCTTCATTTTATTTTTGATGTTACGATTTTTAAACAATTGACTACTTAAACTTATGTACTATGCTTTTATGTTAAATTATTGAGAACTAGCTGACCCGCTGAACTTCATATCACCTTCATCTTACTGATTCGGTTGATTCTGCATTTAGCACCACCAACCAATGGTGGGAACATTTTGTATAGGCATATTAATTTTTTTATGCTGTTCTTGTATGCTGCTCTATCAATATGCTCTGTATAAAATAAAATAGTGTACATAATAACAACGAAATTCAAAACTTTGGAAAAAAAAGTCTATTCTAGTTTCACAACTCGAGTTGAGAAATTCATATACCAGGTGTTTGGTAGAGGGTCCGACAAACCAAATGCGCGTGTGTAACCCATTTTAAAATTATAAGTTGGCCAAAGAAAATCCCTGACTATTGTTTAAATTGTTTTAAGATAAATTTTACATCAAAATTGAAGACTATAAAGCCTGCTAACTTGACTGCATGCAGAAGTTAGCTCTAGATGACACTTCGCCGTGATTCGCTAATTATTGCGCATGTGTGCACAATGCTGCCGCCACGTGGCGTAGTGTTGAGCACGGGCGTAGGGAGCGCGCGGGAGGCATGAGGTTGGCGGTCGGGTGTGCCCCGGCGTCTCATGTTTCTGGCTCCCGCGCATACTTATATTTCGGCTTTTACGGAGCGTTCTGCGCATAACTTCCCATCCGCCGACTTGTGTGGCGCTTAGTATACATAGTTTTGAGTAACCCTGTATAAGTATAATAATTCCCTTGGCCTTTGTCTCTCAGTTGTTTGTAATTGACACATAGTGCTATTCATAAGACAAGAACAGTTTTAATGATTTAGTGCCAATAAAGTAAGTTCTATAGGCCAGGTGGTGTCAGAGTAAGCAGCTTAAAGGCCTCTGACATGGTTAAATGGTTAAAACAACAGGAATTTACAATAGCCAAGCTAGCGCTCAGTTGGAAATGCGACTCGAGGTCATCCATCCAAAGACTGGCTGTACCTAATGTTGCTTAATTTGATAATCGCTGACAAAAACCCAGTCAAATTATGCTATGATCACTACATTAACAGTGCTGATATAAATTCATCATTTCATACAAATATTCAATAGGTACCTACCTATACATACTCAATCATATTTTTAACTGACTTCCAAGGTTCAAGGTTGTAATTTTTCTGGTGGTCTAATTTTAATTTTAACTAGTGATATAAAAACAGCAAAAAATCACAATATTTTTGAAACACATTATCTTTATTAGAAAAAATGTTTTGTTTCATGATTGCAAAAAAATAAAATAAAAATGTATTGACAGGTTGAATCTCTGCATCCTTCTCTACGTTGGCACCAATAAAATTGGGCCTAATGTAGAATAAAAATGAAGCATTCTATTCTTTAGTTTTGAAATCCAGACAAAGAATTTTCTAGTTAAGTATGTGGTTTTTATCTAAAACCTCACATAAAATTAAGTATCAATGTATTTGTATAATCAAGTTTTAATTACTTTTGTACTTTGTGGTCAGATCTGTGTTTATATATAACATAGTAATCATGTTTTTGTAGCATAATAATTTATGATAACGTACCTAATTAAGTACTTTTTTTAAAGATAAAAACTTGTTTAATACAGAAAGTACTGGAAAAGTTGATATCCCACTGTCACTTGATAGCACTTAAACTGTAGTAAATTATTCATAAAATTAATGACCCAGACATATGTTCATATTCTCAGCGAATGGCATAAGCAGGTATCCAAGTTTATCGACTAAACGAAATTCAACCAGTAAAGCTAGGCCTACTGGTAATCAACTTATTAGTTAGCTTTTTGACAAAAATACTCACCACTCTTTGGCAAACTCCTGATAACGTTAACGGCAGCGTTGAATTTCTCTTCTAGAGACATTTTTGGCACTTAAAAACTGTTCACAACACACGTAAAATAAAACTTCTTTCACAACGCACTTTGGACTCCTGATAGGTTCGAATTAATACATCTCAAACGTCATCGACACACTGACTTTAATTATTCAAAACAATAACACCATCTAGACACTGAATCGCTTGTAATAAAACGGAATTAATTAGCGTAGAAAGAGGAACAAAACAGGCAATGAAACCAAAACGAAACGAAGTTCGTAGTGATCGTGCAGAGAATAGTAAAATGATGTATTAAGGCTAGTGTTGTCAACATAAGGCAATCTCTGTTTTATCGATAGTTTCGTATTGTAACGTAATTAATTTTTCTTTGCTGTAATTAATTTTTCTACTGATATCTACAACGTGGAATTTTCTGACTTCCTTTGAGCCTTCACGAAAGGTACCTCGCTGTGCTCAAAAATCGGAATCCTACGGGGAGTCTAGATGTGTGATTTCTGGAATGGCCAAAAAATGTACGTTCCAAAATCGCAATCCTGGAGGGAGGGTGGGACATGGCGTGTCCCAGCAAGGAGCCGTAAACATAGCTTTTAAATAAAAATATTTATGGACTAGGAAGTCGAACCATGAACCATGTGAAGGTTGAGTTAGGATAATGTAAGTAAGTTAGTATAGACCGGGTAGCTAGCCCTGGTGTCAGAATTTTTAAGCCGCCTAAAGGCCTCTGACATGGCTAAATAGTTAAAACAACCGGGACCTACAATTTAACGTGTCATCTGAGCCACGGTAGCGCTCAATTGGAAAATGCCCCTCGCGGTCACCCATCCAAATACTGACCGTACGGAACGTTGCTTAATTTCGATGATCGCTGACAAAGACACCTAGTCAAACTACGCTACAAGCGCTAGTTAGGATAACCTCTGGTAAAGGATTACTCCTCCGAGCGAGGTGTTGTGCCAGTGTTAGCAATCCGACAGTGTAATATTATAATGATTCATTCGTCGCTAGAAACTTCCTTGTGCAATGCAGACCTATGTGATTGACTGACGGGTGGCATTAGTTACGCTAGCATTCACTCGTAGATGGTGGGGCTGCCTGTAGTGAAGTTGGGTGCTGCAAAGTCTACTGAAAATCGCTGTTTTTAATCAAAATCTATTGAAAATGTATCAAGTTTTATAGATGGGTACTTATTGTTCATTAATTAACTACAAGGAGATATCGGTTCATTCGCTAGTCTGAATTATGTGACGAACCAGAAGAAAATAAACTATTATTGAACAGTTTGTAAGTGCGAAGTGTGATCGTAGTTTCACTACACAGACTGCAACAGGGTAGATATGGTACTTCCCAGTACCTACCAAATTAATTAATGTAATTAATTATACCTATCTATAAAAATCGATTAACTGGTGACATCTGACAGGTAATTCCAACTTTCTTCAAAAATTATCATAATTATTACTATTGTGAAAATTTTTAAAGAAAAATAATTATTATTATAATTATTTTTTTTCAAAAATTATCATTGGATTATAAATTGTTCATATAATATCGTTTTTATGATATTTTTTAATTTATCGACAAATAAAATTGCACTCACATACATCACTAGTCGTAACTATGGACACTTGACATTTTGATGATTTTGACAACGACATTTAAAACTATGGCACACTGCGCCTGGAGATAAAATTACATGAAGTCAGTAAAATAAAAAATAAAAATTATCTTTGATATGTCATGAAGATGTCATGTTATGACAATCAATCAATGTCAAATTCAAATCCGCCATTTCTTTTCTTGTCAAATTAAGCGAGTTCTCCTCGTTTGTGTTACACTGTTTTTCATAAATAAAAGGTAAAAATCGTGAAATTCTTCGCAAATCCTTCAGTGATTGCGCGAAGCATAATCACCGGCACGTTTTACAGTGAAAATGCTGCATGACCATCTACATATTTGTGCGAAACCGGAATATTTTTGTGATATTTCTACAGTAATAGCGGCTAACGATTTTACACCAAGAAATCAATTTTTACAGTGTTCTGTGTGTTAACTGTGTTTGTAACGACCTATTTGGCTATCTGCCTGCTGAAGTAATCGATTTATCATCCTAAAAGTTGTTTATTCTGAAGGAAATTTGACCCACTGTATACAGTTGCTATTTTCGGCAAAGTGCCGACCAAAACCTATATTTCCTGATTTTGTGGTCTCTCTGAGTAGCCTATGCCCAGAAATTTTCTTTAAATAAGCATTACGATCAAGTAACAACTGAAAATAATTGTTTTCATGTCATGGTGACCAATAAAATATATTTGATTCATTGATTGATAGTGATACCATATCATCAGAAAAGTGCTTTAAAAACTAGTTACTATCACTACCTGGAAGGTTTACTACTAATTCATTCTCCAAATTTTTAGTTGGCTCATGTTTTCATGACCACTTCCTGCTTGAAGTGGTCAACAGTTAGGTCAATCTATTGCAGCTGATAGCTCATGTGGTTTAGGTATAGGTAACTTCGTACATGCCACTGAAGTTATGTGGAGACATCAAAATTAGTACTTTTTCAGTAGTGAAGGCTTAAAAACTAAGACCCTTTGTGTTATGGACATAGAAACAATGAAACCCTCATTTTACATACCATCAAATAATTTTATTTCAGCAGCATGGAGCCTGGTTTTCTTAATTATGCATAACATAAATTATTATGCATGTACTACTTAAGGTTCGCGCACATTATGTCGGGCCGCATTGCAGCGCGAAAATCCACTCAAATCGCTTCTAAATATGTATTTTATATGAACTAATGCACACTATGCCGGGGCGCAGTAGGCTGCATCTTCTGCATTTCCATACTAATATTGCACTGCGGCCTGACATAATATCCGCGAACCTTTATTGTTGGCAAGAAAAAATGTGGTTCTTTGAAAATTTTGTAAATTCAAATTTGTGACTCTTCCAATTCCAAACTCCAACCCAGACTCAGACCAAATAAAAAAATAAAGACAATGTTTTGAAAAAAAAACAAGTGAAGTCGGCAAAACTATGCCTAGACATGTAGAGACACAATTACATACACATTTAAGTAAACTACGCCTTGAATTGTCAGTCGGAACTATGGTGGTTGAACACCGATACACTCACCACATGTTTAAAAAAACCTGCCCCATTTGTCTGTTCACTTCATTCTGTCTTGATTTTTTATTTGGTCAATGAACATGAACAATTTTTGCTAGATTCATCATGCTTGCTTTAACATACATTCCTTGGTGTACATTTCCAGGACTAGTCCACCATGCCAGAGCTGACGGAATTGGACAAGGCCACAGCCTCCATGACTGAGAAGCGTAAGGAGGAAGCGGACTCCTCGGACAGTGACTCCGATGACACCATCCCAGAGCTGGAGGATGCAGGTAACCTAACGTTGGTTTATGTTATCTTTTTATGTTTGATTCCTTATAGATGCAGTAAAACTTGAGAAACATTTTTAACTTTAATTGAACTGTAAAACGAATAAGAAATAATCGGCCAAGTACAAGTCGGACTCGCGCACAGAGGGTTTCGTACTGTATGGGAGCCCCCCTTAAATATTTATTTTATTTTAATTTTATTATTTATTATTGAAGGGAATATAAAACTAAATATTCTGTGAAAATTTCAAGCATCTTCCTGGTACCATTATAAATATGGAGCGAAAAACGTTTAAAAATTCAGGTTTCTTGTATGGGAGCCCCCCTTAAATATTTATTTTATTTTTAGTATTTGTTGTTATAGCGGCAACCGAAATACATCATCTGTAAAAATTACACCTGCCTAGCTATCAAGGTTCATGAGATACAGCCCGGTGACAGACAGACAGACGGACATCGAAGTCTTAGTAATAGGGTCCCGTTTTTCCCTTTGGGTACGGAAGGCATCTCAAGCCTATTCCATTGGCAATGTTATTTTTCAGTTAGAATATTTTTCGATCAGAAAAATAAGAAACTATTTTTGGCGTAGATTGAGCCGTTGCATAGAAATAAATTGATTTATAATTTCTGTGTAGCTCAGAGCTGTGGAACTAGGCTGTGCTAGGTATCCGGTTGGTGGATGCTGGTGCTGCATAGGCTCATGCATCTCCAAGTCAAAGTGCAGATGTGCAGGAGCACTTAGCTAGATGAGATGTCAACAGGTGAACCAAGACAGTGGTTCAAAGGTTAAATGTTCTGGAAGACAATGGTTAAAGCTAAACTCAGACCATTTATTGCAACATATGAAATTTACATGCATTTCTTAGTTAACATGTTTTGTATAGTTATACAAGTACATATGACCCCATAAGGGTATGGCGTTTTTATTATTTGTATTGGGATGATTTATTATTGTGTTTTCTAGATTATAGTTACAAAAATTGTCTTATGTATTATAGCATTTCGATAATAGGATAATTTTTAGGGTTCCGTAACCAAAGGGAAAAACGGGACCCTATTACTAAGACTTTGATGTCCGTCTGTCTGTCTGTCACCGGGCTGTATCTCATGAACCATGATAGCTAGGCAGCTGAAATTTTCACAGATAATGTATTTCGGTTGCCGCTATAACAACAAATACTAAAAACAAAATAAAATAAATATTTAAGGGGGGCTCCCATACAACAAACCTGAATTTTTAGATATTTTTCGCTCTGTATTAATAATGGTACCAGGTTCACAAATTGAAATGAAATTTTGACAGAATATTTAGTTTTATATTCCCTTCAATAATAAATAATAAAATTAAAGTAAAATAAATATTTAAGGGAGGCTCCCATACAGTACGGAACCCTCCGTGCGCGAGTCCGACTCGTACTTGGCCGATTATTAGATGTGTCATGGAACAGTTTTCTCTTTCGATATCTTTTAAATTATTTGGGAATTACTTTATTCATAATTGGGAAATACTGTCGACATTTCAGTACATAGAACTTAGTATCAATCCCATAATTTCAGGTGCTCCAGGCACAGGCGGCATCGCCAACCCGATCGCCGGCATCGACATCGTGTCGAAGGCCAAGCAGTCGCGCGGCGAGAAGAAGGCGCGCAAGATTATGAGCAAGCTCGGACTTAAGCCTGTGAGTATTTATCTCATATGGAAGTTTGAATGATTAGTAAATTGGGAGTTAGTAGGCCCGATTATAAATATTTACGATGTAAATTTAATAACAACGTAAAAAGTGTTGTCTCTATCGAATGCCTAAAGTGAAAAAGAAACAGAAATTGTCTAATTTGCTACTATGACTACGATGGCGCCTTCATAATTGGGCCTATTATGCCACTAAACATGAAAATTAAAGAAGCATGATGCGAAATATGGTTAAAGTAGGAGTATGTTTTGAAAATCTTTCTAAAACAAATCTCTATACAAAAGCCATGTATTCACTGAGCAACATTTGATTATAAACTCTGTCAGAAACAAAATAAATGTGTTTCTGAAACATCGATATATTTCTACATATTGTGTTTCAGAAACTGTATCTTTTTTTTTAACACAAATAAGTCTGCGTTTGACCACCAACTCGCCTGATGGTAAGCAACGTTGTGGTCAAAGATGAAGCTCATATAAGTATCCGAAACATTGCTGCTCAGTGATTATATGGCTTTACACTGATGTGTAACTAACATGTATAATTGTTTGTGTAATGTTGCTAAAAAATTGTCTCATTTGTCTAGTTAAAAATGAAAGATAATTTTTGCACATAAACAGAGATATTTTCTTTTCACAAGCTTAATAAATAAATATTGCATAAATTCTAGGTTTATTATGAAATATTTGTTTATTAGATAAATAGCACAAGCTGATATGCCTAGCTATTATCATTAATAAATTAATGAACCAAAAAAAGTTGTCATGAAACAATCTTCTGCTTCCAGGTATCAGGTGTAAACAGAGTCACAATCCGCAAGTCAAAGAACATCCTGTTCGTCATCAACTCCCCAGACGTATACAAGAACCCTCACTCGGACACATACATCGTCTTCGGAGAGGCTAAGATTGAGGACCTGTCGCAGCAAGCTACCATGGCTGCTGCTGAACGGTTCAAGGCTCCGGAGACAGCTGCCGCTGGCAATGATTCCACCGCCACTGGCACGGTACGTATAATGGGTCTAATTATTTATTTGGTGTGGAGGCGATAGCTTAGTGTGCTTAGTACTGATTCGAACTGACGTGTCAACTGGCGCTTATCTTAGCTAACTTACGACCAGTTTCTCCATTTTTTTAAAAACCACATCTGTAATTTGTTGTCTATGACTCAACCCCAGTATTCTTGGCCAAATTCAGATTTAGATATCACTCCTAGTGTGAGTGCGGTCTCAATGAAGGAAACATGTACCATATAATTTTTAGTTGCCCTTTGGTGCAGTGCTCTTTATACGATGCCATCCCCCCAGAAATCCCTCGCCCCACCCAAGTGATTCAGCTTGAAAAATAAATTTTGTTGATTGTGAGTAGTTGTTTAGATAATCGCGAATCAGTATAACTGAGGGCACCACATAATCGAGGTTCCACTGTACTTTGATTGCAACCTCCAGTGTTCAATTTCTATTTTCTAATATCTTCTGTGTCCTCATTTCAGACGGTAGCACCCATAGCCGAAGAAGAAGACGAAGAGGCAGTAGATGAGACCGGAGTAGACGAGAAGGACGTGGAGATAGTGATGTCACAAGCCAACGTGTCCCGAGCGAGAGCAGTGCGGGCCCTGCGGAACAACCAGTCTGATATCGTCAACGCTATTATGGTAAGTATTTTAGGTTTTGTGCTGTCCCATAGGAACCTTTTATTTATAAAGGACTAGCGGTCCTGGTGAACTTCATCTCACCATCTGTCAAGTGTCAATGACATTTTGTACATGCCGGAAAATTTTGAATGGGAAAATGAAATCCATGTTGTTGTTATTTTTCTCACAACTGTTATAAAATTTCTCACCGTTTAAACCTTCCCTTAACTTCCACAAATATTTCAAGACCAAAATTTGCCAAATCGGTTCAGCCGTTCTCGAGTTTTAGCGAGACTAACAACCACGATTCATTTTATATATATAGATAAAAGTAGTCTCTGGCACAACTTCAACTATATTCATGTAAAAAAACATTTGTCACTCAACAATTTTCAGAAAATTACTGTTACAGGCCGCGTCAAACAAGTTGGTGGAAATGAAGTTAGCTACAAGCTGCGCAATATCCAATCCTGACTGAAGCACACACAAAGCCGCGTGTTGATTGGATATTGCGCAGCTTGTAGCTAACTTCCTTCCCGCCAACTTGTTTTACCTATACACTTTCTGATTTATAAAATAATATTTGTAATACTAGAATCATATACATCATAGAATTTCTTCTCAGGGTCTGTGAAAGTGGCCTAACAATATTTTTCTTCACAGAAACGACAGTGTTGTGAAAAATATTTATTTATTTATTTATAGGCGAGCAGTATAAACTGATGTGCCTATATCAAGCAGAGTCGAATAAAATTAGTATTTATCAGTCAAGGAATTTTTTTTCCTTCTTTATCCAAAGATCCAGTCTATTCTTAAATGTGTACTCTTATTCCAAATAACTTCTTGGTATGAAACTAGAATTTGAACCCACAACCTAAACTAATGATGTGCTAACACTATACAAATACATGATTTTTAACAAAAAAGTTAATATCATTGCAAAAAAATGTGATATCTCACAACCTATGTAATTTCTTTCTACTTCTCCCATCAAAGGCTGAAACGTCACGATCAGAGCGAGAAATTCATTTTTTTGTGTTTTTTGGCTTTTACATATTAACTCTGCTCTGTTACTCGTAAACACTACCTATTCATGGCCACTAAATGAGTTTTTATAAAGTTGCAATGAGCAGTTTGTCTGTAAATGCGAAGAAATCCCGAAAATAGTTTTGTTCGTATCTTCTCCATAGGTTGTCCACTGCCAAACATAGGCCTCCCCTATCGATTTCCAAATGATACCACTTGAGTTTGTTCATACAATAATTTAATTTTTACTTGTTACAGGAATTAACAATGTAATGCTGCAGCGTCGGTGTTTAGCTATAAGTCTGGACGGAGCGAGGGACGTGACCGGGTCGCCGGGAATGTATATAGGATAATTACTTCAATACACTACTAATACACCAATATCTTGTTTTATTTTTCATAATCAAAGAAATTGATGAGTCATATATGTTACACAAAATTGTCATGTATCACATATGACTCATAAATTTGACTTGTGCCATAATTATGGACCATTTTGAATTTATCATGGTAAATATATAGCGTAATTAATGATACCTCTCAAGTAGCCAGTCTCAGGCCGAATCATACAAGTCGGCGGATATGAAGTTAGCTACAAGCTGCGCGATATCCAATCCTGACTGAAGCTCGCGTAGCTTGTAACTTCACATCCGCCGACTTGTATGATTCGGCCTTTAGATGGACATATAACTCTTGGCAGATTCTGGGGTACAAGCTGAATCAAACAACTGTGTTGTACAAGCTGTGTAACTAACTTCAAAGCCGCCGTGCTAACATGTGAATATATTGCTACTGCGCAACGATTCGCCTCCCAGACGTCGAGAAGTTTGAATCAGCGCGCGGCGTCTGGGATGTATAGTGAAAACATCAATATCCATTTTAATTACGATCAAAATGAAGCTATACTAAGCGCCACACAAATCTGCGGATGAGAAGATAGCTGTAGATGACACTTCGCTGTGATTCGCTAATTATTACATGTGTGCACAAAGCCGACGCCGGGTGGCGTAGTGTTGAGCATGGGCGCAGGGAGCGCGCGAGAGGCATGAGGTTGGCGGTTGCCCCGACGTCTCGTCTCTCTGGCTCGCGTGCATACCTGTATTTCGTGCAACTTTCTTTCTTAGGTTATATTCCGATCTTGTCACTATTCAGTTTTGCTAAAGAATGGGGATTAACGCCAGTTTACAATTATATCATACGTTGGTATGATATAATTATAAACCTACCTACCTACTCACCAGTACCGACTCGTAGTCACACCAGTATGACAAACAGGATTTTTTTTCTCGTTTGTCACACTACTGATTTTTCCACACCCTTTATCCTAACTAGTGCTGTCCTAGTTATACTACTCACCTACCAGTTGGTCAGATCAGATTAAGTTGATAACCGGGCTTCCAGTTTCCACTGCTCTGAAGAAAGCCGAAGATAGGGCGGCGTGGAGGCAGCTCGTCACTGATTCCGTGAAAGCATTTTTAGACGGGCACGACCTTCAGTACGAGAAGTACAAGTTCATTGAAGAGGACGAATAAGAAAGAAGATAATTATATCCAATCAACGCGCAGCTTTATGTGAGCTGCAGTCAGCGGATATAGCGCAGCCTGTAGCTAACTTCATATACGCCAACTCGTATGATTCGACCTATACCAATCTCTGTGGGGTCATATTAGGCTAAAACAGGTATAGAAGGCCTAATCAGACTTCATGGCGGCTGTCAAGTTGCAAGAAACCCAATCCTCACGCAGCTGTTTTGTAAGCTTCAGTCAGGATTGGGTTTAGCGCAGTTTGTAGCTAACTTCTCAACCGCCAAGAAAGTTTGATTCAGCCTATACAAAGGTACAATAAAACCAACAAATTAGTTAAATAGCTTATTAATTTATTAGTGCAAGGCATACATCACATGTACTCCAGTACCCTAGCTCCTAGCGTCATGCGAACTTAACTAAAATACACTTTTCGTAACTAAAATTATAATTTGTGAAGTAAAATAAAATTATTGTAATAATTACACAAAAATTCCATTTGGGTCTGTTATAAATTTTTCGCAGAAAAGCCATAATTTTGTTCAGTGCTTAATAAAAAAAAACATATATTTTGAATTATAAATATAATATTACAATATGAAAACGCGTTTCACATTTTTTCCTAATTCACAGAAAATTTTGAAATCAAGAAAATCTGCAGAACGCGTATTGTACGGTGTATAGAGAATCAAATTAAATACTGAATGTTAAAATGCATTTACAACTATACAGGGTGTTTGGTTAGATGACTTGAGAATATAATTATGATATTTGGTATGAGCTGACGATAAAGCCATCAACGTATAGATAGATTCAAATATTTATTATTTATTATTATTTTGAGCCTGTATTGTCCCACTGCTGGGCAAAGGCCTCCCTCCCCTCCTTCCAGACTGATTCAAATAGGTCATTGAATTTCTTCTCCAGAAACCACGTTAGCTAATAATCACGTTGATAGAAGGTACCTTCAAAGATTATCACGCCAGATAACTAAAACTATGATAGCGTGTTGTGCGCATCTGTAGTATAACAGCTGCAGCAGGATCTACTGTGCAGTGAAACAATTACCCCAAGTCAAGAAAGACCTACAAATAGATTTTCCGCGTCTATTTTTATGTAAGCTCAACTTATGTAGCAAGCTGGAACAGCCGATTGTTTTTGCTATTCCTGGGTTGGTCCCACGATAAACGCATAATGATGAGAACGATATCGTAGAATATGTATCGTAGTTTTACATAACCACCAGTAACAAAATTTAAGTCCGTCATATATCCAAACACCCTGTACGAAAACAGTCAACTTTATTGATATTTCAAGTTTCCAACTAGCAAAGTAGAGTAAACGGCGAGTATATTACTCGATGGAGTCGGCGGGCGAGCGAACGTCGTCGATCTTGAGGATCATTTTGACAAGTTGCGTCGCGAGCGCTATCTGCTGCTTCTTTGAGTGGAGGGACTCGATCACGTTCAACGCTTTCATGTCGTTTGAATCTGAGAACAAATCGTTATCATTACAAGATCATTATGCGCCAAAATATGCGATAACCCTGCTCCTTTCTTCTATCGTACGGCTAGACAGAAGCGACCAAAGCGCCACCCTTTTATGGTGGACATTCCGCGCGTTAGAACCAAGCGTTTCGAATCCTCATTCCTCATACGAACAGCCAGAATGTGGAACGCTTTGCCTGGGTCTGTCTTCCCGCTAAAGTATAACGTGGGCCGTAAAGTCTTCAAATCCCGTGTCTTCATGTTACTAGTTAGTAATTACTTGGGATGCTTACCATCAGGCAGTATGTTGTCAAATGCAAACATACACGAAATAAAAAAAAACGACTTCAACAATGTACAGAAGTCGATACCGTGTACACAAATCAATTTATCGTCGACTAGCGACCCGCCCTGGCTTCGCACAGGCAGGTGTATTATACATATAAACCTTCCTCTTGAATCACTAAATCTATTAAAAAAAACCGCATCAAAATTCGTTGTGTAGTTTTAAAGATATAAAGCATACATGGGGACAGAAAGTCGGAAGGGACTTTGTTTTATACTACATGTAGTAATTTTTACATTATTGTTGTTTATTCAAAAACGACTCTGCCGATTTCTATAAAACTTAAATGGGACAGCCTCTAAATTATGATCTAGCAAACAAAAAAATAATCACAATTGGCGGAGTAAACGCTTAACATATCTCCGTAACTCCTTTTTTGAAGTTGGTTAAAAATGACAAACAGGAAAATGTACTTCTACGGATATTTGACGATGAATACAGAAATACAGAGCAATCTGCTTACTCTGTACTAAGTCGAAAGAGGACAATTAAGACCATCATTATGAACAGAGTTTAATGGGGCCAGTCCAAAATTCCAGAAAATCGAATAAAATAAATGGCCAAGTGCGATTCTGACTTGCGCACGAAGGGTTCCGCACCGTATGGAAGCCCCCCTTAATATATTGTTACGCAGTAGGCCGCGCCGCCGCGCGCGGTAATTACGGCGAGTTGTTTACACCTAATCGCGAGAGTTGTGGTTTTATGACTCCATATTTTCGTCTATTGTGTGATTTTTTTGGTGTTTTCGTAATTGAGAACAATAGGGATTCTCGAACTTTACACTTGTTTACTTTGTCAATCACAATGGCACCGAATATTCTACAGATTTCTAGAGAACCCTTTTTCCGATATAAATAGGGCGATGGTTTTCGTTCGTGGCAGTTATAGCGTTTTATACCGGAGCGAAAGCATCTCGTGTTCAAGTGCAGTACCAGTGATTGTGAAGTGACTAGTTTGTGTGAATATCAGTGCCAGTGTGAAGTGTTTGTGCGAACCAGTTGTGTCGTGTGTATTCTGATTTTGTGCAATAAAGTGCAAAGTGAACAATCGGCATTTTAACTGATTATCCAAGAACCCATCTCGTAACAATATTTTATTTTGATTTATTAACTATTTTAGAAAGAAATTATACCACTTAATACGTCAATCATCTTCCTGTTGCCATTATTAATATCGGGCAAAAAAATCACGTACTTGTATGGGAGCCCCCATTAAATATTTATTTTATTTATAAAATGCATATTTAACTAATTATTTTGTGAATATTTCATGCATATACCTGTCACTGTTATTAATATCGAGCAAAAAATGTCTAAAAATTCAGTTTTGTTGTATGGGAAATACGTCATCTGTGAAAATTTCAGCATTCTAGCCATCACGGTTCATGAGATACAGCCTGGAGACAGACCGACAGCGGAGTCTTAGTAAAAGGGTCCCGTTTTTACCCTTCGAGTACGGAACCCTAAAAATGTCACATAAAGACAGATAATAATAATTACCGTTGCCCATGCAGTCAATGCCGAGGTTGGGGTTGTTCTCGGCCGCCTGGCGAGCCTTCACTTCAGACAAGGCATCGATCGGAGACAGACCGCTGTAACAAGGAAACGTAACTTAAACAATGAAATGATTTTAATTTTATAGTGCACTAGCGACCCGCCCCGGCTTTGCACAGGTGTATTATACATATAAACCTTCCTCTTGAAACACTCTATCTATAAAAAAAACCTATTAAAATTCGTTGCGTAGTTTTAAAGATATAAGTAACAAATGGTGTTATGAATAAATGACTATATGACTATACTATAAGCATACATGGGGACAGAAAGCGGATAGCTACTTTGTTTAAACTAAGTAGTGATCCCACACGCACACTAACTAACAAAATAACTCTTTGATAAGTTAAACAAGTTAAGCCGACACAAGTGAAACCGTAGTGGTCTAGTGGCAATGACACCCGCCTTACAATCGTAAGGTCGTGGGTTCAAACCCGGTCCCGTACCAATGAATTCCTTGGAATTTCACACCACTGGCTTTTCGGTGAAGGAAAACATCGTGAGGCAACCTGCATATGTCCAGGGAAGAAATTCCATGGCGTATGTGAATCCACCAACCCGCACTGGGCCAGCGTGGTGGAAATGGCCTTATCACCCTTCGTGGGTAGGCCTACGTCCTGCAGTGGACTATTAAAAAGGCTGGTACAGAAGTTAAACAAGTTACTTGTCACAACCGACTTCCACTGTGTACAAAATTCGTATAGTTGGCACGAATCGATGTGTTACACATGTATACGTGTCACAGAAAAAGAACGCTGAAGTGTCAAGTTGCAGAGGAAATTTAACTCTTATCCATTCAAGCACTGTTCGACTCGATTAAAGGAAATCTAAGAAATCTAAATCTAATCTCGTTCAGATAATAATGTAATTTCTATAATTTTGAATGTAATTGGTTTTGTGTTAAAACGAACATTATTTGACGTGTAATATTTTTTATCTACACTAATGTTATAACATTCTACTTATGTTTCCAATACTTGACTTATAATGACTACTGTTATAGCGCAGACAACAAAATCACTCAATTTAAGCAATTTCACATGATGTTATAATATCCACATCGATGTCGTAAAATCTCATTATAACATCGCGCACTCGCTCCTGATTGGCCCTGCGCGCGCAGCTGCGCTCTCATTGGTTAGATTTTAATGGCGCCAAGTTCACTGTGACAATACACGTACGCGTGAATTTAATGTTTCGCAATACGTTTTTATTTTATTTTTATTAGTGAAGATAAAGTAGTGTATGCAACTGCATATAACACGGGTATTAAAACACTCGTTACTAACTCACACTCGTGTTTTAATACCCTTCATTATATGACAGTTGCATAAACTACTATTATGAATAAAATGAATATGAATATGATAACGTGTTATAAATCGATGAAAGCCGGCTGCACGCACGAAAATGTGTAACGTGTCGCCTGAGCCGAGCGTGCGAGCGAGAGCGCGGAACAAGCGATAGAGAGGCACGATCGGTCTAAGCGTGCGGCTTGTTTCAGTTGTTGATTCTACAATGTGGTTCTTATGACGTTATCTCGTAAAATTACCGCCCGTAAACCGGCTTTACAGACAACCAATTTTTTCGAATATCTGATAAGATGTGGCCAAACACGAGCTAATATCCTAAAATAAAAAAATTATATTTTATTGTAATTTATTTATATTTACAATTGATTTTGCCTTACTAGCTTTTGCCCGCGGCTTCGCCCACGTTTACTTTCCAAATGTGACAACAACGAAAAAGTCAATATATCCTAATATGTATACTCAAAAATAAAGTGGCTTTCTATAGGCTAAATAATCTTGATCGAAGGCGGAATCAAAGCTTGGCCGCTGTGAAAACGAGGTAAGTGCGCAGTAGCAATACCGGGTTATTCCTAATCAATTACCATCCTTTTAGAAGCTTATTCTGTACATGAAAACTAACAACATTTGTTCGGGACTTTTGTTAAAACTAAAAAAATCAGCTGTCCCATACATTTTGTCGCAGGTGAACGATACTTTTCTATGGGACAACATTTTTTTTTTAGTTTTGACAAAAGTAGCAAAACAAAAGTTGTTAGTTTTGATGTACAAGCCCCTAAAAGGATGCTAATTGATTAAATAACCCTGTATAGTATAATTATGCTTATTTCTTGAAGGAAATCTACACACCTGTTCTCAGCTAACGCGATGGGCACAGCCTCCAGCGCGTCAGCGAACCCTCTGTACGAGTATTGGTCCAAAGAGGCGGTCTTCTCTGCGGCGCGCGCCACTGCCAGGGAACATGAGATCTCTGCTGCTCCTCCGCCGTACACTACACGAGAATCCTACAAACAAACATTTCTAACATAAGCTGGGTTTATATTCATCAAATGGTTCCGTGACATATTCCCTATAAAAATGTGCCCGCAATACCATGAATGTGGGTTGCTTGGAAGAGATTGCTTCCTTGTGTTAATTGATACTTCTGGTATCTATATATCATTTTAGCTAAATATTGTTCATAGCTTTTTTTTAATGGGCAAAAGTGCCTTTATTAACTACAATAAGATACAATACTACTTTATATGCTGAAACTACCTACACTACTACTACATAAAAAGCATTGGATCATCCTCAGACCCTTGAAGGTCTAAAGATAATCCAAATGCTCGCGCCCACTGCCAGTAGGCAGCGTGCCCAGCATGCTGGCAGCATTGCCACGATGAATGGCAATGCTTATACGTTGAGCCAAATAAACACCCAGAATACATCGTTAAATATACTCATCGTATATCTAGTATGTTTGGCAACATGTCTATTTTTCATGGACTTTTACCAAATGTCTAGATCAAGCTGACTTTTTACGATTGCATAGTAAAACTTATTTATAATGATGAATTGGGCATTTGTAAGACAAAACTATAAAACAACACCTTCTAATGGCGGCTTGTGGTTGAATATTGATAATAACATGTACCTGTACGAGAGATAGCACGATACAGAGCGCGTCGTGCACGGATCTCTTGGCCTCCTCTACGATCATGGCTAAATATCAATAATAATATAATATTAACCTGTACAAGAGACCGCACGATACAGAGCGCGTCGTGCACGGATCTCTTGACCTCATCTATGATCATGGCTAAATATCAATAATGATATAATATTAACCTGTACAAGAGACCGCACGATACAGAGCGCGTCGTGCACGGATCTCTTGGCCTCCTCTACGATCATGGCTAAATATCAATAATGATATAATATGTACCTGTACAAGAGACCGCACGATACAGAGCGCGTCGTGCACGGATCTCTTGGCCTCCTCTACGATCATGGCTAAATATCAATAATGATATAATATGTACCTGTACAAGAGACCGCACGATACAGAGCGCGTCGTGCACGGATCTCTTGGCCTCCTCTACGATCATGGCTAAATATCAATAATGATATAATATTAACCTGTACAAGAGACCGCACGATACAGAGCGCGTCGTGCACGGATCTCTTGGCCTCCTCTACGATCATGGCTAAATATCAATAATGATATAATATGTACCTGTACAAGAGACCGCACGATACAGAGCGCGTCGTGCACGGATCTCTTGGCCTCCTCTACGATCATGGCTAAATATCAATAATGATATAATATGTACCTGTACAAGAGACCGCACGATACAGAGCGCGTCGTGCACGGATCTCTTGGCCTCCTCTACGATCATGGCTAAATATCAATAATGATATAATATGTACCTGTACAAGAGACCGCACGATACAGAGCGCGTCGTGCACGGATCTCTTTGCCTCCTCCACGATCATGGCTAAATATCAATAATGATATAATATGTACCTGTACAAGAGACCGCACGATACAGAGCGCGTCGTGCACGGATCTCTTGGCCTCCTCTACGATCATGGCTAAATATCAATAATGATATAATATGTACCTGTACAAGAGACCGCACGATACAGAGCGCGTCGTGCACGGATCTCTTGGCCTCCTCTACGATCATGGCTAAATATCAATAATGATATAATATGTACCTGTACAAGAGACCGCACGATACAGAGCGCGTCGTGCACGGATCTCTTGGCCTCCTCTACGATCGTGGCTAAATATCAATAATGATATAATATGTACCTGTACAAGAGACCGCACGATACAGAGCGCGTCGTGCACGGATCTCTTGGCCTCCTCTACGATCATGGCTAAATATCAATAATGATATAATATGTACCTGTACAAGAGACCGCACGATACAGAGCGCGTCGTGCACGGATCTCTTGGCCTCCTCTACGATCGTGGCTAAATATCAATAATGATATAATATGTACCTGTACAAGAGACCGCACGATACAGAGCGCGTCGTGCACGGATCTCTTGGCCTCCTCTACGATCGTGGCTAAATATCAATAATGATATAATATGTACCTGTACAAGAGACCGCACGATACAGAGCGCGTCGTGCACGGATCTCTTGGCCTCCTCCACGATCATCCTGTTCCCGCCGCGCATCAGTACTGTGACGGCGCGGGAGTTGGAGCACTCTTCTATCACCAGCATCTCTTCCTTAGCTGTGCCGAATGCTGGAAACAAACAAATACTAAAATTAAAAATTGCTTTAAGAGGACTATGAATCGACCCACTAATTTCGCATTTTTTAGGGTTCCGTACCCAAAGGGGTAAAAACGGGACCCTATTACTAAGACTCCGCTGTCCGTCTGTCCGTCTCCAGGCTATATCTCATGAAACGTTATAGCTAGAAACCTGAAATTTTCACAGATGATGTATTTCTGTTGCCGCTATAACAACAAATACTTAAAAAAGAATAAAATTAATAATTAAGGGGAGCCTCCCCCCTACAAGAAACCTCATTTTTTAGCCGTTTTTCGCTCTATAGGTATTAATAACTAGACGACCCGCCCCGGCTTCGCACAGGTGTATTATACATATAAACCTTCCTCTTGAATCACTCTATCCATTAAAAAAACAGCATCAAAATCCGTTGCGTAGTTTTAAAGATTTAAGCATACAGACAAACAAACAAACGAAAATAGCGACTTTATTTTATACTATGTAAGGATGGTGACAGGTAGATACTTGAAATATTCACAGAATATTTGTTTGTATATTCACTTTAATAATAAATAATAAAATTTAAATAAAATAAATATTTAAGGGGGGCTCCTATACAGTACGGAACCCTCCGTGCGCGAGTCGGACTCGTACTGGGCCGATTATTGTAGAACATCGAGAGAATTTACACATTTTTACTATCGGTTAGACTTCACTGTACTGGGGTAACTAAGCAATTGCAATCAAAACTAACATTTGTTTTTGGACTTTTGTTAAAACTAAAAAAACAGCTGTCCCATACATTTTGTCGAGGGTGAACGATATTTATCTATGGAACAACATGAACTCAAAGTGAGGCACGATCCTGTCTCCGGCTTCGATAGCTATGAGTTTAGATACAGTGCCAATATTACAGATGGTTCCCTATTGATTCCCATATTTTTTTTAGATATTATATTAAAAATCATATAAATTTACATCCTAATATTCGTTGCTCCTAATAGTCAGTATCCCTAATATTACTAATCCTTGTATCATATGACATAAAATTTATAATAATAACATACGTTAACCATATTTTTGCATATACTGAATAGCAAGTCGCAAGTAACCTAACCCTCCTCTTCGCTTCGCTCGTCTTCGGAACTAATGCATGACTTTGCCCTAAAATTCTGATATGACAACATACAAGTATGACTATGAAAAATTATGCGCATCTAATATTATGACTACACAATTTTATGATAAGATATGTATGCAGAACAACTTTAGGACAAACAATATTAGGCGAATGAATAGAACACCATTACAGATACTTACTGAGTTCTCTGACTAGTCCAGCTGAGCCGAGCTTGTCCGGGGTGAGCTCTTCGAAGCGGGGCACGATCCTGCCTCCGGTGGCGATGGCTATGAGCTCCATTTCCGGTCCTCCCACCCATCTGACAGCGGGCAAGCCTTGGGAGAGGAGGAGGTGGTTCGCCTCGTCGTCGAAACCCCACTGGCAGATGGCTAGAGTCGCGCCGGCATCCTGGAAGAGATTTTTATCGTGTAAAACAAGCATGCAATTATTTTTATTATTTCACTATGGAAACTAACGTGGTTTTCGTACATTTTAATTAAGTAAAACACAGGTGTTACTCACGTTTGATTTTAGTAGGATACTACTACTTTTTATTATTTTTACTATTTTAAAGTACAAGCATAGTTTCACTAGGTGCCTGTCAGCAATCACCAAAGTTATAGGCCGCGCCACACAAGTTGGCGGATGTGAAGTTAGCTATAAGCTGCGCAATTTCCAATCCTAACTGAAGCTCACATAAAGCCACACGTTAATTGGCTATTGCGTAGCTTGTAGCTAACTTCACATCCGCCAACTTGTGTGACGCGATACCGTAGCTCAGTTGTCACGTTAAATTGTAAGCCCCGGTTATATTAACCGTTTAGCCATGTTAGAGACCATCAGGTGGCTAAAAACTCTGACACCAGGGCTAGCCACCAGGTCTATAAGAAGTTACTTATTGTTTACACTGTTACCAAATAGAACATAAGTTCTATTTGGTTTGTGTGTTCAAATTGTAACTAGGGCAATAAATGAGATGAAATGAGATGTTGAGCTGAAGATACAGATGAGTATAATACTATTATGATAATATACTACGGGACTAATCGCGCACTAATGTACAGTAAGAAAATAACCAATCCTATTTGGTGAATATCACAGACATTCGTTACACAGTTTAGCGCATCATAAGTGGAAAAGTGCCCTAAAAATTGTCCAATTGCAGCAATCTCAAAAAATTTGAAGCAGTTCTACTTAAATAATCGACCAAGTACGAGTCTGACTCGCGCACGGAGAGTTCCGTACTGTGTGGGAGCCCGCCCCCCTTAAACATTTATTTAAGGGGGGCTTTTTTTATTTTAATTTTATTATTTACTATTGAAATGAATATACAACTAAATAGTCTGTGAAAATTTCAAGCATCTACCTGTTACCATTATTAATATAGAGCGAAAAACGGCTAAAAAAAAATAGGTTTTTTGTATCGGAGCCCCCCTTTATTATTAGTTTTACTCTGTTTTTAGTATTGTTGTTATAGCGGCAACAGAAATACATCATCTGTGAAAATTTCAGCTTTCTAGCTATAACGGTTCATGAGATACAGCCTGGAGACAGACGGACGGACAGACAGACAGTGGAGTCTTAGTAATAGGGTCCCGTTTTTACCCTTTGGGTACAGAACCCTAAAAAAACTAAACTTATTCTCCCAAACATTGGCATATGAAACGTACCTTGACCCTGCGCACCATCTCGAGGAATTTCTCTTGTTCATAAGCCCGCAGGTCGCGGTACTCGTCGGCGGAGCCCACTTGCAGCTTGTGCTTGGTCTTGGGCTTCGGGGGCTCGAACGCGCAGGTTAAGATGGCGAGTTTCACATCCTGTGGGAAAATTATAACATTTAGGCTTCGTTGCACCGTGGTACTTTAGCAACAACAAACATGTTAAAGTAATTGTTAGGGAAAATATGTATTACACCATTTGACAATTTGTAAGATGACATCATAACTTTAACTGTAACTGTAACCGCCCACGCTTCACTGGTTAATGCTATTGTTAACGTTAATTATCTGTCAGAAGTGTATCACACTGATAACTTTAACTATTCCAAAGAATACGCTGGTGCAACACATATTAGAGTCACTGTTTAAGTCTGCGTAGTAATCTTAACTATAGCTACTGATATGGTGCAACCAAGCCTTAGACTGCACACTACTAGTATAGTAGTCTAGTACTAGTCGCTAGTTTTCAATACACTCATAAATTTATTTAATTGTTTATAGGCGAGCAGCGTATACATACTGATATGCCTATATCAAGCAGAATCGAAAAAAATTAGTATTTATCTGACAAAGAATTTATTTTCCTTCTTTATCCAAAGGTCCAGTCTATTCTTAAATTTACCTTTAATAGCTTAGGCATCTGCGGGTGGCTCATGGTCTTGTCGATGACGACGCCACGCACGAGCATAGAGTCCTCCATGCGGCCCCCCACCTTACCCTCCACCTTGATCAGCTCGAAGTTCACGTCGCGCTTCTCCAAGTCGGCTACAGATAGGACGGCCTGGAACAATTATGATAGTTATATTGTGATTAATACTTCGCACTTCGTAATATTTTAATAGCTGTATCTTATAAAAATGTACCTTTAGGTATAATTTTAGGTTTAGGACACACAGAGGCAGGAACAGCAAAATTGTAGTGTGGCATAACATTTAATTTCTCGTTTAATGTTATGGCACACTGCAATTATTGTATATCTGATTTCTATATACAAAACTGGTATCTTGGCAACGGCTCTAACGAGTTTGATGAAATTTGGCATTTGCACAAAGCTTTTTTCATAAGTTTACCGTGATAATACTGCGTATTTTCGAATCAAACATAAATATTGTTTTTAATTTATTACTTTATCAAGCAAAGCTCAGTAAAATGGTTAAAACAAACTGTTTAGACCGAATTATACAAATCTGTGGATGTGAAGTTACCTACAAGGTACGCAATATCCAATCAACATGCAGCTATATGTAAGCTTCAATTAGGATTGGATATTGCGCAGCTTGTAGCTAACTTCACATCCGCCAACTTGTGTGATTCTGTCTATAATTCTACATGTTGTCTGAGCCTGGTTACGCTCAATTGTAAACCACCCAGTTACTTATCCAAAAACTCACCATACCGGATTTTGCTATTTTTTAAAATAAGCTTACCCTTGAAGGTAATTAGCCGGGTACCCACCTAGCGCACAGGCTCGCGCGGCAGCATCGGTGTCCATGCTCGCGAACGATGGCTCTCGAGGCAACCTCAGTAGTTTTATTCACACGATTTGATTTACACGAGGCCGCCTCGCGAGGCAGGCTGAGCCATCATAAGTCCACGAGTATTCGAAATGGACAGTCATGTATATTCAGCTGCAGCAATTCGCGCGCGAGCCAAAACATAACCGTCCCCACCTAACACACAGCGCTCACTGAGGCACCTTTGAGCGCGTCAAGTTTACCGACAACAGATGGCTCGGGGGCGAGCCGTGCTCAGCCGAGCAAACGCGCGCCCGAGGCAGGCCGAGGCACGTCCACACCAGCCGAGCAATTGGCTCGCGAGGCTGCCGCGCGAGCCTGTGCGCTAGGTGGGTACGCGGCTATTGACTTCAAACCACCAAGTTGTCTTAGCTGCTGGTTGATGGAATTACGATAGAAAGATTTCAATTTTTAAGCTACTCAAAGATCTCTGACTTTAAACAACAAGAGCATGCAATTTAACGTGTTATCAGAGTCAAGGCAGCGCTCAATAGTAACATTGTAAATGCCACCCATGGTCATTGGTCACCCATCCGAAGACTCATCATACTAAATGTTGCTGCTCTCTCATTCATGAGAAATACCCAATCAGATATGATATCAGCGCTAAACATAGAGACTATTTCTATACTAACTTCAATACTAACATCAATAGCAATTTCAGCAACAAAAACACCCATCTGAAGATTCGACATACTGACCGTTGCTGCACTTTGACCGATGAGACTCAGCTAGTCCAGCTATACAAACCTCACTACACATAGAATGTAAAGATTCAATACTCACATCAACAGCAATCTCAGCCATAAGTCGGTGGCACTTGACCACCACTTTGCTACCGAGGGTTGTCATGGCCACCTTGATCAGGTTCTCCCTGGTGTCCTTATTAACGGGGAAGGCTTCGCTGATGCTGTCCAGATGAGCCAGTGCTGTGGCTGCGGCCATTTCAAAGCCGTCAGCGATACGGATGGGGTGGATGCCTTTGTCCAGTAAGTTGGACGCTTGTTCTAGGAGAGCTCCTGGAAATCCATAGGAGGAAATCATTAATGATGCAGGCAATTTAAGGGAATTAATATTATTCGCAAAAAATGGCAAAACCGCCTTCCATCGTGTACAAAACTCGAATATTTCGCTCAAATTATTTACATTATTGTTGATATTCAAAAACGGCTTAGCCGATTTCTGTAAAATTTAAATGGGACCACCTCGGGAGTATACCCTTTTGAAGTAAAAAAGAATTTTTCGATTCGGTTTACAATTGGCGAAATTTTCGATGAACATACACAAAAAAAAAAATACATACAGACGAACATAGTTGCATATCGAGTCGAAAGGCGCCCGAACTTACGCGAGGAAGATGTCTCGACAAAGTTACCTCTTATAAATCGATAAACGCCGGCTGCATGCACGAAGTTGCATGACTCATTGTCAAATTCTGCCTGAGCTGAGCGTACAAATGAAAGCGCAGAACATTACACCTACGTGATAACAAGCCGAACGCTTAGGTCGATCGTGCCTTTCTAACGATAGAGACGCAGCTTATATGGAAACTATACCTTCACACAACTCTCGTGACGTCAGAGACCGCGTTGCCGTCGGGTATATTTTCAAAACCAGTAAACTAAAATCATTTCAATAAAGCGTATCTTTATCTAACATTTGTGACGTCACTGTCGCGTGTTGATATCGGGTATACATTGAGATTTAGTATACGCCCCGCGTATTTTAAAACATACCCGACCGCAACGAAGCCATCGTTCGGTACGCCGCGCAGCAGCGGCCGGCGAAGTGCCAGAAGCAAACCGCCTTGATAGATTAGGTGTGAAACAAAATATAGGTTAGGTTAGAACATGACAAACAACGCACGAGCCGAGCGAGCGAAGCGAGCGTGCCGCGGCAGCGGCCGGCGAAGTGCCAGAAGCAAACCGCCTTGATAGATTAGGTGTGAAACAAAATATAGGTTAGGTTAGAACATGACAAACAACGCACGAGCCGAGCGAGCGAAGCGAGCGTGCCGCGGCAGCGGCCGGCGAAGTGCCAGAAGCAAACCGCCTTGATAGATTAGGTGTGAAACAAAATATAGGTTAGGTTAGAACATGACAAACAACGCACGAGCCGAGCGAGCGAAGCGAGCGTGCCGCGGCAGCGGCCGGCGAAGTGCCAGAAGCAAACCGCCTTGATAGATTAGGTGTGAAACAAAATATAGGTTAGGTTAGAACATGACAAACAACGCACGAGCCGAGCGAGCGAAGCGAGCGTGCCGCGGCAGCGGCCGGCGAAGTGCCAGAAGCAAACCGCCTTGATAGATTAGGTGTGAAACAAAATATAGGTTAGGTTAGAACATGACAAACAACGCACGAGCCGAGCGAGCGAAGCGAGCGTGCCGCGGCAGCGGCCGGCGAAGTGCCTGAAGCGAACCGCCTTGATAGATTAGGTGTGAAACAAAACAAAAAATAAATAAACCTAACCTACAAAATACACGTCCCTTTATCTGATACCTACCCCAAACGGATGTTGCGGTCGGGTATATTTTGAAATCCGTAACACGACGGTTCATATTTTTAAAGTATCCCCAAAACGAATGTTGCAGTCAGGTATATTTTAAAATCCTCAACAAGGCGGTACATATTTTTATGGTATACCCGAACTCAACACTATAGAGCGTTGAGTAAAGGTATAGATTCCATATAAGCAGAGACGCACGATCGGCCTAATCGTTCAGCTTGTGACGTAAAATTATCGTCCGTAAACCAACTTTATAGACATCCAATATTTTTTTCTCGCAAATATACTCATCAATATTTTTAACAACTAATTACAATTAATTACGATAGAATCTATTAAAATGTATCAGCATTGCACTCATATACCTCGTTTACATGCAGCCCCTGCCGCTGCCACTCGAGC
Organism: Hypomecis atomaria; assembly: GCA_964007245.1. Classification (NCBI taxonomy): domain Eukaryota; kingdom Metazoa; phylum Arthropoda; class Insecta; order Lepidoptera; family Geometridae; genus Hypomecis; species Hypomecis atomaria. The sequence continues at coordinate 4,939,521 of OZ023308.1, read as the reverse complement.
TGCCGGCAATATTTCCCTTGATACTGATTGAGATCGAGAGAAGTGTAGTGTTTACATACTGCCCTACTCAACTCACATCGCTTTCGACTTTCGGCAATGGCAGACGTCGAAATATTTACTGCGTCCGCGCTTACTTCGCGCAATACACAATTATGTTAGAATTTTAAAAATATTTCAAGTTAAAGAAAAGAAAAGTAGGCAAACCAAATTACTTTATATATGTAATCCAGCGACCTTAAAGATAGACACCTAATCATACAAAATGAAATGTCGCCGACCAATATCAACCAATCATAGAGAAATCCACCAATCCATAACTAGTCGTCAATAAACTGGCGTTGCGGTCGCGTCTCAAAGCAACGAGGTAAATATGGTGAACTGCGCCATTTTATCATGCCGAAATTACACGGTTTCAAAAGAAATAACGAAAGGCAGTTCACATACCACCGGTACCAAAGTAATTAATATTATCTTTGTGATTTACAAGCAAAATAAATAAAATGAAATCATTTGAAAATGTAAACAGAGTGGAGAATTTCTCTATGGTCAGTTAGGAATGTCGGAAAATGTCTGCATGAGATCGAATAATGACTCGTCAAATCGATTAACGTTAAGGTCAAAATTGATTTTGACCCGGGCGGCCGGCGATGTAAGACAATTCTTAAACACAACGAAGCGGATCGATTTGTGTTTCACGTGATGTGTTCATATTTTAACCGATTTACAAAAAGGAGAAGGTTCTTTGGTTAAAGCTCGATGAATTTAGCTGTACTTAAGGCTGCCAGCTGTTGTTTAATACTAGTGTTTTTTAATTTTTGTCGATAACTTCTGGAATTAACGATAAAACGTATTTATAATTACATAAGTCCATCGATTAAAAAGAATCAAGATGTGAATAGATTAATCGAAATTTCATTGCCAGTCCAACTTAACATGATATGACGTCATGCTAGACTCGAATACATTTAGGAATCGATTCTTTTCATCATGTATTTTGAAATCCCTATTTCAAAGTTATTTCAGTGTTGCCACAAGATATTTTTGTAATTTCCCTATACATTTTGTTTAGATTTCCTAGAGATCCAGTTTGGGCCGATCGGTGGATAAAAGTAGTTCGCTAAAGTAAAATAAATTATTTTTGTTATTGTAATTATTAATATAAAACCTAGTCCCTACACTAGACAGACTAGCATATTCCATATGTCGTAGCATGTAATGACAAGCAGCTGCCAATTTTATTAAATTGTTTTTAATTATATGTCGGAGGAAGCTACGAGTCGAGTTGATTGTTGTTTGCATTCGTAAAGCACAAAGTTGTTTGTTTACATTGTAATTACTTTGAAAATTCTTAATTTAATCCCAATTGATTTGTAACATTATTTTTAAACTTCGAATCTTAATCTTAATTATTTAATAAAAGCTTTGATTATTGTAGTACGTAACGACCAATCAGAGCAGAGCATGTGCCTCGAGCGAGGTCGAGGCGCCATCTTGGCTTTGTTTTTGGTTGACAGTTTTTTGCGGCACCATTGGCGGGTGAGCTAGCGATAGAGTTGGATCGTTTTTGAGTGAATAAATAAAGTAAGATCGGTGCCCCGAACTCGCTGCTCAGTCTTAATTGTTGATTTCCTATCTGTATTTACTTTATTGAATTTACCAGAACTAAAGTGTGAACAGAATAAATAGTGTGAACTTGTGATATAGTGTTTTGTGCTCGCATTTTACCCTAATGACGCCCACTAAGCCCGCAACCACTAATGACGATGTCAGCGGGATTAATGTTTCTCCGACATATATTATATTCCCGAATACTGCTTTAGTAACAACTCAATGCCGGACACAATAACTTTAGACAACTTATTGTAATAAGTCATTAGGTAACTATTTATCAATATGTAAATATGTGTGAATTTGATCAAAAATTTTCATTAACATCAAAATAGCCTTTTTATTTCGAACCCATCAAGCGGAAAAGATCCAACCAACACTTTTTTTTGAAAATGTCGTTCCGTTCTTTAATTATTGCTGAGACTCGATTTAACATTGTTACAGTTGTTAACATATGCTTTGTTTATAGTCATGTGATTTCTCTTTAATAATTTTATTTGTAAAAATTTCCCCTATAAAATTGGGTAATCACTTTTGAAGTTGCAAGTTCACTCAAAAGTTGTCTATGGTACAAATTGTATTTTTCACATTTCCAAGTCTTGGTTTGTATGAAGAGGCTCCTTCTGTGCCCTGTGTAATAGGGCCTATTCTGTGATGTAATCAGCATCCGCTCCAAATTGGATGGAATTTTTCTTTTTCCTCAAAAGAAGTCTGAATGTTGCCAGCAGAGATTTTTTCTTCGATTTCAATTCTTCAATAGGAGTCTTGTCTAAAGCTTCACTGACTCTCTTCCACGCGTTATGAATTTTGTGTTTTAATTTATGGAACCACTTCGTTCTAGCACAATGTAAACACGCAATGTCGCTCGCGCTGCCCGGTCCTTTGACTCCCACACAAAAAACCGCTCTTTTGGGGAGTGACGTGCAGCGCGAGTGCACGAGCGAGCGCGAGAGCTGCTGTGGCAGGATCGAGGGATATGTGTTTTTACATACTGCCCTTCCTCTCACTTCGCTTTCAAGTTCCGGCAATGGCAGACGTTGAAATTTTTGCAGCGTCCGCGCTGTGTCTTTTAGCGATACATAATTATGTGCGTCAGTTAAAAATAAATCAAATGAAAAAAAAGAAAAAACGTCGTAGAAGATGGTGGATGATATCTATTCATCGTAATAGAACTTTGCAAGTACCTACCAACCTGCTTAAGATAATATTTTATAATGCAGAAGAATTCTACTGAGCGCTTGAGCAGAATGTAAACACGCCCTACCGCTCGCGCTGCCGGTCCTTTGAAGTCCGCACTAAAAACCGCTCTTTTGGGGAGCGCTGGGCAGCGCGAGTGGCATTAAGCAGTGGCAAGAGAAGTATACGTTTACATACTCGTCCTGCCCACTTCCCTGCTCACTACAGCTGAATGTAAATGAGGCATAAGGGAATTATTGCCGGCAGCGCGAGGAGCAGCGATAGGGGTTGAATGTAAATGAGGCATTACATACTCGTCCTGCCCACTTCCCTGCTCACTTTGGCTGAATGTAAACAGGGCAATACAGTCAAGAGTAGCCTGGAAGATTACAGTTAGCCTTTCTTCTCATTTGTTTTTTTTTTTATTATTTTGATTCCTTTATATGGAGTAAATAAAGTGTATACTAAGCGCCACACAAATCCACGGATGAGAAGTTAGTCACAGATGACACTTCGCCGTGATTCGCTAATTATTGCACATGTGTGCACAATGCGTAGGGAGCGCGCGGGAGGCATGAGGTTGGCGGGCGGGTGTGCCCCGGCGCGAGACTTTCTGGCTCCCGCGCATGCCTATATTTCGGATTTTGCGCAGCGTTCTGCGCATAACTTCCCATCCGCCGACATGTGTGGACCTTAGTATATTAATAAAGTGTTGTATTTTATTCTAAGACCTAAGATAAGGTGTTGTCTAGTGCAGTCAAAATATCTTACCCGCCAAAACAACAACTCCCGTAGTCCCATCACCGATCTCATCGTCCTGGCTCTGAGCCAGCTGCACCAGCAGCTTTCCGATCTGATGCTCGACGTCCATCATCTTCAGGATGGTGGCTCCATCGTTGGTGACTGTCACGTCTCCATCGGGCGACACCATGAGCTTGTCGAGGCCTCGTGGTCCGAGGGAGGTGCGAAGGATGCTGGCAATCTGCCTAGCGGCTTGGATGTGCGACTGGAATGGTTATAAAAGGTATTATTAATTTATAGCTTGTCGGACTTAGCCAGAATGTTGTATAAATTAATTCATTGAGTATAAATTGTAAGTAGCAAATGTAATCAGAGCAACAGATTAGTTCCTATCCGACATTAGATAAGACTATTTCTCAAAAAGTTGTCCACTTTTAGAAATTTTAATTGTCCACTCATGAAAAACGTAATTTTTTAATAAAATGAAGTTTATTTTTAGAAATTGTTTTACTTAAATTGTTGTGCGGGTATATACTGTTTTAATAAGATTATATTTACATCCATAAAAGTAAAAACAAATAAAAAAAATGAATTTGTTTCGGACATTTAATTAGCCCGCCATACAAAAAAAAAAAGTCTCCCTCCTTCTCAAGAGGTAAAAAGTCTTCATAAAACTTATATTTGAAAATACTTAGAATGGGGTTTATTTTTTTCTACATTTAAATAATATCTGACACTATTTAAAAACACAACTAAGCTTCTAATTGTCTTTTCTATTATTTAAAATTCAAAAATAATATAAGTCTCACAATTTTTAAATGAATTTTGTGACACATTTCTTGACGCTTTTTAACAACACCAAACCATTTCCCGAACTTTAAGTTTGTTTTTTGCGGATGGCAACCGTGTTAGATTCCATAGACAATGAGGAAATCGTGCCACAATTTTGTTTTTAGCTGTCAGTTAGCCAAACAGTCGGAGCGTCTGAAGTGGAATTCATTTATAAAATATTTCCTGACGTGATTTGGACCCAAAAAGTAAGTAACATTATGATCATATACATGCAAAACTATGTGAGTAAAGTGATAAGCAGTCACAAAACCTTTGCTGTTAAATCCAATAGATAATTTCGATGTAATTACAAAAATACGATTGCATGTTTGATTTTCCTCACAAAATTTCGTGATAATTTCCTGACGTTTCTTGACGTTTCTTGACAAACTGATTTCTTGACGGGACACTTTTTTGAGAAATAGTCATAAAGTAATCTGGGGAGAGCGAACTGTAGATCAAATTAAGACTTATCAGCAGTTATGTCATGAAAAATTGAGAGAGATTGATTTCCCCTTAGAGCTATCTCAATGTTGTGACGGAATCTGCTCTGATGTGAAACATAGAGATGTTTTGCATAAAATGTATGTAGATATAGTCACGATTATGTCTGAGGCTGCAACAAACACATGTGATCGTACAGCAACCAAAAGAAGGGGAGGTTATGTCGCGGGTTGGAATCGGTACGTGGCGCCTTACCACAGAGTAGCCTCTCTTAAGTTTTTGGCTTGGATTGATGCTGGTAAGCCAAACTGTGGCCAAATATATGAAAATGAGTAGTTTGTGGATTAGTCATACTCGCCGGGCTGCCAGCATTATACGGGTCCAATATAACGATTTGGAATAAGCTTCCATCCATTATTCGGCAAGCGCCTTCGAAGGCTGTCTTTAAGCGTCTTGTGCGGGAGCATTACTTAGAGTTGTCCAAAATCTCGAACATATAGGTTAAGCTATTTTATCTTTTACCAGATATCATCTTATCATGTATTATAATAGTTTATGTAAGTTTATGTATTTTATTTATATTGAAATTGTATTAATATTTCGTATAGTTATATCATTTTTTAGTTTAGATTTTTGTTGATTTTAGTTAATGTATCTCTTTGTTTGTTTATTCATGCCTACAATCCAATGTTTTCTACCTATAGGTTGACTGGTAGATAATGCTATTTAGCGTTAAGTCCTCCTTTTGTACAAATGGTGTGCAATAAAGTGTTAAATAAATAAATAAACGATATTTTTAGGATGCTGATGCGGTTGCCTCGCTTCTGTAGTGTAGGGCATGCAAACCGGTTAACCGAAAACCGAAAAAACCGAATAACCGACCGCATTAGAAACTCGATTTTTTCTAGTTATAAAACCGGTTTTTTCGGGTTTATCGGTGTTTTCTAGATTTTTTTTAAATTTGCATATTAACTTTCCTCTTCGCAATAAAATACATTATTGTCATCTAGTTGCTCTAACCTACAGAGAAATAATAAGCCAAGCGAACTAAGATACTTTTTTTCCATTTGAAAAATTACATCTAATGTTTTTTCTAGTTATAAAACCGGTTTTTTCGGGTTTATCGGTGTTTTCTAGATTTTTTTTAAATTTGCATATTAACTTTCCTCTTCGCAATAAAATACATTATTGTCATCTAGTTGCTCTAACCTACAGAGAAATAATAAGCCAAGCGAACTAAGATACTTTTTTTCCATTTGAAAAATTACATCTAATGTACCTATACGTGCTAAGGATGAAATTCAAGTGCGAAAGTTCTCACTCTCTCTTTGTCTTTACATAGCGAGTATCGTGATATAGGCAGAGCGCTGCGCTGTAGCGTTATAAGCGTAATGGGACGCGTTTTGTCTCATCTTCACCGAAACGCTATCGACCACCGCCATTTTGTTTCGTTACATTAGTCCGGCAGTCTCTACTAAGCTACGTAGTAAAACTACGCGTAGTTTATATTGCACGTTTGTCCAATATTTGTAAATTATACATAAAAGTAAGCTCGATTGTTGAAATTAAAAAACAAAAGAAATATAAAAAATGACTATTATTTCATCAAAATCATAGAACATCGCATATCAGGAAGACTAAACATGGAACAACCATCCAAACAAGCTGGTTTTCGTCGCGGGCTATATAAACTACAGACCATCTCCACGCAATCAACCAGATTATAGAACATACGTGTCGAATTGAGTACCTCCTCCGTTTCGTCGGTCAAAAAGCATTTGATAGCATCACTCACGTTAATCTTCTCCGCCTCACCTATTCTCAAAGTACTGCTGCAATAAAATTACAATCTTCTGGTCCAGCATTTGCAATAGAGAAATGCGTTAAACAGGGAGACCCACTGTCCCCGAAAATATTCACGGGCGTCCTGAAGAAGTTTTCAGAAATCTGGCGGCAAGCTGGGAAGGATGGGGTGTTAATGTTGGTGAAAAATGGTTAGCTAACCTTCATTTGGCAGACAATATCGTCAGCTAGTACCTCTTCCTCAGTCAGAGAGCTATAATCAATGCTACAAACCTAACCACAGCAAGCCTTGAGGTTGGATTGCGGATATGGAACATGTTAATTAAAGACCAAAGTGATGACCAATGGCATCAAACATCGGGTAACTGTCGATGGCGAAGACATATCCGTTCACGATTACATCTATCTTGGCCAAATAGTCACCTTCCAGGCGAGACAAGACCAAGAAGAACAGAGAACGCCTGGAAGAGCTGTTGGGCCATGAAATAACATATGAAGAAACGCCTTCCGATCACATTTTGACTTATGGTGTACAAACATGGTCATTAACTAAGGTCCAAAAGTCCAAGCTCAAGGTTTGCCAAAGAGCGATGGAGCGCAGTATTCTCGGTGACCGGCTAATAGACCGAGTACTACGAGTAAACACCGAACTGCGTTCCAGAACTTAAATCAAAGATGTAGCTTTCACAGTCGCTAAACTGAAGTGGCAGTGGGCCGGGTAAATCAGTCGAATGCCAGAAGACCTCTGGAAGACGTCTGGGCTAAAATCACCACCAAATGGAGTCCCAACTCGAAGCGGCCTCGTGGCAGACCCTCTATTAGATAGTGCGATGAACTGAATACATTTAATCCAAATTGGCGGCATCAGCACAAGACCGTCAAAACTGGAAATCTCGAGAGGAGACCTTTGCCCAACAATGAGGCAGTACAGGCTCGTAAACAAACAAACAAACTGTCATATTTACTAGTATTTTCATTAATTTACTAGAAAAAAATCCGAAAAACCCGAAAAACTCGATTTCCCCGGTTTTCAAAATAAAAAACCGAAAAGACCGGTTTTCCAAAACCATCCGGTTTTTGCATGCCCTACTGTAGTGCATCTGAGATGTTTGCAGAGGCACGAACAGAGGATTTTCATGCGATTATTCGCAAGAAAGTCGCATCCCTACGACATAGAGTGCGGGGCAGCCGCAATGGCATTCTTCAAATGATTGCTGATCGACTGGATTGCCCCATCCAGAATAAGTGGATGTCAATTGTTATGGGCACCAAATTATAAATTATAGAATGAATGACATAGTTGGATCTTGTAAATTAATGTTTTAAAATGAATGACATAGTAGTATTTCAATTTTTATAAATTATGGATAATTATTGTCTGAAATAAAATGATAAATAAAAAAAAAAAGTTCAAGAAAACGAAAAAGCACTTTAAAAATGATAAAAAAAATTATAGCTTATTGCTAATGTCGTATTGTGTGTGTGTTGTTTTATTGTTAATCGTCTTCTGATCGAAGTTGATGTCCTCCCCTTCTTTATCTTTTTTTAATAGGAATAAGAAGTTTTAAAAGTAGGCTGGTTGTTAGCAATGTATTCTGTTATTCTGATGGAAATTTTTCAAAATAATAATATTATTTTTACTGCTGTTTTCATTGAATATAAGTTTATTCTTCTTTTTTTACCTCAAGGGCACACTTAACTATAAATATCATAATTCATTTATTCTGTCTTTCAAACAGGGCAGGATGTCAAATAACTATGTATAAAGTAACATTATCTCGTAAACATAGTAAAAAAAAAAACATATAAAACAGCCATTTCAACTTATTAGCTTTTTTAATTTCATTTTTGGTCAGTAATTGCTGGTCTATCCAAGAAAATTCCACATGGTAAGAATTATTCTATGAAATTTTTAGGACACCTCAGTCACAGCCAAGGTAGATTTCATGGTAAATCAATACAATACGTGAAATATTTTGATCATCATTGGTGTCCAAGTTTTATCATATAATAAATATTATTTTAGGAAGTAAATAACTCTAATAGCTATTATTTATTTTTATTTTATTTTATTTTATTTAGATTCCATTACTTGTCACACTAACAGCAACGCCAAGGCGTGTGACGAGTCAACAATACAACATTCAGAGTAGGTACAATAAGTCCAAAACGATAACACTTATGATTCTAAATTCCATATTAAATTCACAGAAAAAATATAATAATTAATTAATGTAAAAAAAAAAAAAAAAAACTAAATAATTACGTACATGTCAAAAAAATTACCACAAATAAAATTATAAGAAAAATGTCAAACAAGTAAATAAATTCCAATGTCAGTAATTAATTAATGTCAAGTTTTATATAATAAAGAAAATTAAATGAAAACAAATAACAATGTCAGTCAAAAATAATTATAACTAAGGAAATTGATACAATAGTTCACAAATAAGCCAAATTTTACGTCAAAAATGTCAATATCCGGGTGCTGAGCAAGGAAACCGTTGAGCAATGAGACGGCTTGGGCTGTGGGGGCGTGCTGAGACGTGCACGTGAGCATCCGCGGGGCCGCGAGCAGGCGCCGCACGTGCGGCCGCCGCTCCCGCCCCGGTACGACGAGTGCAAGGCGCGATAGACTCTCCGGATTGTCGACCTTATTGCGAAGCACCAGGTAAAAGTGTACCATAATAGCACACTTGCGCCTGAGCTCAAGAGTATCAATACCTACCATCCCCGCTACGAAAAGGGACGGATACAAGAATGGGTAATAACCATAAGCTCTATTATATAAACAACGAGCGAATCGTTTCTGCACCTTCTCTACCATGAGCTTGTACTTGCTTTCGTGGGGGTCCCAGATTATGGAGTTGTATTCCAATTTACTCCGTACAAACGCATAATAGAGGGCCAGGATCGTACTCTTATCTTGGAATCGTCGGGACTGCCTCAAAACGAACCCAAGTGACCTGTGAGCACGAGCACACACATCGACAATATGGTCGTTGAAAGTCAACTCCGCGTCCAAAGTCAAACCGAGATCTCGGATGCGATCTACGCGCTCGAGAGGGGCACCGCCTATGTCGTAAGGATGGAAAATAGGTGAACGAGACCGAGTGAAAGAGATAGTCTTACACTTAGATGCGTTAAATTCAAGATGGTTCCTTACACTCCACGCCACGACACTATCGATGTCCCTCTGTAACGCCTCACAATCTACCTCAGATTCCACACCCAAAAACAGCTTTAGGTCATCGGCGAACATGAGACATTTAGCCGTCTTAACGACGCCGGGCAAGTCGTTAATCATTATGGTAAACTCAGTCGGACCGAGCGTACTGCCTTGGACCACTCCAGAACAGGTCAAAAACGGGTCCGAGCGATAGTTTCCAAGTTGGACATACTGCTGGCGATTCGAAAAAAGACTAGAAAAAAATTTGAGCAAATTGGGAACGAAGCCCATCTCTGAAAATTTCTTTAACAATATATCATTATGGACGCGATCAAATGCTTTTTTGAAGTCAAAATAAGCCGCATCTACCTGCTTGCCAAGGTCCATTTCTGCAACAGCGTAATCCACAAAATTTATGTGGTTAGTAGCCGTAGATCGGCCCGTTCTAAATCCGTGTTGTGCATCACTCAGCTGCGCATCGATTTGCCTAGTTATTTCGCGGTTCAAGATAGTCTCGAACACTTTACCAAGCGCCGATAAAACTGCTATGGGCCGATAGTTCTCGATTTTAGACCTAGAACCATCCTTAGGTATAGGAGTGACTCTGGACAGCTTCCACTGCGATGGGTATTTCGCACTACTTAACGACAAGTTAAATAAAAACAAAAGAGGCATCTTGAGAAACTCATAACAGTCTTTCACAATATACGGTGGTATGCCATCAGGTCCTACCGATGAACTCGCTTTCAACCTACGAACTGCCTGAGACAGGTCCCGCGGGCTGACGTTATCCACCGCGATACGAGACGAACACAAAGGGCTGTCTGCCTCGCGATCGGCATCCTCAGCGGACAAGGTCGGCGCGTCAGTCAGAAATACCGATTTAAAATAGGCAGCAAAAGCGTTAGCGGCATCGCTACCACTCACAATCCCGCCGCCATATTCAAACTCTCTATGAGATTGCCTAACTGATTGTTGTTCTCTGATGAATTTCCAAAACCGCCTCGGATTGTCACCTATATCCGCCTCTGTTTGAGATATATATATAAGAGTCTTAACCTTTGCCCTGTAATATTTGAACATTTCCCAGTTGAATTGCTTATTCTCTTGTCGGAACCGTTTCAAATGAAAGTATTTATTTTTTATATTACTAATAATCTCAGCGGTATACCACTTAGGATAATGGTAACGCGAGTCAGTGTTAAGGTGTTTAATAGGGACGTACTTTTCAAAACATGCACCCAATATATTGTAGAAGGCAGCCACCGCCATATCAACGTCAGTTTGTACATATATCTCATCCCATTCAGCAGCGGCAATGGCGGCGTACAATGAGTAAAAATCGGCATTACGAAAATTCCATTCACGCGTCAAATGATCACGGTCCGGGGGCAGCAGACGGGCACGCGAGACGCCGTCCCGCGGCCGAGGCGGACGCTCGCTGCGCACGCTCACCCTCAGTGGCGGGTGATAGCCGTCCACCTTATCGGGTACTAAAGGCTCCGTGTCGCCACTGACCTCAATCGACTCACCGCCTAGGTTGCTCAACACCAGATCTAGCATTCTACCGTTTTTATTAGTGACACTATTGTGTTGGTTAAAATTCATCCATCCATCAGCCATAAGAAGTCCACTGCTGGACATAGGCCTCCCCTATGGATCTCCAATAAGACCGGTTGCAAGCGGCTTGCATCCAGCGCGATCCTGCGGTCTTAATGAGGTCATCCGTCCACCTTGTGGGTGGTCGTCCTACGCTGCGCTTGCCGGTACGTGGTCTCCACTCGAGAACTTTCCGACCCCATCGGTCATCAGTCCTCCGCGCTATGTGCCCTGCCCATTGCCATTTCAACTTGCCAATCCGTTGGGCTATGTCGGTAACTTTGGTTCTTCTACGGATCTCCTCATTTCTGATTCGATCTCGCAGAGAGACTCCGAGCATAGCCCTCTCCATAGCTCGTTGGGCTACTTGGAGCTTACTAATAAGGCCCATAGTGAGAGACCACGTTTCTGTGCCATAAGTCATCACTGGCAACACACACTGGCGAACACTTTCGACTTGAGGCACTGAGGTATGTCGGACGAGAAGACGCTACGCAATTTTCCGAACGCTGCCCAGCCGAGTTGGATTCGGCGATTGGCCTCTTTCTTGAAGTCGGACCTACCTAACTGGACTACTTGTCCAAGGTAGACGTACGAGTCAACGACTTCAAGAACCGAGTTCCCAACAGAGATCGGGGTGGGTACAACATGGGAATTACACATGACTTTCGTCTTGTCCATGTTCATCTTAAGACCCACCTGTTGGGAAACCCGATTGAGGCCTTCGAGCATCGTGCTGAGCTCTTCCATCGATTTTGCCATGACTACTATATCGTCGGCAAACCGAAGGTGAGTGAGGTATTCGCCATTGACATTGATGCCGAATCCTTTCCATTCCAGGAGCTTAAAGGCGTTCTCCAAAGTAGCCGTAAACAGTTTCGGAGAAATTACGTCTCCCTGTCTTACGCCTCTTTTTAAAGGGATCGCCTTGGAGCTCTCTTCCTGTACTCGGACCGACATAGTGGCGTTATTATACAAGCACTTCAACACTTCTATGTACCGATAGTCAATACGGCATCGTTGGAGAGACTCGAGCACAGCCCAAGTCTCGACCGAATCAAAGGCTTTCTCATAGTCCACAAACGCTAAGCAAAGTGGCAAGTTATACTCTTCGGTCTTCTGTATAACCTGCCGCAGCGTATGAATGTGGTCCATGGTGCTAAAGCCCTTTCGGAAACCGGCTTGTTCGGAAGGCTGGAAGTCATCAAGCCTGCGCTCGAGACGGTTCGTAATGACCCTTGAAAACAGCTTATAAACATGGCTCAGAAGCGAGATGGGTCTGTAGTTCTTCAATAAGGTGTTGTCACCTTTCTTGAAAAACAACACCACCACGCTTCTGTTCCATGCTTCTGGCGTGATGCCCTCGAGGACGACGGTGTTGAAAAGCTTCTGGAGGACTTTTAGTACCGGTGTTCCACCCGCTCTCAGAAGCTCTGATGTGATACCGTCATCACCCGGCGCCTTGTTGTTCTTAAGCTGATTCAGGGCCATTCTAATCTCGTACAGGCTGATGTCCGGGATATCTTCGGTGAAGTGTCGGGTCAGCTTGGCTCTTGGATCTTTGGCCGCGCTGATAACAGGCTTAGCGACCGAAGCGTGCTGTCCATAGAACCTTTCAATCTCCTCTAATACCTCTGCCTTGGTCGACGCTATACTTCCATCTTCTCTCTTCAGCTTTGTCAATTGGCTTTGCCCAATAGACAAATCTCTTGCAAACACTTTGGAGCCTTTGTTTCGCTCTATTGTCTTTTTAATGTGTTCAGTATTAAAAAGACGGATGTCGTGCCGCAAGGATTTCGAAATTTGTCTATTGAGACGCCTATATGACTTTGCATCATCGGAAGACTGCAATCTTAGTGAGCGTCGTTCGGCCATGAGATTTACAGTGTGATCGGAAAATTTCTGCGGTTTATTTGAACGGCGGGGTCTAAAGAACTTAGCACCCACCGATTGGACAGTTTCTACGAGCCCGTTGTTGATCTCGTCCACCGACGCAAGGTTCTCTAGGCAAGCAAAACGATTCGAGAGCTCGAGCTGAAAGTCCTCGGGGTTTTGGATATGTTCACGAGTAGGTCGGAGCGTGGACTTCATCAGGCGGGACCTTTCGAGCTTAACATTAATATCTAATGTGCCTCGTACAATTCTGTGATCGCTGCCGGTTTTCACCCTGTGGATCACGGAGACATCATTAAATATTCGTCTCTCGGTGGTCATGATGAAGTCTATCTCGTTTTTCGTGGAACCATCAGGGCTCATCCAGGTCCATTTCCTGTGAGGCGGCTTCTGGAAGAAAGAGTTCATCATAAAGAGTTCCTCTCTCTCTAGAAAGTCAGCCAGCCTCTGGCCCCTCGGGTTCCGTTGCCCATATCCAAATTGCCCCACCCTCAGCTCATCATCGTTTTTTCTGCCCAACTTTGCGTTGAAGTCCCCCATAACAACAGTGAAGTGGGTCTTAGACATATGAATGGCCCGACTTACGTCCTCATACATAGTCTCCACTTCATCATCTGGGTGTGACGATGTCGGTGCGTATACCTGAATGACCTTCAGCGAATACCTCTTGGATATTCTGAGTATTAGGTATACCACCCTGCTTGACACACTTTCGATGGTAATAATGTTGTTGGTGAGGGACTTGTGAACGAGAAAACCAACACCACCTTGGGACCGTTGGTCACCTTCCCGGTAGTAAAGCAGGTTGCCGGAGTTTAAGGTTATCGTGTCCTCCCCCTCTCTACGGACTTCAGACAACCCCACAATATCCCAACGCAACCTACTCAACTCTTCTTCCAACTCAGCAATCCTCTCGTCAGTCCTCAACGTGCGCACGTTGTGTGTTACCAGGGCCAGTCGTCGTTTACAGGAGTGGTAGCCGGGCGTCTGCCAGCGATTCTTAGCACCCCCTTCTCCGCCGTTACCGGGGCCGCTACCGTAGCCCCGGGCTAGCGGAGCTGCTGGGGACTGGGGGCCTGGTCTATTTGTTTTTTCCATATTGGGGTTTTTGCCCATAATCGCCGCGCTGGGCAGGCGTGGTGGCGATCGCAGAAACGTAGCTTCGCGACAGGGATGCTGCTCCCCATCCCTGCCCTGTGCCATTTTAGCTACGTTTTAGTCGAATGGTTATACCGCCATGGTACACCTGGTACTAGAGGGGGGTGCTATTCTACTCTGCCGGCACCCCACGGCCTAAAAATCAAATCAAATGGTTCAAATTACACGACGATATAATTGATTCGTAATGCATTTTAACGTTTTGATTACAAGAATAAAGGTTAAAGTCACCCATTAATACCGTATCTAACTTAGGAAATTTAGCTAACACGTTTTCTATAAAATTGAAAGTGTCAGAATTATAGTCCAGCAGCCCTCTCCTATGATCTTAAAGTGATTAATAACAGGCTGAAACTTCGTGGGCAGGTTATGTTTGACGAGATGCCCAAATTAATCTTATAAAAAAATCTTGATCGAGGTAGGTAGCTAAAGTACTGCACAGATATTAAACAAGTCTATTTGGTGGGGTGTTGATATTGTTACAATAACAGTGAGTTTTTTATTTTTATATTGAGGTATATGGACGATTAACCTGGAAAAACAATTGTCCTACAAAATGGATGCTAAGATTTGAGAGTCCTCCACTCCGAATATTTCCGAATAACGAGTCATCACAAGTAATTTTGAATCATCAAAATTATTAATAACAAGCTGATATAGTCCTACAAATTTAGTGGTATGTTTTTCCAGTCCTACGCTTAGAAGTTGTTCATACTTGCGCAGTACTTTAGCTACCTCGGTCGAGTTTTTTTTTAAGACTAATCTGGGCGTCTTGTCTAACTTAACCTGCTCACGAAGATTCAGCCTGTTATTAATCACTTTAAGATTATAGGAGGCTGCTGGGCTATTAGGTTATGACTTCAATCAATTCTTGATTTGTGGCTTTTGTAAAGGTGTTTCACAATTTCACCAATGTCTTGTGAGGTACTGCCGTCAAACAGAGTATTTGTACGATGATTGATATGTTACCTGTTTTAGATAGGCAACAGTTTTTGGGTTTTATACCATTCACCTCTGGAACATATGACTTGACCATCTAACAATTCTAACACTAACAATTTTGTTTATGGTTTAGCTTATTGTAGATAGGTTACCAAATGATTGAAAATAAACATCAAAACAGCCTTCTAAGCAATTGAAATCAAATAATTTAACTAAGTTTTTGCATTATCACTGTGAAAGAGTTCAAATTGAAAGTACATGACTAAACTAAATAATAAAAATCTTGCATTGTTAGTAAAAAATTGATTATCTTTTGATTTTTCGAGCCATTTCTTTACGATTATGAAGATTTAAAGGCGAGAGATAGCTTAAATTGCGATAATGACAACAAAATCGAATCATGTGATTCATTCACAGAGTAGGTACAACACCTGTTTACAAAATTCATTATATCTCTATTAAAAGGACTTTATTATGGATTAAAATCAGTTTATTAACGTTATTATTGGATAACAATCGTTACAAAGCCGAGTTTCAGTCATAGTTTCTCAATTTTATGTGATTTTCTTGAGATTAAACAAAGAAGTTTTATTTTTGTAGGTTACGATTAATTTTGGGCTTTTATTATTGGGATAAATTGTTTGGTATGTGCTCTAATATACAGGTAGTTTTCCAAAGTTTATATTGTAATTAATGTAGAAGTAAAATGTAAAGTAATTAAACAATTTAATTTACCTTCAAGGCATCGATACCGGTAAGCCTTTTTTGCCTGTCTTGGTCTCTCAAGATGATAAATGGACGACCATACTCGTCGAAGGCTACTGTTCCTGGGAACATAGCCATTTTTCACTAATTTATAACTTCACAAAACCAAGATGAAAACAGATTTTTATTTCTAATTTTTCTGGAAAAGTGCAAAACAGAAAACAAAATGAGAGAACTGTCAAACTCAATTTGACAGTTAGTGTAAAGTTGACACTGTTGACAGTTACAAGTTGATGTTTTTTTTTTTCAAATTACAGATTTTACTTTTGTGTTTTAGCCGTAAACTTATTTATCCAAGCCCGAACTTATATTGGACTGAAAATCAGAATTCAGGAATCAAAGACCACTTCTTTTTTCAGTCCTCTGTTCGTTAAATAACTAGCTTTCTCACAAACTATGTGACTTTAGTATACGAGTTAAAACGAAATTACTATTTGGCTTAGCCATCACGATAACTTACAACTTTAGGCTAATTTTTAGCTTGTATAAATAAGCTATAATTGAATAGCACAATTCTAATAAAATAATCCTGACGAAATCACCTCCGACCCTCACAAGGCTGACATGGTGGATATGGGCCAATCGGCCTTCATAAGTAGGCCCATAGAATAATAACGCCGTTAACGGTGTTTGAGTAGGCCTATGTTCAGCAGAGTATAACTAATAAAAGGCCGGTAGAAGCTTGAACGAAAAAAAAAAGAAAGAAAACATTTTCAAAAATTCATTTTATTCAATCTTGCTGTAACTTTATACAAGGTCACAAAAAGACCCATAGTCAAATATTGAAACATTTTTTACAAATATAATACTAGTTATTATAATACCTATTTAGCATTTCCAATGTTAAAAAGATGTAAGGACCATTGGCGTAGCGTCAATAGGCCGAACCAAACTCCTTGGTGGCTGTGATGTTAGCTATAATCCGCGCCACACAAGTCGGCGGATGGGAAGTTAGGCGCAGAACGCTGCGCAAAAGGCAAAATTAGGTATGCGCGGGAGCCAGAGAGACTCGCGCTGGGAAACACCCGCCCGCCAACCTCATGCCTCCCTACGATTTACCGCCCGTGCTCACCGCTACGCCACGTGGCGTCGACATTGTGCACACATGCGCAATAATTAGCGAATCACGGCGAAGTGTCATCTGCGGCTAACTTCTCATCCGCCGCCTTGTGTGGCGCGGATTATACAAGCTGCAAGAAACCCAATCCTCGGGCAGCTGTTAAGTGAGCTTCAGTCAGGATTGGGTTTGCCGGCGGTCTACTCTCCCTCCGTCTTACGAATTTTTGATCAGGTCACGTGTCCTGACGGCAGTTTAACATTTTTTACCCATTCCAAAAAATGCACAACGCATCTAAAGAAGTTTTCATATAAAAAAAAACATTCGCGCGCTTTCCTCACGCTTGAATCGTATTATGCAATGGATCCACATATACACAGCTGTTGTTTTTAAACTTTCCCGATTTGAACACATTATTATTATATACTACGGGACTATAGGCAAACCATTTAACTCGCGGAACGCCCGCGGGGTAAGAAGGGAGCGGGGGGAGATGTTACCGGGTGGGTAACAGGGGTACGCGGAGCAGAGAGCTCACATCTCACCCCTGTTACCCACCCGGTAACATCTCCCCCCGCTCCCTTCTTACCCCGCGGGCGTTCCGCGAGTTAAATGGTTTGCCTATAATCGCGCACTCAAATTACGAGATAAATAAATACCTCATCATCCCGACTTTTCAACCGAGTTGCATCGATCGTGGTCACGGGTAGATCTCGTAATTTGAGTGCGCGATTAGTCCCGTAGTACATAATAATATATTCACAGCTGATGGTACTAAGCTTTATAATGCAAACCAGCAGTAAAAATAACAAAGATAGCTCGAGTACACAGTTCAGTCTTTTATCGAGCAAGAACACCCTAGGGCGATTTTCTCACTCGTTTCCTCCGTTATATATCAAACCGTTCAAACGCTAGTGCCTTCCCTTCTTCCTCATACTCCTCCTTCGTCATACAAAAGGAATAGAACTCTGGATCTCTGAACATCATTTTACCCCCTTCCCATGCATACGTCACAGGATTATCAGGCAACGTTACGTTAACATCAAAGTGGTCTAATGCTAATGCTCTAACTTCATTGTAAACTCGATCTCTATAACCGGGAAATAAGGCATTTCCTCCGTATAGAAGGATGTTTTCTAGTAAGCTTTCAGTTTTTTCTTCGGGACAGGATTTGATTGAAAGCATTATGGCTTCCGGTATGCCCATTTGTGGTATGCCGACGTCTGCAGGATGGAATAGGAGTTCTGGGATGCTGAACCGTTCGATGTTCATCCTTAAGGTCTGCTGTTCAAGGTCTTCATTAGGTTGGACGGGGTCTCGTAAGTAGCCGCGGCGGATTGTTGTGTAATCGGGCAGAATGTAGTCTTTTACTATCGTGTTTTCTGAGCCTGGAAAAATGAGACAATTTGTTATTGGAGGTATAGTCAAACCGCTAAACTCAGACTTCGCCTGCGCGGGTACGGGGGCGCGGGGGTAGACGACAAAGAGGACTGAGACAGGTGCGGGCGCCGGGGACCCGCTGCCCGCGCCTGTCTCAGTCCCCTGTGTCGTCTCCCCCGGCGCCCCTGTACCGCGCAGGCGAAGTCTGAGTTTAGCGGTTTGACTATAGTTTCCGGCACTCGTTGTGGTCATCTATGCTATCTATCTTGGCATGTTTGCTGTTGTGTAGTTTGCCGAATCACACTTCCTGGCGTCTGTGAAGTTAGCCACAAACTGCGCACATCCCTGTTTCTCGCGCAGTTGACATAACGATTTGCCTCGTGTTCTCGGACGCTAAGAAGTTTGATTTTACGGAAACTAATAAATTAACGCGGTTTTCGCACATTTTACACTTTATACAACGACATGTACGTATTATTTGAAATCGTTGCTAGACGGGTCCGCGCGCTAGCACTCGCCATCTTGAGAAAGACATACGAAAGCGCACGAAATTATAGTCGTTTTTTCTTGAAATTAGTAAGAAAATAGATTTACGTGAATATAGTATAATTCTGTATTGTATAATAAAATTAATTTCCTGTGAAAAATAGATAATATTTTCGTAACTATTACAGATTCATCATCATTCACAGGATTCTTCACACGGCTGGCGGTCTAGAGGTAGTGACACCCGCCAACAATCATTAGGTTGTGGGTTCGAATCCCAGTCCCGTACCGATGTGTTCTTTGGAATTTATGTACGGAATTCCACACCACTGGCTTTTCGGTGAAGGAAAACATCATGAGGCAACCTGCATACGTCCGTAGAAGAAATTCGATGGCGTATGTGAATCCACCAACTCGCACTGGGCCCGGTGGAAATGGCCCAATCACTCTTCATGGGTAGGCCTACATTCTGCAGTGGACTAATAAAAAAGCTAGTACAGTACCAGCTAGTGTATAATAAATACCTTTTTTCTTAGCAATTTCAACGTCAGTCATGAAGTGCTGCGACACAAAACAGGAATCCTCCTTCACCTGGTTTATTACATATGTCTCATCCATCACATTAAGCTGCCGATATGACAGCACCTGGAAAAAAACACACAGACAAATTGAAAACCTTCTTTTTTGAACTCCGTTATAAACCAATTCACATTCTCTGTAAGGCAACAGTTTTATACATGATTATTTTCGATAATTGTTAAAATTTTATTGAATACATTATTTAAATTCTTATCCTGTATGAAAATTTTAATTAAAAAAAAGACAAATTGAGTAATGTAATTCTCTCATTTATATTAAAATAACTAATGGAACTAATTTCAATTGTATTCTTTCTTTACAGCAATTTATGATAGTGTAACAATAGGTTTAAAGAGTTTACACTGTACAGGTAGCGACACATAAGTCTAGCGCTGAGGGTACTGTGGAAGGGATGGCTGCGCATGTTGACCTCCATACTAAACTCATGTGCAGCCATCCCCTCCACACTTCGCTCAGCGCTAGACTTATATGCCGCTTAATCCTGAGTAAATAGATATCTTCTAGGTAAGCGTGCTACAACCTAGACCGCTTATCTGCTTAACATCAGGCAGAATGTGGTCAAACGCAAACCTATTCAGAATTTAAAAAAAAAAACAAACCTGTAAATAGCACTTTGGTCATCTAGGCAACCAGTTTCCTAAATGGCTTTTTTAAACTCCCAATTTAAGTAACTGGTTTCGTAATAAGCTTTTTTTTACTTATATGGAACTGGTTTCAAAGAAATGTTTATATTTTTTCAGCCACTTACGAAACTTTTATAGGACCAAATTGATCTATCAACAAACAAATTACTTCACTATACCTCTTTCAAATGATTTGTCAGCACTTTCCCTCCAACATCTATCCTTTTAATACCTTCTTTATGCCTTTTACCATTGATATAAGGAATTATGTAGGTAAAACTATAACCTGAGTCCACAACCACTGTGCATTCATTATTATGTGTCTTCCGATAGTTGTATTCTGCTAAATCCGTCGCGTTAATCCGTAATAAGGACTGACATTCGTATTCTTCAAAGAAAATTTCAGTCATAGCTTCTTGTATTGATGCGAAATTGAACAGAGGTTCAGTCACTATTAAAGGAGTGTCGTTAAAGTTAACTGGGCAGCATTCTTTACTAAACATATAGTCCCAGACAGTCTTTTGAGTGTCCCAGTTTATTAGAAAACCTTTCTGGAAGGGTAGAATGTAGAATAAGCCAGAAGCGTCGCGACACTCGTCGAGCTGTGAACCAATGAAAGGACGACGCCTTTCGGACTTTGCTTTCATGATGCAGTTGGGTACTATCTTAGGCTCCATTGAGGAGAAGCCCACTTTAGCTGTGTAAGCTCCATTATCGAGGATATAGCAGGAAGTTTCGGTCATTTTTGTTTGTTTACCGGCAGCGACTTTTGCTTAGTAACTGAGACGCAACTACAGCTCTCAACACATATTGAATAATATTTTATGGACTGAAATACTTTTCGTATTATTCCAACTTAAATTTAATCCTCTCTAAACTTATAAATGCAAGAAAAATAATTATTTTCCCCAGCTTACAAAATTCGAGTGCAGTTTAATGATACCATAGCACGATTTTATAAGTTACGAATAAACTGGTCAGTTTGAATTTTTGTTAAAGGAATATAAACTTGAAATCTTCACAATTTAAAGCTGCGTGCTAAAATTTGAATGAATGAATGATGAATGAATGAATGAATGAATGATTTATTTGTCTGTAAAACTAGGTGAAATACAAAGGTCTTAAATTAAAGTTATGCTCTCTAGCTTTAACCTAAATAGGTGTACAGACGTTTACGTTACATATTATTAAACAATAGAATTATTAGTAAATTGATGTTAAAAGTATGATAATGTCAATGGATTTAGTTATATAATGTCAAAATACTTCGATAATGTCAGGATATTACAATTACAAATTATAGTCATTGATGCTCTTGTCATTTAAAAAATCATTTACACTATAATAGGCTTTGTCAACTAAGAAATTGTTCAATTGATTCTTGAAAATATTTATGTCCTGTTTGCATCGAATGACTTTTGGTATCCTGTTATAAACAATAGATGCCATACAGAACACACTTTTATTAAGAAATGCCGTTTTGGACGGTAAACAATACACATTACCTTCATGTCTACTACCAACAGGCCACATTTTAAAGAGCTCAGGGTGGGATTTCATGAACATAGCAATGTCACCAATGTACAAGGAAGGTAATGTTAAGATTTTTAATCGAATGAAATGCTTTTTACAAGAATCCTTCTTTTTTAGTCCACAAATCGACCGTATACAGCGTTTTTGGGCTCTAAAAACCTTTAAGCGGTCCACGGAATTTCCCCAAAATATTACCCCGTACCGAAGTATTGACGCGGCATGTCCGTGGTAAGCCGTTAGCAAAGCTTCTTCATTGACTAATTTCTTAAGTTGAAAAAGTGCATACGCAAATTTGTGCAGCCTTTTGGAAACATTGTCCACGTGACTTGTCCAGGTCAGTTTGTTATCGATTGTCAAACCTAGAAATCGTGTATGTACTACGTCAGTAACCTTGTGACCTTCGTAATTTATGTTAAGTCTTGATAAATTATTCTGTTTTATCCTGAAGTCCATGATATGTGTTTTGTCAAAATTAATATTTAAATTATTATTATTTAACCATGTCAAGAGTGATGTCAAGGTAGATTTTATGTCAGATTCTAAGTCGTCATATTTATTTTTTATAAATAATATAGTGCTGTCATCAGCAAATAATGTCATTTGGTGGTCAATAGTGTTTGGAAAGTCATTAATATAAATTAAAAACAATAAAGGGCCTAGGACACTACCCTGAGGAACACCATATTGGATTAGTTTTGCCTTTGATTTATACGTCATCATAGTCGCTGTCTTTGGACACATTCTGTTTATTTGTGTTATTTGATATCGGTTTTCCAAATATGATTTAATTAGATAATATGCATTTCCTCTAATTCCATATCTATATAGTTTTTTTAAGAGAATGTCATGACGAACTCTATCAAACGCCTTTGACATATCCATATATAATGCTACTGCTTGTTTATTTTTATCTAAATTAGTCATAACCGCTTTCAGAAAATCAAACATGGCCATGTTAATAGATTTCCCTTTTCTAAATCCATATTGTTTTTCTGTAAATAGTTTTTGCTGTTCAAAATAATAATATAATTTACCAAACATTACTTTCTCTATAATTTTAGAAAATACCGGAATCAAAGCAATGGGGCGATAGTTTTCAACCTGGCTTCTGTTACCTTTCTTGTAAAACTACGGGGTTCTTGTAAGTCTACTTCAAAAATACGGGGCTAGCTATAGCGGAATACTTAGACGACAAAGATATCAAGATGAGGAAAGAGCTACGAGAGATACTAATGATGGAAAGAAAAAAAGGAAAGCATGCAGTTATCCGAAACAACAAGGTATACATAGACGGCAAAGAACACATAAAAACAAAAGAAACACCAATGACAACGAACCATACACCTGAACTCCTCGAGCAACAAACAGCATACGAAAACAAAAACACAAAAGATACGTCAAGCCCGAAAACTGTAACTGTAACCGACACAGAAGAATTAAACACAGATACAGACACTGAAACTATAAGTACAGAACCGAGAACTGCAAGCCCGAGCCAACCTAAAAAACACAAGATAACTAGAAATAACAATATCACACAAAAAAGAAAAGAAAAAGAAGACACTACATGCAACATGACATTTCGTGAATAATTTCAATATCATTTTCCAAAACGCAAGAAGTATAAAGAATAAAACTGATGACCTGGAAAGTGTGTTGGAAGAAAATCAACCAATACAGGCAATATGTCTAACAGAAACATGGATAACCGAAGAGCAAAAAAATATGATACAAATACAGGGATACAAATTTGCAACAGGATATTATAGGAAAAAACACATCGGAGGAGGAGTAGCGATTGTGCTTCAAAATGATATCGAATATAAAGAACGATCGGATATAGCGGAATTAACTATTGAATATATTGTAGAAACGTGTGCGATAGAAATAATTAAAGAAAACGTGATATTAATTGCAGTGTATCGTAGTGACCGTGAGATTGAAACGTTTTTCGAATTCCTAGATAAATTACTTCTAAAAATTAAGCCATTGCAACCAAAAAAACATATCATTATCGGCGGAGATTTTAATATAGATAAACACAAAATGTCAAAAAATTACCAAAAATTACAGGACAAAATGATTGAATATAACTTACATCAAACAATAACCAATCCAACTAGAGTTACCAAAAAAACATCGACATGCATAGATTTACTATTCACAAATAATAAGAACCATTGTAAAACAGGAGTAACAGACTTCGGCTTGTCTGACCACAAAGCGATATTCTGCCAATTCGAGCCAGCCATAAATAAAATACCATACAAAATAACTATCATGAAAAGAATATACTCAGCAAAAAATGTTATTGAATTTAAAAGTGCTCTGGCACAAATTAAGTGGAACGAAATCATAAACAAAAATAATGATATGAACAAAAATTATGACGAATTCGACAAAAAAATTGGTGAACTATTAAATAAACACATACCTTATAGGAAATTTGTCATAAAATCATGCACAAAAAACAAATGGCTAACAAAAGGACTAAAAAAAGCGTGTCGACATAAAAGAACACTACAGATACTAGTAAATGATACGAACAATAAAGTTTTAAAGGACCACTATAAATATTATAAAAAAATATTAAAAAGATGCGTGAAGACATCAAAAAAGATTAATTATATAAAAGCAATGGATAAATCAAATAATAAAATCAAAACAATGTGGGGCATTATTAAAGAAACGACTAAGAGACAGAATAATTGTAAAAACCAAAATATAAAGATTGAAATAAATAATTCAATAATAGAGGAACCGAAAGCCGTGGCAAACATATTAAATGAACATTTCGTATCCATAGGTAAAACCACTTCGGCAACTAACGCAATTGCTAATAAAAACGATACAACAGAGATAATGACAAACTCGATGTTTCTGTCACCAGTATCGGACCGAAAAATATTTAACATCATTAAAACCCTTCCTAATAAAAACAGCTGTGGAGTGGATGACATTCCCTCAACACTAATTAAAAAGTGCATTGTGGAGCTAACACCAATACTCACTATATTAATAAACCAATCAATAGAGGAGGAATGTTTCCCAGAAAAATTGAAAATAGCCAAAATCAAACCCATTTGCAAAAAAACGGGAAAGTCTACTGACATAAATCAGTATAGACCAATAGCCATATTACCTGCAATCTCTAAAATATTTGAGCGCGTAGTATCAAACCAAATCTACGATTTTTTAGAAAAATACCAACTATTAAATAATAACCAATACGGCTTCCGCAAAAACTCCTCCACTACCTTGGCAATTTACAACTTTACGCAACACATACTGACAAATATAAAAAATAAAGAATACTCTATCGGCCTCCTTATGGATTTAACAAAAGCGTATGACAAAGTGTCACACGATATACCTCTGCAAAAACTATACAAAATAGGAATAAGAGGTAAACCCTATAACTGGATAAAATCATGCTTGGCAAATAGAAAACAATTCGTACAAATAGACCATCAATCAAATAACCATACCATAAAACAAACTATAGATTCAGAGTTACAGACACTCAACTGGTCCATCCCTCAAGGCAGTGTATTAGCGTGCATACTATTCTTACTATATATTAATGACTTCTCAAAAAATGTTGATACCCCCTGTGTAATATTTGCTGATGATATATCTTTACTATTCAACTGCACATCAGAGAGTGACGCACTAGCCAAAATAACCAAGACTTTTACAAATGTGAAATCTTGGCTGGAAGTACATAACTTAGAACTAAACACAACTAAAACAAAAATAATTCAATTCCACCCATACCAAAAGCCACCATTAAACCTTTCTACACTAATCAATAGCATAAATATAAATGAAACATGCACAGCGACACTGCTAGGCATTACCATGGATACATATCTTAACTGGCAAAACCACGTTAAGAATATAAAAACCAAACTGTCTCAATTTATGTACGCATTATCAATTTTAAAAACAAATACAAATTTACAAGCAGCAAAAACCGCATACTATGCATACGCCTACTCGTGGCTAAAATATGGTATAGTCATATGGGGAAACAGTACAGACGCAAAAGAACTCTTTATAATGCAAAAAAAATGTATCCGAATACTAATGAATATCCGCCAAAAAGACAGCTGTAGACCTCATTTCATTGAACAAAACATACTAACACTCCCAAGCCTATATATACTAGAAGCGGCGACATTTGTAAAGAAACATCCAGAAATATTTATATATAACACAAACCCCCGTAGAAAAAACCAACTCATAGCCCCGGAGCCAAAATTAGAACTAGTTAGACGAGGACCGGAGTATATGATGATAAGAATATACAACCACCTACCTAAAGACCTACAAGAAGAAACTAATCACAAAATATTCCAAAATAAATTCAAACGACTTTTAATAAAAAAATGCTATTACACTATTGATGACTACCTAAACGAAAAAGTTTCAAGCTCACCAAAAAAACTATAAAACAACGCTTTAATGTATCTTAATACATAAGTTATACTTAGTAAATTATACTATTTGCGACACCCTAACGACAGGGTATAATGTGCACTGTGTTGCTATTATATAAATTTAATTGTAACCAGACATATTATAAGGCAATTGTATACCCAAATAAATAAATAAATAAATAAATAAAATGGTTTCACTATTGATGTTTTGAGAGGTTCTGGGAATACACCATGTTCTATACAGGTATTAATGACATAGATGAGCACTGGGGCTATGAGTATCGAAACATCTTTAACTATTTTAGTCGTAACGCCATCTACCCCTACGCTATTCGTATTTTTTAGTCCGCATATTATCTTTAATATGTCAAAAGGAATTGTCGGTGTTAGAAAGAGCGTCTTTGAATGTTGATTCCCAAGTGATTTCCTATCATCTGTGCAATTATTGATGGAGGCTGAACTGCTTTGTGCTACGTTAACATAATAGTCATTGAAGTGATTTGCTATTTTCGTAGGTTCAGTGAGAGTTTCACCTTCAGAAGTACAAACATGAGAGATAGTTTCCGGAGGGTAGCAGGCTTTTTGATTATTTATGATGTCCCATGTAGCTTTGGACTTGTTTTGAGCGTTTTTAATATAATAATTATTTTGCGATTTTTTAGTTAAATTGATTATTTTTTTAAATCTTTTAGAGTACGTTTTGAACGCTTCTTTGGTTGCGGGAGTTTTACATGTTCTATGCTTCCATAACAGACTAATCTTTCTCTTCGCGCATGTTTTTACTCCTTTTGAAACCCATTTTGGCTTTTTGGTATGAAAACATTTTACCTTAATCTCAGGGAAACATAAGTTGTAAAAAAGGAGAAATAGATCATAGAAGGTTTTAAAGGCCGAATTTGGGTCAGGATCGTTATACACATCCTGAAAACTAAGACTGCTAATACACTTATAAAATTTACTTCTGTTTTCAGAGCTAAAGTCACGTTTTATAACATACCACGATTTGATCCGACAGCTTTTTTTGATTGGACATTTAAAAAATTGAGCCGTATGATCTGACAGTGCTAATTCGATTATCTCTCCATTTCGCCCTCGGACATTGTGTATGATATTATCGATGCATGTGCCACTAGTTGAACGAGTTGGTTCATTAAAGCAAAACTTCAGGTTATAGCTTGCTACCAATTCAGAAAACTTACTAACGCGAGAATTTTTTTCAAGTATGTTGATGTTATAATCTCCGCAAACGATGACTTTGTAATCACTTTTGAAACAACATTGATCTAAAATATTTTCAAACTGTTGAAAAAATAATTCTACATCATTGGCATTATTTCTTGGCGGTCTATATACACATAATATATATGTTTTGTGTTTTTTTAATTCTATGGCACAGCATTCGATGACGTTAGGAACCGATAAAAAATCACTAAAACTAGATATATTTTCAAATTCAATGTCATTTTTTACTAAAATACATGCTCCTCCACGCCGCTGAGCTCTACAAAACTGTGATGCCTGTCTAAAGTTAGGCACTGATAAGTGTTCAGTATCACTTTGTATCATATTGTGCTCTGTAAAGCATAGAATGTCGATAGTCTTACCCTGTGCTGCTAAATTCTCCAAACTTACTGTTATTCTATCTGCCTTGTTTATCAACCCATCTATATTTTGATGCAATATGTTAATGTAGTTAAACACGAAAAAAGTTGTTGTTATTACTCAGGTCAGCATTATTTAAAGTCAGGATGTTAAAATTATTGGAAGGGCTGTTATTATTATTGTTCTGTATGTCAGGTTCATTATTTAAAATGTCATCATTAATATTATTGTTCTGGAGGTCAAAATCATTATTTGGAATTTCATCGTGGTTGTTATTGTATTGTATGTCAGGTTCGTTGGTCGGAATGTTGTAGTTCGTATTTATGCATGCTATAGAGATGGTTTGGTCACAAGCGCCTACGTCTGTTTGAGTGCTTTTGTGTAGGTACTAACTGTCCCGATAATTGTGACTGCGTTTTTTGTTTTCTTACATAAAGATAATGTTCATAGGCATATGTTGCTCGCAGTATTTCTCTTAAAAGCAGTTGACTTATATGAATAGGTAATCGGCGACGAAGTGGTCTCTGATTTTCGTAATTCATATCGAGAAAAGTAGCACACTGAAATTTTCCACATATGAATTTCAGCTCATAATTTAGTTTCTTTTCGTTTAAAATTTTGTTCATTTATCTTTCAAAAATATTTTTTGAGCATTTTTTCATATGGTTAAATAGTTCATTTTTGCAAAATGCGTAGAAGAAAAAGTAACGATGCGGGGTAAAACTTACTATTTTCAGCCTATTACTTTTTATTTGGCAACATTGATTAACCCTTTTCCTGACAGTGATATTTTAATTGTAAATGACGACTAGCGTTGAAAACTAATGTTTTTTTTTAATACTTGGCTTCAGATATCTTGTGATTATCAATTTGAATTAATTTTTCACATTCTCGTGTGACATTTCACGGCGAGCGGACGGT
Source organism: Hypomecis atomaria (assembly GCA_964007245.1). NCBI lineage: Eukaryota > Metazoa > Arthropoda > Insecta > Lepidoptera > Geometridae > Hypomecis > Hypomecis atomaria. Next base: position 4,910,748 of record OZ023308.1, on the reverse strand, counting down.
TTCTTCTTGTGTAGTTCTGAATATTTTATTTTTTTAAGCTTGGAGTCTACCATTTCTAGTTATCATGGACGAGGTCCGAGGACCTCGGCCCATCAGTGCTTTGAGCAACGTTACTGAAGTAGAATTCCGAGAGTATGGGAATGGCAGCGAAGATGACCTACCTGACTTACCTTTGAGTGGAAGAACAGCTAAAACATCAAATGATTACCTAGACAAAAGCGATAGTAACTCAACATTAAGAGCAGAGAAAAGGATAAGAGATGAGAGTGATGATAGTAGTGATGGTTTTTCAGTGGTAAGGAAGAAAAAAGCGACAAAAAGAATTAAAAATATGGCGATTAATAATAATTTGCATGTAACTACGAAAGTCATTGAAAATTTTGAAGTATCTGTCACGGCTAATGAAGTTTTACCCAAACAAATAGGTTTTGCCAAACTTCTTAAAGGTGAGGGCATATTGAATATTCTATGCATTAAATATAAAACTCCTTATAAAGTAGTGATACAATTTGAAAATAAAGAAGAGGCCCGGAAATTATTAGATAGTCATGTTTTCAAAGAATTGGGCTATAGGTGCCGTTTCACCGATGAGGTATCGACCACTTACGGTGTGGTTAAAAATATAGAACTGGACATGGATGAGAAGGAGCTAAAAGAGTTTTTCAAATGCAATAGTACAGAAATTCTGTCAGTCAAGAGGTTAAAACGACTAAATGAAAAAAAAGAATGGTGCGACAGTGGAACAATTCGTTTTTGCTTCAAAGGTGCATTTTTGCCATCCTACGTTCACGGTTTGGGCTGTCGTTTCAAAGTAGAACCGTATACATTTCCTGTCTCACAGTGCAGTTCTTGTTGGCGGTTTGGCCATTTCGCCAAATTTTGCCCAAATCGAAAGAAAGTTTGTCCTAAATGTAGCGGCCAGCATGAAAACTGTGACGCTACCCGCTATCGATGTGCCAATTGTGATGGTGACCATATGGTTTTCAACCGGAACTGTCCTAAATTTATCAAGGAGAAACACATTCAACGCATTATGTCTAATCGGAATTGCACTTACAAAGTTGCACTAAACGAGCATTTGACGACCCAGAAAGTTTTACTTTCAAGCTTTGATGGTGGCTACATTGATACAGAAGAAGAATCGGAAGATCCTATCATTGAGGAAGAGGTCGAAAGTGTTGATACACAGTTTACAAAGGCGCAATCTACAAAAAATATGAAAGTCAAAAAACAAAAAAGAGTAGAATGCAATGGAAAACCTCTGTTCTCAGAAGTAGTTAAGAACAAGAAACCAAATGAGTCCAAATTGTCAGTTGATGCTAGGAATGCTATCAAACACACACAACTCAAGATTAATGAGGTAAATGAGGAAACCAAGCGTGAAGAGGTTACTAAAATAGACTTTCGAAAAATTTTTGACAAATTAAAAAGCATCGTTTTTTCAGAAGGTAGCTTGGAAGAGAAATTGATTACGGGTTTAAAATTTTGTTTTGAAGAAGTAAAGGATTTTATCTTAAGAGCTATCAATAGTGGTGATATGATTAAAAAGCTAATCAATTTCTTCCATAATGGATAGCGTATCTAACATAGTTAACAGGAAAACAACTTTCGGAAATTCTAATGCTCGTTTATGTGTTGGGCAGTGGAATTGTCGAAGTCTTAGCAATAAAAAGAATGAATTAGAGTCACTGTTAAATCAAGAAAAGATTCACATTTGTTTGGTTAGTGAAACTTGGTTAACTTCAGATAGAGAATTTAAAATTAATGGTTATAATATTTACAGATTAGATAGAGATGAAGCAAATGGTGGAGTAGCTATCATAGTGCATAGCTCTGTTAAGTCGCAATTGCATTTTATTCCTATTAACAACCCCGGTATAGAAATTATTTGTATACAAATTTTAAATTGTAAGCATCTTAAATATGTTGCGTCTGTGTATTGTCCGTCATCTGTTCGTACTACTCCTTGTGACTGGGATGAACTTTTTTCTAATTTCAATGAAAGATCCGTTATTGCTGGTGATTTTAATGCACATCATTCTAATTGGTCTCACAGTTGTAATTTTAGGGGTAAACAATTATATGACGTGGCTCTGGACCATAATTTTGTCAGTCTTAATACTGGTGAAAGTACTTATATGAAATTAGTCAACGGTATTTTACAGAAATCTTCTCCCGACGTTACCTTTGTATCGTCCGACATAGCTATTTATTTTAAATGGTTTGTCACAAATGAAAATTTAGGAAGTGATCATATGTTTATTAAATTTTATCTAGAATACTCATACGTTTCTCATAACATTAGATGGCGAAATCTTAGATGTGCTAATTGGCAACTTTATCAGGAATTATGCCAAGAAAGTTTTTCTTCCAATAATTGTGCTCAGCTTAACAATAATGACGTTCAGTTGATGTACAATTATTTAATAAAAGAGATTAACTTAGCAGTTGATAAAAGTATACCTCTTCTTAAAATTTGTACTAACCCGTCAAAATCTTTCACACCAAAACCTTATTGGAGCTCGTCTCTTTCACACGCTATTGCTAAGCGTCGTTTAGCTCTTAAAAACTTTAGAGCAAATCCGACTCCAAACAATTATGACATTCTAAATGATAGGACTACAGATGCACGGAAAATTATTAATCAGGCTAAATTTGATAGTTGGAAAAGTTTCTGTGATAATATTGATGAAACATCAAGTTCCTCTGTAATGTGGCAAAAAATGAGTTGGATTAAGGGTGTTAAAAAACGTCGGATTCAGGCTCCTATCAACAAAAAAGAAGAGTTGTTGCAATCTCTTGCTCCCGATTTTGTAGAACCAGCCTCACCTTCATTTAGGTCCCAAAATCTTCAGATGGAGACTCCCTTCTCTCTACAAGAGCTTACTAATTGTTTAAAAAAGAAAGATACAGCTCCAGGCGAAGATGGCATTACCTACAGTATGATTTATCATCTTCCTATAGAAGGTAAATTATTTCTTCTTAGGATATATAACTTAATATTTGAAAATGCTTCAGTGCCCGATCAATGGCGACAAATTAAAGTTATTCCAATACCAAAACCAAATAAAGATACTAATGCTCCATCTAAGTTTAGACCGATTTCTTTGATTTCCTGTTTGTGTAAGATTCTTCATATTATGTTGACTAAACGCCTTGAGTGGTTTATTGAACGGAACAATATTCTGTCTCCTAATACGTCGGGCTTTCGTAGATGTCAATCAAGTGTAGATTGCCTAGCCCGATTAGTATTACATATACAGGCTGGTTTTATTAAAAAGGTTCCCACTCTCGCTTGTTTTTTAGATATAGATAGTGCATACAATAATGTTTTGGTGGACCAATTGGTTTTGATATTAGATCAAATTGAAGTTGGATCTAAATTTTGCATTTATTTGTACGAATTTTTAAGATTGAGGCGTTTATGTATCAAAGAGGATGGAGATGATGTTTCTATAACAAGATGGACTGGCAAGGGTCTAGCCCAAGGAGATCCAATGTCTCCTATATTATTTAACATAGTGACAGCAAAAATATGTCAGTCTATTGATGAATTGTATGCCTTACAGTTTGCTGATGACTTTGTTTTTTATGTTCAAGATGTGAATATAGATAATAGTACATCGGATATTCAGAATTGCATATCTTGGGTTTCGTCATGCTTAGATCAAATAGGCTTACAAATATCATTCTCAAAAACTCAACTGTGTCTGTTTAGCAAAGATAGACAAAGGGATCAAATTACTATTTCAATAAATGATAATCATATACCTGTTGTAGACTGTGTCAGATATTTAGGTGTTTATTTAGATAGAACATTAACTTGGAAAAGGCACATACAAGAAATTCATGTCAAATGTTTAAAATTACTTAATATCCTCAAAATTTTAGCAGGCTCTTCTTGGGGAGTTCACCCGAAACATCTTCGAAGGGTTTATTTATCGCTAATTAGAAGTAGAATTGATTATGCAAGTTTTATTTATGACAATGCAGCCAGGAGTAATCTTTTGAAATTAGACAGAATCCAAAATGCTGCATTACGAATCGTAGGTGGTTTCATTAAAACGACTCCAGTTCACGTCATGGAGCACGAAATTTGCGTACCTCCACTCTACTTGCGACGTAAATATTTAGCCACTAGATATTGTCTTAGATCACAGTCCTGGGCCTGCAACCCTACGATTGAGAGATTGGATAGGTTTTTGAATCTAAATCTTTCAAAATTGAAGAGGTGGCCTCTACTACTATCAGTTTATAACGAAACCAAACATGAAAAAGTGAACATATGTAATCCTTTGCGCATGTTTAGTTTGGATACTTGGGTTACAAATATAGATATGAATTTCATTGAAATCAATGTAGATAATATAAGAGGTCCAAAAAAGAGCTATGATGCTACCGTATTAAAATACAATACGCTACATATGTTGGGGAACAAATATAATGATTGGCATAAAATTTACACTGACGGTTCTCAAACAAACGAAGGGCGTGGGGCAGCTTTTTTTGATCCCAGTCGCAATGTGAGGGAGCTTTTCAAACTAAATGATTCAGATTATTCCATTATGTTTGTGGAACTTTTTGCTATATCGGAGGCACTGTCTTATGTCATCAGTGCAGGATTTTCAAAGGTTGTAATTCTAACTGATAGCAAAAGTGCTTTACAGCATGTGGCGCGATGTGCTTCTGGTCATAGAGGTGCATCGTTAGCTTATACTATTTTAAACAAAGTTCTTGCATTGAAGGCTCGAGGGATGTCTCTTGGTTTGCAATGGATTCCTTCACATATTGGTTTACATGGTAATGAGGAGGCAGATAAATTAGCCAGAGAAGCTACATCAATTGGCACTGAAGTGTTTTTGAAACCAGAATTCACTGAAGTGTTGATTAAATACAAACATAGTATCTCGTTACAATGGAAAGAGTATTTTGATTTCATTTCTCTCAAAAAAGGAATATGGTATCGTACATTAATATCTGAACCTCCTCATATACCATGGTGGTCAAATGTGAATATGTGCCGAAAATATGTTGTGATGGCTCATAGATTGCGCTCTGGGCACATGCCATTAAATAATTTCAAATATTTATTGAATATGGTGGAGGATCCAAGCTGTGATGCTTGTGGTGCGCCCACTGAGGATGTATATCACCTGCTTGTTGAGTGCGCCCAGAGTGCGTCTGACAGAGACCAACTTTTTGATACTTATGCCCTTAATAGGCTAGATGTTGGTTGCATTCAAAGTGTTCTGGCAGCGCCTACATGGGACTGGCATAGCCGCAAGGGTTCAAAGTCCCCAAATTAAAATTTGATTAAAAAAAAAAAAAAAAAAAAAATTAATTTTGAAAAACAAACGCAACTCATATCGTTATTTTTCATTAGTTATTCATAACTTGGCTAGAATACTTATTACCTTTGACTATTAAGGTATAATACAAAGTTGCTTTCCGCTCTGTCCGTAGACAGAAAAAACAAAAGTTTCAATTTTCTAATAATAATCGGCCAAGTAGGAGACGGACTCGCGCACGGAGGGTTCCGTACTGTACGGGAGCCCCCCTTAAATATTTATTTAATTTAATTATTTATTATTGAAGGGAATATAAAACTAAATATTCTGTGAAAATTTCAAGCATCTACCTGGTACCATTATTAATATAGAGCGAAAAACGTCTAAAAATTCAGGTTTGTTGTATGGGAGCCCCCCTTAAATATTTATTTTATTCAGCTGCCTAGCTATCATGGTTCATGAGATACAGCCCGGTGACAGACGGACATCCAAGTCTTAGTAATAGTCCCGTTTTTCCCTTTGGGTACGGAACCCTAAAAATTTAAAACAGGATTAAATTAAGAACAATAAATGGTTCTAACACAGCATGTTTATTAAACCATAAATTAAATACATTGTACTATAGCTTAAACCTAAGATTGATCAATGGAAATGAAGCCAAGGTTGATTACCTGGAAATAATAAATTATCATTAGTTACACAGTTGTTTACTGCAGAAAAATAGTGAGTACATATATAGTACTAGTGAGGCCTATGTTCACTATAGGCAACTTTTTTCACCATTATAACAAATAGTTGTGTGACACCAACATAGAAAACTGCTGCTTCATACAAAAAGTTCACTGACTTTCCACAAAATGTATTGTGCAGCTGATATTTTAATAAATTTGAGGTTGGTCCCATAGCAGTTAGTCTTCGAGCAAATATCTATAGAGACACAATCGCACAAGAAGTGTCCAAGCTACATAGTGGGCAGGCTTTTTAATCAGTCGTAAGGCGATTGCAGGCCGACTACAACGCTGCACGATGCCAAAACACTAATTAGGTGACGTAACATCCAGATTCGAGAAAACGGGTCTTTGTGAATTATTTAATGTAAATATCTAAGTCAATATGCATGACGGCGCGGCGTCATCAAAAATTTTTTTGACTACTTTCACTTAGGGACTGAGGCACTGTAGATATTTGCTCAAAGTGGTAATTACAACAATTTCATAAAACATGTTTATTTTCTAGAATATTCTAGAAAAACACAAAGGTAAAATAGTAAATTATTTTATTTGGATTTGTAGTGCCATCTGATGACGCCAAGTTGATGCAGATTTATTTTCATTAAAAATTGTTGTTTACGTTAACACTATCAAGTAGATAAAAAACTCGACAAATCATAGGTATAGTTCGCGCCACACAAGTTGGCGGATGGGAAGTTAGGCGCAGAACGCTGCGCAAAAGGCAAAATATAGGGATGCGCGGGAGCCAGAGAGACAAGAAGTCGCGGCACACCCGCCCGCCAACCTCATGCCTCCCGCGCGCTCAACGCCACGCGGCGTTGGCATTGTGCACACATGCTCAATAATTAGCGCATTACGGCGATGTGTCATCTGCGGCTAACTTATCATCCGCCCATTTGTGTGGCGCGGACTATCCTTGGGTATAGGTCGAATCAACCTTCTTGACAGGTGCGATGTTAGCTACAACTGGATAACAGTTCTGCTGTTCTGTGGGGATAACCCAATCCTGACTGAAACTCACATAGCAGCTGCTTGAGGATTATATGAGGGCTATCCGCAGCTTGTAGCTAACATCAATGTTTTCAAGAGGTTTTATTCGGCCAATATGTATTCTTCATCAGATGCCTTACTAAGAGACTGCATAGTAAATGAAAACTGTTATCGTTTTCATGTGGCTCCATACATGTTTGTTAGCTCTTCCTCATTTTTACCAGGTACCATGTACAAAAATGTAAGGAGCCATACATAAAACACAACTTTTTTTACAGTCCTCTGCAGGACATAGACCTACCCACTAAGGGTCAGGCCATAGACAATTAGACACCACACTGGTCCAGTGGATTCACATACACCATACAATTTTTTCTTCTGACATATGCAGGTTGCGTCACAATGATTTTCCTTCACCAAAATGCCAGTGGTGTTAATAGCGGCGTGTTCCATACATAAATTCCAAACAACTCATTGGTACGGGAATGGGATTTGAACCCACAACCTTATGATTGTAAGGCGAGTGTCATTACCACTAGACCACCACATCTTCACAATGCTTACTTCTTAAGCAGCTGGTGGCGAGTGATGAGGTAGGGGGCGGAGAGTCCAGAGCCAGCATACAGGATGAAGTACAGCGTCAGCTTGTACCGGTTGGTCAGGCCGAAAGGCAGGTTCTGAAACATTGTGGTTGCCGAGTTAGATATTTATTGATGTTAAGAGTGAGATAGATATATAGGCTTTTGAGATGCAAGCTAAGAACCTTTGATTTTACATCTGTCTAGATGGACAAACATAATCACAAAGAAAACGGCCTAGATCTTTGACAATGAGCGCTTACTTGATATGTCAAACCTGTCAAAATTTGTATGGATAGGCACCATATAATATGGACCATATTTTTTGGGCTGTTTTGCTCAGCTAATTCGGTATCTAGACATATACATAATCAAAGCTAAGAACTAAGTGTGAAAAATGAAGCTGTAATAGGTACTGACATTAACAGAACTGTAGAGTAGTGTTTGAGAATACGATTTTGGCAAAGACAATTTTTTTTTCAATTGTCTGTACAACTAAGCTCTCAAGGTTTCTACAGCTTATACAAGATATTACTTTTAAATTTTAGATAGAGTATGAGAATTTCTGGTAGTGAACGTGCAGGGCGTACAGTACGGGGACTTCTATAATTTTGCGTCTCAGATAGGTACCTAGACCTACTTGAACAACACTAAAGAACATAACCTAGAACTCTGTAATATTATTCGAAAGTTACAGTGCACATTACTTTAACGGGCTGTTGTTAAACAATTATGCGTTAACAGATATAATTAATTTAAACAATTAACAACAAAAAAATATGAAAACAATGTAAAATCGCAGCGATTATGTAATGATAATTTTTTTTAATTTGGAACTTACCTCGCCAGGAATTCCTCCATTGGAGTGGCTGTTTCTGACGATGTTGTTCATCACATTCCTACCTAGCTGGTTAGAAATACGGGCAATAGGAGCCAGCATTTTGATAATTTTAGGAGATTCTTGGTAAAACTTTATCGAAAAACAGGAAAATTCGATTTCCTCTCCCTGTAACTTTTTTTTAAGAAAAGCTACTACTGCGTTCAGATTTAAATCGAAAACATTTTTGGTAGCTTTCTTTATAATGAACGCACCCTCAGCTACAGTTTTTTTTTAAATAAAACAACACAATTAACGTCTTTTAACTTTTAATTTAAATTAATTAGGTACTACAAAATAATTGGAACGCCTAAAATAAGCACCCAGTTGCTTCGGGAACAGGACCATCTGAAATAAATACAAAGAAACTGTGACTACGAATAGAGCAAGAATATCACGGTCGTTCTTCAATTTAGCCCCTTTTTAGGGTTCCGTACCCAAAGGGTAAAAACGGGACCTTATTACTAAAACTCCGATGTCCGTCTGTCTGTCACTAGGCTGTATCTCATGAACCGTTATAGCTAGAACGTTGAAATTTTCACAGATGATGTCTTGCTGTTGCCGCTATAACAACAAATACTAAAAACATTAAATAATAAATATTAAAGGGGGGCTCCCATACAACAAACCTGAATTTTTAGCCGTTTTTCGCTCGATATTAATAACGATGATAGGTAGATCCTTGAAATATTTGCAGAACATTTAGTTAAGTATGCACTCCAAAAACATATAATTAATTTATAATGAATTAAATATTTAAGGTGGGCTCCCATATAACGTTATTTTTTTGCTCGTAATAACGGTGACAGGACGAAAATAAATAATTAAAATAAAATAAATATCATCCATACAAGAAACGTGATTTTTAGCCCGATATTAAAAACAGCAACAGGAAGATAGTAGTACCATAAACAAAGTAATCAAGTGAGTACAGTGCGACATAAAAGACTTGAAAATAAATGAGGTCGCCACTATCGCTTTGTTAGCATTTTTTGCATAATGACTGTTTTTCTGTTCACAATCCACAAAATAACACAAAACGAGAAAAATGCTAGGATGTTAACTATGATTGACAGCTCAGGTTGTGGTTCCAGCAAAAGTGATAATTTAGTTCCCGAATAATTAATTTCATCTCTTTTGTGTCGCACTGTATCTTGAGTACTTTGTTTATGGTACTGTATAGGAGCCCCCCTTAACAATTTATTTTATTTTTATTTACCATTGAAGTGAATATACAACTAAATATTCTGTGAAAATTTCAAGCATCTATCTGTTACCATTATTAATATAGAGCGAAAAACGACTAAAAATCAGGTTTCTTGTATGGGAGCCCCCTTTAATTATTATTTTTATTCTGTTTTTAGTATTTGTTGTTATAGCGGCAACAGAAATACATCATCTGTGAAAATTTCAGATGCCTAGCTATCATGGTTCATGAGATACAGCCCGGTGACAGACAGACAGACAGACTGACGGACATCGAAGTCTTAGTAATAGGGTCCCGTTTTTACCCTTTGGGTACGGAACCCTAAAAAAGGGCTAAATTGAAGAATGGTGGATCAACGGTAGGTAAGCAAATGTAATTCGAGAGTCAGAGTAAATAAAAGCTACGAGTGGTTATTATGCAATAAATCAACGTTTGTAAGAAGATATTTAGTATTTTTATATCCGTCAAATACAGTTAAGAGTTGTATTCCATAAAACCCAAATCTGTATCTGTATCTATTTCTTGTTTTATTTATTACTAGACGACCCGCCCCGGCTTCGCACAGGTGTATTATACATATAAACCTTCCTCTTGAATCACTCTATCCATTACAAACCGCATCAAAATCCGTTGCGTAGTTTTAAAGATTTAAGCATACAGACAAACAGACAAAAAATAGCGACTTTATTTTATACTATGTAAGGATTTTAGCATAATTAACAAGAGAGTTCCTAAGACAGATTAATTCACATTTTTTTGTCAGATAAGTATAGAAAAAAAAAACAAGAATAATACCTACCTTCGCTTATGAATTGGCATTCTTCCTCATCTGGTGCCACATAACGACGAAAGGAGCACCGAAGCCCGTAGCGAAGAACCAGAAGAAGTGGAACGTCAGACGGGTCTTGTTGTGGACGTCGAATGGAAGATTCTGGAAAGTAATTGTTTGTAAGTTAATAAACTATCATTTATTATTATTATTATTTTAGCCGTTATTGTTCCCATCGTCACTGCTGAGCAAAGGCCTCCAATCCCTCCTTCAATTCTTCTTGGAGAGAACTGCCATCCACTGCAGTGGGAATCAATCAAGTTCTTTTTAATTTTTGTATGGAATCTCAGGCCACTGGCTTTTCTGTGTAGGAAAATATCGGGACCTGTGTTCATACGTAGAAGAAATTCGATACCGTCCCCACTTATCACCCACCGCCTGAATATCCCAATATATAATTCCATTAGACAACTCCGAGAACGAATGTCTTTGCGGCGTGAGACCGTAGACTATGTCACATCTGACCAACTGTGCAGCATGCCCTGAAACCTGCACCACTCAGGACCTAAATGAGGCAACAGAGAGAGCCATTGAGGTGGCGCTGGAATATAATATTTCGCACGCTACATCGACACGCAAAAAAAGAAGAAGATTCCATTTAGGTGCTGACAGACAGGAAAAGCCAAATCAAATGCTGACGCGTCGAGCTTGACTCATTTAAAAGGGGTTGGCAACAAGCTGTGCGGATCGAGACGAAAGAAGAACGATAGAGATTTGCCTGGTAGTGGGATAGTTTAAAAATGTTAGAGAAAACAAACACATCTAGTATGATAGATTTCAATTCATGACGTGATATATAGATAGATATAGTGGGTGTTATTTAGGAATCATTCATATAAGTATGTATTTAAAAATATGTATATGTAGTACCTACATATATCAGTTTCTGGGAGCCATATCACAAGCTCTGCTTAGTTTGGGGTCAGAGACCGTGTGTAAGAAATCCTCTAATATTTATTTATTTATTTTATTATATAGTGGCGAATCCCCAAATCCGTTCCAATGTGGCTACGCCCATAACAAGAGCTTATAAATATTATTACATCACATAATATATGTCCTCTTTCTTGGACAGCGCTCAGGCCATATAAAAAAGAGCCCTACACATTTTACAGAATTACTCTTGAACGAAGTAATTGTACATAGAAGTCACTGTTCGCCGATAAAAAATCTATTTTGAGTGGACAGTGGTATAAATAGACAAAATTACAGTTTTAGGAAACAGTACTTATTCAATACCCTTTTTTTTGTTTCGTTTATCCAGCCATCAACCAAAAGATATCCTCTGCTGCTAGCTTAGCATATGGCCACGAAAAGAGTTTTGTCGAAGTGTAAAAAAGTGACAGACAAATACTTCACCATAGCTCTGTCTTGTTCTGACACGTCAATATAATTATATCGTGAATGCTAGCTCGGCTGAACGTAGGGTCGTATTATTATATATTCTTTGACGTAGGCTTCCCTGGATCTTTTTTGCCAAGTATTTAGGAACGGCTTATGTGGATCATGTTCAAATTATTTAGCTTTACCCGGATCTTGTTGTACTATGTTAGAGGTCTTGGTAATCTTTAATACTGGTTTTAAATCTGACACTGAATGGACAGAACTGTATTCTGAAATCTACATGCGTAACTGTGTTTTTGCTCACACAATAAACACCTTTCAAATTATGAGGTCACCCTGTCCACCCTTCGTTACCTTGTTAGGACTAATTTTACGATTCTGCCCTTTGTTTGAAGGTCAGAGACGCGCGTGTCAATTTATTGTTGTCCTTGAAATTTCCCGTGGGCTTTTACTTTTTCATTTATTCACAACAATTAGTACGTATCTATTTACTAGTACATGTGTAAATACTAGTGAGATCGAATCAGGAATGATGAGATTCGCAGAAGAACCAAAGTTACCGACATAGCCCAGCGGATTGGCAAGTTGAAATGGCAGTGGGCAGGGCACATAGCGCGGAGGACTGATGACCGATGGGGTGGAAAAGTTCTCGAGTGGAGACCACGTACCGGCAAGCGTAGGACGTCCACCCCCAAGGTGGATGGATGACCTCATTAAGACCGTAGGATCACGCTGGATCCAAGCCGCTACCAACCGATCTTATTGGAGATCCATAGTGGAGGCCTATGTTCAGCAGTGGACGTCCTATGGCTGATGGATGGATGGATGGTGTAAATACCATAGCTAGATACGAACTAGTCGTATGTAGTGTACTGTGTACAATACAAATTATTTGCTCAGGCTAAGTGGTTTATTGCAGAGGGTAGGGTGGGGCCAGGTTACTTTATGATATGACGCAGAACTAGTGGAGCCATAAAGTTTCTGGAAATAAGTTTTTGTAACGTAGTACAAATACATAATAATAAAGTAAGTTTGTAGGAGCTGAGTGGCTAGCTTTGGTGTCAGAGTTTTTAGGCCGCCTGAAAGCATCTATTCTGACATGGCTCAACGGTTAAAACTACCGAGACCTACAATTTAACGTGTCATCTGAGCCACGGTGGCACTCAGTTGTAAATGCCACTCGCGTTGTAAAATACATAAGTACTTTGATTAAAACTCAAAAACGTGCCGAATGCAAGCAAACGGCCTACAATAAGTCCATTGGAAAGAAATCTACAGAGGAGACCTCGGTACTTTTTTTTTATTTTTTATTCTGAATAGGTTTGCGTTTGACCACATACTGCCTGTTGTTAAGCAGATATGCGGGGCTGTTCGTATGAGGAATGAGGATTCGAAACGCTTGGTTCTAATGCGCGGAATGTCCACCATAAAAGGGTGGCGCTTTGGTCGCGTCTGTCTAGCCGTACGATAGAAGAAAGGGGCAGGTGGGACCAGATTGTGCAACTCCTGGGCGCACTCTCCGAAGTGGATCCGGTAAAAGGCCGATAAACACGCTACCTTACCTTTGGATATCCTATTTTCATATTTCATTCAACTTATTTTCATACTATAATTCCTGATTTTTCATTTCCACGAAAAATAGAAGATTTCTACGAAAAAAAGATTATCACGATCATCGTCATCATGTCGCTGGATATTGGTCTCCCGTATTTCCAATCAGACCGTCTGGACGCAGATTATTTCTTTGCTGTTATCTTGATCAGATTGTTTTAAACAACTGGTAACCTCAATTTAATGCGCTATCCGAGCCACGGTAGCCATCAGTTCAGTATTTTACTATGGAAATTAACGTGGTTTTCACACATTTTAAACGATATACAACGGGACTAACTCACGTGAGTTAGTCCCGTTATATATCGTTTAAAATCAGTTCAGTACGAGTATATTGATATTCAACAGTTTACTTCCATCGTATTGGATAGGTACCTACTACCTACATAAAAATCGAATTGAATTGGCCACTGGCTACCGCTATAAGAATGAGTGTTTACAGTCCACCTGCTCATAACTCGGATTGTTGGAATAACAAATAACAATGAATACTTAACTGCGTTGAATACTGTCGTAAATAATACGAGAAGGAAAAGTATTATTGGAAGTATTGTTTTGGGTCATCGTCATTATCATCATCTCAGACTGCTTCTGACCCTACATCCATTATAGGATATGGTCATGATATAATCATATAGGGAGATTTGTTTCACATATTTTTTCCCATATTCAGTTAAGATTGAAAGTGTCGTGCATGGTTCCTTCCTTCAGTAAAAATACTCTGATATCTATTGATAATGTCCCTTATGTCCTTTCACCTATCATAGGTAGGCCCATGTTCAGCAGTGAACTATTAAAAGTCCGTTACAGCAGAGCGTAGGTAATAAATCTCATCAAAAAAAGAAAATGTACAAGCTGATCAACAAAACGGTTATACCTTTTTTATTTTTCATCTATCCCAAATGTAAAATCTAAAAAAAATCAGAGAGCGTCTATAATAAATTAACTAGGACAACGTGTTTCCAATTCGCGATCAACTGCCTCACATGGAAACGATATGTAAGAAAGTATCCCAAATAGTTCCAAAAGTTACGTAATAAAAAATAAAAATTGATATATTTCACGTACCTCTCCAACCACACCACCGTTGGATCCATTCCTGACGCTGTTCAGCATCACACTCTTTCCAAACCTTTGAGAAATCCTGGCCACTGGTCCTAGCATTTTTAATTCTTTTAGGAACTAAAGTTATAAAATTTAAAATGGTCAGACTGCGCACAGGTAGATAAGATAAGGGGTTCGATTATTGGTTTACGTCGATACCTGAGAGACTGATAAGCGCCTAGGTAGGAATGATGAGTAGGTAGGCGTAATACTTCTAAAAAGCCGGTGGTAGAGTAGTAGGCGATATGGCTATCTCTGGTAGAGCGTGTGGAATAAAGTTTTTCGATTCTGCTTGGCTTTGAAATGTACTTAATTTTCATTATTTTAGTTATATGTCGTGCAAAATTGTTTGAAATTAATTAATTAATCTATTCTGTGGCTTGCAATGTTTAGTAGATTTACGAAATAATTATATGGTAGCCCATGTAATGACTTAGTAACATGGCAACATTTGAGCTTCCATTTTAAAAAAAAGAAACAGTCGGCCACGCTTGCGAGAAATCCTTTAATTTTTGGGGGCCTATTTTCCCCCTTTTTATTTCATTCTAATATTACTGTAAATAATCCGACGGGTGCATAAAATACTACAATTTTATATCAAAATTAGAAATGGCCGATTTGGACGATTTCTTCGCGAAGAAAGATCGCAAAAAGTCGAAGGCGGTGAAGAAATTTGCAACTGCTGATGAATTAGCTAAGAAATTAGATGAACCAAAACAGAAATCAGATGTGAGGCCGAAGAAGGAGCGGCCGATTCAAGAAGGCGACGAGCCAGGGAGAGCCGGGGTAAGTTATTCACGGTGGTTCAGTGAAAATCGCATTCTTGTGGGAGCATTCGCTTAGCTGTCAAATTGTGGGACTGTGTTACTCATCCACGCAGTTTTCGCTTTGTGCAACGCGAAAAAACCACGTTCGAATCTATTGACCCAGATCTCACGCCTGTGATTTTGGTCTAACACATTTTTACTGGAGTCTTTGTCACATCCTAATCACTTTACATATTGTCGTAGAATCGAATAATAACATGCGTTGTCATCATAAAGTTGAACTGAAGGTTAATTGCTAATAATTAGTGATATTGGGTCAGTTTATTGGTAGGTACTGAGAAAGTGATTTTCCTGAATCACTATCTTCAGTACATAGTAATTAGATTGTACATTTATTTTCCTCATTGTGTTGATAAAGTTGATTAAAGTGAAGTCAAAGACCTTTCATTGTTGTTAGTTATTTCAATATACACTAGCTAATTCACCTGGATTTTTCTGGTTTCCTCCAGAATTTTCATAAAAAGAACACCTAATTACAAACTGTTTTCATTAAAACATTTTATCACTATCTACAGTTTACACCATTTTGATTTAATAAACGCTCTACAATAAAGGCTTAAAATTACTTAGTATTTAGAAAAATAAAGAATAACTAAATAGAAAAAGAAATAAAAAAAGAATAATACTTAGAAATAAGAACAACCAAATTACACTAATGTTCATGCTATAATAATAGATATTTGTTTGGTTCTGTTAGTTGGTTGTATGTCATTCTCCACTCCATGTAATTAAACTTCTGTAATGAAGAACAACACATAAATATTAGGGGACATCTTACATACAGTCTCAGACCTCAGACTAATCAAAGCTTGTTTGTTGCCTGCCAGAGACTTGATATACTACATATACAAATTTTTAAATTCATACTTATATGTATAGATAATACCTAATAACACCCAGACACAGCAAACACCTATGTTCATCACATAAATGCCCTGGGTGGGAATAGAAACCATGCCTCTTTGCTTTGACCCAGGAGTCAGGGTCACTAACTGCTGAGCCACTGAGGCAGTCAATACCCTTCGTTGGCAGTTAGGTAAAATATTCTTAGTCCTTTGTTTCACAATAAAAGTTTATACTGTATGTAGCGGCATCTCTAGCATCTAAGGTTTTAAAATCACAGCTTTTCACATCATGTGAAAATTAACCATTTATCATTTCAGAGATGAAATGAAAGTCTTATAACAACCGGGGTCCTTAATTTTGCTTCGAGACAGAGCAGTGCTCAAAAAATCATTTAAATGCACTAATTACAATCTAAGCAGGTACATTACATAGTAAACATACCTACATAATAAACATTCATTATTAAAATTGTCCATGCCATCATCGCATTTCACCTACAACTGTAACTTTATGTCCACTACGTACCTATCACTACATATTATAAAACAAAGTCGCTTCCCGCTATGTCTGTCCTTATGTATGCTTATATCTATGTTATGTATATTAAAACTATGCAACGGATTTTGATGCGTTTTTTAATTGATATAGTGATTTAAAAGGAAGCTTATAGGGTGTATTATACATACACCTGAGCGAAGCCGGGGCGGGTCACTAATACATAATATAAACTTGCACTTACACATCACACTTGAATCATACTGGTGTGAAAATAAAGTTATTTTGTATTTGTATAGTATTGTATCAGTCCATTTTTCTATCCAAAAGCTTAAGGACTAGGAAAGAGGAATTTTAATTTAATACAGGCTGTACTGGTTTATTAGTAAAATAATCTACTGCTGAACACACAGCAAGTGATTTTACCATATATACCACACTGATATTGTGCAGTTTGGTGGATTACTGTATTATAGAAGAAAATATTGTGTTGAAAGAACAAAATGTTCTTTCACACGGACAGTCACTAACACACTATCAACATCGATAATTATGTTTGTTCTTATTCAATACTAGTAGAATAAAATACACTAGTAATTTAACATCACTAAGGAATTTTCCAAAAATCATTTGCATATGTTGATATTTAAATGGAATATGTGTTACATTGTAATTAATAATTAATGGTATTTATTACACAAAGACTCCGTCATATTTTAATTAAAATAATATGTACACACTTATTTTAATTGAATTTCTATTTTGTCACTCTAGCAATAATTTTCTGTGATTCTGGATTGTAATTGCTTTGTTGAATATACTTTAAAAAGCTAGACAATAACCATTATAGTGACTAGTACTAAAATAAAAAAGTTAATTAGCATTTTAGCTAATTATTCTGAAACAGTAGAGATTGACATTTTAATGCGTTATCTTTAAATTCTAGGTTTTTATAAATTAAAAAATAAAACTTCATTTCATGCAAATACCCATACAGAACCTTATATATAATTGTGTTTATTGTTTTAACAATGGTTTTCAATGTGTGAAAATTAGCAACACAGATTTTATTAGAAACTGTGTAATTTTATCTGTTAAACAATATTCTTGTCATATCATTCTATTCAGTTGTCAATAAAAAAATTAATTGATACCTATAGGCTGAATTATATATAGCTCGCGTTACCTAAAAAGAACGCTGGAGCTTCAAACTGCCCACAACGAAATTTAACGCCTATTGCTTACGTGATAGGAGTTAAATTTCCTTGCTGCAAATAGAGTTGCATACTAGGATATTTAACTCCTATTACGTGTGCAATACGTGTTAAATTTCCTTGTGCGCAGTTTGAAGATCCAGCGTTGTTTTTACATGACGCGACCTGTACAAGCTGCATGAAACCCAATCAATACACAGCTGATGTGAGCTTTAGTCAGGATTGGATATTGTGCAGCCTGTTGCTAACTTCACATCTACAAACTTGTCTGATTCAACCTGTACACACTACACACCATTCAATATGCATCAACTAATTTTATTCTGGTGTACTATTAATTCATAAATATTTATTTAAGCAAGTCACTTTATAAACAGTAAAATAATAGAGAATATATTTTCTAATACCATTTAGACAGAAACATTAGTAAACATTTGATAAGTAAGGAATGAGTTTCATTAGTCATAATGGGTAAATAAATCTTTGTTAATTTACTCTACTCAATGATTGTAGCATTGTGGTTATTAAATTAGTACCAATTGTTATATCCTACTAATATTATAAACGCGAAAGTCTGTATGTATAGATGTTTGTTCCTCTTCATGCAAAAACAAATGAACAGATTAAGATGAAACTTTGCAATAGTAATGCTATAAGCATCAGAATAACACATAGGTTAATTTATAAAGATATTGCGTGAAACGAAGTTCGCCGGGTCAGCTAGTGTATAATAATTCTAAATGTTCAAATGAATGACCATGTATGAGAATCTCATACATGGTCTCTACTCATTCATGGTCACAAAATTAGTTTTCCTACACATATGGTGAGTAGTTTTCTGTAAATGGGAAAAAAAACAAGAAATAATAATTTCGCGTGTTGAACGAGAGCACACACCTAAGATACAAAGATATTTATATCCTATTGAAACTATTTTGGAATATATACCTTATTGTACAAAAATGTAATAGCTTAATTGCTACTATCGCTTGCTGCTTTTGACTTAAAGTTTAGGGTATAAAGACAGTAACTAAGGCTAAGATTTCAAGTACCTGCTGACTCTCTTTGTGCAGTATAATCAAACAATTGTAATTTTATTTAACAAAGGGCACAGACCCTGGAGTCTGTGGTTAGTAAATTTTTCAGTAAAATTACTTAAATTCCTGTGTAAGGTAAAAGCTGCACCAAAACTCCATTCCTCACTCCCGCTGACTTATGAATTTACTACTGTGCTATGACTCCCCTCATTCTTATTCTTATTTGATGTAGGGGCTACAAGTCCTGCACTGACGTCCTGCATCGGGTGTTTTGTGCATTCCCCCTCCAGCCTCTACCCAAACCAGCCCAGCTCCTTAAAATAACAGAGTGTGGCTCAGGGCCGCTGGCATAACTGCTCCAGTCACTCCCCTCATGTTCATATTCTTCATCATGTTCATCATTCTTTATAGACACCTTATAGTTTAATTTGTAGTATAGATATGAAGCCTTTATTCATGGCACACAGTTATTACAATATATTTATGTACAATGATATAGAACCTTAAACAGGACTGAAACAATTTGTGACTTATCACTAAAAGTGATCTCTTCTAGGCAACCTTAGGAGGTGTGCTGTATTGGAGCAGCTGACGCATATACAGGTTTATCTGTTTTCTCTGTTCTAAGCTAAAAGACGATATTTAAGTCCATCATTATGAATAACTTTTACCATGGGGCTAGCCCAAAAAACGAGAAAAAAACGAGCTGTTCCATACAAAACTGCAATTCGGAATCGACAAAATGTATGAAACTGCCGATTTGTTTTCTCAAATTTCGGTTAGGCCCCATAGTAAAACAGTAAATGTTAATAATGAAAGTCCGAATCACCTCCTTTCGGCTTAGTACACCAGTTCTGAATAACCCTGTACAGGCCCAATTTTAAAGTCGTCATCGTAAAATAGTGTTCTCTCTATCGAATGCATATAGTGAAAAAGGAACAGGAATATTCTAAGTTGCTATTATAATTACGATGGCGCCTTTAAAATTATTCTTAAACCCTTCTTAATGTTATTTTCAGGAGGAAGAAGAATGGAAGGAGTACGAGGAGCCGGTGAAGGACTACACGGGTCTGAAGATCCAGGTGCTGCAGGGCGGCGGCGGCCAGCCTGACTCGGGGCGCGACTCCTCGTCCGAGGACCAGGCGCCCGACCACGGGAAACCTAAGGGGCCCTGGAACAAACCTGTAAGTAATATCTATAGCTCGAAGGCCGAAGGACCAAGATATGAAGTCTAGACTTAAAATGCCATGCTAGAAACGGAAACCCTGGAACAAACCTGCAAGTGGAACCAACATGTGTAGGTAACAGCCGGCGCGAAGAAAGATAAGTGGATAAGCGGTCAAAGTGCATGCCACGAGTAACCTAAGGGAACCTAGAACAAATCACCCTATGCTAGAGACCACGGGATACCTAAACCATGCCACAGCAGATACCATGAGATAGCTAAGGGATTCTGGAACAAACTCAGTAAATGTAATACATACATGTGTAATATCCAGTAATATCCGGCTCGACCAGGACCAATATATGGATTTAAAATTTAGCATGCCACACTAGAGTCTACAAGAAACCCAAGGGATCATACAACCAGTGTAGGTAACATGTGGCTCGAAGGACCAAGATAAAATGGTCAAAATAAATGCCATAGGAAACCTAAGAGACCCTGTGAGTACCTAGGTCCAGCGTGTGTAGGTCACATGTGGTTCGAAAAACCAAGATAAGTGGTCAAAATCGGGCTTGAGGAATCGACAAAAATTATGAAACAGTTTTTTTTCTCGAATCCAGGGTATCATAGTATAAGTTGTATATAATGATGGTGTGAATCACTTGCTTTTCGCTTAGAACACCAGTTCTGGTTAATCCTGTATTTATTTATAAACCGAAAGAACATTCGCCCTACAAAGTACGGGGTGCTACTGTAATAGCCCTCTTAACTTGTCTTTTCTACTCTCCAGGCGGAAGCAGAAGCTGCGGGCCCAGCGCCTGTAGTGGAGGCGCCGCCGCCGCGGGAGCCTCCCAAGCAGAGCAACGTGTACGTGCCGCCCGTCTCCAGACTGCGCTCGCAGCCCGAGCCGCAGCGCCGCCCGCAGCCCGTGAGTGCCCGCTACCGCCCCAAATAACTAAATATAAGAGCCCCACTACCGCCCCAAATAACTAAATATAAGAGCCCCACTACCGCCCCAAATAACTAAATATAAGAGCCCCACTACCGCCCCAAATAACTAAATATAAGAGCCCCACTACCGCCCCAAATAACTAAATATAAGAGCCCCGCTACCGCCCCAAATAACTAAATATAAGAGCCCCACTACCGCCCCAAATAACTAAATATAAGAGCCCCACTACCGCCCCAAATAACTAAATATAAGAGCCCCACTACCGCCCCAAATAACTAAATATAAGAGCCCCACTACTATGAATTCAGGCCGTGGTGGCCTAGAGGTAGTGACACCCACCTTACAATCGTGAGGTCGTGGGTTCAAACCCCGGTCCCATACCAATGAGTTCTTTGGAATTTATGTACGGAATTTCACACCACTGGCTTTTCGGTGAAGTAAAAAATCGTGAGGTTGGTAATCTGCATACGTCTGTAGAAGAAATTCGATGGCATATGTGAATCCACCAACCCGCACTAGCCCAGCGTGGTAAATATGGCCCACTCACCCTTCGTGGTTAGGCCTACGTCCTGTAGTGGACTATTCGACTGCCTCGGTGGCTCAGTGGTTAGTATCCCTGACATCTGTGTCAAAGAGGCGTGGGTTCGATCCCCACCCAGGGCAAACATTTGTGTGATGAACATAGGTGTTTGCTCTGTGTCTGGGTGTTATTTAGGTACTATCTATATAAGTATGTATTTAAAATATGTATGTGTAGTATATCAGTCTCTGGCAGCCATATCACAAGCTATGCTTAGTTTGGGGTCAGAGACCATGTGTAAGATGTCCCATAATATTTATTATTTATTATTATATTAAAAAAGGCTGGTACATACTATGAATTCTATTCTATTGTTTATTTTTCATAAACCACTCAATCGATTTCGATAAAATTGAAATGGGACCACCTCTGACCGCCTTGCCAAGCTGTGTGAGTGTAGAGGAAAAGTAATCGTTATTCACGGAGTGAACCGCGAAATTCACGTCGCGAATAACGCCAATGAATCACGGCGCGATTCGCGCGTGAACGAAGAGCCGGCATGAAATATGATGTATCAAACAAGAAAGAATGATAAAAATCGGTTCATAATTGGCGGAGTAATCGCGTTACATACAAAAAGAGATTTTTTTTCTGTAGCCCTGGTCGGCCCCACAGTATAAATTGAATCATAACTAAAGAGCACATTCATTCTTGTAGAAGTAGTCCTAACATGGTTAATTAAAATTAGCTACAAGTTACTTAAAGACGAGAAAACAAAATCACATTAGTTACTAGTATACAAACAAAAACTTAATTTAAATTGGTTACCTAATCATTCCTATAATAATATTATGATGATCAAGCTTGAACATAAAAACAAGACAAACCAAAGCGCAAGAAAAAATTAGCTTTCCCATATAATAAGTTCGACTCGGCAAAATGTATAAAACAGTTATTTTATCGCAATTCTCGAAATGACATCATTTATTGTCCATTTGATTTAAAAATTGCATTAAACGAACAGCTATCATCTATTGTGCATTTTATTTAAAAATCCTAATGTGAACTGCTATCATCGATTGTCAGTTTAATTAAAAAAATCCCTGATACGTTTCATCTGTTTGATTTAAAAATTCCCATATACCAAATGACATCATCAGTAGTCAGTTTGGTTATATTTGAAAAATCTGATACGAATTGACATAATCGATTGTCCGTTTGTACATTCTAGAAGCACCTCCCGGACATCCACAACGACGACTACTTCCCAGTGCTGGGCGCCGGCGCCAAGCGCGGCGGCGGGTGGAGCACGGCGGGGGGCGGGGGCGCCGCGCCGCGGCAGCACGCGCGCGCCCCGCTCGCGCTCGGGAACCGCTTCACCACGCTGCAGGACGACAGCTAGCCAGGTGTGTACGGACTGTGGCAGAGGAACCCACTGGCTCCTATTGTGTTTACCTAGCCAGGTAAATGGAGTTGTGCCAAGTAGACCCAATAGGGTTACTTAGCCTGGTATCTGGGAGTTGTAACAAAAGCACGGCTGGGCCGCTGCGCTATGTGCGTGTCAACCGTTTCACCACGTTCGCAAGACGATAGCTTGCTGGTATGTGGGGGAGTTGGGACAATGGGATCCACTGGCACCTGCATTTTAGCTTTAGCCATAACTGCTCGAAGATTCTTTGCACATCCCTACGTTGCAAACGTAGGATTGTAGCAGGGGGATCCATTGGCACTTGATATGTTTACTTATAGATCGAATCTAACATCAAGGCGGATGTGATGTTAGCTACAAGCTGCGGATAACCCAATCCTGACTGAAGCTCACTTGACAGCTGCGCGAGGATCGGGTTTCCCGCAGTTTGTAGCTAATTTCACACCCGCCAAGATTTAATAATTCGATCTATAGCCAGTTATATAATGGTTGAGACAAAAACTGGACTGTATCCACGGTTCCTTATCTAATCTATACAATTAAGGCCCAATGTTAGAGGCGCCATTGTAATTATAATAACAATTTAGAGTAGTTCTGTTTCTTTTTCAATATACGCATTTGATAAAGAGAACATTATTTTACGTTGGTAATATTTACGATGGCGCCTTTAAAAATGGGCCTTTAGGTCATTTTAAAAAATACCCCCATCTAAAAAAAAAACTACTAATCAAGTGTGATTGTAATTATACAACGATTAATAATGCAAACTCTTTGGTTGCAGGTACCACGAAGCAGTTTGATACGCAGCATTAAAGTGAAGTGCGCCCTCGCGGCCGATAACGAATCAAACAGGACTCTCAGTGCAGCCATTCTCGTCGCCAAACATGGCGCGTGGCCAGTTGCTTATTCCTTTACGTTTTGTTTCACACGGTGCTCTGCAGACCTTGTTGAATAGTCTATATGACTGGAGTCAAAAAAATAGCCCGTCAGATAGATCATCAAAAAATATTAGACACGTATTTTTTCTTTTGTCAACTAAACAAAAATTCATGGAGATAAGCCCATTAACGTTCCGCGTAACGTCACTTCAACGTGAATTACATTTCTCGTAGAAGTGACGTTATGGCTCCCGAACTTTGACAAGGTTTATCTTTGTCATTTGTTGTTTGATTGACAATAGAAACATTGCGTGTCCGATATTTTTTTTGATAAGCTAACTGACGGACTAATTATAATAATAATTTTTACACAGTTATAATGCCTATTGTTATAACAAATCAAACAGGACTCTCAGTGCTACAGCCATTCTCGACGCCAAACAATGGCGCATGGCAAGTTGCTTATTCCTTTACGTTTTGTTTCTCACAGTGCTCTGCAGACCTTGTTGAATAGTCTATATGACAAAAAAAAATTGCCCGTCAGATAAATTATGAAACAATATCGGACACCTATTTTTGAACTTTTGTCACTCAAACAATAAATGACAAAGATAACTTGTCAAAGTTCGGGAATCGTAACGTCACTTTTACGAAAAAAGTGCTGTACTTTTCACGTAAAACTGACGTTACACGGAACTATAACGGGCTATGTATATCTTCATTAATTTTTGTTTTAATTGACAAAATTAAAAAATATGTCTAAAATTTTTTGATAATCTATCTGACGGACTTAATTTTTTTTAGTCATGCTATAACGAACAGGACTATCAGAGTCACAGTCATTCTAGCCAGCAAACAATGCGTTTTGTTTCACACGGTGCTCTGCAGACCTTGTTGAATAGTCTATGTGACTGGAGTGAAAAAATATAATTAGTCTGTCAGATAGATTATCAAAGAACATTAGACACGTATTTTTTCTTTTGTCAATTAAACGAAAATTGATGGAGATTATAGCCCATTAAAGTTTCGCGTAACGTCACTTCAACGTGAATTACTTTTCTCGTAGAAGTGACGTTACGGCTCCCGAACTTTGACAAGGTTTATCTTTGTCATTTAATGTTTGATTGACAAAAGAAAAAATATGAGTCGAATATTTTTTGATAATCTAACTGACGGAATAATTATAATAATTATTATTTTTTTACCCAGTCGTCATGCCTATTGTAATAACGAATCAAACAGGTCTCTCTGTGCAGCCATTCTCGACGACAATCAATGGCGGCGCTTGCAGTTGCTTATTCCTTAAAGTTTTGTTTCACTCTGTGCTCTGCAGATTATGGCGATTGTTGATATGAGCGATGTAAATTATTTTACTATTACAGTTTTTTACATGATTTTAATTTTTGGGCAGTCAGTCAGTTTCCTTTAAACACCAGTCATTGTAGGATATTCGGGTTGTACTGTTTACCTATGTTAAAATATCACAAATTCATATTCTAAGCAGTATTATTATTGATACAGCAATTGCCGTAGTATACGGCAATTCAACTTATTTTCTGGAAAATACGGCAGACTTGTACTATTATACGGCAATTTCAGACTATCATAGCACCTACTGGAGTACCCCTCCCTAGGATTTGCGATTTTGGCGAGCGTTTACGGCAATTATTCCCCAAATTGGCCCAAATACGGCAATTTGAAAGTGCAGATACGGCAGCCCAGAATTTTTTAAAATAACACTGATTTTAGAATCGGTCCCATAACATCGAATAAAGTCAAATTAAAGTTCTCAGATTTTTCCTCTTACACTTGATCGTGACCTACTTTGCTATAGCACTAAACCAAGCAAGATAAACCATTTTGTTCCATATGGGTACATTTGTTGAGTTGTTGAAGTTGAACTTTTTGTATGCAACAGATAAGTTTTTCTAGTTTGATCGCTTACTGTAATTAAATATTCATGATATCTGCTGTGGCGATGTCGACATTTCAGTCATAGGACGTCCACTGCTGGACATATGCCTCCTCACAGATCTCTAAAAATACGGGTTGGAAGCAGCTTGCATCTAGCATGCTCCTTAGGTCTTAGTGAGGTTATTCCACCTTATTTTACTATTCTGACAGGACATTAAAAAACAAAAGTAACTCTTTTATTTTTAATTGTTCTTTTAACGTTGTATGATCCAACGAACTTACTCGGAAGTGAAGTTCGATCTTAATTTTATTGTATGGCAAGAAGAGATTGTTTCCCCTTAATTTTAACTATGTACGTATTAAAATGTGTCCTTGAAGTCAATAAATTAACGCTTTTTGATGCAAAAATCATTATTGAAAAGTGATTGCATTTTTGTCATAAGATCTCATAGATTTACTAAAACTTTTTTATCGGTTGATCATACGAATGATAATAATGATATGAATACTTGCTTTAATTTGGGAGGTAAAATAATTAAATATGGTACATGTTTTCGTAAATAGTTTGAATTAAATAATAGCCTAGAACACTCTTATTATTATTAAATTATATGTAACCGAACTGTGCAACATGGCCTGCAGAGCAAGAAAAAAAATGCGTTATTTCTACAAAACTCCACATTTTTAACCGAAAGACAATAAATTCAGTGCTTTGTAACATTTGCATTTTTTTAACAGCGATTGCGCATTTACAAGTTTTTCAAAAATACTGATTTATTTATTTATTTTTAAATATAAAATAGCATAGCAAAAGGAATCGGAGCAACTGTCTTTGTATAAAAAAAGTGTAAAAAGAATGGATGTGTGACAAACAGTTAATTTTTACGTTTATATATTAATTAAAAAGAAATATTAATGTGTCGAAGGTGTTGCGTGTGTGGACATAATTTGGTGAACATATTTATAGAAAAACCGTTTATAAAAACAGCATAAGTGTATAAAATCTGATATAAGACAAGCGTGGACATATGAAATTTGTAAAATATTGTTGAAGGTATATAAAGTAATACCATTAAAATGTATTCGGTTACCTTGGGTTATATATAAGTTGTGTTTAAAAATTCTTCTGTTGGCGATCATTCAAGCATTGTACCATAGTAATAAATTATGTATTTAAACCTAGTTTTGCCTTTTTATTGTTCTCAATTTTAAGCAACATAATATACAGGCTAGGGTCATAGGTATTAAACGCAAAACCTTTTCAGGGCGTTTAGCTAGCTAGAGTAATCTAGACAAATAACTTTTGTACTACGACTTTTGAAAATTCGGAAAAAAAAAATCGCTTCTCCATACATTTTGCCGCGCGTTGAACTTTTTGTATGAAAGAGCTGATTTTTCCTTCGTGATTTTCCAGAAGTCCGAGAACAAAAGTTGTTTGTTTAGATGTACTAGACCCGCCATTAAAACGTTTGTGTGGGATCTATGACCCTATTTATAGAAACTTAAAATATTGCCATTTCTTTTTCACTAGGTAAATGCATTTGAAAGACAGAATATTTTAAGTTGCTATTAAATTTACGATAGCACCTTTAAAATTGGCCATAATATGCCCGATTACAGAGGCGCCAGCGTAAATTTAATAGCAACGTAAAAAGCGTTCTCTCTATCGAATGCCTAAAGTGAAAAAGAAACAGAACTATGCTATTTAGCTAATATAATTACGATGGCGCCTCTGTAATCGGGCTTTTTATCTTCATAAAGTAAGTGTGGCTAGCCGTATAAAACTTCTTGGACTACAAGTGCAGCCGGTTTAGGCGAGGAATGCCCAATTCTAACAATGGCATACGGTTCTAAGAATGCCCATTTCTCAAAATGGCAAAATAATTTAAATTGGAAATTTTATAAAAGAAATATATTTTATATACAAGGTCTTAAGTAAGTAACGTCGAGCCTCTCAAAAGCAAGTTTTGTACATAAAAGTAAAAACTTTTACTATGGGGCCAACCTATCCAGTCTGCGAAAAAAAAATCGGCAGTCCCCATACATTTTGTTGATTAATTATATTATCAATGAACTTTTTCGCGAATTTGGCTTCGGTTAGTCCCATAGTAAAAGTTATTCTTCTGAATGTACTAAACTCGCTCTTGAGGTTTGTTTACCTTTAGCTATCGGTCACACTGTATTGAAAATTTACTTTATTTTTATTAAAAAATCCTAATTTATTTTGCCATTTTGAGAATTAGCCATTGTCAGAATTGGGCATAAAAACTGACACCTGGGCTAGCCAAGTAGCCATTCGACCAAAGTAACGATGATGATTTTCAACAACAGTTTGGATTATTATTTGTTACCTACCTATTTACCTACTCGAGGTTTTATTCTGCCGACGTTCTGTAAACATCGTTTATACGCCGCGTCACACAAATTGGCGGAAATGAAGTTAGCTACAACCTGCGCAATATCCAATCCTGATTCAGAGCTGCGCGGCAATTCTGTTAACCGATCTCGTTGCTGAGATGACGCGTTCTTGAGCTTCCCTCGTTTTTTTGACAGCTTTGAGCTGTCAAAACTGTCAGAAAAGCGAGAGGGGTTCGGGAGCGTATCACTTCGGTGACGAGATCGGTTGACAGAATTGCCCCGCAGAGTTGACACAAAGCCGCGCGATGATTGCATATTACCTAGGCTAGGCCCAATCATCATTTTTTTTTATTCTGAATAGGTTTGCGTTTGACCACATACTGCCTGATGTTGAGCAGATAAGCGGTCTAGGTTGTAGCACGCTTACCTAGAAGATACCTATTTACTCGGGATTTGAAGACACTCACGTTGTACAGCCGGGAAGACAGACCCAGGCAAAGCGTTCCACATTCTGGCTGTTCGTATGAGGAATGAGGATTCGAAACGCTTGGTTCTAACGCGCGGAATGTCCACCATAAAAGAATGGCTGCTCCTGAATTTTATCCAACTGGCTGGGCTGGGGAAAGGTTGCGGCTGGAGATAAATTGGATTTGCATTTAAGACATCTCCAATTATTTTTCCTGTCTCCCAGTTTCCTGTACCCCGCTTCGGTAATCCCAGAACACTGGAAATCATAGTGCAGTTTACATTTGTTGCAAACTGGTCCCTCCGTGTGTTCCAGTCCGCAGCTTGCACACGTAAACATCGCGAGAAAAAAGTTTGAGTAACACTGATCAAGGCTACGACAAGCGTGTGGTCGCTATGAAAGCCGAAGGCGGACGGATGGCTCTATACATTTTTGTACAGCGCCCCTGGCGGAAACGAGGAAGAACTAACCAAAATGTATGGAGCCACACGTAAACGCGAAAGTTTAAGTAAACTACGCAAAACCTGGACTAAGGGCTCTGACCTGGAGCTTTATAAAGACTAAGCAGTTGCTCAGGTGTGAAATATAGGTACCGTCTCACCTTAGCTTAGAGAGAACATCAAGTTTTTTGGAGGCTAATTGGGCCTTTGACTCTATGTAAGAGCCATAAAGTTAACGAGTCGATGAGAGTGAAACGCCTCGTAGTTCCAAACTGTCAGTTACCGGAACGGAGACACCGCGGAAAGCGGGAGACAATTGGAAGGCTCTCTTTTTGGCCGTAAACAGACAGGCTGGAGTCTTCGTGGCATTAAACTTGACCAGGTTAGCATCGCCCCAGTTAGAAACCGCCTCCAGACTCAAGTTGAGCCGTTCGTCCATAGCCTCTCTGTGTGACTCGATCTGTGGCCCGCTGGTTCTTGCATCGAATGTGTAGCTCTCCACGACTGTACTGTCTGCGTACAAAAGATTCCGGGCTTTAGCAGATCGTTGATAAGCAGTAGGAAGAGGGTCGCAGAGAGCACTGACCCCTGAGGAACACCGGCATTGATACCCATATGGTCTGACGAGCAGCCATCTACAACCACTCGTATCGACCGATTCCTCAAGAAATCTGATATACATGCGCAGAAATCAGCAGGCAGGCCGTAAGATGGAAGCTTGCCAATGAGGCTCTCATGCAGCTCAAATTATAAAGGCGCCATCGTCGTTATATTAGCAATTTAGAATATTTATATGTTTCTTTTTCACTTTAGGCATTCGATAGATAGAACAATTTTTACGATGGCGCCTTTTAATTGGGCCTATTGTTCAGCTTGTAGCTAACTTCATTTCCGCCAACTTGTGAGACGCGTCACGCGGTCTATACACATCAGAAGAATAACTCAACAAACCTTACTTGGTCTTAGGTAGGTATTTGTCTGGTAATGCAGCGGAGTTTAGTTATTGTTCTGCGTAGACAGAGAAGTAGTTTGTGTTGATCTGAGATTTTTACTGATAAAATTTAATATTTGGCTTCGCAATAAAAAAGGCTCTATCCTCAGCTAAGTTTTTATTTGCTCTGAGACCATCATGTAATAATTTAATCAATAAATATGACGATGATATTCCGATTGAAGATTTAATACCTATTTTAAAGATAAACGAAATTATTCCACCAAAAATGAGAAATGAAAATCGAACCAAGTCAAAGAAAATAACTGGGGACACGGTAGGCCCCCTAATAAGTCGATAATAATTATTATTTACACCCAGCGGTGTAAGCACTAAGCATTTTCAAAGCCAACCTAAAGATAGACACTCGAACTGACAACTTTGTGAAAAGCTTCTGATAGTAGTCACTAGATGGCGCTACTTTCGCATGTTGATACTTTTTATTACATTTTCGAATTTATTTCGTAATTGGCTGAGAATTTCATAAAAATATTAAATTTAATACTTACATATAGTTATTTTGTAACATTTGATCAATATGATTATATGATAACTGTTTTCATTTTCTTATAAAACGGCAAAGTTCTGCATCGCGCAAACGAAATTTTTAAACTGCGTAACACCCATTCAACTCGACTCACCTTACAAGTGTACTTGCTTCGGCAGTACATATACTAAAATTGGAACGATACAGAGAAGATTAGCATGGCCCCTGCGCAAGGATGACACGCAAAATCGTGAAGCGTTCCACATTTTTTGAAGAATTTCGTCATCAATTTGATTAATTTTCACAATTTTTAATCGCTAAGCGTTGCTACCGTTTGCTTTATATTCATATACAGGGTTATTTCTAATCAATTAGCATCCTTTTAGGGTGCATAAAAACTAACAACCTTTGTTCTGCGACTTTTGTCATAACTAAAAAAAACAGCTGCTTCATACATTTTGTCGAAGGTGAACGATATATTTTCTATGGAACAACAAATTTAACTTTTTTTTGAGAATTATTAAAAGTCGTGGAACAAAAGTTGTTAGTTTTAATGTACGGAATAAGCCCCTGAACTGAAAGGATGCTAATTGATTAGAAATATATAGTACACCACGTTAATAAATTTCATTAACGTGGTGTATTCGTATTACCTTGTTATCTTAGGAAGACCGAACGTGTGTGAAGTGAAAAATGTGACCTGTCCCATAGAACGATAATTTTTAGGGTTCCGTACCCAAAGGGTAAAAACGGGACCCTATTACTAAGACTTCGATGTCCGTCTGTCCGCCTGTCTGTCTATCTGTCACCAGGCTGTATCTCATGAACCATGATAGCAAGGCAGCTGAAATTTTCACAGATGATCTATTTCTGTTGCCGCTATAACAACAAATACTAAAAACAGAATAAAATAAACATTTGAGGGGGGCTGCCATACGTGATTTTTAGGAGTTTTTTTGCTCGCTAATATTAACGGCAAGAGGAATGGGGCTCTCCCACACGGTACGGAACCCTTCGTGTCGACTCGCACTTGACCGATTTTTTATAATTATTATGAGGCTTATATGTATACTTGTGGACGTCCTTTGACTGCGATGCTAATGTTGAGATACCATAACATTCTTATACATATCTACTTAGTGCTGTCCCTACCTAGGTACTTGCAGAATAGCACTAAGAAAACCAATATTTGTAAAGTAAAAGAATGGGTAGGTAGATACCTAATTATTATTAGCCACGAATCGGTAATGAATATTTTAGATTCTTAATCAAAATGCAAATTAGGTGTAATAAAAATCCATTAATTTTATTTGGTAAATTTCTTCTTTGTACAACACATAAGTCTTATCGCTTATAGGTACAAGTACCAACCCATAATAAAAATAATATAGATTTTAAATAAAAAGTTCTACTGATAAATATATTTTAGCGAAAAACTTTACAGATAATCTAAATACTAAAATTTTCTTCTAGCCTCCTCAAATGATCGACACTAGTTTCTTGCGGCGGACTGCTGTGACTCAAAATATTGTTTTTATAAACGTCTAACCCTCTCTGTGCCGTCGCCATATTGTTATAAACTTCGCGGGGCAGCAACCTATTTTGCGCGGGAATTTTGACGTTCGCCGCCATGTTGCCTATAAAACTCCTTTCGATGTATGGAGGCGGTGTTAAAAAAGGTGGGATGTCTGGTTTGGGTAGCGTCCGGAAAACGTTTCTATCGATAAGGTTGAGTTGGTTGTGAGACTTGAGCCACTGTTGCTGTTGTGGTAGTCTGTTGGGGTAGTTGAAGATCCAGAGACGGTCGCCAACGAACATTGGTCTGGGCGCTACGATGCCAAGACTGCTGTAGTACTGCTGTGCTAACAGTTCGACGTCATTCGTATATTTTCGCTTCCACTTCGTTCTGCGGTTTTGAAACCAGATTTTGATCTGAAATGTTAATAAAATTATAAATTTAAAAACCCCCGACACAAAAATATTTGACAACAAACTTTCAATTGACAACCATTTTGGGCACATTTGTAGAATTTTGGTTCTTCCATCCCCACTTTAACCCACCATAACTCTTAAACGGCTCAATCGATTTTTATAAAACATAGCTAAGAACACTCTCGATTAAGTCTCCTTTCATCCAAAAAAACTAAACTTAAATTGGTTCAGTGGTTCGGGCGCTATGATGCCACAGACAGACAGACAGACAGACACACAGACAAACAGACACGTCAAACTTATAACACCCCTCTTTTGCGTCGGGGGTTAAAAATAAAGTTAGGGCACAAGGATCGGGAGGGAATTTTTAGGCCTAGGTACCTACTGGCTTTTTTGGAGAAGAATAACATCATGTGACGTTAGTTAGGCCACTATAATCTGATTTGATAGAATGTATTTGTACCTATTCTGCTACCTTCACTGACAAGCCGACAACGTCCGCCGACTTGTCCACCCAGAAAAATGGAACGTAGATATTTTCATTCAAGTTTTCTGGGGTGGGCAATGAAGTTTAGGTACCTATATGAGAGGTGGACCAGGACTGAGGACATGCATGTAACCTGTTAACATATTATATAGGAGATGTACCTGAGTTTCAGTCAGCCTCAGTTGTCGTGCCAGGCGGCCGCGAGCAGCGACCGACAGGTATCTGTTCTTCTCGAATTCAGCTTCCAGACTTTTGATTTGCTGCGCGCTGAATGCCGTGCGCGCTCGCTTGCCGCGGGTTGTTGATGATCCTGGATCAAAGTGGACACAATTACACATTATATTACACTAGCGACCCGCCCCTGCTACATATATTATAAACCTTCCTATTGAATCATTTTATCTATTTAAAAAAACCGTATCAAAATCCGTTGCGTAGTTTTAAAGATATAAGCATACATGGGGACAGACAGCGGAAAGCGACTTTGTTTTATACTAGGTATGTAGTGATAGTGATAATACTATGTTGGCCGTGGCCGAGGCAAGGCAAGCGGAGCTTTGGTCGTCCGGCTGCAATCCATCCATCCATCAGCCATAGGACGTCCACTGCTGAACATAGGCCTCCCCTATAGATCTCCAATAAGACCGGTCGGTCGGTGCCGGCTGTAATCCATCCATCCATCAGCCATAGGACGTCTACTGCTGGACATAGGCCTCCCCTATAGATCTCCAATAAGACCGGTCGGTAGCGGCTTGCGTCCAGCGAGATGTTATGAAAATCGCGGGTCGAATTTTGGACACGATTATCATAGGACCGAGACAAATAGCACCGTAAGAGAGAGGCCTATCTATACCCAGCACGGGAAGCATGGCAAAGGGACTAATAGTCTTTCCACCATTATATCCCCTCGAAGAGGAAATAAAGTATGGATTGACAATGACATCTGACATTAAGAGTGGATAAAATGGTTTTCTCACCTAGCCGTGCTACCCGGGCAGCAGTGGGATAGAGAAGGCTGCGGATGATGATGATGTATCTACCTCTACATAATAATATATTGTACTTATATTTTTTTTTTACGACGGTTATAGTGTTGGTTGTAGTGAGACCGTACGTGACTGACAATATTTAAAAAATAGAGTTATTGTCTTGCTGACTTGTTTAGTTACCTAGGACCTAGATATTTTAAATGCTTAGTTATTTTACAGGCTTTCTGAAGAACTAGGCTTTTGTTTTTGTAATGTAGGCACTGTAAAAGTATAACTAATACAGGTTATTGCTTATTTGTTTTTAGGGTTCCGTAGGTACCCAAAAAGTAAAAACGGACCACTAAGACTGAGTGTCCGTCTGTCTGTATCTACGAGTATGTCTGTCACCAGGCTGTATCTCATGAACCGTTATAGCCAGAAAGCTGACATTTTCACAGATGGTGTATTTCTCTTGCCGCTATTACAACAAATATCTACTAAAAACAGATTAAAATTAATATTTAAAGGGGGGCCTTCCATACCTACAGTACGGAACCCTTCGTGCGCAAGTCCTACTTGTACTTGACCGATTTTTTAAATTAAACTAAATATAATAAAATGTATATATGTATGTATCTATTTCCTTTAGGTTCACTGATACAACTGCATCTTACTTAGCTGGGTACACGGCCACGGAAATGATAAAGGTGGGCATACACGATGCGATGATTTGATCAAATTTTCGCTTCATGCCAACTGGGACCTCATTCAGTTAATTAAAAGGTAGGAATTGGTAGTTAACGATTTGTACTACCTGAAACTGGGCGCACAGAACGCGATGATCGCATCAATTCATCAGATTAGTTCAGTGGAGGCCAAATATAGGTAGTTAACTATAGCTGGTTAGTAGTTATTGAGGACCTTTAAATTAATTGAATGAGCTCCCAGTTGGAATGAAGCGAAAATTTGATCAAATCATCGCATCGTGTATGCCCACCTTAAGATATCATTACCGCGACACGGCAGTGCACCCCGGCAAGTTGAGCAAAAAAAGCTATACCGTAAATTTACTCAATTTTAGAATAAGATTACACAAAACAGAAAAACGTCTCTTCTGTGGAATGCTATCATATTTAAATAACATTTTATCTCAACACACGACGTAATGTTCCTAGTAAAGCTCTAAATAAAAAATAAGTTCGTCTCCCCAAATTATTAATCACCATCTCTCATAACGTCGTGTTATTATCCCCAGTTTTGACAAGACAGAGTTTCAGAGTTCAAATGTTTTAACACACCAATAAATCACTGAAAGCGGAGTAGAGAAATACGATTCGTGAAAAAAACACGTAAAAAACGATCGTCACCGCTTCGCGCCTTCTTGGCTCATTTGAAACCACGCCATGATCGCGGCATTCGGTATTTTTGGCGCCAATTAATTTGTTATTTTAGCCGTTTTTAATGACAAACATCTATTTAAGTATCGAATTTAAGACGGGCTCGGTTTACTTGAATAGTTCAGTTAGTTCAGGAACAATAATTATGATGTTTGTTATGAAAATCATTCGTAGTTCTGAGAATTCTGAGATTACTTTTTGTAAAGCGTCCTTTTATGCGTGCAAAATTAATAGCTGGTTAATTAAAGTCTAGACCAAACAAATACATACCTACATAATTAATTTATTAGTACCTATAGGTAGTTATTGTAAGATTTGTAAGTGAAATTACAAGAGGCTTTTATTTTAACCCTGCGCTCGACGGTGAGCCCGGATTGGAATAAAAATTAAATAGATATGGAACCCAAAATGGTTCCATTAATTTACACAAAAAAAAAACATATGAAATGTAGGTACAGTCAGTGGAAATATTGCAAAGCATATCTGTAAGTTGAAAAATATCTCTCTTTGAAAAATATACCAAGTAAATATTTTAGAAGAAACTGTTTGTTTTGGATTTGCTTGTTAAATAACAGTCGATAAAATGTCTACGATCACACATAAATTCCTACAGTGGCTAAACACGTAAAAAATCAAAGTATTTTGAAGTAATAATTCGCGTTTACGAGTCATTCGCGAAAAAACATCGTTTCATCTAATTTATTTACGATCTGCCAACAACATGGCGTCTCTAACGATTCCCTGTCCCCGCCATCGCGACTCAAATTAGCCATTTCAATTGGTTTCCTGACGTCGCCGCACACAAACAAATAAACTATCCCACTGCACACACATACGTAGACTTAAACGAGCAACTGATGTCTCATTTTCTAAATTTGTTACGAAAAGATAAATCTCCTCGCGTCCCAAGTCTCGTTAGCTAAATCTTTCTGCCCCGTAATTATTCACTGGTTAGAAAAAAAAGGAAATAAACATGAAAAGAAATGTCTCGCGAGTGAAATTTAGTAAGTGGCCTGAGCTCATTAAAAAGCTGTAAAATTCTATTACCAGAGAGCGGATGAGAGAATCCTGAACGCGGTTGAGTCTGTCAACGCCGAAAACCAAATTAGATTTACAGTTATCTGAGCCAACGATCAATCGAAATTATACTTTATTACGCAGTCTTAAAGACTTTTATTACTTTTTTGTAGATTAAAATAGTTGGCAGCGGACAATGGCGCGAAACAAAGACATCGCCCGTTGACAAGTGACGATAAATTGACATTAATTGCTTTACCACTGTCAAAGTGGTTTGCATACGTGTTTTGTCACTTGTTTTTGTCTAGGCCGGATCATGAGGATTATTTTAGACGCTAATTAATTTATTTTCTACATAATTGCATTTGATTTGATTTAGCGACTGTCTGTGTTAGTTGCGCTTGAGAAATTCCATTCAATGAAATAGGTAACTGCATACTTACTTTAGAATTAATTCTAGAATCCATAGACTTAGCCAAGAGAGTTTAAAGATGTCTAAAAACATCAGACATCACATTCATTTTATGAACTCATAGTTGTCACCCAGTGTCTCTGACATATATATATTATATATAAAAGAAAAAAAAGACGATGCCAGCACCTTAAGGGTTAACCGCCCCAATACCTACTGAAAGCTAATTATACAACACTCGTTCCTGCTAGAATTTCTGATTTTTTATTATTGAATTATAAGGTTAATATGGATAGCAAATTGAAGTTTGATAACAGAAATTAAGAATTAAGTTGCTTTGATAATAAGTACTATTTAGGTCTTTCAAATGCAAGCCGGGCAGAAGGCCGGTATTATTGCAAATCCATAGGCTCCCCTATGTTCGGCAGTGGACATCTTATGGCTAAAATGGTGATGATGAATCCATGCTGTTCTATATACGAGTAGGTACCTACTAAACTACTCTCTCACATACCTACCTAAATCAACTCTATTTACTATGAATAGCCGTGGCGATCTAGAGGTAGTGACGCCCGCCTTACAATTGTGAGGTCGTGGGTTCAAATCCCAGTACCGTACCAATGAGTTTTTTGGAATGTATGTACGGAATTTTACACCACTGATTTTTTGGTGAAGGAAAACATCGTGAAACAACCTGTATACGTCCGTTGAAAATATTCGATGGCGTATATCAATCCACCAACCTGCACTGGGCAAGCGTGGTGGATATGGCCCGATTACCCTTCGTGAATAGGCCTACGTCTTGCAGAGAGATGAAAAAGCTGGTACAGTGTCATTACTTATTACTTACATAGTATAAAACAAAGTCCCACTGTCTGTCCCCATGTATGCTTATATCTTTAAAAGATAGAGTAATTCAAGAGGAAGGTTTAAATGTACAATACACCTGTGCGACGACGCCGGGGCGGGTCGCTAGTAGTAGTACTATAAATACTTAGATCTTTGATAATTTCATAACAAAGTGATTTAACATTATTAATATCCTAAAAAGATGCTACAAACAAACCAATTTGACAAAATAAATGTCCCAGCAATTTATTATCGTTAGGGAAATTAAAAGAGTTGTATCTCATTTTAATGATTTAACGAGCGAGCCGCGTCGTGTAACTTCTCAAAATGTTGCAGTAAAAATGGCATCCGGCGCTCCTGACACTTGGCGGCCATTCTCGATAATGATACTAAATGTTAAATTAAATTATTGATCTAAATCTAAAACACTAAAGACACGATTCATATTGTAATGACACGGTAATGAAAACTACAGTAGAGTGACTCGGCGCTGTCCTTGAGATATATACCTACGACGTCACGTGGCCTCAGCGACCTTAAGAGGAAAGCTGAGCGCCAAGGAATTTGAGAAGTAGGTATTTGGCTAAA
This sequence comes from Hypomecis atomaria, assembly GCA_964007245.1. Taxonomy (NCBI): domain Eukaryota; kingdom Metazoa; phylum Arthropoda; class Insecta; order Lepidoptera; family Geometridae; genus Hypomecis; species Hypomecis atomaria. The sequence continues at coordinate 4,872,520 of OZ023308.1, read as the reverse complement.
CTATTGCTGTCGCGATGCGCCCAAGCCAGGGAGCTTCTATGTGTGGTGTGATGCAATTGTATTTGTGTGTGTGCTACGCACCAACTCCGCCCGCGCCCTTCCCGCGCCCGCCCGCGCTCCTAGCTCAGGCGGACGGCTGATGTATTCTTTTGAATTGTAGCAAAATATGGTAGGTACATAAGCTCCGGTTTTTTGGGATAGCGCATAGCAAACGAAAACCTTTATACTGAATATTTTTTATCGAATTAGAAAGCTACATTATTTTTTTTACACATATAGGCGAAGTAGGTATATTAATTTTAATTTTCTTTCGAATAATATTTTTTGAAAAAACCTTATAAATAGCCAACTTTACACAATTGACCTCAATCCAAAAGCTGCGAACAAAAATAGCTATTTAACTAATCGATTTCTGTAGGCGCTGCATAATACATACTGAAAATTCTACCAAATACCTAACTTAAGATATACCAAATAACTTTTTTTAAGGAAAACACGCACATAACTCTTCAGCAGACAATAAACAAAGTGTAAAATCTTATTAAAAACAAGCTTTTATTTAAATTAAATAGTCCAAAAAGAAGAATCTAAACTTTAAAATTAATTCTACCTATAAATTTTAGAATATTACACAATTTTAGGGGTATAAAATCTTTCAAGTGATTTAGGTACGTAATAATTAACAGATAGCTTCAATATCTGCTTCAAAATTGCGTTGCATGGTTTGACCCAAAAAAATATATTATTTACATACATACATTGCAAGTTAAACATAAACTTCTAAAAATAAACTTGAGAATCGGCTCGGAAAAATCGAATATGTGAAGTAATTAGTACCTATTTTTAAGCCCTTGAATTACCTAACAGTTTAAAATTTTTCTAATTTTATAATAGTTGTTTCTACCTAATTGATATTGTATTACTTAAGTTTTGTTTTATTTTTATTATTATTTTTGAATTTTATGCATTGTGATTATTTGTGATACAATTGTAAATTTGACTTGCCTAGTGTAACGTTTGTAGTTATAAGGCCAATAAATATATCTTATCTTATCATACACGAATTGCAAATCCCCGTCTTTTTGTAGGTCAGTCAAAATGAAAGGTTTCTCAATTCATCATCATCATTTCTGTCACGTGACGTCTACTGGTGGATACACGATACCTGTTTACAAGGTCGTGTTTTACAAAATGAAGGAGGTTTCAGAGGTGTACCTACCTATGACCTACACGTTCGTTATTATGAACAAAGTTTACTATGTTTACTATATTTTGTTACAAATTCATATTTGTTAATTTATTAACTATGCAATTTTTGTCATTTTAAGTTTTGATATTGTAGCATTGTTCAGATTTATATTGAATGATTATCGTTTTGTTTTTACAATTTAATATTTCATCATTTATTTAAATATATAATTTAATAAATTTAACTACAGCGATTTTAAGTTATTGTAATTTTAAGATAATTATGCTTTGCTTTAGCTAAGCTGAAATTTTAAGGATATTATAATTATAACTACAATTGTAATTGATTTGGATTGACTTGTATCTTGTATTTTGATACCAATAAAATTATATGAATATATGAATATGGGTCCAGCTGCGGATTTCGTGAACTAAAAATCAGCTGTTCCATACAAAACTGCAACTTGGACTCGAAAAAATGTATGACACGATTGGTTTTTTTCTCGAATTTCGGTTTGGCCACATATATTAAAAGTTGTTCATAATAATAGTCCGAATCACCTCCTTTCGGCTTAGTACACCAGTTCTGGATAACCCTGTATATCTGGACATATAAAACTTCTTGCCTTTTATATTGTACCTATTCCCGTATATTCATTGCGCGAGTAGTCCAGTAGTATAAAAAATAATTAAGAATTCAATTAAACAGATGCAATGCTTACTGTTTGGAGAACTGCTTGTCATACTTAGGTTCTACTTTGAATAAGTTTAAAAAAGTTGAAACTATTAGCAAATTAAAGCAGCAGTGGGTAGCACACACCATATAAATACAGGATAGAACATCCACAAATTACTACACACTTTTCAGCAAAACTCAGCGGATAGCCAAGTTAAAATGACAAAGGGCAAGGCACATAGTTCAATGAACGGATAGCCAATGGGGCTGTTTTCTCGAATGAATCTCACGTATACAAGTAATTCGCGCCACACAAGTCAGCGGATGGAAAGTTAGGCGCAGAACGCTGCGCAATAGGCAAAATATAGGTATGTGCAGGAGCCAGAGAGACAAGACACCGCACGGACACAACCGCCCGCCAACCTCATGTCTCCCGCGCGCACGCCCGTGCTTACCACTACGCCACGCGGCGTCGGCATTGTGCGCACATGCGCAATAATTAGCGAATTACGGCGAAGTGTCATCTGCGTCTTACATCTCATCCGCCGACTTGTGTGGCGCTACCTATACTGGCAAGCACAGTATAGAACTTATTTATTTTATTAGATATAGATTTATTTATTTTGTTGTATTTGTAATGTGACTGATTATGTGTTTTTTAATTATTTAATGTTGTGTCTTTGATAATTTAATAGAACGTTTTTCGCTTAGGTAAGTGGACTAAGGATAATTATATTTATACGTTACAGTTATTACACGTTTTTAGAGAGCACGTGATTTTCCTGATTAGAACTATTATTTCGCTTTAGGCGCAGAATTCTAATAATGGCACATATTTTAAAAAATGCTCAATTTTACGAATGCCCAATTCTATAAATGCCCAATTCTCACAATGACCAATTCTAAGAATGCTCAATTCTCAAAACGGCAAAATAATTTCAAATAGAAAAAATCGGCCAAGTACGAGTCAGACTCGCGCACGGAGGGTTCCGTACTGTATGGGAGCCCCCCTTAAATATTTATTTTATTCTAATTTTATTATTTATTATTGAAGGGAATATAAAACTAAATATTCTGTGAAAATTTCAAGCATCTACCTGGTACAGTTATTAATATAGAGCGAAAAACGTCTAAAAATTCAGGTTTGTTGTATTGGAGCCCCCCTTAAATATTTATTTTATTTTGTTTTTAGTGTTTGTTGTTATAGCGGCAACGGAAACATATCATCTGTGAAAATTTCAGCTGCCTATGCATGGTTCATGAGATACAGCCCGGTGACAGACAGACGGACATCGAAGTCTTAGTAATGGAGTCCCGTTTTTCCCTTTGGGTACGGAACCCTAAAAACACATTTTCATTTAAAAAAAAAACACCGGTAATTAAAGCACAACCTCTTTAGGGCAAAGTTAATAGGTTTGAAAAGAACAACTTTTACTATGGGAGCAACTAACTCCGCATTGGCGATAAAAAACCAGCTGTTCGTACACTTTGTCCATTATCAACGGACTTTTTCTATGGTATAGTTGATATTTCTCGCGGATTCGGCTCTGGTCGGTCCCATAGTAAAAGTTGTAATGTCCTTAACTCGCAAACGGAGGTTGTTTTAGGTACCGGTAAGCCCTTACATGTATATAAATTGTATTTTTTTAGAAAATTCCTAATCAAAATTATGTTGCCATTTTGAGAATTGGGCATTCATAGAATTAGCTTTCGTAGAATTGAGCATTCCCAGATTAGTTGGGCATTAAGAGAATTGGTTATTCTGCGCCTAACTCATTTAGATGTCTGCGGATACAGCACGATATTCTGTATAATCGCTGCAATATGTCGCAGCAACTAAACGCCTATATTCCATACATAAAATCTTTTCTTCAAAAGTAACAAACATACAACGGTCAAATCACAGGATTTGAAAAATAACTAATCTTTTTAATAAACATCGATATCGATGGACATCACTAGAGCATCGACAAAAATATCGACTATTACTACATCCCTAGTGCTTGTGTACGTATAGGTTTGAACCTCCCTCACCTCGACCCTACCCCCGCATCGTGCGATAGGGACAATTGCAGCTCAGAGCGATTTATACCTACAAAAAACATGGCGAGACAACGTTTCGTATTACGCTGTTTTCTTCTTCAAAAACAAGATCAATCAAGTGTTTTTTTATGTCAAAATTTAAAAAAAACATGTGTTCATGATTCTGTCATTTTATATTTCGTTAGATATTATTTAGTCTCTTCTGGTAGGTCTCTAAAGACGTCAGTAATAATGGTGAATTTTTTTGTGATTTTGAAGGGTCATATTTTGCTTGATAATTAATTTATCAAGAAAAAGAAAAGACAGGGTAGTCTAAACAGCTAAATTTAATTTTATGACAAAAAATTGAGGCTCTAAAAGTATTTTCCAGGAAGAAAACAGCGTAATACGTTTGTATGGAAAATTACAGACCATCCTTCCTCTTAAAGATATGCCCTGTGTAATAGGGCCTATTCTGTGCGTGGCCTCAAAGAGCGAACCACGAGCTAGGGCTGCCCGCCTTCAGTATTTTAATTTCATACTACTTACTCATTACCTACTAGAGTTTCTTTCTAGTTTTGTGTATTAAACTTATTACACTATCCTATGGTACCTACATGTAATGATGCAAAATTTTTATATTTAAGTACTTATTACAGAAAAGAAACTCGTTGTGAATGAAAAAGGAAGCATTCAATAAAAATACATAGGTATACACAACCATAAACAGCATAATATGATCTATATTTTCTCATATTTAAAAGAAGTATGTACGTAAATCGCACGCTTACTAGTTGCAAACCCACACTTTCGTTCGTCACTACGGCCGCGCCGCGAGTGCCGCGACTGACTGGTATGCTTCTGAACATACTACGCTCGAGGCGCGTAGGTATGATTCGCGTTCCGACCGTTTGTATGGAGTCACTCTACTGTAGTTTTCATTACCGTGGTAATGATATCTAACAGTATTGTGACTCAGCCTTGAAATATATTCCTCCAGCGCCACGTGGCCACGCAGAACGTATCCCGCGCTAGGGCTGCCCCCGCCTTCAGTATTTTAATTTAATAGGTAGGTATTTATATGTATTTTAACTAAATCTTCAAATACTTAAGTTTCTTTCTAGTTATTCTATCTATTATGACGTAAAATTATTATATTTATTACAATAACTTATTGACTGCCTCGGTGGCTCAGTGGTTAGTGACCCTGACTTCTGGGTCAAAGAGGCGTGGGTTCGATCCCCACCCAGGGCAAACATTTGTGTGATGAACATAGGTGTTTGCTCTGTGTCTGGGTGTTATTTAGGTACTATCTATATAAGTATGTATTTAAAATATGTATATGTAGTATATCAGTCTCTGGCATCCATATCACAAGCTTTGCTTAGTTTGGGGTCAGAGACCGTGTGTAAGATGTCCGCTAATATTTATTTATTTAATTAAGAAATTCGTTGTGAATGAAAAAGGAAGCGTTCAATAAAAATACACATAAAGTGAAATTGTTTTTTGATTTTTTTAGGGTTCCGTAGTAAAATGAGGGACCTTAAAAACGTTAATCGCACGCTACAAGTTACAAATCGTTCGTTCGTCACTACGGCGCGCCGCGACTGACTAGCATACCAAGAGCATACCCCGCTCCGAGGCGCGTAGTTATGATTCGTGTTCCGGCCGTTTGTATGAAGACTGAATACAATTATGTCATTACCTACCGTGCTAGATATTGCCATATTGGCATTCATAACTCAGTTGGGACTACCATTAGGCCCCAGGGACTCCTCGGGGGAAACCTCAATAAATATCAAGACCATCCATCCATCAGCCATAAGAAGTCCACTACTGGACATAGGCCTCCCCTATGGATCTCTAATAAGACCGGTTGGAAGCGGCTTGCATCCAGCGCGATCCTGTGGTCTTAATGAGGTCATCTTTCCACCTTATGGGTGGACGTCCTATACTGCGCTTGCCGGTACGTGGTCTCCACTCGCGAACTTTTAAACCCCATGCCATGTATATTCTTGATGATATTGTGTATCTTCGAAAAAAATGTATTATTATTGTAATTGTAACAGATATCTCGAACCCTGAAAGGGAATTCTGAAATCGCATAAAAATCAACTTTTAGGGAACAGCTCATCTTTTTAGGGTTCCGTACCCAAAGGGTAAAAACGGGACCCTAATAGTAAGACTCCGATATCCGTCTGTCAAATTTGAGTATTTATTTTTGAAGTGAATATACCTACAACTTAATATTCTGTGAATATTTCAAGCATCTTCCTGTTGCCGTTTTTAATATCGTGCAAAAAAATCACGTTTCTTGTATGGGAGCCCCCCTCAAATATTTATTTTATTATAATCTAATTACTTATTTTTCAAGTGAATAACTAACTAAATATTTTGTGAATACAGTCAAACCTGGCTAACTGAGAACTGGATAAGTGAGAAACCTCTATAAGTGAGAGAAATTGCCAGGTCCCGTCATTTTACCCCTCAAATACCTCTATAAGTGAGAGACCAAAACCTCTATAAGAGAGAGTCGTTTTTTCCTCTTGGACCTCTATAACTGAGAGTACTACTTGTCTGAACCTCTATAAGTGAGAGTTGAGGGTAATGAAACATCTGCAATTTATGACCCATTCTTAAATTTCTTGGAACTAACTACCGTTGATTTCAGATCGTGTTCTATTCAAACATTTTTTTGGTATTTCGTGGAAATAAGCAACATTGTTTTTGTATCGACTTTTATTGGAATGGGCACACGTGTGCGTCTATACTATCCCGTTTGTTGAAATAGTGTTCTATTAAAAATTATTTTGTGTTTTTCATTTATCTACCTAACATTATTTTTGTATCACATTCTTTTGAAATAGCCACACGTCCGTTTACACTATCTTATTGGTCAAACTAACAACAGTTGACAAGTTTCAATTGAAGAGAAAGGTTCGGTGTTAATAAATCAATCTTTAGGAATAAACAAATAAATCGCCAAATGAATGTGTTCAAAAGGGGAAAATCTGAAAATAAAGTGCGCAATGAATTTGATTTCGTAGAATCCAACTTTTATAAAATAATAAAATCCAAAGACCCCATACGGTCTCAGTACTCTAAAGGACATGGAATTATCAAAAATATTTTTGATTTTCCCAATTTTAAAAAGGGTCTTTTATAATGAATTAGTCAATCATCTATGTTCAATTCTAATCAACACATCCCGAACAATTAGTACCTATATACTATTTACAAAATATATTTATCATTCTTCACGTATGTATAGGTAGATACATACAAACCAATGGACCAATGGACCAACGTATAAATTATACGTATTTTTTAACCTCTATAAGAGAGAGTAGCCTCTTCTGAAACTGGATAAATGAGAAACCTGGATAAGTGAAAAACCTCTATAAGCGAGAATTAGATGGCGGTCCCTCCAACTCTCTCTTATCCAGGTTTGACTGTATTTGAAGTGTCTTCTTAGTACCGTTATTGATATCGAGCGAAAAACGGCAAAAATTCAAGTTTGTTGTATGGGAGCCCCATTATTTTTTTTTTATTTTTTTTCTACCTATTTGTTGTTATAGCGGCAACAGAAATTCGTCGTCTGTGAAAAATTTCACGTTCTAGCTATCACGGTTCATGAGATACAGCCTGGTGATCGTCTGTGAAAAATTTCACGTTCTAGCTATCACGGTTCATGAGATACAGCCTGGTGACAGAAGACGGACATCGAAGTCTTAGTAATAGGGTCCCGTTTTTCCCTTTGGGTACGGAACCCTAAAAACTAGTGGAATTGAGGACTTTCTGTTTTTGAAATTGGTTAAATAGAAAAGCAATTATGGTATGGTGCAAGTTAGATCCACCAACAACCTGCACTTGATCAGGCAGCGTGTCGGCGGATGTGAAGTTAGCTACAAGCTGCGCAATATCCAGTCCACGCGCAGCTTTATGTGAGCTTCAGTCAGGTTGAAATGGCAGTGGGCAGGGCACATAGCGCGGAGGACTGATGAGATGGGGTTGAAAAGTTCTCGAGTGGAGAGCACAGCACTACCAGCGAGCAAAGCGTAGGGCACCTACAAGGTGGACGGACGACCTCATTACCGCAGACTCAATACCTCAAGACCGCAGGATCGCGCTGGATGCAAGCCGCTACCAACCGGTCTTATTGGAGATCCATAGGGGAGGGGGCCTGTGTCTAGCAGTGGACGTCTTATGGCAAATGGTTTTTCTTATAGCAAATAAGTCTGCGCTTGACCACCAACTCGCCTGATGGTAAGCGACGTTGTGGTCGAGATGAAGCACGCAGACCTAGAAGATACCGATGGATGGACAAAGGCACGCCTTAAATAGGTAAGTAATGTAACTACTCGTTTATCTCATTCTGCCTTTCATTTCTTATTTCTCTTTTTCTTGTCCATAAATATGCCGCACCGGAATGTCATCGAGAATAGCCATGGACGTATTAGTTTGTAGATATACAGCATCCTTGGAATAGCCACTGGTGATGACGTGACACGTGGCCGGGTACCGGAATATGATACAATTGATTTAATTGAATACTCAGCTATAGGCTGAATCAAGCTATAGCCCGCGCCACACAAGTTGTCGGAAATGAAGTTAGCTACAAGCTGCGCAATAGCCAATCAACGTGCGGCTTTATGTGAGCTTCAGTCAGGATTGGGTTTTCCGCAGCTTGTAGCCAACATCATAGCGGTCAAGAAGGTTGATTTGACCTATATAGGGGTTAGAACATTTGTGGCACATCTATCTACCCGCCGCCATTTTGATTTTTTAAAAGTTTCCGCGCTAGATGTTTATACAGGGTTATTTCTAATCAATTAGCATCCTTTTAGAGGCTTATTCTGTACATGAAAACTAACACCTTTTGTTCTGCGACTTTTGTAAAAAGTATAAGAAATGTTGTTCCATAGAAAAATATCGTTTACCAGTGACAAAATGTATGGAACAGCTGTTTTTTTTTGAGGTTTGACAAAAGTCGCAGAACAAATGTTGTTAGTTTTGAATTGACTCCCTATGTAGATATGCTAAATATCTTTAAAACTACGCAACGGGTTTTGTTGCGGTTTATGTGTACCTATAATAAACCTGTGCGAAGCAAAGTCAAAGTCAAAATATTTATTTTGCGGAGACCTATTTTCATGTAGATGTTAAAGATACATTACTATGTGCACCATGCTCTAGCATCAGGGCATGCAAAATTATAATTCTTAATTTTATAGGTATGAATAATTGTGAGTTTATATTATACATTATAGTTGCACAAAGAGGGGCGAGTTGCTAGTTATCTTTACAGTTTGTGACTTTGACGTACCTAGGCGGGCAGACAATGCGTTGTTTTTGTTCCACTCACTCTCGCGCATGCTGTATTACCAGATATTAATAAGACAGCTGTAAAGTAGTTTTTATTTGAATTAAAAATATAAATTTCAGCTTTCTAGTTATCACGGTTCATGACATGAGATACAGCCCGGTGACACAATGACAGACGGACGGACAGCGGAGTCTTAGTAATAGGGTCCCGTTTTTACCCTTTTGGTGTGGTACCCTAAATAATAGGCCAAGTGCGAGTCGGATTCGCGCACGATGGGTTCCGTGCCGTATGGTAGCCCCCTTAATATATTTCATTTTAATTATTTATTTTTAAACGGAATATAAAACTTAATTTTTTTGTGAATATTTCAAGCATCTTCCTGTTGCCGTCATTAATATCGAGCAAAAAAAATATGTTTCTTGTATGGAACCCCCCTTAAATATTTACTTTATTTATATTTAATTAGGTACCTATTAATTTAAAGTATGTGAATGTTTATTATGTTTAACTTAATATTCTGTGAAAATTCAAGCATTCACCTGTCACCGTTATTAATAGCTTAAAATTCAGGTACCTATGTTGTATGAGAGCCCTCCTTAAATTTTTATTTTTTTCTGTTTTTAGTATTTGTTGCTATAGCGCCTACAGAAATACATTATCTGCGAAAATTTCAACGTTCTAGCTATCACCGTTCCTGAGATACAGTCTGGTGACAGACAGACGAGTTAGATATAGGGTTCCGTTTTTTACCCTTTGGGTACGGAACTCTAAAAATGTACCACAAAGTAAAATCTGATAAATCATAAATAGTCGTAGAACAGACCGCACCTTTAAAAACAAAGTGCATAAATGGCGTTTAATTTTTAAGCTTATAAAGCGATTTATGTATCCAATAGCGCGCGTTTTTGAGTTGATTTTTAGGGCTCCGTACCCAAAGGGTAAAAACGGGACCCTAAGACTCCGCCGTCCGTCCGACTGTGTCTGTCACCAGGCTGTATCTCATGAACCGCGATAGCTAGAACGTTGATATTTTCAAAGATGACGTTTTCTTTTCCCGCTAAAACAGCATTTATACTTACTAACCTAAAACCAGAATAAAATAAATATTTAAGGGGGGTCCCATACAACAAACCCGATTTTTTTCAGTTTTTCCGCACGATATTAATAACGGCAACATGTAAACGCTTGAAATATTGAAGGAATATTTAAATAAGTGTGTGACTTTAAAAAAAAAAAACCTAAATATTTAAGGGGACTCCCATACAACAAAGCTGTTTTTTTAGCCGTTTTTCGCTCAATGTAAATAACGGTGAAATATTCACAGAATATTTAGCTAAATATTCACTTAAAAATAAATGTCTAAAATAAAATATAGGTATTAAGGGGGCTTCCATACGGTACTGAACCCTTTGTGCGCGAGTCCGACTCGCACTTGGCCAATTATTTATTATGAGTTGAGTTGACTTTATTTATAAAGGTGCTGATGTATCACGTGACCCTGTATCCTTCCTTCCTTCCTTTCAGCCATAGGACGTCCACTGCTGAACATAGGCCTCCCCTAAAGATCTCCAATAAGACCGGGTGGTAGCGGCTTGCATCCAGCGCGAACCTGCGGTCTTAATGAGGTCGTCCGTCCACCTTGTGGGTGGACGTCCTACGCTGCGCTTGCCGGTACGTGGTCTCCACTCGAGGACTTTTCGACCCCATCGGTCATCAGTCCTCCGCGCTATGTGCCCTGCCCATTGCCACTTCAACCTGCCAATCCGTTGGGCTATGTCGGTAACCTTGGTTCTTCTACGGATCTCCTCATTTCTGATTCGATCGCGTAGAGAAACTCCGAGCATAGCCCTCTCCATGGCTCGTTGGGCTACTTGAAGCTTACTAATAAGGCCCATAGTGAGAGACCACGTTTCTGTGCCGTAAGTCATCACTGGCAACACACACTGGTCGAAAACTTTCGACTTGAGGCACTGAGGTATGTCGGACGAGAAGACGTTACGCAATTTTCCGAACGCTGCCCAGCCGAGTTGGATTCGGCGATTGGCCTCTTTCTTGAAGTCGGACCTACCTAACTGGACTACTTGTCCTAGGTAGACGTACGAGTCAACGACTTCAAGAACCGAGTTCCCAACTGAAATGGGGGTGGGTACAACATGGGAATTACACATGACCTTTGTCTTGACCCTGTATAAGATAGGTATATTATGAAAAAAAACAACGGTTTGCACTCCGGGAGTGCCAGCAGAAGTGAAAACTTGAACATAAATTAATATAAAGTTTATGTGGTAAAATACAATATCACACACGCACCCTCGCGCAAGTGCCCTGCGCCGTCTTACGAATTTTCGATCTGAGGGGTTAGTCCAGGTTTACACGTAAATTGAAACTACAGCTGTATCCGTATGGCTCCATACATTTCTTTACAGCGCCCCTGGCGGAAACGAGGAAGAACTAACAAAAATGTATGGAGCCACACGCGAACGCGAAAGTTTAAGTAAACTACGCAAAACCCGGGCTTAGCATAAGGACCATAAAATTATACTATCGACGTGTCAGAACGTGACAGAGTTATGATGAAGCATATATCTGTCACCTTTGAACACGACGATAAACTCTTGCCGTGGTCTTGTATGCTAAGCACACTGGACTAAGGGCTCAGATCACGTGTCCTGACAACAGTTTAGATAATATTTTTTACACATTCCAAAAAGTGCACAATTAGTTTTTTAAATCTTAGAAACTTTAGAAGTAGGTAGGTACTTCAAAAGTACAAACCTGCTTGTTGATAATCATTCTTCCCAGCGGCGAAGTCCTGGATGTCAGCTACAGTGGAGCTCTCCACATCTACCTGCTCCGAAGATTCGCTATCATCATCAGAATCTACGTTCTGGAACACTTCATTAACACTAGTGTCTTTTGCACTAAATATATTAGTGTCATTTGCACTAAAGTCACCATTTTCCGTTCCACGAAAAGCAGCGTCGCTTGCGTTGAAAGCTCCAGTATTGTTTGCACTAAACGCACTAGTGTCGTTTGCACTAAACATATTAGTGTTATTTACACTAAAAGTGTTATTGTCGATTGTATTGTCTTTTTTGGCGAGCAGGTTTTCGATCGAGAATGCAAGTTTGGGCTCAGGCTTGTCGATTTTGAGGCTATTTTGTGTTTCGTCTATGTCCATTGCACTGGTTGTAGACATTTTATTGAATTTATTGTAAATACTTTTCTTTTGATATGAGTCAGTTGATAGGTTTAAGTGTTTGTTTCCTGATGTTTTGTTGAATTTAAATGAATATAAAGATTTGTGTGATTCTTATTTTGCGGTTATGGAGCCCTTTTTCGTCACTTTAATGTAGGGAAATAAAATATATTACAGAAAGTATTTTAGAATGATTATTCCGTAGGCAGTTGGATTGTTTTTATTAGTTAAATTGGATTTGATTTCATTGTTTATGTATTAAAAGGACTGAGAGATTGATTCTTCTTTTCTTCATTGAATTTCACACTTTTGATTTTCAAGGCACTTCTATCACTATTTAAAACTTAAGACTTATTTGCCGTCAGGTTTTATCTACTATCTTCGATACGCATTGTTCTTTTCATCACTTAATTTCTGTAATCATTTAGCCACACAGCATTCATTACTTGGCACTTGGCACATTAAAAAAGATTGTTTTGGTAGGTAGGTACCTCCTTTTTACAAAGATTCGATTTGAAACACTCAATGGAGTAGGTATTTTAAACACTTCTTGTAGGATTCTTATAAGTCTCTTTTTAAAACTTTTATCATAAAAATTACCGCAGAATTGTTGGTTGTCCATTGATCTCATTGACCACTTTTTTACACAAATTTTCAAGTACTACCTAGTTTCACATTTTAAATAGACTTTGAATACACCACAGAATACACTTAGCGGAGCACTGCTTTTTCCTTTATTTCATCGTCTGTCATTGTCTAAAAAGATTTTCGAACTGTTGAAGCAGGTAGGTAGGAGTACCTAACGAGTTTTATCAACCATTTTAAACACTTAACGAAGCACTTTTAACACTTTTATACTTGTTTTTCTCAACAATCTCCGTAAAAAAATCAGTAATTTCTTTACAAAATCCAAAACCCGACTGCACTCCAATATAACACCGACTAATTTGAACCAGCGATGCGTTTTCGTCAATTGGCTCACTGAAACGTTTCGGAGAATCTTAACTGCCTTCCAAATAACATATTATCGCTGAACACTATAACAAAACCGATCACCTCTGTACTGTATTAGAATAAGGTCTACAATCCCGTGTTAATAACTCCTGAAACATATGCCAGATGAAATGAAGACGAAGTACCTTTGCTAATGGGCGTCTTTCTGGATGACAATTTTCTCGCGCGATTTTCGCTCAAATTTGAGTCCTGTTAGTTTGAGTCAGGGTTTGAAATTGTTTTTTGAGTCGTTAAATGCTGCAAATAGCTGAAGATAATGCTATAATTAGAGTCCAGCCAATGGGAGCGGTGGGCGTGTCAGTTGGCCCGCCAAGACGGTGCTCCTTTATCAAATCTAAAAGGGGAGAAGATTTATTGGGCTCGCAGTAATTGAGATTGTTATTTAGTGGAAGTGGTAATTGGGAGAGGGAGTAATTGGAGAGGACTGATTGTCGGCTCAATTAGGTGGGATTGCGGTGGGATATTTTTATGACAAGTATTTTACCAAAGGGATTTACGTAGCTTCTAGCTGCCCAAATCACTACTTTTACTAATTATTTTTCGCAAAAAATGGCAAAACCGCCTCGAATTGTTTACATTATTGTTGATTTATCAAAAACAGTTCAGCCGATTTCTGTAAAATTTTAAACTAGGTACAGATAGCGCGCGAGTTGAACGCAGTCGGGGTCTGAGGTAAAGAGCGGGAGTATCTCCCCCCGCTATCCGCACGCCCCACCTCACGCGCCTGGGCGGGTTGGGCGTGCGGATAGCGGGGGGAGACATTCGCATTCCTAAGCTCTGCATTCAACTTGCGCGCTATCTGTAAGTACCTTGGGAGTATACCCTTTTGAACTAAAAAATATTTTTTTGATTCGGTTCACAATTGGCGAAATTATCGATGTCCGTCGTGTACAAAATTCGGATATTTCGCTCGAATTGCTTACATTATTGTTAGTTTTTTCAAAAACGGCTCAGCCGATTTCTTTAAAATTTAAATGGGACCACCTCGGTAGTTTACCCTTTCGAACTAAAAAAGATTTTTTCGATTCGGTTCACAATTGGTGAAATTATCGATGAACAAACACAAAAAAAACATAGGTACACACGACCATAGAACCTCCTCTTTTTTGGAAGTCTTAAAAATAAAAATTCCCTCAACCATAAAAGGATTGTCCCTAAAATTTTTGCTGCTTATTCTTATTATCTAGGCTTAGGCTTATATCAGCCTACTCAGCTAGTGGCAGATTTACCAGCATGCTGAAGCCGAGGGCGGCATTTTAGGAGGCGGCAAATTTCGAACCATTTATTTTATTACTGACAAAAATAAAAGATTAATGAATAAGTACTCACCTTCATATTCAGAGAAAAAAACATGATTCGTTTTACCTATTGCTTAGAATTCAAAGTCTCGTAGGGACGGGGTGTAGGTACCTACCTATCACCAACCGCCAAGAAGTTTGATTCAACCTATACAGGTTTGATTCAACCTTCACAGGTTTGATTCAACCTATACAGGTTTGATTCAACCTATACAGGTTTGATTCAACCTATACAGGTTTGATTCAACCTATACAGGGTTGATTCAACCTATACAGGTTTGATTCAACCTATACAGGTTTGATTCAACCTATACAGGTTTGATTCAACCTATACAGGTTTGATTCAACCTATACAGGTTTGATTCAACCTATACAGGTTTGATTCAACCTATACAGGTTTGATTCAACCTATACAGGTTGAATCAAACTTCTTGGCGGTTGTGATGTTAGTTACAAGCTGCGGATAACCCAATCTTCGCGCAGCTTTTACTTATAGGCCGAATTCAATCAGGACTGAATAATTATGTATTGCGCTGGTTGAAAGTAGGTAACACATCCGCCGACTTGTATGATTCGGCCTAATAATTTAATTTATTTAGTGAACTTCAGTCAGGATCGGGTTATCCGGCCCTTGTAGTATTATTATATATTCTTTGCTTGTAGCTTGTAACATCACAGCCCCCAAGAAGCCTATAGATTTCATTTGATTGATTCTATCCTACTTATAGGTACCTACCTACCTAATTTTGTACATTACATTTAAGTATTATATATTGAAATATTTCTATACGTTTCCGTTTTATGTACCTAGTACCTATTGCCTTTACGGTCAAGATTCAAGATCATTTATTTGTGAAAACATGGTAATCGTGTACAACGAACAAAGTCGTAAACAGGTCTAAATATAATAGAGAACGCATGTTTTTGCCCATCGTGGCGCACAAATGTCACATTACATGATTTCGTTTTATTTAATGAGACGTTGGTAAAGGCAACACCAAATTAATGATTTCCTCAAAAATCATTTCCAAGTCATACGTAACCCATAAAACAAATATATTACGACAAAAACGCTGAAAAACGCGACCTTTCGCGTCTTTCGGAATAGCAGGCATATTTTGTCATCATTAAACGAGAGGTGGCGCTACTGGTTTTTTCTAAACTTTTTTTGGAAGTGATTTAAACCCTCAGAAGTGAAAAAGTAATAATGAATTTTTGGTTTGCCAACATTTTTTGGTCAGCAATATGATATTTGGTCAAATTTGTATTGTACTGTTACAGGCCTGCTCTGCTGAACATCTACCCACGTAGAGTGATTGGACCAAAATCACCACGCTGACCCAGTGCGGATTGGTGGATTCACATACGTCATCGAATTTCCTCTACGGACGTACGCAGGTTGCCTCATGATATTTTCCTTCACCGAAAGCCAGTAGGTACTGTACTGTACTGTACCAGCCTATTTTTAATAGTCCACTGCAGGACGTAGGCCTACCCACGGAGGGTGATTGGGCCATAACCACCACGCGGGCCCAGTGAGGGTTGGTGGATTCACATACGCCATCGAATTTCTTCTACGTACGTATGCAGGTTGCCTCACGATGTTTTTCTTCACCGAAAAGCGGCGTGAAATTCCGTTCATAAATTCTAAAGAACTCATTGGTAGGTATGGGACCGGGATTAGAACCCACAGCCTCACGATTGTAAGGAGGGTGTTATTACCACTTGGTAACCACGGTTTGAAGCGGCGAAAACCAGTAGGTATTAATGTGAAATTCCGTACAAAGTTCCAAATCATTTATTGGTTGTCGCCTTGTTGGTTGGTCCAATCACGATTGTTATGCCAGGCCACACAATAGCTATGATGGCTGCAAATTACAGTCTTGGTTCCAATTTCCAACACACCAATGTGTGAATTCTGTGGATCGGTCTTGGATTGATATTTGACGGTCAATATCAGAACAAGACCAATCCACACATAGGTGTGGACCCACACATATGTGTGGACCCACACAGTGGGTATTACCTACTACCACTAGACCACCACAGATGGTGTTATTAGTCTCTTATTAGAATTAAAGTAATAGTCAAGCAATAAAGAAAGTGGGTATGTACAGTAGAACTCCAATTATCCGAACTCCGACTATCCGAATCGCCGATTATCCGAATCACTTTCAGAAAAAAAAATTGTCCAAAAAAAGTCTAAGTGCGCTATTATTCTTCCCCCCGCGAAGCTAAACTTGTACATAAGTACATTTTATTTATATTTAAAACATGTGAAAATATCATGTTTCTTTCATTTAATTCAATAAAAAAAATAGTGCAATATCAAAACGTAGCTTTTTTTCTCTCCAATGGCAATTTTTTAAAAAAAAAACTCAGATTATCCGAATATTTGATTATCCGAATGGGTCCCGGTCCCCATTAATTCGGATAATTGGAGTTCTACTGTAGTTGCATTTGCTTAGTAATGGTATCTTGCTGACCAGAGTAGATTTTTAGCGAATCGTTTCAGTATTTCCCTTTTCTAAAAATGTACCTATTGATGAATGTAACTTGTGAAGTTGTGACTTTCGAGCGGTTTTTATTAAATTGGGACTGAAGTTACATGTGAGTGGTGGGTTCCGCATGTTGAAATAATTTAATAGCTATTATTGTTAATTTGATAAATGATATTGATGGGTTTATACTTAATATTTGTACCTATTCCCTAAAAATTTTGTTACGCGTTTGGTTTTAGATCGGACACAGACTCTAAGTACCTACTTGTTTAGGTACTACTTAAGCACTAGGTAACTAGGTATTATCTATCTTATAAGTATGACTAAACGAAAACGAAATTCTTTGTCAAAAAAATAAACAATTTATTAATAAACAACAAACAATTATAATTTAAAAAAACAGTAAAGTACTAAGTAGTTAGGTAAGTACATTTTTATTTTGATGACCGTTATTTAACAGATTTTAAGCGTAAAAGAAACGTATTAAGTACCTAGGTATAAGCCGAATCATACAAGTCGGCGGATGTGAAGTTAGCTACAAGCTGCGATATGCAATTCTAACTGAAGCTCACACAAAGTTGCGCGTTAATTGGGTTTCGCGCAGCTTGTACCTACCTAGCTAACTTCTCATCCGCCGACTTGTAAAATTTGCGGCTTATATTTTAATCGAATTAGCCGATATATGGAAATATACACAACGATATTGAAATAACACTTTCATAGGATCATTTTTACTTCAAAGATTATTAAAAGAACCAAGGAACTCCAAATTCAAATAAGCAATAAGAATAGATTGAATAGTTAACTTTTGCCGCACGCGAAATACGCGTTGCCGCAGCCGTGAAAAAAAAAAGTAAATATTTCCGGATATTTGCATTTGGAATCCGAAACATTCGTAATGGGTTTCAAATCGTTTCGGTATGCGTCGGGCGCCACTGATAGGTGGTGATAATTACATGTGTAGGGCGGATAGCGGTGGTAGAATATTCCCTAATTAGGGCGCAGAATACGTGATAGTTATTAGGTCATCATCATCTTCAATATTATACAGCCTTCTTTACCCCACTGTAAGGCAAGAGTGAATAGGTACCTAGATAAAGTAGTAGTCTAAAGATACCTAGTATAAAGATACCTAGGTCTAAGTTAGTATTCTACACTAATATTATAAAGAGGAAAGATTTGATTGTTTGTTTGTTTGCATTGAATAGGCTGCGAAACTACTGAACTGATTTGAAAAATTCTTTCACTGTTGGGAAGCTACACTATCCCCGGGTGACATAGGCGATAAAATAAAACGCGGGCGAAGCCGCGCGTCACAGTTAGTATTATATATTCTTTGGTCCACGTACCTACATAATCCATCTTCGGCTACAATTTCGCTTTCCAAAAGGCGCGATGGTGCCGTGGCGAAATTACGAGCTGGCTGAGTAGGCTAAAGCCTAGAGCGGCAGACTTTAGTGGGCGGCAAAATCAGACCATTTAATTATTCACAAAAATAAAAAACAATTTATTTACCTACATATAAAAAACAGTACCTACTGTGTCCGAGTCTGATACGGGTGGCAAAATTCAATAGCCTACTGGCGGCAAATCCGCCACTGAGTTGGTGGCCAAATGTAGGCCTATTTTAGGTATAAAAAACCTGCAGTTTAGTATAGAGTACAGACCTACTATCTCCTCCATTTGCCTCGATCCAGGTTCGTTCGGCAATTTTAAATAAATAATGCGGAAATCTTTAAAAAAGGCTGCGCAAAATGTCAGCCTGCTATCGAGTTTACGAAATGAGGCCTGAATAGTTACTTTGGCTTCATAGTTCCCACTAACATAGTAGAAAAATATAATGGATATGGGTCGAACCAAACTGGCGGTTGTGAAGTTAGCTACGAGCTGCGCAAATCCCTTCTGCTTGCAAGCCCAGCGGTTCACCCTGCTGTCAGAGCTTTTAAGCCACCTAGGAGCCTCTGACAGAATTAAATGTAGGCAAATTAAACAATTCATATTTCTTCAGATCTCATATATTTCCAATAAATTACCTACTTACACTATTTTACTAACATCAAAATCTTTGTGCCTATGCCGTACATGACTCTTCATATTAGCCTTCTGTATAAAGGTGGCGTCACACAACGGACACTTAAATCTCTTATCATTCATATGCACCATCATATGCCGAGTAAGTGAATACATTTTCAAAAATTTCTTCTTACAAATCTGACACTCATGATTTCTCACACCAAGATGAGTATTTACGTGATTTTTAAAGTGAGAGCTATTGAAAGTTGCGTAGCTGCACGTATCGCATCTAAATTCCTTATTTCGCTTATGTATTAGATTTATATGGGTAGATAAAATGCCTGAAGTTTTAAATTCTCTCCCGCACGTTTCGCATTTGAAAGTCGGTCGCTTTAAACCGTGTACTTTTTCCATATGCTCTAATCGTTGAGAATAGCGCTCAAAATGGAATGTCTCTGGACATTTGAGGCATTTTATTCTAGATTTTATATGTACTTTTCTTTTGTGGAACGCCATAGCGTTTCTAGAGACGAACATCTTGCCACAATCGTTGCACGCCATCGCGCCTGTGTCTTTATGTTTAGTGACGTGCGCACGGTACTTCCTTTCAGAAAAATACTTTTTCCCGCAAATGTAACAAACAAACGACCCATGCTCGTTCATATGTACTAATAAATTTTTGAAATAAGGGAATTTCTTTTCACAAACATGACATTTGAAATCCTCCCTTAAGTCGAAGCCTATAAAACCGTGCGAGGGTTTTTTATCGGTATCGTGATATGTTTTCTCATGAATTTTTGATAAGTGATCGGTTAAATTTTCCAAAGTTTTGAGTTCTTCATAGCAAAGCTTACATTTCAGATTGCTTACATCCGCCGTGACTAAATATTCGGGTAATTTTCGTAAGACCTTTCTTACTCTTACTTCACATATGTTAACATGTTCTTTTTCCGTATGGTCCTTAAGTTCTTTGAAAGGGATATAGGTTTTTTCGCAATAAAAACATTTGTACGGCGATTTGAAGTTATTGCGAAATGGTATAATTGTGGAAGTTTTGAGTAGCAGAAGAATGTTGGAGCGAATTTTGTTGTTTTCTGTCTTTGTTGACCGTAATATTGAAAGATCTTTTTGTGATAATGTTGGCTTCGGATCTGTAAATAAAACAAGTCCCTATTAATTATTATTAGATATTAATATCAAAATTAATTGAAATTAAAGTCAACGAGATTATGTTAAAATTTTTAAAAACCCTCAACGCAATAAGATTCCTCCTGCAGCTTAGAAAAGAGCTGATAACTTCGAAATGGCTAAACCGATTTTGATAAAACATACGTAAGAACACTCCATTTTCCCCTTTAAAACAAATGAAAGGAAAATCAATTATTTCATCCGTTCGGGAAGTATTATGCCACAGACAGACAGACAGACAGACAGACACACACACATACACGTCAAGCTTATAACACCCCGTCGTTTTTGCGTCTATTTTTAGTAAATTAAGGTCTCAATTCGTCTCAAAACAAAATACATAATAATATGTAGGTATAACGAATAGTCCTCTTTAAGAAATCTATCAATATACAATAAAAATAGTCCTATTAAAGATATAATATATATCTCTCTGCGAGATCGAAACAAATATACTAAGCGCCACACAAGTCGGCGGATGGTAAGTTATGCGCAGAACACTGCGCAAAAGCCGAAATATAGGTATGCGCGGGAGCCAGAGAGACTCGCGCCGGGGCACACCCGCCCGTCAACCTCATGCCCCCCGCGCGCTCCCTACGCATTGTGCACACATGCGCAATAATTAGCGAATCACGGAGAAGTGTCATCTGCGGCTAACTTCTCATCCGCCGACTTGTGTGGCGCTTAGTTTACAAGGAGATGAAACTTACCCTTTTTATCTACAATTTCATTATTTTTCACTTTCCGTTTCTGTTCCTTGATTTCTGATATCGGCGTGTCGGATTCGGAATCTTGTTTTTTCCGTTTCCTTTTCGGTTGATTTTTTACTTTCTTCATACTTCGCTTTCTTTTACCTTTCGCGTTCTCTTCTATAATATCTTCTTTCATATCGAACTCGGTATCTGAAAAAGACCCAGTTTTAGATAACAGGCATGATGACTAAGACATAGTCCGTCAGATTATCAAAAAATTGAAATGGAACCAACCATTTCAATAGATAATAAACAAAAAATAATAATCGATCAAGTGCCACTCGAAATTATTGAAGTGAATATACCGTTCAATATTCTGTGAATTTTAAGCAAACCTATTACCCAATCAAATTATTTTTATCGTGCTTCGCACACTAGGTTTATAGAAATGTTATTTTTGTGATAAACATTTCAAAAATTGACGGCACAGTACACAGTTCTCACAGATGGCGCTTCCAACACTGTAGAAGTTGGTAGTAAAATGATAAACACTTCACTAATTTGGCGGGTTCGTAGTACAGCGTTCTAGCTTAATTGGACAAAGCATCTGGTCCGGAATCCCAGAGGGATGCAGGTTCAAATCCTGCGAGCGCGTCAATTTTTGAAATGTTTATCACAAAAATAACAAACCTATTAATATAATGTAATATAGCGAAAAATGGCAAAAAAATGTTTTATTGTATGGGAGCCACCCTTTAATATTTATTTTATTGTTTTTAGTATTTGTTATTAGCGGCAACAGAAATACATCATCTGTAAAAATTCAAATACAGCTATCACGGTCCATGAAATACATCCTGGTGACAGACAAACGGACAGCGGAGTCTCAGTAATAGGGTCCCGTTTTTACCCTTTGGTTACGGAACGCTAAAAAACGCCAAATCGGAAAATGACCGAAAACACGTTTCGAAAATCTAAGCAACTAATTATAGATGGTATGTTCAATTCTATCAATCTATTATTTGAAATTAATATAAATACATAATTATTACTAATTATTAACTTGAGATTTTTGAGCCTACCTGTAAATAAATTAAAATATGATATAAACATGTTACCTTCATGTTTGACGTTATTTTCCGGGTTTTCCCCTTCATTTTCGTCCTTAACATCGACTACATCATCTGTAAAAGATAAAATAGGTCAGGTTCGTATAGGCCGCGCCACACAAGTTTGCGGTTGTAAA
The DNA here is from genome assembly GCA_964007245.1 of Hypomecis atomaria. Classification (NCBI taxonomy): domain Eukaryota; kingdom Metazoa; phylum Arthropoda; class Insecta; order Lepidoptera; family Geometridae; genus Hypomecis; species Hypomecis atomaria. The sequence continues at coordinate 4,850,157 of OZ023308.1, read as the reverse complement.
GTTAGCTACAAGCTACGCAATATCCAATCCTGACTGAAGCTCACATAAAGCCGTTGATTGGCTTATATTTTAACAAGCTGACCCGGCAAATGTTGTTTTGCCATATAAATTATTTCTAGGTTAAAAAAAAATTGTTAAGAGTGAACAACCCTTATCACTTAGGGGTATGAAAAATAGATTGTAGCCGATTCTCAGACCTACTGAATATATGTATGCATAGGTATGAATATTCAGTAGGTAAAAATATAAATATAAATTTGGTAAAAGTCAGTAAAGCCGTTTCGGAAGAGTAAGGTAACTAACATTGTGACACGAGAATTTTATATATAAAAATTATTAATTTATTAATTTTGAATAAATTTAACTAACAAACAAAAAAGAACCTTTCAGCCGCGTTTGTAACCCAATTTGGTAACCCGTTACAAACGAAGAAAAAATTCTCCTTTCTCGTTACCCAGTTACAAACTAGTAAATATTTCAATGGGCTTAGAAATATGAATTCTGTAAATTATGAATCGATTTGGATGATTCTTGATTTGCGATCATTATCACGTACATACAAAAAAATAAAAGATAAATAGATTAACGCTTTTTTTCACATCAAGAAATAACAATAATAAGATATAATATGTGGAATCAAATTGATAACCACCTCCTTTTTTGAAGTCGGTTAAATAAGATGATTAAATAATCGGCCTAGTACGACTAGGACTCGCGCACGCAGGGTTCCGTACTGTATGGGAGCCCCCCTTAAATGTTTATTTTAATTTAATTATTTATTATTGAATCGTATATATAACTAAACATTCTGTGAATATTTCAAGCATCTACCTGTTACCATTATTAATACCGAGCGAAAAACGTTTTAAAAATTCAGGTTTGTTGTATGGGAGCCCCCCTTAATTATTAATTTTATTCTGTTTTTAGTATTTGTTGATCGTCAACAGAAATACATCATCTGTAAAAATTTCAGCTTTCTAAATTTATAACCGTTTATGAGATACCTCCTGGTGACAGACAGACGGACAGCGGAGTTTTAGTAATAGGGTCCCGTTTTTACCAGTTGGGTACGGAACCCTAAAAAGTGAGTAAAGAAACACATACCTGAAATATTACCATCATCCTCATTATCTGGCCACACAAATGTGGGATCGAGTATAACATCGTCGACGGCTTCCACTTTTATTTTCACATCTTGTCTCGTCGCCGCATCATTATGAGTGATCACTTCAGTTGGCACTAAAATAAATAAATAAACATTTTATAGTACGACACAAAAGAGAAGAAATTAAGAGGGTAGCCTAGTGACGAAGAAATTGAGAAATAGGTATTTGGACTAAACTATTGCCGTCGCGATGCCCCCAAACCAGGGAGCTTCAATGTGTGTGTGATGCAATTGTATTTGTGTGCGTACTGCGCTCGAACTGACGCCGCACCCCGCCCGCGCCTCAAAGAACCAGCGTGGCCGACCGAAATTTGATTTTGAATTGTAGCAAAATATGATATTACGTAGAGTGCGCACAAGATAACTCTGCGCGCGAGTCGTGGCGCCACGTACGTTATTTCACTAGCATTCCGTATTCCCTGGCAGCATAGAATTTGTTCCTGATTTTGGCCGTACGTAGAGCTTTCTTACGCGTATTCTACGTATAATCTAGTTTCCTAGTAGGTATGGCGGAAAGCAAACAAAAATAATCCTGCCAATGATTATTTATTTTTCTGCCATTAGGAAGCGACATTATTTGTGACATAGGTTATTTTTTTATAGACTTGTTTATTTTCTTTCAAATTATTGAAGTTGTTGAAGTCGATATTTATTTCATTCTATTTTTAGTAAGTATTCGTTGTTATAATGGAAACGGAAATACATCATCTGTGCAAATTTTAACTGTTTAGCTATTACGGTTCATGAGATAGGTACAGCCTAGTGACCAACAGACAGACGGACAGAGGAGTCTTAGTAATAGGGTCTCGTTATATTACTGTATACCTGCACATCTAAAACGTCTGGCCTTTTATATGGTACCTACTCGTACCATATTTTCATTCCGCTATTAGTTCCATAGTATAAAAAATAATAGAGGATTCAATAAAACAGATGCGAGGTTTACTGTTTAGAGAACGGCTTGTCATACCTTGGTAATACTTTAAACACGTTTAAAAAAACTAAAACAATTAGCAAATTAAAGCAGCAGTGGGTAGGACACACACCATAGTAGGTAATACAGGATAGAACATCTACAAAGTAGGTAGATATGAACGATTAAAGCATTTAAAGCACTCATTCAATTACTTTTTCTGTGTACACATATATTTGAATTACAATCCAGACCATAATAAAATTATATTTAAGTTGAACTTTTGTAACGATTGTGATTTGTTTTGTGTATGAATAAATAAAATAAAATTTAAAGCAATCCTAATTGAACTTTTAAGCTCTCTCCAAACTCAGTGGATTGGCAAGTTAAAATGACAGAGGGCAAGGCACATAGTTCAATGAACGGATAGCCAATGGGGCTGTTTTCTCGAATGAATCTCACGTATAATCCGCGCCACACAAGTCGGCGGATGGAAAGTTAGGCGCAGAACGCTGCGCAAAAGGCAAAATATAGGTATGCGCGGGAGCCAGAAAGGGGCACACTCGCCCGCCAAACTCATGCCTCCTGCGCGCTCCCTGCGTCCGTGCACTCCACTAGGCCACGCAGCGTCGGCATGATGCACATATGCACAATAATTAGCGCATCACAGCGAAGTGTACTCGTACCTCGCATCTGTTTAATTGAATTGAGAATTCAATTAAACAGATCAGATGCTAGGCTTACTGTTTGGAGAACTGCTTGTCATACTTTGGTTCTAATTTAAATACGTTAAAAAAAAGTTATAACAATTAGCAAATTAAAGCAGCAGTGGATAGGGCACACACCATAGAAATACAGGATAGAATATCTACAAAATAGGTAGAGACAAACTGATTGAAACACTTCTAAGTATTTGAACTTTTCAGCAAAACTCAGTGGATTGGCAAGTTAAAAATGACAGAGGGCAAGGCACGTAGTTCAATGGACGGATAGCCGATGGGGCTGTTTTCTCGAATGGATCTCACCTACGATCCGCGCCACACAAGTCGGCGGATGAAAAGTTAGGCGCAGAATGCTGTGCAAAAGGCAAAATATAGGTATGCGCAGGGGCCAGAGAACAATGCACAAGTTCTAGCCCAAATTCTATGGCTATAAAAATATTTAGTAAATTGCCAAATAATTTAAAAGATATCGAAAGATAAAACTGTTTCATAAAACAACTAAAAATTTTCCTATTATCGAAATGTTATTATACATTAGACGAATTTTTTAACGTTAATCTAGAAAACGTAATAATAAATCGTTCTAATACAAATAATAAAATTGCCGTACCCTTATAGGGTCATATGTATAACTATACAAAACATGTTAACTAAAAACCGCATGTAAATTTCATATGTTGAAATTGAGTTTGAGAGACAAGACGCCGGGGCACAGCCGCCCGCCAACCTCATGCCTCCCACGTGCACGCCTGTGCTTACCACTACGCCACGCGGCGTCGACATTGTGCACACATGCGCAATAATTAGCGATTGTTAAGGTTTAAAAAGAACAACTTTTACTATGGGAGCAACTAACTCCGAATTGGCGATAAAAACCAGCTGTTCCATACACTTTGTCCATTATCAACGGACTTTTTCTATGGTATAGTTGATATTTCTCGCGGATTCGGCTCTGGTCGGTCCCATAGTAAAAGTTATGATGTACTTAACTCGCCAAAGGAGGTTGTTTTAGGTACCGGTAAGCTCTTATTAGTATTTAATATGTGTGATTATTTTAGAAAATTTCTAATCAAAATTATGTTGCCATTTTGAGAATTGGGCCTTCATAGAATTATGCTTTCGTAGAATTGAGCCTTACCGGATTACTTGGGCACTATGCTAATTGGTTATTCTGTGCCTAACTCATTTAGATGTCTGCGGATACAACACGATGTTCTGTATAATCGCTGCTATATGTCGTAGCAACTAAACGTCTATATTCCATAGATAAAATCTTATCTTCAAAAGTAACAAACATACTGCGGTCAAATCATAAGATTGAAAAAAATAACTAATATTTTTAATAAACATCGATATCGATGGACATCACTAGAGCATCGACAAAAATATCGACTATTACTACATCCCTAGTGCTTGTGTACGTATAGGTTTGAACCTCCCTTACCTCGACCCTACCCCCGCATCGTGCGATAGGGACAATTGCAGCTCAGAGCGATTTATACCTACAAAAAACTTGGCGAGACAACGTTTCGTATTACGCTGTTTTCTTCTTCAAAAACTATTTCAATCAAGTACTTTTTTATGTCAAAATTTAAAAAAAAAATGTGTTCATGATTCTGTCATTTTATATTTTGTTAGATATTATTTAGTCTCTTCTGGTAGGTCTCTAAAGACGTCGGTAATAATGGTGAATTTTTTTGTGGTTTTGAAGGGTCATATTTTACCTGCTAATTAATTTATCAAGAAAAAGAAAAGACAGAGTAGTCTAAAAAGCAAAATTTAATTTTATGACAAAAAATTGAAGCTCTATAAGTATTTTCCAGGAAGAAAACAGCGTAATACATTTGTATGGAAAATTACAGACCAACCAGGCTCTTAATCATTCGGGAACTAAATAATTATTTTTTGCAAAAAATAGCATGACCGACTTCACCCGTGTACAGAATTCGCGAATATTTTGAAGGGATCGATGTTATATTTTTTACATTTTTGTTGATTTATCAAAAATGGCTAAGCCGATTTTAGTAAAATTTTAATGGGACCAATTTCGAAGTATACTCTTTCCAATAAAAAAAAGAATTATTAAAATTGGACTACTACGAAAAATGTTTGCGGGTAATACTCGTACATAAAAAAAAAATATATACGCGTCGAATTGAGTAGGTACCTCCTCCGGTTTGGTTCGTCGGTGAATTATCACTTTTGCTTGAACCACAATCTGAACTGTCAATCATTGTTAAAATCCTAACATTTTTCTAGTTTTTTATGGATTGTGAACAAGAAAACAGTATCACTATGAAAAAAAATTAATGCAACATATGCTAACAAAGCGATGGTGGCGACCTCATTTATTTTCAAGTCTTTTATGTCGCACTGTATTATCATTATCGTAAAGCTCGTAGCGTAGTTTGACTAGGTGTTTGTCAGCGATCACCAAAATTATCCAACGTTCCACACGGTGAGTACTTGGATGGGTGACCGCGGGTGTCATTTTCCAACTGAGCGCTACCGTGGCTCGGAACACATGTTCAATTGTAGTTCCCGGTTGTTTTAACCATTTAGCCATGTCAGATGACTTCAGCCCGGGTAGCAAGCACGGCTAAGAGGGAAAACTATTTTATCCACTTAAAATGTCAGTTGTCATTGTCAATCCATACATTATTTCCTCTTCGAGGGGATATAAAGATGGAGAGACGCTTTGTCCCTTTGCTATGCTTCCCGTGCAGGTGGCCTAAAAACTCTCAACACCAGGGCTAGCCACCTGGCCTATACAAACATCTTACTTATCTCAGAGCAGCTTATTTGGAAGTTTGTATAGGTCGGGTAGTGTGGTACCCTGGTGTCAGGGTTTCTAAGCCGCCTGAACGCCTCTGGCATGGATAAACGGTTTAAACAACAGGGACAACAATTTGCGTGTCATCTGAGCCACGGTAGCGCTCAGTTGTAACCATCCGAAGACTGACCGGGCCGAATGTTGCTTGTGAATCAATGTCAGTGCTGGATTATCCCTAAGACAGATTAGGCAATTGCCTAGGGGCCCCGCATCCACTAGGGGCCCTGTGAATGCAAAAAGAACTGAACAAGTGCGAGTCAGGCTCGTCTACCAAGGGCTGTACAAATCACTAAGATGCCAAGTATTAAAAACGATTGAAACACATTCGTCAATGAATCTCCTATCTCAATCTCCCATTCCTGATTTAATTGTGTACACAGACTCCAAATATAGAATATAGGCAGGGTCGTAGCTACCGCCGTATCTACCGTATCAAATATACGGAGCTACTGGGGCCCCGTATTATTGTTTTGGAGAAATCTTTACCCTTCATATGGGCCCCAAATAAATTTTTATACAGGGCCCCACCAAGGCACGCTAGACCACTGAATATAGGGCAACTTTGAGCTTGTAAGCCCCACAGTGAAATGCCACATGCAACATTAATAACAGCTTTAATATCCTTTTAACAAACCTTCAATAAAAGTGGTATCTTTTTCCTTGACGTTGGCAGCGTTCAAGTGCCTCTGTGACACCAGGACCATCTCTCTGAACCGCTGCACCTCATTTATGAACTTGAAGCAATCCATACACATCAGGGAATCTGGGGCCAGCTAATAACAAATATCTTTATGATTTTTCACAAAAGAGATAGTTTTATGAAATGAAAATACACTTTTGGAAGATGTGTGATCAATCTTAGGTCAGCTATAAATTTATTTTAGTTAGTAATTTGCGGTTTTTAGGTGACTCTTTCTTGTAGATTGGTCTCTAGCTTGGTATAAAAAAAATCAGCCAAGTGCGAATCGGACTCGCGCACGAAGGGTTCCGTACCGTATGGGAGCCCCATTCCTCTTACCGTTATTAATAGCGAGCAAAAAAGTCCTGAAAATTACGTTTGTTGTATGGGAGCCCCCTTAAATATTTATTTTATTTTGTTTTTAGTATTTTTTTTTTTTTTTTTTTTTAATTTGAAAATCAATTATCCCCAACGTAATTAGGGAACTTATTTAACATATTTTGCTTATCAACCAACTTTTAAATGTAATTTTAACAATTTATTGTTAGAGTTTTATTCCGCGATAACATAATACTAATCGATTTGTAAGAAAATTATATGTATTTGTCAGTAAAAAATTGAACATCCCGAAAAAACAGAACATACTTATGGGTCGAAAGACCCATACGTTGTTCATATTTTAATTTGTAATGTTTTTAGTATTTGTTGTTATAGCGGCAACAGAAATACACCATCTGTGAAAATTTCAGCTGCCTAGCTATCACGGTTCATGAGATACAGCCCGGTGACAGACACGGACATCGAAGTATTAATAATAGGGTCCCGTTTTTACCCTTTGGGTACGGAACCCTAAAAAAGGGATTTTGCTGGTATAACCATTTCGTTGGATCGCAAAAACACAAATGAAACTCGAGAAAAGAAGGAAGACCAGTAAATAACAGCTTACAATCAAATTCAAGCATTTTTTAAGCATCTCGATGTAAGGTCCACCTTGTTGATGTTTGCCCTTTGATAAACAGCACTGGCAGGTGCCGGCAATGCTGATATTTTTGTTTCTCGGCATTTCTTGAGTGAGTTATGTATGTATCAGTTCTAAATAAATTACTGTAGCAATTTTATTGAATAGAAAATTAATAAACAGTGCACTCCTTCATCACAACACAATTGAACACAATAAATTTTTTTTTAAATAATTTATTCATGACCATGGATACAGAGTCCTTCAGTCGAAGTCTTAAATAATAAAAAATTTACAAACATAGAAGAGAAATAAAAAATTAAACTTAACTAAATCTTTTCAACAGTATTTAAAATATACTTATAAATAGGTTTGTAAAAAACTTCACTTTTTAGTAAATCCTCAATACGGCGGGGAACACTAATTGAGTTACGAGCTGCTATGTCACTAATGTCACTGGCTAAAATTAATCGTTGTAAATGGAATTGGGGACATTAAAAAATTATATGGTTTATATCAGCATGCGGTCGGGAACAATACGTACAGTTATCTTCTGGGACTATATTAATTTTGTGTAAATGAGCTGGAACCAAGCAATGTCCAAATCTCAGGCGATTTATAACTGTTATAAACTTTCTGCCACAATATTCAAATTTGTTGTACCAAGGAGTAGTAGGTAAGTCTTTCTGTATTTCTGCATACCACCTTCCCTTATATTCTGTTGTAACGTGCCAATATTCTTTCCAAATTCTGAGTAAATCCTTATTAATTGCACAATAGTAATCTGTGAAAGGTACTTTTAATATATCTGTGTGATCTAGATCATGCTCTTGTCGAGTAGCCAAATCTACTGTTTCATTGCCATGGATGCCACAATGTGAAGGAACCCATACCAATTCTACATGTTTTGATTTACTAATCATTTCTATAAGTTCTCTAATACTATATATAATATAATTTAACTTATATGAGAAATTACTGTTGTTCAAAACAGACAGAACACTTTTAGAATCACTTACTATTAGTATATTTACATTTTTTACAGAGTTATTTACAAATGTTAAAGCGGTTAAAATTGCATACGCTTCTGCAGTAAACACACTGCAATTATTATCTAACTTTATACAGTGGATTTTATTCATTTGTGGATCATAATATGCGGCTTTAACCCCTTCATCACTTTTAGAACCATCTGTATATAAAATATAAAAGTCTGGTTTATTCTCTATAAATTCTAGAAAATCAAATTTGTTATTTATTACATCTAAATGACAATCTATACTTAAGCAATTAATCAAGGCATTATATGGACATTTATATGTTGGCCAGATATCATGAGAACAAATGTTTTTACTGATATTTTTTAAAAATGACATTATTGTTGTGATTTCAGGCAAAACTCCCGAAACAAGAGATGTGGCTGATAAGCTAGATGTTTGAACTGATTGTGATATCTGTGGATGACATAAAACATTATTCAGCACTATAACATTATTGGAAGTCAACTCTTTCAAACAGAATCTATCAGCCAAAAGTAAACGTCTCAGGATTAATGGAGGTATACAGTTTTCAATTTCCATAGAATTAATAGGAGTGGAACGCATAGCTCCGCTAATAATTCTTAAAGCCATATTTTGTATTACATCGAGTTTTCGTAATAAGGTGCTACTTGCATTCATATAAGCTAAACTACTATAATCAAAATGACTTCTTACTATACTTTTATACAGCATGATCAAGGTTTTAGGATCAGAGCCCCAAAAAGTACCAGCTAAACATCTTAAAACATTAATACTTTTCATTGCATTGCTGCAGATATACTTAATATGCTCTTCAAATTTTAACTTGTTATCTATTATTACTCCTAAAAATTTATGTTGATTACTTACAGGAATGATTTCATTATTGTATTTAATTTTAACAAAAGATTGTGCAAAAGGATCTTTACTAAAAACAATAACAGAACTTTTATCAGAACTAATATCTAATTTTAATACATTGTTGTAATAATGGTGTAGCTGCAGCAGTGCAGAATTCAAGTGATTTACAGCCATATTTAAATTTTGACTTTCAGAGTATAAAAGTAAGTCATCGGCAAATTGTAAAATTTTAACATGTGATGTGTTAACATACTTTAAAATTTGAGATGTATATAGAATATACAAGAGAGAAGATAAGATAGCTCCTTGCATAGTTCCTTTACTGACGGATTTTGGTCCATGTAGCTTATTATTAAATTTAACATACAAGGTTCTGTTATTCAGAAAATTAAATATCCATTTCAATAATTTTGTTGGCAGACCTAACTCATTCAAAACTAGAAGAAGGTTCTTAATGTTGACATTATCGAAAGCACCTTTTACATCAAGAAAGACGCAGATTACATTAGAGTGGCTGAGCTTTGCTTTTTTTAATGTTGAGATTAATGATACAAAACTTTCAGAGCAACTTTTACCCTTTCTGAATCCAAATTGTGTGTTAGGTATTTTAGAGTTGGTTTCAACAAAATAATCTAAACGTAATTTTAACATGTTTTCAAAAAGTTTACCCAGACAGGATGACAAAGATATGGGTCTGTACGATGACGGATTATTTGCAGGCTTATTAGGTTTTAAAATTGGTATTACACATTGAGTCTTCCAAGATTCAGGAATAACTGATGCATTCCAAAGTCTGTTATAAATTGCCAATAAAATGTTCAGAGCATTTGAATGTAAATTTTTAATAAGTTTATATGGAATGTTATCCATACCTGGTGTAGTATCTCTACGACTATCTAAAGAAATGCGAAGCTCATTCAGTGTATAAGGCTCATTTAAGAAGGAAACGCTATTGTCAGACCTGTCTAAAATATTTAAAGTGGTAAAATCGGTTGATGTTGAATCTGCTAATTTTTCTAGAAAACTTGGTACCCATTCGTCATTTAGAGTTTTGTTACTACAATTACTGTTAATCCTTTTAAATTTTTTAACATAATTCCATATTCTAGTAACTGGTGTCATTCTGTTGAAAGAAGTACACAATTCATGCCATGATTTTCCCCGTTCCTCAATTAATATCTTTTTCTTTTTAGCATCAAGACGCTTGTAATTAATAAAATTGGAAATTGTTGGAGAGTGATGATATGTCTTAAGAGCTTCTTTCGACTTTTGAACTGCATCCTCACATAGTGTGTTCCACCATGGAGCTGGTTTTCTCAGAATTTTTGGAGTGTGATTAGATTTCTGCTTAGGAATACATTCATCTCTGATTTGATACAAGATATTTATAAAACTATTGTATAATTCATCTAGATCTGTATTTTCCAAATCTAATTGCGAAAAGCAGGTTTCAGATAAAGTTTTAAATTTAGACCAGTCTGATTTGTTGTACAAATATTTTTCTTCTACAGGACGAACATCATACACCGATGGCTTCACATTTACATCCAGTAGAGTCGGAAAATGATAACTACCCATTGCATCATCATGGACTTGCCATTCACAGAGAGGAGCTAACGAGCAACTAACTAAGGCTAAATCAATTGCTGAAGAATTCTTGTTTGGATATTTAATTGTAGTATGATTACCATCATTTAAAACACACAAGTCAAACTCATCTATGAGATTGTACAAAGAATTACCTCTACTATTATTTTTTAGACAACCAAATAAAATGTGATGGGCATTGAAATCTCCCATTATGAGACATGGCTTAGGAGTTTCAGTGAATACTTTTTTTAATTTATTTTTTTATTTTTTTAATACTTTTTTTCTATTTAAGTTTTGTGAATAAATCCATATTGTATTTATTAGTATTAAATTTAGTAAATTCGCTGTTTGGGGGACAATAAATACACAACACATGTAATTTACCTAATGATGTATCAAGTGCAATGCAAATGTTCTGAATTGATTCGTAATATGAGGTATGAACAACTTCATATTTAAAATTTTGTTTAATTAATATAGCTACCCCATTATGTTCGTTTACAGACAGTTTGTGAATCAAATTATAGGATGGAAAATTTGGAATTTTACTGTTTTTCTTAAGCCACGTTTCATTTAGTAAACATATATCTACATTTTGTTCAGTTAAAAACTTTAACAATAGCGTTTTTTTACTATGTAAACTTTGAATATTGAATTGTGCTATACGAATATATGTGTCCATATAATTAAATTAAATTAAATTTGACAACAAAATTTCTTTAATTCTTTTATTTGTAATGGGTTCATTCTTGCTATTTGCAAGGGCAACAATGGACTTCACAAGGGCATTTATAATTACATCGTTATCAACAATTTCTTTGGCATTGAGATCTTGGAAGGTTTTTTGTCTCGGCTTTGGTGTTAGAGCTGGGAAGGATGTTCTATCAGAGATTTGTGGCAGACTTACCGCATTGGCATAAGACATTTTTTGTTGTTGTTTAATTTTCTTCTCTTCTATTTTTTTCTGCTTAACAGGGCAGTCTTTCGACACGGCAAGGTGAGGGCCAGAGCAATTGACACACATTATTTCTTCCACATCACATTCCTTGTAGGAATGCCGTCCTGCACAGGATGAACACATCTGCTCTGCTCTGCAGTTCTTAGCTGAGTGGTTGAATCGGAGGCAACGGTAGCATTGCATGAGTGGTGGAAAGTATTTATGAACCTGGTATCTGAATAGCTTGATGTATACATACTGAGGTAATGTGGTGGCTGCAAAAGTGACAGCCACTGTTCCAAGAGGAGTCAAATTTCCGTCTACTTTTCGCATAAAGCGTTTGATTGAGACAACATCAGCATCACAAGTAATATTTTTGTAAATTTCTTCATTAGACATTGTCAGCGGAATATGCCTGATGACTCCTATAACTTCAGTCATGTAAGCAGGAATGAAAGCTTTCAGCTTATATCTGTTCAGGAAGCTATCCATCTTTAAAAAATTGTTAGCTGGAGCTGGCTTTTTGAAAGTGACGCCAACCTTATAAGCATTTATTCGGTGGACACCTACAATGCCTTTAACATTTTCAATGAAAAGATTTGTCAATATTATGGGGTTTTTATTACCAACCTTTTCTTCTTCTGTGGATTCAACGTAAACCACGCAGTCCCCACTGTGATTTTCGGGGAATAGCCTCTTGTAGAGGGGCTTCTGAAATACTTTGTAGCCATCATTGTTCGTTGAGGATTTTGCAAGTTTTCTCTTCTTTCTCTCTGCTGTAATGACGGGGTCCTCCCCGTCACTAGCAACGCTCATGACGTTATTGTTGCGCCGCAACACCCAACACAAATCTCAGAGAATTGCAAAATTAAAATTTATGAATAATTGAATATTAAAAACGCCCGCTTCTTTCGACTTCCCGCCAAAAAACTTGAAAATTTTCGAACACAATAAATAACAAACAGGGCTGCCAAAACCTACGTCCTGAATTCCCCACAAACGTAAAAAAACACACAATTATAGGTACCATGTGGGATTTTGTTCAGAAAAATCTCAAAAAAATGTGGAGATTTGTTACTAAATCACCTTTGCTTTTTGAGAGATTCCCAGAAAATAGCAACGCTGATAACTGTTGCGAGGAATTTGATGAGGATCGTTGAGAATATAAAACGATGAATAAAATAAATAACATTTATTTTAAAGCATTTAGACAGAATATTTTTGTATCGTAATAATTTGACAAGACTGTTTAGTACGGTTTCCTTAGATACACAAAAAAAATAAGAAACCTTCTTTAACATCCTCCCTTTTTGTGTAGTTAAGTAAACTAACATCAGGCAGGATACCAAACAGCCTAAACCTATTCGATCCATAATGGAAACAAGTGACGACCTGCTGAGAGGCTTTGTCAAGAAATCTGCATTTTGCAGGTTTGCCCCCACATGCTTGACTTCGAGTGTTCCATCTGCAACTAGTTCTCTTACATAGAAGTGCCTTATTGCTATGTGCTTTGTTCTTCTATGCATTTCTGGATTCTGAGCAAGTTTTACTGCCGCATCATTATCGACTTGCAAAATCGGAATTTGCTTTAGAGTAGAAATCTCACTGAATAGTCTTTGTAGCCATACTATTTCGCGTGCAGCTTCACTTGCTGAAACTATTTCGCTTTCTGTCGTGGAGATAGCTACTGAACTCTGTTTTCGACTCGTTTCAAAGATTCAGGATTCCCTTACATCGTGAATCTTTTGATTGCTTTCTTCTCTTATAACAGGCCTTAACGGAATATCCTCCCTTGCAACAGAATTCAATGGCATTCGTAGACTAACTTCAATTTCAGAATCTTCCTGAGCCTTTGTCAATTCTGAATTCTGTTTTACATTACTCTTACCGATTTCTGACTCAAGAAATTTTACGTCTCTTGAACGTACCAACGAACATCCATTTTTGCTGAAATTCAAAAGTCGATATCCATCATCACCGTCATAGCCGATCAATATACATCTTTCAGCTTTCTTGTCTAGCTTTTTACGCTTCTGCTTGGGAACATGGGCGTAGCATGGACTTCCGATGATTTTAAGGTGGCTTATCTTTGGCTTTTTCTTATACCACAGTTCGTATGGAGATTTACTTTCTACGGGAGTACGTCCTGTTCTGTTGAGTACATACTGTTGAGTCGACTGGCTTCACAGTTATCTGTACGGACGCCGGCAGCGGGTTCGCCTTGGAGATAATTTTTCTTCCTGGTGTGACACTACTGCTGGTGTGCCACAAGGCGGCGTGCTATCTCCTCTTCTTTTTGCTTTTTTCATTAATTCTATATCACAACGGCTTACTTCTTCCTATCACCTTTATGCAGACGATCTCCAAATTTATTCGCAAGCTCGGCTAGATGATCTAGATTCAGCGATAGCTGCTATAAATTCTGATCTCTACCAAGTAACAGAGTGGAGCAGATCTTTTGGCTTAAAGATCAACCCCACAAAGTCGCAAGTCATTATAATTGGCAGCTCTTATAACATTTCAAGAATCGACTGGCCCGAAATTCCTTGCGTAGAGTTCGATGGAATCACTTTGCCATACAATGAATCCGTAAAAAACCTCGGTGTCATGTTTGATCGTACGCTTTGCTGGGATATTCATATTAAAACGATCAGCTGCAAGTTGTTTGCTGCTGGTAGCTCTCTTAGACGGCTCCGAAACTTCCTGCCTACTGCTACTAAAGTTGCGCTCGCACAGTCCCTTCTTCTTCCTATTTTAGATTACGCTGACGCCAGCTTTTTAGATCTCACTGAAGTCCAACTTGATAAGCTTGAGCGTCTTCAAAATTATTGCATTAGGTTTATATTTGGGCTACGCAAATATGACCACGTATCTCATTTTCGAACTAAGCTCAAGTGGCTTCCAATTCGTCTTCGTCGGAATGCTCATATCCTCAATCTCCTTTATAATATCCTCTTCAATCCTTCTACTCCATGCTATCTTAAAGACTCTTTTTCCTTCTGGCAAGATGCACATTCCCTTCCCCTCCGATCCAAGGAAAACCTTTCCCTTATGACCCCTACTGCACGGTGTGAAACTTTTTACGGGCGGTCTTTTGCCTTTCAGGCAGTCCAGCTATGGAATGCCTTGCCCGTTACTGTCAGAAAAGCTCAATCACTGAACGTATTTAAAGATCAGGTTAAAAACCATTACCTTGTGGCGGCGCGTGATTCAGCTCGCAGGCATACGAAGCGCGCACGGCCGTCTGTGACGACGGCGCGCTGTGGAATGCTGAGGCGTCCCCGGATCGTGTATATTTATATGAAGCGCCCACGCCGCGGCGCGTATAATATTAATTGTAAAAAATATTTAATAAAGAATTAGATTGTGTCTTAGTTTTAGTTCTAGGCTAATTACTTAGAAGTTAAATTTAGTGTTAGGTAAAAGTTAGCTTGTAGTCTAGATGTAAGTTTTAGAAAATATTAGAGTAGGTGCTTCTAGAAGGTAAGGTTTAGTCATAGGTTAGTAGATTATTATTATTATTACTTTAGGATAGGAAATAGTATATAAGGCCGACGATTACAAATAAATTCATTCACTCCTGGGAAAAAAAAAAAAAAAAAAAAAAAAAAAAAAAAAAAACGATTAGAAAATATCGATGAAATTCAACTGTCGTCGAGTATTGACTACGAAAAATTGGCAGAAGATCAAAGCAAAGATGGCAAACTTCAGAATATCAGAGGAAACCGCAATTTAAGATTCACCTATGTTCATTTGCCCGGTATAACGAAGGCCATCACTTGCGAAACGTCGACCGGCACTCCACGACCTTATCTACCTACGACTTATCGTCATGCAGCGTTCAAGGCGCAACACGATATTAGTCACCCGGGGATCCGAACCTCACGAAAGATGATGACATCGAAGTTTTTTTGGCCTGAAATGAACAAAGACGTCGGTACTTGGGCAAGAGCATGCATCGGATGTCAGCGCGCAAAAGTACACCGGCACGTGACCAGTCCCTTAGGCGAGATTCCAGAATCAGGCCGCTGGGAGCATATCAATCTCGATATCTTAGGACCTTTTTCACCCTCTAACGAGTTCCGGTACATTGTTACAATCATCGACCGCTGCACAAGATGGCCCGAGGCTATTCCAGTTCGTGATATAACTGCAGATACGGTAGCAAGAGCTGTCTACGAGGGATGGATAGCGAGATTTGGTTGCCCACTTCGCGTGACTACAGACAGGGGCCAGCAGTTCCAATCAGCATTATTCAGTGCCCTGACCAAGAAGTTTGACATCGCCCATATCAAAACCACGGCGTATCATCCTGCATCAAACGGAAAAATAGAAAGATGGCATCGAACACTTAAAGGGGCGCTCATGGCTAGAGGCGCATGCACGAGATGGAGCGAAGAACTTCCGACAGTATTGCTCGGTCTAAGAACCGCCCTTTGCGCAGACACAAACCTGAGTCCGGCCTTGATGACCTATGGATCAACGCTACGAGTACCATCAGACATATTTGTACCTACAAAGTCGAATATCGAAGATGCCGAGTTCGTACGACGTCTTACAGAAACAATGGCATCGTTAGTACCAGTCAAGAGAAAAGAAGCTACATGTAAACAACCTTTCGTTTACAAGGACCTAGCGACATGCAGTCACGTGTTCGTGCGGAACGATACCGTGGGTGGCGCGCTAAAACCACCGTACGACGGCCCTTACGAAGTTCTACAGCGACATGACAAGTACTTCAAACTGCAATTGCCACGGCGAACATCGAATGTTTCTATCGATCGTTTGAAGCCTGCCTACATACTGAGCGAAGACACCGAACGCACGGCAGTGGTACCTGCATCCTCGACTACATCGCAACAACCTATCACTACGCCGCCAGCATATCGAAAAATCAAGCCAGCGAAGCCAGAAAACCCGACCGAGTATATCACGAGATCGGGGCGCGTCGTGAAACACCGAGTACGCTTCGCTTGAAGGGGGGCTATGTGGCGGCGCGTGATTCAGCTCGCAGGCATACGAAGCGCGCACGGCCGTCTGTGACGACGGCGCGCTGTGGAATGCTGAGGCGTCCCCGGATCGTGTATATTTATATGAAGCGCCCACGCCGCGGCGCGTATAATATTAATTGTAAAAAATATTTAATAAAGAATTAGATTGTGTCTTAGTTTTAGTTCTAGGCTAATTACTTAGAAGTTAAATTTAGTGTTAGGTAAAAGTTAGCTTGTAGTCTAGATGTAAGTTTTAGAAAATATTAGAGTAGGTGCTTCTAGAAGGTAAGGTTTAGTCATAGGTTAGTAGATTATTATTATTATTACTTTAGGATAGGAAATAGTATATAAGGCCGACGATTACAAATAAATTCATTCACTCCTGGGAACAAGTCTTTATTTTCAATCAAGAAGCGAAACGTGAAACACTGCAGTGCTACCATCCTCGCCCGGTACAACAGTATGAGACGATGAGTCTCAACAACCTGCAGAAATTGTCAATACTTTAACTATGTAACTGTTGTTGTTGTTGTTATTTATGTTGTTTTATGTAAGTAGTATATTGTAATGTATTATGTAATAGTTTATTATTTAGTCATAGGTTTCTTTTATAATTTTATATGTATGGTTTTCTTTATTTTTAGGTATGTTAAGTATTTATATCAATTTTATTAGTATGTATGTTTATGATATAATCAAACTTATATTTTAACTAATGCGCACCCCGTCCATTATTTATACGCTTTCTGTCCTCTCCATCCTAAGGTTGCCTGGCAGAGATCGCTATCAGCGATAAGGCCGCCCATTGTTACACTGTTTATGTATCTTTGTTTCTTCTTTTTGTTTATTTCTTGGTGTGCAATAAAGAGTTTATCTATCTATCTATCTATCTACGCTGCTGTACTTACGAGCTCTGCCCAACAAGCGTTTGGCAGCTCTTCGTGTGCAAACATCATCGCACGAACGGCTTCGACTAATGTTCTATTTTCCCTTTCGCTACAGCCGTTTTGCTCAGGCGTATATGGCATGATCAATCTTTGCTTTATGCCATATTTTTGTAGTATTAATCGAGTTTTCTCATTATCGAACTCTCCGCCGTTATCGCTTAATAGTTCTTTGATAACATGACCAGCTACCTTGCTTTCTTCTAACATCAGTTGAAGGTTTGAGTAGACTTCAGACTTCTGTTTCATGAAGTATACATAACGGTACTTGCTGAAGTCATCTTTAAATAGAACGAAATAGCGATATCCTTTGTACGAGGACGGAAATGGACCACACACGTCTGAGTGCATGATCTCTCCAGGTACTTCTGCTCTAACTCTAGTTCCGAATGGTTGTCTATGCATTTTACCGAAGCTACATCCTTCACAAAACTCTGTGTTGTTATTTTCTACCTTTATCCCTAGTTCTCTTTCGATAACTTTCTTCACATGGAGTTTGCTTTGATGAGCTAATCTCTCATGGTAAAGTTGTAATAAATCTTGACTTGTCGTAATCGCATTGACTTCAACGGAAGTTTGTGGCATTATATTTTTTACGTTCAGTTTAAATAATCCACCTCTCTTCTTTCGTTCACCTGTGACTTTAACGACGCCATTAGATTTCAATCTGCAGAACTCTGGTTCTGATTCAAAAGTGCTTCCCGGTAATCTGTCCTGTGCTGACAGTAACGAGAACAAATTTTTTCTGTAGTGATGGTACACACCATACATCGCATAATATTATGTATCCTTTTCGATCACCAACCAAAGCTTCTAGTTTGATGTCACCTTTACCAGTGGCAATCACTTTCTCGCCATTCGCCGTCGTCACAGTATGCGTTTTGTCGAAGCTCTTAAACGTTTGGAACAGATCTCTTCTGAAGGTGACGTGACTAGTTGCCCCACTATCTAAATACCAACTTTCTTTATCTGGGTATAAGACTGTGTCAACGATCAATAAGTCTGTATTCGTAACAATGTTGGTGTTTGAACTAGGCTTAGGTGGTCTTCCATCACTCATCCACTTTTTGCATTTACGTACTTTATGTCCCTCTAATCCGCAATAATTACATTTTACCTTGTTATTGCTGATCATTTTGTCGTTCCTTTTCTTTGAAGTATTTACTACTAGAGCTTGATTACTCTCGCTATTGGATGACGAAGCTTGCGTCTCAACATTTCGTTCAAAGGCGCAGAGTTGTGATGTTAATCTTTCTATTGTCCTTTCCTTTTTAGACATCAACAGCCAACTGGATTTAAACGTGAGGTATTCTTCCGGCAAAGTATTGTTACGCAGTAGGCCACGCCGTTAGTAACTATTTATTAATCTGTGGCCGCGCGCGGGACGACGGCTAGTTGTTTACACTTAACCGCGAGATTTATGGTTTTATGACTCAGGCGGCACCGGCCTTTGTGTCGCGTCTATTGTTTGTTGTTTGTTAGATTTTTTTTATTAGATATTTTAGATAGGAACAATAGGGTTTCTCGAACTTTACACTTGTTTACTTTGTCAGTCACAATGGCACCGAATATTCTACAGATTTCTAGAGAACCCTTATTCCGATATAAATAGGGCGATGGTTTTCGTTTGTGGAGTTATCGCGTTTTATACCGGAGCGAAAACATCTCGTGTTCAAGTGCGGTACCAGTGATTGTGAAGTGACTAGTTGTGTGAATATCAGTGCCAGTGTGACGTGTTTGTGCGAACCAGTTGTGTCGTGTGTACTGTGATTTTGTGCAATAAAGTGCAAAGTGAACAATCGGCGTTTTAACTCATTATCCAAGAACCCATCTCGTAACATTTGGTGTCAGAAGGGTGGATAATTGAAAATGCCGGTAACACCATACGACGATGAGACGCCGCGCACAAGGAGTCAGCGCCGACAGGAGGAAGCGCGCCGACTAGAGGAGCAGGAGCGCCGCCAGGAGGAGGTCGATACACGACGCTTCGGAAGCTATTCGCTGTTAATGGAAGGCAGCGAGTCCGAGGCAACCAACGACGACTCCAGAAATCCAAGAGCACCTGCTGCAGCACCTATTGTGGCACCTGCTGTATCACCAGCTGTCCCTGCAGCATTTGATATGGCTGCAATAATGTCGATGATGCAGTCGATGTTTGATCGCAACAAAGAAGAACAGGCTCGTCTACTGGAAGACCAGGCTCGTCTAATGGAAGAACAGGCCCGCAACAATGAAAGACAGACTCGTCAGCTCGAAGAAAAATTGGACCGCAACAGAGAAGAACAGGCCCGCCAAAAAGAAGAACTCCTTTCAAGCTTACAGACGACCTTGGGCAAAGAGATAAAAGAGGTCAAGGAAACGGTCGATCAGCACGACGCCAGCATAAAGGAGCACAATAAAAAGATGGAGGAGCATGAATCTCGCATCTTCGAAGCGGAAACACAAATCGCCGATGTGAGGAGGACCTTGAACGTTATCAAGTCTGGAGGCGGAATCGCTGCATCTACAACCTTCTCGCCAGCTTCACAAAAGATCAAAGTGACGCCTTTCGACGGGACATCATCATGGTCAGCCTATAAAATTCAATTTGACGCCGCTGTTAAAACCAATGGATGGGACAAAGAACAAGCCATGAACGCCCTCATAATGAGCCTTCGCGACGAAGCCCTGAGTATTCTCGATGCCGTGGGTAAGGAAGTGACCTACGATAAATTAATGGAAACGCTGGAGAGTCGCTACGGTGATGAGCACCTGGAACGTGTGTACCGAGCGCAGTTGAAGAACAGAGTGCAACGTCGTAACGAAAGTCTTCAACAGTGGGCCGTCGAGGTGGAGAAACTGTTCCGGAAGGCTTATCAGTCAGCACCGTTACCCAACGACGAGCATCTAGTGGAAGCGTTTTCTAACGGGATAACAGACTTCGAAGTTAGAACTGCAGTGAAACTCGGGCATCACAAAACACTAAAGGAAGCTTTGGCCCAAGCCTTGGAAGTGGAAGCTGTACGAAATCCAGCGAGAGATGTTCAACACATAAAGGAAGTTAAAGAAGCGTCACATCGTACGAGGTTTGGTCCAAGATGCTACAACTGTGAAGAGAGAGGCCATTTATGGCAGAATTGCCCAAAGCCATGCCGAACCAGGGACGATCGACTATTGGAAGAACGGAAGGATCGCGAGGCAACGCATTCACTATGGAGGAATAAACGACCTGCTGAAGAAAGCGGAAAATGGCGAGTGTTATCCGGGCCAGAAAAGCCAAAGATTTTGATCTCACAAGCTCACGATGGGAACAGCTTGATCATCAATGGTGCCATCAATGGAACTTCTTGCAAGCTGACATTGGATACTGGAGCCTCTCGTACTGTCATCAGTTCCCGATTGGCTAAGCGCTTTCTTCCGAACTTCGAAAGCTGCAAAACAGTTCAACTTCTGACAGCGACCGGTCAGCACATATCCGTCCGAGGAGAGAAGCTGGTGGAGTTAAAGCTGGGTGAGAAAACTTTTCGACACAAGGTCATCGTGGCTGATATAGTTGACGATTGCATTCTGGGTCTTGACTTCATGCGAGAACATCATTGCGAGATAGACGTCAACCAAGGAATCTTGAAGTGTGGAAGAGAAGAAATCTTCATGGAAGGCGCCACATCAGGAAAGGTTTATTGTCTGCAGAGAACAGTTCTTCCACCTAGATCGGAGACCATTGTGGCAGTTAGATTACCGCCGAAGTTGGGACATCAACGACGATGTGTGCTAATAGAACAGTCGGAAGGTGATCAACCATGGTTATTGGCCCGAACTCTGGTGAGGACTACTAATACCGCTATGGTGCGTGTGCTCAACACAAGTAACGAGGAACAACTCATCAAAGGAGGAACCCCAATTGGTACTTGTGAAGAAGTAGACTGGATGCGCAGATGCCAAGAACAACCAAAGGAGAAATACAACTGTGCTGGGAGTTACAACGTGTCAACGCTATTGGAAGATTCCCGTAAAGACCTGACCGAAAGAGAACTTCTGATGGCAAAGAAGATGCTGCAGCGCTACACCGACATATTTGCTCTCGATGATGCTGTCAACGGGAAGACTGGATTAGTGAAGCACACAATAAATACAGGAAGCGTGTCACCGATTCGACAGCGGCCAAGAAGGATACCAGTGGCTCGAGAAAAAGAAGTTGAGTCAATGATCGAAGACATGGCACGCAATGGTGTGATAGAACCTTCATCCAGTCCGTGGTGCTCGCCAGTGGTTCTAGTGAAAAAGAAGGATGGCAGTATGCGGTTCTGCGTTGATTATCGACGACTCAACGACGTAACGAAGAAAGACAGCTATCCTTTGCCGAGGATTGATGACACGTTAGATACACTGACAGGTATGAAGTGGTTCACTACGCTGGACTTGAAGAGCGGATACTGGCAAGTGGAAATAGATCCTAAAGATAAAGAGAAGACCGCATTTTCGACGGGAAAAGGCCTGTGGCAATTCAACGTGATGCCGTTTGGATTATGCAACGCGCCCGCTACGTTCGAAAGACTAATGGAGTTAGTGCTCGCGGGACTGATTGGAGATGCATGCCTAGTCTATTTGGACGACATCATAATTGTGGGAAAAACCTTCGAAGACCATCTGCAAAACCTGGAACGAGTATTGACTAAGATTCGCGCAGCCAATCTCAAGCTGAGTCCGAAGAAATGTTCCTTCTTCAAGAGGCAAGTGAATTTCCTGGGACATGTGATTTCCGAAGCTGGCGTACAGACGGATCCAGGAAAAGTCAGTGCTGTCAAGGATTGGCCTGTGCCAAAAGACAAGACGGAAGTTAGAGCATTCTTGGGTTTATGCTCCTACTACAGGCGATTCGTGAAGAACTTTGCTGACATAGCCAAGCCGTTGCATAGACTGACTGAGGAAAAACGACCCTTCCTCTGGGATGAAAATTGCGACGCAGCTTTTCAAGAGCTAAAGAAGCGACTTTGTAATACGCCTATTCTTGGCTTCCCGGACACAGAGAACGAGTTCATCGTGGACACTGACGCCAGCAACACCGGCATTGGAGGAGTACTGTCACAAAGGAAAGGAGACCAAGAAGTGGTGATTGCGTATTTCAGCAAATCCCTGTCCAAGCCGGAAAGGAACTACTGTGTGACCAGAAAAGAGTTACTTGCAGTGGTGAAGACATTGCGACATTTTAGCAAGTACCTGCTCGGGCGAAAATTCCATCTGAGGACCGACCACGCTGCTCTGAAGTGGCTACTACAGTTTAAGGATCCCGAAGGCCAAGTGGCAAGATGGATTGAGCAACTACAAGAGTTTGACTTCACCACGGAGCATCGCAGTGGAAAATCTCATGGCAACGCGGACGCACTGTCAAGAAGGCCATGCTCAGAGGACTGCAAGCATTGCTCAAGACATGAGTCGAAAGATTCAGTGCCCGTCAGAATGCTCAAAGCAGACATCGGTGACGAATGGAAAGAAACCCTTCAGGTTGCACAAGAAGAAGACGCCGACATCAAGCCGATTCTTGAATGGATGGAATCAGATGCCCCTAAGCCAGACTGGAGTGCTATTGCTTCAATGAGTGTTACGACAAAGAGCTATTGGGCGCAATGGGATAGTCTGGTGCTTCAGGAGGGAGTACTTTGCCGAAAATGGGAAAATGCTCGTGGCAATCAGTGCCATCTCCAAATGGTTGTACCCAGAGCAAAGATACCTGAAGTTTTGAAGCTGTACCACGAAGGGTTTTCGGGAGGACATCTGGGTGTGAAACGGACACTCTTGAAAATTCGAGAAAGGTTTTACTGGATCAACTGCAGAGATGACGTAGAAGACTGGGTACGGAAATGTACGAGCTGTGCATCAGTGAAAGGTCCGCATACCCGCAGCAGAGGAGCATTAAAGCTGTATAATGTTGGAGCACCATGGGAGCGAATCGCACTGGATGTAGCCGGACCATTTCCTGTGAGCGAAAGTGGCAACAAGTACTTTCTTGTCGTCATGGATTACTTCACCAAGTGGCCGGAAGTCTTCGCGATTCCAAACCAAGAGGCATCGACGATAGCAGACAAATTGGTGCATGAAGTATTCTGTCGATTTGGAGTACCATTGGAAATCCACAGTGACCAAGGAAGAAATTTTGAATCTCAGCTGTTTCAAGAGACGTGCCGAATAATGGGTGCACACAAAACAAGGACAACGTCTTACCACCCGCAATCAGATGGAATGGTGGAGCGATTCAACCAAACTCTGGAGAGATACCTGGCAAAAGTAGTCGGAAGCAAACAACGGGATTGGGACAAGCATATCCAGCCATTTTTGTTGTCATACCGAAGTGCTGTTCATGAGAGCACCAATGTCACTCCCGCTTTTGCCAATTTTGGACGGGAATTACGGCTACCAGCCGACTTAATAACTGGCATTCCACCGGATTCTCCACAACCCATAACTGAGTACGCCAGTGACCTCCGGAACAAGATGAACGACATCTATGAGCACATTAGAGAGCATGGCCAGCAAGCATCTGAAAGAATGAAGACTCGGTACGACAGAAGGGCTAACAATCCTGGGTTCGAGGAAGGCTCGATGGTATGGCTGCACAATCCCATACGCAGCAAAGGAAAGTCTCCAAAGCTACAAGCCAAATGGGATGGACCGTACCGAGTGGTGACCAAGATCAACGACGTGACGTTCCGCATACAGAAAGGACCTCGAGGTGCCCCCAAAATAGTTCACGTGGATCGATTGGCGCGATATCACGGATGCAACGATGCTCGGGACGAGCATGTCTTGGGAGGAGGTGGTGTTACGCAGTAGGCCACGCCGTTAGTAACTATTTATTAATCTGTGGCCGCGCGCGGGACGACGGCTAGTTGTTTACACTTAACCGCGAGATTTATGGTTTTATGACTCAGGCGGCACCGGCCTTTGTGTCGCGTCTATTGTTTGTTGTTTGTTAGATTTTTTTTATTAGATATTTTAGATAGGAACAATAGGGTTTCTCGAACTTTACACTTGTTTACTTTGTCAGTCACAATGGCACCGAATATTCTACAGATTTCTAGAGAACCCTTATTCCGATATAAATAGGGCGATGGTTTTCGTTTGTGGAGTTATCGCGTTTTATACCGGAGCGAAAACATCTCGTGTTCAAGTGCGGTACCAGTGATTGTGAAGTGACTAGTTGTGTGAATATCAGTGCCAGTGTGACGTGTTTGTGCGAACCAGTTGTGTCGTGTGTACTGTGATTTTGTGCAATAAAGTGCAAAGTGAACAATCGGCGTTTTAACTCATTATCCAAGAACCCATCTCGTAACAGTATCTAAAATCTTGCATATAAGAAGTACCTCTGGCAGTTCATTGTTTCCAAGCTTTGTAACTTCTTTGTTTAAATTAAACCAGATGTTCTGTAGCTTTGAAAGGTGCATCGCCATGTTGTCGTCCGGTTTCTTCTTGTACTCGAAGAATTTAAGGCAGTTGTCATAGACTAAGTCATCACCGTCTCCGTCATACAGCCTCTTGAGCTCATCCCATACTTCTTTAGAAGTCTCGAAACGCATGATTCTTTGGACAATTTCATCTGACATATTGCTCGTGAGAATGACCAAAATTGTGCTATCTAGCTTTAGATACTCTTGTGGAGCAGTATCATCAGCCTTCTTACTGGTTGAACGTGGAAATCTTCCTTCTAATATGTCTAGGGCTTTGGGGATCCCTTTTAACATCATAGTAATTTTGTATTTCCATACTGACCAGTTAGTGCCATCCAAGTCACCGATCTTGAATTTCATAATCTCAGGTTTGGTTGCCATGTCGATTTTTCGCACTTTATTTTTTGCACAAAATTTCTTCTCAATTTAAAAATTTTATTTACATCGAATCTATTCTTCAAACCACGCGAAATGCTACCATGTTGCGAGGAATTTGATGAGGATCGTTGAGAATATAAAACGATGAATAAAATAAATAACATTTATTTTAAAGCATTTAGACAGAATATTTTTGTATCGTAATAATTTGACAAGACTGTTTAGTACGGTTTCCTTAGATACACAAAAACATAAGAAACCTTCTTTAACTTGCCTGGATTAGGATTGCCGACGTTACCTTACGCCAAAGATCGAAGAATTATTCTTCATACGTGGCGATGGTTTTATCAATGAGCGATAGCAACAACAAGATGCTCATTTAATGGGAGTTTAATTCAATGCACTTTCCAATCAAAGGGCTGTAGACATAGTAGCAACAGTTTCCAACAACTATTTGAAATTGAACCGAAGAATGCGAGAGTCCTATAATAACATAAGTTAAAATCCATTAATTCCGCACGATGTCGCGGAGTTAATTAAAACTCTGTTCAGTTAAATATCCCAAAAAAAAGCAAAGAATCCAAACTAGCAACACTGTTAACGTCACTTTGACAATGTCAGTATTTTCTTCTAAAGTGGAAGCTATATGCGTTTAGCTTATTTAGCCCTTAGATTACAACTCCAGCGATGCAGGCAACGGTGGTGGCCTACGCGGCGGTAGGAAACTTGCTAAAAGCAACCACGGTTGCATGCTGCTGAAAATGTCTGCATGATTGTATCAATATTTGTCGATAAATGTTTTCGAAATAACGTGCATAAGCTAAAAATCCTGTCTTCGTCTTGGCAGTTAGCACATACACTATAGGTACCTACATTTTATTTGATTCTACTCACAGAGCTATATTCTACTCATCATCTTAGACACAGTGCATGCACTGTTGAATATAAGCCATCAATAGGTACATCCTTCACTTCATAGTATAAAATAAAGTCGCTTTTTGTCTTTTTGTTTGTCTGTATGCTTAAATCTTTAAAACTACGCAACGGATTTTGATGCGGTTTTTTTTTAATGGATTAGAGTGATTCAAGAGGAAGGTTTATATGTATTATACACCTGTGCGAAGCCGGGGCGGGTCGCTAGTAGTATATAAAACAAAGTCGCTTCCCGTTGTCTGTCTGTCCCTATATATGCTTATATCTTTAAAACTACGCAACGCATTTTGATGCGTATTTTTATTAGATAGAGTTATTCAACAGGAAGGTTAATTTATAGGTATAAAACACCTGTGCGAAGCCGGGGCGGGTCGCTAGTATTTATTATAGGCCGAATCGAACTTCTAGGCGTTTGTGAAGTTATATCTACAAGCTGCACATATCCCCCCTTCTCGCACAGCAGACAAAACGAATTTGCTACTACGTACTGACTCGCTTCTTATTCAGACGCTTAGTTTAATTCGGCCTATAATTGAAAGCACGAAAGAAAGAAGAAAATATGAAAGTACGAAGCGGTTTGACTCAACATTTCTGATTCGTACCGCCAGGGAATGGAACAGTCTTCCTGCTTTCCTATCCTAAGAGATATAATCTCAAGCTTTTCAAGATCAGTGAGTAGGTATCTTCTAAGTCTGCGTGCTTCATCTTCGACCACAACGTCGCTTACCAACAGGCTAGTTGGTGGTCAAGCGCAGTCTTACCCGCGTAAAAAAAAAAAAACGTTTGGCATAATCCTGTGGTTTTTTCAGCAGCGGTAGCCTAAACGGCATTATCCTGTGGTCTTATCAGCAGTCGTAGTGTATAAGCCGAAATCACACAACTTGGCGGCTGTGATGTTAGCTACAAGCTACGGATAAGATAACCCAATCCTGCCTGAAGCACGAGGATCGGGTTATCCGCAGCTTACGTAGCTAACATCACAGCCGCCAAGTTGTGTTATTCGGCCTTTAACATAGGCCAATGCCAACATATAGGTACCTAGGTAATTCAATAAAACTGCAACATTAAAAATTGATCATTATTTATTTATGGTCATCATTTAATACAACTTTATAATAAGTGAGTTTCGTATAGAGGCCGGGTAGCTAGCCCTGGTGTCAGTTTTTAGGCTGCCTGAAGGCGTCTAACATGGCTTAACGGTTAAAACAACCGGGACCTACTATTTAACGTGTCATCCGAGCCACGGTAGCGCTCAGTTGGAAAATGCCACCCGCGGTCACCCATCCAAATACTGACCGTGCGGAACGTTTCTTAATTTCGGTGATCGCTCTCAATCTCGCGGACTGCCTCGGTGGCTCAGTGGTTAGTGACCCTGACTTCTGGGTCAAAGAGGCGTGGGTTCGATCCCCACCCAGGGCAAACATTTGTGTGATGAACATAGGTGTTTGCTCTGTGTCTGGGTGTTATTTAGGTACTATTTATAAAAGTATAGATTTAAAATGTGTATATGTAGTATATCAGTCCCTGACAGCCATATCACAAGCTTTGCTTAGTTTGGGGTCAGAGACCGTGTCTAAGATGTCCCTAATATTTATTATAATTTATATTTATAATCACTCAAACTACGCTACGAGCGCTACTTTACAAAAGCCACAATACATACTCGTATAGCCTAAACTGGCCTTATTTCTCAAAATTCAGTTTTGTTTATATTATTTAGTGCGTACATTTTTAACATGTTAGTTTATGCAAAAAGAGTAGCGTCGTAGGTGAGGTCGCCCGTGTGCTATTTTACTAATTTTGTTACATTGACAACACTGCTCTCTCATTGCTAGTACAATTCAAAGTGTTTGATACTTGGTAGACACCAATTCGGTTTTCATCAGTACTCGCGTCTACCTACTTGAGTACCTTGGCTGCTGACGTGACATGTCTTCAAAAAAGAGAACCCAATTTACGATTGTTTACCCTACTACAATTACACTTCGATTTTAAACTCAGGATGCTTCGCTTTCAAGTGATTTTTTAGACAGTGTTTCTGCACAAACGCTGCGTCACACAGCGAACACGCAAACCTTTTATCATTCATATGCGCCCTCATATGCATTTTCAACGACGTAGCAGTTGCCAGTTTCTTGTTACATATTCCACATTCAAACTTTTTAATACCGGAATGCATATTCATATGCTTCGGCATATAGTTACCATCCGTAGTCACATACCCGCATATCCCACATGTATACTCCTTTGTAGGTGTGTGTAATAACTTTTTATGCACACTCAAGCTTTTTGTAGATTGATACTCTTTACCGCAAAAATTGCATTTGAAAACCGGCTTTTTAATACCATGTACTTCTTCCATGTGAGTCACTCGTCTCATATACTGTCCTAAAGGAAAAGTCTCAGAACATTTAAGACATTTTATATTCTTCGCATGCTTTGTACGTCTCGAACGCAGGCTTGATGACTTCCAGCCTTCCGAACAAGCCGGATTCCGAAAAGGCTTTAGTACCATGGACCACATACATACGCTGCGGCAGGTTATACAGAAGACTGAGGAGTATAACCAGCCACTTTGCTTAGCGTTTGTGGACTATGAGAAAGCCTTTGATTCGGTCGAGACATGGGCTGTGCTTGAGTCTCTTCAACGATGCCGTATTGACTATCGGTATATCGAAGTGTTGAAGTGTTTGTATAATAACGCCACTATGTCGGTCCGAGTACAGGAAGAGAGCTCCAAGGCGATCCCTTTGAAGAGAGGCGTAAGACAGGGAGATGTTATATCTCCGAAACTGTTTACTGCTACTCTGGAGAACGCCTTTAAGCTCCTGGAATGGAAAGGATTCGGCATCAACATCAATGGCGAATACCTCACTCACCTTCGGTTTGCCGACGATATCGTAGTCATGGCAAAGTCGATGGAGGAACTCAGTACGATGCTCGAAGGCCTCAATCGAGTATCTCAACAGGTGGGTCTTAAAATGAACATGGACAAGACAAAGGTCATGTGTAATTCCCATGTTGTACCCACCCCCATTTCAGTTGGGAACTCGGTTCTTGAAGTCGTTGACTCGTACGTCTACCTAGGACAAGTAGTCCAGTTAGGTAGGTCCGACTTCAAGAAAGAGGCCAATCGCCGAATCCAACTCGGCTGGGCAGCGTTCGGAAAATTGCGTAACGTCTTCTCGTCTGACATACCTCAGTGCCTCAAGTCGAAAGTTTTCGACCAGTGTGTGTTGCCAGTGATGACTTACGGCACAGAAACGTGGTCTCTCACTATGGGCCTTATTAGTAAGCTTCAAGTAGCCCAACGAGCCATGGAGAGGGCTATGCTCGGAGTTTCTCTACGCGATCGAATCAGAAATGAGGAGATCCGTAGAAGAACCAAGGTTACCGACATAGCCCAGCGGATTGGCAGGTTGAAGTGGCAATGGGCAGGGCACATAGCGCGGAGGACTGATGACCGATGGGGTCGAAAAGTCCTCGAGTGGAGACCACGTACCGGCAAGCGCAGCGTAGGACGTCCACCCACAAGGTGGACGGACGACCTCATTAAGACCGCAGGTTCGCGCTGGATGCAAGCCGCTACCACCCGGTCTTATTGGAGATCTTTAGGGGAGGCCTATGTTCAGCAGTGGACGTCCTATGGCTGAAAGGAAGGAAGGAAGGATGCTTTGTACGAAGATGCTTCGCTAACAAATTCTCTGTACTGAAAAGTTTATTGCACTTTTTACATCGAAATTCGGAACGTTGTTTATGCGTCCACAAATGAGCTTTGCACCTAAACTCTGATATGAATCTCATTTTGCATACGGAACAAATATAAGTCCCGTAATGCTCATTCAAATGCGTCGCTAGTTTATAAACATATGAGAACTGTTCATGACATATATGACACTTTATTGTATCCGTACTTAAATTTAAACCACAAAAACCATGAGACGGTGTTTTAACAGTACTATAATACTTTTTATCGTGTACTTGATTCAAATGTGATACTAAGTTTTCTATAGATTTGAACTCGTCTTCGCATAGTTTGCATTTTATGCAGCTTATATCAGCGTTTATGACTAAATCTGGTAATTTTTTAAGGATGTCATCCATGGTATCATCTGGTATGTCATTGACATCGCTGTGTGATTCGTCCATGTGTTGTTTTAAATCGGAAAATCGAAGGAACAGTTCTTTACAGTAAAAGCATTTGAGCGCGGTCCGTCCTTTGCCTAAAAAAGGAGTTATCGTTGAGTTCTTGAGTATCATGATGATGTTTGCGCGAATCTTTTGGTTGTCTACTAATCTCCGCATGCCGAGTTTCAGGTCTTGGGTGGATGTCATTTCTACATCTGAAATGGATTAATTAATTTTAAATTCTAATCATGATATAGTAAAATTTTCCTGTGGGATGACACAAAAACTAAAACATAAAAATAGCAAACAATTAGAAAAAATATCTAGCGTAGCTAATAGCGAGATATAGAGATGTAAATATGCATAGGTATACTTATAGCGAGATATGCAATATGCATCCCCGTGCTATGTGCCCTGCCCATTGCCACTTTAACTTGCTAATCCACTGGGCGCAGCTCAGGGATCAGAAATATTTTCCAACACAAAACATCATCTATTTCTTCTGTATATTATAATTGATATTTGAATTGTGCAATTAATTTTTGATTCCGCTTCTGAGAAGCATCGTCTTTTGGTTATCTTTTGACAATGTATGTATATTCATTTATAATGTGTATTCGGTCTTCAATTTCATTTGATTAGAAACTTCTTTGCCTACTTTAGAAACTTTTTTGCCTACCCCAGAAAATTTTAAAGTCAATACAATTTATTCTGGATTGGGCAAAAGTGCGCAACGGACTACAAACAATGGAATAATTGAGTAACATCGAAACGAAAAATCATATATACGATCTGAGAACCTCCTCCTTTTTTGAAGTCGACTAAAAATACGTACCGTAGCGTTTTTTCTTCCCAGGTTTCATTTGAGATTTATGTTGAGAACTTTTTAATCTACGCGTCTGAGTAGTATTTTCATTTACTATCTTTACATTTGTTTTAATTTCATCTGAAAACATAATTATGATCACTAAAAAATATAAACTTAGTCTGTTAGTAAGTTTAAAAAAAATATTGGACATGTCAGTATTTTTTTGTTGATTATACAAAAAACACTGAATAAATACTCGTAGGACGTTTAAGTTCTGCATGATGTCACCTCTATAATTATACACTTTTTACAAAGAGACGTCAAGCCAATCCCCTCCACTCCAGACGCGCTTTATCTTAGATATTTCTTTTTTGATCGATGAAATATAAAATGTGTCAAATGTTCTTTAATAACTGTCTAATTTATAATTTAATCTAATATAATTTGTCTAATTTATATTTACTGTCTAATTTATAATTATTATTACAGACTTATAACAAAGTGCCAAAATATGCATGCAGATATGAACTAAATTATTAAATAATTTTATGCATTTGCATATGCATGCTTACGCATGCAATTGCATAAAATCCGATGTCTACTAATAATTATTATTTTTATGTAAAAGAAATATTACACAACTTATAAGTACATAATTAAATAAATATTAGGGGACATCTTACACACGGTTTCTCACCCCAAACTAAGCAAAGCTTGCCATATGGCTGCTAGAGACTGATATACTACTTATATATTTTTAAATACATTTACTTATGTAGATAGTACCTAAATAACACCCAGACACAGAGCAAACACCTATGTTCATCAAATAAATATTTGCCCTTGGTGGGGATCGAACCCACGCCTCTTTGATCCAGAAGTCAGGGTCACTAACCACTGAGCCACCGAGGCAGTCATTATACTTTTAATGAAAGATCTGACTATACAGGGTTATGCAGAACTGGGGTACTAAGCCGAAAGGAGGTGACTTAGACCATCGTTAACGTCATCAACAACTTTTACTATGGGGCCAAACCGGAATTTTAACATATTTCTAAATTAATCAGCTGTTTCATACATCATGTCGATACCGCATTGCAATTTTGTATGGAACAGCTGATTTTTTTAAATCGAATTTTGGGTTGGTCTCATAGAAAAATTAGTTCATAATGATGGTCATAATCACCCCCTTTCTTAGTACATGGTAAGCAGACAACCCTGTATAATCAATTAATTATATACCTTCTAAAGTATCCCAATCAGAAAGATATTCAGGCTCCATTTCAACATCTTCGGTTGATGACGCGTCACCTTTGGTTTCTGCAAATAAAAATATATCTTCAAGTAGCTTCAAAATACCTTGGCTTTTAATACACTATACCAAAGAAAATATAATGATACTACGTATAGAACGGTCACTCGTTACCCCCCACCCGTTTGAGTCTTCCTCACTTCCACCCCGCATTTCACGTACCGATCGTGTACTCTGCGCGCGAGCTGCACTGGCCGGTAGATTTTGTAATAAAAAATACCTAGACTGAAAATAGGGAAGACTTGTGCTGTGTATGGTTGAATATCAATAATACGTAACAAAACAAGAAATTTTTGTTTCCCTAAGGTTAACTAGGTAACTTCCTCGTGATATTTTCTTTCAAATGAAAAAAATCGTTAACTTTTTGTTATACCTAGGTTGTTCCGAAAACTGATAGCCACAGAATAAATACAACCTATTCTTACGTGAAACTATTTTGATTTACAGCAGTATGACACCTCAACTATAAAATTTATTTTATTCTGTTTGCAGTATTTGTTGTTATAACGGCAATAGAAATATATCATCTGTGATCATCTTCCTAGCTCACACCAACAACGATATACATAATTATAGTATGTATGTAGGTGTGACGTAAACTAAATGCTTGGGTGATATTCAAGTAGGCATGGAAGGAAATTAAAGAATTGTACCAAATTGTATATTTCGGAGGATTTCTAACAACTGGCGACATCTTTTGAAATTTAACTTAACTATTCATCGATGTACGAAATAGTGCAGGATGTTGAAAGTATTTACTATACAAATATATGGTTCGTCTATGCTATCATGGATCATGAGATACAGCCTGGTGATAGACACACGGATGGACAGTGGAGTCTTAGTAATAGGGTCACGTTTTACCCTTTGGGTACGGAACCCTAAAAATGATAACATAAAACACAGTAGAACACATTTTTTGAAATCACTTACAAAATAAAAATGAGGATCTTAATAAAAACTATACAATATTACCATCAATGTCCGATTCTTCTAGATAAATTAATTTTACGTCACTTTTTTCTGTTTTTATCTCGTATTCATTTTCTTCTGGATATATTAATTTTGTGTCACATTTTTCTGGTTTTATTTTATATTCTATTTCTTCTGCTGTACTATCCTCTTCATGAAGTTCATTGCCAGAATCAGTTTGAATGGATTTCTTTACTGTTTCTGAAAATTACAATAAATAATGTTAGGTTAAGCGAAAAGTTTTTTAAGCCCAACATTGCTCAGACATACGTATGTTACAAGTACATAAGTCTTATTTTTTTCAGGAAAGTTTTTAGTTTCTGCATACTTTTCAGCCAAAGTTTTGCGTAAAAATATGAATTTTTAGAGGCTTATAACTTTGAAGTCATTCAAAATACTGTAAAAATTAAGACATATAAGCCTAGTGATTGAAGTGCTGATTACATGAAAAAAAACCCACTTAAATCGGAAAATATTGAGAGGTAGATAACAGCTTACTGTTTTTGTACAGACAAGTTGGGACCTCACAATCGTCTTAACATCTATACCAATATTTTAAAGAGGAAAGATTTAATTGTATGTTTGTTTGCATCGAATAGGCTCCGAAACTACTGAACCAATTTGAAAAATTCTTTCATTGTTGAAAAGCTATGTTATCCCTGGATGCCATAGGTTATTTATTATATTTTTTTTTAAATTAGGGAGGCTTTAGGGGACATCTTACCCACGTTCTCTGACCCCAAACCAAAGAATATATACTTAACAATATGCCCAAACTAGCTAAGCCAAGGCCCACCTTGGTTTCTTTTGTCAATGAATGGAAAAAGAATGAAGTAATGAAAATGAAGAAAAATTTCAAAGATATTTACGTTACAGAAGATTATACGAAAGAAGTCCTAGAGAAAAGGAAAATGCTGCAGCCACAACTAATAGAGGAGAGAAACAAAGGAAATATTGCATATTTAAAATTCGACAAAATAGTAATAAAAGGAAAAGGTATTATAAACAACGAAAAAAGGAAAAGGGAAGTATCATCATCTCCTCAAAATTATAATAAACCAAAAAAGCAACCAACCTTGATGTCATCCAACACCAACAGATTAAATGCTTTTGATTTAATGAGGACTAGAAGCAATTCTCTTCCCTCTAATTCGAAAGAGAACAACAAACAATAGCAATTGAATATCGGCAAACGGAAAACAAAATATTCCTATAATACAACGAACAATACAACAACATATCACCCTCCCCCAAGCCGACTGGTCCTCGTGGGAGAAAACGACCGCGACCCTCCAAAGGTATATAACGTCACTCACACTAAGAACAAAACAAACGACATTTATATAGCAACTATCAACTGTCGATCTCTGAGAACCCCTGAAAAACTTCAAGAATTAGAAATAGCAATAGAAGAAATACATTGGGATATTATTGGGATCAGTGAGATGAGAAGATTCGGGGAACAAATAGAAGATCATGGAAACTTTGTACTCCATTATAAAGGGGAAACGCCAGGGCTGTATGGCGTCGGATTCATGGTCAAAAGAAATCTTGTAAACAACATAGAAGAACTGAAGGGAATTTCTGAACGTATTGCAATTTTGAACATTAAACTAAACGGAGAAAATGAAGAACAGTGGTCCATTATCCAGGCATATTCACCAACGGAATCAGACAAAAAGGAAGACATTATAAAAATAGAAAAATTTTACGAAGACCTCCAGTATACTATCGAAACTGCACATAAAAACATTATATTAATGGGAGATTTTAATGGCCAAATTGGTACGCAAACTAACGGAGAAGAAAATGTTATAGGAAATCATGGATTCGGAACTAGAAGCAAAAATGGCACAAGGCTGATAAACTTCTCTTTAGAAAACAGACTAAGTATCCTCAACAGCTTTTATAAGAAGAAACTAACAAATAAATGGACATGGATTTCACCTAACGGTCTTTATAAGAACGAAATTGATTTTATAACATCAAACAATAGAAAGGTTTTCAGAGATGTATCGGTAATTAAAAACTTAAATTTTAACACTGACCATAGAATGGTTCGAGCCGTAATGACAAGAACACGCCCTAAGAAAACAAGGCCATTTCATAATAAATACGCAGCTATTCAATACACAGGTGAGACAGAATTACTGCTTAACAACCTTCAAAAGTCATTGGACTACAAAGAATGTATTCCACTACAGGACAAATATAGCAAATTATTACACCAATTAACAACCGTAACTAGAAAAACAAACACAAACAACAAGAAAAAGATCTCACTCAAAAGTAAACAACTACTACAAAAACGTAAGGAACTACTACAAGAAAAGAAGACTAAAGATAATCGCCAAAAAATCACAGAAATAAGCAAACTGATTAGTGAACAACTACGGAAAGAAAGGAAGACGAAACGAATTAACACAATGAAAAATTTTATCCAAAAAACAGGAGGCATAAAAAAGGCCTTGAAAGAACTAAATTGCAAAAAGGATTGGATATTAAGTTTAAAAAAGAAGGATAGCAAAACTACAGAGAAGAGGTCTGAGATACTAAAAACTGCTACTGAATTCTACCGAAATTTATACCAAAGCAAAAATTTGAAACAACATGCAAAAGAATATGAGACACCAACCAATGAAGAGGAAATACCTGTAATATTAATTGAAGAGACAATAAAAGCAATTAGAACACAAAAAAATGATAAGGCGCCTGGATCAGATCGCGTAACGAATGAACTACTAAAGCTTACATTACCAGTTATTGCTCCAAAGTTAACAAATATATTTAACGAAATTATAAACACAGAAGAGATTCCAGAGGACTGGACTAAATCGACAATTATATTACTTCACAAAAAAGGCGATAAAGGAAATATAACAAATTATAGGCCCATTAGCTTAATGTCTAATATTTATAAGGTTTTTTCAAAAATTATATTGTCAAGAATTTCAAACACTCTTGAAGAAAATCAACCCAAAGATCAAGCTGGGTTCCGTCAAAAATTTTCAACCATTGATCATATCCACACTCTAAGACAATTGCTACAGAAGTATAAAGAATATAACAAGATATACTACCTAGGGTTTGTCGATTTCAAAAAAGCATTTGACACACTAGAACACGGATTTATTTGGGATGCACTGAAGACACAGGGTGTACAAACAAAGTTCATACGAATACTCCAAAATATATACACCAAGAGTACTGCGCAAGTCAAGTTAGAAAACACAGGTGAAGAATTTTCTATTATGAGAGGTGTACGCCAGGGAGACCCTATCTCACCCAAGATATTCACTGCCGTTTTGGAAATTATCTTCAGGAGACTTGATTGGACGAATAAGGGGCTAAACATAAACGGAGAAAAACTCAGCCATTTACGCTTTGCCGACGACCTAATTTTGTTTTCAGATAGTGCAGAATCATTAAAAATAATGCTACAACAACTAGCAGATGAAAGTGACAAGGCTGGGCTATCCATGAATTTATCTAAAACCAAAATCATGACAAACTCTTCACAAACAGCGATTATAGAAGTAAATAATGAGCAAATAGATTATGTAAATGAATATGTATACTTGGGACAGCTTATATCTACCGAAGACTGTATGAAAAAAGAAATTGAAAGAAGAATAACTAATACCTGGAAGCGATATTGGTCACTTAGTGAAGTAATGAAGAACACAGAAATGCCAATGAAAGAAAAAAGGAAGGTATATAATACATGTATTATGCCATGTTTACTGTACGGTTGTCAAACTTGGGCACTGACAGAACAATTGTCAAACAAAATTAAAATTTGTCAAAATGGAATAGAAAGAAGTACAATAGGAATAAAAAGAAAAGACAGAGAAAAACTTATAGATATAAAAAGTAACACGAAATTCAAAAATGCCTACACAACATTCAAACAGCTAAAATGGAGTTGGACAGGACATATGCTAAGAGAAAAGAAAGAAAAATGGACAAGAGTAATAACTGAATGGTGTCCACTGGATAGTAAAAGAAAGAGAGGTAGACAAATTAAGAGGTGGGAAGACGACATCAAAAATATAGCGGGCCCAACGTGGACACGTGTGGGAAAGGACAGAGAAGAATGGAAATCCTTGGAGGAGGCCTTTGTCGGAAGACAAGTTGTACACGAATAGGATTATAAAAAAAAAAAAACCGTTTGCCGATATGAATGGTTAATTGTACTATATATTTAAGTTTTAGTAAGTTAAGTTTAATGAATAGTGTAACAGTTAAGTTAAATTAGTTTTAAGTTATAGGCATAATTACAAAATCATTTACCTTGTAATATTCATAAGTACAACAATAAAGGCTTTTTATTATTTTTTATTTTATTTATTTATGCCCAAACTAAGCAAAGCTTGTTGTTATATAAACTGATTTCGACTATGGCATCTTAATAATTAATTTCATTACCCTCATTGTAGATAGTATCTTGTAACTCCTTCTGAGACTTCAGCACCTTTGCTCGAAATTTCTTCACTTCTTTTACAAAATGTATACAGTCGGAACACATTGGGAAAGATAGGGGGTCACAAGCAAACTGCAAAGACAAGACAATACATTCATAGAATTTTTGTATTATAGTTAGTGAACGGCAATGATGATTTAGGCCCTTTTTATATTCAAAGCATTTCTAGCAACAATATGACTTAAAACATCCATCAGCCATAGGGCATCCACTGATGGAGATAGATCTCCAATAAGACCGGTAGTACCGGCTTGTATATTGTGGGTGGACATCCTACACTGTGCTTGCTGGTATGTGGTCTCCATTCAAGAATTTTTCAACCCTATTGGTTATCAGTCCTCCGTGCTATGTGCCCTGACCACTGCCATTTTAGCTACGTCTGAATCATACCATTACAATATGTTTGCCTGTGCAAGCTAATATAAATACTCTGAAAAAATTATTTAAAAAAATTGTCCAAGAATATCTCAGGCTCAGGGATTAGGCATTGAATGTAAGATTTCTTTTTTTATTGAATTCAAGTATCTTTTAAGGTATACAATAGTGCAACATCTAAATCAGTTTTTAAGATACAAACAAAACCAAAACAATCTACTACAGGTGCGGCCGGGTAGCCTACTGATGGCAACATATTTTATTAAAAACATACAGCATTCATTTTGAGAATATGTGAGCAAAAGTGGCATTTTTAACTGTTTTCATTCACCGTTTCGATAGCTCAAAAACAGCTAAAAATGCCATCGTGAACTGCTACTTTTGACCCACCTGCGGAGGTGGGTTCTTTGTGATTGTTTTCTGACATACAGAGTTTGATGTTTGGCGTTAGTTTTTTGTAGTGAGCAAAAGTTGCATTATTGGCGAAATTCCCAATCCGAACGGTTTTTACTAACGCTAATTTTTGCTAATGCCAAAAACGCCATCCACGAACACATCTCAAATAGTAACGAACCGAAAATATAATTTGTGTTAGAGGACGACGAGCGTCACATAAAATTCGGTAATTTTAAAGCTTTGCTTATATAGCAGTATATGTTAGTATTTTATTAGAATAAAGTTACTTACATGTATATTTAAACATTTCTCTAGAAAGTTGATGAAAACCCCTCCGTGGCGGTGCTTGCCTTCGGCGAGACAACAAACACATCTGCCTAAGATCCTACCGCTGCTATCAGCCTGCATTTCTGGTTAGTTAAAGGAGAAAAGTATCAAAATCAAACAGGTACAGGCCTACAGTTAAATTACTGAGGAAGGTGTAATTTAAATTGTAAATAAAACGCGAATAAAATTGATTTGTGTTGTGTTTTGTTTGATCAGGTTAGGATTGCCAGCACTTGCATTATTGATTGCCCAGATTCCCGAAATCCCGAAAATATTTGACAGTAGGTTTCAAACTCTGGGGCTCGTTTTTTGAACTTCGAACGCCTTGTAACGTATAAGTAACTTTGACAGCTTGCATGGA
Organism: Hypomecis atomaria; assembly: GCA_964007245.1. Lineage (NCBI taxonomy): Eukaryota > Metazoa > Arthropoda > Insecta > Lepidoptera > Geometridae > Hypomecis > Hypomecis atomaria. The sequence continues at coordinate 4,810,651 of OZ023308.1, read as the reverse complement.
GAATCTCTACGTGTTCCATGGAAGTTGCGAATTCTCCATATAAGTTGCGTATTCGACCAAACCGTTTGAAGTTCAAAAAGAGATCCCCAGGGGACCTATTTTTGAACTTCGAACGGTTTAGTCGTATAAGGAACTTGTATGGAGCACTCGCAACTTCATATATACCTAGAGTGTTTTCATACAATCTGTCAGTTCCTAAAATAGGTCCCCAGAGGGGCCTTTTTTTTAACTTCGTATGGCTAGGAACGTAAATGGAACTTTGACAGATTTTATGAAAAAACTCCATAATTATCGATGGAAGTTACGAATGCTCCATACAATTTCCGTATACGACCAAGGCATGCGAACTATGGGAAGTGTTGAAAAATCAGCGGGCCAATTCTGTTAGCCGATCTCTTTACGGAAGTGAACCTCTCTCGTTTTTATGACAGTTCCGACAGCTCAAAACTGTCAGAAAAACGAGACAGGTTCAAGAACGTGTCACTTTAGTAACGAGATCGGTTAAGAGAATTGCCCCGCTGGTCCCTGATCTTTTTTTAAGTAAACGTAAGAACGTTCCTCGAGACTACAGTTCCCCTTCTGTCATGGGCAAAGAAAATTATACTCAAGAGGGGTCATGGGAGAGTTTGCGATGATAAATAATCGAAGCTTTATGAATTACATAGTCACATCAAACAGGTTTGCGCAAGGATTCAATCAATTATTAAGAAGAATTGATACTCAGTTCAAAGATATGTTTTTTACATACCTATGTTACGTAATAATATATGTAAGTACATTACTTACGGATTCTACGAAATTTATTTTTGGTAGTGAATAAAACTATACTCGGAATTTTAATTCGATTCCAGATTTGACATTAGCTACTGTCATTTTTGACAGTTTTGGCAGTACATACTGTCAAAAATGACAGTAGCTAATGTCAAATCTGGAATCGAATTAAAATTCTGATTACAGTATGATTTCTTATGGCACACCACAGCCCGGACACTCCGCGATTTTTCATACAAAATCTGCTGTCTTACGCACACCTACACAGTACTTACTCACAGACAACACACTTACGCACGGTAGCTACACGCGCATTTGTGTGCGGAACGTCTATGGCTGTCAGCGATCACCACAACGTGACGTCATGCCGCGTGAGTGAGACAGTTGCGTACTTAATTTGCAAAAATGAATATTAATCTAGTGCTTAAAAAAGTATAACAATTACTTAATTTGGAAGCATTTTAACAAAAAGTAACCGATCTACTTCTTTTGTAAGATAATATCAAGAGGAAGTTACCAAATAATGTAAAATAAGTTCCTATTATTTATCCTTAGGGAAACATTAAAATTTCTTGTTTTGTTACGTATCATTGATATTCAACCATACACAGTACAAGTGTTCCCTATTGTCACAGTCTAGGTAGTTTTTATTAGAAAATCCACCGGCCAGTGCAGCCCGCGCGCAGAGTACACGATGCGGTACGTAGCGCGGGGTGGAAGTGAGGAAGACTCAAACGGGTGGGGGGTAACGAGTGGCCGTTCTATACGTAGTATTATTATATATTCTTTGGGCACACTGAGCTTAGGATTCCCTGTAATTTGAATGTATGGTCATAAGTTGGCTACATTTTTTATACACTCACGTTGACTTTTAGATCATACAACTTATGTCAACGGACGTAGGAAAATGGAAATATCGCCTTGGGTTTTTGGCGGGAACGCGGACCATGTCGCTGCAATAAAAATTGTTTTGTAAAACTTGTTTTTCTATCTATGATAATTAGTGAAAATTGAGGTAGGTACATATTTCGTTGATTATGAGCTGATTTACGTGCATCACTCGTATTATCGTATTGAGTATAGGCAAGTGATATTATAATGTGGTATCGTGTTGTTACCAAAACTCTATAGACGCCTCTAGTAAAGTCTCCACTGCTTTACTGAGGTATGACTTGGACTTGACCGCGACTTTATTGGACTATGACGTGACTACGACTGACTATTTTGATAAAATATTATCAAAAATTAAACTAAATACTTGACACTGGCAAATGCACAACAATGCGACGCCAAAAAATAAAAGAAGAAGAACGCAACCCAATCCGGTGAGATAACACTCTCTTTTTTGAAATTGAGCTGTAGGAGTAGGTATGTCTTGTCAATATTTAAAACAGAAAAAATGCCAAGTCGATGCTAGATCTAAAGAAATAGACCGGTTTAGATGCATATTATTTAAATTGAGTTGGTAAGTAGTACAAACTATTGTCAGCGGAGGTGAGGTGAGGTTTTGCGCAGCTCGTAGCTAACCTAACAGAAACCATTTGGTTTTATTTGACATATAGTAGGACTATCGATGCTCTTATAGTACAAAATAAACTACTTTTGATTTAATGAACATTTTATTTACGAAAGCATTTAGCAATGACCAAAAAATGGCACATTTTTATACACATCGTTCAGAAGATACGTACGATATGAGTACGAAAAATAAAAGGCCATTCAAGTATTACGTAAGCAGATTTATTACAATTGTTTAAATATTTCCATACAACAAACGTGCGCTTCATGCGCGAGTCCAACTCGTACTTTGCCGATTTTTTTACTGATTCTTAAGCAGCAGATTTAATTCTAGAAATAAAGATTTAGGATAGAGGACTTTAACACACATATGCGTAAAGAAACAAATAACTATGGCTGACATAATCACCTTCTAGACCCCCCAAAGTGTCATCAAAAATAAGCAAAGGATAAACCCCTCCGCCCCCATAGTGCTTATGTAACACTTCAACGCCACCTTGGAGTAGGGGAGGGGAGGGTATTGCCGTACACTTAACTTTAAATTATTTTTTCTACAAATTAGTTCAGCTTAAGGCCCAGTGTCACGTTCCAGATAATGTAAAATATATTATAAAACGTGTTAGTAAATAGAAGAGCAAATTAATAAATATATAATATTGGAAAAATTAAATAATTTGAATGTGAGGCATTTACGGAATTACCCGACGCATGAGTGTAATTCCGTACACGGTTCGTTCAATATCGTACAAGTTTAAAAGCCTCTTTAAATTCGGTTTATGAGCATATTGTCGATAATAAAAGGTTTCATTTTTATTTCAAGTGAGTAATTATTAGAAAAGTGCACACAAATAGTTATCAGAATTACTTATTCGCAAAATACAGCCATCAAAAAATTAGTACATTTGTTATAGGTTATTAAAGGTTTATATATAACTCGAACTCGTTTTTTGTTTTGGTAAGCTGACAAATAATAAATAACTATTTAAAAATTACACAAACAACAAAACATCAATAAATAATTTGTAGCAGGTGTATTATTCCGTTCATTTTCCAATGTACGGAATTACCCGAAATTAATTTTCTACCTTTAACCGTCTAAATTAGCTGTAATTTACTCGATACAGTATTAGTAACAACATAAATCTTCGCTAAATTCATCTGCAAATGAAATAAATAGCCGTCATTACAAAAAACTGTAACCCAAACCCAGTTACGTCTTATTTTCCGATGTCACAATACTATAAAAATCAGGACGCAATCACGTGCCCACCTATTTCATCGGCGTCATGACCCGGACTGATTCCATAGAGTGCGACAAGGCGAAACAAGATACAAGGAATACGTGCAACAGAGACAAACGTATGTTTCTCGGTTTCTTCTTATTATTTTGAAGTGTACGGAAATGGCCGCTGTACGGTACAACACTCCGTTCCCCTACATCTTTAGCTACGCCAATTATTAATTGTATCTGCATTTAGATCAATTTAATATTAAGCCCTTAACTACTTCAGGCATAGAGATAATATTTTCAGGCATAAACTTCAGGATGTTTAGACTCCAAATGACTAACTAAACAATGTTTCTGTATATACGCAGCGTCACACAACGCGCAACCGTACCTTTTATCGTTATTATGTCTTCTCATATGCAATTTCAAAGAGTTTAACGTAGCTAACTTCTTTTTACACAACTTACACTCATAATTTTTTAACCCGCTATGCATATTCATATGCCTTTTCTTTAAATAATGTCTATCTGCTGTTTTGTAATCACATTTGTCACATTTGAATTTCTTCGGTGCATGAACTGATCTTTTATGACCCTTCAAACTATGAATTGTTTTATATTCTTTATGGCAAATGACGCATTTGAATACGGGCTTTTTGATGCCGTGCACTTTTTCCATATGCTCAGCTCTTTGCGTGTAACAACCATAAGGAAATGTCTCGGGGCATTGCAGGCATTTCACTACGTGTTTCTGATGCACTCTCTTCATATGGTGATACATCGTTGCTTTACTGGTTATAGTTCCACATATTTGACACGTAAGGTTGCTTTTTGCACTGTCACCATGCGCTTTTTTTATGTGCCGATTATATCTCATTTTAGACATGAATTTCTTGCCGCATTCACAGGTCAAATATCCAAAGTGATCGTTCATGTGTATTTTCAGATTGTGAAACCGGGGAAATTCCTTATTACATATATGGCAAGTTGGTAAGTCCGTACTCATGTCGAAACCTATCAGTCTCGTCGAAACTTTTACAGAAGTATCGTGGAACAGCTTACCGTGGATTGTGGAGAGGTGTTCTGTCAAAGAGTCTATAGTTTCCAGTTTTCCGTCGCATAGTTTACATTTTAGACCGCTTATGTCGCCGTATGCGTTGATTTCATCAGGCGATCTTAGAACCGTCTTGACGGTAGCTTCGCAGAAATTGGAATGGTTATGTTCTGTATGGTTTTTGAGTTTTTTGAACGTTATGAATCTTAATTCGCAGTAAAAGCATTTGAAAGTGGACAAACAAGTTCGGAACGGCAGGATGGTGGAATACTTTAGGACTTGAGCGATGTTTGAGCGGATGTTTTTATTGTCTAGTAGAACGGGATCGGGATCCTTGGCGATCTTTCGTTCTGGAACAAAACATGAGAAGATATTTTAATATGGAAACTACGTGGTTTTCGGACATTTCAAGTAATCACGCGACGTTACGTGAAGCTAAGCAAGAGCGCGCTAGTATTTTTCTTGATGAAGACTATTGATTGAAACTATGGTAGCTTGCCATAAAATCAAGCCATAAGTCTGCCATAAAACAATAATCGGCCAAGTACGAGTCGGACTCCCGCACGGAGGGTTCCGTACTATATGGGAGACCCCTTAAATATTTGTTTTATTTTAATTTTATTATTTATTATTGAAGTGAATATAAAACTAAGTATTCTGTGAAAATTTCAAGCATCTACCTGTTACTATTATTAATATAGAGCGAAAAACGTCTAAAAATTCAGGTTTGTTGTATGGAAGCCCCCCTTAAATATTTATTTAATTCTCTTTTTAGTATTTGTTGTTATAGCGGCAACAGATCTGTGAAAATTTCAGCTGCCTAGCTATCATGGTTCATGAGATACAGCCCGGTGACAGACGGACATCGAAGTCTTAGTAATAGGGTCCCGTTTTTCCCTTTGGGTACGGAACCCTAAAAACATCGCGTGAATGTATGTTATCAAAATCTGAGAACAATATCCGCCGTTAAGAGAAACACCCTGTGTAGGCCTATATGCAGCAGTGGACGATTTACGGCTGATATGATGTTGAATGGAATTTCAAAATATTGACATTTTAAATACAAAAATTACAAAACAAAATATTGACATAACATTGACATATTAATTATAAACTTACTACTTATTGCAATTCACTCAAAAAAATTGACATATTTTGAAAATGCTTTTTAAACGATTAACAATAAATCTGATTTTTGACCGTTTATTGTATGTCATCTTTACAAATTCTGCTATCACCCATTGAACATACTAGACAAACAATTTAGCAAGGTGCAATTGGCCACGAATGACAAAGAACCGAGGCAGAGATGGAACTACAAGAAATAGGCCTATACCCTGTAGTGAGACAAAGAAGGTAGATAATAATGGTGATCTGGTATCTGATAGCCCTGTATCAGATTTCTAAGCCGCCAGAAGTCTTCCGACATGCCTATACGGTTAAAACAACCGGGACCTACAATTTAACATCTCACCCAAGCCACGACAGCGTTCAGTTTCAAACGCCACCAGCGGTCACCCATCCCAAAACTGGCCGTGCCGAACGTTGCTTAACTTAATGATGATGAAGAAACAAAATAATAATATGATAACTATAATAAAGTACGGCTAAAACTCACGTTATAATTATACGGTCGATCCAGTGGGAATCCCACCGGTTTCGGAGTATATGTGTATGCGCCGATACAATATATTTTTTCGTAACCTTCGTAAATTGTAACGTTTGGTTGATGCAGCATTTCCCTACCTTTTATCCCGCTCCTACACATACCTACTTGCGTGTGTACGAGCAAGACCGCTACACACAAGCGCGGATTCTATGGACAGAGCTGCCTCTCGCGCTGGTGTGGAGAAGTGGAAGAACAGATTCGATCGAAAAGTGAATGGCGGCAACCGCTTTCGCTGTCGTATAAAAATTCAAAAACCCGGTTCAAAATTAATCGTCGTCATTGTGTGTGTTTACCTGTGCAACAATCGACCCAGGCGATCTCCAAGGAATCTAAAGGTACTGTGCACTCCTTTTCCCTTCGAAATCTGCATGTTTCTTTGACTACTCCCGCTACTTCGTTTTATTTCATCCACCGCATGCATCAACCAAAAATTATACAGTCCATTTAACTTTAGCAAAATCCGCGCAAACAACGTGAGTTTTAGCCGTATTTTATTATAGTTATGAATACTCACGGTAGTTTTCATGAAAAAATATGATACAATAAAACATAATGGCATGCATACCTTCCCGTCTGATCTTTTTCACAATAAATGTATTCTGTTTAGCCACAGTGAAGCTTGGAAGTCGAGCTTTGTCCAGGAGGGCTGTGACTGCGACTACAGGCGTCTTCCTTGTGCCCGCGTATAGTGCGTTATTTTTCATCGAACTTTGCAATCTTGCAATCTCACCGTCTGTAATGTTCAAATATGCTTGCATGAAGATTTTGAAATATCCGATTTATCACTATTTTGTATATGTGCGCGCAGGGTGTATTTCTCCAAGGCCATGTAGGATATCTTGTATACTGAGCGCCACACAAATCGACGGATGGGAAGTTAGCCGCAGATGACACTTCGCCGTGATTCGCTAATTATTGCGCATGTGTGCACAATGCGTAGGGAGCGCGCGGGAGGCATGAGGTTGGCGGGCGTGTGTGCCCCGGCGCGAGTCTCTCTGACTCCCGCGCATACCTATGTTTCGGCTTTTGCGCAGCGTTCTGCGCATAACTTCCCATCTGCCGATTTGGGTGGCGCTTAGTATACTCACTATTATGATTAACTTTCATTATGAGATCAACCTCGAAATCGCAAAAAATGAACTTAACTGAGTACCATACAATAAGTACATTTGACTGCCGACAATGAATGAAACAGCTATTTTTTTTCTCGATTTGGCCCCATAATAAAAGTTGTTGTCTTAATCATCCCCTTTCGGCTTAGTACAGGGTTAGCAGATAACCCTATACTAGGTAGTATATTCGAGAAAACGCTATTTTTGATGTCCTTTTATTAATTTTGTTCCGAAGCTCGGTTATTCTCTTATATTATTTACTTAAAATAATCCTTACCTATTTGCATTTTTTTCCTCATATCCGATTTTTCATTTCCCTTTTGAGATCCAGCTGACAATAGACGAACAGAGTCTAGAATGGACGAGATCGACACCTCGACTGGTTTCCTTTTGGCCGTGCATTGTATGCCATCGGTACTTATACTTTTATGTAGTGGCTCTTCTATTTCTTCTATCTCAGTTTTGATGTTGACCTCAGGGTCTGTAATATTAGAAAGTCATTTTATGCTATAAAAATATGTGGTAAGTCCCAATAATTTATATAATCGGCCAAGTACGAGTCGGACTCGCGCACGGAGGGTTCCGTACTGTATGGGAGCCTCTCTTAAATATTTATTTTATTTTAATTTTATTATTTATTATTGAAGGGAATATAAAACTAAATATTCTGTGAAAATTTCAAGTATTCATCATTTCATATATTATTCATCTACCTGGTACCATTATTAATATAGAGCGAAAATCGTCTAAAAATTCAGGTTTGTTGTATGGGAGCCTCCCTTAAATATTTATTTTATTTTGATTTTAGTATTTGTTATCTGTGAAAATTGCAGCTGCCTAGCTATCATGGTTCATGAGATACAGCCCGGTGACGGACAGACAGACGGACATCGAAGTCTTAGTAATAGGGTCCCGTTTTTTCCCTTTGGGTACGGAACCCTAAAAATATCCGAAAGAAAAACTGTTTCATGTTTTCAAACAACTATGTACATAGATGAAGAATTCCAATACGTCATCGATGTATGTATATTTGTACTGTAGTAAAAACAATCAGATGCCACACATCACATGACACATTATTATTTGACTGCTTCGGTGGCTCAGTGGTCAGTGACCCATACTTCTGGATCAAAGAGGCGTGGGTTCGATCCCCACTCAGGACAAATATTTATGTGATGAACATAAGTGTTTGCTCTGTGTCTGGGTGTTATTTAGTTACTATCTATATATGTATGTATTTAAAATAAAAAAAATTGGCCAAGTACGAGTCGGACTCGCGCACGGAGGGTTCCGTACTGTATGGGAGCCCCCCTTAAATATTTATTTTATTTTAATTTTATTATTTATTATTGAAGTGAATATAAAACTAAATGTTCTGTGAAAATTTCAAGCATTACCTGTTACCATTAATATAGAGTGAAAAACGTCTAAAAATTCAGGTTTGTTGTATGGGAGCCCCCCTTAAATATTTATATTATTCTCTTTTTAGTATTTGTTGTTATAGCGGCAACAGAAATACATCATCTGTGAAAATTTCAGTTGCCTAGCTTTCATGGTTCATGAGATACAGCCCGGTGACAGACAGACAGACGGACATCGAAGTCTTAGTAATAGGGTCCCGATTTTCCCTTTGGGTACGGAACCCTAAAAAAAGTAAATATAGTATATAAGTCTCTGGCAGCTACATCAAAAGCTTTGCCTAGTTTGGGGTCAGAGGTCATGTGTAAGATGTCCCCAAATATTTATTATTATATGATTTGATGACGATTGATTGATTGCTGATTAAAATCTTATTTAAATCAATATCGTTCACCGTAACGCCATGACGGTTCTCTTTTTGCACAAACTCCAAACTGTCCGGGTAGTCTACCCGTGACCACGATCGATGCAACTCGGTCGAAACGTCGGGATGATGAGGTATTAATTACCTAGTAAGTGTTGACAAGATACTCCAATTCCATCCATTTTTTAACCGACTTCCAAAAAGGAGGAGGTTCTATGTACGTCTGTATGTATTTTTTTTTTTGTGTATGTTCATTAATAATTTCGCCAATCGTGAACCGAATCGAAAAATTATTTTTTAGTTCGAAAGGGTATACTTCCTAGGTGGTCCCAATTAAATTCTACAGAAATCGGCTGAGCCATTTTTGAAAAATCAAAAATAAACAATTCGAGCGAAATATCCGAATTTTGTACACGATGGAAGGCGGTCTTACCATTTTTGGGGAAAATAATTATTTTAGTAAATAGATTGAAAATAGCTTACCTTGCTGCATTTTGTTTTGCGAATCAGACGTTATTCCAGATCCTCCAGCCGATATTACACGGACGGGGTATAAAAGTGACGAGACAGCGACTATAGTAGGCATCTTAACTTCGGCAGAGGGTGCTGTGTTGCCATTTTTTGATGTTGTACTTTTTTCTATTGGATTTTCCTTTCCGACATTTACAGTTTTGATATCGCTCTCACACTCTGTAACATAGAATTAGGCCCAATTATGAAGGCGCCATCGTAAATTTAATAGCAACGTAAAGAGTGTTCTCTCTATCGAATGTCTAAATTTAAAAAGAAACAGAAATATTCTAATTAGCTATTATATGGGCCTATTATGTTTATAAGGATTTGCATGGCATGTTCTTTTCAATAATGATTTTTTGCCAAAAACGGCAAAGCCCACCTCAATTACTGCAATTTAAATTCAAACAGGCCGTTCGAATCGATTCATCATCATTAGGGTTCTGTAGTAAAGAGCCCTTATAACTTCGTTGTGTCCGTCCGTCTGTTCGTCCGTCCTAATATTACAAAGCCTTATAACTAACAAATTTAATTTTATGAACCAAATTGCATGAAATTTGAGATTGTGATAGTTTTAGTATAGGTCTCAATTTAGAACAAGTAAAGTTTTAAAATGGTGTATTTTATTTAAGGGGTAGCTCACAAGCTACCCCTTAAATAAAAAAAAAAAAACATATAAAGTGTTGCCGCCCGAAAAAAAAAACCATATATGGGTCAAAATCAAAGAGGTGAGCATCTTAGGTTTTCAAATATTTGAGAAATTAAGTTTTCTTTTGAAGAAAACTAACAAGTGGAGTCTGTTGTGTCATTTGTCATGAACCTTTCCTGTGAAAAGGTACGCACAAAAATGTATATTTTAGAAATTCTACCAGTTAATAAGAATAATGCCAGGCACAAAAGTCATTTCGGGAACACTTTTTAATATTTTTTTAATAATAATATAACCAACGCATTTAAGAATCACCTAAGAAATTGTAATTAACCTGTTTCTAAATCGGATAATGTTGTTAATTTATATATTTTTTATTGAAAACATTTATTTTTCAAAGTAATCTCCATAAATTTTCAATTGGTGTAAATTTCGTTCCGAAATTTCAATTTATTGTATACATTTTTGCACTACGTTATATATTAATTATATAAATACAAAAGTTTAAAGGTCATTTCATATTGTATATATGCAAGATTAAGTGTAGCATTACTTATTGGTGATTTTTTTGCCGTTTTTGTGATGTTCCCGAAAATGATGCGAGTGTTCCCAAAATGACAATGAAGTTCTCTAAATGACGTTAACGTTCCCTAAATGAACGCAACACCCAGTTTTTGTCATATTATATGCAAATAAATAATATACATTTACAGAATTATACCTTTATTTGTACTTAAGGAATGAGGAACATGAGTATCAAAAATTTAACTTAAAATCTAATAACAATAAACTTTGTAGTTTCAATCAACAAACATTAGATATCAGGAACAATGCTTAAATCAAAGTGTAAACTTTGTTATAAAATAAACAGATATTAGGAAATAGAAACACATAATATCACAAAGTAACTTGAGTATCAAAGTGTGAACTTAAAGTCTAGCAACCTACTTTTCAAATATGTCCATATTTTCATCAAAACAATAATAGCTACGACTACCTTTTTTCTGCAATTTCGGTAAGTATGGGTAAAATTTTAACAACTTGTTCACCCCCTGTGAACAAGTTGTTAAAATTTTACCCATACTTATGCAACATCATTTTGTTCTATTTTAAATATTTTTGCTGAGTTCCGCTGACAACGAAGAAAGGTGACTTTTATTTCTCCATCTTCATCAACTGAGGTGTCAGCGACTGCAACGTATCTGTATTCATTTTTTTTATTTTCAGTTGGTACATTTACTAGCAAAAATGTCTTTGGACGTATCATGTTTGGGTGGAAGTTCTCCTTATCATCTCCGTACGATGTACCAGCATAAATATCGTCATTCTTTCCATGAAGTCGATCTGAAACCTTTTGGAGATCCTCATCATCTGAACTGTCTGATCCGTATACGGCGTCATAAATGCTTTTTCTATTGATGTGAGTGTGCGAGTTTCTGAATTGTCTAATTCAGAAACTCGTCATTCTTTTCTATGTCTAAATCTATCATTTCTTATGGCACTGGACTTTCTTTAGCTCTCTCTTCCACTGAAAATGCCTGTAGTTTAATTTCTCGCAATAATTTTGAAAATTGATACAGTAGTATGGAGACATCAGGAGCATTCTGCCACGTAATTTTAGTTACATTCATGATGCCCGGGATTGCATCTATTTTTTCGGGTATTACGTTTTTCATTGCAACTATTTCACCGTCAGTGACTTCATGGAGTGAAACAGATGAACTGTTTAGTAAGCGGACAAAATCTGCAGCTGTGTTGACATCGTTTCCTCGTAATACTTGGTCATCAGCAGTTTTCTTTAGCACTCCTCCTACACCATCCATTGGTCTTTTATCATATCATTTACACTCTTAACTTTATTTTCTGCCTTCTTTCTTTGGTAATATTCCCTATCTTTCAGTCTATTCATCTCTCTTTGTTCAGGTGTAATTTTATTTAAAAACTTGCGCTTCCTTGCATTAGCCTTTTCACGATATTTTGAATAAGTTATACTGTCCCCTTTTAATTTCTTTTTCGACTTCCTTTTCTTTTCATTTATATCGTTTTCCATGTTGCTCGAACTAAATGAATACCTAAAACCAAAATATTGCATGGTTATGATTTTAAAAGCATTAGAGCATCATTTTGCCCAAAAATTGTCATCTCGGGAACGCCCGTCATATACGTGAACGTTCCCGAAATGACCGTTCCCGAAATGACTATTTGATAAATATTTTCTTGTCACGCTTGACGCCTCCGTCTTAGATATTGGTTTTAGAGGTTATGAACAAGTGAGCTCTAATATTTATAAGAATTTTGCAAAAAATATGCAAATTTTCGGAAAACTTATCATCAAACAGCGTTCCTGTAGTGATAGAGAATTAAAGTACGCTTCACACATATCAATTTAAAAGGTACTTACCAACAAAATCAATTATTTTTTTCCGTAAACACGAAACACGCCTTTTGCTTCGCTAACGCCGCCTAGCGTGTTTTCTTTTATTTACATCGATCAACATCGACCGCGTTCACGGAATGATTTATTAAACGTCAGACAGCATTTGAATAGGCAAAATATGAATAAATTAAACTGCTATTAATATATTTTATACGTATATTTTTAATTTGATCATGTTCAAAGTTAAAATTAAAATATGACAATTTTAAGTCTTAATTATAAACATTTTTGACTTGTTTGAACTATGAAACATGGTATAAGGACGCGTTCCCGGAATGACTATTTCCACCTTTTTTGTTTAAAATCAAATAAAACATTAGCACAGAAAGATAAATAAGCTAAGTGCCGTGTAATTCTGCACAAAACCTTTATTTTGAAATAAATCTTTTAGTAGTATCGAGTTATTTTATTCAGATATGTTTGTCAGAAGCATAATGCTCACCTCTCTGATTTTGACCCATAAGTATATTTTTATTGAATGCTACCTTTTTCATTCACAAAGAATTTCTTTTTAAATATAATAATTTTACATCATAATAGTTAGAAACTAGAAAGAAGCTCAAGTAGATAAAGAGCAAGTAGATGATATAAAATACTGAAGGCGGGCAGCCCTAGTGCATGATACGTTCTGCGTGGACACGTGGCGCTGTAGCTGTGCTGTGCTGTATATATATTGCAAGGACGGGACCAAGTCATAATACTGTTAAGCTGGAAACATACTATGGACTTGGCCCCATCAGTACGGGTACGGCACAGCCACCGTAAAACGGCGCGGCACCGCCGCCATAACACGGCACGGCGCCGTGCCGCAGCACGATGACGGTGCGCCGCTCGCGCCTGGCTCGCGTCAGTTGATGTTTTTTTCAAAACTTGATATGATCATTCTAAAATACCCTTTCACTGCTGAGGTACTTTTTTTAAGGTGCCTGCTAAATCTAAAACGCACACGCAAGGCGCGGGAAGACGCTACCGCACACGCCTGGTGTGTGTAGTAGCCGCGGGGCGTGAGAATCGAAAACACAGACGTGTGTGTTTTCAGCAGTGAAAGGGTTAAAAAAAAATCTCATGGCCACATATTATCAGCGCTTCATATTTCTTTTTGAAATGGCATCCGCCTTGGTTGATTTTATAAAGATATGGATTCACCAAAACTTTTTCTGTTTCTGTTTTTTTTCATTCATCGTCTTAGTAACAAAAGGAGATGAACTTTTTTGCTGTCCATATCTAGACAAGCACAATCGAACACACCGACTGCGCGAAACATCGACGGACGCGAGCCAGGGACGGCGCACCGTCCACGGCACCGTGCTGCGGCACGGCGCCGTGCCGTGTTATGGCGGCGGTGCCGCGCCGTTTTACGGTGGCGGTGCCGTACCCGTACTGATGGGGCCAAGCCCTATCGGACGCGGCTGACAGACGCGACTGACAGCCGCAACTGATAGGTATCTAGATAATGACTATCCACTGAGCCATGCAAACTATCGGATATCAGTCGCGGACGTCACCTTGGGCTGACCTTGAGCGTTCGGACGTCCGAGAGAGATCAGGCACGCCGGATGTTTTGAAAGACTGTGCACACTGCTAAGTCGCGAGTCTTAAGACTGTGCACACTGCTAAGACGCGAGTCTGAAGACTGTGCACACTGCTAAGTCGCGAGTCTGAAGACTGTGCACACTGCTAAGTCGCGAGTCTGAAGACTGTGGACACTGCTAAGTCGCGAGTCTGAAGACTGTGCACACTGCTAAGTCGCGAGTCTGAAGACTGTGCACACTGCTAAGTCGCGAGTCTGAAGACTGTGCACACTGCTAAGTCGCGAGTCTGAAGACTGTGCACACTGCTAAGTCGCGAGTCTGAAGACTGTGCACACTGCTAAGTCGTGAGTCTCAAGACTGTGCACACTGCTAAGTCGCGAGTCTGAAGACTGTGCACACTGCTAAGTCGCGAGTCTGAAGACTGTGCACACTGCTAAGTCGCGAGTCTGAAGACTGTGCACACTGCTAAGTCGCGAGTCTGAAGACTGTGCACACTGCTAAGTCGCGACCGTCAGCCGCGTCCGATAGTATGTTTCCAGCTTTAGATATCGTTACCGTGCCTATTAAACTTACCCAGGAAATGAGCAGGTATTTTACTCTCCAGATCATCATCTGCTTCTTGCTTCACTTCTCCCGGCAACATGACATAACATTGGGTAGCCTCTTCTTTTTCCATAGGGGCTGAAAATAATCACTACATAGTATAAAACAAAGTCGCTTCCCGCTGTCTGTCCCCATGTATGCGGTTTTTTTTAATGGATAGAGTGATTCAAGAGGAAGGTTTATATGTATAATACACCTGTGCGAAGCCGGGGCTGGTCGCTAGTACAATATAAATTAATTATGAAGATTCTGAATTGACCGGTGTTTTAATAATAAATAAGTAATTATTTTTCGCAAAAAATCGCAACACCGACTTCCACCGTGTACAGAATTCGAATAGTTTGCACGAATCGATGTGACATCCATGTACATTATTGGTGATTTATCAAAAACGGCTCAGCCGATTTCGATGAAATTTAAATGGGACCATATAACCCTTTCGAACTAAAATAGATTTATTTAAATTGGTTTTTTATTGGCGGAAACATACAGACGAACATAGTACCGCCTCCTTTTTGGAAGTCGGTAAAAATATAACTTTTTAGAGGCTTATAACTTTAAGGTCATTTAGAAACTGTGAAAACAAACGTATAATCCTAGCGATGGACGAGCTGAATACATGAATTAAATAATTATTTTTCGCAAAAAATGGTAAAACCGTCTTCCATTGTGTACAAAATTCGAATATTTCGCTCGAATTGTTTACATTATTATTGATTTGTCAAAAACGGCTCAGTCGATTTCTGTAAAATTTAAACGGGACCACCTCAGTAGTATACCCTTTCGAACTAAAAATATTTTTTCTATTCGGTTCACAAATTGGCGGAATTATCTATGAACATACACCATACACTAAAAAAAAAAAGAAATACATATAGACGAACATAGAATCTCCTCCTTTTTGAAAGTCGGTTAAAATCACTCACATCGGATAATAATATGTAAAAAAACAGCTTATTTTTTTTGTATGGACAAGTTGGCGCCTCACATTTTGAAACTCATTAAATTATTTTTTTAAATGTCATCAAAATCGTTTTAAAATGGAGGAGTAATCGCGTAACATACATCCAACAAAAACATTTTCATGTGAAATGAAGCCAAGTCTAAATCACAGTTCCCACTATCAAAAAGTTGTCAGATCTCACGTAAAGCCAAGCTTCTAACTCTACACGCCTTACTCTACAAGTCCTTACTTCACAAACTCTACACCTTAGTCAATATATGTGACTTGGCCATATTTTTCATTAACAATATTTCATTAACCATCAGAGCAGAGTTAATGAAATTTTGTATTGTAGATAAGCTAAAGAACTTTAATAAATATGTAAAATTTCATATATATAGGTTAAATAGTTTTCGAGTTATGATGGGGTCAAAAGTGGCTCGAAATGGTTCGTGTAATATAACACACGTCGCGTCGCCAGTTCCTTTTTCTTAGACTTGGCTGGACACGCTTCCGCGTGTCTAGATATGCGGGAAGCCAAGGGTTATAGGCTGAATTAAACAAGTTGGTGGATGTGAAGTTAGCTACAAACTTGCGCAGCTTTATGTGAGCTTAGGTCAGGATTGGGTATTGCACAGCTTGTAGCTAACTTCACATCTGCCAACTTGAATGATTTGGTCTATAAAGCTAATTCTTTAAAACTCTACCTGTGAGGGCCTCACGCAACTGTTTGTGGGATGACAACACCATCTCTCTGAACTGATGCACTTCGTACAGGAAGCTGACACAAGGTGAACAGATGGGGAACGGCTTGTTGTCTCGTGACTCTATCTGAAAGACAACATTTTGAGTTACATATACAAAGCAAATTAGCATGTCGAAGTGGCAACGGGCACATCAAATATTTAGCTATGAATACAGGGTTAGCTGCCTACCCTGTATAGGCCGCGTCACACAAGTTGGCAGAAATGAAGTTAGCTACAAGCTGCGCAATATCCAATCCAGACCGAAGTTCACAAAAAGCCGTGCATAGATTGGATATGGAATTCAGGAAATAAAAACAGCTGTTTCATAAATTTAGCCTATTCCGAGTTGCAGTTTTGTATGGAACAGCTGTTTTTTTTCTCAAATTTTGGGTTGGCTCCATAATAAAATTTGTTCAAAATGTTGGTCTTAATCAGCCCTTTTTGGCATACTAAAGGGTATGCACATAACCCTGAATACAAAACTACTTACTTTTGTTTGCACACTGTGGCTATTATTTTGTTTTTAGGGTTCCGTACCCAAAGGGTAAAAACGGGAACCTATTACTAAGACTTTGATGTCCATCATGTCTGTCTGTCCGTCTGTCACCGGGCTGTATCTCACGAACCATGATAGCTAGGTAGCTGAAATTTTCATAGATGATGTATTTCTGTTGCCGCTATAACAACAAATACTAAAAATAGAATAAAATAAATATTTGAGGAGGCTGCCATACAAGAAACGTGATTTTTAGGAGTTTTTTTGCTCGCTATTAATAACGGCAAGAGGAATGGGGCTCCCACACGATGCGGAACCCTTCGTGTGCGAGTCCGACCCGCACTTGCCCGATTGTTTTTTTACGCATCTGATGTCACTTGCTGGTCCCTCTGAAAGACCAGCGCTGGTTGGTCCACAACCAGCATATGCTGAGGTGGGACTGGGTTGTAACAAAAATAAAATCAAGTAATTAGGATGTCATTGCATAAAATTTAAGATTTAAGGTTTATGCTGTTGGTTTTGCTGTGTTGTTTGTTTTATTTAATTTTATTTTTGTCCTAGTAAATAATATATTATACTATTTGCGACATTGTATAATGTGTACTGTGTTACTATTATATAAGTGTAAATAATTGTAACTAGACATTTTATAAGCCAATTGTATACCCAAATAAATAAATGTCAATTTGTCTCCTTAGTAGAATTGACAGCGGGCAGGTCAAATGTATCATAGAATGGATAGGCTGACTGAAGTAGAATTACTATTGCACTACATTACATGCATTGAATCACAGACTACTATAGATACTACGTATAACGACTACTACTACTATATAACGACTACTACAGATACTACGCACTGAATACACTAAATAAATTTGTCTAAGCCGGGTTAGCCTTGTCCAAAGTGCCCATTCCATAGTCTGACCAAATTATTACCACTACAAAAACTTAAAAATTACTTACAACCAAGTTCAAACATCTTTTAAACGAATCAATGTACACGGCTCCTTGTTGATGTCGGCCTTCGTGGAGGCAACAAACGCATTTGCCGAAGATACCACTGCTGCCTGCTTGCATCTTATGCTGGTTCAGAATCACCTAATTTGAGGAATGTGATGGTTTCCACCGAACAGATGCTATTATTTATGAAAAATCTTCAATTAACTTCTGATTTGTCGTTTTGCCCAGTTTTTGGCAAGATTTTTCATTAATTAAAAACTGTGATTAGTTCAAAAAACACACGGCCGACAAAATCAAAACATGTTACTCAGTGGTCTCACAGACTACTAATACTATAGTATACAGTACTCTTTGGATACTACCACAGACTACTATAGATATGGATACTACCAGTTTTATACAAAGTACTCTGTGGAGACTACCATGAAGTTTTATTACCTAAAACTTCGTGGATTCGAGGTGGATTCTTAATTATGACATTTCACATGACTATTTTTTTATTACTTTGGCTCCGTACACTCGACATTTGTTGGCTGATATTCCACTTTTACAGACAGATATAGGTATACCTACATTTAGTTTCTCTTTCCTCTTGTCAAGAGACACAACTTTACTCTGCTTTGGATTCCCCGTAATTTAGAGCATTTTACGAGTTGGCAAATTCAATAATTGTTTATTTGTGACTTCAGTGAAAGTGTTTCACAATTTCGCTAATGTCTTGTGTGTTTTTTATTGGTATCGCATCGCAGTTCTAGGCATGAAAAAAAGCACTATTAAAACTTTGTGTGTCATTGTCAAAGTATTTTAGGGATGGGTCAATTTATATTTGTTAATACATATAGAGCAGAATGACTTATAAATCTTATAATTTTTATCAAAATATAAAATCTATCTTCATAAGACAGGTTGAATTCTGTTTTTTGACGTGATAACGTCTTATAAATCGATGAACGCCAGCTGCACGCTCGATAAAGTGGCACGTTCAATCTGAGCCAATCGTGCAAGAGAGATATTAAATATTAGCGTTAATATCGCGCTAATATTTAATATATCGCTTGCACGATTGGCAGGAATGGAATAAGTAAAATAAAGTAAATTTTTATTGCTTTAAACTGTGTCAGTACAAAGATGTTACAAGTAGATTATTGGTATCAACAGTTTGTCCTAGCGGACATGCAATATTATGCAATAATATGGTAGCCATCCTAAGACTTAGATGGGTACCATAAGCATTACCATAGATGAAGAGCATTACAAAAATAATAATATCTATTTATATGAAAAATTTCGTTTCTTTAGATGTATTTACAATTGTACATGTACTTGAGATCAACCATTTAAAACAATTTATAACAATAATACCTATCTAAATATTAACTTCTTATGTTGTCTAAAAATCTTATGTTTAAAATATGTTATACTAAAAACCTGAGGTCATTCCTGGATATGTATATACATAACTTTTAAACAAAATTATTATGGCACAAAGTTGTTTTTTTTATAATGTAAGTATGGGCCCGATGCGCGACATAAGACGTTACTGTTGCCGATAACGTATCATAATTATAGTTACGTTATCGGCAACAGTAAGTTAATGTAACCTAAATTAAATGACTATTTAATAACGAGAGCGCGGAACCAGCAATAGACAGGTATATACAATCAGCCTAAGCATTTGGCTTGATTCAACAATTTTTTTTAAGACGTTGCGTTGTCACTTAAAATTGTGTACGTCCGTAAACCGGCTTTAAAGACGACCAATTTTTTTTTCTCTCAGCCGAATGGATTAATGTAAAAATTGCTATACATCATACAACGATACATGCACAATTACACAAAACGATAATATATTATGATGTCCTGATATAAAAAACATTTTTAGTTATTACTAGATGTTTCACTATACGATAATTACGATATACATAATCTAACACACCATTTTATTGTTACGAACACCTTTTTACACGAGACCAAGTCGGAATAGCATAAAAGTAATCGGCGTTTCTACGTTTTGTCGAAAATAAAACATTGTATTTTTTGTATCGGACAGCTAATATTATGTGTTTTCAGGGTTGGCCCCATAATAAATGTTTTTGAAAAATCAAAAGTAAAATTTTGTGAAATAACCAAATAAATAAAAATACATGTAGGTACATTGTTTACCTTTATGCGCATTGGTATAATAAGTAGAAATTAAAATCGATATCCATACTACCACATCACAACATTTTGACATAAACAAAATTAATTGACTCATACATTCAACATTTGTATTTCAATTTTCACAAAAAAGAAAAAAAAATTTTTTTTTCTTTTTTGTTTTACTAATGTAATAATATTAGATCCATTTTATTTTCACATCACTAGTCTTTTTCTTGACGTGTCCTACGACGGTGCGAAAGATCAGCCGTTCGTGTTTATTGTGATTTTTTGGTAGAAACAATGCCGTGATTCTTATTAATTTGAAGTAAATGAAGTCGCACTATATCTACGTTTGACCCATTAAAATGATGTGTGGCTTATAATCTTCTTTAAGCCCAAAACACTCACCGAATATGTTCCATACATTTTATTGGATGTGATTAAATGCTATGTTTACTGTTTATTTTATCGTGAAACGCACTATATACTGACGTGTAGCATTTACCTCGAACCTAACTAAACGTTCCACAGATGTAAACATTCAATTTTCATTCAAGAAACTTATTTAAATTTGGAAAAATGCGTGTAAACATAAGAAAAGTTTTCATCGTTTGTACCGTTTTGTTTTGTGTATGGATGTTTGGAGCCTTTATTAATACAGAGCAATGGGTCCAAAAGGTCGACCGGTACAGCCTCAGTTCGCTGGAAAAGAAAATATTGACGTTAGAAAAAAATATGGACAAGCAGTTGGAAGATAGTGGGAAACTATTGAAGAAATTGAAGAAAAGGATAAACAAAGTTGAATCTAAAAATGATGAGGATAGAGAGAAGATAATTCCAGGTATGTTTTACTATAATTAAAGCTATAACCCTTCTCCTGACTGCTCTGTAGACCAATAAGCCTCTGACATGAGAGGACAGAAATCATCAAAAAAACCTGAATAAGATGGACGAATTAGGTATGTGCCACAATGTGTGTGTGTGTGAGTGATGACCCACTTCCAACTGTGAAGTATTTATTTCAACAAAATGTTAATAGCTATAAAGTGAATTGCAACTATCAGAACTCCATATTAATTATTATAACCTTGTCATAAACTTTTAGGCAGCTTAACAACTCTGAAGGATACAAAGGCTCAACAGCTCTGTTCAGCTGGATAATTAAAAAGACACATCTAACATCTTTCGTTTCAAATTTAAAATGCACAATTATACGGGCTTTTGCCTTTAGAGTCTCGTGATTTGTAACATTTAATTTATATTAGGTATATACAAATATATAAACTATAAATTATATTTTGCGAGACTCGAAAAGCCCATCTACCAGTATACGCTTAATTTCGAAATAAAAGATGTTAGATGCAACTTTATACTATCCAGGGCAAGGCTGGCCCTTAAGATTTTCCTTTTTTTTTACCAGAACTCAGTCTCAACCAACTGTTCTTCTGCGGGAATTTAGATAATATAATTTTTTTCATTAGAATTTATAATAGTGCCTTTTAAAATGTCTATAAACTACACTAACTAATGTTAACTAATTATTCACATAGTTTGCCATTCAATACTACAGTTGCGTAGATGTAGACCTTGGGAGTGATAACCACAGTGACACCAGTACTCTGTAAATGAGCAATAATGATCTGAGCGGTTCTCAAAGTTTTTTACTTCTGACATAGGTATACTAAGCGCCCTACAAATCGGCGGATGAGAAGTTAGCCGCAGACATAGATTAAATTATATTACTATTATTAATCTATGCCGCAGATGACACTTCGCCGTGATTCGCTAATTATTGCGCATGTGTGCACAATGCGTAGGGAGCGCGCGGGAGGCATGAGGTTGGCGGGCGGGTGTGCCCCGGCGCGAGTCTCTCTGGCTCCCGCACATACCTATATTTCGGCTTTTGCGCAGCGTTCTGCGCATAAC
Organism: Hypomecis atomaria; assembly: GCA_964007245.1. NCBI lineage: Eukaryota > Metazoa > Arthropoda > Insecta > Lepidoptera > Geometridae > Hypomecis > Hypomecis atomaria. The sequence goes on along the minus strand of OZ023308.1, from coordinate 4,788,567 downwards.
TTCCCATCCGCCGATTTGTGTATTTTGTGTGTAGATTTTTGCTTATTTTTTTCTGTCAAGTACTTTTTATTCACTACCATAAGATATGACACATGTACTTAGATACATACTGTTACGAGATGGGTTCTTGGATAATCAGTTAAAACGCCGATTATTCACTTTGCACTTTATTGCACAAAATCACAGTACACACGACACAACTGGTTCGCACAACACTTCACACTGGCACGAATATTCACACAACTAGTCACTTCACAATCACGGGTACTGCACTTGAACACGAGATGCTTTCGCTTCGGGATAAACGCGATAACTGCGACGAACGAAAACCATCGCCCTATTTATATCGGAACAAGGGTTCTCTAGAAATCTGTAGAATATTTGGTGCCATTGTGACTGACAAAGTAAACAAGTGTAAAGTTCGAGAATCCCTATTGTTCTCAATTATTACGAAAACACCAAAAAAAATCTAACAAACAACAAACAATAGACGCGACACAAAGACCGGTGCCGCCTGAGTCATAAAACCATAAATCTCACGGTTAGGTGTAAACAACTCGCCGCCCGTAATTACCGCGCGCGGCGCGGTTTACTGCATAACAATACTAAATCATCTACAGACTATTGAAGGTCTAATGAAAATCAATTTTAATCACCCATATCATTTAGTTGATTATAGACCTTGTCTTCTAGAGATAATTCAAATGCTTGATTCTATTGCTAGTTGGCTTGGCAGCATGCCCAATATGCTGCTAGCAGTACTTAGCAATGCTTATAATATGTTGTAACTTACTATTGTAACTTAATATGTACTGTACCTTTGTAAATAGACCATTGCTGAACATTATGTTCTCTGCAAAAATAAGTAAGTACTTAAGTATTATGTTAAAATTATCCAAATCCTGCATTTAAAAATATTCTTAATCATTAGTTTTTGATGTTATCTCACAACCTTTGACTTGTGTCGTGGCACAAATGTGTTAAATAAGGAAAAATTAGAAGAGTATTATGTTTCATGATATGTATGTGAAGTTTTATCAGTTCAATTTTTTAGGGTTCCATACCCAAAGGGAAAAACGGGACCCTATTACTAAGACTTCGATGTCCGTCTGTCCCTCTGTCTGTCTGTCTGTCACCGTGCTGTATCTCATGAACCATGATAGCTAGGCAGCTGAAATTTTCACAGATGATGTATTTCTGTTGCCGCTATAACAACAAATACTAAAAAGAGAATTAAACAAATATTTAAGGGGGGCTCCCATACAACAAACCTGATTTTTTAGACGTTTTTCGCTCTATAGTAATAATGGTAACAGGTAGATGCTTGAAATTTTCACAGAATATTTAGTTTTATATTCACTCCAATAATAAATAATAAAATTAAAATAACAAAAAATAATAATTTGACAGCCTCGGTGGCTCAGTGGTTAGTGACCCTAACTTCTGGGTCAAAGAGGCGTGGGTTCGATCCAAACCCAGGACAAATATGTATGTGATGAACATAAGTGTTTGCTCTGTGTCTGGGTGTTATTTAGTTACTATCTATATAAGTATGTATTTAAAAATAAGTATATGTAGTATATCAGTCTCTGGCAGCCATATCACAAGCTTTGCTAAGTTTGGGGTCAAAGGCCGTGTGTAAGATGTCCCCTAATATTTATTTATTATTTAAGGGGGGCTCCCATACAGTACGGAACCCTCCGTGCGCGAGCCCGACTCGTACTTGGCCGATTATTATTTTATAGGTACTATGAACATATTATATCACACTTTTCCTGTCAAAAAAATCTTGTCATATTCGATTTCTCCCTTAGTTATTAATACAGTACATCATTTTGGAATCGTTCAAATTCTCTACGTTTGATGGCAGTGAAACACAAGACATTGGCAAAATTGTGAAACACCGTCACAGAAGCCACAAACAAGAATTGAATTGAATACTGTAACATTACTTTATACAGGATTTCAGGATCTGACATTGTAAGGACAGGGACTTTTAGAAGTTTGTATACATATTATATTACTATTATAAACAACTTCAACTATGGGACTGACACTTTGTATAGTAATAATGTAAATTTGGGACAATGTAAAAAAAAATACTGAGCGTCTGGTGGACGCGACGCGTGACCAAAATACTGGTTTTTATTTGGCCCAATGTGCAATGCATTGCCATTCAGCGTGGCAATACTGCCAGCATGCTTGGTATGCTGCCAACTGGCAGTGGGCTTGAGCATTTGGATTATCTTCAGACCTTCAAGGGTCTGTGGATGATCCAATTGCTTTTTATGTAGTAGTCGTTTCGTTTATGTAGTTTTGGTTTGGGTGGCGCTTTGGTCGCGTCTGTCTAGCCGTCCGATAGTAGAAAGGGGCAGGGGGATTTCGCGCAGCTTGTTGCTAATTTCACAGCCGTCAAGAATCTTGATTCGGTAGATACTGATCATTCATTTTGAGAAACATTGTTACATGATTATGATGATGTTAAGCTGATCATTCATTTTGAGAAACACTGAACTTGATACAGATGTGTCAACAAATAATATAATAGTTGTGTTTGTCTGCTTTTAGTTGCTCTACAAATTTTATTTTTCCGTAATGTTTATTTTTCCTTTTAGCCACGTTGTTAGTGATGTCTGCCTTTCTTATTGTCGCCCCAGATAGAGGGCAATGCTTTTAGAATGTTAAGATGTCTGCAAACTATAACTTGTAGGCCGAATCATACAACTTGGCGGCTGTGATGTTAGCTACAAGCTGCGGATAACGCAATCCTCGAGCAGCTGTTAAGGTGGAATGCTAGAGGCAGCGCGCCAATTTTTTTTTTGGGTTTATTTAGCGATTTCTTACTGTCACCTTAAATTGACGAAAACTGTTTCTGATAGAACTAATAGCTTATTTTTCATAATTATCACTTATTGGTTTATTTTAGCGAAATCTGTCAATTGGTTAAATTTCATCATAATTTTGGCTGAATTAACCGTTTTACATAGATTGACTATTATATTATTGTTTTTTTTTTGTATATGATATACTAGCGACCCGCCCCGGCTTCGCACAGGTGTATTATAAATACATATAAACCTTTCTCTTAAATCACTCTATCTATTTAAAAAAACCGCATCAAAATCCGTTGCGTAGTTTTAAAGATATAAGCATACACGGGGACAGGCAGCAGGAAGCGACTTTGTTTTTATACTATGTAGTGATGTTAACATGACTTAATTATAGCCGCAAAATCAGTTTTTGTAAATCCAAGGACTGCAAAAAACCGAAAAAAATAATAATTTCGCGCGCTGCCTCTTAGCGCTTCACCTTAAGTGAGTTTCAGTCAGGATTGGGTTATCCGCAGCTTGTGGCTAATTTTACATCCGCCGACTTGTATGATTCGGCCTATATACATCAAAACTAACAACTTTTGTTCTGCGACTTTTGTCAAAACTCGAAAAAAATGTTCTATAGGAAAATATCGTTCACCCGCGACAAAATGTATGGAACAGCTGTTTTTTTTTTGAGTTCTTACGAAAGTCGCTGAACAAAAGTTAGTTTTGATGTACATAATAAGCCTTTAAAAGGGTGCTAATTGATTAGAAATAACCCTGTATACGTGCCATTTTTTGTCGAAAATTAAATATTTAGGTACGAAACAGATACGCCCACCAGCATCTGGTAGTGAATGGATTTATCTGAACCGCTGATAACTTGGGCGCCACATGATAACAACTTGAGTTGGGTGGGAATTCCAAAATACAAATTAATATGTACTTAGTGTAATCTAAATTAATGTACGTTTCATCGGCCTTTAGGCGGCCTAAAAACTCTGACACCAGGGATAGCCTGGCCTATACGAACTTAATTACTTATTCGGTAAAACGTATGGAATGGCTGATGTTTTTTTACCGAACTACCAAAAAGGAGGAGGTACTATGTTCGTTTGTATGTATTTTTTTTGTGTATGTTCATCGATATTTTTGCCAATTGTGAACCGATTTAAAGAAATATTTGTTAGTTCGAAAGAGTAAGTATACTCCCAAGTGGTCCCATATAAATTTTATCGAAATCGGCTGAGCCGTTTTTGAAAAAAACAACAATAATGTTCGAGCGAAATCCGAATTTTGTACACGATGAACATTGATAATTTCGCCAATTGTGAAACGAATCGAAAAGTTATTTTTCAGTTCGAAAGAGTATACTCCCAATGTGGTCCCATTTAAATTTTACAGAAATCGGCTGAGCCGTTTTCTATAAATCAAGAAAGTAAACAATTCGAGCGAAATATTCGAATTTTGTTCGCGATGGAAGGCGGTTTTGCCATTTTTTGCGAAAAATAATTATTGACATATGTAGTTCGGCCGTTCAGAGAATGCGTTCCTGACACGTCATTTTGAAAAAATGTTTTTGGCCGATATCTCGGAAACTATGTACTTAAGGGCAAAAAACATTAAGATCATTATTGTAGAAAATAAAATTTCGCAAAATGTTTTTTGCCCCTAAGTAAGTAAGTACATAGTTTCCGAGATATCTGCCAAAAACATTTTTTCAAGATGACGTGTCAGGAACGCATTCTCTGAACGGCCGAACTATAGTATAACTGACGGACTAATTATATTTTTTTTGTCATCCTGCCTAAGTTCGAGACCTTTAGGCATAAAAAACTCTGACACCAGGAGGCCTAGCCACCTATACGAACTTCCTTATACACTGCTTTCTAAGCCTAGTATTACTCGTAAATGTACGGCTCCAACGATGAAAGAGATAACCCAATTTCTGCAGGTATAATGGCAGTTTTATGTTCATTGCATCATTCTATTGTAGATTACAATGTACGCTGACGAAATTACCCATGAAAACATTAAGTACTTAACCAAACAACTTTTGTTCCGATAACTTCGGATGAAAATTGATATAAAACAAGTTATTGAAGAAACAAAATGGTACAACTGTTTATTACTTTGGTTAAGTACTTAATGCGTAAAAACGATCAAATAGAGAAACTGTATGTTTTGTGCAGAAAATGCTATCGTGGCTCCCTCATTCAAGTGTTCTGGCTAGTTTATCGTTTGAATTGCACGAATAGGTACCTAGAACTTTTATTGGTATTTTGTATTGGGTATTGGTAATACCATTGAAATCATTGAGAGGCATTCGTTTATATTTTTTTTATCGCGAATAAGTCCGCGCTTGACCACCAACTCGCCTGATGGTAAGCGACGTTGTGGTCGTAGATGAAGCACGCAGACCTAGAAGATACCTATTCACTCTGACCTTGAAAAGCTTTAGATTATATCTATTAGGAAACAAGAAAACAGGAAGACTGTTCCATTCCCTGGCGGTACGAATCAGAAAAGTTGAGTCAAATCGCTTTGTACGTATCGAAGGAAAATCGACAGTGTAGGGGTGGTAATGTGGCGTCCTCCTACTTGTCCTGTAGTAAAAAAAGGATGGTAGGATAAGGTCATGCACACTCTCCTAAATGAATCCTATAAAAAATGGACAGACTCAGACAGATTGAAAAATTAAAGTTTATAAAATTAAACCGGGCACGCGATCACTTATACATGTTTGTCTAGAACTGGTGTACCAAGCCGAAAGGAGCTGATTCAGACTGAACCTGCTGATTGAATTACTTATGCCGCCTGAAGGCCTCTGACATGGCTAAACGGTTAATACAACCGGGACCTACAATTTAATGTGTCATTTGAGTCACGGTAGCGCTCAGTTGGAAATGCCACCCGTGGTCACCCATCCAAATACTGACCGTGCGGAACGTTGTTTAATTTCGGTGATCGCTGAAGAACACCTAATCTAACTACGCTACGATGTACACGATATAATAGTAGTTTATGCAACTGTCATATAATTAAGGGTATTAAAACACGAGTGTGAGTTTATGAAACGAGCGCAGCGAGTTTCATAATAGTAACGAGTGTTTTAATACCCGTGTTATATGCAGTTGCATACACTACTTTATCTTCACTAATAAAAATAAAAAAACATATTGCGAAACATTAAATTCACGCGTACGTGTATTGTCCCAGTGAACTTGGCGCCATTAAAATCTAACCAATGAGAGCGCAGCTGCGCGCGCAGGGCCAATCAGGAGCGAGCGCGCGATGTTATAATGAGATTTTACGATATCGATGTGGATATTATAACATCATGTGAAATTGCTTAAATTGAGTGTTTTGTTGTCTGCGCTATAACAGTAGTCATTATAAGTCAAGTATTGGAAACATAAGTAGAATGTTACAACATTAGTGTAGATAAAATAATTTACTGTTGTGGCATTATTATTTTTGACCGACTAAACGGAGGAGGTACTCAATTCGACGCGTATATTTGTTTTTTTTTTTATGAGTAACCACGCATAACTTTTTATATATGTAGTGGTCTGATTTCGATAACACACTTTTTTTTTATTGGAAAGAATATACTTCGAAGTTGGTGCCATTTAAATTTTATCTAAATCGGCTGAGCCATTTTTGATAAATCAACAATAATGTAAAAATGCTACATCGATCCGTGCGAAATATTCGCGAATTCTGTACACGGTTGAAGTCGGTCATGCCATTTTTTGCGAAAAATAATTATTATAGCAAAAAGTCAATTAACACAATCCTAACAGCCTAGTGAAAACCAGTTCGTTCTAGAGTCGTGAGCGTTTGGTAGCGCCTGCCAGCGCGATTTTTATCCATACGTACAATATCATGAATTTATTTGATGTTTCAGATTCATCAAACCCAGTGCTGCCCGTACTAGTGATAGCGTGTGACCGTGTGACGGTGCGTCGTTGTCTCGACAACCTCATCAAGTTTCGACCTGACAAAGAAACATTCCCTATCATAGTTAGCCAGGTATGTATCCTTACTATACCAGCTGTCATGAAATGTGTCTACCAAGCTCTCAATGCAATACGGCAGATTTTGAGGAAAGACGCCCAGTGGCCTCTAATCCTCCCTTAAATAGCCATCCCAAGCCTTGCATTGTAAATAGTAAAATAAAGTGACATTCTGAAAGCTATGAGAAAGCTTTATTCAAAGACTTATATGTTTCTGACATTATGACTTTGGGGGCACTTTTTTTTCGACTTTGGCGACCTATAGGTATATTTCACTCATGGTACATGCGACAAAAATGGTTGAAGATACCTTACAATCATTTTAGAAACCCTATTCAACTATACCCCACATGATGGGGTGGAAAAAAAATTTCATCCCCACTTTACATGTATGGATGATCCTTAAGTAGGTACTAAAACTATCATAATGTCAAATTTCATGCAATTTGGTTTATAAACATGTTATAAAGCTTTGTAACATTAGGACGGACGAACGGACACAACGAAGCTATAAGGGTTCCTCGTTTTACTACGGAACTCTAAAAAGTGCAAAATCACAGACTGACACCATGACTGGAGTAACTAAATAAAAGCATGTAATAAATAACAACCTTTCGTGTTTTACAGGACTGCGGTCACAACGCCACCTATCAAGTAATAAAGTCATACGCCGACACGGACCCTTCAATAACCGTGGTCCGACAGCCGGACCTCTCCGAAATTGCCCTACCCACTGCCAAAGTGAAATTCCGGGGATACTACAAAATAGCCAGGCACTTCAAGTTTGCTCTCAACCATATATTCAAGGAGCTGGGACATGAGGCTGTTATTATTGTAGAAGGTTAGTGTTTTTACTTATCTACAAAGGTATATCCCACTTCTGAAATTAGGTACTTACTTCCTTTAAACAACTTCTATAAACTGTTATACTACTGTGTATACTGTTATAATACTGGCCCGACTGCCGAATGTCTCTGAGATTTCTTTAACCAAACCTGAAGTGAAATTCCGAGGGTACTACAAAATAGCCAGGCACTTCAAGTTCGCTCTTAACTATACACCACTACTTTTTATGAACATCTAAAAAAAATTTGGGGGTATCAGTGCACGATACTAAACATATATATGCAATAAAAAGTTAATAAATCAATATCCTAAAATTATCCCTTAAAAATTGAAATAATTGGTTAAATTATTTGCTAGCCATGTTGCAAGACTTGTAGGTAATAAAATTGTGGGCGGGCTTTTGCGAGCGAGAGAGCTAGCAAAGGGAATGAATGCAATAGCGATACATGAATGAAATTGACATTATGTGCATAATTTTAGGATAAAATAAAACCTAAATAAATAGGCTACCTAAGATCTTTTTTAAATTTTAACTGTACACATATGTTTTACATCGTGTACTGATACCTACATTTTTTTTAGATGTTCATAAAAAGTAGTGGTATTTAAGGAGCTGGGACATGAAGCTGTTATTATTGTAGAAGGTTAGTGTTTAATCCATTTTTAAAAATATCCCACTTCTGGAATTAGGTACTTTCTTTGAATAACCATAATACTAGTGGTTCGGATCAATCCGAAAAGTTACTACTTGTGTGAAAAAGGAAACATCGATGTTTTTAACAATCAATGTTTTTTTATGACCGGTTGCATTCCTACTGGCGTTGTCTACTGTGAAATGCAACGTCAGCAGAACCCAACGCCAGGGCACCTACATGATACATAATGTGACTGCCTCGATGGCTCAGTGGTTAGTGACCCTGACTACGGGATCAAAGAGACGTGGGTTCGATACCTTCGCAGGGCAAGTATTTATGTGATGAATATTTGCTCTGTGTGTGTTATTTAGGTATTGTCTATACAGGGTTATTTCTAATCAATTAGCATCCTCTTAGGGGCTTATTCTGTACATCAAAACTAACAACTTTTGTTCTATAACTTCTAATAATTTTCAAAAAAAAAGTTGTTGTTCCATAGAAAAATATCGTTCACCCTCGACAAAATGTATGGAACAGCTGATTTTTTTTTGAGTTTAGACAAAAGTCGCAAAACAAAAGTTGTTAGTTTAGATGTACAGAATAAGCCCCTAAGAGGATGCTAATTGATTAGAAATAACCCTGTAAAAGTATGTATTTAAAAATATGTTCAAGTAGTATATCAGTCTTTGGCAGCCATATGACAAGCTTTGCTTAGTTTGATGCCAGAGACCATGTGTAAGATGTCCCCTAATATTTATTTAATTATGAGATTTTGCAAATGGTTTATTTTGTCATTTCAGATGATTTGGACATATCGCCGGATTTCTTCGAATATTTCCTCGGCACGTATCCTCTGCTACTCAAAGATCCTAGTTTGTGGTATGTAAACTTATTTTTAACTGATGATCCAAAAAGAGGGGTGTCATAAGTTTAACATGCGTTGGTGGGTGTCTATGTGTGTCTATACGAGTATAATATGTGTAGACTAATTCTGTTCTGAACCATTGCTTGTGTTTCTTTGTTTGGCGATGTTGTCTTGTAATATTTTTATGTCATTAAAAAAACTGTAATCTAAGGGTTATCAAAATTTAATTAGTTTGTAATTAATTTGTACTTAGCAGCGCCATCTAGAAATAATATACATATTTTCAAGCTTTTTGCGACGTACGATTATTAGTATTGGAATTGCTGGTCTACTTGAATAGGTTAGTCTATGATATTATTAAGGATACCAAAGTTGAATAAATAAATAAAATTAATTGTTTTATAGGTGTATATCAGCGTGGAACGACAACGGCAAGAAAGACGTTATAGATATGAGCAGACCGGATTTGTTGTACCGTACTGACTTCTTCCCCGGACTCGGGTGGCTACTGAGATCACAAACATGGCGCACTCTGGAAACAAAATGGCCGCCCGCGTGAGTATATTACATTTATAGAGGAGTACTGGGTAGGCCGAATCATACAACTTGGCGGGTGTGGTGTTGGCTGGAAGCTGTGGATAACCCAATCCTCGCGCTTATAGCTAACTTCACATCCGCCGACTTGTATGATTCGACCTATACTGAGTTTATGTAGGTATACTTTTATCTATATTTATCTACACGTCAGACATAATAATATTCTAGAATATTATTGTAGTGATTATTCTAACCAACTTTTAATATGGGATCAATAGTGAAAAAAAGGCTCTTTGGAAACAAAATGGCCGCCTACGTGAATGCAATAGATATTGAAAGAATAAATAATTTTAAAAATGTAACTTGAAAAATAGCTTTTGAGATCCTGGATGTCACGTAGCAACAGAGTGCTAGTCAAGACAAGTAAAACGAGCCCAAACACGACGGGTCTAACTTGTTTAGTACAGGAGTTCCTACGGCCACCTTCCGACTCCATCATCAGATCAGCTCCATGGTGCCATATTATTGCATTTTCACGCGATATACATATGCGTGCAAAATTTCAGCTCAATCGGAAACCGCTAAGTTGGGATTCCACCTAAACTTGCATAGGTATATACATACATAGGTACACCCATTGCAAATTAAATAAAAGCTTGTAAAAATGTAAACTTATTCAAACGAATTTCAAATATTAGTTGTTCTGTGCAAGGGGCCGTTAGTTGTTATTAAAATAACCCGTTATTTCGCAGATTCTTCGACGACTGGCTTCGTAACCCGGAGAACGTGGACCATAAGGCGTGCATACGACCTGAAATATCTAGAACATACTCTTTTGGCAAGGTATATAATTATGTTCAAAAACTTTCTAATGTAAAATGTTGCCAAAACGAGACCATAACGCTCGCTCTGTCAAAAAGTTATCAAAGGACACTTCCACTAATTGTATGGAGGCTGGTATAGTAATAATCAAAAAATCTAACCACAGCATGCGTTACATCTCCAGAAATTACATCTTTTTCTGAGTCTATTACATCAGTTAAAATAATAATTAAATTATAAATTAAAAATTTAAAAAACCCCCGACACAAAAACATTTCAACAAACATTTGTAGAATTTTGGTTCTTCCATCCCCACTTTAACCCACCATAACTCTTAAACGGCTCAATCGATTTTTATAAAACAGCTAAGAACACTCTCGATTAAGTCTCCTTTCATCCTAAAAAAACTAAAATGAAATCGGTTCAGTGGTTCAGGCGCTATGATGCCACAGACAGACAGACAGACACACAGACAAACAGACACGTCAAACTTATAACACCCCTCTTTTGCGTCGGGGGTTAAAAAGAGAGCCCTCCGATTTTTTTCAAATTAGTAAATAAATAAATATTTTGGGGACATCTTACACACGGCCTCTGACCCCGAACTAAGCAAAGCTTGTGATATGGCTGCCAGAGACTGATACACTACACTAGCTTAAAACCCGCGGCTTTGCCTGCGTTGTCTTAGTACTTGCTTAAATTATAATAGCCCGCGGTTTGGCACTTTTTGTCTTAGCACTTGTTTTAAGATTCAAGATAATTTATTTGTCAGAAACATGGTAGTGTAAACAACATACAAAGTCGCATACAGATTTCCGGAGTGCAAAAAATGCATGCTCTTGCCCATTGTGGCATACAAATATAAAAAGCATAATTACACGTTAAAAACATTATAAGCAAAAACAGCCAGACATAGAGCAAACATCTATGTTCATCACATAAATATTTGCCCTGGGTGGGGATCGAACCCACGCCTTCGAGGCAGTCAAATAATTTCTAATTACTTAGGATAAATAAATAATTTGGCAGATTAAGTAGATTATTTCTAGCAACTCTGATTAAGCAATCTTAAAATGGCTAAAATAAAAGCATTTTTATCAATTTGACCCAATTCTTAATGATTTTTTTTTGAAATATTGCTCTAACTGTATGAACCAACTTTTTATGAATCCTACGAGTATACTCGTATATCATCTTCTTTTTATTCTATCATTCTTTATTATTATATCATTCTATTCTAATTCTAATATATCATCTTGAATTTGTCTGAATAATATACCATTTGTTGACGTATCTTTTCGTGTAGAGCCCAGCTTCTAAATCTACACGCCCTTACTCTACAGGTCCAATTTTACAAACTCTACACCTTAGTCAAAATATGTCCGTTGGTTGTTTCCCTACCGTCATTTTATTTTGAACCCCCGACGCAAAAATGACGGGATATTATTCGTTTGACGTGTCTGTGTCATCGTAGCTCCCGAACGGACCGAACCGATTTTGATTTTGTTTTTTTTTTGTTGTTTGAAAGGTAAATAGTCGGGAGTGTTCTTAGAAAAGTTTCATCAAAACCGGTTCAGCCGTTTCAAAGTTATTAACTTTTTTGTATGTTTGTTTGACATGATAACGTCTTATAAATCGTAGAACACCGGCTGCATGCACGGAACAGTGTCACGTTCCGCCTGAGCCGAGCGTGCAAGCGAGAGCGCGGAACAAACATAGAGAGGCACGATCGGGCTAAGCGTGCGGCTTGTTTCAGTTGTTGATTCTACAATGTTTTTTCATGACGTTATGTCGTAAAATTATCGTCTGCAAACCGAATTTACAGACAACCATTTTTTTTAATTTTAATGATGTTATGTCCATTTATAAACACGCTGTAATATTTATTTTCAGGTCGGCGTGAGTAAAGGCCTGTTTTTCGACATGCACCTAAGAAATATACAACTCAACATGGAATTCGTCGAGTTCACCAAACTCAACCTCAGCTATTTGCTAAAGGTAACTTACAAAAATCGGCCAAGTGCGAGTCGGACTCGCGCACGAAGGGTTCCGTACCTTATGGGAGCCCCATTCCTCTTGCCGTTATTAATAGCGAGCAAAAAACTCCTAAAAACCACGTTTGTTGTATTGGGCGTCCACTTTAAATATTTATTTTATTTTTTTGTAATAGCGGCAACAGAAATACATCATTTGTGAAAGTTTCAGCTGCCTAGCTATTATGGTTCATGAGGTACAGCCTGGAGACAGACAGACAGAAAGACGGACATCGAAGTCTTAGTAATAGCACAGCCCGGACACTCCGCGATTTTTCATACAAAATCTGCTGTCTTAGGCACACTAACACAGTACTTACTCACAGACAACACACATACGCACGGTCGCTACACGTGCGTCTGTGTGCGGAACGTCTATGGCTGTCAGCGATCACCACAACGTGACGTCATGCCGCGTGAGTGAGACAGTTGCGTATTCAATTTGCAAAAATGAATATAAATCTAGTGCTTAAAAAGTATATCAATTACTTAATTTGGAAGTATTTTAGCAAAAATTAACCGATGTAATTCATTTGAAAGAAAATATCAAGAGGAAGTTACCGAATAATGTAAAATAAGTTTCTTTTAGTTATCCTTAGGGAAACATTAAAATTTCTTGTTTTGTTACGTATCATTGATATTCAACCATACACAGTACAAATCTTCCCTATTGTCACAGTCTAGGTAGTTTTTATTAGAAAATCCACCGGCCAGTGCAGCCCACACGCGGCGTACAAGCCCCGTCCGTCGACGCGGGGTGGAAGTGAGGAAGACTCAAACGGGTGGGGGGTAACGAGTGGCCGTTCTATACGTAGTATTATTATATATTCTTTGGTAATAGGGTCCTGTTTTTACCCTTTGGGTACGCAACCCTAAAAACTTTTCAATTCTGATTTTTCAACCCTCGAAACGGAGGAGGTTATCAAGTCGACGCGTATATATTTTTTGTTCATAAATGAACACTTGCTCGAAGATGAACACGCATAACTTTTTTATTTTTTGTTCCTTTTAATATCATAAATTTTATTGAAATTGATTCGTTTGGTTTTTAAAAAATCACAAATAATCTAAAAAATTTAATACATCATTTCGAGCAAACTATTCGAATTTTGTACGTAATCATATCAAACGTTAACGCGATCAAGCAGGTTTCGAACATTGGTAAAATCTGCCACTTGGCTCTCAGTATTTAGTTGCAATCGCGTACAAATAATAAAATTGGTTGCCCAAATATCGGAAATTTAATGTCAAAACTTTTCTACGCACAATGAGAGTCTTCTAATTTTGTTTTTCAACAATTTCAGGAGAACTACGACGACAACCTCGAGAAGACTGTGTCGTCTCTTTCCGTCATGAGCGCGGAGGAAGTGATAAAAGCGAGTCCGGGCACCGGGCCCGACCCCGCGCGGGTCACATACTCCAATGCCCAGACCTACCGACGAAACGCTAAGAAACTCGGCCTTATGGACGACTTTAGGGTAAGTTATACAGAGATTCTAGGAAACTCGCCTTTATGTACATAGTATGGAAAGTCTAGATTAGTAGGTCGTCTCGATCTCTGATGAAAGCGGAGGAATAAGTGACAAAAGCGAGTCCCATACTCCAATGCCCAGACTTACCGACGGGACGCTAAGAAACTCGGCCTTATGGACGACTTTAGGGTAAGTTATACAGAAATTCTAGGAAACTAGACATAATACATAGTAAGGAAAGTCTAGATTAGTAGGTCGTCTCGATCTCTGATGAAAGCGGAGAAATAAGTGACAAAAGCGAGTCCCATACTCCAATGCCCAGACTTACCGACGGGACGCTAAGAAACTCGGCCTTATGGACGACTTTAGGGTAAGTTATACAGAAATTCTAGGAAACTAGACATAATACATAGTAAGGAAAGTCTAGATTAGTAGGTCGTCTCGATCTCTGATGAAAGCGGAGAAATAAGTGACAAAAGCGAGTCCCATACTCCAATGCCCAGACTTACCGACGGGACGCTAAGAAACTCGGCCTTATGGACGACTTTAGGGTAAGTTATACAGAAATTCTAGGAAACTAGACATAATACATAGTAAGGAAAGTCTAGATTAGTAGGTCGTCTCGATCTCTGATGAAAGCGGAGAAATAAGTGACAAAAGCGAGTCCCATACTCCAATGCCCAGACTTACCGACGGGACGCTAAGAAACTCGGCCTTATGGACGACTTTAGGGTAAGTTATACAGAAATTCTAGGAAACTAGACATAATACATAGTAAGGAAAGTCTAGATTAGTAGGTCGTCTCGATCTCTGATGAAAGCGGAGAAATAAGTGACAAAAGCGAGTCCCATACTCCAATGCCCAGACTTACCGACGGGACGCTAAGAAACTCGGCCTTATGGACGACTTTAGGGTAAGTTATACAGAAATTCTAGGAAACTAGACATAATACATAGTAAGGAAAGTCTAGATTAGTAGGTCGTCTCGATCTCTGATGAAAGCGGAGAAATAAGTGACAAAAGCGAGTCCGGGCACCGGGCCCGACCCCGCGCGGGTCACATACTCCAATGCCCAGACATACCGAAGAAACGCTAAGAAACTCGGCCTTATGGATTTTAGGGACGACTTAAGGGTAAGTCACATGTTTCAAGTAGTCGAAAGTCTATAATGTATGACTAATAATAATATGTATTATCAGCACGATTAAAGTATGAAACGGAACCAGATTCAGACTCCCTTCTTATTTTCACAATCCCTGCTCTTGGATTTAATTATAACAGTGTCTTTATTATTTTGCCCTTTATTGGAGATACTTTTAAAATATCACATTTGCTACGCTCGGGTTTAGTAAATGTGTTGATTTCATTGCTTTTGTTAGGAAAAGGCTCAACATGTTGGCACTTGCTGCTCTCGCGTTTAGTAAAAAGCAATAATTTTCCTCTTTTTTCTAGTAAAATCACGTTTTTTTTTACTTTTGTCGGGTTTTATTGAAAATATGACTATTTCACAATATTTATGCTTGCTGCGCTCGAGTTTACTAAAACTAATATTTTATATTTTCACTTATTTTTGCCTTTTATCAAAAAATATTGTAATATTTTCTTGCTCGCTACGCTCACGTGTACTAAAACTGACTGTCAATTCGCTTACTGTTGTCCTTTATTGAAAAAAAAAGTAACATTTTTTTCGTTGTGTTTTACACTCTACTGACTCCGGGGCCTGTACCTACCTTTTATTAACAATGTTTCGACTTTTTTTTTTCTAAGAAGACAATACTTATTTCATATTTTACTAATCTACGTTACGTATATGCACCGAGCAGTCCTGCACCCGTTCACGAGTTGCCGCACGTGCCAGCCATCGTCCTCCTCGACCACATTTTAGGGAAGACGGCGACGGCCACGCAACTCCGCCGCAAGAAGAGGCGCCTGGCGAGCCTGAGTGCTCTGGAACATTTAGTCACTCGCTGCGCTCGCGCTTACAAAAAAAGCTATCGGTTTCCTGAGCTCACTTATTTCAAACTTTTCAACAAAAGCTATTTGTTTTGACCCTGTGCAAATTGAGTTCGATCCTATCTAAAACAAGCATGTAATTCTGTTTTTTCCTTACAGAGCGGCGTGCCCCGTACGGCGTACCGCGGCATAGTGACGTGCTACGTGCGCGGGCGGCGCGTCTACCTCGCGCCTGAGGCGCCCTGGGTGCAGTACGACCCCGCGTGGGGGTAGCCCGGGGGCAGGCGGGGGCGCGCCCCCATACGACCCGATACACCCCGACACTAGGCCGGGGTCGAGCGGGGGCGCGCGTCTACACGAACCTGTACACCCCGACACCAGACTGGAAAAACCAGTGGACTATTCATTTGAAAGGGCGAACAATGGAAGTCTTTCTTTTGTGAATAGAAAGTAAACTTTGAAGACTAGTGTTCTATTGAAATAAAATAAATAACATTGGACAGTACCAAAAGTAAAGAAAAGTGACTCGAACTTAATGGTGACGATCGATATAAAAAAAAAAACGTGAAGTGGTTGGATCTGAATTTGAGACCCCGTCGTAGTGAAACGTGAGTGTGTTGGTGTTCATAAACCTTAAAAGGTTTATGACTAAAGTCTTATGACCCGAGTGTATTAAATGAATAATTTGGTATTTTGTAGTTAAATACGAGTGTATAGTGACTTACAAACCATTAAAATCGAGTCTTTGTAGAAAAAAATTAAGAAAAAATTTCGTGTTCGCTTCGGTCGCGTTAGTTAAATATTCAGTGGTTGTTTTTCTTGCAACCGATTTGAGAAGTAATAAGAGAGTGCCACGTTCAATAATCGGCCAAGTACGAGTCGGACTCGCGCACGGAGGGTTCCGTACTGTATAGGAGCCCCCCTTAAATATTTATTTTATTTTGTTTTTAGTATTTGTTGTTATAGCGGCAACAGAAATACATCATCTGTGAAAATTTCAGCTGCCTAGCTATCATGGTTCATGGTGCCATCTGCGACCTATTCTAGCGTGCGCTCCAAGAAATGTCAAAAATCGGCCAAGTGCGAGTCGGACTCGCGCACGAAGGGTTCCGTACCGTATGGGAGCTCCATTGCTGTTGTACTGTTAAAAGCGAGAAAAAACTCAAAAAAAACACGTTTGTTGTATGGGAAATACTTATTTAATACTGTTTTTAGTATTTGTTGTTATAGCGGCAACAGAAATACATCATCTGTGAAAATTTCAGCTAGCTATCACGGTTCATGAGATACAGCCCGGCGACAGACAGACAGACAGACAGACGGACATCGAAGTCTTAGTAACAGGGTCCCTTTTTCCTTTGGGTACTTCCGTACCCAAAAAAACGCACCCCAGGTGCGTTTTTCGGACTTTTCTCTTTAATTAACGTTCCATTTAACGATTTTCCCCTATGTCTACGGTTTCTTTGTCCAAAACTAAAGTTTTGCGTGAAATGAATAATTTTAAATAAATTTCGAGAAAAAAAGTCATCCGTTAACGACTCGTAAAGTTTGGTATACGTCCGAGGCGTTTGTATTTCAAAAAACGATCCCCAGCGGCCTTATTTTTCAAGTTCGAATGCCTGGGAACGTATACGGAACTTTGACGGATTGTATGAAAACACTCTATGTTGTCTATGGAAGTTGCGAATGCTCTATACAAGTTCCGTATACGACCAAACCGTGCGATGTTGAAAAATCAGGCCCTAGGTCTGAATAGGTCTATAGAGTGCGTTTCATCAAATAGTTCCTATGCCGTCATGTTGGCACCCCTGCAGGAGTGCAAAGAAAGAATTATATGCCCATACTTATTTGCATCACTGCCAACATGACGGCATAGGAACTATAAGATGAAACGCACTATAAGCGCACTTGCAAGTGACGCTCGATTTTATAATTTATGATTTTGATAGTTAATAAGTAGTCAATAATATGTTAATTATGGATCTTTACTGACCATAATTATAAGATCAGCTGTAAAAATCCAAAATGTGCTGTCTCATCCGTCTTCACTGTGTCGTCTTCATCTGTCCATTGATAACATATAATATTTAGAATTTTGTGATAGTGACATAGCGAATGTTCATATTTGAACCTGTTTTTAACCCACGACGAAAAAGAGGGGTGTTATAAGTTTGACGTGTCTGTTTGTCTGTGTGTCTGTCTGTCTGTCTGTCTGTGGCATCATAGCGCCCGAACCACTGAACCGATATCAGTTTAGTTTTTTTTGGATGAAAGGAGACTTAATCGACAGTGTTCTTAGCTATGTTTTATAAAAATCGATTGAGCCGTTTAAGAGTTAAGGTGGGTTAAAGTGGGGATGGAAGAACCAAATTCGACAAATGTGCCCAAAGTGGTTGTGAATTGAAAGTTTGTTGTCAAATATTTTTGTGTCGGGGGTTTTTTAATTAGGTATATTATTCGATTCAAACTTTTGTGTATGTTTTGGAAGTTTGATTATAGGCTGAATCAAACACTAGGCGAGTCGTTCCCCTGTAGCAAGTTAATGTCAGTCGCGCGGTCAAGAGTAGGGTTTTTTTTAACCCCCGACGCAAAAGAGGGGTGTTATAAGTTTGACGTGTCTGTTTGTCTGTGTGTCTGTCTGTGTGTCTGTCTGTCTGTCTGTCTGTCTGTGGCATCATAGCGCCCGAACCACTGAACCGATTTTAGTTTAGTTTTTTTTGGATGAAAGGAGACTTAGTCGAGAGTGTTCTTAGCTATCCTTATCCTTACATAGTATAAAATAAAGTCGCTATTTTCGTTTGTTTGTTTGTCTGTACGCTTAAATCTTTAAAACTACGCAACGGATTTTGATGCGGTTTTTTTTAATGGATAGAGTGATTTAAGAGGAAGGTTTATATGAATAATACACCTGTGCGAAGCCGGGGCGGGTCGTCTAGTGTTTTATAAAAATCGATTGAGCCGTTTAAGAGTTATGGTGGGTTAAAGTTTCGTACTTTTTTTAGGTAGGTTTTTGTGTCGGGGGTTTTTTAAATTTTTAATTTATATTATTTATTTCGTATAGGTTTGCGTTTGACTACACACTGCCTGTAGTTAAGCAGATATGCGGTACTAGGATGTAACACTCTTACCTAGAAGATACCTATAGGGATTTGCGCAGCTTGTTACTAATTTCACAGACAATTTTAGCCATTACATTTAATTTGGCTTATGTTTCACTATTCGCCTGGAGATATTGTTACTATCGCTAGAAATAGTTTGCTTTTCTTTCTTTCTTTGTTTTGTGATTTACTAGACGACCCGCCCCGGCTTCGCACAGGTGTATTATACATATAAACCTTCCTCTTGAATCACTCTATCCATTAAAAAAAACCGCATCAAAATCCGTTGCGTAGTTTTAAAGATTTAAGCATACAGACAAACAAACAGACAAAAATAGCGACTTTATTTTATACAAGGATTATTTTGATATCTTAAAGGCCAAATCAAACTTAATGGCGTCTGTGAAAACGAGCCTTGCGCAGCAGCAAAGGAGATAATGCAAAATGGGCTCAGACTAGGTATAGTAGCTCAAAAAATCCGTTAAACCATGATAAATAAATGCGCAGAGTAAAACAACCGCATCAAATGCTTAATTTATGAGTAATTTCACATTTTCCAATTTGATTTTTGTTCAGTCATTGAATTACTGTCATTTTGGTCACATGTAACCTTAATACCCGAATACACGAAATTACTTTTAATGGAGACTGTTATTGTAAAAAATAACGGGAAAATCATTTTCCGAAAGAAACAAAGCAAATTATGAAATACTGTACCCTTTAGTGGCCCAATTTCTATGCATATTTGCAATATCTCCTTTATGCATCAACGGCGGCGAGGAGTGGGGATTTGCGCAGCTCAGGCGCCATTTAGTTTGATTCGGCCTATACTTTTCTGTAAGCTAGGGGTTTACATTCTACCTATAAAAAACGTGCAAGTGGAGTCCCTCCGCGCGGAAGAAGTGAAACTTCGACGCAACAGTGCTTTCATACCCCCTCGATGGTAGTGTTAAACGTTTAACGCAACCTTGTTGGAAGTCGCATTAGAAGTTTCACTTTAATAATATATTATATCATTATTGTTAAAAAAATTAATTGTAATTAGCTAAGTGATGTAACTATGTATAAATAATTAAAAGCAAAGTTCACTAGTTAACTTTTGTAAATATTAGTTAGGTTTACAATAGCAATAATAAAGTTTACTAAAGTATAGTTATGCTATAAAATTCTAAATATTAGAGTAAATTATCACAAGTTGATGTATCTGATGTGGCCGAATGCGGCAATTAAAAATGTTCTATGATGGCTGTAAGTTTTGGAAAATTCATAAGTGGCGCCCTCACTTAATGTTTATTGTAAGTTTGAAGCACGACTTATGTACATAAAATACATTGTTCTGAGCATACAGGTGTAATTAAATTAGAATATATACCCGAAATATTTTATACTATATTGTATATTTTCATCGTTTATATTAATTTCTTTGATTAATTTTTAATGAATAGAAAAATTGAAAAAAATGGCGTATCAATTTTTGTTGCCAGTTAAATGTAATCATTAAATAACCGTAATATCGGCACTTTAATTTAACATAAATGTGGGTATGAAGTTTAGTTAATATTAGGAAAATATTTGTAACGTCAAATTCTTTCCTTTAGCAATGTTTTCTTACTAGAAAAGCTAAGTTTAAATTGTTTATTGCAATTGCATTTATGTTTGTCCTAAGATTACTAATCAGGCTTGTAGAGGTAAAATGACAAATGTGACAGATTTCACGCGCTAAAGAAGCCGAAAGCGCCGTAGACATCAATCTTTTAGTACATGAAAATATAGGTAATATTACAATATGGTCGCGCCATATAAGGCTTATCTGTCAAATTCGCTAAGCGATTCGCTTCTTCCTTCATAATGCGGACCGCCAGGGATTGGAATGCCCTGCCTCCGTCATTGTTTCCTTACAATTACAATTCGGATATTTTCAAGTCAAGAGTGAACAGGTATCTTCTTGGACTACATACTTCATCTTCTGCTACAACTTCGCTTTCCATTATGCGAGTTGGTGGCCAAAACAATCCTAATCAACATAAAAAAATGCTAATGCGTTTGACGTTTCTGACGCGGTTCGGCTCCTTCGGCGCGTACGGGTGCGCGTTCATCATCAAATCTCTGAAAACTAGGTCGACATAAAGACTGGGTGTAAAAGTATGTAAAGGGGTCAATGTCGCGAAATCTTTTTTCGTGAGTTTCTAATTGAGTTGTAATTAGATGACAAAAAATATCGCCTTATTTTGAGCTGTCCTTTTTGCCAAAAATAATATTTTGATGTAAAATACAAATTACACAGCACACGCCATTTAATTTAATTTATTGTAAAGCCGAATAAGACTGTGATCTGCATTGTATGTAATTCTAAATGCTATAATTATGTATATGTGTATATTATAGCCAGTGTCGTGAAATGATTATTGTTTCGAATAAAATATTAATGGTTTTGTTTAAATCGTTTTTTATTGTATGTATTAGTTTTTAGCGACCTCAAATGAGAGAATCGTTATTTACAATCTAATTCAATCGGTACTGAGTATTTTCAATTTTCTTTTGCTATGCATTAAATTGGCAAGTGGTTGTGAGGGATCGCAGCTCCTACAAGGAAATAGCGGAGACTTTTGCCCAGTAGTGGAAAAATAAAGGTCAGAAAAAAATCTCAAAACGATATTCAACAAAGTGAAGTGAAAGTGATTATTAATTACAGAATTTAACATCATTATTTTATATACGTATTTTGTGTGCGAATTGAAAACTCAGGCTTGGCAACATTGGTCTTCGTATCTATCAAATTCAATGTCAATTTTAAGGTGGCTGTCAGTCACAGAGCTAAACTCTGTGCTGTCAGTCAAATAAATAATCGGCCAAATGCGAGTTGGACTCGCGCAGGAAGGGTTCCGTACCGTATAAATTTTGTTTTAACTAATTAATTTTGACGGGAATAAACAACTTAATATACAGTAAATATTTCAAGCATCTTTCTGTTGTCGTTATTAATATCGAGCAAAAAAATCCCGTTTCTTGTAAGGAGTCCCCCTACATACCTATTTAATTATTTATTTTTGAAGTGAATTATTTGACTAAATATTCTGTGAATATTTCAAGCATCTGTCAGCGTTATTAATAGCGTGCAAAAAAAACTACCTACTAAAAATCAGGTTTGTTGTATAGGAGCCCCTACTTAATATTTTTTCTGTTTTTAGTATTTGTTGTTATGGCGGTAACAGAAATACGTCATCTGTGTCAAAATGTGTGTGTCTGTCTGTCTGTCACGGTTCATGAGATAACAGACAGACGGACAGCGGAATGGGTCATTCTTTTGGTCAGAGTTTTCAAGCGGCTTTACTTAAAAATAATAGAAATTTTAAAGTCAGCGAGCCAGTTTTTTTTTTCGCGCAAAGCTTCAAACCTCTCTAAACTGGGATACTGATTATTATTCAATTATATTTATAAATAAATATGATAAAAAAATGAAATACCCCCATTCTTTGATTTTCGTGGAGTGTCCAAATCCCCGATCTGATCACTTAGTGAATTATATATTTTAAATTAAACGATACCAAAAAAAACACACTAAGTCCTAAAAAGTTTAAAATACTATAAAAAATTAGACCATAGTTCTGAAAGAACTACATTGCCTGAAAAAAAATTAAATGTAACTGTCCCAAGGTAGTTCCTGATTTGCGTGGATTATTATAATTTAACTAGCACATCTCTAAATTCGCGACCAGCAGGGCAATTCTCTCAACCGATATCGTTACTAAGGTGACACGTTTTTGAACCAATCTCGTTTTTTTGACAGTTTTGTTCTGTCGGAACTGTCAGAAAAAGGAGAGAGGTTCAAGAATGTATCACTTCAGTAAAGAGATCGGCTAACAGAATTGCCCCGCTGATGTTGCGTAATCCTACTTCAAGTTACAACTAATTGCGCTCCGACTGCCGAGCAGAGTGCTTGAGTGATGGTGCGTCGAGTTTAAAAAAAATAGAGGTAAGAACGTTGTTGCGTGGGTTTGGTTTCTCAAAACTTTGATTTGTGTGGTTTAATTATCTCCAGTGTCTGTGAATTTATTTATTTAGTAAAATATTGTAGCGAACAAATATAAAGTAACGTAACTTATAATCAAAACACAGTTTATTTGTATAAAAGGTTTTTGTATATTTTTAGCATAAAGGATTTATTTTGATTTTCATGGTCGTGATTTACGTGGTTTACGTGGTAGTTTTGACCCACGCAAATCAATTTTTGCCCATTTTATTAGTTATGAATGATAATATTTTATATTACTTAAGTTAAATGTAACTTAGTTTAAATCAAACTTATACTGTCACGTTCTGTGGGTTTCTGACTTAACTGGCAGAGAATTCCATATACCATTAAGTTCGCGTTGTCACATTAATCGTGCATATATAAATAAATAAAACAATTGAAAATAGCTTTAGATTAGATACCCATATTCTAGTTTAGTAAAATTATAATGGATTTTCAACATTTTAGACCAAAAATGCCATTAACAAGATAAGAAAAAATAGGAAGAAAAAAGTTATCCGAGAGAAGAAGAGAGAGGCACATATTGAAGAGTTAAAAGCGAAAAACCGAACGAGATATTATGAAGCGAAAACCGAAGGAAAAATACTTATATTCATGACTTAAACCGCCACGAGCAAAAAGCAAAACGAAAGAAAAGTAGAATAAGTTCCCGAAAATATAACCTAAAGAAAAAAATCAAGTCAAACGTTGCCTTGTTGAGAAACTCATACAAGTACCAGAAACTCATTACAAAGAAAACCGTGATCCATTGGAAGAAACTCTTACTCCATTGCTATTGTTACGTGCTGATTCACCAGTACCATCAGCTTCTCACCGCATAGTTCGTTTAGCAGCGGGTCAGCTAGTAATAAATAATGTTGGACTGATACCACTAAAAACGTTATCTGCTTTAGAAACCACCTATTTTTGTTATTTTTTAAGGTGTTTTTATTTGTTTTATTTTTGTAATTTCTTTAATAAATAATGTTGGACTGATACTACTAAATACGATTTCGGCCTTAGTAACCTACCTATTTTTTACCTTATCATAACATAATAACTTATTTTCAATATGAAGTAACAGTAAGTAACTCATCTGATAAAGTCAATTTAAAATTATCATTTTCGTGGGGTGTTTTATGATTTGCGTGGCCTCCATTTTTTTAACCTCGATTATCTCTGTAAGTATATCGCTCTATGAGGTGCCTCTTCTATATAACATATTACTTTTACATATATTTTAAGATTCAGACAAGAATTTGAAAAAAAAATTGAATTCGAAAATTGCCACGAAAATCACCAAAGAATGCCTTACTCGAAGAAGTACCCGAATCTTAGTAACAGGGTCCCGTTTTAACCCTTTGGTTACCGAACAGAACCCTAAAAAACGTCAGTCGATCGCTCGTTCCGGTGGGTGGTACGTGTGCTTTGCTGTCCAATTTTCTTAAATATTAATTAATTTCGATCAAATTGACCGAAAATTGTTAATTAAAAGTCTATTTTAGGGCAGTGGAACGCCTATTTCTTGACACAATCCCCTAAATCGTGTGTTTAACTAAAACTTTAAAAAAGTGAAACAGGTTTTCATATCACCTACTTTTCACCTTACATAAAAAGCCTTTCTTCAACATCGTACCGACTCCACAATGTCTATCCACGTAAGTACTGAAGTTTTACTATGGTTGTTATTTTAGACATGGACGTTACGTAGGGCGGATCCCTGTGACATCAAAAGTAATTTAGGTACTATAGGGCGGGAACTTACGAGTACAACCTTGAACTCGTAAACGAAACTAGTAAACAATTCATGCCTTTAATTGCTGAATAGATATTATACCAAATTGAATTTCGAACATTTTGTGTAGATTCGATATATTTGTTGTTGATGCCGCCGATATTACTAATTAATTTAAACATGACTGAACAACAGACTCACCATAAATGAATCATGCATGAGTGATGACTACAACTCGAGCATGAATATACTCATACTAAGGTCACCATCAATCTTCTGACAATCTAGCAGCTATCCTGTATGCAATTGACATTCCTGAGGCATATTATGATAATTAAATCCTCCTTTTTTGGACTGACTGTAAAATCAGTCTCCTAGTTGTGTATTTTTCAAAGTTACGCTTTATTGTAAAGTTAAGGGTTCTATAAAGTAAGTAAGTTCGTATAGGCTGGGTGGCTAGCCCTGGTGTCCAGAGTTTTAAGGCTGCCTGAAGGCCTCTGACATGGCTTAACGGTTAAATCAACCGAGTCACACACAACAATTTAACTTGTCATCCGAGCCATGGTAGCGCTCAGTTGGAAAATGCCACCAGGGGTTCTATGTGATATTGTCATGAAATGGTACAGGTCTTGACATACAGAATACCATTCCTTATTGACAATTAGCTAATTAATTATAAGAAGAATAATCGGCCTAGTACGAGTCGGACTCGCGCATGGAGGGTTCCGTACTGTATGGGAGCCCCCCTTAAATATTTATTTTATTTTAATTTTTTTATTTATTATTGAAGGGAACATACTTAAAACTAAATATTCTGTAAAAATTTCAAGCATCTACCTGTTACCATTATAATTATAGAGCGAAAAACATCTGAAAAATCAGGTTTATCGAAGTCTTAGTAATAGGGTCCCGTTTTTCCCTTTGGGTATGGAACCCTAAAAAAGACCTCATAAATATAATTTGTTGTACTGTATAGGCTGAATCAATGTTCTTGGCGTCAGTGAAGTTAGTTACAGGCTGTACGAAATCCTGTCATCATACAGCTGTTAAGTAAGATTCAGTCAGGACTGGGTTTTGCGCAGCTTGTAGCTAACTTCTCAGCTGCCAAGAAATTTGACTCGGCCTATGACTAGAGCTTGATTGAAGATGGTTGATCTGTCAAATAATAAAATTATGGAAAGACACCTGCACACACACATGCACACCACGTGATGTAAGAGGTATTATCACATCGGTCGGATCGCTTATTCAATGCTATAATCGAATACAACAGATGGATCATTAGGCGATCAATATCCCTCCCCCGCCCCATTAGTTAAGTGTTATGTTACAGAATAAATACCAAAAACTCTGACACCAGGGCTAGCCACCTGGCCTAAACAAACTTACTTAATACCAAATAATAGTACGGAAATATCACTCCAGAGTAATAATTTTACTAATTTATCATTCTTTATAATAATCATTTATTGTATTATCTAATCTTGGTGAAAAGTATTAGGTAACCCATAAAACTTGTGCGATTCATAGATTATTCAAAATAAAAAACAATTTTTTAAACTATAGTGTTAATGGCAATATTAAATGTTTTTTTACAAATGTTCAAAACATTCTATTAAGGGAACAAAGTCTTCTTTTTCCCCTGAAATATGTGTAATTCCGTAGTAATTATTTATTTTAGCCTTTTTTGCTGATTGTAGTTATATTTTTTTTATTGTATCATTTTTTTTCATTAAATTCCATAGTAATAGTATACCTAATATGTTTGTATAGTCATAGTAGTACCTAATTTAGTCATTTTCAAATTTACTGCGCTGTATCATCACTATGTATAGTGTAAAACAAAGTCGCTTCCTGCTGTCCGTCCCTATGTATTATACATATCTTTAAAACTATGCAACTGATTTTGTTGTGGTTGTGTGCGAAGCCAGGGCTAGTCGTTAGTTTATTTTATATTTTTTAATGATGTTATTTTTATATCAATCTATCGTAATAAATAAATAATGTAAATCTTCTGTTCAGCGTGAGCCAACCGTAGTGGGCGTGCCCAACTTCAACGCTGCTGAGGATGCTGCAGCTCTCCGAGCAGCCATGAAAGGGTTCGGGACTGATGAGCAAGCCATCATCGACATCCTCACCTCCCGCTCCAACCAGCAACGCCAGGCCATCGCTCAGGCGTTCACTAATGAATATGGCAGGGTAAGTAACTAAACATTAGGCCCAATTATGAAGGCGTCATCGTAAATTTAAATAAATAAATAAAATAAATAAATATTATGGGACATCTTACACACGGTCTCTGACCCCAAACTAAGCATAGCTTGTGATATGGCTGCCAGAGACTGATATACTACATATATGTACATATTTTAAATACATACTTATATAGATAGTACCTATAAACACCCAGACACAGAGCAAACACCTTTGAGGAAATATTATACGTAGTAATATAGCTCGATGTGTTCATCACACAAATGTTTGCCCGGGGTGGGGATCGAACCCACGCCTCTTTGACACAGAAGTCAGGGTCACTAACCACTGAGCCACCGAGGCAGTCCGTAAATTTAATAGCAACGTAAAAAATGTTCTCTTAATCGAATGCCTAAACTGAAAAAAAATCTAAATTGCTAATATAACTACGATAGCGCTTTCATAATTAATTCAGCCTATTGTAAGAAACCTACCTAGGTAAAATTGACTGGCCCAAACTTGCCAGTGAATTTTTAAATCTTAGTAGATTTTTGAGGAGTTGAGACAACTGTGCGCAACAGTGACTACGCATATCCCTCGCTACTCGTCTTGTACTACAGATTCGTAGAACACAGTTTACAAGCCTAGCTCACTTATCACTTCAATCAGTAGGTACCAGGACATAATGAATTTGCAAGAGATAGAATAAAACAAGTCAAGGTTACTTTTCAACGTCAGGCTGTTTTATTTTTTCTTTAATTTACAGCAAATAAACTATAGTTTTCCTTCCTGTAGCTTTATTTACCTCTGAATGCAACTTCTTTTCTCTTGCTTCCTTTCTCTCCATGAGATATAGTAAACGTTTTTTTAAATAGCCTGGGGGATACTTTACGATATCGGACTTGAAGACACCATTTTCGAATTCAGTGCTTAATATCTTCTGTTGTCTTCGTGTGTTGTGAACTAGACTCTCTATGTACTTTGTGACGTCACTCACGTTCACTGGATAGCCGTTGAGCGTTATGAAGGATCCAGATGGAAACTATAAGTAAAATAATGTATCACTTGTCTAATAAGTATCAAAGTTTTCGCGGTCGCTACGTTCGTAATAGTACTCATTTCCATTGATTAGTGTCCTTTGTAGAAAATACTAAATAATTTTGCGCTCGCCACGCTCGCGCCATTTTTACGCCCTTCCTATAGGCCGAGTCATACAATTCGGCGGATGTGAAGTTAGCAACAAGCTGTGCGAAACCCAATCAACGCGCAGCTTTATGTGAGCTTCAGTCAGGATTCGATATTGCGCAGCTTGTAGCTAACTTCGAATCAATAAAGGCCATAAAACGCCCCTAAAAATAAGAACCTGGCGAAGTCTTTGTCTATAATATACCTAATTAAAAAAACCGCCGACACAAAAATATTTGACAACAAACTTTCAATTGACAACCATTTTGGGGACATTTGTAGAATTTTGGTTATTCCATCCCCAAACATAGCCAAGAACGCTCTCGATTAAGTCTCCTTTCATCCAAATAAAACTAAACTGAAATCGGTTCAGTGGTTCGGGCGCTATGATGCCACAGACAGACAGACACACAGACAGACAAACTGACACGTCAAACTTATAACACCCCTCTTTTTCGTCGGGGGTTAAAAACGGGTTTTAGTACTTTGGGACATTGTCATTGATTTTACTCGTTACTGAAAATGAAATCCTAACATAGTATAAAATAAAGTCGCTATTTTCGTTTGTTTGTTTGTTTGTCTGTATGCTTAAATCTTTAAAACTACGCAACGGATTTTGATGCGGTTTTTTTTTAATGGATAGAGTGATTCAAGAGGAAGGTTTATATGTATAAAAATTCCCGAAATTCCCACGGGAACGGGCACAACGCGGGTAAAACCGCGGGGCGCTGCTAGTACAATATAATAAAGGTTAATTATTTCTGACTTCAACCGTGTACAGAATTTGAAAAGTTAGCACGGATCAATGTACCATTGATTTAGTAATTTTCACATTTTTTTTTAACTTTTCTAAAACGTCTCGGCCGATTTCTATACTATTTAAATGGAGTATGATCTTCCAAACAAAAGAAATCATCAATCCTATTGAGAACACAATTTTTGAAGTCGGTTAAAATATTGCAAAACGAAAACTTACATTCGGCGCTGGTGGTGCTGGTTTCACCGTACTCTCATCATTATTTATCCATTCAATGACTACTTTTTGATCTTCTTGAGGTTTTTTAGTGTCCCTTGCTGTGTTCTCTCTCTCATACGCTCTATTATCTCTCTCTCTGTCCACCGGTGGCGGACCATCGCGTGACGCGGTGGCAACTCTATTATGAATGTCAAGCGGTGGTGGACCATCGCGTGACCCGGTGGCAACTCTATTTTGAATGTCCACCGGTACTGGGATGGTCGCTTCGTAGCCAAGGCATGTTCTTTTTACTCTGAAAAAGAATGTGAAACAATATAATATCTTAATATCCTATAAATCCTACCACAACAAGATAACCCGAAAATCGCTTAAATATATTACTTAAATACCATCCCTACATACTTAGTCGACATACCACCTGCTCGTACTAAGCGATTTGCTTCTTCCTTCGGATTGAAATGCCCTACCTCCGTCATTGTTTCCTGACCATTACAATCTGGATAAATTTATAATAAGAACGAATAAGTATATCTTGTAGGTCTACATACTCCATCTTCCGCTACAACTTCGCTTTCCATCAGGCAAGTTGGTGGCCAAATGTGGCCCCTGTGTGTAATATCACGCGGGCGAAGCCAAGGGTAAAAGCTAGTGTAAAATGATTCAGAAACCCATCGTAAATATTGCATAAATGTGTACTAAGCGCCACACAAGTCGGCGGATGAGAAGTTAGCCGCAGATGACACTTCGCCGTGATTCGCTAATTATTGCGCATGTGTGCACAATGCGTAGGGAGCGCGCGGGAGGCATGAGGTTGGCGGGCGGGTGTGCCCCGGCGCGAGTCTCTCTGGCTCCCGCTAACTATTACACATGTGTGCACAATGCGTAGGGAGCGCGCGGGAGGCATGAGGTTGGCGGGCGGGTGTGCCCCGGCGCGAGTCTCTCTGGCTCCCGCTAACTATTACACATGTGTGCACAATGCGTAGGGAGCGCGCGGGAGGCATGAGGTTGGCGGGCGGGTGTGCCCCGGCGCGAGTCTCTCTGGCTCCCGCTAACTATTACACATGTGTGCACAATGCGTAGGGAGCGCGCGGGAGGCATGAGGTTGGCGGGCGGGTGTGCCCCGGCGCGAGTCTCTCTGGCTCCCGCTAACTATTACACATGTGTGCACAATGCGTAGGGAGCGCGCGGGAGGCATGAGGTTGGCGGGCGGGTGTGCCCCGGCGCGAGTTCTCTGGCTCCCGCTAACTATTACACATGTGTGCACAATGCGTAGGGAGCGCGCGGGAGGCATGAGGTTGGCGGGCGGGTGTGCCCCGGCGCGAGTCTCTCTGGCTCCCGCTAACTATTACACATGTGTGCACAATGCGTAGGGAGCGCGCGGGAGGCATGAGGTTGGCGGGCGGGTGTGCCCCGGCGCGAGTTCTCTGGCTCCCGCTAACTATTACACATGTGTGCACAATGCGTAGGGAGCGCGCGGGAGGCATGAGGTTGGCGGGCGTGTGTGCCCCGGCGCGAGTCTTTCTGGCTCCCGCGCATACTTATATTTCGGCTTTTGCGCAGCGTTCTGCGCATAACTTCCCATACGCCGATTTGTGTGGCGCTTAGTAGTATTGTCGATTTCATTACTATCCGCCGAAATCCGACCACCATCGTGTACAGAATTCGAATAGTTCGCGAATCGATGTGTCATCCATTTTAGTACTTTTTACGGTACTGTTGATTTCTCCAAAGCGACTGAGCCGATTTCGATCAAATTTAAATGGGACCACCCCTTTAAATTTTGTGATACCGCCTTACAAAAAGGAGAAGGTACTATTATGGTATATATGAAATAAGGATGTGAAATAAATATTAGTTAAACCTTGTATATTTAAATCCCTTTTTTGATACATAAAAATTAAATAACAATAATTGTAATAACAAAGCTAAAGATGCAAAATTAATTAAATTAAAGTAATTACACAAAAAACATCGAATAGATTAGTGGTTCATTTATAGTAGTACATAGTAATGGTTCATATGGAATTTGATTTGTATGTATTTGTGTATTTGTACTTTATTGGGATAATATTTAGACTAGTATTTAAGTCATATTTAAATAATGCGCCTCATAGTATAAATTAAATTTAAATAAGTAATATTAGAAAGTATACCTAAGTAAATTGACATAACTTGTCGTTAATATGGGAGAAGACGCTGGTTCCCGTAGTACAGCCCCTGGCTAGTTCGGGAATCAGAGGCTTCATTTATTTTATCACCCTATTTTATGTCAATAAAAATTAAAAAAAAAAAAAAAAAAAAAAAAAAATATACATTCCCGAGGTATTTCCATAATAGTACCTTCTCCTTTTTGTTTACTTCCCGTAAACAAAGAAAATAGTCAGTTTTACTAAGCGTGAGCGTGAAGAGTGTCTAATGATGATAACTCACTGGTCATCCTTGTTTCGAAGGGACTTAGGGTTGAGATTCTGTTCATTCTGTTTGAATTGTACCTGAGAAGTAAAAAAGATTAAACTAGTAGCTCTCCGAACAGTGTAGACCTCGTTTTCGTTTATGACGTGATAACGTCTTATAAATCGATGAACACCAACTGCACGCAGTGTCAGCGAAAAAGTGTCACTTCACAAAGAGCGTAAATACTTATCAGGTGAAGGTATTTGTTGGTACCGAGATGCAGTAGAGTCATTAGTCTATCGTTAATACCTTTTGGTTTTTCTGCTAAAGTTTTAGCGATGTTGTGCTGCTCGCTCGCTCGTGCGATGGTTTGCTCATCCAGTAGTACGTGTACCCACCGCGGTCTTCACTTCACAAAGGCGTGGATATTAGGAGGCAAACTAGCTTAGTGAGTTTTGGCGGGAACACGGAAAAATCATGTCGCCACATTGTATTATTTTGTAAAACTTGTGTTTTTATCAGTGATAATTAATAAAAAATTGTGGTATTTCGTTGATTATGAGCTGATTTACGTGCATGAGTGTAAGCAAATGATATAATGTGACGTATCATGTTGTTCCGTGTTGTTACCAAAACTCCATAGACGCCTCCAGTAAAGTCTCCACTGCTTTACTGAAGTATGACTTGGACTGTGTTTGGACTTGACCGTGACTTTATTGGACTATGACGTGACTACGACTCACTATTTTGACAAAATATTATAAAAAAATATTAAAACTTAAGCTTGACACTGGCAAAAGCACAACAATGCGACGCCAAAACGTAAAAGAAGAAGAACTAGCTTAGTTGGTAAAGCGTGGGGCCGGTGATCCGAAAGAGGCCGGTTCAAGTCCTGCGTTCGCGATAAACTTTTGAAATGTTTATTACAAAAAAATCGATTGTCTGTTAAGTCTGTTTACGGACGATAGTTTAACGTGACAACGACATATCAAAACATTGATGAAATGATTGCATCGAACGCTCAAGCCGATCGTGCCGTTCACTCGCTCGTGTAGTCAGCGTAACGGGACAATAAGCCCGATTACAGAGGCGCCATCGTAATTATACTTATTAGCTAAATAGCATAGTTCTGTTTCTTTTTCACTTTAGGCATTCGATAGAGATAACTTTTTACGTTGCTACGCTAACTGTTTACGCTGACGCCTCTGTAATTGGGCTTAATGAGTCATCATTTTTCGTGCGTGCAGCCAGCGTTCATCAATTTACTAGACTTTGTCACGTCAAAATTACTCTTTGAAAATTGAAACTGTTCTATCCAAAGAGAATACAAAACTACGTGGTTCTATCTTCAAACTTACCCTTTCATCTGGTTCTTCGCGAGGGTAGAGTGCGTCCACAAAGTTTGTTATTTTTTGTACCAGTAGTTCTCCCATCTCTGAGACCCACGGCACTTCCGTACCCAAATTCATACCCATACACACTTTCTGCATGCTGAAAATATTAACAGAATATGTTATTTCACATAGGGAACGTACCCTTACTAGGACGCGCCACACAAGTTGGCGGATCAAGAATCAACGCGCGGCTTTGTGTGAGCTTCACTCAGGATTGACAGATGCGCAATTTGTAGCTAACTTCATTTCCGCCAACTTTTGTGACGCGGCTTATACTGGGTGGGTATATAAAATGTTAAACTCGCGTCAGGACATGTGACCTGATCGAAAATTCGTAAGACGGAGGGAGAGTAGAGCGCCCGCGCGGCATAGAGAGAGAGGAAATAAGTAATATCCCTCTCCCTTTCTACCGCGCGGCGAAAATGGATGCCTGCTCCTGCTAATTCATATGTTGCAATAGATAGAGTTTGAAGTACTCACGCAGGCACTTACACAACATCTGAATTGACTCCTTCCCCTTTCCTTCTTGTTACTAATATTCTTCCGTTTGCCGCTGATAGGATTACGATCGCTATGATCAACTTTACTAAAACATACTTAGATAGTTATTAAAACAAAAATGCTTCTACGAAAGAACACTTTTGACTCCTTTGAGCACAAAGCCCGAGATCCCATCGCAAGAACATCACCAACCACTCATAACGTACACGGTTCAAACCAATTTTTAACGTTCGTAATGTATCTAAAAAATCGGCCAAGTACGAGTCGGACTCGCGCACGGAGGGTTCCGTACTGAATGGGAGCCCCCCTTAAATATTTATTTAATTTTAATTTTATTGTTTACTAGCTTTTACCCGCGGCTTCGCCCGCGTTATATTTTGATTTTGGCTAATGTTTATGTCGGCTGCGAAACCTAACCTAAGCGACAAACATCAAAATACCTTAGAGGAATGCCTTTGTTGGTTAAGTTACGGTTGGAGTGTATATACAACCCCCTGTGTATTCCCGCCTTGTCGTGGCAGGGGAGGTATAAGGCAGCTGAAAAGGCGGCGCTCGAAGTCTCCCTCTTCTTTGGGTCTTTCCCCCAAGGCAGCTTAGGGGCCGGCACTCGTTGTTCAGCCGCTTTTAACTAAAGCAGCTGAGAGGATGGCCGGTAGGTTGCCTGCCTTATGAGGAGTGTTGCTTCTGAGGCGGGCTGCAGTGCCGCTCTTGCGACGCTGCAACCGAGGATTAGGGGCTGCGGTGGGATGGAACTGGTTGTGTGGGTGCCGCCACCTACCCTACCTTCCGCTAGGCCGTCAACCTGTTGGAAGACGCAGTGGGGCTGCAGGGGAAGAGAAGTGTCGGTATCGCGATGGCCGTTCTCACTGCCCTCTGCAGTTGAAGAGGCAGGCGCTGGGCTACTATGACTGACCCGTTGCACTGGGATCAGGACGTTGGAATGCTGTCCGACGCTCAGTGCTGGTTACTCCCGAGTGGTGGATGACGATGTGTCTTGTGCTCCGAAACACACCGTCATTATGGCGGGAGCGCAAGCTCCGTTATGGATCCCGTGTCTGGGCTAGCACTGTTGAGTGCCGCGAAGGAGTGCGAAAAATGTAGGAACGTCCTAAACTTGAAATGACAGGTTATTTCTGGCGCTTTGACGGCTGCTACCGCGGCCCGCTCGCTTACTTTTCATTCTATCCTACGGGAACTGTTAAAGTTTTTGGGATAAAAAGTGGCCTTTGTCACTTTTCGTCTTTCAAACTATATTCATGCAATAAGTCAAGGCAATCCGTTGCTCCGTTGCTGAGAAAAAGTTATTGTCTTATCCTACGGGAACCGCAATTTTTTCGGAAAGGAAAGTATCCTATGTCACTATCCGTCTTCCAAACTATGCCCACCCCAAAAATCAAGTCAATCCGTTGCTCCGTTGCTGAGAAACAGTTATTGTCCTATCCCATGGGAATCACGAATTTTCTCGGGATACAAAAGTATCCTGTTATCACTTTCTGTCTTTTAAACCATAGGTATCCATACCAAAGATTGAATTGATTTTTGGTATGGATACATACCAAAAATCAATTCAATCTTTTGCTCCGTTGCTGCGTCAAAGAGGAACAAACCAACAAACTTGTCGGATTGAAAATATTAAAGTATGATGATTCTGTACCATAAAGGTAGAATAAAGAAACATGTCAAACCTCTAATGATAGAAGATTTAAAAATATTTTTAATGTCAGACAAAATGACGGCCTGTTATTAAACGTCATAGTAACATGTAGCATGCAGAGGGAATAAAGCATTTTATCCAATTTTAATGTCAGTTGTCATTTTCAATCCATACTTTATTTCCTCTTGAAGGTGATATAATGGTGGAAAAACAATTTGTCCTCTTGCCATGCTACCTGTGATTTATAAAAGTCTGCAGACAATGTCTCCTGTCATCTAATTACGTTTCGATGTGACGTTTCGTTAAGTGTCATAGAGGAATTAATCACTTAGCGTCTTTGTGATAGTGGCGACAGTTTTGCTTTCGATAGTTTTTGTCCTGTCCTACAGGAACTATGCAATTTTTTGCTTAACGTCTAATGATTAGCATCTAAAATTCGACGCGCTTGGTTTTGCTCTTGAGTCTCAGCAGTTATTTGCGCTGCGTGATGCTCGGCATCTAAAAGTCGCTGCGCTTGACTTTCTCCTTAAGTCTCAGCAGCTCTCTGAGCTGCGTGACGCTCAGCATCTAAAATTCGACGTGCTTGGTTTTTTGCTCTTGAGTCTCAGCAGTTCTTTGCGCTGCGTGATGCTCAGCATCTAAAAGTCGCCGCGCTTGACTTTCAACTTCAGTCTTAGCAGCTCTCTGAGCTGCGTGACGCTCAGCATCTAAAATTCGACGCGCTTGGTTTCGCTCTTGAGTCTCAGCAGCTCTTTGAGATGCGTGGCGCTCGGCATCTAATGTCAAACGCATTTAAGTGCGCTCTTCAGACTCTTGGCTTCTAGCAATTTTCTTTACGCGAGCTCTGCTAGAACTACGCGCTAGATTCGATTTGCGTTTTGTAGGCATACCTTTTAGAATGAAAACTACGTAATTAAACTGAAAAAATACATGTAACCTTCTCTAAATTTTACAGGAAAAGATTGATTGACTTTGACATTTGCAACTCGAGCAGCCTTGAATGGGCATTGGGCATAGAGAATGTAATTTGGAAAGTCAAAATGCAAATTACCATTTGTCATGGTAGAATATAAGTTTTTTCTTCTAAGATTCTAGCCAATGCGTTTTCATCCCCCGTTTTCAACCCTTTAAAACTATTTTTTCGAATCAAAAAGTAGCCTATGTCCTTTCTCAGGCTCTAGACTATCTGTGTACCAAATTTCATTCAAATCGGTTCAGTAGTTTTAGCGTGAAAGCGCGACAGACAGACAGACAGACAGAGTTACTTTCGCATTTATAATATTAGTAAGGAGTAAGGATTAGTAAGGATTATTAAAGTGAATATAAAACTAAATATTCTGTGAAAATTTCAAGCATCTACCTGTTACCATTATTAAAATAGAGCGAAAACGTCTAAAAATTCAGGTTTGTTGTATGGGAGCCCCCCTTGAATATTTATTTTATTTTCTTTTTAGTATTTGTTGTTATAGCGGCAACCGAAATACATCATCTGTGAAAATTTCAGCTGCCTAGCTATCATGGTTCATTAGATACAGCCCGGTGACAGACAGACGGACATCGAAGTCTTAGTAATAGGGTCCCGTTTTTCCCTTTGGGTACGGAACCCTAAAAAGTAGTGTCACTGTCACGCCGACATTGCAGTCTGTTGCTGCAGCAAGCAGTCGGTTACGAAATGGTACCCAAAAGGCACAGATATCTCTATGAGGTCATCTTTAGGCACAGAGAT
Source organism: Hypomecis atomaria (assembly GCA_964007245.1). Taxonomy (NCBI): domain Eukaryota; kingdom Metazoa; phylum Arthropoda; class Insecta; order Lepidoptera; family Geometridae; genus Hypomecis; species Hypomecis atomaria. The sequence goes on along the minus strand of OZ023308.1, from coordinate 4,751,705 downwards.
ACCAGAGAGATAATGTGATCGAGAAAAGAAAGAAAGAGATGCAACGATTGAATATGGCATGAGTTAGAAAGAGGCATGAAAAATGTTTCGATTCAGTGTCTAGTTGCCGTATTTTTCTCTCAGTAGTGTCAAATCCCAATACAAATCCTACAGTTTTGACAGCCGCAAGATTTTCCATAAGTACATTTTTGTGGTTAAGAATTGTCTCGAGCGACAACAGCGCTATCTCTCTACTTGTAATAGCACTATGTCTTGAGGCAATTTTCTACCGCAAATACTCGTATCAATGGAAAATCTCTCCGAGAGGTGTCGCTGTCAAATCTATGTATTGGAATTTGACAAGAACTTCATGTTCTCCGGAGAAAAATCCGGCAATCGACACCGAATTAAGATATTTTTCATGTCTCTTATTTATTATTATTTATTTACAGTAAAATATAGCTTTACAGATTATATAACATCCAATAGTTCAACTCGTGTGCTGTTAAATAAATGTGCTCTCATATTTTCGTGTCCAGTCCACCAAAGGTTGCCTGGTAGAAATTGCCAAAGGCGATAAGGCCGCCCTTGTACAACATTTTTTGTGTAGTTTCTGTTGTACCTATATTACTGTAATTTTGGTGTACAATAAAGATACATTTATTTTTTATTTATTTATTTATTTCTTTTTAGATCGACCACTTTTATCCTGGTATCTCTGTTAGTACGAGATCCCACCGCAAGAACATCCCGCTCATAGCGTACACGGTTCAAATTTTTAGCGTAATTATATGAATAGGAGAATATATTTAAATACGGTTGCCTTGCGAAATTTGGCCGCAAGTATTTGAAATTTTATAATGTTTAATTTATTTATAGGAAAACATATCCTTCATTGGTTTTTCATGAAATGTATTGAATAGGAGAATACATATAAACCAGGTTGCCTTGCGGAATGTGACCGCTAGTATTTTTGATTGAGGAAAAATTTTGATGTTTTTTTGACAACACATTTCATTCACTTGTTTTTAGGGTTCCGTAACCAAAGGGAAAAACGGGACCCTATTACTAAGACTTCGATGTCCGCCTGTCCGTCTGTCTGTCACCGGGCTGTATCTAATGAACCATGATAGCTAGGCAGCTGAAACTTTCACAGATAATGTATTTCTGTTGCCGCTATAACAACAAATACTAAAAACAAAATAAAATAAATATTTAAGGGGGGCTCCCATACAACAAACCTGAATTTTTAGACGTTTTTCGCTCTATATTAAAAATGGTACCAGGTAAGATGCTTGAAATTTTCACAGAATATTTAGTTTTATATTCCCTTCAATAATAAATAATAAAATTAATATAAAATAAATATTTAAGGGGGGCTCCCATACAGTACGGAACCCTCCGTGCGCGAGTCCGACTCGTACTTGGCCGATTATTTCTGTATTTCTGAGAAATACAATCCGCAGCTAGCGACGCGTAGTCTGCTGCAGCGTCCAGTCAACGTGTTAGCCGATTATTACACTCTAGTGTGTTGCTGCGTGTAGTTGTATCGTGTCGTAATTGTAACTCTATTTCACGTGTGTGAAAAATACTGTAATATATTACAGTATTTTTTATTTTTTAAGGTGTATGAAAAATTGTGTAATATTTTACACATTTTTTCATACTCCTTACTCAGACTAAACAAAAAAATCAAGATATAATGTTGTGAACAAACAAGTGAGGCCGGCAAAACTATGCCTCGCCGTGTACAGACACAATACAGACATGTACACGTACAAAAAACTATGCCTTGGCTCGTCAATCGAACTATGGCAGCGCAACACCGACGCACTCACCACATGTATAAAAAACCGGCCTCACTTGTCTGTTCACGACGTTCCGTCTTGATTTTTTTATTTGGTCTGAGACACCTTAAATAAAAATGTGTTCAAGAAAATGATAGCTTAGTGTTTTGGTTAAACATCTAAAACATTTCTACACACATTTTGAATCCATGTTAGTAAGTTTCAGCTCTCCATAACTAGATAGGAACCAAACGACTGTTTGAAGTTAATTAATTATGGATTCACGGACATTCTACCTATTGTAAGGTTAATTGTATTTCCCCTTCGATTACCTATCTAGTTATGTGCAATTTGACATGGATATAAGGTATCGAAAGAAAATAGTATGGAAATTATTATGAAACGGTGGTTAACCGTGCGTACGTGCGATATGCTGCCTCAGACACAAATTGCTATTTTTCATACCATCCATCCTTCAGTCATGCGATGTCCACATCCTTTAGCCATGCGATGTCCACTGCTGGACATAGGTCTACCTGTAGATCTCCAATAATACCGGTTGAAACCGGCTTGCGTCCAGCGTGATCCTGCGGTCTTCACAAGGTCATCAGTTCACCCCGTGGACGGACAACTTACGCTGCGCTTACCGTCACGTGGTCTCCACTTGAGAATGTTCGATCCCATACGGTACGTTCGCACGACGTCGAGTATTTCTCTACCGAATCGGTTTTTTGCAGGATTCGGTTTAGTGGCAACAGTATTTCAATGAATGAGTTCACACATGCATTCGGTTTTAAGATACGGCAAAAAAATCGAATCTGGCTGAAGTTGACATCCGATTTTGCGACTACAAACCGATCCGGTCGTACTGCAAAATGTAAGATCCGGTGCAGTGGTATAGCGCATCCAATACATGCGTTCATACGATACACGCAGGGGTAGATTCGGCTATTTGCCGGATCTAGAAACCGAATACGCCGTCGGGTCGCACAAGCGGGGGAGGAGTGTGGTGTGTTCACACGGGAACTCGATACGAGGCCGTCGGATACGGCGATGCAAGATGTGCTGTGTGAACACAACATTCGGTTTTTCCAGATCCGATGAAAATATGATTTGGCAAAACGTGACTCCGTGTGAACGTACCGATACATACAATCGTATTAAGTACCGTGAAATTGGTACGTACTCGTTGAATTTGCAAAACTGTTTCATAAAAAATAATACAAAACAAAAGAAGCAATGTCACGTGAAAATGGTGTAAATTTCTAGCCTATCCTACTAATATTATAAACGCGAAAGTTTGTGAGTATGTTTGGATGTTTGTTACTCTTTCATCCGTTCAGTAGTTTTTTTGCAAAAACTATTAAACGGATTGAGATGAAACTTTGCAAAAGTAATGCTATAAGCATTACATCAGAATAACACATACCTAGGCTATGATTTATAAAGATATTGCGGAAACGAAGTTCGCCGGGTCAGCTAGTTTAATATATGCGGAGAAATTACGGGTAGGTCGAAAAAAAAGACTTGAGAAAATGTTTCTTGAAAATCTGTTGTAAAAATATCGAACGCCTGACTCTATCAACTAACAATACAAATCCTCTTCCAGGACATAATCGAAGACCTGAAATCCGAACTGGGCGGGCACTTCGAAGACGTTATAATCGCTCTCATGATGCCGCCCGAAGAATACCTGTGCCGCGAGCTGAACAACTGTATGGAGGGCATGGGGACTGACGAAGACACTCTGGTTGAGATACTGTGTACGCGGACGAAGAAGGAGATCGCTGACATCGTCGACGCTTACGAGAGATGTGAGTTCTAATTTAGACTTATTGTTATTGCAATAGGTCACGAACTTCGTTGTTAGTGTCATGATGATGCCTGAAGAGTATATAAATAGCTGTATGGAAGGCATGGGCACATATATACTTTAGAAGATACTTTAGTTGAAATACTGTGTACGCTGACAAAGAAGAAGATCTCTGATATCGTCGAGGCTTACGAGACATGTGAGTTCTAATTTAGACTTAGTAACCTTTCAATAGGTCATATAATTCATTGGCGGTATCATGATGCCTCCTAAAGAGTTTATAAACAACTGTATAGAAACCATGGGAACTGACAAAGATACTCTGGTTGAAATACTGTGTACGCGGACGAAGAAAGAGATAGCTGATATCGCCGAGGCTTACGAGAGATGTGAGTCCTAATTTAGACTTAGTATCCTTGCAGTAAGTCACAAACTCCATTGTTTGTGTCAATAAACAACTGTATGGAAGGAATGGGCACTGACGAAGATACTCTGGTAGAAATACTGTGTACGCGCACGAAGAAAAAAAATCGCTTATATCGTCGAGGTTTACGAGAGATGTGAGTTTGAATTTAGACTTTGTATAATCGTAATAGGTTACAAACTTGGTTGTTCGTGTCATATGATGTTTGAAGAGAGTTGAAATACTGTGCACGCGGAAGAAGAAAGAGAAATTTAAAAATGGCAACCCTAAGCGTAGTGGACTAAATGCTAATCCTTCTCGCAATGAGAAAAGAATTGAATATCTAAATCTAAGATTTATATAAATTTTAATTTTGCAAAATCTTCTTTGCTAATAAAACTGTGAAAATACTACCTATTATATACTCGAATGACAACAAACCCGATTTTTTAGACGTTTTTCGATCTATATTAATAATGGTAACAGGTGCATGCTTGAAATTTTCACAGAATATTTAGTTTTACATTCACTTCAATAATAAATAATAAAATTAAAATAAAATAAATATTTAAGGGGGGCTCCCATACAGTACGGAACCCTCCGTGCGCGAGTCCGACTCGTACTTGGCCGATTATTTAAATAAATCCATTCAACAGTTTTTTCATAATTTACTACCGAGAAAACCCATATGCGCATTTAGTACGCACTACGCAACCATGTTAGATAAAAATGATAGGTTTTTCAAACAGATGAAAACAAAATTATATTGCAATGGTACGCAGCACGCACTATATCTACTGTTTATCGCTAAATCTATCTCTTCTTCAGACAAGACACCTGAAATATCATTATTTTATTTTATTTTATTTATTCATACACAAAACAAATCACAGTCGTTACAAAAGTTCAACTTAAATATAATTATATTATGATCTGGATTGTAATTCAAATATATGTGTACACAGAAAAAGTAATTGAATGAGTAGACATAGAGGCTTTTGGTTTCGTTAAAAATTGTTAACTAAGTAAATGGGAAAAGAAAGTAAAAACTGGATTTAAAGGAAGAATAACTAACAAATATCGAGTACGCACTCAGCAAGCGGATGTGCGCACTCTTTACAATCTAAGTATCAGATGTGTTTTTAGTAGCCAGGCACAACCCAGAGGTTGCACTCGACTTGACGGGTTTGGTGTAGAGGATATCTTTAACTTGTTTAATGTACGAGTAAAATGTAAATTTTGAAGAAAATATATCGATGTCAAAAGTAAAATGATGTTTGATCCGGCTTATAATTTTATTGGTGGACTTTTAGCTCCCACACTGCTCATTTACACATCCGATAACGAAGAGTATAGGCCGCGCCACACAAAATGGCGGATGTGAAGTTAGCTACAAGCTGCGCAATATCCAATCCTGACTGAAGCTCACATAAAGCCGCACGTTGATTGAAGTTGACATAAAGGCGCGGCCTATAGTTATCGTTTCCGTAATAATAATTTCCGTTTCAGTGTACAACCGCCCTCTAGCGGAGCACATGTGCTCAGAAACGTCGGGCCATATGCGCCGTCTGCTCACTCTCATCGTGGTTGTAAGTACAACCTAGAATAACTATAGTTGCAAGGATATTTGTTATTTGTAAGCCAACTCTCGGCATATTGCAGTATGATTGTAAGTACAACCACGATGATAATGAGCAAATTGAAAGCCCTAATATAAAAACAGCTTAGCAGTGTCCTAGTGAAAATTAACAATTGTATTGGAAACTAACACAGTTTTCGCGCGTTTTATATAGGATATAACACGATTACTACTCACGTAATATTTATGGAATGTTACAATATTACCCACTATAGTTTTTATAGCAATTAATGTCATTTTTCTAATGAGGCATCGTCGAACTTAGGGATAATTTATATTAGAACCGGGTGAGCACGGGGCGGACTCGGACGGATCCCGTTCGACGCACGTTCCATACCTACATTTTGTGTAGTGGCTCGGACGAGCCCCGTCCGGGCGTCGTACGGTCCTCTACAAAAAATATGGAACGTGTGTCATTCGGGTCCGTCCCGTGCACGCTCCGTTCTAATATAAATCATCTTTTAGCCAAAATAAAGGTTGAAAGTTTTGATCTTAGAAACATAAAAAAAGTTAGCACATTACTGCTTGACTTCAAAAATCTTACGTGAGTAAATCCCGTATTATATCCTGTGTACAATAGCAATTGTTCTCTTTCCAGTGTACAACCGTCCTCTAGCCGAGCATATGTGCTCAGAAACGTCGGGCGATTTCCGTCGTTTGCTCACTCTCATCGTAGTTGTAAGTACTGTGTTTATGAATGCTACCTTTGCAAGTTTGCTGTGCTTATTGACATCATTTTTAACCAACTTCCAAAAAGGAGGAGGTTTTTTAATGTGTATGTGTATTTAAAAGTGATATTGAAGCGGGCGAATTAAAAATTTGTTTTTTTTAGGATTCTGTGACAATTAACAATCTGGCATGTGTTTTATACTTTGACTACTTATCATAATATCTAGATGACTTATGGCTGCAAAACAATTATTACTAAAAATAACTGATTTATTCTAAATGTTATTTGAGAAAAAATACATTTAAACAGTTAAGACTCCTCCAAAATCACGATTGAAAGTGGAACGTACTTTCTCTCAAATAAATAAGGAAAGTAGCAATCTAATTTGTCGTAAAGTTTTTGTGACTCAATTCATGTGCCTACTAAAAGTTGTTACGTAAATGTACCTCCTAACCAAATACATAAAAAGATTAGTACGTCCATTCAATGCATATATAGATTCTAAAACAGTTTTAGTTAATAGTTTACCAAATGTTAGAAGGTTTAAAAAAACGGTAATAAAAAAAAAAATGAATTTCACTAAAACTACAACTGATATTGATTTATTTTTGAATGCATATTTTACCTTCTGGATACTTACATAAACATAATGCAAAGGTTGCATGTGTCAATGCCAATATGTGCTATTAAAATTATCAGCCAAAGTATCAAACTTTCAGTCATAATGACGTAAAGCTTTTTACATAATTAAAATAATTATCTTAATTACTTTGTAAATGATTAGGTTGGGCGAGTTGGTCTACTATTATATTAATAATGAAATGGAGACAAACGGTAGCCCATTTATGAATTGGGTCAAATAAAACCGTGGATTACTCCTTATAGGTGCCGTATTACGACTGAACATAATCCTATTTCATTTTTCTGAAAGGACTTAAAGTCTAATAGGATTTTAAATCTAAAAACACGTGTATCTTCAAAATGTGCACCATTGTTTTAAGATTTTTTTCCCTTAGCCTATTCAAAAGACTATCAGACCTACCAGAATGTAATTGGATTTGTTTTGCATAATTAAGATTATATAAATAGTCTTGTTTTTTATATGTTCTAAACAGAGAATTTACTTGACAGCATGTACTCATATTCAAATTAAATTTCGACTATTCAATCATACCGGAACCCATTGTCCAGGTTTTGCGCAGTTTACTTAAACTTTCGCGCTTGCGTGTGGCTCCATACATTTTGGTTAGTTCTTCCTCGTTTCCGCCAGGGGTGCTGTACAAAAATGTATGGAGCCATACGGAAACAACTGAAGTTTCAATTTACGTGTAAACCTGGACTAACCCCTCAGATACACTGTAAAATTACGAGCACTTATAAATACACTGTGCTAAAGAAGATATAATAATACTACGGAACTGTGCTTCGAGTACATTGCATTACGGTAGCTGCTAGGGTAACCTATGGAAAATAATAATAAATGGCCAGCTGTCTGCCCATCCTACACGATCATAGGTACTATGCTGTACTACTAATCTATACTAATAGCTAATGTACTAAAAGTAAATTTAGAAATGGCTTGAGCTGTTGTTTTCGTTTGCACACTAATATTTTTAATGTTTGGCTGGGTTTTTGAGTTTGTCTTCTTAGGTATGAATCTAGCTTATAGTGATTATTGAATCCTTCCGGTTCAGATTTAAATATACTTTACAGTTAGGTAACTGCGTTACGTGGAAGATCTTTAAACATTTTGAGTTCTATTTGGAACTGTACTTGTTTGAGCCCTTTGCTGAACCAAAAATTAATATACTTAGCGCCACACAAATCGGCGGATGAGAATTTATGCTGCGCAAAAGCCGAAATATAGGTATGCGCGGGTAGTGAGACGAGACGTCGGGGCACACCCGCCCGCCAACCTCATGCCTCCCGCGAGCTTCCTACGCCTGTGCTCACCACTACGACACGTGGCATCGGATTTGTGCACACATGCGCAATAATTAGCGAATCACGGCGAAGTGTCATCTGCGGCAAACTTCTCATCCGCCGACTTGTGTGGCGCTTAGTATAACAATGGTTTTGTCTTATCTGGCACGGATGGGCGATGTCTACCCTAGAAACTTCTCTGCTGACGCCAGAAAACTTGGAATGAGTGTCAGTTCGTTATTATGTTTCTGTAATGGGCAAAAGTAGACAACTGCCCCCTTTAGAAAAAATATCTAGCTACGTCAATGCTGGCGTACCCACTACTGTCGTACCAGAAGAGATAGAGGAACAGCACTCAGCAGTGTGCATCATGATCTTACATTATTGCTTTAAAGATTTTGACATATCCAAACAAACATTACTTACTATACGCCTTTTCCACACACATTGCTAAGATTTTCTATGGGGGTCTTCCTGAGCCCCCGGTGTCACAGGTGATATCGTGCCACTTTAAAAAAAAACTGCTTTTTCAAGAAATTAAAGTTTGAACTAAGGGTCAAATTAAAATGAGATACTTGATGAAATAATATTTTATCTAAATTTGGAAAATATTCAATTTGTAGTAAAGTTGTTTGTATTAAAAATAAAGTTGTATTTTAAGCTGGGTCTCAGAAGGGGATATACAAAATGGTTGGTGGAAATACAGGGTCATATCATAGGTATCAAACGCAAAACCTTTTAAGGGCGGGTCTAGTACATCTAGACACACAACTTTTGTACTACGACTTATGAAAATTCGCTTCTCCATACATTTGCCGCGCGTTGGCGAACTTTTTGTATGAAAAAGCTGATTTTTTCTTCCTGATTTTCCAAAAGTACTAGAACAAAAGTTGTTTGTCGACATGTACTAGACCCGCCCTTAAAAGGTTTTGCGTTTAATACCTATGACCCTATAGAAAACTACTCAATCTAGATAATTTTGCTCTCATTATAATGTAGCTTCTCAACAAAAGCAAACACGAAGCCATCAAAATCTTTATCTACTAAACTCATAGTACAAAACCAGTCATTAAAGAATGAAAAACGTCTATATTCGGAGCTCCATTCATTAGATGCCAAGGTCTCGCCTAAGAACCGTGACTCAACAATGGTGTGAGCCAAGGTCGGTGGGGGAAGGAAGTTTACTACCACGATTTTGATGATAGTACTAATTGGTAGTATACTCTGCGCCACACAAGTTGATGGACGTGAAGTTAGCCACTAGCTGCGCAATAGCCAATCCTGACGAGACGTGACGTGGAAGCCGCACATTGATTGGTTGTTGCGCAGCTAGTGGCTAACTTCGCATCCATCAACTTGTGTGGCGCGGAGTATACTACTCGTATAAGAACTAGTGAATAGGATTGTAATTCCACCCAATGGATCAGATGAAATTCAGTTAATTTATTTTTCAAATATAGGTATGGCAATACAATTACAAATACGGCAATACACTTATGAAAGTCTGATAAACGTGAACTATACTATTCAGGGTTATTTCCAATCAATTAGCATCCTTTTAGGGTCTTATTCTGTACATCAAAACTAACAACTTTTGTTCTGCGACTTTTGTCAGAACTCAAAAAAAAATGTTATTTCATAGAAAAATGTCGTTCACCCGCGACAAAATGTATGAAACAGCTGATTTTATTTTTGAATTCTAGCCTATCCTATCCTAATCAACTAGCATCCTTTTAGGGGCTTATTCTGTATATCAAAACTAACAACTTTTGTTCTGCGACTTTTGTGAAAACTCAAAAACAATCAGCTATTCCATAAATTAAATATTAGTCGTTTTGTCGCGGGTGAACGATATTTTTCTATGGAACAACAACATTTTTATTTGAGATTTGATAGAAGTCGTTGAACCAAAGTTGTTAGTTTTGATGTACAAAATAAGCCTCTAAAAGGATGCTAATTTATTAGGGATAACCCTATATAACATAAGATATTACATTTTCATAGTACGCGTCTACGTAATACGTACTTTTATAAATGGTTAAAGCCCCATTATACTTAGAATTAATAAGGGAAGGGGACTGCACAATGCCACCAATCTTTTCTTTCGCCTATGCTCTTGATTGTACATTGGCCTTGGGGGGCGTTTGGCACATTTATTTTTATGTAAAATAATCCAAAGGTTGCTTTTTTGTTTTGTTTCTTAACTAGGATTCATTTGCAAACCGCAGATTTGTTATTTATTATATTTTAATCTAGTCCTTTGTACGTTTTAACCTTGTTGATTAGATATGTGTTGCCGTAAAACATATATCTAATTAACGGAAACATATTTCTAATCACCAAGAGCCTTGTTAGTGATGCCTTGAGCCGATGACACATTACAAGTTGATATTTCGTATCCCAAATATAGAGGCAGATGAATCGTTATGACAACTTTCATCAATTCCAAAATCGCAAATAGAAACTGTTCTGTACAAAATTGATTTTTGACAAAATGAACAAAACAGTTCATTTGCGGTTGCAGGAGTTTCCACAGTAAAAGTTATTCATAACGGTAAAAATATACCTTTGTGTTTGGCAAGTATGTAAAGATTTTATCGAATTATGGGTTGCCAATTGCCACTATAGTGTTGTTCATAATGATGGTCAGAAACTCTGAATCACCTCCTTTCGGCTTAGTATACTAGTTTAAAATAACCATGTATAAATCGTACGTAATTAATCCTAAGTGAATTTAATGTAGTAAAATATTTAAAATCCATATTAGTACTGTGTCGATCAATCGTTTTTAACCACCCGGGTCGCGACCGACCCACTACTGAAACGACCCGGGTGAAACAACCCGATCATTTGATCGACTCGATCAATTGATCGAGCTGACTGCGCGATCGTAAAGTTTGTGTCGTTTGATCGACCCAATTGCGCGTCTATTAAGTTCGTGTCATTTGATCGACCCGATTGTGCATCCGTACAGTTCGTGTCGTTTGATCGACCCGATTCTATTTGACGACTTCATACTTACAAAGATAAAGGCACCTATCCTATTTCATTAGGCTTAAAGTCCAAATTAGTTTGGCAAATACTCATCATAACGGGTGTGAGTCAATCAAACCGCGCGACCGACCTGCGGTAAGTGATCGGGTCGGCGCAGGATGAACGATCGAATCACTCACCTGCGGCTCGCGACCCAATCAAAACGACCCGATCAATCGTGATCGACTCAGGACTAATCCATATATTGTCCATAAGCGACTTATGCATTTATAAGTAGTATTTTCCCCCATTGTGCCAAACGCCCCCCAAGGCCAGGATAAGTGCCATTTCTACGTGTAACCTTAGTCTGGTCACAAGGGTGCTCGAGATGAAGAAGGGGCAGTAGACCCAGCCAAGGCCAGAGAAGATGCCCAAGCACTGTTCGACGCTGGTGAGGCCAAGTGGGGCACTGATGAAGAAGTCTTCAATAGGGTAAGTGCGATGGTGTTATGAAGTCCTGGTACCTAAGTGAAGGCCAAAGAATACGGTCAGACTCACACTGTGAGTACAATAAATGGGGGACGGATGTAGAAGTCTTCAACAGGGTAAGCGGATAAAGAATGTACCTACTGCAAATTGTAGTGCAGTTCTGAAGGGTCCCCGATTTTTAGAAGGTTCATTAGACCCGGCGAAGGCCAGAGAAGACGCTCAGGCGCTGTACGACGCTGGTGAGGCCAAGTGGGGCACTGATGAAAAAGTCAGGGTAAGTGCTATGGTTTTATGAAGTCCTGGTACCTAAGTGAAGGCCAAAGAATATAGTCAGTCCCACAATGTGAGGAAAGTAAATGGGGGTAAAACTAACACGTACATTTACTTAAAATCTATAGGGTAAGTGTATAAAGTGTAGTACTGCCAATTGTAGTGCAGTTCTAAAGGATCTTCGTAATTTAGATCTAGTAGACCAGGCCGAGGCCAGAGAAGACGTGTAGGCGCTGTACGACGCTGGAGAGGCCAAATGGGGGACGGATGAAGAAGTTTTCAACAGGGTAAGTGGATGTAGAATAGTACTACGATGATTTTATGATGTCCTGGTGATGGCTGGCTTCTTCCACGCCGATTTCGGCTACGGCGACCATTTTCCGTATGTGGGTTACTGATGACAAATTTAGCGGTGATTGTCCTAGGACAGTGACTACATGTGAGGACTACATTTATGTAGTTGTATGTAATGTTGGACGGCGGTTTGTTTTTGAGATGTCTCTTCTCAGGTCTAAATCACGCCTCCTTTGGTCCTCAAATGCGTACACGTTGGTATGTACTTGTTGTCTCCATGACGTACGGTCGACAGCCTGAGATTCCCATGACGAGGGTTTCATACCACACCCTTTCATATGCCTCGAACACACCCCTTCTGATGTCCTGGTACACAAGCGAAGGCCAAAGTAGTTAGTTAAGTTAAAAATATTTTTATGCGAACTCCACAGATCCTGGCGCACGAGAGCTTCGGCCAACTGCGTCAAATCTTCGAAGAGTACAAGAACATCTCGGGGCGCACCATCGAGCAAGCCATCAAAGCTGAGATCGGAGGAGAACTGAAGGATGCTCTCTCTGCCATCGGTACGTATCATCACAATATAATACAGTCTAAATCAGGGATGTTACGAATATCCGCATCCGCAATTGCGGACCTTGCGCGTTGATTTGGACATCTGCATCCGTATCCGCATAAAATTAAAGCGGATATGAATGCGGTTGCAGATGCCGCACAATTGCTTACTTGACTTATATTTTTAACGAATCTTAACGAAACTTGGTACACGGGTTCACATAAATGGTTTCTTTCTCTCTTCTGAAAAAAAAGGAATCGTTGTCAAACCTAGTTCTGTTATATAATAATAGACTAGGGTGGATAATTTTTATAACCAAAAAAAATAATACATAGTAGGATGAAACCCATTAGAAAAGGAGAGTGATATTATAAAAATGTAAGGAAAAATAATTTACGGGCGATCTGAGGTCGGGAAGGGGTGGGGGTGGGGGGTTTAAGGGTAAAAAACGGTTTTTCTCGATTTCCGGCAAAATTAAAAGTCCTATCGAAAAAAGTCAAATGGCAAAGTTGTAGGTAATAAAAAGATGTAAAACTTTTGTGTTACACTTTTTTCACATAACCTCAAAATTTGTGTGAAAAATTCAAAAAACCAAGTATTTGATTTTTTATTTTTATCTTTTACAAAAAAAAATTTTTAAACGAAATTTGGTGAAAACTGACCTTTTTATGTCCTTAATATGCTGTAATTTATTTGATTAAAAATATTTATTTTTTCACCTTATTTTTAATTAATATCGAAAAAGCACCCTAATTTTCAATCGAAAATTCACCCGTCAAAATATAAGCTTTTTGAAGAAATTGTTATGTTTTCTGTTCGTTGAAATCTCTACTTTCCGATGGTGAAAAAAAATACTAGAGTAAATCTTCTCAGAAAATGCAAAAAATAAACTCGAATTCGATTTTTTTTTTAAATTAATTAATTTTTATTTATTTTAATTTTGAGCTATTAATTAAAATTTACACTTAAATTACTCGAAAAACGTTAGATTACATGTTACATTGATAAAAAAAATTGCAAATCAAAATATACTACTATAATTAACAACAATTTTTCCAAATATTGTAATTGTCTTATTAAATATTAATTTTATTAACTTATTTGTTTTGCATTTTCTGAGAAGATTTACTAATATGTAACATATTTATTTTTCATCATCGGAATTTTAATCAAATAAATTACAGCATATTTGGGACATAAAAAAGGTAAGTTTACACTAAATTTCGTTAAAAAAAAAATTGTAAAAGATAAAAATCTAAAACTTGGTTTTTTTAATTTTTCACATAAATTTTGAGGTTATGTGAAAAAAGTGTTTACACAAAAGTTTTACATCTTTTTATTACCTACAACTTTGCTCTTGAACTTTTTTCGATAGGACTTTTAGTTTTGCCGGAACTCGAGAAAAACCGTTTTTTAACCTTAAACAGTTCCTGCTGTACATAGGCCTACCCATGACGAGTGATTGTGCCATATCCACCACGCTGGCAGTGCGGGTTGGTGGATTTACATACGCCATCGAATTTCTTCTACGGACGTATGCAGGTTGCCTCACGATGTTTTCCTTCACCGAAAAGCCAGTGGTGTGAAATTCCGTACATGTGTTCCAAAGAAACTCGTCGGTACGGGATCTGGATTGGAACCCACGACTTCACGATTGTAGGGCTGGTGTAACTACCACTAGTCCACCACGGCTACAACCAGTGACATGAATACAATTTAAATGTCACTATTTCTATGGCATTAGCTTTTGAAGAAAAAAATCGGCTAAGTGCGTGTCGGACTCGTGCACGAAGGGTTCCGTACCGTATGGGATCCCCCTTAACCATTTCAAGCGTACTTACCGTTATTCCGGGTTCCGTACCCAAAGGGTAAAAACGGGACCCTATTACTAAGAATCCGCTGTCCGTCTGTCTGTCTGTCCGTTTCCAGGCTGTATCTCGTGAACCGTTATAGCTAGAAAGCTGAAATTTTTCACAGATTTATTTCTGTTGCCGCTATAACAACAAATACTAAAAACAGAATAAAATTAATAACTGATACATCAAACCTGATTTTTATGCCGTTTTTCGCTCTAAATTAATTATGGTAACAGGTAGATGCTTGAAATATTCACAGAATATTTAGTTATTTAGTATATTCACTTTTAAATAATAAAATTAAAATAAAATAAATATTTAAGGGGATTTTCTTTTACAGTACGGAACCCTCCGTGTGCGAGTCGGACTCGTACTGGGCCGATTATTTTT
The DNA here is from genome assembly GCA_964007245.1 of Hypomecis atomaria. Taxonomy (NCBI): domain Eukaryota; kingdom Metazoa; phylum Arthropoda; class Insecta; order Lepidoptera; family Geometridae; genus Hypomecis; species Hypomecis atomaria. The sequence goes on along the minus strand of OZ023308.1, from coordinate 4,736,665 downwards.
ATAATATTTTTATAAAATCAAAAAAACGGGGAAAATGGCACGTTTGTCGTATGAAGTATCTAATTTTGTTTTTAGTTTCTGTTGTTATAGCGGCAACAGAAATACATCATCCGTGAAAATTTCAACTGCCGAACTATCACGGTTCATGAGATAGATCCAGGTGACAGACATACAGACGGCCGGACGGAAAATAAGTCTTAGTATTGTGGTCTCATTTTTATCTTTTAGGTACGTAACCCTAAAATTGCTACGTAATGCCATTCAGATACACATTATAGCTGGGGCGAAGGGTCGTTCTTGAACTATTCTTTATAAACTGATTTTCATGATTATTTTTTTTTAGTTTGCTAGATCATTTGTCCCTTTAAATTTTTTACCAAAATCGCCAAGTACTAGTCGGACTCGCGCACGGAGGGTTCCGTACTGTATGGGATTAAATAAATTAAATTATTTTGTTTTTGAAAGAAAGAAGAAAGAAAGAAAGAACGTTTATTTCGTGACATACATGAACAATCACAGCTAATAACAAAAAGAAGAAAAAACGAGCAAACGACAAACATTTGAAACAGTACTTATGCAGCAAGTGCTCGCGGTATGCCACGAAAACCGATCCCAACTCAGCGTGAAATGCTGATTGAGGACAATCAGCGCTGGTATTCTGCTGAGACCGGTAGGTGACGTCACGTGCAACATAAATATAACTTTAAACATTAATAAAGATTCAGAGTATAAATACATTTGAAAACACACACACTAATATAAATCATACAACAAAGACAGTATTCCATAAACTAAAACATCAACACGCATTATCCTACATTACACTAACTATTACATTACACATAAGATTAGATATTTTCATACGAAAGAGGCCAACAGAACACAAAAACAAAACAAAACAATCAATTGATAGGTATTATAGTCTTAGGACAGCAACAAATTAATAAAATATATATTTTCATGAAGGTACGCAGTTCATAAAATTACTAATTCAACGCACAATAACAATGAGATCTCAATTTAAACTAGATGGCACTTGTATCGTTTCTGAGAGATTCCTCACTTTTTTGATGAGCAAAAATAAACTTTTTGAGTTTATACTTAAAACAGAACAAACTTTGCACGTTCCTTATGGGAGGTGGTATATTGTTCCAACATTTAGTAGCGGCATATCGAAAGCTGCCTCTAAAAGCCGCTGAGTGATGACGTTCTGTCCTCAGAAGAGACAACTTCGAACATGCACGAGTCACGTGAGGGTTACGACCTTGCTTCCATGACAACTTCTCGTACAGGTAACTCGGAGTTTTGTATTTTACGACACCAAACAAAAGACATGCTAGATGAATTTTCCTCCGATGCATCATTTTCAGGACAAAATGCTTGTTTAAAAATGGCGTCACATGTGATCTATAAGGAATGTCAAAACAGAAACGAGCGCATGCGTTTTGAACTCTTTGAATTATTTTTTTAGTTTTGGCCAAAAGTCGTGGACCGTAAACGGTATCCATATAATTTAATTTAGACAAGACTAATGATTCCACGAGTTGTATTCTAAGGTCAACTTTCAGATACCTACGCATTCTGTATAAAACCTTGAGTTTGTAGAAACAATTCCGAACGCAGTTTGCTACATGTTTTTCATATCGCAGTTCAGAGTCCATAAGTAAGCCTAGATTACGCGCCTCATAGACCCGCTCGATAGGTTCATTCATAAGCTGCACTTTTTCTATAGGAAAAAGATTAGTCAATTGGTGTCTACTGCCGAAGATAAGGTATTTTGTTTTGGTTGGGTTTAGTAGAAGGCAATTATCAGTGGCCCATGCAGCAATTCTATCAAGATCTTCGTTTAACCTAGATATCGCAGTGTCAATATCCGATGGTTTACATGATATATAAACTTGGATATCATCTGCATATATATGATATCTGCAGAATTTTATGTGTTTCACAATGTCCGCAGAATACAAAGAAAAGCTGACGGGACCGCCAATGGATCCCTGTGGAACACCTCTTCTGACAGTTAGCTTATCTGATTCCATCGATGAACCATCAGCCCGAACAATCTTTACAGCTTGAGTACGATTAGAATGATAGCTATTGAACCATTTCAAGGCATCGGAATCAAATCCATAGTAACTATATTTTGACAGAAGAAGATCCACATTCAAAGAATCAAATGCCCTTGAAAAATCCAATAACACCAAAACTGTGCACATTCCGTTATCCTGTGCACTAATAATGTTATCCGTGACATCTAGTAGCGCTGTCGTCGTACTGTGACCCTTCCTGAAACCCGATTGTACTGTGGGCAAAATCTTGTTTTTTTCGATAAATTTTATCAATTGCCCACACACTGCTTTTTCGAGAATTTTAGATAGGCAAGGCAACAGACTGATTGGTCTAAGATCTTTCAAGTCCACAGGGTTAGAAATTTTCGGCAGAGGTCTGACTATTGCATGTTTCCAAGCGTCAGGAAAGGTATTAGTCCTGATAGATGTATTTATAAGTGCTAGAATAGTATCAATAGTAAATGGAAAAGTCATCAATAACATATCAAGACTAATACCATCTGCGCCTTCCGCATTAGATTTTAAACTTTTAATTATCTTAAGCAGCTGGTCAACAGTAATAGGTTCGATGTGAAATACCTCATTGCTATACTTGTGATGCTCAAAGTATGTTAAGAGCGATAAAGAGGTACTTGGCCTACCTGGAATAGTTAAAAAATGATTATTAATTACGTTAGAATCATTGAACGTGATAGGAAGATCATTTTTAGTTTCAGTTATCAAATTACTTTTTAGATTCTTCCACAGAGACTTAGGATTACGGATATTATTATTAATATTATGTTTAAAGTACGCGGTTTTCTCTTGGTAAAGAGCTTTAGTGACACAAGATTTTAGGCTTTTATAGTATTCTTTTTTACTTTCCAAACTAGTTCTGTGATAATCTACTGCTGCTTCATCCCGCAGACTCATCATTAGTTTAATGGTGTCAGTGATCCAAGGATAAGAATGGTTCCTGACTGTTACAGACGTAAAAGGGGCATGACGATCAAAGATCGACAAAACACTTTCGTTAAAAACGTTTACCATTTCATTTACATCAGTAATCTGAGAAATAAGGTCCCACCTAATCCCCTGTAAATCAGTCTTCAGTTTATCATTATCAATATTTTTAAATAACCTAAAATATTTTTTTTGCGGTGGAATTTTCGTACGCTTTATATTAAATTCGGCAGCAACAAGGCAATGCCCTAATAAATTTCCTACAAGGTCGAAAGTAATTTTTCTACTACATAGGTCAGTACAAATTACATCAATCAACGTCGCACTGGATTCCGTAAAGTGAGTAGGTTCTGTAACAATTTGCTGAAGGTTAAAACACGTAAGGAAAGACTTTAACTTAATAGTGAGACTGTCATCAGCACATAAAAAGTTTATATTTAAATCAGCTAAAAATAAAAGGTTGTCAAAACTGGGATTTGAAGCAATGGAATCAGTGATAGCGTCAAAGAATAAGTCCGCATCGATCCAACGTGGCCGGTATCCAGTGCCAATTAATATTTTTTTACCGTTAACAGTCAAAATAAGCCACATTTGCTCAACAGCAGCATGAACTGGGTCCACCGGATGTCGCCACACACGCGCACGAACTCCGTGCTTGATATAAAAACCTACCCCTCCGCCCCGAGCCCGTGATTCCCGTGGACGTGGTATATGCCTCAATCTGTATCCCGGGATCACAGGGGCACGCGCTTCCTGCCCAGCATTTAGCCAAGTCTCATTCAGTGCAAGTATATCTACTCCACTCCGAGTCACCGACGCTATGATGTTGTCATGGTTAGTACCCAAGGAACCAGCATTATAGAGACCAACTTTGAGATTTCTGGTCGCCATCATAAAATCCGGAATATATCAGCAGTGAAAATAACTGTAAGCTCAGTGCCAAAAAGTAAATGCTTACAAATTGTTATATTACAATTGAGATCACGAAACTTAGTAAACAACATAACATTTAGTTTTAAGTGGCATATAATTAAGGGTTGATTATAATGCGTGTGAAATATTACTGATTCATAAATCAAAACGTTTGATCGCACTACCGCGCTTGTTCTAAGACTTATCACTGGTAATAGATCGAAAAGTTCATTAAACGGTGAGCTTCTCTCCAAGCGCCCTACGATTCCGCGACAAAAATCTTTTTGAGATCGGATTCCGACATCACTCGAAAGGCCTTCTTGCCTGTCTCCTTACGCACGAAAATACGCCCGTCCCTCGTCCAGGCGAACCTCCAACCATGTGAATGAGCTTCCTCACGAGCCTTGAAAAAAATGTGCCGATTTTGCTTAGAGAGACGTTCATTCACATAAAACTTAGTCGGAGGGGCCGACAGTCCCAAGCCTTCCGTAGTGATGTTTCTACGCACGCGAGCTGCCCGCAGAAATGCACTGCGCATGGGTCTTCGTGCGAGTCGAACCACGATAGGCCGCGGTCGCTGCGCAGTTTCAGGCTCACCAGCCTGCGGAGTGCGTCGGGCGCCCACCCGCTCCACGAAAACGAAATCTCGCTCGTCGCATGGTACTGCTAGCTTATCTGCAATTATGCTAACTAGATGTGACGCATTTTCGCCCGGTAGCTCAGGGACGCCGCTGATTTCAACATCGTTAAGAAGCATTTCTTGATCTTTTTCATTCAATTGAGTCTTCAAGCTTTCGATAGTCAGGATGAGGTCACTGTAATCAGACCTGGCACTGACTTCCAAACATTTATTTTCCAGGCTTTCGATACGCATCTCCACGTCGCTTATCCGACCGTTGAAACCCTCAACCGCAGACCGGACAGCATTAAGTCCATCCCTTAAGGCATCAAAATCCATTTTATAAGATCGCATTTCCTGACGCATTAGCTTCATTTCTTTCACAAGTTCCAGATTCTCGGAATTCGCTTTGTTTACTTCGCTAAGCGGGACGGGACACTTGGTAGGGCTAGGGCCAGTGACGGATGCGCTGGCGCCCGCGCTGGTCGCGCCTCGGACAGGTGTGTTAGAATTATCGCCCTTGCGTTCGCCGGCTTTGCACACCGGGCAGATAAACTTGTCATTGTTTTTTTTATCTACCAAGGCAATGTTGACACACAGCGAATGATACGGCGCGCTGCATTTGGAGCATTTAATTGATCTCGACGATGTGAGTGTCTTCTGACAGGCCGTGCATAAATTACCACTCATGGTGCTATCGGTGATTCAGTTATTCAGTTAGTCGTAAAAAGTGTCTTCACAATACTATAAAAAGTGATCAGATAGTGCCACGCTGAATGTTCGATACCACGGAGAATAGGACAGACAGATCCCCGCAACTAGGTGAGTGAGCGAGTAAGCGAATGCGTTCGCCGTTGATCAGCTGATCTGTTGTGACTTGGAAATTTAAATGTTTTGTCTCGATAATCTGGCTTACTTGCGAGTTATAAACGTGAATCCAATAGATTATCGGGATATATCAGAACCACTTATTCACTTTTCACTTGTTTTAAGCACTATATCCAATTACTTTATTAGTTTACAAATAATTCTCTGACGAGATCCAACTACTTTTATGGCAGACGTGACGTCACTCCTTTTAGTATTTTTTGTTATAGCGGCAACCGAAATTCATCATCTGTGAAAATTTCAGTTGCCTAGCTATCATGGTTTATGAGATACAGCCCGGTGACAGACAGACAGACAGACGGACATCGAAGTCTTAGTAATAGGGTCCCGTTTTTCCCTTTGGGTACGGAACCCTAAAAAATCACCAATAATCTGAACGTAGCATACATCGATTCGAGCGAAGTATTCGAATTTTGTACGTAGTTTGCAACTATTGAAATCGGTTATGCCATTTTTGGCGAAAAGTTTAATTTTTGTAGCTTAAGTTCGAATAGGCCGGGTGACTAGCCCTGGTGTCAGATGTTTTTTAAGCCGCCTGAAGGCCTCTGACATGGCTACGTAGCGCTCATCATCGATGTTAAGCAACTTTCAGCACGGTCAGTCAGATGGGTGACCGCGGGTGGCATTTACAACTAAGCGCTATCGTGACTCGGATGACACGTTAAATAGTAGGTCCCGATTGTTTTAACCGTGTAAATATAGTATTGTTGTATTGTATTGTAAGTTGTAGAGTCTATACTCGAAATTTTAATTCGATTCCAGATTTGACATTAAATTTCATTCATTTGACATTTTTTCTCTATTGAAAATGTCAAATGAATGAAATTTAATGTCAAATCTGGAATCGAATTAAAATTCCGAGTAGTGTATTTTTTTTTTAAATTGAGGGAAGATAATATAAAATATAATTACGTAGAGTGTCCGTTAGATTATCAAAATTTATTAGACACGTATTTTTTCTTTTATCAATTAAACAAAAAATGATGAAGATATAGCCCGTGACGTGCCCCCACTCCCGAACTTTGACTCGCTTTATGTTTACTATTTTTTGTTTGATTGATAAAATAAAATAAGTAAACGTGTCCAATGTTTTTAGGGTTCCGTACCCAAAGGGAAAAACGGGACCCTATTACTAAGACTTCGATGTCCGTCTGTCTATCTGTCTGTCCGTCTGTCACCGGGCTGTATCTCACGAACCATGATAGCTAGGCAGCTGAAATTTTCACAGATGATGTATTTCGGTTGCCGCTATAACAACAAATACTAAAAAGAAAATAAAATTAATATTTAAGGGGGGCTCCCATACAACAAACCTGAATTTTTAGACGTTTTTCGCTCTATATTAATAATGGTACCAGGTAGAGGCTTGAAATTTTCACAGAATATTTAGTTTTATATTCCCTTCAATAATAAATAATAAAATAAAAAAAAAAAAATTTAAGGTGGGCTCCCATACAGTACGGAACCCTCCGTGCGCGAGTCCGACTCGTACTTGGCCGATTATTTCTTGTTCATTCTGTATTTTTTTTTTATTCCATTTTAGTGTCAATAAAGTACTGTTGTATTGTATTGTACGTCGTAGTCTTGTGCACCGAGAGATTATTGACTCAGCTACCGACAATGCGACCGTTTGAATCAATTGACTCAATGACTTGTAAGAGTGCGAGACACTGACGCAATAACGAGGCTCAGTACAGATCCCGCGAGATAGGACATGCCATCTTGATATGGCAGAGATTGTAATGGATTCATAAAAAGTGCAGAACAGACGTTCATCATAATGTTTTTTTCAAGCTTTAAGGGTTCGTTCCAAAGTAAAACGGTCAGGATTCGGATGGGTGACCGCGGGTGGCATTTGTTTATTTCATTAGTACGGTATTTAACCAATTGACGAATTTACGACTGAGCGCTACCGTGGCTCGGATGACACGTTAAATTGTAGGTCACGGTTGTTTTAATCGTTTAGCCATGTCAGAGGCCTTCAGGCGGCCGAAAAACTCTGACACCAGGACTATAGGCCGACCGCTTGACTCGCGTATCGCCTGCGCGGTAAGAAGGGAGTGGGGGGAGATGTTACCGGGTGGGTAACAGGGGTACGCGGAGCAGAGAGCTCACGTCTCACCCCTGTCACTCACCCGATAACATCTCCCCCCGCTCCCTTCCTAACCGCAGGCGATACGCGAGTTAAGCGGTCGGCCTATAGCTACCCGGCCTATACGAACTTACTTTAAAGTAAAACTTGATGATGAAGTATAACTATAAGTAGGTATATTCTACGTCTAGACATACAACCTCTTAACACCGTCCACCTGGCCGACCGTTGCAGTGGAATAACCTATAGTCAATCTATTCCACACCACGACAAGACTTTTATAGCTATAAAAATGTGTAACATTCCGTCTGGGCGACCGTTTCAGTTGAATGCGTAGAGAGCGCGCCCTCGTGGTTCGCGCACCGCCTGCGCAATGCCATGCAAGGCCTCGGCACCGACGACAGAACACTCATCCGAGTCATCGTCTCCCGCTCGGAAATCGACCTCGGAGCCATCAAACGGGACTACGAACGTCTCTACGACAAGACCTTAGTCAGCGAAGTCAAGGTACGTGACTGAAACTTGGTAAACGTTTCAACGTTTTCAGTGGAGTGCGTTGAGAATGCTGCCGCGTGGTTCGCTCAGCGGCTTCGCTCGGCTATGCAAGGGGCCGGCACCGAGGACAAGGTGCTGGTTCGTATCATCGCGACTCGCAGCGAGATCGACTTGGGCTCTATCAAGAAGGAGTACGAGAGGATGTATGATAAGACGCTGGAGAGCGATATTGCGGTATGTTGGGACGTTGTTTGTGCTAGGTGACGACGTTGCGATGTGCCATAGTTTAGATCTTTTTTTATCCATCCATCAACCATAGGACGTCCACTGCTGGACATAGGCCTCCCCAATAGAACTAAGAAGACTGGTTGGTAGCGGCTTGCATCCAACGCGATCCTGCGGTCTTAATGAGGTCATCCGTCCACCTTGTGGGTGGACGTCCTCACTGCTATCAATAAGAACTTTTTTGCGTCTATGCAATAGGGTCGTGATATGGCCGTAGAGATGTTTTTCTTGTCTATTCAATAGGCCTGTGCTGTATTTTATTTGGTTTCTTAGTGTCCCTTAAAAATTAAAGGTTTATTTTGGAGATTTTCATTTTTCGCGTCGAGCGCTACTTCTTTCGCAATAGAATTAATTTTAGCAAAGTTCACTAGTTTTTGCAAATTGTCATCCACTGCCATCCGTCATCCACTTGTTTTTACGTCTTTCACGTGTTTTTGCAACTTTTGATATATACCCATACCCATAAATATTCCAAATGATGAAAACATACATCATAAGCACAGATTATTGTTCAATGTCATGCTTTTGATATAACTCCTAGAATAACGTCAGAGTATAAAAAAACTTCGGAAAGATATTGATGAACATCGCAATGTTGTCCTCTAGCGTATAGTACATAATAGCTCAATGGCGATGGGCAAAGTATTTGATTAACTGACAACTTATTACACATTTTTCAAACTTTCGGTGGAAAAGAAAGACCAATAATACAAAATGACTTACTTACTAAAACCATTTATCATACATAGCCTATTTTAAATACTGGCATTGATTGTAAGCCATGTATTCACTAAGCAATAATTGTTTGTAAACTCTGTTTCAGAAACAAAATCTACGATTCTGAAACAAATTATACTGTTTCAGAGACAATTATTTTGTTTCTGTAAACACTACCCGTCTTACCACAAAAGCTTTACGCACGCTTTAGACAATGTTTAACAATACAAATTGAACGGTTAAACAGTGTTTAAAGCTTTTGTGGTAAGGCGGTACGTGTTTATCGGTGTGTAAACACGGAAGCAATCAGTTGCGCAACAGTTACATGCAAGTGTAGACGCGTCTAAACATTGTTTATAAACATGATGGCTGTAGTGTGGGATGATGAAACTGTTTTTAATTATTAGATCTGTTTGAGAAAATACTAATATTAAATGTACACAACAACACTACTTCTTGGGGCGACGTTGCTTAAGCAACTGATTGTGTGGACGGCAGTTTCCGAAACATTGTTCCTAGAAACATCTACGTGTAACGTGATGTTTCAGAAACTGTGTATCCAAAACATTGTTGCTCAGTGAATACATGGCTTTATGGCTCTATCTATACGTATCAAACTGTTATGAATTAAAAATAGAAAACAATTTGCAATCTAAAACACCCAAGACTTCTTACGATAAAATATTGATATTGTCAGCTAATTAAATACTTCGTAACTAAGAAAAATATATACTACATATCTACACTGCAACGCTTGCACACAATTTTAATATTTTACTAGGTCCAAGTTTTTTCGTAACATCTACGGTATAGGCCACACCACACAAGTTGGCGGATGTGAAGTTAGCTACACGCTGCGCAATAGCCAATCAACGCGCGGCTTTATGTGAGCTTCAGTCAGGATTGGATATTGCGCAGCTTGTAGCTAACTTCACATCCGCCAACTTGTGTGGCGCGGACTATACCTACATTGTCAAAAGCTGAATAAAAACCTTAATAAAATATATAGAGTAGCTAGCGGAAACAAGAAGAAAACAAAATTGAAAATATAAATCTATTCGTATCTTAAAAAAAAGTTTCCTCCGAAGTTTCAGAAAAGGTATCTATTATTTGTTTCGGAAAAAGTACTTATTTTTTTTTTTAAATATATTCTGTCATTTTAAAGATACAGATAGCGCGCGAGTTGAATGCAGTCGGGGTCTGAGGTAAAGAGCGGGAGCATCTCCCCCCGCTATCCGCACGCCTCACGCGCCTGGGCGGGTTGGGCGTGCGGATAGCGGGGGGAGACATTCGCATTCCTAAGCTCTGCATTCAACTCGCGCGCCTACTGTAGTTAACTTAACAAAGAAAGGATACTTGTTTTGTTAATGCCTAAAATGTTTTATTTAGCTTTTTATAACACTATAAACTTCATACCAAAGAAAAAACTTGGACCAAAACTAAAGCACATTTACATGCATGAAAGTAATAGCAAATCTTATTCAAATAAAACTTTATAACTGAAAAAATATTTAGCATGTAAAAATACTATTTATTGCTGAGAAAAATAGCTTGATTCATTTATTTATTGCTTTAAATGTCTCTATTCTATTCGATATTACTTTTATGTCGGCGGTGACTTGGTGTTTAGTTTTCACACAAATTATAGTTTTGCGTTTCCTCTCCACTTATTCATATGTATATACAAGGTTATTGGTAATCAATTAGCATCCTTTTAGGGGCTTATTCTGTACATCACAACTAACAACTTTTGTTCTGCGACTTTTGACTTAGTATGAGTTTGCATAATAAACGAAAACTTTTATCGTTTTCGTGTGGCTCCTTACATTTATAGTTCTTCCTCGTTTCCGCCAAGGGCGCTGTACAAAGGGGAGCCACACGGTAACTACTGTAGTTTCCGTTTACGTATAAAATCATACTAACCACGGTAGCGTTCAGTTGAAAATGCTACTACCCGCGGTCACCCATCCGAAGACTGACCGCGCCGAACGTTGCTTAACTTCGGTGATCGCTGACAGACACCTAGTCAAACTGCTTTATGTAATTGTGTGAAAACTACATACTGGGTTATCGCTTAAATGTGTTTTAATCTCATTACTCATTTACCTATTGCTTCGACCTGGTGGCTGGATGAAGGAGGTGAGAACTTATACCCAAAGGGTACAACAAAAATTGTGTTCCTGGCAAATGCATAGTCATGCGACACCAATGCCAAAAGAAAAGAAAATATAACTAAAATAAATAATGGCAAACGCATAGTCATGCTACGCCAAAACTAAAATTAAAAAATAAAACAATTATAGTGTCAACAACGATAATTATTGATTTTAGAAACGATTAAAATAAGTTCCCATGTGTTTTGCTAGATGGCGTTATTTGCTAAATAATCATTACTCTGAACAGCTCACCATTTTTGTTGAACTCTGTTTTATTTATTTATTGATATAATTGACTATTCCATGTGTATTATTTTTTATTTATTTGCCGAAATCAGATTTCATAGATATCAAAATTGAATTACATATTATTAAACTCGTTATGTAATTTTATATTTGTGTGATTTGATATGCAAAAAATCTGCTTTTAAGATCCATACAGCCAATTCGACTTTGAATTTGGTCATAAACAGTAAAAAAGTTTTATAATAAAATAAACACCACCGTATATTACATTATACTATCTACTTCAGTCAATAACAACACCCTACAGCTTTGCAAAATATCAAAAATACTAATGAATGTCGCTCTTCCCGCACCCCGCATGCGCACGCCGGAACAACGCCACCTGTTGGTCGAAACCGCACAACTCTCAACTCCGTTGTTTCCGCGACGCGACAGCAGGGGGAGACGTCGGGCGACTACAAGAGGGCGCTGGTGGCGCTCATTGGGCCGGCTTAGGAGCCCTAAGGAAATTCGACAGAAGAATCTTAAAGTTCCATTTTTATATAGGCGAAGCAAATTGACAGATCGAAATGTCACTTTTAAGTGATTTTTTTCGCGTAAAATAACACAACTGATTCCAATAATTGCAATCTACAATAATTACTAAATTATTTCATTTTTGAAAAGAGCTATTAAAATTACAGGATCTAACAAACAAAAGAAAACATAAAAATCGATTCATAATTAGCGGAATGACCGCGTAATATACATAAAAAAATTAAAGTCGAATTGAGAACCTCATTCTTTTTTCGTAGTCGGTTAAAAAGTGGCAACATTGTCGTCATTTTGCTTCGTCTTATTATGAATGAACTGTAGCTTAGATCTTTAAAATATTTTGGTGTTTAATTTAATTATATGAGCCTTACTCATTTAAGCATTTTAGAAGAATCTTTGTGTTCATTATTGGTGTCAAAAATTAAAAGATAATGTTACAGCATAGAGAAGCGTATTTATGTATTACTTTCGATATTGGTGTTCGCCTGATAATTCAGTATTTAATTTCTAAGTATCATTCATGTTGGCTCAAATATTGTTTATTTTTTTAATTCTTGAAAACAACTATAAGTTTAAAATACTGTTAAAAATAAACGGTCTTACCACAAAAGTTTTATGCACGCTTTAGACAATGTTTAACAGTACAAATTGTACGGTTAAACAGTGTTTAAAGCGTGTTTAAATCTTTTGTGGTAAGGCGGAAATATTTCAAATATATTTTTAAACGTTTTTGATGAATACGATATTTTGTTACTTTTTAAAACTTTTTTAATGTAAACGATATGTTTTGTAACCGTCAATTGGTACGCAACTTATTTTTTTCATGGGTATCTTAATTATTACGAAGAATTACAATATTTTATACTCAGACATTACTCGAATATCTATATATCTTTGTTAAGATCTTTATTGAACTTAACGCAATTATAATTATATAATATTAATTTATAGTTTTGTGTGAATAATTTTGAAAATTGAAAGCTTTTGTTGAAAAGGCAAAATTATAAATGATTTAAAAGTTAGACAACTTTATGTTTTAGAACTGGCTCTAACTAGTTGTAAGAACATTAGAATTGCTGTAAGCTTATTGTTTTTGTGAATGCATAAATGTCTAGGTAATACTGATAGTACTCGGAGAGTTAAATACTGTTGAAAAAAATGTACAGAGTGTTCGGTTAAATCACATGTGATGAATGTAATAATTACAACATTACAATTCATTATTTTATAAAAATGATAACAAAAATTACATGATAGCAAACGAATTCCTTCAAAAATTGTTTACTAAATTAATATAAAACTAACTAATATAAACTAAACGGAGGAAATGCATTAGAGACTGCACGCCCTCGCTGTTCGTATTGTGCTACAAAATGCGCCATCTTGATTTTTGTTATTTGGGGACTGTACTCGTAACCGAATACCCTGTATCATCGCATTTAGAAATAGAAATAACCATGCCTTAGCGCAGTGCCTTGATTTGTTACTACATATTTTATTTTGTTGACGCTAATTCCAAATTATTTTGAAAATTGTTATCGGATTGAAATTAATTTATTGGTACGGCATTCCAGTTATTAAACCCACTGTTAGCTTTAATTCATCACAATAAATTATTTTAATGTACGTTTTGTTTAATTTATCAAGGTTCTCTATTGTTTAGCTTATGCCGCCGTTGTATGTTAGTGCTATGCCAATGTCGTTCAGCTCGGCTAGCCTACGCACCACGACATAATCCTTTCGACGTGTCAGAACGAGACAGGTGAGGTATAAGCCGAATAATACATTGGCTACAAGCTGCTCGAAACCCAATCAACGCGCAGTTTTCCGTGAGCTTTCGTCAGGCTTTAGTTAGCGCAGCTTGTAGCTAACTTCACATCCGCCGACTTGTATAATTCGGCCTATATAAATATTTACTAGCTGTCCCGGCGATCTTCGTTCAATGCAATATCTTTTTAAATTATAGTCTGTGTTATTTTGAAGTATAAACATTGCTATTGCAAAGTTTGATCTCAATCCGATCAGTAAGTAGTTTTTGCGTGAAAGAGGAACAAACATCCATAGGTACGTACAAACTTTCGCATTTATAATATTAGTAGGCCGTAGGATATATGTGTCGCTTTTTCACACGTAGACAGAACTCTTTTCGTGGGCGTATGCTAAGCTGGCAGATGTCTGACTACTCGTCGATCGCGCTGGATCCTTAAGAGGCCTATACTTTAGCCCTGATGATTTTAACCTTTTGTAGTTGAGTGAGAAACAGTTGAACATAGTAGTTTGTAGAGGCCTCTGACGTGGCTTAGAGGTTAAAACAACTGGGACCTATAGTCAAACCGCTAAACTCAGACATCGCCTGCGCGGGTACAAGGGCGCGGGGGTAGACGACAAAGGGGGACTGAGACAGGTGCGGGCGCCGGGGACCCGCTGCCCGCGCCTGTCTCAGTCCCCTGTGTCGTCTCCCCCGGCGCCCCTGTACCGCGCAGGCGATGTCTGAGTTTAACGGTTTGACTATAGTTACTAGGAGCCAAATAATATCTGAAAATATGAGATTCCTTAAAATGGTGATTTTTAATAAAATAATAGGAAAAATAATAATTCATTTCGTCGGGGGACAGACTGCACTGTTGAGGAGTAAAAGTAAAATAATGCCGGTCTGTCCCCCGATGATCAACCGGAGGACAGACAAGAAATTTTTCTTCCGTTCTGTCCCCCGGGGGACAGACTGGAATAATCCACAATTTCACGTGTCATCCACGCCAGCGCTTAGTTGTAAATGCCACCCGCAAACACCCATCCGAAGACTGACCGTTCCGAATGTTGCTTAACTTCGGTGATCGCTAAAAAACACCTAGTCAAAATACACTACGAGCGCTATGTATTTTAGATGATTATTATTTTGTTTTTAATTAACCTTTAAAATGTAAACTTAGGTAATCGTGTCCTTGCTCCTTGGGCTTAGTTAATCATACTCTGGTATTGCACAGAGTTCCCGTTTTCATATCAATCAATCTATCCATCAGCCAAAAGACTGCCCACTGGTGGACATAGGCCTCCCCTATGGATCTCCAATAAGACCGGTTGGAAGCGGCTTGTATCCATCGCGACCCTGCGGTCTTAATGAGGTCATCCGTCCACCTTGTGGGTGGACGTCCTACGCTGCGCTTGCCGGTACGTGGTCTCCATTCGAGAACTTTTCGACCCCATCGGTCATCAGTCCTCCGCGCTATGCGCCTTGCCCAATTGCCATTACAACTTGCCAATCCGTTGGGCTATGTCGGTAACTTTGGTTCTTCTACAGATCTCCTCATTTCTGATTCGATCTCGCAGAGAGACTCCGAGCATAGCCCTCTCCATAGCTCGTTGGGCTACTTGGAGCTTACTAATAAGGCCCATAGTGTTTTCATAACAACTTAGATTAAAAGAAAAAGACAGCAGTATTACTACGTAGTATGATTATAATTTTCTATGGTATTACTCACCTGCGAATTAAAATCATTGGCTATACATACATAAGTAGATGACTCACATAAGATACCTGTGTTATCAATTTATTATTAACAGTCATTTTGATAAACAAGAACCAGTTTCGAAATATCCGCCTTACAATTCACACGTGTTCAAAATAACAAGTTATCCTTATATTGTATTGTATTTATAAATCCGAAAGTGTGTTGATTTCTTTGTTTACTCTTTAACGCAGCAACGGAGCGACTTTATTTTTTGCAGGGAAATAGTTTAAAGATTGGAGAGTGTTTTAGTCTTAGGCTACTAATTAAATATTATAAAGCCTGAAGTACAAATCAAAGTTATTACAAAATAAGACGTAAAAATGGCGGCAGCTGTGGCGCCAAATAATTCAGTCTTTGTGTTCGGAGGTGTAGCTCGGACGGAGTTCATTTATCAGGATGATAAGGTGAGTGGTTTCTTTGATAGGTAATTTTGAATGTGGAATTTGTTTTTAATCGACTGTTCCAAGGTCTTCAGTTTTACAAACATGTTTTGGTAAACGTTTTGTTAACGTATTTCCGAGTACCTAGGTATTCTTACGAATTGAATAAATTGAATTTCCGGATGTAAACAGATATCACTTTGCAAGCACAGAACAGCAGATTCTCTCTTCTGTGTTTGCAAGATTTCGGCGTAATTTCTGCAACAGCTGAGTAGTTTGCACAATTTCATTTCGGTATTAGTCGTGTAATTAAAGTTGCATGGTCATCATTACGAGGACAATATTATAATGAAATCACAATGATAGGGAAGCCATCGTGGTCTAGTGGTAATGACACTCGCCTTAGAATCGTGAGGTCGTGTGTTCAAATCCCAGTCCCGTACTAATAGCTTTTCGATGAAGGAAATCATCGTGAGGCAACCTGCATACGTCCGAAGAAGAAATTCGATGGCGTAGGTATGTATAATATGTGAATCCACCAAATCGCACTGGGCCAGCGTGGATATGGCCCAATCACCCTACATGGGTATGCCTACGAGCTACGTCCTGCAGTGGACTATTAAAAAGGCTGATATAGGATAATGATATCGGAATCCGACGTCGCGGTGCGTGTCATCCGAATGACGGTAGCGCTCAGTTGTAAATGCTACCCGAAACTGCGGTTCCGTAACGCTGAACTCCCACCAATACGCACCGGAGTCACGAAATATTATGAATTAATTACATATTAGACAGACTTATCCAGAACTGGTGTAATTAGCCGAAAGGAGGTAACTGGGACCATCATTACCAACAACTTTTACTATGGGGCCAACTCAAAATTCGAGAAAAAAACAGCTGTTTCATACAATTTGTCGATTCCGAGTTGAAATTTTGTATCTGATGATTATTTTCTCGAATTTTGATTTGGTCCCATAGTAAATGTTATTCATAATAATGGTCTTAATAACCCCCTCTCGGCTAGTAGGTACAGGGGATAGGCCGCGTCACACATGTTGGCGGAAATGAAGTTAGCTACAAGCTGCGCAATATCCAATCCTGACTGAAGCTCACACAAAGCCGGGCTTTGGTTGGATACTGCGCAGCTTGTAACTAACTTCATTTCCGTCATTTTTTTTTGCTGGTTTTGATGATACCTCTGCTTAATACCTACGGCAAATAAGGCTTATACGAGGGTCAAACTGAAAGTTCTTAGAAAATCAAAAACTGATTACATTAGCCAGTTATTAGTTTTATTATATCTTTTCAAAATATTGTCCATTCACGTCAATACACCGCTGCATGCGATGGAACCACTGGGAAAAGCACTTTGCCCACTCGTCCTTAGGGGTCTCTTCAATGGCATCGCGATACGCAGCCACCGCTTCTTCAGCATTCATAAACCGCTTTCCTTTAAGTTTTTCTTTAATTTTTGAAAATAAATAAAAATCACAAGGCGCGAGGTCGGGGCTATACGGCGGGTGACCCAGTAATTCAACGTTTGATGTCGCCAAATAGTCGATCGTTCGCTTGGCGGTGTGCGATGAGGCGTTGTCGTGGTGAAGGAGGATCCTACTGCGAGGTCGTTTCTCTCGAACTTTTTCCAAGACAAGTGGCAAACAATTGGTAGTGTACCATTCTGCAGAAACTGTTTTTTGATCCTCTAACACAATTGTCGCGAAATGACCTATCCTTCCAAAGAACGAGGCCACCATTTTTTTCCCCGCACTTCGATCTCTCTTCACTTTAGTTGGCAACTCCTCGAAAGGAAACACCCACTGAGCAGATTGTCTTTTGGTTTCAGGATCATAACAGTAAATCCAGCTTTCGTCACCTGTTAGTATGTCGAACACAGCATTTGAGTCACCTCCGTTAAATCTTTCAATCATTTTACGGCACCAATCCACACGATGGAGTTTTTGAGCCTCAGTCAAATTATGAGGTATCCACCGGGCGCAAAGCTTCCTGACCGCTAAATGTTCGTGTAGGATTTTGTGCACTTGACTCATACCGATGCCTAAGCTTGTCCGAATCTGCTGATAGGTCACTCTTTTGTCAGTCTCTATCATACGCCGCACAACACAGATGTTATCTTCAGTCGTCGCCGTAGAAGGCCGTCCCTCACGTAAATCATCAGTGAGATTAGTGCGACCACGTTTAAACTCATTAAACCAGTTGTAAACAGTCGCACGAGATGGGGCTTCATCGTGAAAGGCCAATCGTAGTCTATCATAACTTTCTTGTTGACTTAAATGACATCGAAAGTCATAAAAAATCATTGCACGAAAATTTTCTCGTGTTAAATTCATGTTGACGTGACACAGACAATTTTCAATTTGCCGCCAAATCGTAAAACAAATGACAAATGAATGAAGTATATACTCAGTAATATTGGCAAAGAGTTCTATTTTCAAATTATAGAATTATTTTTTTATTATATTGTTTATAAGTGGCCAGTTCTAAGAACTTTCAGTTTGACCCTCGTACCACGGTAAGTAAGTAAGTTCGTATAGGCCGGGTGGCTAGCCCTGGTGTCAGAGTTTTTAGGCCGCCTGAAGGCCTCTGACATGGCTAAACGGTTGAAACAACCGGGGCCTACAATTTAACGTGTCATCCGAGCCACGGTAGCGCTCAGTTGGAAAATGCCACCCGCGGTCACCCATCCAAGTACTGACCGTGCGGAACGTTGCTTAATTTCGGTGATCGCTGACAATCACCTAGTTAAACAACGCTACGAGCGCTAATTGTATCTAATATACCACGGTAATTTTATCTAATTACCGTGTTTATGCGTTCAACACAGGACATATATTATTGTAGGTACTTAATATTGCACCTACGATATTATACCTACCACTAATTGCAAAATAACATGTTCTTTTTCAGTGCGTAGTATTTGAAGAAGAATTAGAAGACAGGGCTGCCCCCAGCCACTTTCTGGTCGTGCCGAGGAAGACCATACCCAGGCTAGCAGACGCCACGGAGGAGGACGAGAAATTACTTGGTTAGTACCACTCACTATATCAGCCTAATCCACTGCTGAACATAGGTTTACGCTCTGAGGACGGCTGCGGCTGGTTGACACAATGGCAAAAATCCAGGCAGACCGCAAGAAGTAAATTTGTTACACTTAATACCACGTCCAGGTCCACGTTTACACGTAAATGACTCTTTCCTAATGAATTATAATTTTAATGTGACCGACCGAGTAATTTTGCAATGACAATTGTGGATATAATTTTGTAATGATAATTTAATTTTAATTTTGTAATAATGATTTGTTTTTGATTTTGTAATGACAATAAATTTTTAATTTTGTAATGATAATTTAGCAATGAGTCTTCCCAATGTAATTAATAATTTGCCACACCCTTAAAGGGTCATATGTATTTGACATTATTAACATGTAATCTAAGAACCGCATGTAAAAATTACATAATTATGTTGCAATAAATAATTGAATTGAATTAAATTGAAACTACAGTTGTTTCCGTATGGCTCCATACCTTTTTTTAGTTGTTCTTCGTTTCCGCCAGGCGCGCAGTACCTACAAAAATGTACAGATAAATAATATGTATAAGTGTATACACGGAAACAGCTGTTGTTTCAAAGTGCGTGTAGGTACCTACTCTATATTTTATTATCTCGCATAATTATAATGTTATACTTAGAAAATTCTTAAATTTATTAGAATAAGTTGTTTCTGTAATATAGGCGGGCACATTGGGGCGTACCTGTAACTGCTCACCTATTAATGTTATAAAAATACATATTTAGGGACATTTTACACACGGTCTCTGACCCCAAACTAAGCAAAGCTTGTGATATGGCTGTCAGAGACATCACTAAAATGTTTGCCCTGGGTGGGGATCGAACCCACGCCTCTTTGACCTAGAAGTCAGGGTCACTAACCACTGAGCCACCGAGGCAGTCATAAATATATGATAGTTGAAAAGCAAATGATATTATTTCTCTAGGTCATTTGTTGGTAGTAGCGAAGCGCGTCGCGAAGTCCCAAGGCATATCGCAGTCCGGTTTCCGAGTAGTCATGAACGAAGGTCCAGACTCTCGCCAGAAAGTCGACCAGTTCTATGTTCAAGTGCTGGGCGGCAGGCAGTTGTACTGGCCGTTCGCGTAAACAAGTTAGTTCTTTTTATATAGCCTAAACTAGACTAAAGCACTAACACGACTGGCTATTTACAAACTATTGCTATTATGCTATAGGCCGAATCAAACTCTTTTGGCGCTGTGAAGTTAGCTACAATCCGCGCCACACAAGTCGGCGGATGGGAAGTTATGCGCAGAACGCTGCGTAAAAGGCAAAATATAGGTATGCGCGGGAGCCAGAGAGACTCGCGCCGGGGCACACTCGCCCGCTAACCTCATGCCTCCCGCGCGCTCCCTACGCCCGTGCTCACTACTTCGCCACTTGTGTCGGCATTGTGCACACATGCGCAATAATTAGCGATTCACGGCGAAGTGTCATGTGCGGCTAACTTCTCATCCGCTGACTTGTGTGGCGATACCTGTATAAGCTGTGCAAAACCCAATCCTCGCTCAGCTTCTCAGAAGTGAGAAGCTTGAGCATGTGAAGCTCCTCAGGATTGGGTGTTGCGCAGCTTGTAGCTAACATCACAACCGTCAAGAAATTTCATTCGCCCTACAACCTGCGGTAGATTGGTATTCTTTTAATTCTTAAAATTAGCTTTCTTTTCCATCACTTTTTTCTTCTCCTTTCTTCTTTTTCACAATGTTTCTATTTACCTTAAGTATTATTTTGTTTTACTTTTATTGAGTTACAAGCCAGCTTTTGTAATTAAAAAAAATCGGTCAAGTGCGAGTCGGACTCGCGCACGAAGGGTTCCGTACAGTATGGGAGCCCCATTCCCCTTGCCGTTTTTAATAGCGAGCAAAAATACTCCTAAAAATCACGTTTGTTGTATGGGAGCCCCCCTTAAATATTTATTTTATTCTATTTTTAGTATTTGTTGTTATAGCGGCTACAGAAATACACCACCTGTGAAAATTTCAGCTGCCTAGCTATCGGTTCATGAGATACAGCCCGGTGACAGACAGACGGACACACGGACATCGAAGTCTTAGTAATAGGGTCCCGTTTTTACCCTTTGGGTACGGAACCCTAAAAACTGCTTCTTTTAAGAATAAGTTTCGGAATTATACCTATACCATTTTAAATTTCAGAGAGGGCGGAGGGCTTACTAATAACTAATTTAATAATATCTAAAAGCCTTATTTCGGACCAGTTTTAATTTATTTTGTTATATCTGTGTCACGAGCTAGTCTTCTCCATCTTTTGATTTGACTCTCTTGCCTTTTTCCACTTCTGGGAAGATAATAACTAAAAATAAAAAAAACTTTATTACTCTATAGTTTGCACTAGTTACAGTTAGCGGCACGTAAGTCTAGCGCTGAGGGTACCGTGGAGGGGATGGCTGCGCTTGGCGACCGACATAGGTACAAACTTGTACCTACTAAACCCATTAAGTAACTTAACCAAAAGTAGTAGGTAAGTACTTTGGGTAGGTACTTAATGACTAAACCCATGCCATATTATAATTATATTCTTTGCCCATGCGCAGTCATCCCCTCCACACTTCGCTCAGCGCTACACTTATATGCCGCGACCTGTACAACTAGTTTTAATATTTTCCTAAGTAAAACCTCGATCGTTCCAGGTCACCTGTTGCTAACAGCGAAGCAGTTCGCCGTGTCCCGCGGGCTAGCTGGCTACCACGTGACGGTGGACGAGAACCATCTGACCAACAAGTTCATCTGCCTTCATGTGTTCGGTCGCGCGCTGCACCACATGCTGTGGCCGGTCGGGCCGGGCAGCAGGCTTTGAACACTACAAAATATTATAGGAATGTACAGGGTTATTTCTAATCAATTATTCTTTTAGGGGCTTATTCTGTACATCAAAACTAACAACATTTGTTCAGCGACTTTTTGTCTAAACTCAAAAAAAAAATAGTTGTTCCATAGAAAAATATTGTTCACCCGCGACAAAATGTACTTAGGTACTTATAGAACAGCTGATTTTTTTCGAGTTCTGACAAAAGTCGCAGAACAAAAGTTGTTAGTTTGATGTACAGAATAAGCCCTAAAAAGGATGCTAATTGATTAAAAATAACCCTGTAGATATAGGCTATACCAATGAATAGGTACTTACCTATAGGTTTTAAGCGTTTTAGGCTTCGAGCAAATATCTTCACAATCGTGCAAAAAGTGTCCGAGCCAAAACTTTGCCCAAACTACTAGTAAGCAGGCTTTTAGTTAGTCGTAAGGCGATTGCAAGCCGACTACAACGCCGCGCGGTTAGGTGACAACGTCGAGATTCGAGAAAATGGTTCATTGTGAATTATTTAATGTAAATAAAGGCGGTACCTATGTATTACGGCGTTTGGACATTTCTTTTACTACTGTGGCTCTGTAGATATTTGCTTAAAGGTTGTAGGTTAATGTTATCGATAAATATGAAATCAAACTCTTGGAATCATTATTATTTTATATAAATTCTGAACTAAACGGATTTGATTAGAATTATACGAAAAAAAATGAAGCCTTGTCTTGTTTTTATGATTTTATTCCCAATCCTCGTCCTATAAATAGCAATCATCATCATAATCAGTCAGCCCTAGTCCGACATTCAGAGCGAGTTCTTAAATTGAACGACTACTACAAATTCTAACATGGCGGACCAATTCTTTTTTGTGCACAAAACATGTTATCTGTACAAAATGAAAGGATTTGCTCTATAATGCAAAAAATAAAGGCTGGTTTTCGATAATCAATTCATTTAATTCCCAATCCTCGTCGTATAAATAGCTATCATCATCATAATCAGTCTTAGCCCTAGCCCGACACTCAGAGCGCAGTTCTTAAATTGAACGACTTCTACAAATTCTAAAATGGCGGACGGCCCAAGATGTCGGACCAGTTAGTGTGTGTACACTGCCACAGAATCGGTATTAAACTAAACGGGTTTGACCAGAAGTGTACGAAAAATCAAGCCTTGTTTTCAACGATTGATTTTATTCCAAATCCTCGTCCAATATAATAGTATAATAGCAATCATCATCATAATCAGTATTAGCCCTAGCCCGACACACAGCGCAGTTCTTAAATTGAATGACTTCCACAAATTCTATACTAAGCGCGACACAAATCGGTGGATGGGAAATTATGCGCAGAACGCTGAGCAAAAGCCGCGCGGGAGCCAGAGACGAGACGTCGGGGCATACCCGCCCGCCAATCTCATGCCTCCCGCGCGCTCCCTACGCCCGTGCTCACAACTACGATACGCGGCGTCGGAATTGTGCACACATACGCAACAATTAACGAATCACGGCGAAGTGTCATCAACTTCTTATCCGCCGATTTGTGTGGCGCTTAGTATAACATGGCGGACGGCTCAAGATGGCGGACCAGCTAGTTTTTGTGCACAAAACATGTTATATGTACAAAACGAAAGGATTTGCTAAAAAATGCAATAAATAAAGGCTTGTTTTCAATAATCAATTCATTTAATTCCCAACCCTCATCCTATACAAAGCAATCATCATTATCATAATCAGTCTTAGCCTGGAGGCCACTTCATCTGGCGGCCGCCGAGAACGTGTACGTGCAGGTGGTATACACTCTGAGCGCCGTTCTTGCCGTCGTTGACGACGAGGCGGTACCCAGACTTGTCTAAACCTTCCTGTTGGGCCACTTTACGCGCCACCACTAGCAGATGACCTGGAAGTTAAACAGAACCGAAATCAGAACTGGCATATTATTTATGTATACAAGTTTATCCAGAACTGGTAATCCGAAAGGAGGTGATACAGGCCATCATTTTGAACTTTTTATTATTGTCTTGTATGAATTATTACTGGGGCCTGATTCTGTATTGACAAAACGTAACGTAACGCGGTGAGTATTTCTTTTATTTCCTTGAGTTTCGTTGGGAGAAATGTTTGATGAATGTAAGATTCATTAAAATCAAATATAAACCAAGTTTAAGGTTATTTAAAAAAATTGGTTGCCTGTAAAGTCGGTATACGGGCGAAAGTTTTACGTGACAACGACTTTGAGACGAATGAGAGCGCATGCGAATGAGAGCGCATGAAGTGTGAGCGGGGAGCGTAACGCAGTTTCTTGAAGTGTCACCCGGCAAACCAATTTATAAGACGTTGTCACGTCAAAAAATATTTTTCACATGAATTTCTTAAAAACAAAGAGCACGTTAGAGCGCGTTACGTGATTGTTTTCATGCAGAATCACGGCCTTTCGGCCTTGATGCCTATGATTCGGCCTTTACATAAGTAATAGAGCAAGATCCCATGACGGCCAGACCTTCGTTATTTTATACAGGCTAAAAGTTTCTCTGTGTATGTCTCCAACACAGGTACAGGTCGCGGCATATAAGTCTAACGCTGAGCGAAGTGTGGAGGGGATGGCTACGCATGAGTTTAGTAAGGCGGTCAACATGCGTAGCCATCCCCTCCACAGTACCCTCAGCGCTGTAGAGCTGAGCTAGAGAGACCCGCGAGTGTAGAGTTTCGATTGTGGTTACTTCGGAAGATAACAGGTAGTAAAGGTGTATAAAGTAGTACATTAAATTCGTTAAAGTCTGGCCGTAGTGGGCTCTAAGATATATATGTAAGTATGTAAACATAACCATGTGCAATTAATAAGCATTGAAAACCTGAGCAAAAATGTTTTCTTAGTAGTGAAAACCTTTACAGAGTATAGAGTATATACAATTTTCAAGTTTTGACAAAAGTCGTAGAACATAAGTTGTTAGTTTTGATGTACAGAATAAGCCCCTAAAAGGATTCTATTTATTTATTTATTTGTTTATAGGCGAGCAGTGTATACTGATATGCCTATATCAAGCAGAGTCGAATAATATTAGTAAATTCGTCTATTTAGGAATAACTCTGTATAAAACATAACTATACATAAAAATAATGATTACCAAGTAGCTGTTCATCTGAATCATCAGATGTGGAGAGCTGTGCAATAGGCTTCCGAGGAATCACCAGGATGTGCGTCGGAGCTTGAGGGTTCACATCGTGGAACGCTACACACTGGAATAATAAAGATTGGGTTATTGCAAATATGATTAGCTTGTACAGGGTTATCTGCTTGCCCTGTACTAAGCAGAAAGGGAGTGATTAAGACCATCATTATGAACAACTTTTACGGTGTGCCAACCTGAAATTTAAGAAAAAAATCTGCTGTTCCATAGAAAACTGCGACATGGAATCAGCAAAATGTATGTAAAGCTGATTTTTATCTCCAAATCTTGGTTGGCCCCAAAAAGTTATTATTCATAATTATGGCACCTTTCAGCTTAGTACACCAGTTTTGGATAACCCTGTATAATATAGCTTGTAGCTAACTTCACATTCACCAACTTGTATGATTTGGCCTTTAATAAGTTATTATAATAATTTGAAAGCTAGGACAAACTGATTGGTTTAGATCTTGTGTACCTAGCTTTGGCAATTGTTTTAGAAGAAATGTTTTCTTTATATTTTACTGACTATCTGCTGGCCTGTCAGACTTTCTCCTCAAACTAAATTAGTTATATTTTTTTACCTTAACCTTGCCAAGTACCTACCTTCACAAATCTGCAGAATCTCACTGGATGCAAACCGCTTCCAACCGGTCTTATTGGAGATCCAAAAGAGAGGCCCACATCCAGCAGTGGATGTTCTATGGCTGATGGATGAATGGGACATCAGGAAATGCACATAATTTTTAATCATAGGATGGTGTGGTGATATGCAACCTACTTTAGAAACCATAGCTTGTTACATCGCTTATGCCAGATCTGAAACTAGCTGTCATTACTTAATATTCATATTCTTGTACGCCGTATTTTTTGTCGATTAAAGCCATAATTATTCAGAAATGGTTTAGAATTCTACAATTTAATCGACAAAATTAAAAATGGATAAATATCTAAGACCAGAAAGATTCGAAGCCGATCCCTCAGCAAGTTCAGACCAATCGAATCTATGGATTCATTGGAAGGCAACTTTTAATAATTTCATTCAAGCTATACAAGACAAAGAAAAGATAAGTAATGACTGCAAATATCAATTATTAGTCAATTACTTATCCCCGATCATCTACTCGCACATCAAAGATACAAAAGATTATGACGCAGCTATACTAAAATTAGACGCATTATTTTTGAAACCAGTAAACGAGATATACGCCCGTTACCGATTAGCCAAAAGTCAACAAAATCCTGGAGAATCTATTGATCAATACATACAAAAGTTAAAACTCTTATCGAAGAACTGCGACTTTAAATCGGTAAACGCTGAACAAAATGAAAGTGAGTACATTCGAGACGCCTTCATCTCAGGGCTATCGTCATCAGCAGTACGTCAGCGACTCCTAGAAAACAGTACTCTTACTCTTGATGAAGCTTATAAGCAAGCACGAGCCCTAGAAATGGCGCAAATTAATAATGAAAATTACCGACGAGAACCAACGCCTATAATGAATTGCGCTACGAATTCTAATAAAAAACAAGAAACATGCTATTTCTGTGGAAATCGTCGCCACCCTCGGAGCGAATGTCCTGCTTCCAATACTATATGCACGAAATGTGGAAAGAAGGGGCATTTCTCGAAAGTGTGCCTTAGTCGAAATCCTCAAGTAGCAGCAAGTGAGGCTCCAGAAGAAAACGCTACTCATGCAATGTCTACTTCACCATATCTTTCCTGCATATTGTCAGCAACAGATCTTAACAAAGCGACACTACCAGTTATCATAAACGGCAAAACTACAGCGAAGGCACTTATCGACACTGGTAGCACAGCAAGTTTTATCGATCGACGTCTTGTTAACTTATGCAATTTGAATGTCTATCCCTGCAAGCAGAGGATTACAATGGCAACAACAAATCTATGTACGCAAGTGATTGGATCATGCAAACTGACACTAAATATACAAAATCAAAATATTGATGTTACTCTCATGATTATGGATGGACTTTGCTCAGATATTATACTTGGACATGATGTTTTGCAGAATCATAAGGCTTTAGAAATGGAATTCGGTGGTTCTAAACCAACACTCAAACTATGCGCTATATCCGAAGCAAACATCAAACCAGTCAGCTTGTTTACTAATTTGCTACCATTTGCGAAGCCAATTGCTGTGAAGTCCCGAAAATACTCTGATTTAGATACTATATTTATCAAAGCTGAAATACAAAAACTTTTAGATGACAAGATAATCGAACCGAGTCTATCACCATGGAGAGCACAAGTTCTTGTGACGTCTAGCGAGCATCACAAGAAGAGGATGGTCATCGATTACTCACAAACAATAAACAGATTCACGGAACTTGATGCTTATCCGTTACCGTCAATAGATGGACTTATCGCGAAGGTAGCTAAACATAAAATTTTTAGCAAAATAGATTTACGCAGTGCTTATCATCAGATACCAATTTTAGAGCACGAAAAACCATATACAGCTTTTGAAGCCTGCGGAAATTTATATCAATTTCGGCGCATACCGTTTGGTGTTACCAATGGAGTGGCTGCTTTCCAACGAGCTATCAATACTATCATAGAAAAAGAACATCTGCAAGGAGTATACGCTTACTTAGATGATATAACAATATGTGGTCAAGATCAAGCTGAGCATGATGAGAGATTACATTCTTTTCAAGAGATTGCAACTCGCTACAATCTGACTTTGAACATTCAGAAAAGCGAATTTTCCAAAACGAATATAAACTTACTAGGCTACAACATATGCAATAACGTTGTTAGGCCGGATCCTGAACGCCTGCGCCCTCTACTGGACATGCCGGTACCAGATAATCTATCCTCACTCAGAAGGACTATGGGCGTTTTTGCACATTATTCAAAATGGATCCCAAAATTCTCAGACAAGATAAAGTTTCTTGCAAAATCGGAGAAATTCCCGCTATCTACTGAAGCAGTACAAGCGTTTCAATCTTTAAAAACCGAAATAGCTAAATCAGCAATCAACGTTATTGACCCAAACATTCAACTAACCGTAGAAACCGATGCATCTGATCACGCTATTGCAGCTACTCTTACCCAAGAAAGCAGACCAGTAGCATTTTTCTCGAGAACTTTGAGCACTGCTGAACGCAATCACTCAGCAATAGAAAAAGAAGCTGCAGCTATCGTGGAAAGCATAAGGAAGTGGAGACAATTTCTTATGGGCAAAACATTTCGACTTATTACTGATCAGAAGTCAGTGGCGTTTATGTTTGATCAAAAACATAGTTCCAAAATAAAAAATGATAAAATTCAACGATGGCGCTTAGAATTATCAAGTTATAATTTCGATATCATATATCGTCCAGGCAAAGATAACATAGTAGCTGATGCCCTTTCTAGAGCGCATGTAACGGCAACAACACAAACAATAAACGACAAAATTTTTCAACTGCATAAAAATTTATGCCACCCCGGTATAACACGCATGGTTCACTGGGTTCGAGCGAAAAATTTGCCATATTCAGTCGAAGACATCAGGCGAATCACAGGGTCATGCAAGGTCTGCGCTGAAATAAAACCTAGATTTATTAGAACGAAGGGTACTTTAATAAAGGCAACTGCTCCTTTTGAAAGAATATCAATTGACTTCAAGGGACCACTACCATGTGATACTAGCAATCGCTACATGCTCACTATCATAGACGAATACTCCAGATTTCCTTTCGTGTTTCCCTGCTCGGACCTAAGTTCAGAAACTGTTAAAAAGAAGTTGACAGAGTTATTCTCAGTATTTGGTATACCGAGCTATGTACATTCAGACAGAGGAACTGCATTTGTATCTGCTGACCTCAAAGATTTTCTGCACGGGATGGGTGTAGCTACAAGCTATACCACACCATATAATCCTCAAGGCAATGGCCAAACTGAGAGGTACAACGGTATTATTTGGAAGACAGTGCAGCTTTCGTTAAAAACATTAGATCTGCCAATCAGTCGCTGGGAAACTGTTCTCGCACAGTCACTGCATTCTATAAGATCGTTATTGTGCACAGCCACCGGTTACACTCCTCATGAGCGAATGTTTACTCATCCGCGCAGATCCGCGAACGGAGAGTCAATGCCGACGTGGCTCACGCAGGCGGAAAGAGCACTTTTGAAGAACAACGTAAAGAGAAGTAAATATGATCCAATTGTAGAGGAAGTCGAACTAATCGAGACAAATCCCATGCACTCGCATGTGAGATTACAAAATGGCCGAGAGCTTGTTGTCTCCAATCGGCATTTAGCACCCACTGGGTATGAGCAATCCGATACGGAGGATCCAGATTTCGAAGACTTGGGAGATGATGAGCAATATGCTACCCCAGAACAATCTCCAGAAACATCTCATCGATCATCAAGAGTGCGGCGCCCTCCTGCATATCTCCAGGACTACGATACATCTTAACCAGGGGAGAATGTGGTGATATGCAACCTACTTTAGAAACCATAGCTTGTTACATCGCTTATGCCAGATCTGAAACTAGCTGTCATTACTTAATATTCATATTCTTGTACGCCGTATTTTTTGTCGATTAAAGCCATAATTATTCAGAAATGGTTTAGAATTCTACAGATGGTCTTAAGGTAGGTAGGTAGCTACCTCAGGAAACAAGATAATTTAGCTATGAAATGCCATTTATGGTCATGAAGGGGGTAAATCATGAGAATTTATCTTCCTCAGAACTGGAACAATCGAGAACAGCTGACACGGAGTATCACCGGCCGGTACAGGTTCAGGGGAAATGTACCCTTGTAGTTTTTACCTGATCATCTTCATAGACGAATTTAGCGGGTATCTCTTTTCTCAATATCTTCCCGAAGATGGTATCGCCACCAGGGGCAGCAGATTGCGCTAATTCCACTTCACCACCAGCCATTTTTGTTGGTTTTGAAATTAATTGTCAAATTGGATATTGTCATTTCTGACATTGACGTTTTGATTAAGGTGACGTTAAGGTGCCTTTTTATAAACTTTCGCGATTTGAACACATTTTCATTATGTACTACGGGACTAATCGCGCACTCAAATTACGAGATAAATAAAAATCATCGTGCATCGGTCGTGGGCACGGATAAGTCTACCCGTGACTACGACCGATGCAACTCGGTTGAAACTTCGGGATGATGACGTATTTATTTATCTCGTAATTTGAGAGCGCGATTAGTCCCGTAGTAGGTACATAATAATAATGTTAAATTGCCTTTTCACCTAAGAAAAAATATGTGCTTTGCTCAAATCACAGTATTTATGTGGTTCAAAACGTGCTTGATAAGTCTTTCAAGCCTTGCTGAGGAAGGTAAACGCAACTTTTTTGCACTTCAGCTAATAGTCTGTAGAGAAAATAATTACAATATCGTTCATTAGTTCATTTCATTCATTCAGTCTGTTGTTGTTTGTCCGCGGTACGAGTCGGCGCGCAATAATTATTCTAAAAAATATTCAGCTAAAACTTGTTAAAATGGCTGGGAATATAGTTATTCACGAAATATTCAATGATTTCCAAAATCAACTGGATTCTGAGCAAGACGTTCGTGAGGTATAGTAAAAATCTGAAACCCATTAGACACGAATCGCATTTAGTCACAAAAATATATTTTCTATTAATTTGTTTGTCCTACATATGGGCTTTAATAACACATTTCCTTCTATTGATTTTAACAAATGCCTTATACCCAACATTAAAAACAATTAACTTATATATTTTTTCAGGTTATACGAATGATTTGCAAAGAAACGGATCGGCTCTCACGCGAAATTACCACTACGCTGCAAATTATTCATCACAACGAAGAATCCAGTAAGTATTTGTGCAAACTTTGATAACACTGGTCAACAGTGGTATTGCCTCATCATGGTGGTCCCGTATACATAACGTGACCATACGTCCCGCTTTGGGCGGGACAGTCCCGCTTTCAGGCAGTCTGTCCCGGTGTCCCCCGCGAGGCCGATATTGTCCCGCTTTTACAAACAAACCAAACAATAATATTTATAACTTATAATAATACTGCAAATAACCGAAAATGTTGCATAATTTCCGTCGACCAACTACTACACCTTGATGAGCCCCCCATGAATCAATGGCTGAACCCGCCCTAGCTGAAAGTAGCGCACCTGTCGAAAGAGTTTTTCTCAAATGAACAAAATATGTGTACAAGTGATAAAAGCTGCTTCCAACCGGTTTTATTGAAGATCCATAGGGGAGGACTATGTCTAGCAGTGGACAGTCTTATGACAGACAGATGGATAGATGAAAAACTAATTTAAAAAAAAAATGTCCCGCTCTGACCAAGAAAATAAATGGTCACGTTACGTATACAAGTCCTATGACTACCTACTTACCTTCAAAACGAAAACGCAATTACGTATTATATTGCAGTCACCTTCATACCTGCGGACTTAATTGGTTCATAAACGTTTCATGGTAGGTAAACGTTTTTCACTATTTTCATTATGTATTTATGTAATAAGTCTGCACTTGACCACCAACTCGCCTGATAGTAAGCGGCGTTGTGGTCGAAGATGAAGCACGAGACCTAGAAGATACATATTCACTCTGATCTTGGAAAGCTTTAGATTACTTCACTAGGATCTTTACTACTTTACCATAGTGCAATAACTAGGTTCCTAGTATTTTTAGGCCGAATCATAAAGTCAGCAAATGTGAAGATAGCTCAAGCTGCACAATATCCAATCCTGACTGAAGTTCACATAAAGTTGCCCGTTGATTAGGTTTCATGCTCCTTGTAATAAACTTCACATCCTCCGTATTGTATGGAGCCAACCCAAAATTCAAGAAAAAAAAACAGCTGTTTCATATTTTGTCGATTCAGAGTTGCAGTTTGTATGGAACAGCTGATTCTTATTTCTCGAGTTTTGGGTTGGCTCCATAGTGAAAGTTGTTCATAATGATGGTCTTAACCAGCCTTTTTTGGCTTAATACAGGGTAAGAAGATAAACCTGTATTTTTGGGCACGGTAATGATATCTAACAGTATTCCGTCTTCATACAAACGGTCGGAACGCGAATCATACCTACACGCCTCGGAGTTTAGTATGCTCTTGGTATGCTAGTCAGTCGCGGCGCGCCTTAGTAACGAACGAACGTGTGGATTTGTAACTTGTAAGCATTCAATTTATGTTTTTAGGGTTCCTCATTTTAATATGTAACCCTAAAAACATTAAAAAAACCCGATGTGTATTTTTATTGAACATTTCCTTTTTCATTCACAACAAATTTCTTATTTGTAATAAATATAATAAATTAAGACTTACGTCATAATAGATAGTAACTCACTCGAGTAAAGAGTAATTAGATGAAATTAAAATACTGAAGGCAGGCAGCCCTAGTGCGTGATACATTCCGCGTGGTCACATGCTGCTCTAGGTATATAATTCATAATTCATTTATTCTGCTTCCATAAAGTACATGATGGTAAAAATATAAAGAGTACAAAGTAGCATATGGACCCCGTCGGGCGCAGCAAAAACAGAACAGAGGAAGGCACCACAAATAGGTCATATTAGTTTATATTTAATGAAATAAAAACACGAAATGGTAAGTAAATAAATGTCCACTAAAAGTTACAAATTAAAATGTCAATGAAAACACAATATATTATAATGTCAAAAATACTATAAATAATGTCAATGTTTTTCATTTAAAAATTCATCCACTGTATAATAAGCTTTAGTTATTAGAAATTGTATTAAATTTTTTAAAAATATTGTTTCCTTATTTTCGGATTTTAATTCATTAGGCAATTATATTTCAAGAACAGGGCCAAGTCACAATAATGTTACATACCATTACCGTGGTTTGGAGTCAGAGACTGTAAGATGTACCCTAATATGTATTTATTAATAATGTTTCCGTGCAGTTGCCCCAGCTTGCCTGAAAGCTCGAGAGATGTTCGAGAAGGCTCGGGAAGGATACCAGAAACTCAAGGACACTGTTCCCAAGTCAGAATATTTCAAGTAAGATTTATTTTGAATTATTTTATCTTTTAAGACTGATAAGTACAGAGGGCAGGATTGACTGAAATGAGGATTTAATTAGATCAATATACTTTTATCTCGAAAATCACAAAATTACTATTTTGTAATTAAAGCAAAAGTCTGTTTCATACAAAATTGTATTTCAGAGTCGACAATGTGAAACAACTCTGTAGCACAAAGAGTCTTGCGTCTTCGGATGCCCGACGCTCTGCCAACTGAGCTAATCCGCAGTACTGACTCTGCGACGAATTTTGTGAAGTGTTTATCATTTTAACCAACTTATAGCGTTGGCGGCGCCACCTGTGATACCCGTATTAGACAGGTTATCACTCAATTGATGTTATAAGAACTTCTGAATATTGACGAGAGATGGCGCACTGCTAAATCAATGAAATGATTTTAATTTTATAGTGCATCCCACACTAGGTTTATCTCAAAGAGTTATTTTTATGATAAACATTTCAAAAATATTCATTCAAGAAAAAAAAGATTCAAGAAAGAAAAGATTCATACAAGAACATTTAATTTCATGCGAAGACACAAGGTTCGAGTCCTGCATCCGCGACGAATTTTTGAAATGTTTATCAACAAAATGACTCTTTGAGATAAACCTAGTGTGGGATGCACTATAAAACCTAGTGTGGGGTGCTTTGTTTTAGCTCTCCTGAGAAGTAATGATTTTCGAGATAAATAGTTTTTCACAGGAACCACAGAACTGAATTAATTTTCTCGAATTCTGGGTTGGCCCCATCATAAGGCTTGTCCATAAACATGATTTGTTAACTTAGTTAGTTAACAAAGGGCACAGACCCTAGTGTCTGTGGATTAATTTAAATTAAAAAAAATAAAACATGATTTGAATCAACCCCTTTTGCCTTAGAATCTTTTATGAATAACTCTGCCTGAATACTACATGCATACATGCATTACCGCGCCGTGTGTAAGATGTCCCCTAATATTAATTTATTTATTGTTTAGATTCCACGACCACTGGCGCAACATGACTCAGCGGTACTGCTTCCTCATCTCGCTCACTATCTGGCTGGAGGCCGGCATCCTGGCGCGCCACGAAACCATCGCCGAAGTCTTGGGAAGTAAGTACCCTCTCTACTCTATTTATACTACTGTACTAGCCTTTTGATACTGGTCTACTGCTAAATACATATCAGCAGTTATAGTAGTTAGTTGGGAATCTGCTGAGTTACAAATCTGGTGAATTGATAATCTGATAAAGTGCTCCAGAGCGAGCAATAATAGCACCAAGCTATTACAACTAGATAGATAGCGCTGTTGTCGGTTGAGGCAATTCTCAACCACAAAAATGTATGGAAAATCTGGCTCTGAGCTGTCAAATATGTACTGGAATTTGACACTACTGAGAGAAAAATACGGCAACTAGCCACTCAATCGAGATATTTTTCATGTCTCATTCTAACTCATGCCATCTTAAATCATTGCATCTCTTTCTTTCTTTTCTCGATCGACCACATTATCCCTCTGGTATCTCTGTGAATACTAGCCTATACTATCATCACATGGGTGTCCCTAGTCTCTTTGCACTACATATGGGAACATACTCATTTGTTAATACTACATGCCCCATTCAGAAGACGCCATAAAAACACCATGTTCAATATCTTTTTAGTAGCGCTTATAGCGTAGTTTGACTAGGTGTCTATCAACGATCATAAAAGTTAAGCGATGTTCGGCACGGTCAGTCTTCGGATGGGAGACTGAGCTAACTGAGCGATGACACATTCAATTGTAGGCCCCGGTTATATTGGCCGTTTAGCCATGCCAGAGGCCTTCAGGCGGCTTAAAAACTCTTAGTAATTTTTGCGCTCTTTCATACCATGGTCACCTCAGGGCCACTTACCTATACTTGCTTTTGCTACACAAATAACAAAAGGTAGACTAATCACCAGACAGTCAACATACCGATATACCCGTAATGGTGCCATTTCCATGCTTGCCAAGGCTCGACAAGCTCCCACGTCCCACAAGCCCCAAGCTTCCATAAATTTCGCTTGGCATTTGGAAGTCGTTTACACGTTTGTGAATGCGTCAGTGTGCTACGTAGTCTACGTACATCCAAGCATGGCGGACACTTTATGATCTACGTCTATGGGGTTCCAGATAGACTTTGGTCTGGTAATATTCCAAAAACGTTAAACTCTCTTCGTTGGACCAGCCATTCATTATTAAGACAGTATTAGACGTGCGTTCGTCGCGAGATCACAGCGGTTATAATCCGCGCCACACAAGTCGGCGGATGGGAAGTTATGCGCAGAACGCTGCGCAAAAGGCAAAATATAGGTATGCGCGGGAGCCAGAGAGACTCGCGCCGGGGCACACCCGCCCGCCAACCTCATGCCTCCCGCGCGCTCCCTACGCATTGTGCACACATGCGCAATAATTAGCGAATCACGGCGAAGCGTCATCTGCGGCTAACTTCTCATCCGTCGATTTGTGTGGCGATAGCGATACCTATACTGAGCGCGCGCCAACGTGTGAACGCGTCGCAAGCGCCCTTTGTGCCCAAAAACCGAAACTACACTGGATCGGACACAATCGTCTACAGAATCAGAATTAATACGTATCAAGCTTAATACTATTATAGTAAAAAATTCAAAATAATAATACATAGTACCGCAAACAATAGGTCTCGTCATTCAATAATTATTTTTCGCAAAAAATGGCAAAACTGCCTTCCATCAGTGTACAAAATTCGAATATTTCGCTCGAACTGTTTTCATTATTGTTGATTTATCAAAAACGGCTCAGCCGATTTCTGTAAAAAAAAATGGAACCACCTTGGGAGTATACCCTTTCGAACTAAAAATTTTTTTTCGATTCGGTCACAATTGGCGAAATTATCGATGAACATACACAAAAAAAATACATACACACGAACATAGAACCTCCTCCTTTTTGGAAGTCGGTTAATTAAAAAAATACATAATAATTAATTTGTACAAAATTGAAACGAGCTCACGCAAGCCAAGCCAAACGCCCCCTTTACGCGCTTGTGCTTGTGGACGCTTGCCGAGCCTTCCTTCCCAAGCATGGAAACGCACCAATAAGTACTTACTCGAGTCACAGCCCGGACACTCTGCGATTTTTCATACAAAATCTGTCTCACGCACACTACACAGTACTTACTCACAGACAACACACATACGCACGGTCGCTACACGTGCATCTGTGTGCGGAACGTCTATGGCTGTCAGCGATCACCACAACGTGACGACATGCCGCGTGAGTGAGACAGTTGCCTACTCAATTTGCAAAAATGAATGTAAATCTAGTGCTTAAAAACGTATAACAATTACTTAATTTGGAAGCATTTTAACAAAAAGTAACCAATCTACTTCATTTGAAAGAAAATATCAAGAGGAAATTACCAAATAATGTAAAATAAGTTCCTTTTATTTATCCTTAGGGAAACATTAAAATTTCTTGTTTTGTTACGTATCATTGATATTCAACCATACACAGTACATGTCTTTCCTATTGTCACAGTCTAGGTATTTTTTATTAAAAAATCCGCGGGCTGCGATCGGTCTGTGAAACGCGGGGTGGAAGTGAGGAAGACTCAAACGGGTGGGGGGTAACGAGTGACCGTTCTATACGTAGTATTATTATATTTTCTTTGCTCGAGTCTTCTAATCTAAAGAAAACAGTAAGCAACACACTGGTAACGCCTTCGGTGTTGAAGTTGACCATAACTTACACATATTAACAGTTTAATTTGATTCTTGTTTGTTGCAGTCGAGGCTACGGATAAGAAAGAAGGATTCCACATGGACCTCGAGGACTACCTTGTCGGACTCCTGATGCTCTGCACAGAACTGGTGAGACACCAATTTTTACTACAGATTCTGTAGGGTGATTCTGAAAACGTGCGTGTTACGTGCTCTAAACTAAATTTTGTTTTTAGGAATTTCGTGGTATTAATATAACCTAAACTCTATTCGTATTTAATTTTAACATCATATAAGATAAACAAAAAAAAAATACAGTTATTTACGTGGTTAACAGTAATAAGTACAAACCGATAAAATAGGAAATGAAATGAAGTCAGATTTCGTTGTTAAAAAACAAGTCGTCTCTATAAAATAAAAGGATAGGTTGATTTTTTATAAAATAACTAGCGGGCCCGCTGCGGCGCCATCTGCCGGGCTGATTTATGGATCTAAA
This sequence comes from Hypomecis atomaria, assembly GCA_964007245.1. Classification (NCBI taxonomy): domain Eukaryota; kingdom Metazoa; phylum Arthropoda; class Insecta; order Lepidoptera; family Geometridae; genus Hypomecis; species Hypomecis atomaria. The sequence goes on along the minus strand of OZ023308.1, from coordinate 4,699,534 downwards.
CCATCCAGGGCGCCAGCCAAACGCATACAAAAAAAAATTCATTCAAATCGGTTCAGCCGTTTAGGAGGAGTTCAGTGACATACACACGTACAGTAGAATTATATATATGTATGTCCTAGTAAGATTTGATAAACCGTTTTTTTTTTAATCCTAGGAATTTTGAAAAAACACGTATAATTAGACATTAGCTATGATATTTCTCTATCTTACTGAAAAGAGTTAGGATTTTTGCATAAATACGAGTTGCTTTAGGAAGATTTGTAACTATTATAGATTTAACCTTTACTCTGATTGGCTTGATTTTGGTTTACTGGCCAATAAGAGTTGACCTTAGATTATTGTATGTGATTGGTCCATATTGTACCTTGTTGTTTCTTTTTTTGGGTATTTTTCCGGTCTAGATTCTTGTCCTTTTGTTGTTTCCAAAATCCTAGGAATTTTTTTGCAAAAACACGGTTTATCAAATCTTATTACTACAACATTTAATTATAAAGATAGTCAATTTTTCTGGGTGGGGCCAAAGAAGACAGCTGCCCCTATAGAGGAAATTAGCTACGTCAATGGTAATGTAATATTGACTATAAGGTAATTCGTTTCAGGCTCGGTTCGCTGTGAACTCTGCGTCCCGCGGCGAGTACTGCCGCGCCATGCAGATATCAAAGTTCGTGATGGAAATCAACGCGGGCTTCCGGTATGTTATAGATAAAAATAAATACACATACACAACACTTTCGGGAAATCGGGATAGTGGTTCGTATACTCATTTTTAGGGTTCCGTACCCAAAGGGTAAAAACGGGACCCTATTACTAAGACTCCGCTGTCCGTCTGTTTCCATGCTGCATATCATGAACCGCTATAGCTAGAAAGCTGAAATTTTCACAGATGATGTATTTCTGTTGCCGCTAACAACAACAAATACTAAAAATAGAATAAAAATAATATTTAAGGGGGGCTCCCATACAAAAAATCGAATCTGTTTCGCTCGATATCATTAATGGTAACAGGTAGATGCTTGAAATATTCACAGAATATTTAGCAGCATGCCTACTTTAATGGTCGTGCGTTGCTCTACTGGGACCGCTCTATCATCACGGACAGGACTATTGTCGCCAATAGGCCTGATATCGTGGCGGTCGACCGGTCCCAGCGCCGGGCAGTGCTCGTCGACGTCACCATCCCGCATGACGAGAACCTCGTGAAGGCCGAGAAGGACAAGCTCAGCAAGTACCTTGACTTGGCTCACGAGGTTACCGCCATGTGGGATGTGGACTCGACGATCATTGTCCCGATAGTCGTGTCGGTGAACGGTTTAATAGCAAAGAGCCTCGACCAACACCTCAAGAGGCTCTCGCTAGACGGTTGGGTCAAGGGTCAGATACAGAAGGCAGTCATCCTGGACACGGCACGCATTGTCAGGAGGTTCATCTCACCGTGGCCCCAACCACCGGTAGCTTGGGCCCTGCCTCGCTGCCGGCGGCATTCTAGGTTTAGGTTTATTATAGTATTTTGGTTTTTTATATAAATATTGTAAAAAAACTTAAATTTAAGACTAAAAATAAATATGTGAATAATTAAAATAAATATTCAAGGGGGCTCCCATACAGTACGGAACCCTTCATGCGCGAGTCTGACTCGTACTTGGTAGATTTTTTAGAATAAATCGATAACGTCTCAGGGGCTTTATATTTGACACACGAAAAAATTACTAAACGAACCACTAAAGAAAGAAAAGGTCTTAACATGTTTGTTCATTCCTTCCACAGATTATTAAATCTAAAGAACGACAACCTGCGTAAGCGCTTCGACGCGCTTAAGTACGACGTGAAGAAAATAGAAGAGGTTGTCTACGACCTGAGCCTCCGTGGACTGCTGAACACTCCGACTGACATGCAAATCAAGACTGATGATATTATTGAGCAATAAATAATATTCCAGTATTTAGATATGTTGTATAGAGACTGCTTTTTAAAGGTTTCACTAGGTCACCGCGAGATATTCACATTTTTTTGGGTTTTTTTGCAATCCTTACTAATATTATAAACGCTATACAGGGTTATTTCTAATCAATTAGCATCCTTTTAGGGGCTTATTCTGTACATCAAAACTAACAACTTTTGATCTGCGACTTTTGTCAAAACTCGAAAAAAAAATTGTTGTTCCATAGAAAAATATCGTTCACTCGCGACAAAATGTATGAAACAGCTGTTTTTTTTTGAGTTCTGACAAAAGTCGCAGAACAAAAGTGATTAGTTTTGATGTACATAATAAGCCCCCGAAAGGATGCTAATTGATTAGAAATTACCCTGTATATTATAAAAAAAGTTCAGTATACAATTATAAAAAAGTTCGTATGTGTGTGGATGTTTGTTTCTCTTCACGCAAAAACTAATGAACGGATTGTAATGAAACTTTGCAGTAGTAATGCTTATAAATCATAATAACACAATATAGGCTATAATTTATAAAGATATTGCGTGAAATGAATTTCGCTGGGTCAGCTAGAAACAGACAAAGTGGTCGATGTTGTACTGATTATTTACTCATTTTAAGTATCCAAAAACTCATTTAGCAGTTATGTATAGTTACTGTAAATGAGCTGCATAAACCTAGAAACTAAAATACTGGCCAGTTTAAGCAAAAAAGTCTAACTAAAAACTAAGTTGATAAACAGTTGTGCATATTTACGGCCAGTATTTTGGATTTTAGATGTGTGTGTCTCGTAAACAGTACCTATTCAAGACCGCTAAATGAGGTTCGTAAACATGAAATGAGTAAATAATCAGTAAAAGGCAAAAAACCCAAAAAATTAGATTTTTTATCGCTCTGACCGAGACGATCAGCCTTAAGGTGCATCGTTTGCATGCCATTTTTTAATTTATTTATTATTAACTTATATATAAAAATGGCAAAAATACAAGAACATTTTTACTCGTAATTCGCGTGCTGATCTAAACGTTAGCCTTTAAATTTATACAAATTTTAAAACGTTTTATTTTTACAAGAGATCCTTTTAAAAGCAGCAAAGCAGCCTGTGTAGTAAATTTAAGAATTTTAGGCATTTGTATTTATAAGTTTTAATATTTAATTAAAGAGTACAAGATAAGCACGTAATTTAATTTCAATGTTTGTAAATTGTTTTGCGGAATAATTTCAAAGTTTATATGTTCTTGATTTTAAATAAAAGGTTTGTTGTACTGATTCAATTTTTTTTATTTTTAAATCAGCGTGATCAAGCTGCTTCTATTAGAAATCCATAGTGGTGGCCTATGTCGTGCAGTGGACGTCCTACAGCTGATGGATGAATGGATCAACTTGTCTGTTGTTCCCACGTCATTAAATATGATTCGCCCATACCTACAGCTTATTTCTCTATGATCCTTACTAATATTGTAAATCCGAAATATTTTTTGTTACTTACGCTCTCCATATACCTCTAATACACTACTTTATCTTCACTAATAAAAAAATAAATAAAAAAAAAACATATTGCGACTGGACGGGACGGGACGGAACTGGATGGGTCGGTACGGGACGGGACGGGGCGGAACGGGACTGGACGGGACGGGACGGGTCGGAACGGAACGGGACGGGACGGTTTTTAAGTTCTTATTCTTAGGATTCACGCGTACGTGTATTGTCACAGTGAACTTGGCGCCATTAAAATCTAACCAATGAGAGCGCAGCTGCGCGCGCAGGGCCAATCAGGAGCGAGCGCGCGATGTTATACTTAATGAGATTTTACGATATCGATGTGGATATTGTAACATCATGTGAAATTGCTTAAATTGAGTGTTTTGTTGTCTGCGCTATAACAGTAGTCATTATAAGTCAAGTATTGGAAACATAAGTAGAATGTTACAACATTAGTGTAGATAAATAATATTACTTTAGTCCTTATTCTGAGAACTGTACCGAGGACGCGTGGGCTCGACTCGACCACCCAGGGCAAGCATTTTTGTGATGAACATAGGTGTTAGCTCCGTGTCTGGATGTTACTATTTGTGGTTATCCGAGCGGAAGGGCGAATAGTTGTTCGTATATAGGCCGCGTCACACAAGTTGGCGGAAATGAAGTTAGCTACAAGCTGCGCAATATCCAATCAGCGCGCGGCTTTATGTGAGCTTCCGTCTGGATTGGATATTGCGCAGCTTGTACCTAACTTCATTTCCGCCAACTTGTGTGACGCGGCCTGTACTAATGTATTCGAATGATTCAATTAAAGCATCCCAGGAATTTATTAAATTGTTTTCGTATACGATAGGAAGTTTTAATGTTTATAAATAAACTAGCTGCCAGCCCCGGCCTCGCCCGGGTAAGAATCCCTAATTTAAAAAAATATATAGCCTGTCCTTCCTGTTCCTCACTATGGAAACTAGCGTGGTTTTCACACATTTTTATTAAGTAAAACACAGGTGTTATTCACGTTTCAGACGAGCCCGCGTGCTAGTACTCCAACCTTGAGAAAGATCGCCAAATGCGATCGAAACTATAGTAGCAGTTTCCTACTAAAATCAAACGTAACACCTGTGAAATCTTTTCTCTTTAAAAAATTGGTATAAATTTCTTATCGTATACGAAATCAATTTTAGAACAAATTCAAGACAATGATTCAATGGCCCTACTTTAAACCAAAACAATGTATTTAGTTAAAAAATAATAGTAAGTAGGTGTGGGTAAATAAAAAAACACAATAATCGAAAAAATCACAGTCTTTACTTACTATGCAGAAAACACGAATGATAGCTTTTTCTTATAACCCGGGATCTATAATTGACTTTCGAACGTCTAGAACGTATACGAAACTTTACGGAAACTCCATACAATCTGTCGAACTTCCGTATACGTTCCTCGAAGTTTCATATATGTTGCTCGAAGTTTCGTATATGTACGTTCGAAGTTCAATTATAGATCACTACGTCTGTTTTTAATTTGCCATACATAATATTCATGTTACATTCTTAAAAAAAACATAATTGAAAGAAAAAAAAGAGAATACACCATACGGTTGAAAATATGAAGACAAAATGCTTCAGTTATTAAACAAAAGTTAGTTATTTAAGCAACCGTTTCCTCTGAAATGTAACTGCACCAGCAGTTTCATGTACCTACAATTATTGTTTGGCGCGGCATAAAAAGAGTTAAAATAAATGAGGGCGCCACCATCGTTTTGTTAGCAAATTTTGAAAAATTTTATTCATTTTGCTGGTGTTTTAGTGCTCACAATCCACAAAATAGCATAGTAAAAATTAACAATGACTAATAGAGTATGTGCAAAAAGAGAAACGTTGTGGCGTTGTGGTGAACTAACAATAAGATTTTAATCAGCAGCACAGGTACCGACTATACTTGGTAGACCAGAGTACTGATGAAAACGGAATTGGTGTCAACCAAGTATCAAACACTGTTGTTGTACTATCAATGACAGAGCCGTTTTGTCAACGTAACAATACATAGTAAAATAGCACACGGGCGACCTCACCTACGACGTTTAGCTTTTTGCACAAACTCTAGCTTAGATCGTTGCAGCAAGAGTGACTTTTATTTCCCGTATAATTAATTTGTACTCTTTTGAGTAGCACTGTAATTTGTTACTTTTATCGAGAAAAAAAATCTATAAAACACGTACTATGTGTATTGTGTACTAGTAAAAATAGAAGTTAACCTTTTGACCGTGACGCCATTTTTTTTTTAGTAGTTATGCACCTGTTTTTTTCGACTATAGACATCATTGGCGTCCGGAATTTCTAGTCAAGTATAGACTTTGACGTTCAAAAGGTTAAAAATGTGTCACAGTCATCTTTTTAAACAACACATTAATAGTCGCTAACATAGTATTTTTTTTGACGTTAAACTACAGTGTGGCCTGTGAGAAACAATGTTCTATTTCCGTACCTTTTTTTACTTCCTACTATTTTTTTGTTTTAAGTATGAACTAGGTACTATAAACTGGCAACAAGATAAATTAATTCAATAACAAAATACCGTGTTTTAACATCAGATTCATCAACTATCACAGTCACATGGTATCCCTTAATTGTTTATATTTATTTAATATTAATTACTAGCTACCTTACAAGTATTCAATGGTCAGGCCAAAATCTTAAACACTTAGTTTTATACGTTACTAGCGACCCGCCCCGGCTTCGCACAGGTGTATTATACATATAAATCTTCCCCTTGAATTCCTCTGTCTATTAAAAAAACCGCATCAAAATCCGTTGCGTAGTTTTAAAGATATAAGCATACATGGGGACAGACAGCGGTAAGCGACTTTGTTTTATACTATGTAGTGATAGAACACAAAAAAATTGGTTCTCCGTAAGGTAGTTTTAAGGACGATAATTTTACGTGATAACGTCACAAGAAAACATTATTGAATCAACAACTGAAACAAGCCGAACGCTTAGCCCGATCGTGCCTCTCTATCGCTTGCACGCTCAGCTCGACTCGACTAGATCGAAAAAGTATCACGTACGTGATTCTTTTTAATGACGTTATCACATAAAAAGTAGCGCTGTATTTGTACAAATCATTATCGCTGACGGTAAAAAGTAATAGTTTTATTTATAGTTATAGTTTATCCTATCACTTAATAGTATACTAAAGCCACACAAATCGGCGGATGAGAAGTTAGCCGCAGATGACACTTCGCCGTGATTCGCTAATTATTGCGCATGTGTGCACAATGCGTAGGGAGCGCGCGGGAGGCATGAAGTTGGCGGGCGGGTGTGCCCCGGCGCGAGTCTCACTGGCTCCCGCTAACTATTACACATGTGTGCACAATGCGTAGGGAGCGCGCGGGAGGCATGAGGTTGGCGGGCGGGTGTGTCCCGGCGCGAGTCTCACTGGCTCCCGCTAACTATTACACATGTGTGCACAATGCGTAGGGAGCGCGCGGGAGGCATGAGGTTGGCGGGCGGGTGTGTCCCGGCGCGAGTCTCACTGGCTCCCGCTAACTATTACACATGTGTGCACAATGCGTAGGGAGCGCGCGGGAGGCATGAGGTTGGCGGGCGGGTGTGTCCCGGCGCGAGTCTCACTGGCTCCCGCTAACTATTACACATGTGTGCACAATGCGTAGGGAGCGCGCGGGAGGCATGAGGTTGGCGGGCGGGTGTGCCCCGGCGCGAGTCTCTCTGGCTCCCGCTAACTATTACACATGTGTGCACAATGCGTAGGGAGCGCGCGGGAGGCATGAGGTTGGCGGGCGGGTGTGCCCCGGCGCGAGTCTCTCTGGCTCCCGCTAACTATTACACATGTGTGCACAATGCGTAGGGAGCGCGCGGGAGGCATGAGGTTGGCGGGCGGGTGTGCCCCGGCGCGAGTCTCTCTGGCTCCCGCTAACTATTACACATGTGTGCACAATGCGTAGGGAGCGCGCGGGAGGCATGAGGTTGGCGGGCGGGTGTGCCCCGGCGCGAGTCTCTCTGGCTCCCGCTAACTATTACACATGTGTGCACAATGCGTAGGGAGCGCGCGGGAGGCATGAGGTTGGCGGGCGGGTGTGCCCCGGCGCGAGTCTCTCTGGCTCCCGCTAACTATTACACATGTGTGCACAATGCGTAGGGAGCGCGCGGGAGGCATGAGGTTGGCGGGCGGGTGGGCCCCGGCGCGAGTCTCTCTGGCTCCCGCTAACTATTACACATGTGTGCACAATGCGTAGGGAGCGCGCGGGAGGCATGAGGTTGGCGGGCGGGTGTGCCCCGGCGCGAGTCTCTCTGGCTCCCGCTAACTATTACACATGTGTGCACAATGCGTAGGGAGCGCGCGGGAGGCATGAGGTTGGCGGGCGGGTGTGCCCCGGCGCGAGTCTCTCTGGCTCCCGCTAACTATTACACATGTGTGCACAATGCGTAGGGAGCGCGCGGGAGGCATGAGGTTGGCGGGCGGGTGTGCCCCGGCGCGAGTCTCTCTGGCTCCCGCTAACTATTACACATGTGTGCACAATGCGTAGGGAGCGCGCGGGAGGCATGAGGTTGGCGGGCGGGTGGGCCCCGGCGCGAGTCTCTCTGGCTCCCGCTAACTATTACACATGTGTGCACAATGCGTAGGGAGCGCGCGGGAGGCATGAGGTTGGCGGGCGGGTGTGCCCCGGCGCGAGTCTCTCTGGCTCCCGCTAACTATTACACATGTGTGCACAATGCGTAGGGAGCGCGCGGGAGGCATGAGGTTGGCGGGCGGGTGTGCCCCGGCGCGAGTCTCTCTGGCTCCCGCTAACTATTACACATGTGTGCACAATGCGTAGGGAGCGCGCGGGAGGCATGAGGTTGGCGGGCGGGTGGGCCCCGGCGCGAGTCTCTCTGGCTCCCGCTAACTATTACACATGTGTGCACAATGCGTAGGGAGCGCGCGGGAGGCATGAGGTTGGCGGGCGGGTGTGCCCCGGCGCGAGTCTCTCTGGCTCCCGCTAACTATTACACATGTGTGCACAATGCGTAGGGAGCGCGCGGGAGGCATGAGGTTGGCGGGCGGTGTGCCCCGGCGCGAGTCTCTCTGGCTCCCGCTAACTATTACACATGTGTGCACAATGCGTAGGGAGCGCGCGGGAGGCATGAGGTTGGCGGGCGGGTGTGCCCCGGCGCGAGTCTCTCTGGCTCCCGCTAACTATTACACATGTGTGCACAATGCGTAGGGAGCGCGCGGGAGGCATGAGGTTGGCGGGCGGGTGTGCCCCGGCGCGAGTCTCTCTGGCTCCCGCTAACTATTACACATGTGTGCACAATGCGTAGGGAGCGCGCGGGAGGCATGAGGTTGGCGGGCGGGTGTGCCCCGGCGCGAGTCTCTGGCTCCCGCGTATACCTATATTTCGGCTTTTGCGCAGTGTTCTGCGCATAACTTCCCATCCGCCGATTTGTGTGGCGCTTAACATTACTTATCTTCACTCTTAATATATATAAATTACGCGTCACGTTGTTTGTCCGCGATGGACTCCCAAACTACTTAACCGATTTTAATCAAATTTTGCATACTATGTGCAGTTTGATACAACTTAAGTTAGTTTATACCTCAATTTATAATCGCATTTGTTTATCATACTTTTAATTTTAAACCGTACCGGGGCGAAGCCGGGGTGGGCAGCTAGTATTATTATAAATCCAAAAGTGTGATTGTTTATTTGTTACTCTTTATAGCAACAAAGCAACGGAAATACTTGATTTTTAGGGTTCCGTACCCAAAGGGTAAAAACGGGACCCTATTACTAAGACTTCGATGTCCGTCTGTCTGTCTGTCACCGGGCTGTATCTCATGAACCGTGATAGCTAGGCAGCTGAAATGTTCACGGATGATGTATTTCTGTTGCCGCTATAAAGAGAATATACTAAAAAGAGAATAAACGAAATATTACATATTTATTCCCATACAACAAACGTGATTTTTATGAGTTTTTTGCTCGCTATTTATAACAACAAGAAGAAAGGGGCTCCCATACGGTACGGAACCCTTTAGTGCGCGAGTTCGACTCGCACTTGGCCGATTTTTGGAATGGTTATATTTCAAAAGTTGGAGAGCGACCTAGGCTATTTTTTATCTCGGAAAAATAAAAAAGGTTCTTATGGTACGAGTGTAATATAAAAAAGGGTCCATAAGGGATAACATCAAAATATCAGACGAACGAAGCCGCGGGCAAAGTCTAATATTAATAGATATTTTTTTAACGAGGCGGACAAAATCTAGGCAATTCTGGTTAACTTATATAAGTAGGTTAGATGCACCGGTTGTGGCCATAGTGTCATTTGTGGCCACTTTGAAATTTTATGACAATTTTAATGTTAAAATAATATTTTCAAAGAAATGTTCAGAGGCAGTGACCACAACCGGTGCATCTACTATATTACATGAACATAAAAATGAAATCCCGCTTAATTTTTAGCAAAAAATATAACACTTAGATGTCTACCAGCTACATAATTACTTAAAATGTTTTAAGTACATGACACATATTTTTAATCCCAAACAATAGTAAACCTGGCGCAATCATTGCCAGCGTGCAAAGCAAAATTAGCTTCGCAAATATAATTAAAAGAGTCATTATCTACTTCTACATATATTACAGTGAAATCACTACACTGTTCCTTTTTGATAACACACCATTTGGTTGAAAATAATCCTATATGGTACAATTCTAACCTATTCAAAACATTATAGACTGGTTCGTCTACGTAACTACTGATTCGAAACGCCATTTTATGAGTCAAAATTTCTTCGACATCAAACTCGTATACTATTTTCAAATCGTCCATATTTTGTACCAATTTTTCCATAAAGAACAGGCTTTTTTCGTCCTGGCAACTGTATATCAGTACGCCATCTTGGATGCCTTGACATTTTAAAAGTGGAAGCGTATCTTCAGTGTAGTCTATGGTTTTTAAGATGGCGGATTGGATTTCGCGCGCTTTTTCGCCGTCAATTTGAGTTTTAGGATAGTTTTGTGGTAGTATGTATATTGTTTTAAAATCGGGGAGTGGTTTGCATTTCTTTGCTGTTGTTTTTGGTTTGTTAAGCGACGGTCTTTTTCGATCTTGGGTTGATGCTGGTCGCGGTTCCTCTATTTCAGGAACATTGTCTATGGCATCATAATAACTATCGGATTTATTTTCTTCGTTATTAGAGACTTCGTTGTTTTCTTGTGTCTTTTGAATAGTTCTTTTGGCTTTCATCACTTTTCTAGTCGTGTCTTTTACTTTTGTCACGTTTTCTTTATCTTTAACATTCTGTTTAATAATTGGTACTTTAGGAATATCTATTTCATCATCATCATCATCGTCAGAAATTAGTATTATTTCTTCCCCATCATAGTCAATCACAATCGACCTTGTGGAATCATGCACTGTGACTTCACACTCAATGTCTTTGTCACAAGGTTCATTGTTGCTTACGCTATTACTTTTAGTTACGCAGTTTTTATTCATTTTATTCTTTTGTTCTGTAGCTATTGTCTTTGTAATGTTTTGAATAGCTTTAGCCACTATTCTTTCAGGGGTTTTTTCTACAGTCGTTTTGGTTTCCACTGGTACGATATAAGTTGCAGAATCAGTGTCATTTTGAGGTTTATCTATATTATTAGTTTTAGGGTTCTTATCTTCAACTAATTTCATGTTTTTAGTTTTATCACATATTATATCAGTGTCAGATATGGCACGAGTTGTGGCAGGCTTGTCGTTTAATGGGGCAATTTTCTTTACTGCCGAGGCTGTATTGTTTATTGTTATCTGTATATTTTCTTCTTTTACTGTAATGTCCCTGTTTACGGCATTTTGTAATCGCACAGAGACTGATGTATTCTCAGCTTTGACGTTCTCTTTTTTAGCAACATTTTTGTTCATTGTCGAGTTGTTGTTGTTTACTATTAGTTTTTCCAACAGCATGACACTGGAAAAGATTATTTTGTTGAATGGTAAATTGACAAAACAAAAATGTTTGAAAAATTATTTTACTAAAAATAAAACCTATAATTATGTCGAATCGAACTTATAGGGTCTGTGAACTGTGAATACGACGTATTCACATGCGAGTCGTTGCGCAGTAGCAAGTTGATTTGTCAGCGGAGGTGAAGAGTGGGGATTTACGCAGCTTGTAGATAACTTCACAGACGCCTTTAAGTTTGAATCGGCCTATACATAGAACTAAATTAAAAATAATAACAAGTATCATCATTAGCAAAAAAAATCTAAATCAGAAAAAATGTGGCGAGACTTCGCGGTCGGCAGCGCTACCGACCTCCGCGCGACACGACCGACCTCGACAGACCGCGCGCGCTTTTTAAATTAAGAATGCGATCTTCTTTTGTTTTTACAATAAGACGAAAATTTTCTCTTGCAGTGAATTGAACATTTTATTTTTACTTAATTTTAATTTAATTGTTTTATTTTATTTTTATTAAATATTATTTGATGAATTTTAATACATATTTGTAAATAGCCTCTTGGTGTTTATTAATTTCAACGCCTACCTCTACTAAAAGTGAACCATGAGATAATATTATAACTTCAGTGCATTTACTAAAAGAACAATATTAGCGCCATAGAATAATAACGCCGAGAATGATAATTTCATGTCAAAAAAATCTCGAGAGTGAAGCATCAACACGATTGATGTATGCGCGAGTCATACGTATTTACGCGCGGCAACACGCACACTACGAAACAAGTAATGTTACTATCAGAATCAGATTACCCCAAAAAGTTGGGAAATTTGATCAGAGCCTTTAGTACAGATTTTGCATAACTTATACTTGTGCCTTTGAGTGTGGCTCCAAACATTTCTGTTAATAACTTTTTTTTTAAATTCCATTAGTATGGGTATTATATGAAAGGGCTTTTCGTGTGGAACACAGTTTGTGAAATTGGTATTTTTTTTAACTTTATGGGGCGCATCATACATAATGAAATCTTTCAGGCGAAAGACCTCACGATTTTACTGTTGAGTTATTATTTTTTATCTTTTTGTACATAAAACCGTTTAATTAGAATAAAATTTTGACCAATTTAATTATTGTGTTTTTAGTTTTACTTTGTTACTACGAACTGTTTTCCACACGAAAAGCCCTTTCATGTAATACCCAGTTTAATTTAAAAAAAAGTTGTGGTGTACTAAGCCGAAAAGAGGTGATTGAGGTCATCATTTTGAACAAAATGTACTATGAGGCCAACCAGGGATTCGCGAAATTCAATTCAATTCAGTTAAATTATCAATTGCAACATATGTAATTTTTACATGCGGTTATTAGATTCCATGTCATAATAATGTCAAATACATATGACCCTGTAAGGGTATGACAAATTATTAATTACATTGGGAAGGCTCATTGCTAAATTATCACTACAAAATAAAAAAATTATTGTCATTACAAAATCAAAAACAAATCATCATCACAAAATTAAAATTAAATCATCATTACAAAATTATATAATTTTATAATGAAAAAAAATCTGCTGTTTTATACATTTTAATGGAAGGCAATGGAAGTATATTTCATTACTAATTTCAATATCAAAATGTGGGGGAAAAGTTTTACCCTTTACTTGCAACTTTTAGTCCTTATGGCGTCTGTCGAAATTTTGTGAATTTATATTTACATTGGAAGGCGTTTTACATCAAATTATTAGATAATTTGTAATACTTACATGTGGAATGTGATGTTGCATTGTTTGTTTGGTTTTGCCGATTCACTGTGGCACTCGTTTACCACACAAACCGTCATTTTAAAATATAAATTACGGGAGCTGTTTTTATCACGGTACGACTGTGAGTACTGCCGCGCGCCGTTCGCGTACCAGGCTTTTCAAGCTTGGTATTTCTTGCTTCACTTAGCGTGCTTGTTCTCGGTTTCTCGGCGTTATTATTCTATGAACGTGATTCGCGCGGTCCGCGGAGGTCGGTAGCGCTGGCGATCGCGAAGGCTCGCCACAAAAATATTACAAATAAAACTAACCTCAATGTGAAAAAGTCTTACCTGATGTATTGAATGGCCTGTGTTCGGTAGTGGGACGTTTAAGCGCGCGTTCACACGAGCGCAATTTTTTTCGGCACGAGTCGCGTCGTGTAAGTGCGCTTAGGGATGATTTATAATATATTAGAACGGGACGGGCACGGGACGGACTCGGAGGGGGGCCGTACGACACAAGTTCCAAAATATATTTTGTGTCAAAGCCCGGACGGGGCCCGTCCGGGCGTCGTACGGGCCCATCCCGTGCCCGCCCCGTTCAAATATAAATCATCCCTTACTGTACCGGCTTTTTGATAGTGCAGAACTAGTTTTTGTTCGCGGCCGTGTAATTTGGACTTTTGAGTTATTCCATAAGAACCTTTTATGTTTTTAGGATAAAAAGTGATCTATGTCACTCTTTTACCTTTGAACCATATCCATGCGAAAAATCTAGTCAATCCGTTGCTCCGTTGCCGCGTGACAGAGAAACAAACCCACAAACGATTTGGATTAATAATATTTTAGTAAGGGTAAGGATTTCACAACACTGGCTTTTGAGTGAAGGAAAACATCTTAAAGCAACCTATGCAGGTCACGATCTCACGATCCCACGTCCGTATAAGAAATTCAATGGCGTATGTGAATGCACCAACCCGCAACGGGCCAGCGTAGTGGATATGGCCCAATACGGGACAGTTACGCGATAAGAGCGCGCTGTCACGCCAAATGAAAAAAAAAACACACCAGTGTGAACGCGCGCTAAGTCAGGGTAACAGAAAAATAACCGTATTTTTTAAATTTAAATAATATATAGGTATATTACATCAGACGTTAATAATATAAGAGTTACATCGTGACTAGATCTCAACTAGTAAAATAAAACAAAAAAAAAGGTACGGTACTTTTTCCAATGACAACAGAAAGGAAACTAAATCGAAAGTAAAAAAAAAACAAACCATGATTAACATATTTTTTAATTCTAACTTTATAACATAGGTGGGAATAGTGTGTAAACTAACGGTTCGTATCTGTATAATTAATGTCTAGCAAATACCGATATACGAGTATGTAGACAACTTCTACATGTTAGCATACGTTGACTAATTTTAGTCACATTAATTTTATTATTTAATAGACTAGACTCGACGACTAAAATATATAAATAATTAGTCCGTCCGTTAGATAATCAAAATATATTAGACACGTATTTTTTCTTATGTCAATTTGACAAAAAATGATGAAGATATAGCCCGTTAAAGTTCCGCGTGACGTCACTCTTAGCTAGACTTTTTACGTTAACGTGAAAGTCATGTGCCCCCGAACTTTGACTCGCTTTATCTTTGCTATTATTTGTTTGTATGACAAAATAAAATATACATGTCTAAGATTTATTTGTAGTCTAACTGACGGAATAATTATAATAATATTTCTTTAAACTAGTCGCCATTGCCTCTTAAATGATTAACTTACCCAGGAAGTTTTCTGACTTCCACTTTTTCTGTTTCTTGTTGTACTTTACTATTCGTTGATATTCCTTGTTGTACTTGGTCCTTTTCAATTTTTATTCTCTTCGGTTCAGCGACGCTCTTATTTAGCGAATTTTTCGATACTTTCACAACTGTGTGTTTAGTTTTATCAATCTGGTGTTGTTCAACTTCTAATGAATAAGTTGTTCGAAAGTTTTTGATATCAGTTTGTTCACCTTGAGTCAGTACTGCAAGCTGTCTTCTCGTCATGTTTGGTACTTTTACGATTAGTTTAGCTTTTCTAGTTATTTTTACTTCTGGTTCTTGTGCTATATCTTTAGAAAGTTCTTTAGATTGTTTGTTCGTTTTGGTTTGATCATCTTGTGCTGTTTGACTGTCAGTTTCCATGTTATGTTTTTTCATTTGGGTTTGGTTATCTTGTGTTATTTTAGTTGGTTGGAAGCTTTTGGTTTGATCATCTTGTCCTAGTTGACTGTCAGTTTCCATATGATGTTTTTGATTATCTTCTGTAATTATGGCTGGGTTGACGATGCCTTTTATATTTTCATTAGTTTCCATTTGATCGTTTTGTGATATTAGTTGAGGTTGAGCGTTGCTTTGTATTTGTACGTCCTCTTTGGCCGGGTCGATGTCTGTTCTTATGTTTCGTTGAACTTGACTTTTAATATTTTCATTGGTTATGTTATTATCACCTTGAGATGTAAGTTTTTGTTGGTCGACGGATTCTATTAGTTCGTCCGCTTTGATTTGATCATTTCCTGTTATTACTTTTGGTTGAACATCAGTTTCTATGTTAGCTAAATTACAAACTACTAACAGAGCAAGCGTTTTCAATTCTGGTACATCAGTTTCATTGTTCATCGTATTTTGTTTCAGCTTTTTTGTAGTGTTCAATTCTGGTACATCAGTTTCGTTATTTGTTGTTCTTTCTAATGTTTTCTTGTTTGTTCGTGGCTTCAATTTGACTGGGAAGTACCACTGACGACTATTTGATTGCGTAATTTGATACCAAGGTTTTGTTGATCCTTTAATATCTTTACATGGACCTTCATTACTCGTTGGGTGTTGATCTTCTTCATCGCTTGATTCTTGATACCATATCTTTGTTGTTTCTTTATTTGTTGTATTTGTGTCTTGTTTATTTACTTTCGTTTTTTGGCTATCTTTTGATTCATTTCCATTATCAATCAATGAAATGATTTCATTGGTTATTTTTTCTATTTCTTCTGGTTGTTGTGGTATCAGACACGTTTTTCTTATTATTACCATTCGAGGAAACAACTCTGTCCTGGGTGATAAATATTTGATATTGAGTTTTTTTTATCAGTTTTAGCAGATTTCAAGCGTTTTCAAGCCATACACCACACCACACGCTTTAGAGACATAGCAAGCAACAAGACACGTTTATTTTATGTGAAACGAAATGATGCAAGTGCTCCTTATATAATTTAAATGAAGTTATGAAAATCCAGGCAGACGTCGATTATGTTGTTTTTTTGTTTAAAGAAAAGCATAAATTACTTTTATTTGTATTATTATCCGATTAAGACATTTTTCTTTGTTTTTAGTCCCATTAATGGAAATACAATATTATTATTTTTTTCCTTTTAAATTAAGTTTAAGTAATTTAATAGTGAATTTAATTGACTTAGATAATTTACTGTTCAGCAAAATATTAAACTGCGCAACAAAAGCGACGTCATTATTTTACAAACATTTTAGCATGGAATTCGTTTTGAAATTTGATGCGCCAATCGAAAGCAAGAAATAAAGGGTCCCTGATACTGTCTCACACTAATGTTTGACCAATCACAGAGATCGACATTGAAAATGAAAAAAAAAAAAATGAAAAATAATACATTGATTTTAGTACAATATTTAAAATGTGTAGCCATGGCCATCAAACTAGGTGTGAGAACACCTGTATTTTGATGGATATCCTTCCTAATAATTGCATTATTATGAATTGTACAATTTTATGTTTAATGGTTTAATAATAAAATATATCTAATAATATTACTAAATTTACTTATTGTCTGAGCTTACAATTCATGTCATAGAGTTTTTCGTTTTCTTTTTTTTTAAGTTTCAGAATAATTATGATTACTATCTTGAAGACAAATTAATTAATTAATTGCTGTAACGTGAAAAATTAATATTAAAAAATAATTACAAAAATTTATTAACACATTTCATCTGATTTTATCAATTAATTCATAAATTGAATAAAACATTGATAAATCAAGTCAATATGTGATTGGTTATTAGTTTGATCGCTAACCGCGTCAGTGTGAGGACGCTTAAAGCATGCGTTTTAAATATTTTAAAGAAGTTTTCAGTATCGTTTAAAGCCACAGCACACCAAACAAAATCAATAAATGAAATTAAATAAATAGGCCATTCCTAAACATTCGATGAAATTAAAGATTAGCTTTGTGAAAGCGATCGAGTGCGAGCAAGCGCGGTCATAATGTCAGAATGTCGAATAAAGTAGATGTTAAAGAGGGCACCACTACCGAAAATATAGATTTTGCACAAAAGATAAAAGTATACGAGAGTAAAATTAAACATTTTGAAAACGAGTTTTCAAACAATACAAAATTGAATAGAAAAACGAAATTGATGGATGGATGACAAAATCGAAAACACAAGAAAATCGATCCTTTCGTTTGAGGAAGGGTTTTCAAAATTGTTTATTTTACAATTATTACTATGAAAAATAAATAAAAGTAAGCCGAAAGGACGTGATTCACACCATAATTGTAATCAACTTTTACTATGGGGCCAACCTAGAAGAAAATGTTAATTTTGTAATGATAATTTAATTTTGTGATGACAATTTATTTTTAATTTTGCGAATGACAATTTATTTTGTAATGATAATTTAGCAATGTAGGTAATTAATAATTTGTTATACCCTCAAAGGGTCATACGTATTTGACATTATTATAACATGTTATCTAAGAAACGCATGTAAAAATTACACATGTTGCTATAAATAATTGAATTGAAAAAACATTTTGTCGATACCGATTTTGTATGGAACAGCTGATATTTTTCTCGATTTCCGAGATGGCCTCGTTGTAAATGTTGTTTGTAATGATGGTCTGAATCACCCCCTTTCGGATTAGTACAGAGCAAGCAGAAAACCCTGTAGAAGTGCCAGCGTGAACACGTAAGTGGTCAAAACACAAATGCTTCATATTCATTTGAATGCCTTAGGCCGAATCAACTTCTTGGCGTCTATGAACACGAGGCGAGTGGTTGCGCAGTAACAATGTATTAGACAAGTAGTGGGGATCAGCAGCCATATTCTCGTTTCCGAACTCACTTCCGAATCGAGATCTACATTTTCCGTCGGATACGGATTCGCTTCCGAAGGAGCCGTGAAACTGCATTCTAGAATCCGTTCGGAACGAACTTCGGCATTCTTCGGGTTTTTCCGATTGAAATACCATAGTCAAGGTAGACATTAAATCGAGGAAACATTTACAGAGAATGATTCGTATTGGTAGAAAAAAGAGACTATGGTAGAAATTTTAATGTATGTAATTGTAGTCAATTACGACCATCAATTATCAAAGTACATGATCTTTTACATAAAGCAGACGTCTATGAATATATAAACTTATGAATATTTCACATAAGCGACGTTTAAGATTACTTGCGTCGACTGCATTTTGCAGGAACATACTTCGTAAACAAAAACATGGTGGTTTATAACTGTCATTGTCACTCTTGACTTTCCAGTTTTCAGTTGCAGTATTCTTCTTCTTTTATGTTTTGGCGTCGCATAATTGTACATTTGCAAGTGTCAAGTATTTAGTTTTAATATTTATTGATATTTCATCAAAATAGTCACTGTCGTAGTCACGTCATAGTCCAATAAAGTCAGTCGCGGTTAATTCCAAACATAGTTCAAGTCATACCTCAGTAAAGCAGTGGGAACTTTACTAGAGGCGTCTATGGAGTATTGGTAACAACACGGAACAACATGATACGTCACATTATATCACTTGCCTACACTCAGGCACGTAAATCAGCTCATCAATCAACGAAATACCACAATTTTTCACTAATTATCGCTGATAAAAACACAAGTTTAACAAAATAATACAATGAGGCGACATGATTTTTCCGCGTTCCCGCCAAAACTCCACAGTTGCAGTTGACTTTTGTTTACGTTTCTATACCTTTCTTTTGTTTACCTACTTGCGTGCGTTAAAGATATTGGCGAAATTATGAAAACTTATATTGAAATTGTGTAACAACCTCGCAAAAGCCAAAAAACAAGAATTGAATTGACTTAAAATAATAAAAATGAACACAGTAAGTATAATTAGTTAAAGTAGTTTTACCTGTTTAACTTATTTGGATTCATATTATTTTATTATCGTGACTGTAGCATCTAATAATATCATAGTTCCCTATGATTCCTAGAGGACAAGGGTGTCATTAGAACAGCGGGAGAGAATGCTGGAATAGGTACATGATGGGGCACGACGACTTGGCCCGTGGTCGAGTCGCCAGTGCCGACGCTTCAAGAAGGAAAGCATTATTGATAAAAAACCTGGGAAAAACCGCTGAAAAGGCCTCAAAAAGTACTTTTTATGTTGCACTCACAGTAATCGGAATGCTTTCCGAGAGCAATTAGCTGTCGGGAACTTTTCCGACAAAAATCAGCTGATGCAGTCTGAGTTCTCGAATTGAAATGTCAAACGATCTCGAATTCGGAAACGAGAATCGCTGAAATGAAATTCGTGTCGGGAACGTTCCCGTATTCGATTCCACTGCCTTGAGAATAACCCTGCTGAGCAGCTTGTGAAGTTAGCTAACTTCACAGCCGCCAATAAGTTTGATTCGCTCTATAAAATGAACACCTATTTAAATACATTACAGTACAATAATGAAATACAGGGTGGAGAGCTGACGCCGACAATTAAAGAAATCACATATTTGACCTTCTGGCACAGCCCGGACACTCCGCGATTTTTCATACAAAATCTGCTGTCTTACGCACACCTACACAGTACTTACTCACAGACAACACACTTACGCACGGTCGCTACACGCGCATTTGTGTGCGGAACGTCTATGGCTGTCAGCGATCACCACAACGTGACGACATGCCGCGTGAGTGAGACAGTTGCGTACTTAATTTGCAAAAATGAATATTAATCTAGTGCTTAAAAAAGTATAACAATTACTTAATTTGGAAGCATTTTAACAAAAAGTAACCGATCTACTTCTTTTGTTAGATAACATCAAGAGGAAGTTACCAAATAATGTAAAATAAGTTCCTATTATTTATCCTTAGGGAAACATTAAAATTTCTTGTTTTGTTACGTATCATTGATATTCAACCATACACAGTACAAGTGTTCCCTATTGTCACAGTCTAGGTAGTTTTTATTAGAAAATCCACCGGCCAGTGCAGCCCGCGCGCAGAGTACACGATGCGGTACGTAGCGCGGGGTGGAAGTGAGGAAGACTCAAACGGGTGGGGGGTAACGAGTGGCCGTTCTATACGTAGTATTATTATATATTCTTTGCTTCTGGTTTAAAGCGTTCGACATTCTATAGGATTATTGGTAATCAATTAGCATCCTTTTAGGGGCTTATTCTGTACATCAAAACTAACAACTTTTGTTCTGGGACTTTTATTAATTCTCAAAAAGAAAAAGTTGTTTTTCATGGAAAAATATCCTCCACCCTCGACAAAATGTATAGAACAGCAGTTTTTTTTTTTAGTTATGACAAAAGTAGCAAAACAACAGTTGTTAGTTTTGATGTACAGAATAAGCCTCTAAAAGGATGCTAATTGATTAGAAATAACCCTGTATAATAAATGAATTAAATGAAGCTACATATTTACTTAGTTTTGCACAATTTTCTAAAACACTATTTTAACATTACTTGAACTAATAGCTCGAATAGCTATTTTGATTAATCTACTGTCAAAATAGCATTAATAAGTTCTTTTGAATTTCATTTAGTTTGCTTGAAAATTAGTTCTATTTTTCAATTTTAGGATTTTTTCTCATTGCTTTTATTATTACTGATTACTAGTACTACTTGTGGGTCAAATTAAAGTCGGCGTCAGCTCTCCACCCTGTATAGTAATTAAAATATACTTACTTATTCCTGATCTCCGTGTTAAGTATAACCCCCCTGCAGTTGTCGAAATAGCGAGCTATTTGAGCTACGAGTTGCTTTTGCTCCTCTTCTATGAGATCGAATCGATGTCTTCCATTGAACGACTTCACCGAGTGTTTTAGGAAACCGATCACTTTTAGTGGGTTCTAAAATAATAAAAGCATGGGGATCGGGTAAAAAAATCGTTATAATTAGTCCGTGAGTTATATTATCAAAATATATTGGACACGTATTTTTAGGGTTCCGTACCTAAAGGGTAAAAACGGGACCATATTATTACTAAGACTCCGCTGTCCGTCTATCTGTCTCCAGGCTGCATCTCATGAACCGTTATAGTTAGAAAGCTGAAATTTTCACAGATAATGTATTTCTGTTGCCGCTATAACAACAAATACTAAAAATAGAATAAAAATATTATTAAAGGGGGGCTCCTATATAACAAACCTGATTTTTTAGCCGTTTTTTGCTCGATATTAATAATGGTAACCGGTGGATGCTTGAAATTTTCACAGAATATTAAGTTGTATATTAATCATTTTATCCACTTTTAATGTCAGTTGCCAATGTCAATGTATACTTTATTTCCACTCCAAGGGGTTACATTGGCGGAAAGTCAATTTCTCCCTTTGCCATGTTAGGGGTGCTATAGAAATAAACTGCCGAAAATCCCCTAACGTTCCCATAGGAGCTAAAAAAGTTATACAAGGTCAAGTCTGGTCACTAGTATTACAGCTTACCTTGGTGCACATATAGTGTATTTCGTCGAGATCCGTCGTGATAATTTCCAATATGCTTCTCAGCACAGGAGCATGGTAGTTATTATTCAGCACTACAACTTTACATTTTTTATCTGGAATGTAAATATGTACAATTGATTACAAATCACAGCATGCCATTGACTGCCTCAGTGGTAGTAGGTGACCCTAAATCCTGTGCCAAAGAGGCATGGGTTCAATTCGCACCCAGGGCAAGAATGTAAAGTATTGTTTATGGAATTTTGGTTTGGTAATGTCGGGAGTTTTTATATTTGCGAATACGAATACATTTTTTTGTATTATGAATACTTCATGCGCGTTTACACTATTCCCCCATAGAATAATTCCATATTGGAGCCACGTGGACGCAAAGGCGTGATAAGCACTTTTGGCTGTCGGTAAGTCCGGTAGCAAGTCTTTAAGGGCATAAGCGAAGCTACTTAATTTGGTCTAAAGTTTTTTAATGTGTGCTTTCAAGTCGTATTGAACAGTCGATTTCTTATTGACGATTTTATTCCAAGTCTCATGGTGAAATTACTCTTTGCTTGTAAAGACGATTATACCTTCTTCTATTCTATTAAATCCATATACCTTCCATTCTATAAATATGGTAACGATGCAAATAGCTGTTATTTTTCTATCGGCTACATTTCGCAGAGCCCAGGAATAAAACAATTTGGTCCAACCAGCCCCTTTTTTCTATCAGACGGCAAGACAGTCGAAAAATCATCATAATATTGTCAATTTAAGTTGAAGAGCCTGCAGCCCACGACACAGGTCACCCTAGTGTGGGTTGCAGTGCACATTTGCATATTGTACAATCTTTAGAATAAGTCTAATCTTGCTTTTTGTATACTGCAAAAAGATGTACATAGTCCCTAAGTTTGCAAAATAAACATAAAACATTAAAAAACATCATAACTAATGTATAACCACAGCCCGGACACTCGGCGATTTTTCATACAAAATCTGCTGTCTTACGCACACTAACACAGTACTTACTCACAGACAACACACATACGCACGGTCGCTGCACGCGCATTTGTGTGCGAAACGTCTATGACTGTCAGCGATCACCACAACGTGACGTCATGCCGCGTGAGTGAGACAGTTGCGTATTCAATTTGCAAAAATGAATATAAATCTAGTGCTTAAAAAGTATATCAATTACTTAATTTGGAAGTATTTTAGCAAAAATTAACCGATGTAATTCATTTGAAAGAAAATATCAAGAGGAAGTTACCGAATAATGTAAAATAAGTTTCTTTTAGTTATCCTTAGGGAAACATTAAAATTTCTTGTTATGTTACGTATCATTGATATTCAACCATACACAGTATAAATCTTCCCTATTGTCATAGTCTAGGTAGTTTTTATTAGAAAATCCACCGGCCAGTGCAGCCTACACGCGGCGTACAAGCCTTGTCCGTGGACTCGGGGTGGAAGTGAGGAAGACTCAAACGGGTGGGGGGTAACGAGTGGCCGTTCTATACGTAGTATTATTATGTATTCTTTGGTATAACTATCCATGTCCACTAAAACCTTCGGATTTTTGCGAAACTATCTGACTGTTTTTACGAAAACTGTTTATCAAATCGTTATACGGCATAAATTATAAAAATAAGAGTGGCTCTATACCTGTAGGACATATCCCCGGCGGTATTATATTGGCGGGCAAAACATTCGGTGTAACAATTTGAGTTTTCGTCGGCTCTGTTTTCGGTTTCCTGCTTTTCGGTTCGGGCTTCGGTTTAGGCTCTTTGGTCTTCTTGGGTGTGGGCACGTGGCCTAGGCCTGCTCGGGTGGACTGCAATAAGAAAATATATAATTACTACCGACCCGCCCCGGCTTCGCACAGGTGTATTATACATATAAACCTTCCACTTGAATCACTATATCTATAGAAAAAAACAGTATCAATATCCGTTGCGTAGTTTTAAAGATATAAGCATACATGGGGACAGACAGCGGGAAGCGACTTTGTTTTATACTATGTAGTGATTTTTCGCCAAAAAATGCACAACAACCTTCAATCATTACAATCTACGTGATAGAAAGATAAGTAACACCCAGACTCATAACAGATATTTAAATTCATAACCTAATACCGGCCCGAGCGTGAATCGAGCCCGGAACCGGAACAGAGGTCTACCAACTGCGCCAATTATAACCTACCGACTGGGCCAATAATAACCTACCAATTGCGCCAATTATAACCTACCCATTGCGCCAATTATAAGCTACCAACCGCACCAATTATAACATACTAATTGCCCCAATTATAACCTACCGACTGCGCCAATTATAACCTACTAACCGCGCCAATTATAATGTACCAACTACGCCAATTATAACCTACCAACTGCACCAATTATAACATATAAATTGCCCCAATTATGGCCTACCACCTGCGTCAATTATAACCTACCAACTGCGCCAATAATAACCTACTAACCGCGCCAATTATAATGTACCAACTACGCCAAGTATACCTACCAACTGCACCAATTATTATAACATATAAATTGCCCCAATTATAACCTACCAACTGCACCAATTATAACATATAAATTGCCCCAATTATGACCTACCACCTGCGCCAATTATAACCTACTCTGAACCAATTTTAACCGACAATCTGCGCCAATTATGACCTACCGATTGCGCCAATTATAACGATGATGAAGCGTAAATAGTATTCCACAACTTACGAGGTCCAGGGGTAATGAGATAGGTTCCGTGATCCCCTCCCCGCGCGGCCCGAGCGCTCCGCCCCTCCACCCCATACACTCCATCATCCTACAAAAAATAAAAAATAAAACCAAAATAAAATATAAAAACATATGTAAAATAAACTTATTGGTTATAATTATGTTGAATCATATTTTTGGCGGCTGTGATGTTAGCTTCAGTTGGGATTGGGCTATCCACAGCTTGCACCTAAAATTATAATTTTTGTTGTCATCTTATAATTCAGTAATACTTTTAAAAAAAATCTTTATTATTTTTTTCTAAATTGTGATATTTTCTTTTTTTTTAAATTGAATTTAAATGTTCATCTCATATACTACGACATTTGTTACGCCACAATAGGCAAAAACACACGCTCTCAACATCTACCTACCTATATATTTAGTGTATACACTGTTACTATGTTTTTACAAAAAAATTTAACGCAAATAAGTCCTCCAACCACCAACTCGCCTGATGGTAAGCGACGTTGTGGTCGAAGATGAAGCACGCAGACCTAGAAGATACCTATTCACTCTGACCCTGAAAAGCTTTAGATTATTTATCTTAGTAAACAGGAAAGCAGGAAGATTGTCCCATTCCCTGGCGGTACGAATCAGAAATGATCTTGAATCCCAGCCGCCAAGTTGTATGAATCGGACTAAATGTTCAAATACTAACCTAAGGGCTTTGTCAGGCAATATGGGCTGCGCCAGCGCAGCTTTCATTTGTTCTTTTATACTCCGTTGCGTGGACGTGCCACGTTTCATTGGCTTATTCGCCACAGTACTCGCTATATTATTCACTCTGTGGAGAAAACATTAGATATTGTTAGGAAATTATTTGTTACAGTTTAAACAGCGAGAGAATGTGATCCTGAAGGGTTATCACGGAACATACGACCGAACTTTGAAGTGGCGTGAATTTAATATTCAAAAATAAATGTCACATATTTTTAGCGGTAAATTATAAGGAAATAAACAAGATAACATCAATTTTTAAGAAATAGTATACGCTGTGTTAAGGTTGCGTAAACTGTAAATTTTTGTAGTGCTGTGCTAAAAATATCACATATGAGTACGAAATGCACATTTGTAGAATTTTGGTTCTTCCATCCCCACTTTAACCCACCATAACTCTTAAACGGCAGTAGTGGGGTATTGCCGGTTCTAATTCACTTTTTGGTGGCAACTGTGGTCTTATGTGTATGAGAATAAGGCGAAAAAATGAGTATTTTGGTGTCGCTTACGTCGTTAGTATTGTGGGTGGTGGTGTGTGTCGTGTGATTGGTCGGTTCTTATCGCAAAGTTGACCTTGAGCCCCTCCCACGTGCTGTGATTGGTCGGTTCTTATCGCAAGTAGGTCACGTGTCCTGTTCCTGTGCTTGGTCCCCGCCCCTGCCGTCGCCGTATCCGCCGCTGATTGGTCGGTTCTTATCGCAAAGTTGACCTTGAGCCCGCCCCCCGTGCTGTGATTGGTTCTTATCGCAAAGTAGGTCACGTGTCCTGTTCCTGTGCTTGGTCCCCGCCCCGGCGCCTCCCACGCCCCCGCCGCCGCCTAGGCCGCCGCCATCATAGTCGTAGTGACTAACTACTTTAAATGACGTCATAGCTACCATCTGCAATGACGTCATAGCTACCACCTATAATGACGTCATAGCTACTACCTACAATGACATCACTGTGACTTATTAACCCACAATGGTGTCTTATTGAGTTATTACCTACAACGATGTTTTAGTGATATATTTCTAGTGATATTGAGGTGAGAGAGGAGGAGAGGAGAGGAGAGGAGAGAAGAGTAAGAGGAGATGAATGAAACAAAGATAATTAAAAAAAATGTTTAATTAAAAGTATATTTTTACAACTATAGAAAATGGTTTTCTACACATAGGACATGTATTATTTACAGAAAGTGTACATTTTAAACATGTCACAACATGTCCGCAAGGTATTAAAACTGTAGATACTTCTTTGATGGTGCAAATTTTACAAGACATGTCTTTATAGTATTTAATATCATCAGTATTATCCGCATTATCGTTTCGAATTATAGAGGTTTTTTCACACTTTTTGATATTTTTTACATTAGTTTTATAATCATCATTTTTATCTTCCACGAGCCTAACATAGGGACAACGATCAAAAAACTGTTTATGTATCTTGAGTGGTATGTCTTCTGAATTCCAGTCTTTCGCACCCCCATCACAATAGTAGCAGCGTACTCTATCACCTTGTCCGGTATAGAAAAATCCAGCAGCAGCCATTTCTTGAGGTTTTTGAGCTAAAGCTTAAGGCCAGGTGTCGAAACTTCTTAGACGTCTTATTTCAACAGCATATCTTGGATGTACGGATTCAAATATTTCCATCATAATAATATCCTTTTTACTACAAGAATATAAAATTAAATTACACGTTGAAAGCGGATGTTAGTTATCAACCGATTGATGCGCGCAATATGTGTGCTATCTAGTTACAGAGCGAGCACAAGGATATGATACATGATATGCTAAAAATAGAACTATTTATCTAACTTGAAGTGATGTCGCAATGACCCCAACAAGCTAGTGTTTTTATACTATCGTCACAAATATATCTTTTATCGTCATTGCTCGATAGAACTTTCTTCCTTTTACTTTGTGTGTACAGATTGTGTTTATCGCTACATATTGTATACATAGTATCGTATTGTTGATAATCACGAGCAAGAGCTTCTTTATAGTTTGCAAAGTGAATACTTCTGACAACGGCAGCGGATACTCCCTTGTTTTTCTTTACAACTTTATCATCTAGAAATTTATATGCACACATCTTAGAACGTAAACCGATAAACTCATCTATAATCCGCCCATTACTTTCATCCTTCATTAATCCGAGAACTTTTTTATTTACCAATGGTAGGTTATATATATTGTCTTTTGGAAAATCAGACGTGTCAAATTTACTCTGTAATTCAAATCTGATATCTTCATAAAAGTTATCAGTTCTGATTTCATAAATAAAGGAATCGGTATCTGTATACAACAATTGCACATTTTTTTTATATTTAGGTAACATGTAAGAATAGTGAAAGTCGTACATTAGACGTTTTGATAGTTCCAAGACAGTGAAACCGACATATATCGGTTTGTTGTACAGAATTTTAGTCTTATTCATTTGAATTGCTACAAAATTCTCGGCAAAAACTTTTCTACTGTGAAAATTGGGACGTTTTATATATCTCTGTACGCCGTACTTGGGTTTGGTCTTTGTCTTTATATCAGACCATGAAGTACATAAAAGTACATCAACTCTTTTCGCCACATTTTCTATAGTCTTCCCAAAAATTGAATTATTCATGAGTTTATAGAAATCTTTTTCGAAAGAGTTTGCTGCAGCGATTCTTTTGTTCGTGTTAAAGTCTATATAGGGCTTGAGCCAAGGTGATTGATCAAATGATAAGACTCTATGAATTTTTTTACATATCAGACCATGTTCTACACATTGTTTGAGATTCATGTAGTGAATGATATAATGTTTTTTAGGCTATAAATTGAGTAAAAGTTTTTTTGTTTTACCTTGAGGAGGTTTTTTTGTTTCAGCACAAAAGGGGTAATCATTGTGCAGGTCGTGTAGAGAGCTTGGATACTCAATATCAACTTCCAAAACGTATCCAGTTTCTGAGTCTGCTCTCTGCTGGTTGATATCGAAAGTGTTGATATTATTTTCAGACAACCATTGAAAATTACCGCGCGGTAAATATTTACTCATGGCTTCACCGTACAAATTGTTCACATCGAGGTATATGATAAAATTACTTTCTTGTTCCGGAGTATATTGAGAACCCATAAATTTGTTGTTAGCTTTCACATTACGTTTACATACTTGACTTATGCCCCCTCTAATACCGGCCTTTAAAAACTGATGCATTTCATAATCCGTTCATAAGCTCGAGGTTCACACCTGTTTGTCTGAGCATAGCATCCCACGAAAGACCAGGTGCGGTCAAGTACCTACACGGATCCAATTTGTATGAAGTCAAACAAACTTTTCGAAAGTTTTCAAAAACCTCAACCAATAGGAGAACATCAGTTTTTAAATATAAATCAGAATATTCCCCCAATGTGCTTATATTGAATGTTTTCCACACATTTTGAGCGTGATTGTACTCTTCGTCGGAAATACCCGATTGTGATAGTGAGCTATAAAAACTCGTTTTATCAGGAAGTGTTTTATCTTCGAGTTTTTCCCAACTGTCAATGTATTCATAGGGGTAAATGCCTTTACGTGTTAAAAGAGACATCTGCTCTTCGTTGGGGAAATAGCGATGTAATACCATGAGTTGATCGTTGGAAAGATTTTTAGCTAATTTCTCTAAACTGGAAGACATGAATTTGAATGAGTCTACAAATCTGATTGTGACATGATTCATCTTACCATTTTCACACTCAAAAGGAATTCTTTGACTAAACGAAATGTATTTTTCTTTATTTTGTGCAATACAAGTGAGATTTTTCTTTCCCGCGTCTCTGGCAGCTAATTCTTTGATAAAGATATGACTATCATAACCAGATAAATTATGGAAAAACACTGGTACATAAGGCGGTATTGAGTAGTTCAAGTTACATGTTTTATGTGCGTACCCCCTTATAATGCCAGTTAGATGACAATGATCAAGATGCACCTCGTCGGCAGGGAGAATAACTTTTTCACAAATATGACAAGAGCTATTTTGAGGATATTGCTTAACAATTTCACCGATTGGAACTATTTTTGAGATTATTTTCCCAATTTCACTTATGTCAGAGTAAATGTTATCTACAAACTGCTTAACACAATCTTCACCACGATATGTAACAAATTTTGACAATGACTCATCATAATTACAATGAATGTAATATGCAAAGCTGTACGGTATATGCTCTTGAGTGTAATATGTATTCTTCTCTAAATCATGTTTTAGTGGAACCAATATCGATTCAAAGTCTGCATAAATAACAAACGGTACTGGAAGCTGATTTTCAAAATTTTTGAATTTTAAATATTTATCCTTTAACGTTGGTAGTTGTATGATCGCCTTTTCACACCCCAACCTCATATGTATTTTAAGTTTTTCATCACTGCCAAAATATTCTAAACAAGAAACACATATTTGCACCTTATGTTCATTTTTTGATAGTTGACATCCAATTAATCTTGAAAGGTTTTTTATCCAGCAATAGTGCGCTTTCTTTTGACCTTCAAAATATAGTAAATCAATATGACGATCACAAGTCTTTGTTGATATGTACAGAGGTACAATTTTCTCCTTACCCTCTATACCATACACATTTATTTTAAGGTTATTCATAACCTCAAAACGTTTAATGTCTTTGACGGACATTGCGCAATCCAGACCTTCCGTTTTTAATACTGTATCATAATGAGGGTAAGATGTTACGCGATGTGTATTTTCATTAACTGGATGAAGAGCACTTATAACACTCCAGAAGAAACAGGCATCATCTTTATTGTGCACATTTACACACGCTCGCTTGCGTTGTATCCACTTTGGTAGTGGGATGTAAGAACTTCCCTTCAGCAGTTCATTTTTGTTAATGTTGAGATTTAAAAACTCAATCTTCTCCAGTGCCCAGCCGCTATCCTTTTCTTGAAATTCTCCACACTTGGTGACAATCTTGGAGGAAACGTCTTCAAAAAAACTTGTAAGATCGGATGTTTCAGATAACGCAACATTCTTAGAATTAAAAGATTTCAAGTCTCTCTGAATCACATCATCCTTAGTTATTATGAAGGTGCAGAAAAGTTATATGTTTACTTTTATTTGTTTATGATTGTTCAATTCCAAAACAATTAATTCAGTGACCTTAGGCTGTGCGTTTACCATATATGTTTTCGGACTTAATTCGGATGATCCGTTTATGCGGTAGCTAACAATTCTACACTTGAAGGCACTTTCCACCACATATGCAAAATAATCACCATTGTCTTGTTTGCACAACAGCTTGTGTCTTTTAGTTTTTGAATGTTGTATAAGTTCATTACTAAGCATTTGCACATTACAAAATGAACACTCGTGCATTGTATAACGCAGATAGTACACTACTGAATAATAAAATACTGTAAAATACTACTTATAGTACTATACATGTTTTATAGAAATAACTAGCGATAAGGAAAAGGGTCA
Organism: Hypomecis atomaria; assembly: GCA_964007245.1. Lineage (NCBI taxonomy): Eukaryota > Metazoa > Arthropoda > Insecta > Lepidoptera > Geometridae > Hypomecis > Hypomecis atomaria. The sequence continues at coordinate 4,668,814 of OZ023308.1, read as the reverse complement.
TTGATATATAATGAAAACACAGTACATGAGCTTTAAACATGATTTTTTATTTCAGTTCAGTATAGAGGAGTAGAACAAATACTCTGTTAGATAACATTTGATTTCCTGCTAGCTTAGCATACAAGACCACGACAAGGGTTTACCGACGTGTGCAAAGGTGACAGATATATACTTCACGGTATGGTTAGAAAGATAAACAGTTAAACCATAAATATATACTTTCTTCACACACATACACACAGATACATTATTAAAACAGCCTGTTCACAAACAGCCTGTTCAGTAAACAGCCTGTTCTAAACAGCCTGTTCAGTAAACAGCCTGTTTGTGCCTGTTCAGTAAACAGCCTGTTTGTAAACAGGCTGTTCAATCAACACCCAGGTCATCAAAAAGGCTGTTTACTGAACAGGCTGTTTACTGAACAGGCACAAACAGGCTGTTTACTGAACAGGCTGTTTAGAACAGGCTGTTTACTGAACAGGCTGTTTGTGAACAGGCTGTTTTAATAATGTATCTGTGTGTATGTGTGTGAAGAAAGTATATATTTATGGTTTAACTGTTTATCTTTCTAACCATACCGTGAAGTATATATCTGTCACCTTTGCACACGTCGGTAAACCCTTGTCGTGGTCTTGTATGCTAAGCTAGCAGGAAATCAAATGTTATCTAACAGAGTATTTGTTCTACTCCTCTATACTGAACTGAAATAAAAAATCATGTTTAAAGCTCATGTACTGTGTTTTCATTATATATCAATGACCCTTTTCCTTATCGCTAGTTATTTCTATAAAACATGTATAGTACTATAAGTAGTATTTTACAGTATTTTATTATTCAGTAGTGTACTATCTGCGTTATACAATGCACGAGTGTTCATTTTGTAATGTGCAAATGCTTAGTAATGAACTTATACAACATTCAAAAACTAAAAGACACAAGCTGTTGTGCAAACAAGACAATGGTGATTATTTTGCATATGTGGTGGAAAGTGCCTTCAAGTGTAGAATTGTTAGCTACCGCATAAACGGATCATCCGAATTAAGTCCGAAAACATATATGGTAAACGCACAGCCTAAGGTCACTGAATTAATTGTTTTGGAATTGAACAATCATAAACAAATAAAAGTAAACATAGAACTTTTCTGCACCTTCATAATAACTAAGGATGATGTGATTCAGAGAGACTTGAAATCTTTTAATTCTAAGAATGTTGCGTTATCTGAAACATCCGATCTTACAAGTTTTTTTGAAGACGTTTCCTCCAAGATTGTCACCAAGTGTGGAGAATTTCAAGAAAAGGATAGCGGCTGGGCACTGGAGAAGATTGAGTTTTTAAATCTCAACATTAACAAAAATGAACTGCTGAAGGGAAGTTCTTACATCCCACTACCAAAGTGGATACAACGCAAGCGAGCGTGTGTAAATGTGCACAATAAAGATGATGCCTGTTTCTTCTGGAGTGTTATAAGTGCTCTTCATCCAGTTAATGAAAATACACATCGCGTAACATCTTACCCTCATTATGATACAGTATTAAAAACGGAAGGTCTGGATTGCGCAATGTCCGTCAAAGACATTAAACGTTTTGAGGTTATGAATAACCTTAAAATAAATGTGTATGGTATAGAGGGTAAGGAGAAAATTGTACCTCTGTACATATCAACAAAGACTTGTGATCGTCATATTGATTTACTATATTTTGAAGGTCAAAAGAAAGCGCACTATTGCTGGATAAAAAACCTTTCAAGATTAATTGGATGTCAACTATCAAAAAATGAACATAAGGTGCAAATATGTGTTTCTTGTTTAGAATATTTTGGCAGTGATGAAAAACTTAAAATACATATGAGGTTGGGGTGTGAAAAGGCGATCATACAACTACCAACGTTAAAGGATAAATATTTAAAATTCAAAAATTTTGAAAATCAGCTTCCAGTACCGTTTGTTATTTATGCAGACTTTGAATCGATATTGGTTCCACTAAAACATGATTTAGAGAAGAATACATATTACACTCAAGAGCATATACCGTACAGCTTTGCATATTACATTCATTGTAATTATGATGAGTCATTGTCAAAATTTGTTACATATCGTGGTGAAGATTGTGTTAAGCAGTTTGTAGATAACATTTACTCTGACATAAGTGAAATTGGGAAAATAATCTCAAAAATAGTTCCAATCGGTGAAATTGTTAAGCAATATCCTCAAAATAGCTCTTGTCATATTTGTGAAAAAGTTATTCTCCCTGCCGACGAGGTGCATCTTGATCATTGTCATCTAACTGGCATTATAAGGGGGTACGCACATAAAACATGTAACTTGAACTACTCAATACCGCCTTATGTACCAGTGTTTTTCCATAATTTATCTGGTTATGATAGTCATATCTTTATCAAAGAATTAGCTGCCAGAGACGCGGGAAAGAAAAATCTCACTTGTATTGCACAAAATAAAGAAAAATACATTTCGTTTAGTCAAAGAATTCCTTTTGAGTGTGAAAATGGTAAGATGAATCATGTCACAATCAGATTTGTAGACTCATTCAAATTCATGTCTTCCAGTTTAGAGAAATTAGCTAAAAATCTTTCCAACGATCAACTCATGGTATTACATCGCTATTTCCCCAACGAAGAGCAGATGTCTCTTTTAACACGTAAAGGCATTTACCCCTATGAATACATTGACAGTTGGGAAAAACTCGAAGATAAAACACTTCCTGATAAAACGAGTTTTTATAGCTCACTATCACAATCGGGTATTTCCGACGAAGAGTACAATCACGCTCAAAATGTGTGGAAAACATTCAATATAAGCACATTGGGGGAATATTCTGATTTATATTTAAAAACTGATGTTCTCCTATTGGTTGAGGTTTTTGAAAACTTTCGAAAAGTTTGTTTGACTTCATACAAATTGGATCCGTGTAGGTACTTGACCGCACCTGGTCTTTCGTGGGATGCTATGCTCAGACAAACAGGTGTGAACCTCGAGCTTATGAACGGATTATGAAATGCATCAGTTTTTAAAGGCCGGTATTAGAGGGGGCATAAGTCAAGTATGTAAACGTAATGTGAAAGCTAACAACAAATTTATGGGTTCTCAATATACTCCGGAACAAGAAAGTAATTTTATCATATACCTCGATGTGAACAATTTGTACGGTGAAGCCATGAGTAAATATTTACCGCGCGGTAATTTTCAATGGTTGTCTGAAAATAATATCAACACTTTCGATATCAACCAGCAGAGAGCAGACTCAGAAACTGGATACGTTTTGGAAGTTGATATTGAGTATCCAAGCTCTCTACACGACCTGCACAATGATTACCCCTTTTGTGCTGAAACAAAAAAACCTCCTCAAGGTAAAACAAAAAAACTTTTACTCAATTTAGAGCCTAAAAAACATTATATCATTCACTACATGAATCTCAAACAATGTGTAGAACATGGTCTGATATGTAAAAAAATTCATAGAGTCTTATCATTTGATCAATCACCTTGGCTCAAGCCCTATATAGACTTTAACACGAACAAAAGAATCGCTGCAGCAAACTCTTTCGAAAAAGATTTCTATAAACTCATGAATAATTCAATTTTTGGGAAGACTATAGAAAATGTGGCGAAAAGAGTTGATGTACTTTTATGTACTTCATGGTCTGATATAAAGACAAAGACCAAACCCAAGTACGGCGTACAGAGATATATAAAACGTCCCAATTTTCACAGTAGAAAAGTTTTTGCCGAGAATTTTGTAGCAATTCAAATGAATAAGACTAAAATTCTGTACAACAAACCGATATATGTCGGTTTCACTGTCTTGGAACTATCAAAACGTCTAATGTACGACTTTCACTATTCTTACATGTTACCTAAATATAAAAAAAATGTGCAATTGTTGTATACAGATACCGATTCCTTTATTTATGAAATCAGAACTGATAACTTTTATGAAGATATCAGATTTGAATTACAGAGTAAATTTGACACGTCTGATTTTCCAAAAGACAATATATATAACCTACCATTGGTAAATAAAAAAGTTCTCGGATTAATGAAGGATGAAAGTAATGGGCGGATTATAGATGAGTTTATCGGTTTACGTTCTAAGATGTATGCATATAAATTTCTAGATGATAAAGTTGTAAAGAAAAACAAGGGAGTATCCGCTGCCGTTGTCAGAAGTATTCACTTTGCAAACTATAAAGAAGCTCTTGCTCGTGATTATCAACAATACGATACTATGTATACAATATGTAGCGATAAACACAATCTGTACACACAAAGTAAAAGGAAGAAAGTTCTATCGAGCAATGACGATAAAAGATATATTTGTGACGATAGTATAAAAACACTAGCTTGGGGTCATTGCGACATCACTTCAAGTTAGATAAATAGTTCTATTTTTAGCATATCATGTATCATATCCTTGTGCTCGCTCTGTAACTAGATAGCACACATATTGCGCGCATCAATCGGTTGATAACTAACATCCGCTTTCAACGTGTAATTTAATTTTATATTCTTGTAGTAAAAAGGATATTATTATGATGGAAATATTTGAATCCGTACATCCAAGATATGCTGTTGAAATAAGACGTCTAAGAAGTTTCGACACCTGGCCTTAAGCTTTAGCTCAAAAACCTCAAGAAATGGCTGCTGCTGGATTTTTCTATACCGGACAAGGTGATAGAGTACGCTGCTACTATTGTGATGGGGGTGCGAAAGACTGGAATTCAGAAGACATACCACTCAAGATACATAAACAGTTTTTTGATCGTTGTCCCTATGTTAGGCTCGTGGAAGATAAAAATGATGATTATAAAACTAATGTAAAAAATATCAAAAAGTGTGAAAAAACCTCTATAATTCGAAACGATAATGCGGATAATACTGATGATATTAAATACTATAAAGACATGTCTTGTAAAATTTGCACCATCAAAGAAGTATCTACAGTTTTAATACCTTGCGGACATGTTGTGACATGTTTAAAATGTACACTTTCTGTAAATAATACATGTCCTATGTGTAGAAAACCATTTTCTATAGTTGTAAAAATATACTTTTAATTAAACATTTTTTTTAATTATCTTTGTTTCATTCATCTCCTCTTACTCTTCTCTCCTCTCCTCTCCTCTCCTCCTCTCTCACCTCAATATCACTAGAAATATATCACTAAAACATCGTTGTAGGTAATAACTCAATAAGACACCATTGTGGGTTAATAAGTCACAGTGATGTCATTGTAGGTAGTAGCTATGACGTCATTATAGGTGGTAGCTATGACGTCATTGCAGATGGTAGCTATGACGTCATTTAAAGTAGTTAGTCACTACGACTATGATGGCGGCGGCCTAGGCGGCGGCGGGGGCGTGGGAGGCGCCGGGGCGGGGACCAAGCACAGGAACAGGACACGTGACCTACTTTGCGATAAGAACCAATCACAGCACGGGGGGCGGGCTCAAGGTCAACTTTGCGATAAGAACCGACCAATCAGCGGCGGATACGGCGACGGCAGGGGCGGGGACCAAGCACAGGAACAGGACACGTGACCTACTTGCGATAAGAACCGACCAATCACAGCACGTGGGAGGGGCTCAAGGTCAACTTTGCGATAAGAACCGACCAATCACACGACACACACCACCACCCACAATACTAACGACGTAAGCGACACCAAAATACTCATTTTTTCGCCTTATTCTCATACACATAAGACCACAGTTGCCACCAAAAAGTGAATTAGAACCGGCAATACCCCACTACTAACGGCTCAATCGATTTTTATAAAACATAGCTAAGAACACTCTCGACTAAGTCTCCTTTCATCCAAAAAAAACTAAACTGAAATCGGTTCAGTGGTTCGGGCGCTATGATGCCACAGACAGACAGACAGACAGACACACAGACAGACAAACAGACACGTCAAACTTATAACACCCCTCTTTTGCGTCGGGGGTTAATAATAAAACGTTATTCTTTCGAATAATTTTATAACAATGACAATCCTTACTAATATTATAAATCCGAAAAGTTTGTTGGTTTGTTGGTTTGTTACTCTATCACGCGCCAACGGAGCATCGGATTGACTTGATTTTTGGCATGGATATAGTATAAAAGGCGGAAGGAGCTTTAGGATACTTTTTATCCCGAAAAATTTCAAAGTTCCTGTAGGACAGGACAAAAACCCTCGAAAGCGAAACTGTCGCCACTATCACAAAGACGCTAAGTGATTAATTCCTCTATGACGCTAATATGGACTAATGAAACGTCACAGCGAAACGTAATTAGATGACAGATGACATTGTCTGCAGACTTTTATAAATCACAAGTAGCGTGGCAAGGCGACAAATTGTTTTTCTACCATTATATCCCCTTGAAGAGGAAATAAAGTATGGATTGAAAATGACAACTGACATTAAAATTGGATAAAATGTTATTTTCCCTCTGCATGCTACATGTTACTATGACGTTTAATACCAGGCCGTCATTTTGTCTGACATTAAAAATATTTTTAAATATTCTATCATTAGAGGTTCAACATGTTTTTTTATTCTACCTTTATGGTACAGAATCATCATACTTTAATATTGTCAATCCGAAAAGTTTGTTGGTTTGTTCCTCTTTGACGCAGCAACGGAGCAAAAGATTGACCTGATTTTTGGTATGGATACCTATGGTTTAATAGACAGAAAGTGATAATAGGATACTTTTTATATCTCGAGAAAATTCGTGATTCCCATGGGATAGGACAATAACTGTTTCTCAGCAATGGAGCAACGGATCGACTTGATATTTGGGGTGGGCATAGTTTGGAAGACGGAAAGTGACATGGGATACTTTCCATCCTGAAAAAATTGTGGTTCCCGTAGGACTTAACGATAAATTTTTCTCAGCAACGGAGCAACTTGCCTTGGCATATTGCATGAATATAGTTTGAAAGACGAAAAGTGACATAGGCCACTTTTTATCGCAAAAACTTTAACAGTTCCCGTAGGATAGGATAAAAACTAAGTGAGTGGGCTGCGGTAGCAGCCGTCTAAGCGCCAGAAATAACCTGTCATGGCAAGTTTAGGACGTTCCCACATATTTCGCACTCCTTCGTGGCACTCAACAGCACTAGCCCAGACTCGGGCTACATAATGGAGCTGCGCTCTCGCCATAGTGACGGAGTGTTTCGGAGCACAAGACACATCGTCATCCACCACTCGGGACTAACCAGTACTGAACGTCAGACAGCATTCCAACGCCCTGGTCCCAGTGCAGTGGGTCAGTCATAGTAGCCCAGCGCCTGCCTCTTCAACTGCAGAGGGCAGTGAGAACGGCAATCGCGATACCGACACTTCTCTTCCCCTGCAGCCCCACTGCGTCTGCCAACACGTTGACGGCCTAGCGGAAGGTAGGGTAGGTGGCGGCACCCACACCACCAGTTCCATATATCCCACCGCGGCCCCTTATCCTCGGCTGTCATATCAGAGTCCAAGAAGCAGCCTTGCTTTATGAAATTAAGAAAGGTTATTCCCAGCAAGTAACTGGAGATAGAGAGACAGAAAAGAAGCCACACCCAGCGCAGCAGGAGGAGCTGGAGTTCATATGCCTGGCAGACGGAGCAGCACTAGAGCAAAATCTTAACCGAGAAATTAACATATTTACAGACGGCAGTAAAATTAAAAGGAAAGTTGGGGCGGCATTATCCATTTAGGATGATGCCGCTGAGATCAGTACCCGCAAGCTGAAATTGCCCGAATGGTGCTCTGTGTAACAGGTCGAGTTATTGGCACTTCTTGAGGCTACCGAAAAAGCAAAAATCTTTTGTGACTCCAGGTCTGCACTGGAAACGGTAGTTGGCGTATCTTCCCTGCATCCCTTAGCAGTAAATTCAAAGCTAACATAAAGTTACTACACGCACAAAATAAAATAGTGAAACTTTATTGGATTAAAGCGCACGCGGGGATGGAGGGAAATGAGAGAGTGGACCAGCTAGCAAAGGAAGCAGCACTGCACTCGAAGTGCAGACCTATTTAGGATAACTGCCCCGTTTCATTCGTCAAGCGAGAAATCCGAAAGGACTCTCTTGACGAGTGGAACCGGCGGTATCAGGATGGACACACAGCGGCGGTAACCAAAACATATTTTCCGGATGCAAGGGCGGCATACAAGATCGTAAGAGAAATAGCACCAGTGGGAATCATAACTCAAGTGCTGACGGGGCATGGTGAGTTTTCCCAATACTTACATCGATTTAAGTTGAGGGAAAGCCCATCGTGCATCTGTGAACCCACAAAAGAGGAGACTCCACTGCAGATAATCTTGGAATGCCCAGTTTATGGAAAGCAGAGATTTGATTTAGAACAAAAAATTGGAATTAATCTAACACGAAAAAACCTTAGAAACAATTTTATCGAATTTTTGCACAAATATTTGTAAAAAAGCAATACTTAATTAGGAACAAGTAGGTATAAACTTTGCTGTACCATTGTAATGTTTATTATAACTGCAAACAGCCAAAAACATTGAAATATAGGTATACTTCGTTTTTATTAATTTGTAATTAAGACCCCTGATCATGTCAGGGATATTTCGCGATATAATAAAAAAAAATCCTCGGATGCAGCGTCGCAAGAGCGGCACTGCAGCCCGCCTAAGTTGCGACACTCCTCATAAGGCATGCAACCTACCGGCCATCCTCTCAGCTGCTTTAGTTAAAAGCGGCTGAAACTCGAGTGCCAGCCTCTAAGCTTCCTTGGGGGAAAAGACCCAAAGAAAAGGGAGGTTTGGAGCGCCGCCTTTTCAGCTGCCTCAGACCTCCCCCACGACAAGGCGGGAATACACGGGGGGGTTGTATATACACTCCAACCGTAACTTAACCAACAAAAGCATTCCTCTAAGGTATTTTGATATTTGTCAGTTAGGTTAGGTTTCGCAGCCGACATAAACATAAGCCAAAATCAAAATACAACGCGGGCGAAGCCGCGGGTAAAAGCTAGTGTAGTTAATATGTTACATAATTATGTATTTATTATAAAACTGCGCCCACACCAAACTCGCGAAGTAAGTAACAAGAAATTGTTTGTTTTCGTAAATATTTATCAAAATTGCTATTTTATTTTATAAACTACTTTATTATTTACTTTCGGAAATAGAAATCCAGACAGACAAGTAGGTAAATGCAACTTGGTGACCTTTTGTTGGGTTGGTTAAAATGTAAGTGTAAGTAATGTAGTTAAAATGTAAATGTAAGTAATGTAGTCGTGACAAGTGATGGGAAATAAAATTATTCTGAGGAAATAAATAACACCGTTATTGTTATTTATTTCCTCAGAATAATTTTATTTCCCATCACTTGTCACGACTATTTTACGGATTTCAGGTACGCATTTTCTCGCCGTTTAGACTATAATTAATTATAGTTTAAAACCATAATTATACAGGGTTATCTGCTTCCCCTGTGCTAAGCCAAAAAACGGTGTTCAAGTCCATCGTTATGAACTACTTTTACAACGGAGTTAACCCAAAATTGAAAATAAAATTATTCTGAGGAAATAAATAACACCGTTATTGTTATTTATTTCCTCAGAATAATTTTATTTCCCATCACTTGTCACGACTATTTTACGGATTTCAGGTACGCATTTTCTCACCGTCTTATATTAATTATAGTTTAAAACCATAATTATACAGGGTTATCTGCTTCCCCTGTGCTAAGCCAAAAGACGGTGTTCAAGTCCATCGTTATGAACTACTTTTACTATGGAGTCAACCCAAAATTCAAGAAAAAAAAACATCTGTTCCATACAAAACTGCAACTCTCGACAAAATGTATGAAACAGCTGATTTCTTTTTCTCGAATTCCGGTTTGGCCCCATAGTAAAAGTTGTTGATAATGACCTCCTTTCGGCTTAGTACACCAGTTCTGGGTAACCCTGTATATCTTCAGAAATATAAAGTTGTACGTACGTTCTACGGCCAGCGCTTTCTGATCTTGATCGCTGAACAGATCTGAAAGTACAAAAGATGTTCAAGGCCTCTGACATGGATAAACGGTTAAAGCAACCGAGAACTACAATAGGCATGGTGACTAAAAAAATATAATTAGTCCGTCAGATAGACTATCAAAAAATATTACACACGTATTTTTTCCTTTGTCCATTAAACAAAAAATTATGAAGATATAGGCCGTTAAAATTCCGCGTGACATCACAAGTGCCATACAAATGTATCGACTTGGTGACGTCACGATCTTTCCAATCTTTGACAACGTTTATCTTTGTCATTTGTTGTTTGATTAACAAAAGAAAAAACACGTGTCCAATATTTTTTTATAATCTTACTCACGGACTAATTATAATAATGTTTTTTTTATCATCATGCCTATTTAACGTGTCATCCGAGCCAGGGTAGCGCTCAGTTGTAAATGCCACCCGCGGTCACCCATCCGAAGACTGGTATCGCCATCGGTGATATCTGACAGACAACTAGTCAAACTACGCTATGAGCGCTACTCTACTGTAGTCTTACTAGTCCGGCAGCCCTCTCCTGTGATCTTAAAGTGATTAATAACCGACTGAATCTTAGTAGGCAGGTTAAGTTCGACGAGATGCCCAAATTAGACTAGTAAAAAAATCTCAATCGAGGTAGCTAAAGTACTGCGCAGGTATTAAACATGTCGATTTGGTGGGGTGACGATATTGTTACAATAATAGTGAGTTTTTTTTATTTTAATATCGAGGTAAATGGACGATAATCCCGGAAAAACAATTGTCCTACAAAATGAATGCTATGATTGGAGAGTCCTCCACTCCAAATGTTTCCAAATAACGAGTCATGACGAGTAATTTTGAATCATCAAAATTATTAATAACAAGCTGTTTTTTTGTGTGCAGCTTAGTGAATGTTTGTACAATCAAATGGCTACATAGTTCTACAAATTTAGTGGTATTTTTTTCCAGTCCTACGCTTAGAAGTTGTTTATACCTGCGCAGTACTTTAGCTGCCTCGATCGAGATTTTTTTATAAGACTAATCTGAGCCTCTCGTCGAACTTAACCTGCCCACGAAGATTCAGCCTGTTATTAATAACTTTAAGATCACAGGAGAGGGCTGCTGAACTATACCGATTAACTGAGTCCTGCGCGGCGGGTCCCTGCCGCCCGCACCTGTCTCAGCCCCCTTTGTCGTCCACCCCCGCGCCCCTGAACCCACGCAGGCGAGGATTGAGTTAAGCGGTCAGACTATAACTACCTACTAGAGTACTGACTAACTACGACATACTAAACTCTTTTAATCAGAGACAGAAGCATAATATAAATCGGTCATTCTTCGATTTAGCGTTTTTTTTTTCTAGTTACCGTTCCCTTCTTTTTTTTCGTTTATTTGATTCTAACTGAAAAGTTTAATTTGATAGTAGGTATTACTGAAATACTAAAATTTTAATTTGATAGTAGGTATTACTGATATACAAAAATTTTAATTTGATAGTAGGTATTACTGAAATACTAAAATTTTAATTTGATAGTGACCGTGGTGGTCTAGTAGTAGACATATCCAGCCGTACAATCGTGAGGTCGTAGGTTCAAATCCCGGTACCGTACTAATGAATTCTTTGGAAGTTATGTACGGAATTTAACCCTTTCACTGCTGAGGTACTTTTTTTAAGGTGCCTGCTAATTCTAAAACGCACACGCAAGGCGCGGGAAGACGCTACCGCACACGCCTGGTGTGTGTAGTAGCCGCGGGGCGTGAGAATCGAAAACACAGACGTGTGTGTTTTCAGCAGTGAAAGGGTTAACACCACTGGCTTTTCGGTGAAGGAAAACGTTGTGAGCCTGCATACGTCCGTGGAGGAAATTCGATGGCGTATGTGAATCCACCAACTCACACTGGGCCAGCGTGGTGGATATGGCCCAATCACCCTTCATGGGTAGGCCTACGTCCTGAAGTGGACTATTAAAAGGCTGATACAACACAGTACTAGTGATTATTCAAGCCCGGGATACGTAAAAACTTGCTTATCGAAGAATGGAGAGGGGGCGCCGAACCTAAAACGCCGGAAGGAAATCAAGATTTTTGTAAGAAAGACATGTTTTTGTGGACTGAAAAAATGTGAGTTATTTTCAAGCATATCTTCAATTGGTAAAAGTAATCCGATATGAACAAGGAATAACTTCGCTCGATCGAACAAAACCAAAGTCACCAGTCTGTATACAACGAAGATCTTGTTTCTTGACGAGTTTTTATAAGTAGTATTTGTTAAATTATGTTTAATGTATTAAGTAGGAGCTAAAGTATTGGCAAATCAAATAAAACAGTTAAAAAGTTGACTTGATAATTTTATATGAATTTTTATTGTTAATTTCACCATACGAATACGCACTCCCCTCGACCCCTCGCAATCTCACGTTGTTCGAGTAGCGCGTCCTAGTACGATACCCTCTTAATTCAAAGCAATAAAAAAAAAGGTACGGTAACAAGGCAAAAAGTGCCAAATTGGAGAATAGCTGAAATAATAGTTATAGCACGGTCATTTTAAACCAAGCTCTTGAGCCATAAAATTCAGTTTCAGACATCGTTATAGAGCTCCGAAGTAAGCGAGATAAACAAAACTTATATTGTTTGTAAACTTTCGCGATTTAACCACATTATTACTATACAGGGTAATTTCTTATCAATTAGCATCCTTTTAGGGGGCTAATTCTGTACATCAAAACTAACAACTTTTGTTTTGCGACTTTTGTAAAATCTCAAATTTAATATCAGCTGTTCCATACATTTGCTCGCGGGTTAACGATATTTTTCTTTGGCCAACAACTTTTTTTCGTGAATTAATAAAAGCCGTAGAACAAAAGTTGCTAGTTTTGATGTACAGAATAAGCCCCTGAAAGGATGCTAATTGATTAGAAATAACCCTGTATAATGGATAAAACTTATGTTTCTCAGTTTAAAATAACCCATCTATATAGTATGTACATTAAAACATTAATTACGTTTGTTCTTTTTGCACAGTTTGGCGACAAGCTTCATACAGCGCTTTAATAGAATAGTGTTTGGATTCTAATTTCACACTGCAACAAAGCATATTGTTTAATATTTATACTCATTACAGAAAACAGAAAAAAAACGGTTGTGGCCGGTAATTATTTTTCGCCAAAAATGGCAACACCTTCAATCATTGCACTATGTACCTATAAAATTCGAATAGTTCCCTCGTTAATCGATGTAATAACCTGCCATTTTTTGATTATTAATATTTTTTCAAAAGAAACTCAACCGATTTTGATAACATTTCAATGGGACTGACTCTGAACCAAATAAAATAAAAAATCGGCCAAGTGCAAGTCGGACTCGCGCACAAAGGGTTCCCTACCGAGTTGAAGCCCCTTTAGTCCCATTTCTCTTGCCATTATTGATAGCGAGCACAAAAACTCCTAAAAATCACGTTTATTGTATGGGAGCCCCCCTTAAATATTTATTGTTATAACGGCAACAGAAATACATCATCTGTGAAAATTTCAGCTGTCTACCTGTCATGGTTTATGAGATACAGCCTTGTAACAGACAGACAGACGGACATCGGAGTCTCAGTAATAGGGTCCCGTTTTTACCCTTTGGGTACGGAACCCTAAAAAAGAATCATCAACATCAGATTAATAGGTAATTGGCGGAATAATAGCGTAACATAAATACAGAAAAAAACGTAAAGTCGAAATGAGAATATCCTTTTTTGGAGTCGGTTGGAAAGTCTTTTATTAGTACCGCATAGTCTAATATCCCAATTAATGTTTCGAAGCAATAACCGTCTTACCACAAAAGTTTTACGCACGCTTTAGACATTGTTTACCAGTACAAATTGCATGGTTAAACTGTCATTAAAGAGTGTTTAACACTTTTGTGGTAAGGCGGTTACAGTTTAACCTTTTGAACGCCAAAGTCAGCTATAGGTATATTTGACCGGCATTTCCAAGTGCAAACGATGTCTACAGGGTTATTTCTAATCAGTTAGCATCCTTTTAGGGGCTTATTCTGTGCATCAAAACGAACAACTTTTGTTCAACGACTTTTATTAATTCTCAAAAAAAAGTTGTTGTTCCATAGAAAAATATGGCAAAATGTATGGAACAGCTGTTTTTTTTTTTAGTTTTGACACAAGTCCCAGAACAAAAGTTAGTTCTACTGCTTAAAAAAAATGCAGTCTACTGGCGGCAAATACGTAAATCCGCCACTGAGGTGGGGTGCCGCATAGCACGTTTCCTTTCGCTATTTCACTCTACCATACGTCATCTCAACATCAACTCCTTTCTCTCGCATATCATCTTTCACACAATTCATCCACACTTTTTTTGGTCGTCCCCTCCCATTCCTGCCGTTTATAATCCGCGCCACACAAGTCGGCAGATGGGAAGTTATGCGTAGAACGCTGCGCTAAAGGCAAAATATAGGTATGCGCGGGAGCCAGAGAGACTCGCGTCGGGGAACACCCGCCCGCCATCCTCATGCCTACCGCGCGTTCGCTACGCCCGTGCTCGCCACTACGCCACGCGGCGTCTGCATAGTGTACACGTGCGCAATAATTAGCGAATTACGGCGAAGTGTCATCTGCGGCTAACTTCTCATCCGCCGACTTGTGTGGCGCGGACTATTAGCGTCATGTTTAGTGTTCTTTTCTTCACACAACTCTCTTCCCGTCTTATATGCCCGTACCAAGATAGCCTGCCACTCTTTAATTTCGTTATCCTTACTAATTTATAAATACAAAAGTATGTTTGTTTGTTACTCTTTCACGCAGCAACAGAGCAACGAATCAACTTGATTTTTGACATGGATTTAGTTCAAAGGTTGGAGAGTGACATGGTCTACATTTTATCGCGGAAAAATAAAAGGTTCCTACGGAATAACATAAAAATCGAAATATAAATCTGGCGAATGTGCGGGCAAAAGCTAGTCTAAAATAAAATAGAATTGAGATGTGGCGGTCGAAATAAAAAGCAGTGCTTTTAAAAATATAACTTAATTAAGGTAAGACGAACTAAGAAGAACTATGATTTAAACTAACCCATCTCTAGTGTACAGTCGCATTCTATCAATTGTAACTTAGTTAACAAAGGGCACATACCCTGGAATCTGTGGATCATTAATTTAAATTAGAAATAAAAATAAAACTTACTTTTTGTTTATTTCTTTTGTTTCTTTTTTGTCAGGGATTTTTTTCTCTATAATGACTGTCCTGTAATAAAAAAAAGAAATAAATAAAATTGATCATCATCATGGTCATCTATACAACAGTATTGAACCCATGTTCATAATTTCAGTCGTAACACGTCCACAGCTAGATATAGGCCTCCCATTTAGATTTCCAACGACCAGTTGAAATCGGCTTACATCACAGATATCTGAAAATAACAGGTTGATAATGCTGTTGTTACTTGAGGCAATTTTCAACCACAATTTTTGTGGTTGAAAATTGCCTCAAGCAACCCAAGCTGCTGTCGAAACTGTTAAATATGTATTGGAATTAGACGTTCCTTGTCTCCGCTTGCTGTCCAATATCTATAGTATAGGATCATATATGTTATTACTTTAATCATTACTATATTTTTGATCTATAGTCAAACCGCTAAACTCAGACATCGCCTGCGCGGTACAGGGGCGCCGGGGGAGACGACACAGGGGACTGAGACGGGCAGCGGGTCCCCGGCGCCCGCACCTGTCTCAGTCCCCTGTGTCGTCTCCCCCGGCGCCCCTGTACCGCGCAGGCGATGTCTGAGTTTAGCGGTTTGACTATATATACATATTTCCTGTATAACTTAAAAGTATAATAATTAAAAATGAATATCTAAAAGTATTTTTGTATAAAGTCAGGGTTATGCTTTTTAACCCCCGACGAAAAAGAGGGGTGTTATAAGTTTGACGTGTCTGTTTGTCTGTGTGTCTGTCTGTCTGTCTGTCTGTGGCATCATAGCGCCCGAACCACTGAACCAGTTTAGTTTTTTTTGGATGAAAGGAGACTTAATCGAGAGCGTTCTTAGCTATGTTTTATAAAAATCGATCGAGCCGTTTAAGAGTTATGGTGGGTTAAAGTGGGGATGGAAGAACCAAAATTATACAAATGTGCCCAAAATGGTTGTCAATTGAAAGTTTGTTGTCAAATATTTTTGTGTCGGGGGTTTTTTAATTAGGTATATTATAATGTTACGAAATGCCTCCACAACTTATCAAAAAATTAGAATATTTGGTATTTTTGGTCTCCACAACACGGGCCCTCGAGCCTAGTGTGGGACCGCTGGAAATAGTAATAAGGAATTGTTTTTCTTGCTTTCTCTTGTTTTGTCTGCATGCGATACTTAAGATTCCTTTGTAATTTGTGTTTGTGGAAATAAATGATTATCTATCTTATCTATCTATCTTGTCTAAAACCACGCCGGCGGTCTACTCTCCCTCCGTCTTGCGAATTTTCGCACGTGTTCTGACGCGAGTTTAACACTTCACTCGTGTACAGAAAACGCGAATATTTCGCACGGATCGATGTAGCATTTTTCACATTATTGATGATTTATCAAAAATGGCTCAGCCGATTTCAATAAAAATTTGTTGTGGATTGTGAATGTCCCTCTTTAGATTTGTACCTGCCCATGAGTGCGAGCCTTTATTATGCTATGAGTGCATACTCTGTGGTCTTATTATAAAAGCTCTGACATTTTGACGTTTCGTTCTCTTTCTCCTGTGACCGTGCTCGTATTACGTTAATTGAAATATATTGTTAGCGAGTTTATTAATAAATAGTGTGTGCCTTCAGCGTGGTTAATAAACTTTATCTTTTTTTTTTTTTTATTCTGAATAGGTTTGCGTTTGACCACATACTGCCTGTTGTTAAGCAGATATGCGGTCTAGGTTGTAGCACGCTTACCTAGAAGATACCTATTTACTCGGGATTTGAAAACGCCTTTATCTTCTTTAATCAGTAGTTTCAGTCAACCCTGGGTCCCCTAAACTTATCAAAATTTTAATGGTACCAATTTCGAAGTATACTCTTTCCAATAAAAAAAGAATTATTAAAATCGGACTACTATGAAAAAAGTTATGTATAACCATAAACAAAAATATATACGTGTCGAATTGAGTACCTCCTCCGGTTCGATTTGTCGGTCAAAAAACTTACCAGTATCCTTGATGTTCGGCGTCAACAATCATTTGAAACTTGACTTTTTGTTCTTCTGCATTAAAACGTATATTCCTCAGCAACTTTTGACAGTTGCGATAAAACAACGGATATGCCGCATCTAATTTACTTAGTACGTGCACGTTCTTTAGGAATAATGCTTCGGTTTCCGTTATGTCAGCGAAAGTTATACTTCTGAAATAGAAAACAAGATTTGTTTTGAATAATATTTTGGTGTTTTTCTGCTATGCTAGTTTCAGTTTATTTATTTCGACAAATGGGTGTCACAGATACACTTTTGAATAGTTAAAAATAATCTACAATACAGTATAGTACACTTAAAAGGAACCTAATTACTCACATGTTTATAAATTACTAACGTTAAATCACAATTCATTTCTTATTCTTATCTACATTCTTAAAACCAAGTTAATTTCAGTCAAATATAAACACAATTTACATCTATATTACACTAAAATATTCTAAATACAACAAGACTAAACACAACAAGGTGCCAGATTATGAGTGATGAAAACCTACCAAACGAAATGCCCAATTGCCCATCCACTTTGGTAGATTTTTGTCAGTCAATAATAAATGAAAGCACAGTATTTATTAACTGCAACAAAATACAATACTACTTTATATGCTAAAACTACCTACACTACTACTACTATATAAAAAGCATTGGATCATCCACAGACCCTTGAAGGTCTAAAGATAATCGAAATGCTCGCGCCCACTGCCAGTTGGCAGCGTGCCCAGCATGCTGGCAGCATTGCCACGCTGAATGGCAATGCTTATACGTTAAGCCAAATAAACACCAGCATTTTGGTCACGCGTCGCGTCCACCAGACGCTCAGAAAGACTTTTGATAAGTAAGGTCCTATTCAACATGACATAAATAATAATAGATAATCTAGGAAAATTAGATAATTAATTAAGTTAGATAATCTGAAATAACATCGATTAATGTTGAAGTTAAAGCCGAAAACCTCAAACGGCACAAATATGAGTTGGACAGAATATTTCATTTTGTGCCGTCTAGGGCTTAAACTTTAGGTCCGTGGGGTCTGAAGCTCGCTTAGCAGCTGTGCGAGAATTGGATTATGCTCAGCTTGTAGCTAACTTCACATTTCGGCATATACCAGTAGAAGTTGTTTAAGAAAATTTTAAATTTTATTTTTGCATCAATATTTTGTAAATATGATGTAAAACTGCGGATATATTTGGTATTTGTAGTAACCATTACTTATACGAGTAGTGATTATAAATAACTAGCTGACCCGGTGAACTTCATCTCACCATCTGAGAACTGTCATTAACAACTTTTAAATACAGGAACATTTTGTATGGGAAAATTAAATTCATGTTTTTATTATTTTTCTCGCAACTTTTACAAATTTTCTCACCGCTAAACCTTCCCTTATCTTCCACAAATATTTCAAGACCAAAATAAGGCAAATCAGTTCAGCTGTTCTTGAGTTTTAGCGAGACTAACAACCACGATTCATTTTTAGGGTTCCGTACCCAAAGGGAAAAACGGGACGCTATTACTAAGACTTCGATGTCCGTCAGTCCGTCTGTCTGTCCGTCTCTCACCGGGCTGTATCTCATGAACCATGATAGCTAGGCAGCTGAAATTTTCACAGATGATGTATTTCGGTTGCCGCTATAACAACAAATACTAAAAACAAAATAAAATAAATATTTAAGGGGGGCTCCCATACAACAAACCTGAATTTTTTGACGTTTTTCGCTCTATATTAATAATGGTACCAGGTAGATGCTTGAAATTTTCACAGAATATTTAGTTTTATATTCCCTTCAATAATAAATAATAAAATTAAAATAAAATAAAATTTAAGGGGGGCTCCCATACAGTACGGAACCCTCCGTGCGCGAGTCTGACTCGTACTTGGCCGATTATTATATACAGGGTTACTGGTAATCAATTAGCATCGTTTTAGGGGCTAGTTCCGTACATTAAAAGTAACAACTTTTGTTCAACGACTTTTATCAAATCTCAAGAAAAAAAAAGTCGTTCTCCCTCGACACCATGCATGGAACAGCTGTTTTTATTTAGTTTTGACAAAAGTCACAAAACAGAAGTTGTTAGTTTTGATGTACAGAATAAGCCCCTAAAAAAGGATCAGGGTTGATAAAAATCATGATTGTTTTATTTCTTACAGATTTTTTTGATTTATTTGCAAAAATAATAAATATCATCTTTTTTTGTTGATTTTTTTTAAATCTTAAATTTTCCACTGTAAACAGTAGTTTTGGTTTATTACCTGACATCAGCTTTGAACAAGCTTGAAGAGGAGACAAAAGCTTTGAAATTTGCACAGAATGAGTATCAAACAAGCAAACTGCCTTTAATATTAAAATATAGTATAGAAGATTACTTACTTGTCGGTATTGGTCTGAGTCAAGAAGTTAGATATGTCTAGCAGATAATGCATGACAGTTTCTTCGCCATGTTCTCGTACTACTTTGTCTTTTATCGCTTTGAGGCGAATCAGAAGATCTTGGTCCAATTTGGACAGAACTTTGGATTCTGTGTTCGTATTATTGACGCTGAAAAAAAAGGATTATTTTTCGATAGTTTATTGAATCAGACGTTACTTTAGTGTATTTCCGCTCTGTCGTGGGCATATAAGTTAAGGGTACCATTCTACAAACCAAATTAAATCACAAACAAAATTAGTAATTAATCATCAAACTGTATCATGGTTCGGCTATGGTTGGGTTAGATTAGGACAGGAAATAAAAGTTAGGTTAGGCTTAGGTATGTTTAAAAAATTAATGAACCTGAAACAAAATTAGAATTATTCCGTTAAAAATAATAAAAAATAATTAAACCCTTTATTTCCTGACCTAATCTAACCTAACCATAGCCGAACCACGAAACAGTTTGATGATTAATTACTAATTTTGTTTGTGGTTTAATTTGGTATGTGGAATGGTACCCTATATTTTATGCCTACGACAGAACGGAAATATATACACTATAGTTCGGCCGTTCAGAGAATGCGTTCTTGACACGTCATCTTGAAAAAATGTTTTTGGCCGATATCTCGGAAACTATGTACTTAAGGGCAAAAAACATTAAGATCATTATTGTAGAAAATAAAATTTCGCATCTTTTGTTTCCATTAAACTTTTTTGTAAAACTTACAGTTTATTATTTATGGACCATTTAATGTTTCAAGGCCCATTTAATGAAATTTCATTAAATGGGCCATAAATCGTAAACGGTAAGTTTTACAAAAAAGTTTAATGGGAACAAAAGATGCGAAATTTTATTTTCTACAATAATGATCTTAATGTTTTTTGCCCTTAAGTACATAGTTTCCGAGATATCGGCCAAAAACATTTTTTCAAGATGACGTGTCAGGAACGCATTCTCTGAACGGCCGAACTATAAATATTTATTCAAAACAAGGATTTCGATTATTTTTGCGTATGGGTCGAATCACATAACTTGGCGGCTGAGAAGTTAGCTACGCTGCGCGCGCGAAACCCAAAACTCGCGCAGCTTGTAACTAACTTCACTGCCGCCAATTGATTCGGCCTATCTATACGTTGTAGTAGGAAGATCTTTAAGCCGTGGTGGTCTAGTGGTAATGACACCGGCCTTACAATCGTGAGGTCGTGGGTTCAAATCCCGGTCCCGTACCAATGAATTTATGTACGGAATTTCACACCACTGACTATTAAAAAGACTGGTACAGGCAGATCTTTGAATACTACTCACTTTTCGTTATTTTCTGTCTCGTTGTTAGGTTCGTCGCTGGGGAATCGAGCTATCTTTTCCAGAAACATACCTCTGTGGGACAAATAGAACAATTAGTAATATAATAAACTATCGACCCGCCCCGGCTTCGCACAGGCGTATTATACATATAAACAGTGATAGTTTAAATATGGGAGAGTTTTGTAGATTACCGTTATACCGGAAAAATAAACGGTTCCTTTGGGAAAGCTGAAAAACAAAAATATCGAGGACAAAGTCGCGACCAAGTGAGCAAATGTATAGGCTGCGTCACACAAGTTGGCAGAATTAATAAAGTTAGCTACAAGCTGCGCAATATCCAATCAACGCGCGCCTTTGTGTGAACTTCAGTCAGGATTGGAGCTAACTTCATTTCCGCCAACTTGTGTGACGCGGCCTATAATATAATAATAATAGTTAGAAATACTTACTTCTTTGCATGTCTGATTTCATACAGGATGTGCCCATTGAAACAGCGGTTGAGGTCGGCGAGTACACTCTGGCACCGTGTGGAGAACACACTGTGCCACGACTCGTCCCGCGCTATGGTCAACACGTGTCGTACGAACAAAGACTCAACCGCTTTCATGCCGTGAAACTCTGAAAAATTTACGATATAGGCATGATGATCGGGTATAAAAAGCTTTATTATAATTTAAATAAATAAATATTAGCGGACATCTTACACACGGCCTCTGACCCCAAACTAAGCAAAGCTTGTGATATGGCTGCCAGAGACTGATGTACTACATATACATATTTTAAATACATGATTGCCTCGGTGGCTCAGTTGTTAGTGACCCTGACTACTGGGTCAAAGAGGCGTGGGTTCGATTCCCACCCAAGGCAAATATTTATGTGATGAACATAGGTATTTGCTCTGTGTCTGGGTGTTATTTATGCATTATCTATATACGTATGTATTTATAAATATGTATAAGTAGTATATCAGTCTCTGGCAGCCATATCACAAGCTTTGCTTAGTTTGGGATCAGAGACCATGTGTAAGATGTCCCCTAATATTTATTTATTTATACTTAGATAGTACCTAAATAACACCATAAATAAGACACAGAGCAAACACCTATGTTCATCACATAAATGCTTGCCCTGGGTGGGGATCAAACCCACGCCTCTTTGACCCAGAAGTTAGGGTCACTAAACGCTGAGCCATCGAGGCAGTCGAAGTTATTAAGTCGAGAAAGTCGAAAATATCAGTCCGTTAGTTAGATTATCTAAAAATATTAGACACGTATCTTTTCTTTTGTCAATCAAATATAAAATGACAAAGGTAAGCCTTGTCAAAGTTCGGGAGTGGGGGTCTTGAGAAAAGTCTATATTTCTGTATTCGGATCGCGTTTTGTGTAGCGTCTGACTACTTATTTTTGTGTTTTTGTCTTGTTTGTTTTAACACTCACACACACACAAAGATAAATGCGCGCGCGCCCCGTTTTCGGATTTATACATACACATACCCTCTGTCTCTCACACACACACAGTTTTCGGATTTTTTTACGAATTTATGATTAATAATCTATACTTACGTATACTCCCTTGCTGTTCATCGTGCATAAAATCACAGATCTTCAGTAACGTGGTTTCTACAAAATCCCCCTTAAGCTCTCCGGAGCGCATTTTCGTGTAGAGACGGACGATGTCTTTTTGTGTTTTTGTCATACTTGCCCGATCCTTTATTTGGTTCAATTTTGATGCGCTAAGGCTTCCCAAACTGGTCGACGATAGTGATGATAGAGAATTTCTGAAATTATTAAAAAATACATTAATAGATAATGATGGATGGTGTCGCACTTCGCCGTCCGTGTCCCAGTCGAACGTACGTAATATCGCTTTGTGTACGAACTGGGTGGATCAGTGCACGAACGGCTTTGCTGTTGTCACACGACCATAGCTCCATACCTATACACAGTGGCGGACGCTTCATAAAGACAGAAAGACACTGCCTACCCTAGTTCTGATAATAGATCTAATAATATTTTATCAATGAACAAAATAACATAAAAACTTAAATCATAAATCAGCTCCACCTATCGAGTGCCGGCGGTATCAATAAGATATTCGATCACCGATTCGCGCTGCACGAGCGCCACCCGCCCTTGCCACGGCAAAGACACAAACTATGGATCTCTTAAAGTTTTGTATGTGTGCTCTCGTGGTAAGTCGTGGTCATGCGGATTGAATGTGTGTGCGTTCCTATAGCTACGAGGGCTTTGCTGACACACAATGACAAAAATCACGCACACAACTGCATGAAAAGCCAGTGTCTTTTTGCTCTAACACGAACAATTACGACTCGTACCGAACATTTCCGAAAGAAAGTTTGCTATAAGTACGATGCAAATATTTTAGGAAATATTTTATACTTTGAATTTGTATTGTGTTTGTGACTACGCTATCAGATATTTAGGATTTTAACGCTGTAGAGTGAAAAATGGATAATATTGTCTGTGAAAGTTGTTCAGATGGTGTGTGTATTGAGAAAATAAAATATGATGCGTTTTCAAAACTATCTTTCGGTGAAAAAAACAAGTTATCGAGATAAGTCGTGCTACACCGGATTTGCAATTAATAGGTACAAATTAAAGGTAACGTCAGTCGTAAATTCAATAAAAAACAATATGATTCATATCATTGGCTGACAGGTTGCATACACAGTAATCGGTTATTTTGTTTCGTTTGTTTATTTTCAAATAATAAAACCGTCTGGAACGACATCGGTTACGCTGATATTCGTAATTTTCCTACCGCCGCGAGAATACATGAACATTCTGAAAAACACTTAGAAGCTTCCCTTAAATATCACACCTTTGGAAAAAATCGAATAGAGACGCGTTTAAACTCTCAGATACAAATCGACATCGATAGACATAACGCGAAAGTCGATCGGAACCGAAATATTTTTCAGCGACTTATTGACATTGTTTGCTTTTTGGGGAAACAAGAGCTTACAAAACATCAAACAAACGCGCCGAAAGGCCACTTCGAATATAAATTGATATGTCTATAAAATCAGTCAATCTATGGATATTTGAGCTGGCATTTGGCAATTACCTACATTTATCAATCGACAAGACGACGAACCAAAACCAACGTGTTTTTGGTGAGTAAAATTTTCTGCCTACCCTGTCTTAAAACTGTGTGCACGCCACTGCCTATACACCACTACTTTTTATGAACATCTAAAAAAAAAATGTAGGTATCAGTACACGATGTAAAACAAATGTGTACAGTTAAAATTTAAAAAAGATCTTAGGTAGCCTATTTATTTAGGTTTTATTTTATCCGAAAATTAGACTAAAATTATGCACATAATGTCAATTTCATTCATGTATAGTGTAGTAATGTAGATAAGTACCTACGGTCTTGTTTACGCAAAACAGCTGTAGTTGGAGTCTAATGGATTAGAATAACCAATTATTTCAATTTTTAAGTGATAATTTTAGGATATTGATTTATTAACTTTTTATTGCATATATATGTTTAGTATCGTGCACTGATACCCCCAAATTTTTTTTAGATGTTCATAAAAAGTAGTGGTGTATAGCTATATACCACTTTAATTAAAAAATGCAGACGGCGGTTTACTACGAGGTTTATTGTAAGATACAAATATGCTTACAATATTTAATGACTAGATTAATCGATTTTAAACTTAGGTGACAGCGCGAACAATGTTTATGATAAAATATAACCAATAACCGGTTCCGCGGATCGAGGCAGGGGGCGCGCGCGGCTCGTCGCCGCGGCGCTTGCATCGTTTACCTACTGTTAAAAGGTGTGGTGCGTTATAAGTAGATAATATTTATTTGTATAGCAAAATGTATTTAAGTGTGTTTTATTTATGTTAGTTATTTTAATTATTTTATAAATTTATTAGTATTATATATTATTATGTATAAATGTATTGTTTAGCGTTTGACCACATCTCGCCTGTTAAAATATTAGTAACTTATACAGAGTCGCCACATCGGCATTTGAATCCATATAAATCAATCATCGACCTTATCCTACCATCCCCTTTTTACTACAGGACAAGTAGGAAGACGCCTCACTACCACCCCTACACTGTCGATTTTCCTTCGATACGTACGAAGCGGTTTGACTCAACATTTCTGATTCGTACCGCCAGGGAATGGAACATTCTTCCTGCTTTCCTGTTTCCTAAGAGATATAATCTAAAGCTTTTCAAGATCAGAGTGAGGGTATCTTCTAGGTCTGCGTGCTTCAACTTTGACCACAACGTCGCTTACCATCAGGCGAATTGGTGGTCAAGCGCGGACTTATTCGCGATAAAAAAAATTAAGCAACAAAATTTTTTTCATTAATTATTTTAGAGGAATTAATTTAAGGAGTGATTTTCTTAAAAACATTCATAACGTGTAAGGTTATTTAAAATGAGAAAAAATAACTATTTCTATCAATTTTTCGAATCCCAGTTGCTATTTTGTATGTAATAGTTTTTTTTTTCGAATCCCAGGTTGGCCCTATAGTAAAAGTTGTTCGTGCTCCTTTCAGCTTAGTACAGGGTAAGCAGTTAACCCTGTATGTATACAATCAACCCATATATGTCAAAGAGCACTAAAACGAGCCTTATCAAAATAAAATCTATACAGGGTTATTTATCAATTAGCATCCTTTTAGGGGCTTATTCTATACATCAAAACTAACCACTTTTGTTCAGCGACTTTTGTCAAAACTCAAAGAAAATCAGCTGTTCCATACATTTTGTCGCGGGTGAACGATATTTTTCTATGGATCAACAACTTTTTTTTGAGAATTAATAAAAGTCGTAGAACAAAAGTTGTTGTTAGTTTTGATGTACAGAATAAGCCCGTAGAAGGATGCTAATTGATTAGAAATAACCCTGTATAGTATCTCTATCATTTATGAATTAAGTAGCAAATTTTTACTCTTGGGTCGTTTTCGTCCTCTTGGGCATATATGGGTTAAGACTATAGAACGTGTAGAACTGTTGGCATATTACATAAATAATTAAAAAAATATATTAATGCTACTTAAGGACACACATAATAAACAAAATTAGCATGCAAACGATATAACTTGCAAACAAGTAGAAAAAAGACATCACAGGCTTCGAGCAAATATCTATAGAGTTACAATCGTGCAAAAAAGTGTCCGAAGCAATACTTTCCCAAGCTAGTTACACGTAAGGCGATCGCAAGCCGACTACAAAGCCGCGCGATGGCAAAGTGCTCGGTTACAAGCACTAATTTAGGTGACATAACGTCGAGAATCGAAATAACGGGTCATTGTGAATTATATAATGTAAATATCTAAGTCGGTATGTATGACGGCGCTCGGACATATTTTTACTACTTTCACTTAGGGACTGTGGCTCTGTAGATATTTGCTCGAAGATCACAGGTTTTTTTTTAAAATAATGACAAATAACTTACCTATCACTATTCTTGTCGAATTTGATCATCTTTTCGAGGACCACCTCTCTGTAAAATAATAACATTTTAACGTTTAACAAAACACTAGAAAAACACGCTTTACGTGGCCTTTCTCACAAGTGCAAACACGACTATGATACGATATTCCATCATGTAATGCCAGTGCCTATCTTCCGGCTTCATCATCAGACCTTGAAACCTAATCGTGGTCAAAGTTCATTACAAGACTTTTCTAAGAAATCAAAACAGCTATGATACGATTTTCCATCATGAAGTTCCAGTTCATATCTTCCGGCTCCATCATCAGATCAGTTCGACTGTACTATATTATTGTACTAGCAGCGCCCCGCGGTTTTACCCGCGTTGTGCCCGTTCCCGTGGGAATTTCGGGAATTTTTATACATATAAACCTTCCTCTTGAATCACTCTATCCATTAAAAAAAACCGCATCACAATCCGTTGCGTAGTTTTAAAGATAGCATACAGACAAACAAACAAACAAACGAAAATAGCGACTTTATTTTATACTATGTAAGGATTGTCATCAGAACTACATACAGCTGCCAATTTTCATTACGCTACGACCCTTGGAGGATGGTTAAATTAGTTATCTTAGATTCCATTACATAGCTTAGGTTACACGTCGACCTAATAAAAGCGTGTTAATAAAAGAGTCAGTAAAGTATAGGCCGGGTGGCTAGCCCTGGTGTCAAGAGTTTCTAAGCCACCTGAAACCTCGGACATGGCTAGACAGTTAAAACAATCGGGACACACAATTTAACGTGTCATCCGGCGCTCAATTGTAAATGCCACCCGCGGTCACCCATCCGAAGACTGACCGTGCTGAACGTTGCTTAACTTCGGTGATAGCTAAGAAAACTTTGTCACTGTTTTAAATGATGTACCTACGATAGTTACAAAATGAGGAAAAAAATCGGCCAAGTACGAGTCAGACTCGCGCACGGAGGGTTCCGTACTGTATGGGAGCACCCCTTAAATATTTATTTTATTTTAATTTTATTATTTATTATTGAAGGGAATATAAAACTAAATATTCTCTGAAAATTTCAAGCATCTACCTGGGGGGCAATTCTGTTAACCGATCTCGTTGCTGAGGTGACGCGTTCTTGAGCTTCTCTCGTTTTTTTGACAGCTTTGAGCTATCAAAACTCTCAGAAAAGCGAGAGGGGTTCGGGAGCGTATCACTTCGGTGACGAGATCGATTGACAGAATTGCCCCGCTGCTGGTAGGGCCTATTCTGTGGCTGCTGGTACCATTATTATTATAGAGCGAAAAACGTCTAAAAATTCAGGTTTGTTGTATGGGAGCCCCCTTTAAATATTTATTTTGTTTTGTTTTTAGTATTTGTTGTTATAGCGGCAACCGAAATACATCATCTGTGAAAATTTCAGCTGCCTAGCTATCATGGTTCATGAGATACAGCCCGGTGACAGACAGACGGACATCGAAGTCTAGTAATAGGGTCCTGTTTTTCCCTTTGGGTACGGAACCCTAAAAACATGGAAAAAGGTTTGTAGAAAACGAACATGTTACAATAGTTAGCAAAATACTTCTATTTTGAATCATTCTGTATAATATCTGACAGCATACTTCTTCCCCTTGACTTGTCTGAGATGTTATAGGGTGTTTAACATCTAAAAAAATACTTACTTCTTCCCCTTGACTTGTCTGAGATGTTATAGGGTGTTTAACATCTAACAAAATACTTACTTCTTCCCCTTGACTTGTCTGAGATGTTATAGGGTGTTTAACATCTAACAAAATACTTACTTCTTCCCCTTGACTTGTCTGAGATGTTATAGGGTGTTTAACATCTAAAAAATACTTACTTCTTCCCCTTGACTTGTCTGAGATGTTATAGGGTGTTTAACATCTAAAAAAATACTTACTTCTTCCCCTTGACTTGTCTGAGATGATATAGGGTGTTTAACATCTAACAAAATACTTACTTCTTCCCCTTGACTTGTTTGAGATGTTGTAGGCCCTATAACTTATACCCTATAAAATAGGGTGTTTAACATCTAACAAAATACTTACTTCTTCCCCTTGACTTGTCTGAGATGTTATAGGGTGTTTAACATCTAACAAAATACTTACTTCTTCCCTTTGACTTGTTTGAGATGATATAGGGTGCTCAACATCTAACAAAATACTTACTTCTTCCCTTTGACTTGTTTGAGATGATATAGGGTGTTTAGCATCTAAAAAAAAACTTACTTCTTCCCCTTGACTTGTTTGACTTGATACAGGATGTTTTTTTCTATACAACTGTAGATGCTAGCTAGCAGCGCCCGGCTGTTGCTAGTGAACACCCTGTGCGAGTCTGGTTCGCGCGCGAAAAACAACACCTTTTGTATGAATTGTACGTGATGGGGGTCTATCGGTTGTAATACTGGAATGAAATATAAAATAAACAATTATTTTTCGCCAAAAATCGCAACACTACTTCCACCGTGTACAGAATTCGAATAACTTGCACAAACCGATGTGACATCCATGTACATTTTTGTTGATTTATCAAAAACGGCTCAGCCGATTTTAATAAAATTTAAATAAGACTACCTCAATAGTATAATTAATCGGTCAGTTATTTATATTAAATAGAAATTTAAAAAAATAAAAAGCTGAATAATTATTTCCCCTGATTTTTTTAAAACTATGGATGACTAAAAAATTATTTAATTAGTCCATCAAATAGCATTACTAAAAAATATTAGACAAAAACAAAAACATTAATGAAAATGATAAGGTCACTGTTTTCGTAACTATTGGGAGGGGGAAAGAAGGGGGGTCAGTTTTCGTAACTATGTTATTGGGAGGAGGAAAGAAGGGGGGTTAGTTTTCGTAACTATCTTATTGGGAGGGGGAAAGAAAGGGGTCAGTTTTCGTAACTATCTTATTGGGAGGGGGAAAGAAAGGGGTCAGTTTTCGTAACTATCTTATTGGGAGGGGGAAAGAAGGTTGGTCAGTTTTCGTAACTATCTTATTGGGAGGGGAACTAAGGGGGGTCAGTTTTCGTAACTACCTTATTGGGAGGGGAAAGAAGGGGGTCAGTATTCGTAACTTCAGTCGAATTTAGTAACTGTGCTGTATTTATTTAATTAATTAATTACCTAAACTCCTTTTTTCGTCATGGCAAAAGTCACAAATGCTCTGCAGTGTATTATCAATGATCTCCTCAGTGAGATATCCTTTCTGCAGTTTGTGTACAAGTTGATTCATCGCTTTTAGCACGTTCTTCTTGAGTTTGCTTTCAATTTCGGCCATTTTCTTTGACTCGTTGGGTTTTAGTGGTTTCGAGCTGATTGTGCTCGAGCTGGTTGAAATTGTGGATATAGTTGAGTTCCTGATGGCAAAAAAGTAGATCTTGGAAAGTGGGACCAGGGGTCTTATTGTGTAAGCGCTCTGACGTTCGGCTTCGCTTTTCCTCCCGCTCGCTCTCGTGACGTGAGCAACTGGCGCGAGCAGAAGAAAAAGCGAAGCCGGACGTCAGAGTGCTAACACAATTGGCCCCAGATTGTGTACAGTAGCTCAAAAACTCAATTAAATATGGTAAATAAATGCGCAGAGTAAAACAACCACATTGAATGCTTAATTTTAATGGAATTTCGTCTTTTAAAAGCTAGCTAAAATATCGCAAACTGTGTAGCGCGCGACTAGTACCACAGCCCGGACACTCCGCGATTTTTCATACAAAATTTGCTGTCTTACGCACACTACACAGCACTTACTCACAGGCGACACACATACGCACGGTCGCTACACGTGCATTTGTGTGCGGAACGTCTATGGCTGTCAGCGACGTGACGACATGCCGCGTGAGTGAGACAGATGCGTATTCAATTTGCAAAAATGAATATAAATCTAGTGCTTAAAAAAGTATAACAATTACTTAATTTGGAAGCATTTTAACAAAAATTAACCGATCTACTTCATTTGAAAGAAAATATCAAGAAGAAGTTACCTACCAAATAATGTAAAATAAATATATTTTATTTATCCTAAGGGAAACATTAAAATTTCTTGTTTTGTTACGTATCATTGATATTTAACCATACACAGTACAAATCTTCCCTATTGTCACAGTCTAGGTAGTTTTTATTAGAAAATCCAGTGTGCAGCCCGTGCGCAGAATTCAAGTTCTGTCCGTGGACGCGGGGTGGAAGTGAGGAAGACTCAAACGGGTGGGGGGTAACGAGTGGCCTTTCTATACGTAGTATTACTATATATTCTTTGCTAGTACCTAACTTCAGAGATCTCGGAAAGATTTGCACGTGCTGTAAATCATTAAGATGGAGAGACTGGTACTTACAATGGTTCCGAAACTTCCACGTTATCAACTCCTGGAAATATTTTCTCAAATTCCACGTTTCTGCAAAATAAAATCAGAGTTGTATAATATTCTAAACGACAAAAATTAAACAGAGTTATAACCTAAAGGCAATAAAATAATTGGAGGATTGTAAGTCTAAAGGGTCTAAGTGCCATTGGCGCTTAGATCCTTTAGAGACCTCTCTAAAAAGTGGAGTCATTTTAATAGGTAACATTTGACAGTTCATTTATGCAAAGAAAAATATACCTTACACCAAAGGAATAAAACTCCAAGCCGTCTTCGAGAACACTTATCGGTCGTCGTCAATATTGTTTTCATGAGTTTTATTCCTTTAGTGTAAGGTATATTTTTCTTTGCATAAATGAACTGTCAAACGTTACCTATTAAAATGACTCCACGTTACATTTAATGAAGGCTTGTAAATCCAAAAGACTAAAGAGTCTCTATAGACTTACAACCCTTCAATTTAAGTAGTAGTAGAGTAATCCAATAAGTAATTAAGTTCGTATAGGCCGGGTGGCTAGCACTGGTGTCAGACTTTTTAAGCCGCCTGAAGGCCTCTGACATGGCTAAACGGTTAAAACAACCGGAACTTACAATCTAACGTGTCATCCGAGACACGGTAGCACTCAGTTGTAAATGCCACCCGCGGTCACCCATCCGTAGACTGACCGCGCTGACCGTCGCTTAACTTCGATGATCGCTAACGAACACCTAGTCAAATTACGCAACAATACAATAACG
Source organism: Hypomecis atomaria (assembly GCA_964007245.1). Lineage (NCBI taxonomy): Eukaryota > Metazoa > Arthropoda > Insecta > Lepidoptera > Geometridae > Hypomecis > Hypomecis atomaria. The sequence continues at coordinate 4,637,349 of OZ023308.1, read as the reverse complement.
CCGCTGAGCGTTACAATAATGCCGCAATTGGTTTAATTTCCTTTTGTACCTTTCTTCTGTCGTTTTAGGGTTTCGTACCCAAAGGGTAATAACGGGACCCTATAACTAAGAGTCCACTGTTCGTCTGTCCGTTTGTCTGTATGTCTCCAGGCTGTATCTCATGAACGGTTATAGATAGAACGTTGAAATTTTCACAGATGATGTATTTATATTGCCGCTATAACAACAAATACTAAAAACAGGGTGCTACTACTTTTAGTTAAATAATCACTTTAAAAATAATTAATTAAATAAAATTTAAAAAAAAACTGAACTCCCATACAAGAAACATTATTTTTTTGCTTGATATTAATAACGACAACAGGAAGATGCTTGAAATATGCACAGAATATTAAGTTGTGTGTTCCCTACAAAAATAAATAAATAAATTAAAATAAAATAGGTATATGAAGGGGGGCTTTCATACTGTACGTAATCGTTCGTGCGCGATTCCGGCTCACACTTGGCCGATTATTTCTTCTTTTGTTATGTTTAATTACTTATAGTGTCAATAAAATGTTCTTGTATTGTATTGTAATAACAAGTTGTAGGAGTATTATATTAAAACTTTTTTCTTTAAAACAAGCTTTTACTGAACAATTGCTTGCCAAGACGAATCAAAAGAGCCAAAACTCGATGGGGTTGCGTCGTTTCATTACAGAGTTCCTATGACCACCTTCCAGCTCTATCATCAAACCTTGGTTACCAGTGAAAGACAAACTACTCGCCAAGACGAATCAAAAGAGCCAAAACTCGATGGGGTTGCGTCGTTTCATTACAGAGTTCCTATGACCACCTTCCAGCTCTATCATCAAACCTTGGTTACCAGTGAAAGACAAACTACTCGCCAAGACGAATCAAAAGAGCCAAAACTCGATGGGGTTGCGTCGTTTCATTACAGAGTTCCTATGACCACCTTCCAGCTCCATCATCAAACCCTGGTTACCAGTGAAAGACAAACTACTCGCCAAGACGAATCAAAAGAGCCAAAACTCGATGGGGTTGCGTCGTTTCATTACAGAGTTCCTATGACCACCTTCCAGCTCCATCATCAAACCCTGGTTACCAGTGAAAGACAAACTACTCGCCAAGACGAATCAAAAGAGCCAAAACTCGATGGGGTTGCGTCGTTTCATTACAGAGTTCCTATGACCACCTTCCAGCTCTATCATCAAACCTTGGTTACCAGTGAAAGACAAACTACTCGCCAAGACGAATCAAAAGAGCCAAAACTCGATGGGGTTGCGTCGTTTCATTACAGAGTTCCTATGACCACCTTCCAGCTCCATCATCAAACCCTGGTTACCAGTGAAAGACAAACTACTCGCCAAGACGAATCAAAAGAGCCAAAACTCGATGGGGTTGCGTCGTTTCATTACAGAGTTCCTATGACCACCTTCCAGCTCCATCATCAAACCCTGGTTACCAGTGAAAGACAAACTACTCGCCAAGACGAATCAAAAGAGCCAAAACTCGATGGGGTTGCGTCGTTTCATTACAGAGTTCCAATGACCACCTTCCAGCTCCATCATTAAACCCTGGTTACCAGTGAAAGACAAACTACTCGCCAAGACGAATCAAAAGAGCCAAAACTCGATGGGGTTGCGTCGTTTCATTACAGAGTTTCTATGACCACCTTCCAGCTCCATCTTCAAACCCTGGTTACCATTGAAAGACAAACTACTCGCCAAGACGATTCAAATGAGCCCAAACTCGATGAAGTTGTGTCATTTCATTGCGAAGTTCCTTTAACCACCTTTCAGCTCCATCATCAGATCAGCACCATGTCATCATAATATTGCATTGTCACGCGATTTACACATGTATGCAAAATTTCAGCTCAATCGGTAACCGGGAAGTGGATCAAATTTAATTTGCAAGATTTGATCACAGACCGACAAAAAGACAACGGGACAGGTGCAACTAAATAAAAGCTTGTAAAACATAGTCTAAGTATTAACTAGACAAGGGGCTAAATAATAATAATTACAAAAGTAAGAGAGGGCGAGATGTGCAAGTATTAAAGTGTGAACAGGATGGAACTAATATCTTTTGTCTCTATTTGCGTATACGTTTTGACGTGACAACGTCTTATAAATTGGTTTGCCGGGTGACACTTCAAGAAACTGCGTTACGCTCCGCTCACACTTTTCTCGAACTACCCCCTACTTAAGATTTAATCAGTTATTGTCAATAATAATTACTAACACCTAATAATTACAAACAACGAGACGAATGAGACGAATGAGAGGCACGTAAGTGCCTCTCACTCGCTCTCATTCGTCTCATTCGTCTCAAAGTCGTTGTCACGTAAAACTTTTGCCCGTATACCGACTTTACAGGCAACAGTTTTTTTTTTCCTGACTACTACGCACGGCCTAGGCGTAATAGTCAGACAAAATTTCGCGCCAAAAACTACTGTTGAATTTTTGATGAGATGTTTAAGTAAATCAACATATTTATGAACTAAATCTATATTCTATCACTTCTATTAGTATTTTGCAGGTTTTTACTGTTACCTACAGTCTAAATATGATAAAATCATAACAACGTATAAATAGCTATCTAAGTAAGCCCATCTTTTTTCTTATACCCTATACGCAATTGAGGATTCTAGTCATACTTATCTATGTTGTAAAATTAAAATACTTACTTCCAAGACCCCTTGTGAGTTCTGACGTAGTTTATTTCGTACTGCAAATTTTTCACGTCGAGACAGTATTTGATATTGTCGAGGCATATCTGGTTTTCCGTAGTGAATAGCATGTAGGTAGAGGGGTGTCTACTCACTTTTGCCACGTTCGCTAGGAAATACTGGTTATACATAGGCATTCCATTGAACACTGAAATAAATACAGAGTCGAATTGAGAACCTCCTTTTTTAAAGTCGGTTAGAAATACAAAAATATGTAAGTACTAGCTGTACCCCAAACCCAGTGAACTTCATATCACCATCTATCACACTAATTCGGTTGATTCTAATTTTGATGGCGTTAAAATAAGGTTCTATTTAGATTTCTCATTACTTTCTATTATTATTTTTGTATATGAGTAATTTTTACAAGTATACATATAGTCAGAGAAAGACCTGTTGAACATATAAAAAAAGTATTATCACTACATATTATAAAACAAAGTCGCTTCCTGCTGTCTGTCCCCATGTTTGCTTATATCTTTAAAACTACGCAAAGGATTAAGATACGTTTTTTTTAATAGATAGAATGATTCAAAAGGAAGTTTTATATTGTATAATACACCTGTGCGAAGCCGGGCCGGGTCGCTAGTATAGACGTAAATACAAAAATAGTTAAACGATAAAAATAGTTTATAGCTTTATTTAAATTATTGGACGCCCGTTAAGGATCTACTATAGTTCGGCCGTTCAGAGAATGCGTTCCTGACACGTCATCTCGAAAAAATGTTTTTGGCCGATATCTCGGAAACTATGTACTTAAGGGCAAAAAACATTAAGATCATTATTGTAGAAAATAAAATTTCGCATCTTTTGTTTCCATTAAACTTTTTTGTAAAACTTACCGTTTACGATTTATGGATCATTTAATGTTTTAAGGTCCATTTAATGTAATTTCATTAAATGGGTCATAAATCGTAAACGGTAAGTTTTACAAAAAAGTTTAATGGAAACAAAAGATGCGAAATTTTATTTTCTACAATAATGATCTTAATGTTTTTTGGCCTTAAGTACAGTTTCCGAGATATCGGCCAAAAACAATTTTTCAAGATGACGTGTCAGGAACGCATTTTATGAACGGCCGAACTATATTGATTTCAATTTAATAGGGTAGTTGCCTGGTATTGAATTAATTAAAAGTATTATAGGGGAGATATTACCGGGTGGGTGTGAGAGCGGTGGGAGATGTTATTAGGGTGGGTGAGACGGGTACGCGGAGTTGATGTTATTAGGGTGGGTGAGAGGGGTACGCGGAGCGGAGCTCAACTCCGCGTACCCCTCTCACCCACCCTAATAACATCAACTCCGCGTTCCCCTATCACCCACCCTAATAACATCTCCCACCGCACCCTTCTTCCGCGCAGGCGATACGCGCGTTAAGCGGTCGGCCTATAGGATTAGTGAAGACTGCAATTAATTATGATTCATAAAGTGAAAAAAATATTAATTTTGGTTAATCGAGTTCAAACATAATTATGCTTGTAAAGATTTGGTATGGATAATGAGGGGATGTCTTGTCCTTTTCCCACAAAGCATAAAATAGTATAGCGATTGTATGACACTTACGGGCAGTGACGTCATAGCCCGCCATAGTGCGCTCTCAGTTCACTCATTTGTAAAGAAAATAAATATTTTAGAACCATAAAATGAATCGCTTTCTTTTTAAGTAGCCAAAATGGCGATTATAACGAGATAAAAGACGAAACACTCAGAGTGGTAGTTTATCCTCTTATTTTTCAAGCAATAATGAGGTCTGCTGGCTGGCTGGCTGGCATTTATACACGTCCCCTCTCAGGCAGGCGGCAGGGCAGAGCTACGCGAGGCATCGCGCGAGGGGGCGTGTCGGCTGGCGGCTGGCTGGCGTGCTATTGGCTGCGGCGTCGGTCATTTCTGAACCGTATTGACTTCCGCCGCGTAATACGATATATCACGTATATTAGCAACACTACTTACCAATGCTAGTCTGCTGATCATCCATCAGAAACTCCGATATTTGCTGCAGAGCGTCGCACATAAAGTTGTTCGGTATGTGTGACATTTTATTTTTGAGTTTCTTTATCAGTTTGTTCACGTGTGTTTTAGTCTTTGGTTGATTTTCTTTCGGGAGCTTTTTCTTAGATTTATTGAACACTTTGCTCTCATGCAGACTGACTGACGATGATGTCGAAATGGTGTCATTTCTGTCAACAAATAGTATAATTAATTATTATATTATAGAGGCTGTTCACGTATTACGTAAGCAGATTTAATACAGTTATTGCATTGCATTGGTATGCATTTTTCTTTTTTTATTTATTCAAGAGCAGCAGTATGTACAATCCTTACTAATATTATAAATCCGAAAAGTTTGTTGGTTTGTTGGTTTGTTACTCTTGCACGCACCAACGGAGCAACGGATTGACTTGATTTTTGGCATGGACATAGTTTAAAAGGCGGAAGGAGCTTTAGGATACTTTTTATCCCGAAAAATCGCATAGGATAGGATAGGACAAAAACCGTCGAAAGCGAAACTGTCGCCACTATCACAAAGACGCTAAGTGATTAATTCCTCTATGACGCTAATATGGACTAACGAAACGTCACAGCCAAACGTAATTAGATGACAGGTGACATTGTCTGCAGACTTTTAATCACAAGTAGCATGGCAAGGGGACAAATTGTTTTTCCACCATTATATCCCCTTGAAGAGGAAATAAAGTATGGATTGAAAATGACAACTGACATTAAAATTGGATAAAATGTTATTTTCCCTCTGCATGCTACATGTTACTATGACGTTTAATACCAGGCCGTCATTTTGTCTGACATAAAAAATATTTTTAAATCTTCTATCATTAGAGGTTTAACATGTTTCTTTATTCTACCTTTATGGTACAGAATCATCATACTTTAATATTATCAATCCGAAAAGTTTGTTGGTTTGTTCCTCTTTGACGAAGCAACGGAGCAAAAGATTGACCTGATTTTTGGTATGGATACCTATGGTTTAAAAGACAGAAAGTGATAATAGGATACTTTTTTATCTCGAGAAAATTCGTGATTCCCATGGGATAGGACAATAACTGTTTCTCAGCAATGGAGAACGGATTGACTTGATATTTGGGGTGGGCATAGTTTGGAGACGGAAAGTAACGTAGGATACTTTCCATCCCGAAAAAATAGTGGTTCCCGTAGGACTTAACAATAAATTTTTCTCAGCAACGGAGCAACTTGCCTTGGCTTATTGCATGAATATACGAGTAGTTTGAAAGACGAAAAGTGACATAGGCCACTTTTTATCGCAAAAACTTTAACAGTTCCCGTAGGATAGGATAAAAACTAAGTGAGCGGGCTGCGGTAGCAGCCGTCTAAGCGCCAGAAATAACCTGTCATGGCAAGTTTAGGACGTTCGTACATTTTTCGCACTCCTTCGCGGCACTCAACAGCGCTAGCCCAGACTCGGGCTCCATAACGGAACTTGCGCTCTCGCCATAATGACGGAGTATTTCGGAGCACAAGACACATCGTCATCCACCACTCGGGACTAACCAGTACTGAACGTCAGACAGCATTCCAACGCCCTGGTCCCAGTGCAGCGGGTCAGTCATAGTAGCCCAGCGCTTGCCTCTTCAACTGCAGAGGGCAGTGAGAACGGCCATCGCGATACCGACACCTCTCTTCCCCTGCAGCCCCACTGCGTCTGCCAACACGTTGACGGCCTAGCGGAAGGTAGGGTAGGTGGCGGCACCCACACCACCAGTTCCATATATCCCACCGCGGCCCCTAATCCTCGGCTATCATATCAGAGTCCAGGAAGCAGCCTTGCTTTTTGAAACTAAGAAAGTTTATTCCCAGCAAGTAACTGGAGATAGAGAGACAGAAAAGAAGCCACACCCAGCGCAGCAGGAGGAGCTGGAGTTCATATGCCTGGGAGACGGAGCAGCACTAGAGCAAAATCTTAACCGAGAAATTAACATATTTACAGACGGCAGCAAAATTAAAGGAAAAGTTGGGGCGGCATTATCCATTTGGGATGATGCCGCTGAGATCAGTACCCGCAAGCTGAAATGGCCGATTGGTGCTCTGTGTACCAGGCCGAGTTATTGGCACTTCTTGAGGCTACCGAAAGAGCAAAAATCTTTTGTGACTCCAGGTCTACACTGGAAACGGTAGTTGGCGTATCTTCCCTCCATCCCTTAGCAGTAAATTCAAAGCTAACATAAAGTTATTACACGCACAAAATAAAATAGTGAAACTTTATTGGATTAAAACGCACGCGGGGATGGAGGGAAATGAGAGAGCGGACCAGCAAGCAAAGGAAGCAGCACTGCACTCGAAGTGCAGACCTATTTACGATAAATGCCCCGTTTCATTCGTCAAGCGAGAAATCCGAAAGGACTCTCTTGACGAGTGGAACCGGCGGTATCAGGATGGACACACGGCGGCGGTAACCAAAACATATTTTCCGGATGCAAGGGCGGCATACAGGATCGTAAGAGAAATAGCACCAGTGGGAATCATAACTCAAGTGCTGACGGGGCATGGTGGGTTTTCCCAATACTTACATCGATTTAAGTTGAGGGAAAGCCCATCGTGCATCTGTGAACCCACAAAAGAGGAGACTCCACTGCACATAATCTTGGAATGCCCAGTTTATGGAAAGCACAGATTTGATTTAGAACAAAAAATTGGAATTAATCTAACACGTTAAAACCTTAGAAACAATTTTATCGAATTATGCACAAAAAAAAGCAATAATTAGGAACAAGTAGGTATAAACTTGGCTGTACCATTGTAATGTTTATTATAACTGCAAACAGCCAAAAACATTGAAATATAGGTATAGTTTTTATTCATTTGTAATTAAGACCCCTGATCGTGTCAGGGATATTTCGCGATATAATAAAAAAAATCCTCGGATGCAGCGTCGCAAGAGCGGCACTGCAGCCCGCCTAAGTTGCTACACTCCTCATAAGGCATGCAACCTACCGGCCATCCTCTCAGCTGCTTTAGTTAAAAGCGGCTGAAACTCGATTGCCAGCCTCTAAGCTTCCTTGGGGGAAAAGACCCAAAGAAGAGGGAGACTTCGAGCGCCGCCTTTTCAGCTGCCTCAGACCTCCCCCACGACAAGTCGGGAATACACAGGGGGTTGTATATACACTCCAACCGTAACTTAACCAACAAAAGCATTCCTCTAAGGTATTTTGATATTTGTCGGTTAGGTTAGGTTTCGCAGCCGACATAAACATAAGCCAAAATCAAAATATAACGCGGGCGAAGCCGCGGGTAAAAGCTAGTATACCTATATACCTCGGAGTTGTTACGAAATCCTGTGTAGAGAAATAACTACTTAATAATTAATTAATAACTTTTTTTAACATACGGGTCCCACCACCAAACGCTACGGAACCCAGCTGCCTGACGGGTAACGTACACCACCGTAACGTAATACCAAAAATTCAGCTTTAAGAAAGTATTTGCATTTTTTTGCGCTTACGTCCCGGGCTAGTAATATCCTTAAGATCTTCTAAACCACACAACTTGATTTGATTTGAGTTGATACTTATAGAGCGTCATCGCAGTCCTTCACCGAACGCTACGGAACCCAGCTGACTGACTCCGGGTTGACGTACAACACCATGGTAAAAAAATACTAAAAATTGTCAGCTTTTAGAAAGTATTTGCATTTTTTTGCGTTTACCTCCCGGGCTAGTATATCCTTAAGATCTTCAAAACTACACAACAGATTTGTTTTTTTTTTTATCGCGAAAAAGTCCGTGCTTGACCACCAACTCGCCTGATGGTAAGCGACGTTGTGGTCAAAGATGAAGCACGCAGACCTAGAAGATACCCATTCACTCTGACCTTGAAAAGCTTTAGATTATATCTCTTAGGAAAAAGCAGGAAGACTGTTCCATTCCCTGTACGAATCAGAAATGTTGAAAAGAGAAAGAGAAAGTAAAGAGTTGATACTTACAGAGCGTCGTCGCAGTCTAAGTCGATGGACACATCTGGTGAGTCAGGACCCAAGTCAATCACCTCTACTGGCTTTTTCTTCGGAATCTTTTCAAAAACTACCCGCCTGAAATGAATGGGATATTTCGCGATATAATAAAAAAAATCCTCGGATGCAGCGTCGCAAGAGCGGCACTGCAGCCCGCCTAAGTTGCTACACTCCTCATAAGGCATGCAACCTACCGGCCATCCTCTCAGCTGCTTTAGTTAAAAGCGGCTGAAACTCGAGTGCCAGCCTCTAAGCTTCCTTGGGGGAAAAGACCCAAAGAAGAGGGAGACTTCGAGCGCCGCCTTTTCAGCTGCCTCAGACCTCCCCCACGACAAGTCGGGAATACACAGGGGGTTGTATATACACTCCAACCGTAACTTAACCAACAAAAGCATTCCTCTAAGGTATTTTGATATTTGTCGGTTAGGTTAGGTTTCGCAGCCGACATAAACATAAGCCAAAATCAAAATATAACGCGGGCGAAGCCGCGGGTAAAAGCTAGTATACCTATATACCTCGGAGTTGTTACGAAATCCTGTGTAGAGAAATAACTACTTAATAATTAATTAATAACTTTTTTTAACATACGGGTCCCACCACCAAACGCTACGGAACCCAGCTGCCTGACGGGTAACGTACACCACCGTAACGTAATACCAAAAATTCAGCTTTAAGAAAGTATTTGCATTTTTTTGCGCTTACGTCCCGGGCTAGTAATATCCTTAAGATCTTCTAAACCACACAACTTGATTTGATTTGAGTTGATACTTATAGAGCGTCATCGCAGTCCTTCACCGAACGCTACGGAACCCAGCTGACTGACTCCGGGTTGACGTACAACACCATGGTAAAAAAATACTAAAAATTGTCAGCTTTTAGAAAGTATTTGCATTTTTTTGCGTTTACCTCCCGGGCTAGTATATCCTTAAGATCTTCAAAACTACACAACAGATTTGTTTTTTTTTTTATCGCGAAAAAGTCCGTGCTTGACCACCAACTCGCCTGATGGTAAGCGACGTTGTGGTCAAAGATGAAGCACGCAGACCTAGAAGATACCCATTCACTCTGACCTTGAAAAGCTTTAGATTATATCTCTTAGGAAAAAGCAGGAAGACTGTTCCATTCCCTGTACGAATCAGAAATGTTGAAAAGAGAAAGAGAAAGTAAAGAGTTGATACTTACAGAGCGTCGTCGCAGTCTAAGTCGATGGACACATCTGGTGAGTCAGGACCCAAGTCAATCACCTCTACTGGCTTTATCTTCGGAATCTTTTCAAAAACTACCCGCCTGAAATGAAAATAAATTATCATAGCCAAAAAATACCATAGAAAAAATCCCCTTCCGCAAAACCGCAGGGGATTTAGGGACAAAAATTCCAAAGATCCCCCGGGCAGGGGATTATCTAAGGAAATTTGTGAAATAAGCCAAAATCATCTTTTACAGTACGCGCCACACAAGTCGGCGGATGTGAAGTTAGCTACAAGCTGCGCAATATCCAATCCTGTCTGAAGCTCATATAAAGCCGTTGATTGGCTATTGCGCAGCTTGTAGCTAACTTCCCATCCGCCAAATTGTGTGGCGCGGCCCTATTGTTGATAATAAAATAAATAAACTTATTTCATCCCCTCTTTAGTTTGTTTAAGTCGTTTTTCGTTGTGTCAGGTCTCGTATCGTAGTCTATTTTGAAGTCGTCCTTGAGGCCGAAGAGTCTCAAGGACTCCCAACTAGCTCTCTAACCTAACCTATTGTTGATAATACAATAAATAAACTTAGTTCATCCCCTCTTTAGTTCGTTTTAGTCGTTTTTCGTTGTGTCAGGTCTCGTATCATAGTCAGTCTTTTGGAAGTCGTACTCGAGGCCGAAGTTTCACGGACTCTCTAGCTCTCTAACCTAACTTATTGTTGATAATACAATAAATAAACTTAGTTCATCCCCTCTTGTTACACATGCACAACCTTAGTGCATTGCTGATTCGGCATCGACCTCGATACACAATGCGCGCGGCCCAGCGACACGTGTGCCACCGCAGCGGAATACCATTGCGCAAGCGCGGCAACCGAGGCTACGTGCGACGCCCGACATCAGACACCGACACACTTTGCTTCCATCATTCTTCGATGAAGTAAACCTTTTTACTTTAAGTTTTAACTTGTAATGATTAGTTAATAAATTAATTTTTAAATTACATTTTGTATTTTTTTGGATCCTTCGGCTGTAGCCTTTGTAATTGGCGCAGTCGGTAGGATACCTGTAAAGTAGAGTCAGTGAATCGATCACCGGCGCGGGTATCCTGAACCTACAAGAGAGCTGCAGCAGGAGGAGTATCAAGACATAGATACGCCAAAGAGATACAAATGTGGTGAGTACCTAGATCTTACTAGAGTCGCTCTCCTTCCTTAGCCTTAGTTATCCTTTTATTTTTTTTAGTCCTTGTTCCCTATTTTATATTTTGTGTGCGATTTCGCAGAGTGTTAATTTCTTCGGAACATTAAAAAGTTTCCAAAATTTTCCACCCACGAAATTCGCTAGTTAGAGGTAGGAATAGTAGGGCAGTGCGAATCGACGCAAATAGGAATTTAGAAATAATTTTAGAAGATAGTATTACATTAAGAGATCCATTAGATTTAGGCAGAACCTTAATTCAAAGCGAAATAACAATGAGCGCGGAACAGGTAGACCAAGTCTATAAGGCTCTCCGCCTATTGCCTGAGTTTGACGGCAATCCCAATGTATTGACTAGATTTATACATCTGTGCGATCAGTTAGTTGTACAATTTATTAGACCAGAGCCCGGGTTCGAGCTAAGTAACTTAGCTCTATTGAACGGAATATTAAATAAAGTTACCGGGCATGCTGCCAGAACAATAAATTCCAATGGAATACCTGACACCTGGCAGGGTATTAGAAACGCATTAGTAAATAACTTCGCTGACCAGAGAGATGAGACCGCTCTCTACAATGACCTAGCCCTCCTGACACAGAGACATATGACCCCACAAGAATTTTATGAAAAGTGTCAAAGTCTCTTCAGCACTATTATGACCTATGTGACTTTGCATGAGACCTTAGCTACCACCATAGAGGCAAAGCGCACTCTCTATAGAAAATTAACTTTACAAGCTTTTGTTCGTGGCTTAAAAGAACCATTAGGCTCCAGGATTCGCTGCATGCGACCAGAAACACTAGAGAAAGCGTTAGAATATGTACAGGAGGAAATTAACACCCTCTATCTACAGCAACGTAACGACCACCTTACAGACAGAAGAACGCAGTCGACGTCTTCATTCGATTTTAGCACTAGTACAGGCAAACCGTTTAACTTTAACTCGCCACAAGCGAGACCAGCTTTTTCTAGTCCTTTTAACTCACAGCCAGGACCATCAAGGCCCCCGACTTTTGCCCAGCCACCAAGGATGCCAATTTGGAGGCCCCAAATGACTATGAACCGAGGCCCGTCAAGGACCCAACAAATGTTTTCTGCCCCTCCGCCTAATTATAGGCCGCAGAGCAATGTTTTTAGGTTGAATCAGAATAGGACCAACTTTCAACCACCAGGCCCCCAGCCAATGAGCGGAGTTAGCCACTTCGTTTCAAGACCAGCACCCCCAGCTAGAATATTGCATGACTGGTCGAAACAAGGGAATCCGCCCCCAAGCAATTATTTTAAAACAAGGGAACTGAATTTTAATGACGGACAATACTATGACCAATTTGACAATTACTATGACTACGATAGTGGTGCTTATCCCGACTATGAGCTGACTTATTACGAAATGACTTATGACGTTGCACCCTACGAACAACCCTATGAATATATTCCCGCATATGTCGAGGAGACTTCAGACGAAGCCTCCCCAGAACAGCAGGATTTTCAGAAGAGCGCGAAATCAGACAAGCCAAAATAGAAATTAATTTGCAAACCCAAAGGCAACTTCCCTTCATACAGATAGGAAATCCACCCCTCAAATTGTTAATTGATACAGGTGCAAACCAGTCATTTATCAGCCCCGACGCAGTAGAAAAATACTATTCAAACATTCCGTGTAATTACGACCCGTTCGAAGTGACCAATATCCACGCGACCACCCGTAATAACTATTCGATAACCGTACCATGCTTTGACGAATTTAACGAAGATTGCGACATCACGCTCTTTGTATATAAATTTCATAACTACTTTGATGGGTTAATTGGCCTAGACTTATTAGAGAAGCTAGAGTCCAACATAGACTTAAAAGATAAAGTCTTAGTAACCCGGAAATCCACCAACCCTTTGCGAATGTATGATTCACGTAACTGTAACCTTTACGAGGATATAATACCCGCAAACACATCCAAAATGATTCGAATCCCAATCAACTTTCACGACGGCGATGCGTTGGTTACAGAACAATTCATATCAAACTGTACCATACAGGATTGCATCACCACTGTTAGGAACAACCGTGGCATTATAGAGGTTACCAACCCGACAAAACACGACGTAGTATTTTCTATGGACCGACCCGTTAGTGCTGAGCTTTTTAACGAACAATGTACGCGTACTCAGAAACTCAGTGATCGCGCCGCTGAAGTGCTTTCACGATTACGTACTAACCATCTGAATCCAGAAGAGCGAGCTAACTTAGAGTCCCTTTGTGCGCAATACGCTGACGTCTTTTATATCGAAGGCGAACCCCTTACCTTTACCGACAAGGTAAAGCATAGAATCAACACTACAGATGAATTACCTGTCTATACTAAGACCTATAGATTTCCTTTCGTTCACAGACAGGAAGTTCAAGAACAAATCACGAAAATGCTTGAACAGGGTATCATTCGCCCCTCTCAATCTGCCTGGAGCTCCCCCATATGGGTAGTCCCAAAGAAATCAGACGCGTCTGGAAAAACCAAATGGCGAATTGTCGTTGACTTTCGCAAACTCAATGAAAAGACTATCGATGATAAATATCCTATTCCCAATATCAATGACGTATTAGATAAGCTTGGCAACTGTCATTACTTCACGACATTAGATCTTGCCAGTGGGTTCCACCAGGTCGAAATGGACCCGCGGGATATTCCCAAGACAGCTTTCAATGTAGAACATGGCCATTTCGAATTTTTGAGAATGCCCATGGGTATAAAAAATTCTCCATCCACCTTCCAGCGAGTGATGGATAATGTCCTCAGAGACCTCCAAAACGTCATCTGTCTAGTCTATTTGGATGACATTATAGTGTTCAGCGTCTCCTTACAAGAACACATGGTGAACTTAGAAAAGGTTTTCAAAAGGCTTAGGCAATCGAACTTCAAGATTCAGATGGACAAGTCAGAGTTTCTCAAGCTAGAAACTGCGTACTTAGGTCATATCATAAGTAAGGATGGTATAAAACCAAACCCTGATAAAATATCAGCCATCCAGAGATTCCCGATTCCAAAGACAGCTACCGAGATTAAGCGATTCCTTGGCTTACTCGGATATTATAGGAAATTCATCCCGGACTTTGCGCGTATAACCAAACCTATGACTCACTGTCTAAAGAAAGGTTCCAAAGTGACTTACAACGACCCTAAGTACATTGACTGTTTCGAGAAATGTAAAGTGCTTTTGACAAATGACCCGATACTACAATACCCTGACTTCACAAAAGACTTTGTCCTGACAACCGATGCTTCGAATTTCGCAATCGGTGCTGTCCTGTCTCAGGGACCAATAGGCAATGACAAGCCAATAGCGTACGCATCCAGGACTCTGAACTCGAGCGAAACTAACTATAGTACAATCGAGAAGGAATTGCTAGCTATAGTTTGGGCTACCAAGTACTTCCGACCGTACCTATTCGGGAGGAAATTCAAAATAGTGACGGACCATAGACCCCTTCAATGGGTAATGAGCCTTAAAGAACCCGGCTCTAGACTTACGCGTTGGAGACTAAAATTGAGCGAGTATAACTTCACCACCATTTACAAGCAAGGCAAACAGAACACCAATGCAGACGCTTTATCTCGCATTGAAATTCATAATGAAGACACTAACTCCATCGTAGTTAATGTATCAGAGAAACCTCCTTCAGAAGTAGGCTCTGAAACCTTAACAGCCCCTACGAATAACTACGAAACATCGCCCCAGCAAAGTAACTCAGAAACTGAAACCATTCATACCAGTAATGAAATGCCAATCCTAGAAGTCCCGATTACCGACGACCCTCTAAATAGATTCAATAGACAAATATGCTTTGTATTAGTAGGTGACATTAAGAAACGACCGACAGTGACGAAACCCTTTGAGACTCATACTCGAACAACTATACAACTTTCTGAATCCAACTTGGCTCATGACGTAGTTAACGCCATAAAGGAATTTGTCAATCCTAAAGTTAAAACAGGTATTATCATTCATCCCCCTCTCGCGATGTATAAGATTATCCCCATCATACAAGAAAATTTCAAGAGTTCTTCCATGAATCTCGTCCTCACCAAAATCGAAATAGAAAACGTTAAGGAATACTTACGTCAGCAAGAGATCATAAAAAAATATCATGAAGGCAAGACAAACCACCGAGGAATAACCGAGTGTTATTTAGCCTTGTCTTCCAAGTACTATTGGCCCAAGATGAAAGAATGTATAGCAAAGTACATTAACGAATGTAGCATTTGCGGGCAGGCTAAGTACGACCGAAATCCGATCAAACAACGATTTTCGATCGTTCCACCCCCAACAAAGCCATTTCAAACAGTCCACCTTGATCTTTTCACTGCCCAAAACGAAAAATATCTTACCATAGTAGATGCTTTCTCAAAATACGCACAGGCGTACCACCTCAGAGATAGCACTGCCTTAAGTGTCGTACAGGCGCTCCTTGTATTCTGTACGCACCACGGCGTCCCGTTCACTATCGTCACGGACGGAGGCCCTGAGTTCACAAACCAATTGTTCTCCGAGTTTGCACGAATCCATAAGATTCAACACCATAAAATACTAGCACATTCCCCAAATGACAATGGCATAGTAGAAAGATTTCATTCTACTATACTTGAACATCTAAGGATATTGAAACTCGAGAAACGCAATGAACCCGCAGTAAACCTCATGCCTTATGCCATTCTAGCTTACAACAGTTCCATCCACAGTTTTACGAAATGTAGACCCCTCGACTTAATAACGGGACATTTTGATCCGCGTGACCCCATAGACATCGACTTAACCGAACATCTATACCAACAATATTCCCAAGACCATAGGACCCAAATGACTCAAGTGTACGACCTTATCAATCAGACTTCTTTACACGACAGGACTCAATTGACTGAGAATCGGAATAAGGATAGAGAACCTGAAAAGGATTACTCCCCTGACCAACAAGTGTTCATTCGCAACCCTATAGCAGCCCGACAGAAATTAGCCCCACGCTATACTCAGGACACTGTTTTAGCAGATCTTCCCATACATATTTATACCAAGAAGAAACGTGGTCCGGTAGCTAAATCACGCCTTAAGCGAAGCCCTAAAGTCCCCACATTGTTGCAGGATACTACTATGGCTGACGTTGACGCACCAGACACTGGGACAAGAAATGACGCTTGACTCTCTTGACACTGGACCCGGACTACTCCCTTTCAAGTTAGGAACTGCAAAAATTGTGTCACACTACCATTCCTTCCTAAGTCATATCGATCTAGAAAACATCCGAGTTCAAATAGAATCAGTAAAGTCACAGACAGACGAATTAAGACCTTCATTGAATAATAAGACACTTTCCCTATTTGACCCTCACTTAGAACATCTTAGTAAGAAAATTAAATCAATTACGGACAAACTTAGTATATTTGAATCAGTCCGTAGCAAGAGAGGTCTCATTAACGGATTAGGTTCTATAATAAAAAGCATATCCGGTAACCTAGATTACACCGACGCATTAAAATATGAACATGCCATTAATATCTTGCGCAACAACGAAAAGAAATTGGAACTAGAACTTAATAATCACGTTAGTCTTAATAAGCAATTTATTTCTCAGAGCTCTCAGCTAATAAGCAATATAGTCGCAAATCAAGACAAAATGAGTAAAGCACTTAATGCTATTCTAGATAGCGATGCTAAGTACACGGACATGGTTAAATATGCCCACCTGGCACAACACTTATTAATACTAGGAGATAATTTAGAAGATTTATGCGAAGAGTTACAAAATTTAGAGAACGCATTAGCTTTTATTCGTGCATCGAGCACTCCTTATTCTATAGCTAGTATAGGTAATGTTAGGGATATGTTAGACAAGCTAAGGATTTTATACTCAAGTAATGAAATCCTTGATATAGAAATTAGGAACTTTTATGAAATAATTAGATTAGGATATTTCTACTTAGATAAAGAAATAGTGGTAGTTATTAAGGTACCGATTGTCATTCCTTCAACCTTTGACTTTTATAAGTTATCCCTTGCTCCCAATAGAGACTATCAAATCCTTATACCACCCTCACCTTATGTAGCGCTCTCTAGCCAAGACACTAGGTACATAGAGACAGAATGTCCGAAGCTAAACTCTCTGTATCTATGTGA
Organism: Hypomecis atomaria; assembly: GCA_964007245.1. Taxonomy (NCBI): domain Eukaryota; kingdom Metazoa; phylum Arthropoda; class Insecta; order Lepidoptera; family Geometridae; genus Hypomecis; species Hypomecis atomaria. Next base: position 4,620,092 of record OZ023308.1, on the reverse strand, counting down.
AGCGAAACCCAGTCTCGTGGTCAAGAACGAGACAGACTGCGTGCAACACCTAATCAAGCACCAGGAACTCCAGCCAACCTGCAAGATGACATCCGTGACCCTGACACATGAAGCCCTAGAAACACTGGATGACAAACATTACACCATAAACTTCCCCACTCCGACCAAAGTCAAGATATCCTGTGGACAAGAACAATATAGGACTCTACAAGGAAGCTATTTGGTCGTCATTCCACTCAGCAATTTGAAGACGCCATCATTCACCATCTCCAACACAAATGACCGCATCAAAGGTCACGTTATAAGAATATTGGAAATACCAAGACACAACGACTCCGGCCTTGAAGATTATCCAAAGCTCACCCTCAACTCACTGAGCTTAGAGAAACTCCACACACTGAACAAAGACGTATTAGCCCAGTCTCCAACTCATCTGGACGACGTCACCGATCCTGCCATATATCACACCACGATACCGATATATCTATTAGCATCCTTGGCAGTAGGAGCATTCATCCTGTCAAAATTATATCGCCGGCTACTCAAAAGAAGTAAAGAAGCTACAGAGACCGACAACAGCATTCCAGCACGAACATATGCAGTCCCAGAACTCCGCAATGTCAACCCAAGTCAGATAAGGGTTGACCCAGGATGCTTCCCAGCGACCATCTCGACCCGGCTCTGCGATAGTCGCCGTTCAACGGGGGGAGGTGTTACACATGCACAACCTTAGTGCATTGCTGATTCGGCATCGACCTCGATACACAATGCGCGCGGCCCAGCGACACGTGTGCCACCGCAGCGGAATACCATTGCGCAAGCGCGGCAACCGAGGCTACGTGCGACGCCCGACATCAGACACCGACACACTTTGCTTCCATCATTCTTCGATGAAGTAAACCTTTTTACTTTAAGTTTTAACTTGTAATAATTAGTTAATAAATTAATTTTTAAATTACATTTTGTATTTTTTTGGATCCTTCGGCTGTAGCCTTTGTAATTCTCTTGAGTGTCAGGTCTCGTATCGAAGTCTATTTTGCAGTCGTAATTGAGTCCAAATAGTCCCAAAGACTCCCAGAGCGGCGCTTCGGTAGCCGAAATCCAAATCCGAGCTCTCTAACCTAACCTATTGTAGATAATACAATAAATAATAATCATTTCAATGTTGAAGTCGTACATGACTCCGAGAGTCTCACGGACTCCCAGAGCGGCGCGTACACGCATCGATAGCCAAAACCCACGTCCGAGCTCTCAAACCTAATCTATCCATATATACTAATACTATAAATACGAAAGTGTGTTTGTCGGTTTTTTAGATTGTTACACTTTCACGTTGCACCAGTGGAACGGATTGATGTGATTTTGGCATAGATATAATAATAATAATATACCTAATTAAAAAACCCCCGACACAAAAATAATTGTCAACAAACTTTCAATTGACAACCATTTTGGGCACATTTGTAGAATTTTGGTTCTTCCATTCCCACTTTAACCCTAAGAGTTATGGTGGGTAAAAAGTGGCTCACGGCTCAATCGATTTTTATAAAACATAGCTAAGAACACTCTCGATTAAGTCTCCTTTCATCCAAAAAAAACTAAACTGAAATCGATTCAGTGGTTCGGGCGCTATGATGCCACAGACAGACAGACAGACAGACACACAAACAGACACGTCAAACTTATAACACCCCTCTTTTTCGTCGGGGGTTAAAAATCGGCCAAGTGCGAGGCAGACTCGCGCACGAAGGGTTTCGTACCATGTTGGAGCCCCCTTAGCCCCATTCTTCTTGCCATTATGAATAGCGAGCAAAAAAACTCCCGAAAATCACGTTTGTTGTATGGGAGCCCCCCTTAAACATTCGTTTTATTCAGTTTTTAGTATTTTGTTATTACAGCGGCAACAGAAATACATCATCTGTGAAAATTTCAGCTGTTCATTAGATACAGCCTGGTGACAGACGGCCAGAAGGACAGACGGAACTACGGAGTCGTGAGTAATGGGACCTGTTTTTAACCTTTGGGTCCGAAACCCTAAAAAGGTCGGAGAGTGATTTAGGGTATTTTTTATCTCGGTAAAATCTGATTCTGATTCAAAATAAAAGGTTCCTATGGGAAAGCACCAAAATCAAATTATCAAAGCTAGTAATACAGTAAATACTTACTTCATCCCTTTTTTAGTAACAGGTCTCGTATCATAGTCTATTTTGAAGTCGTACTTGAGTCCAAAGAGTCTCATGGACTCCCAAAGTGGCGCGTACACGCTTCGATAGCCGAAACCCACGTCCACGCTCTCTGATCTACCGCTTGTGCCTGAAAATAGGGTAGTTGACTGGTATTGAATTAATTACCTAGATGATTTTATCGTGTTTCACACACTAGGTTTATAGAAATGTTATTTTTGTGATAAACATTTCAAAAATTGCCGCGCTCGCAGGTTTTGAGCCTGCATCCCTCTGGGATTCCGGCCCAGATGCTTTGTCCAATTAAGCTAGAACGCTGTACTACGAACCCGCCAAATTAGTGAAGTGTTTATCATTTTACTACCGACTTTTGCAGTGTTGGTATTGAATTAATTTAAAGTATTAGGATTAGTGAATTTTGCAATTAATTATGATTCTTAAGCTGAAAAAATAATTAAAATCCGGTAATATCATATCAACAATTTTCCGGTAATATCATATGAACAGATTTCTTTGCGATTTCAGGTTTGGATCCATGATATGGTTTTTTGGTCATTTTGATTTCGTAGAATACCAACTGAAAAAACATGCCCTGAGCATTCATGCTCGCCATCGAAGGCTCCTTCTTGCGGCGGAGTCGTGTGTCAGTTCGTTCCTCAAATATAGTCGAGGAGAGCGATGGCCGGCAAATGCGTCACACTCGTGATCGGGTGCTGCATGCGGGTCGCCGGTTTGCTCGCGGCATTCACGCAATGCACTGAAACTACTAACTTAGACTAAGATTTAAACTAACCCATCTCTATTGTACAGTCGCATTCTTTCAATTGTAACTTAGTTAACAAAGGGCACAGACCCTGGAGTCTGTGAATCATTAATTTAAATAAATAAAAAATAGTAAGAAAATCTAACCTGGCAGTATCATATCAACAACGAACTCGGCCTGTGCGTCCGTCATCTCTGGGAACCTCATCACCAGCTGCGAGTCGTCTTTGACAAACCCCGTAGTGGCGTTGAGGCAGCGGGTCTTGAAGATCATCGACACAGAGCCGTCTGACGGAGCCTCTATGGCGTTTTCTTGTTTGATGACACTAGATACACAACAGAATAGCTGTTTATTAATTTTTAACACTTTGCCAGCCTGTCATTTTAAATTCCGTATCCACCAGTGCGCCGGCCATTTTCGTCATTATGGTAAATTCTATAGAAAAGTAACTATAGCAATGCATTTAATTCTTTTTGCATAATATAATGGAGTAACATATATATTTTAATTATGATAAACAAACAATATTCATGTCTTATTTATTTAAAACAATTTAATCAAAAAGGCACCTTTTACCAAAATACGCCGATTTCGATAATATTTGGCAAGATAAACTCTAAGGAGACAGTATAAACCAAACGGTCAAGACCGAGTCAAAATAGAGGCTTATGAAGATGCAGTTAAAGAGATGTGTGGGAAGGTCTACTGTTCAGAGTACTACTAGTATAATCCGCGTCACACTAGTCGGCGGATGAGAAGTTAGCCGCAAATGCCGCAATTATTGCACACGTGTGCACAATGCCGACGCAAGCGGCGAAGTGATGAGCACGGGCGTAGAGAGCGCGCGGGAGGCATGAGGTTGGCGGGTGGGTGTGACCCGACGCGAGTCTCTATGGCTCCCGCGCATACCTATATTTTGCTTTTTGCGCCTAACTTCCCATCCGCCGACTTGTGTGACGCGGATTATACATTTTTGTTCATTAGTGCAGTTCTTGACCAAAATACACAAAAGATTTGAACTAAAATAAAGATTATAGGAAAAAAAACACATTTTAATCAAGATTTGTATTGTTACCTGGGTTTCCTCAATGGTGCTGGTGCTTTGAATATATCTGATTGGGTCTTCTTATACATGAGGACGCTGTAAAAGAGCAGAAGAAAATATAATTAGTATTAATTCTGTAATGTTACAGATTAGTGTACATTGAATTAATACTAAATAATGAGCAGTAAGCTTCAAAAGGATGCAGTTGGTAAGGGACATCGGTGAATGGCATAAACTCTCTTTGTTTCATACATTTTGTCGATTCTATGTTTTTTTTTTTTTTTTTAATTCTATATAGGTTTGCGTTTGACTACATACTGCCTGATGTTGAGCAGATATGCGGTCTAGGATGTAGCACGCTTACCTAGAAGATACCTATTTACTCGGGATTTGAAGACACCCACGTCGTACTTTAGCGGGAAGACAGACCCAGGCAAAGCGTTCCACATTCTGGCTGTTCGTATGAGGAATGAGGACTCGAAACGCTTGGTTCTAACGCGCGGAATGTCCACCATAAAAGGGTGGCGCTTTGGTCGCGTCTGTCTAGCCGTACGATAGAAGAAAGGGGCAGGTGGGACCAGATTGTGCAACTCCTGAGCTCACTCTCTGAAGTGTATCCGATAAAAAGCCGACAAACACGCCACCTTACGTCGATGCTCAAGACTTTGCAGCTGCGACTTAGACAAGGTGTCGTTGTCAATCAGCCTCCTGGCTCGCCTCTCAATCGACTCCAGAGCCTCCAGTTGATATTTTGATATAATGTTCTGATTTTGTATAGGATAACTGATTTTTTCACGAGTTCCAGACTAGGCCAAAGTAAAATTTGTTCATCATAATCTGAATCATTCCTTTTCAGCTTTATCCTATATCCTATGCAAATAACCTTGTATAAGTTATGTCCTCTAAAACTATCAATATTTGAGTTCCATATAAAGTTTCAAGAAAAAAGTGTTTACACTAAGGCAGGACAAGGGCAATATGTATAATACAATTCAAACTTAAAGGTGTATTGGAACACAAAGCAAGTCACTATAAAATGTATGGATTAGTTGGGGTTCTGCGCAGCTTGTAGTGTACTTTACAGACACCAAAGTTTGACGCAACTTCTACAATATCATAAACTATACTTACTTTGAGCCAAGCTTTCCATCGCTGATCTCATGTGTGAGCTTATCTGACATAGTTTTCATAGCAGCAGCTACCTTTTCTGCCTTCACTTTGACATTATTACTGTACTCATCAGCAAGCAAGAAGTCTGCATTCTTTTCAGTAAGCTTTACAAGTGCTTCTTTAAGTTCTTCCGAGATACCGGGGAAAGATATGGTCTTCTTGTCACTCTCAAGGAATGTGCATATTCTTTTTAGATAGTAGGGTAAGGCGTTCATACCAATGAGAGGGGCTGTAGCAGTGGCCATGGTATGGAATACTTTCTGAACTTTCGCGCCAGTTTTGTATTTGGAAGACAGGAACCCACGGAGTTTTACAGGAGACTATGCAGAGCCGCGCACTGAACTAATTGAAACAATAATATTGACACGCGCCTCTGAAGAGGAAACTACCGTGTTTTTTATTAATTGTTTAGCAAGTCTTTAATTTTCAGTGTAACAGATCCAAGTTGTAAAGAAATGAAACAAGAGCCGCTACAAGTAGGCTAAGCCTTCGATACAGTACTCTTTGCTTCGAGTTTTATGATTTTATTGCGAAATTGCGAAAAATCTGAAAAACTAAATCCCCACAAAACGGCAAAATTCGTACTTTTTAGGGATAAGACATTTCACTATACGTAGTATCTATAGTAGTTTGTGATTTCACTTCACATTTTCATAAAATAATAATAACTGAAACATAAATCGATGTTAAATCGATTTTTTTAAAATAGTTAAATAGCGATGGTTTTAAAATTATTAAAGCATTATTATTTTAGCATAAATAGGAGGATTTATTTGACCAAAGCGAAGCGAAAGTATCTGCTTCAAATTGACGATTTTTGATCTGTTATTTTGAATTGATTAATTGAACATAAGGTGCGAACTAAAAATTCGATCGGATGTCGCATTCCTACTTTAATGACAGTGACATTTCGACTGTTTATGAATCAGTAAACAGTAAACGTCAAAGTCAAAGTTGAAACTTGGTTTTGCAAAAAAAATGTTTGTTTTGTTTTTGCATGGAATAAATTTTTAAAATTCACTATTTTGAGGAAACATTTTAGAAAATTAATTGAAAGCTTTTCACTTCCATTCAGAAAATTCAAAATGTCTTTTGACGTTAAGTGGAACATAGAAAAATACCGGGACGAACATGAAAGCGATGAACATTGGGAATTGCGAAAAGCTTTCATGGTGAAGTGGAAAAACAATTTCCCTGAAGAGAGATTGGTTTGTCTCGCGCGTGTGTTCTCCAATATTGAGCTGATGGGATGTAGATACCCTGCGGAAGTCATGATAGAAGTTGCAGCGCTCTCCAAGGAGGTAAACATAACCTAAAAAGTTGTCAACTTTGTGTTTATTTCGTTTTTTCTATGAGTTTCTGAGCCTAAAATTGACGCTACCGCTTATGTCGCATGTTATTGAGACAAGTAAGATCGTATAGGCCGTTTGGCTGGACCTGGTGACAGAGCTTTTCAGTAATTTGAATTTTTAAGTGTCATCCGAGCCAAGGTAGCATTCTGTTGTAAATTATATCCGCGGTCACCCATCTGAAGACAAATCGTGTTGAACTTTGCTTAACTTCGAAGAATGCTAACAGACACATAATCAAACTACACCATGAGCTCTACTTTATTATTCACATTATATGTAAATAGCACACTTTTGAATAATTGCTACTTAAATTACAGGTAGCCCATTCATATCGCTCCCAAAAAAAGACGAAGCTCCAAAGGACTTTTGTGTCAGCCTCAGACGCTGCCGAAGACAGAGCTCGAGGCCTCAAACGCGTAGGCGGCATCATCAAAGAGGCCCCGCCACCAAAATCAACTCACATAAACTTCGTCAAACAAGGAGAGAGTGTACCCGTAGAAAACACAGTAGATCTATCACAAGATTCTGATAATGATAACGAAATTGTAGACCCTAACGACGTAGAAATAGAGTCTGAAGCTAAATCAAAAGATGATACTACGTCAAGGTTTAAGGATCCAAGTATATATCTGAATGAGTTGTTGCAGATGCACTGCATAGATGTTAGGAGATTTAGAGATAATATGTTTAATACATTCTTTGGAAGGCTGGTACTGTTAGTACGGCCGTGGACGAGTAAATTAGGTAACATTCAAGGTATGTAAAAGTCACTGTATAACACTTAATATTTTTATAATACCTTTATAAAGCTGTGGTGGTCTGGTGGTAATGACACTGGCCTTACAATCATGAGGTTGTGGGTTTAAATCCCTGTCCCATACGAATTTCACACCAGTGGCTTTTTGGTGAAGGAAAACATTGTGAGGCAACCTGCATACGTCCCTAAAAGGACTTCGATGGCATGTGTGAATCCACCAACCCGACTGAGCCAGGGTGGTGGATATGGCCCAATCACCCTTCTTGGGTAGGCATATGTCCTGCAGTGGACTATTAAAAAGGCTAGTACAGGACCTTTAAAAGGTACTAAGAGTTAGGTATATTTTTACTGACTTCCAACAAGAAGTTCCTAATGTTTGTCTGTATGTATTTTTTTGTGTATGTTTATCGATTGTTTCGCCAATTGTGAACTAATTAAAAAAAAAATTGTTCGTAAAGTATACTTCCGTGGTGGTCCCATTTAAATTTTATCGAAGTCGGTTGAGCCGCTTATAAAAAGTCAACAATAATGCGAACAATTCGAGCAAAATATTCGAATTATGTACACAATGGAAGGCGGTATTGCTATTTTTTGTGAAAAATAATTGTTACTTATGAATTGCATGTTGGTAGGCTTTGGAATACATATATCTAATGTTGTATTGTTACTTTTCAGCCAGTTGTCAAGCCTGCCATATACCACTACAAAGCATGTATGAGAACAACACATTCAGTATACTAGTGAACCACAGGGTGCTGGCAGAAGGCAGGGGGGACAGCAAGCCCGTAGCCAGGCAAGCGGCCGAGGGACTTGCTTGGGATGTAAGCAAGTCATGCTTTTAATAACACGGTGTATCCTCTTTTCTCCCCTTGGCACTTGATTTGTGTCATCTGGTCCAGTAAATATTTAAGTAACTTTTTAACAGTAACTTTTTTCCCATGTGGCCCGGCGCCGGGCCAAGTCACCGGGCCAGATGTGATACACTCGGATAGCCTGCACACCAAAATTCAAAATGATTGAACCAGCGAAAGCAAAGATCTCCGTTACACCATGGCGATTTGCTTTCGTCAGTCCAGTTGTTGTCTGATGTTGGTTTTCGTCTACAGGTCGCATTTTTCAACCAATCTCGACGAAACTTGATACATTGGTTCTATACATGTATTAGTAGATTTTTTTATCGTCGTCGATTTTTGATTGGGGTAGGGTATTTCCCCCAAAAAGGGGGGAAATTTGTATGAAACTATTTTGATAATATTTGGTAAGATTGTTTAGTATCTAAATCGTAACAAGATTTGCGAGTACGAACCAAATCGGTCAAAAGCGAGACGAGATAACATATGAAGATTCAGTCAAAGAGATGTTTGACGAGATCTACTGTTCGGAGAACTACTAGTTTATATAATAAATAAAAATAAAATAAAAGCCTTTATTGTTGTACTTATGAATATTACAAGGTAAATGATTATGCCTATAATTTAAAACTAATTTAACTTAACTGTTACACTATTCATTAAACTTAACTTACTAAAACTTAAATAAATAGTACAATTAACCATTCATATCGGCAAACGTTTTTTTTTTTTTTTTTGTTTATTATATTACAAGGTAAATGATTATGCCTATAATTTAAAACTAATTTAACTTAACTGTTACACTATTCATTAAACTTAACTTACTAAAACTTAAATAAATAGTACAATTAACCATTCATATCGGCAAACGTTTTTTTTTTTTTTTTGTTTATTATATTACAAGGTAAATGATTATGCCTATAATTTAAAACTAATTTAACTTAACTGTTACACTATTCATTAAACTTAACTTACTAAAACTTAAATAAATAGTACAATTAACCATTCATATCAGCAAACGTTTTTTTTTTTTTTTTTTTGTTTATTATATTACAAGGTAAATGATTATGCCTATAATTTAAAACTAATTTAACTTAACTGTTACACTATTCATTAAACTTAACTTACTAAAACTTAAATAAATAGTACAATTAACCATTCATATCAGCAAACGTTTTTTTTTTTTTTTTTGTTTATTATATTACAAGGTAAATGATTATGCCTATAATTTAAAACTAATTTAACTTAACTGTTACACTATTCATTAAACTTAACTTACTAAAACTTAAATAAATAGTACAATTAACCATTCATATCGGCAAACGGTTTTTTTTTTTTTTTTTTATTATCCTATTCGTGTACAACTTGTCTTCCGACAAAGGCCTCCTCCAAGGATTTCCATTCTTCTCTGTCCTTTCCCACACGTGTCCACGTTGGGCCCGCTATATTTTTGATGTCGTCTTCCCACCTCTTGATTTGTCTACCTCTTTTTCTTTTACTATCCAGTGGACACCATTCAGTTATTACTCTTGTCCATTTTTCTTTCTTTTCTCTTAGCATATGTCCTGTCCATCTCCATTTTAGCTGTTTAAATATTGTGTAGGCATTTTTGAATTTCGTCTTACTTTTTATATCTATAAGTTTTTCTCTGTCATTTCTTTTTATTCCTATTGTACTTCTTTCTATTCCATTTTGACAAATTTTAATTTTGTTTGACAATTGTTCTGTCAGTGCCCAAGTTTGACAACCGTACAGTAAACATGGCATAATACATGTATTATATATCTTCCTTTTTTCTTTCATTGGCATTTCTGTGTTCTTCATTACTTCACTAAGTGACCAATATCGCTTCCAGGTATTAGTTATTCTCCTTTCAATTTCTTTTTTCATACAGTCTTCGGTAGATATTAGCTGTCCCAAGTATACATATTCATTTACATAATCTATTTGCTCATTATTTACTTCTATAATCGCTGTTTGTGAAGAGTTTGTCATGATTTTGGTTTTAGATAAATTCATGGATAACCCAGCCTTGTCACTTTCATCTGCTAGTTGTTGTAACATTATTTTTAATGATTCTGCACTATCTGAAAACAAAATTAGGTCGTCGGCAAAGCGTAAATGGCTGAGTTTTTCTCCGTTTATGTTTAGCCCCTTATTCGTCCAATCAAGTCTCCTGAAGATAATTTCCAAAACGTCTGTGAATATCTTGGGTGAGATAGGGTCTCCCTGGCGTACACCTCTCATAACAGAAAATTCTTCACCTGTGTTTTCTAACTTGACTTGCGCAGTACTCTTGGTGTATACATTTTGGAGTATTCGTATGAACTTTGTTTGTACACCCTGTGTCTTCAGTGCATCCCAAATAAATCCGTGTTCTAGTGTGTCAAATGCTTTTTTGAAATCGACAAACCCTAGGTAGTATATCTTGTTATATTCTTTATACTTCTGTAGCAATTGTCTTAGAGTGTGGATATGATCAATGGTGGAAAATTTTTGACGGAACCCAGCTTGATCTTTGGGTTGATTTTCTTCAAGAGTGTTTGAAATTCTTGACAATATAATTTTTGAAAAAACCTTATAAATATTAGACATTAAGCTAATGGGCCTATAATTTGTTATATTTCCTTTATCGCCTTTTTTGTGGAGTAATATAATTGTCGATTTAGTCCAGTCCTCTGGAATCTCTTCTGTATTTATAATTTCGTTAAATATATTTGTTAACTTTGGAGCAATAACTGGTAATGTAAGCTTTAGTAGTTCATTCGTTACGCGGTCTGATCCAGGCGCCTTATCATTTTTTTGTGTTCTAATTGCTTTTATTGTCTCTTCAATTAATATTACAGGTATTTCCTCTTCATTGGTTGGTGTCTCATATTCTTTTGCATGTGGTCTCAAATTTTTGCTTTGGTATAAATTTCGGTAGAATTCAGTAGCAGTTTTTAGTATCTCAGACCTCTTCTCTGTAGTTTTGCTATCTTTCTTTTTTAAACTTAATATCCAATCCTTTTTGCAATTTAGTTCTTTCAAGGCCTTTTTTATGCCTCCTGTTTTTTGGATAAAATTTTTCATTGTGTTAAATCGTTTCGTCTTCCTTTCTTTCCGTAGTTGTTCACTAATCAGTTTGCTTATTTCTGTGATTTTTTGGCGGTTATCTTTAGTTTTCTTTTCTTGTAGTAGTTCCTTACGTTTTTGTAGTAGTTGTTTACTTTTGAGTGAGATCTTTTTCTTGTTGTTTGTGTTTGTTTTTCTAGTTACGGTTGTTAATTGGTGTAATAATTTGCTATATTTATCCTGTAGTGGAATACATTCTTTGTAGTCCAATGACTTTTGAAGGTTGTTAAGCAGTAATTCTGTCTCACCTGTGTATTGAATAGCTGCGTATTTATTATGAAATGGCCTTGTTTTCTTAGGGCGTGTTCTTGTCATTGCGGCTCGAACCATTCTATGGTCGGTGTTAAAATTTAAGTTTTTAATTACCGATACATCTCTGAAAACCTTTCTATTGTTTGATGTTATAAAATCAATTTCGTTCTTATAAAGACCGTTAGGTGAAATCCATGTCCATTTATTTGTTAGTTTCTTCTTATAAAAGCTGTTGAGGATACTTAGTCTGTTTTCTAAAGAGAAGTTTATCAGCCTTGTGCCATTTTTGCTCCTAGTTCCGAATCCATGACTTCCTATTACATCTTCTTCTCCGTTAGTTTGCGTACCAATTTGGCCATTAAAATCTCCCATTAATATAATGTTTTTATGTGCAGTTTCGATAGTATACTGGAGGTCTTCGTAAAATTTTTCTATTTTTATAATGTCTTCCTTTTTGTCTGACTCCGTTGGTGAATATGCCTGGATAATGGACCACTGTTCTTCTTTTTCTCTGTTTAGTTTAATGTTCAAAATTGCAATACGTTCAGAAATTCCCTTCAGTTCTTCTATGTTGTTTACAAGATTTCTTTTGACCATGAATCCGACGCCATACAGCCCTGGCGTTTCCCCTTTATAATGGAGTACAAAATTTCCATGATCTTCTATTTGTTCCCCGAATCTTCTCATCTCACTGATCCCAATAATATCCCAATTTATTTCTTCTATTGCTATTTCAAATTTTTGAAGTTTTTCAGGGGTTCTAAGAGATCGACAGTTGATTGTTGCTATATAAATGTCGTTTGTTTTGTTCTTAGTGTGAGTGACGTTATATACCTTTGGAGGGTCGCGGTCGTTTTCCCCCACGAGGACCAATCGGCTTGGGGGAGGGTGATATGTTGTTGTATTGTTCGTTGTATTATAGTATTTTGTTTTCCGTTTACCGATATTCAATTGCTATTGTTTGTTGTTCTAGTTTATATAGTTTCGCATAAATTGTGAATCTTTTAAAGTACAGCACAATTTAGTAATTACTGTTTTGAAGTTATTGGTACTTAAATTAAATAGGAAGGTAGTAAAAAAAATTATATCGTGGCAATGTCATGTAGCTGATCATTTATGATCTAAGCCCATTAATGATCAGCTACATGACATAAAAATATGATCAAAGAGCTACATCATAGAAGTATGAACTTGATAGGTAACAACAAACTAAGGTTCTGTACTCTTTCTGTTCCCTTCGTTCAACTTTGAAAAAGCTTATGAGGTTCGCTAGATGGCGCAAAAATAAAACATGTTCCGAATGTTCAAGGTCATTGGCCAGTCTTAAAGTCTTAAGGCTTGCGATAAATAAACATTACACAGATTTACATAATGTCATCGTCATCATCCGCAGCCTTCTCTATCCCACTGATGGGTATAGGCCTCTCTCATACACACATAATTACAAGACAAGACAAAAACTCTTTATTTACAACCACAATTTAAAAAAAAAAATTATTTTCACATATACGACATTATTTACCCAGGTAAAAAAAAAATTATTAATCCGTCAGTTAGATTTTCAAATAATGTTGGACACGTATGTTTTCTTTTGCCAATCAAACACCAAATGACAAATATAAACCTTGTCAAAGTTTGGGAGTGGGGGTCGTGACGTCACTCTTACAGATACATTTGTATGGCTCTTGTGACGTCACGCGTAACTTTGACGGGCTATATCTTCATCAATTTATGTTTAATGGACAAAAGAAAAAATACGTGTCTAATATTTTTTGATACTCGTAGTCTATCTGACAGACTAATTATATTTTCTTAGTCATCATGCCTTTTGTATACCATGAGAAAATTTTCTTGGGGCATATTCTCCTCTGAAATAGAGCTTAGCCTAGTACTTATTGTTGTAGTAATCTTTTGTCTGTGTTTTTCTATATTCTATAGCATCCTCTGCACAGAGTTCTATTGGGGCTATGAGTAGGTGTTTGACAAAACCAGCTGTAATCCGTTATTTTTACAGAGATGCAGTCTAGGGTGTAGCACACTTAGTTACCTGTTTTATTCCTGATTTAAAGACTTCTCGACAAAAATGACAAGTAGTCCAGTTAGGTAGGTCCGACTTCAAGAACCAAAGGCCAACCAAAGAGACCGATGGGTCGAAAAGTTCCAGGTATCGGCAAGCGCAGCGTAGAACGTCCACCCACAAGGTGGACGGACGACGGAAGACAGCGGGATCGCGCTGGATGCAAGCTGCTTCCAACCAGTCTTATTAGAGATCCATAGATGAGGTCTATGTCCAGCAGCGGACGTCCTATAACTGATGGATGATACAAAAAAATACAAAAATAAAGACAGTCTCCAAAAAAAACCGTTTTCCTGTATCCAGATATTAATTTATTTCCTTACTAGCGACCCGCCCCGGCTTTGCACAGGTGTATTATACATAATAAACCTTCCTCTTGAAACACTCTATTTATTTAAAAAAAACCGCATCAAAATCCGTTGCGTTGTTTTAAAGATATGAGCATACATGTGGACAGACAGCGGCAAGCGACTTTGTTTTATACTATGTAGTGATTGTATACCATGAGAAAATTTTCTTAAGGCGTATCCTCCGCTGAAATAGAGCTTAGCCTAGTACTATTGTTGTAGTAGGTAACCTTTTGTCTGTGTGTTTTTCTATGTTCTATAGCATCCTCTGCACAGAGTTCTATTGGGGCTATGACTGATGACCTATGGGGTCGAAAAGTTCTCGAGCAGAGACCACGTACCGGCAAGCACAGCGTATTACGTCCACCTACAAGGTGGACGGATGACCTCAATAAGACCGCAGGATCGCGCTGGATGCAAGCTGCTTCCAACCGGTCTTATTGGAGATCAATAGATGAGGCCTATGTCCAGCAGTGGACGTCCTATGGCTGGTGGACAAAAAAAACCGCTTTCCTGTGTCTTGGCGTTTACGCACTCCAGACTAAGATAAAAATTAACCTGGTTAAGTCTATGTTACCTGTTTAGGGCATCCGTCAGGCGAAAAAACCACCTAGCCAAAAATTAATCTGCCCCGTTCACGCACTCCCACCGGTATAATTTTTCTCCTGACTAGGCTAAGTTTTATCGAGGCTTTTAGGTAGATACATTTTATCTTGTCTTTGATTGGTCAGCTAGTTGTCATCGACAGTTTGACAGATGTGATTGGTCTAGAGCTATGACGCCGTTCACGGATGCCCCTCAGAATATTTTTTATCCAGCATAAAAATTATCTGGAGTGCGCACCCCAGAAATTAATTAATTTCCTTATTTCCACAGAGAATAAAGACCCAAGTGATCAGCGTGTTGATCAAGGAGCAGTTTATAGCGCAGGGCGACGCTCGTATTGGTGTCGACGACGTTTCGGAAAAAAGGCGAACCGAAGACACTTTTGGGACGCCCATAGAAAGCAGCGTCGCTAGCAAGTCAGTAGCTTTTGGTTTAGTATTTATAAACCGAAAAAACATACGGCAGTTTCAAAGTATACAATGAAAAATGTTCACTAATTTTGTTTATTAGCAATCCATATTCTCTGTAAAAAATAAAAAATACTAGTGAAAAAATTACTTCGATACGTCAATTAGTTTCCGATTTAGAAGTACAGTAGAACTCCAATTATCCGAATTAATGGGGACCGGGACCCATTCGGATAATCAAATATTCTGATAATCGGAGTTTTTTTACAATGACAGGTGCGCCGTGACTGCAATGCGCCGGAACTGGAGTGGGGACTCATACCACGTGTTGTGCCTACACTGACTTCGCGGAGGGAAGGACAATAGTGAGCGAACGCGCAAACACTGGCTTCGCGGGGGGAAGAATAATAGCGCACTTAGACTTTTTTTGGACAATTTTTTTTCTGAAAGTGATTCGGATAATCGGCGATTCGGATAGTCGGAGTTCGGATAATTGGAGTTCTACTGTAAAACAAGTTGTAAACGCCCAGTGACGGTGTGACGTCACACCACAACACGCGCAAGCTATTACACCTACTACAGCGCTTTGAATGCGTATAAAATCAAAACTACTTGGTATTTTTGACTACGACAAAAACTAGTGTATTTGTATACATACAGGCTTTACTGAGACACCATTTCAAGGGATTTGGCATACCTAGTA
Organism: Hypomecis atomaria; assembly: GCA_964007245.1. Classification (NCBI taxonomy): domain Eukaryota; kingdom Metazoa; phylum Arthropoda; class Insecta; order Lepidoptera; family Geometridae; genus Hypomecis; species Hypomecis atomaria. Next base: position 4,604,465 of record OZ023308.1, on the reverse strand, counting down.
ACATTCTTCATTTCAAAGTGGAGTTACGTCAGCCCACATTTTTTTGAACACAACACTGGTGCTAGTTCACATTTTCCGAATAATAATAAACTAGAAACTATAACTACCGTTCCAGGCTGTTTCACTCAGAGAGACATGTTCCCATGTTTCAGAATGATGCAAATGATGGGGTGGAAGGGGGGCGGGCTGGGTGTGGACGCGCAAGGCATCGCCGAGCCCATCAAGCCACATCTACAAATGGTAAGCTGGAGTTTTTTGGCGGGAACGAGGCAAAATCATGTCACCTCATTGAATCATTTTATTAAACTTGTGTTTTCATCACTGATAAGGGGCCGTTCAAGTATTGCGTAAGATTTATTACAATTTTTTACCCCCCTCCCCCCTTGTCAGCAAAAGTAAGCAAAGCTCTTACCCCTCCCTCCCATTCTTACGTAAACATTGGTAGGTACCTATATGCATTTTTCTTATTTTATTGATTCATGAACAGCAGATTTAATTCTAGAAATAAGAAAAAAGAATAAGAAGTGCATAAAAAAAACTATTGCTGACGATATCACCATCTAGACCCCCCCAACCCCCATGTCATCAAAAATAAGCAAAGCATAAACACCCCCACCCCCTAAAGTGCTTACGTAATAATTGAACAGCCCCTAATTAGGTAGTGAAAAATTGTAGTATTTCGTTTATTATGAGTTGATTTACGTGCATGAGTGTGATATAATATGACGTATCATGTTGTTCCGTGTTGTTACCAAAACTCCATAGAAGCCTTTAGTAAAGTCTCCACTGCTTTACTGAGGTATGACTTGGACTATGTTTGGACTTGACCGCGATTTTATTAGACTGTGACTTGACTACGACAGTTACTATTTTGATAAAATAACTATTAAAAATTATCAAAACTTAATACTTGACACTGGCAAATGCATAACAATGCGACGCCAAAACATAAATGAAGAAGAAATGGTAAGCTATACAGGGTTATCTGCTTGCCCTATATTACACGTATTAACTACTCCATTGTTAATTGCGTTTATTATGTAAAAGAGATAGCGCAAAAATATATCGAGCTTAGTCTATTGTACAAGGGAACAGTATTTAATTATTTTCTTTATTCGTTTTAGAAAATGATGTGCTTATTATTTTGTTCAGTAACAATCACCATTTAAAGGATTTTCATATTGATGGCAGTCTTAAACAAAAATATAATTAGAAAATTCGAAAGTCCATAGTAATTGTAGGGGTTGTAAGCCCTTACACTCGAAATGATAACCGGGGAAAGTAATGATATAGAGCGGCGTAAATGAAACCACCCGAGTTCATCGTCGAAAGCGAACTGATTTATTAATATAGAAAATATGATAGGTACAGACACCGGCGCACGCGGTTTTGCGGCATCGGCACAAAGTTACAATGCATGTACTTCGTACAATAATCAAGCATTAAATACCATTGTTTTTTTCTGTGAATTTTTTTACCTTATTTTAACGCTTTTTGGAGGCTACCTGTACACAGTGTGAGCCTACTTTGCAAGACTTTCATTATGTTTGCGTATTTTCACTTTTTAGGTAAACCGCGCCGGTCTAGGAAGCTCCACCTCAGACATCCGCTCCCTGAAGCGCCTCGGCACCTCGCTGATGCAGCGCTACATCGGCTCCTCGACCCTGGACGTAGACCTCGTGTTCAGCTCCGAGTTCAGCAAGGAAGAGCGCGCCGTGCTGCACCAGCTCGCGCAGCGGGCGGGACTCACTTCCAAGAGCTATGGAACTGGAGACGACAGGTAAATATATACTGCGTGACTTTTAAGACCGTTTGTGACCGATGAGACAGTGTGACTTATAGACATTGTGACCGATTAGACATTATGACCAACTAGATCGATAAGACAGTGTGATCGATTAGACAGTGTGGCCTATTAGAAAGTGTGACCTATAGACAGTGTGACCTATAGACATTGTGACTTATAGACAGTGTGACCTATTGACAGTATGACTTATAGATATTGTGGCCGATAAGACATTATGACCTATAGAAATTATAACCGACTGGACATTGTGACCAACTAGAAAGTATGATCGATAAGACAGTGTGACCGATTAGACAGTGTGACCAATATTAGACAGTATGATTGATAAGACAGTGTGACCGATGAGACAATGTGACCGATAAGATAGTGTGACCGACTAGATAGTGTGACCGGTTAGACAGTGTACATCGCCTCTTCATCTTTAGATGTAGACTTAGTGTTCAGCTCCGAGTTCAGCAAGGAAGAGCCGTGCTGCTCCCACACAAGCAGAGGGCGGGACTCGCTTCCCGCAGCTATGAAACTGGGGACTACAGGTGAGCGGGAGAACACTGGCGAGAAATTGTTAATTATATCGATACCGACAGGCGCGGTCATATTCGTCTAATAATAGTACAGTATTCGGTTTTGCATACACTTGTGGGGGCATTCATCGAGCGTGCAGCGCTGAGACGTGCGCATCGCCGAGCGCGCGACCGCAAACTGGCGAGGGGCGAAGCGCCGCGCGCACAGGCAGCGCGCGAAGGTCAGAGCAGAGTGACGAGCGACGTGCATTCGCCGTGGGCATGAAATATTTACTGGAAGCCGCGGCGGAATTTCATGTATACTTATAGTTCGCGAGAGAGACGGAAGATGGGACTGCTCGCACGCACGGCTGCACTGATTGCAGAGTAGAATTTTAAGATGCTCTGTTTATGACCTATGCTTGTAGATAGTAAATTTAGTATATAAGTAATATGATTTTAATAAATGGAATGGAATAATCAATTGGATTTATTTATTACAACAATGGTGACCCCGAACGAAGAAACGAAAATGGAACTTCCTGGAGCAGCCTACGACGTATCTCACGTCTCCATTCAGTCCCGGATACTACCGTTCTGGAGGGAATATCCGAGATTGTGGTTCGCGCAATTCGAGGCTCTCATCGAACCTTCAAAGTTTGGCGATGATACGAAGTTTCGCTACGTATTGGGTGTGCTACAACAGACCGACGTGCAACAAATTAGCGATATACTGCTAAATCCACCGGCGACGGGAAAGTACAGCGCATTAAAGGAACGCTTACTCTCCGTGTATCAAGAATCGGAAGCAAAGCAACTACAGAAACTCCTTAGTGGGCAAGAGCTGGGAGATCAGAATCCAAGCCAGCTGTTACGACGAATGCGAGACCTGGGCGGCTCCATGATGCAAGACGATGCCTTGAAGGTCCTGTGGCTTAACCAGTTGCCTTCTGCGGTACGAGCTGTGATATCAGTTAACGACGAGTCTACCCTAGATACGCTTGCTTCAATGGCAGACAGGATGATGCAGCACCTGGAACCGCAAGTCGCAGCCATATCAGCAGTGAAGACCCAGCCAGAAGACGCCAAGATAGACCTTTTGACGAAACAAATTGAGAAACTCACGTTAGAAGTTGCAGAACTACAAGGTCGTCAGACATATCGCCGTAACTTCCGAAATCGATCAAGATCGAAGTCTAGAAGCAGCAGCAAGTCACGGAAGCCGGGTGATACAGATTGGTTGTGTCGCTATCACTACAGATTCCGCAACCGAGCCAAGAAGTGTGAATCGCCGTGTTCCTGGAAGAACCAACCACAGACGTCGGAAAACTAAAAAAGACATCGGATTCGGCGGGCCCCGTTGTCGAAGCTATTCACAGTAACCGCCTGAGCGTTACTGACCGTCAAACCGGAGAACGTTACCTCATCGATACCGGCGCCGAGATCTCCGTGTTAGCTGTCAAACCGAACCAGCGACATTCCCCGACCGACTACAAATTGTACGCAGCGAACGGCAGTACAATAAGAACATATGGCGAGAAAACTTACCAGCTAAACTTGGGCTTACGACGCAATTTCTCGTGGACATTCGTGATCGCTGACGTCAGAAGATCGATCATTGGAGCTGATTTCCTGAAACATCACAACATTTTGGTGGACCTGAAAGGCCAGAGATTGATTGACGGGCTGACCAAGCTATCAATCAAGACGCTTTCGGTCCGCAGCGATGACTCAGCTGTACACGTCATCAACATGAGTCATCCGTTCAGCGATATTCTGATGCAGTATCCAGACATTCAGAGGCCGATGTCGCTCAAGAAACCGCCACAACATGACGTCACGCACCACCTTGAAACAACCGGACTACCGGTTCACGTCCGACCGCGACCGCTAACGCCTGAAAAATATATAGAAGCAAAGAAAGAGTTCGAGCGCTTGATGGACATGGGCGTCTGTCGTCCATCTAACAGTTCCTGGGCCAATCCACTGCATATAGTCAAGAAGAAGGACGGACAACTGCGCATCTGCGGTGATTATCGCTTACTCAATGCGATGACGACACCAGACCGCTATGCAATTCCAAGAATACAAGACTTCACATTCAGATTGAACGGCATGAAGATCTTCTCGAAATTGGACATTAAGAAGGCCTATTACTGGATTCCAATGGCAAGCAAAGAAGACGCACAGAAAACCGCAGTCACTACTCCATTCGGACTGTTTGAATTCACTTCAATGACGTTTGGACTACGCAACGCCGCTCAGACATTCCAGCGCTTCATGCATCAAGTTCTCAGAGGCCTAGATGAATTCACTTTCTGCTACATCGATGACGTCATCGTGTTTTCGCCAGATGAAGAAAGTCATAAGCGCCATTTGCATCAGATATTCAAGCGCCTGACGGAATTCGGACTCACTATCAACATCGAAAAATGTGAGCTCGGCAAGCAAGAGCTAGATTTTCTCGGCTACCACGTGTCTGCAGACGGCATTCGACCGCCGAAAGAGAAGACAGAAGCCATCTCGTCATTTCCCAAACCAAAAACAATAGAAGAATTGAGAAGATTTTTGGGAATGATCAATTTCTACAGAGATGCGTTGCCACATCAAGCAGAGAAACAGCTAGAACTCAACAAGCTGTTACACAACACGAAGAAGAAAGACAAAACGCCAATCAGGTGGACGCCTGAAGCGGAAGAAGCATTCGAACAATGTCGTGACAGCATTAATCAAGCGGCGACATTGTCTCATCCAATCCCAGGAGCGAAGCTGCACATTATGTCCGATGCTTCAGAGAAAAGTATCGGCGGCGTCGTCCAGATGTATCAAGACTCAGCATGGCATCCAATAGCTTTCTTCTCGAAGACGCTGAGTGAAGCACAAAGAAAATACAGCGTGTACGACCGCGAACTTTTAGCGATGTACACCGCTGTCAAACACTTTAGAAGATATATAGAAGGAGCTGAAGTGGTTATTCATACCGACCATCGACCACTCACTTACGCCTTAACGAAGTCACCGAGCAACAATGATACACCGCGACGAGAGAGACAACTGCAGTTCATCAGCCAGTTTTGCTCAGACATCCAGTACGTGAAGGGGGCAATGAATCCAGTGGCCGACGCTCTCTCAAGAATAGAGACAATCACTTGTACGTCTACGCTTGATTATCAACGACTCGCAGATGAACAGGAACAAGACGAAGAATTGAAAGCATTACGAGCAAGAAACAACCTGAAGTTTGCTCGCGTAACTTTGCCAGGCGTCATCAAACCGATACACTGCGAGATGTCGACAAGCGATCCGAGACCGTTTCTGCCTACATCATTTCGAGAAGCTGCCTTCAAAGCGCTTCATGAACTGAGTCATCCAGGCATACGAAACTCAAGGAAACAAATAGCGCAGCGATATTTTTGGCCGAATATGAACGCAGATGTTTCAAGATGGGCTAGAACTTGCCTTAGCTGTCAGAAGAGCAAGATACAGCGCCACACTATCGCACCGCTGGGCCAATTTCAAGAAGCGGGAAGGTTTGAACATCTGCACGTTGATATCGTAGGAGCGCTGTTACCATCGCAAGAATATACCTACATCGTCACCATGATCGATCGATGCACCAAGTGGCCTGAAGCAGTACCAGTGCGCAATATCACAGCAGAGACCGTAGCCAGAGTAGTCTACGAGCACTGGATCTGCAGATACGGCTGTCCACTGAGGCTGACGACGGACAGAGGACGCCAGTTCGAATCCTCGCTGTTTCACGAGCTGATGAAAAAGATAGGCGTCACCAGAATACGCACAACTGCCTACCATCCTCAGTCAAATGGGCAAATAGAACGCTGGCATCGCACGCTGAAGAGCGCACTGATGGCAAGAGGAGCTAGCGTCAATTGGAGCCAAGAACTGCCCACAGTTTTACTGGGCATGCGCGCAGCAGTACATAAGGCGACGAACATGAGTCCTGCCTTGTGTACATACGGAGCGACGCTACGATTGCCTGCTGATTTTTTCGTGCCAACAAAGAACGCAGATGAACCAGCAGAGCTCATTAAGAAGATGGCGGAAACAATGAAGTCGCTAGCGCCAACACAACAACAGAGATCGGCACGCACTCCGTTTGTACACAAAGACTTGTCTACCTGCACACATGTCTTTGTACGAGTCGACTGTGTCAAGAAGCCGCTTACGCCACCATACGAGGGACCCTATTTTGTCTTGGAGAAGCATGACAAGTACTTCAAGATACAGTTACCACTACGCTCCACTGTAATCTCGATCGACCGACTCAAGCCTGCTTATTAACTCGACGAACAAGAGGAAGACTCGAGTAAAGCGCCAACTACGAGTACAAACGTCGCTGTACCATCAGACCGAGACCAGCCAGTCGTCGCGCCACCTAAGCAGCCCTACGTCACACGAAGTGGCAGAATCGTCCGACCAACCGTACGATTTTTTTGAACGGGGGTGATGTGGGGGCATTCATCGAGCGTGCAGCGCTGAGACGTGCGCATCGCCGAGCGCGCGACCGCAAACTGGCAAGGGGCGAAGCGCCGCGCGCACAGGCAGCGCGCGAAGGTCAGAGCAGAGTGACGAGCGACGTGCATTCGCCGTGGGCATGAAATATTTACTGGAAGCCGCGGCGGAATTTCATGTATACTTATAGTTCGCGAGAGAGACGGAAGATGGGACTGCTCGCACGCACGGCTGCACTGATTGCAGAGTAGAATTTTAAGATGCTCTGTTTATGACCTATGCTTGTAGATAGTAAATTTAGTATATAAGTAATATGATTTTAATAAATGGAATGGAATAATCAATTGGATTTATTTATTACAACACACTTATTTTAAAAATAACTGAGAAATCAAACAAATCAGTGCTCGCTACGCTACGCTGACGATTGTAAAAATAGTCTGCATTGCTTACTATACTATATTCGAATTACTGAAAAATTCTTGCTCGCGCATGATAACAGTAGAGTGGATTACCTTTAACCTTTAAAATTACTAAAAAAACACGCGCTCGCTGCGCTTGCGCCTTATACGAGTGCAGTGGTTAGCTTAGCATGTATGAATGCTTTAAAATTACAGAAATTACTGCTCGCCTCGCTCGCGTTTAGTAAAGGTGTGTAGTCTGCATTGCTCGTACCTGTTTTCAAATTACTATAGGCCGCGTCACACAAATTGGCGGAAATGAAGTTAGCTACAAGCTGCGCGTTATCCAATAAACGCGCGGCTTTGTGTGAGCTTCAGTCAGGGTTGAATATTGCACAGCTTGTAGCTAACTTCATTTCCGCCAACTTATGTGAGACGGCCTTTAAAATAACTTGTTACAAATGGTGTATTGAATAAATTACTATATGACTATACCCGAAAAGTTAACACAGAAGTGGTGTATGGTGGTGGAACTTTTATTGGGAAAATTCGAAACAAATTTGCGCTCGCTTCGCTCACGCTTTCTGTAAATTACTTGATTTCTTTTTTCCTCTTGTTTCAGGTTTCTCGTAGTAAAGAAGAAACTGAACCCGTTCTCAATAGTAAAGGCAGCCATAGAAGAAGGCGGCAACACGGCCAAGTACCAAGTGTTTATACCGGTCGCGCTTAACAAGAATCATGGTAGATAGTGACGCGTGCGGCTGCTGTGGCGCCGACGGGTGCGCGTCAAGAACGTACCATAGAGTCTCAGAATAAGGAAAAACAGTAGAAATTACATAAAGTAAAAAAGTTGTGATGCATGATTCCACAAACATGCCGTCGAAAATCTATAGAAACTACTATGTAATCTACAGATAGCGCGCGAGTTGAGTGCAGAGCTTAGGAATGCGAATGTCTCCCCCCGCTATCCGCACGCCCAACCCGCCCAGGCGCGTGAGGTGGGGCGTGCGGGTAGCGGGGGGAGATGCTCCCGCTCTTTACCTCAGACCCCGACTGCATTCAACTCGCGCGCTATCTGTAGGTGGGTGTCTTGGCGGTCGGTGTTTGTTGGTAGGCCCCATAGTAAAATTTATTCAAAACCTGAACCTTTGAAAGTGCCTGCACTTTGTAAAATAGCAACCTGAGACAGCAAATACTGATTATAAGAAACTAGATTTTACTCGCGGCTTCGCCCGCATGATATTTCGAAGCCCTACCTTACCATCCTTAATAAAGGAGGTGGAAATTAAAAAACAAAAAAAATCGATTTGACAGTTCTTTTTTGACATTTCTTGGAGCGCACGCTTGAATCTAGAATAGCTCGCAGATGAGAATTTTTCCCACTTACTTAACACTTATTGTTATAATATGGAAAATTTACGCAATATCATTATAATTTATAGCCTATGTGTTATTCTGATATATAAGCTATACAATAAAATTGCAAATTTCATCTCAATCCGTTCAGTAGTTTTTGCGTGAAAGAGTAACAAACATCCATCCATCCATCCATCCATACATGGATGTGGATCCATCCTTACAAACTTTCACGTTTATAATATTAGTTAGGAATGTTTTTGTGTTCTGCTTAGTTGCTTAGATGGTCTAAGATATGTTTTTAGTTGTAGTGTAGGTTAAGTGGAATAATTGTCTCGTGTGATTTATAATTTTAATTAGAATTATTATTTAAGTTTTAAAATGATTAAGGTAAGTACTTAAAAGTAACTGAAGCAATAAATTGACTGTAAATATTATTATAATTATACAATTCTAATTTTATAGTTGTTGTTTTTTTAAACTTATTTAAAATTCATATTAATTACTGGTGACCCACCCCGGCTTCATACTGGTGTATTATACATAACATATACCTTCTTCTTGAATCACTCTATCTATTAAAAAAACTGCACCAAAATCCGTTGCGTAGTTTTAAAGATATAAGCATACATGGGGACAGACAGCGGGAAGCGACTTTGTTTTATACTATGTAGTGACGACAGTGAAGCCATGCAGTATTAATATACCTACCTATAAATGGTAGATAAAATTCGCTATTGAATGATAAGTGAAATCTAATTCTAAGCCACTGTACTATTTTCTACCGACGTTTATGGAAAAATACCGTCAACATAATTAACCGAAAGGACGTCCACTGCTAGACATAGGCCTCCGCTATGTAATCCCGATAAGAACGGATGGAAGTAGCTTGCAAACCAGGATCAAGCTGTAGCGTAATTCTGCGGTCCTCCTTGTCGGTGGACATCCTACGCTGCGCTTGCCGGTACGTGGTCTCCATTCGAGAACTTTGCAGCTGCATCGGCCGTCTGTTCTACGAGTATGAACTAAATGCCCTGCCCACGCCATTTCAATTTGCCAATCTGCTAGGCTATATCGGTCCTTTGACGATCCTCGACGGATCTCTGACCGATCTCGCAGAGAGACTCCGAGCATAGCCCTCAAATAGTTCTTTATGAAAAAATAGTTCCTCTATTTAGCCACCTCCAACAGTACATAGTGTCATCAATAGATTGTAATCTACCCTCATCCGAACATCAAGATTAAAATCTTACTACTTGAAATTCAGTGTAAACACATAAGATGATAAAAATCTACATGAGATGCGGGATCAATCGAAATAAACTCCTATAAAACCTTTAATTCGACCAAAAATCCATCAGAAACTAACCGAAAAGCAACCAAGCAAGACCCGCCATTTTGCAAAAATGTTTTTCTCAAATTTGGCAACGGCGTTCACAGTATTGTGCCTGTGTTTTTTTATGGCTGTTGAAGGTTCGTTTATTAAGCCCAATAACGTGCCAAGGGTTGGAAGGAGCAATGAGGCCGATATGGGGTTTGAAAACGATAGGGGGATGATGGGGTACGTTATCAAGACGAATAAGAATATTCCTCGGATGGGACGGAGGAACTACGATTCGGTGAGTATTTATACGCATTTTCTTTTAATTTTTAAATAACTGGCGTTTTTAGGGTTTCGTACACAAAGTGTGAAAACGGGACCCTATTACTAAGACTTCGCTAGGACTAAGTCTGTCACCAGGCTGTATCTCATGAACCGTGATAGCTAGACAGTTGACATTTTTACAGATGCTGTATTTCTGTTGCCGCTATAACAACGAATACTAGAAACAAAATAAAATAAATATTTAAGGTGGGCTTTCATACAACAAACCTGATTTTTAGCCGTTTTTCGCTCGATATTAATAACAGTAACAGGTAGAAGCTCGAAATCTTTACAGAATATTCAATTGTATGTGTCCTTCAATAATTTATTATTAAAATAAATAGTTGAGGGGGGCTGCCATACAGTACGGAACCCTGCGTGCGCGAGTTCGACTCGCACTTGGCCGATAATTTGTGAATGGTATTTCTAATTTCAAAACACTGATGTATCCACCAACCCGCAAGTAGAGTAGGGAATATGGTCCTTCGTGGGTAGGCCTATGTTCGCCAGTGTACTATTAACAGGTTAGTACAGACAGGAAGGTTTAGTTCGTATCTAAAAATGTCACTTATTCGAATTAAAACTAAAAATGCTCCCATATCGCAAAACCTCGTGGCGTTTTATTGTAGATACTAGGCCAGCGCTTCTATCATGACTTCAATTACACTTCGTGGGTGGGCCTACGTTCAGCAGTGGGCCATTAAAAAGGCCGATAAGTTTATTATTGTGTTGAGGGTCAAAACTAAGTAGATCAGGTTTTTATTTAAATCTTAATTTACCTATATTTTTTGCAGGAAAACCGTTACGATATTCCAAAATTCTATCAGTTACCCATTGAAAACGTACTCTATGAAGGTAAGATTTAGTTTATTTGAGTATCGTTTTATTGAATCTCAATATTTATGGCTCAATATTACTATTGTAAATTATAGGTGAAGATCAAGGAGTAGGCCAACAAGAACAAATCGAAAGCTTTTACAAACATCTTCAGAACATGGAGTAATATATTATAATGATTTTACCAAACTTGCTGGTGCTGATCGAGCTACGATGAGCTACGACTTGTGATCTGTTTTATATCTAGTCATTTAATAGTTATTGTAATTAAAATGGTTTGAGTATGCTTGTACAAAGGACATTTTTGTTTCAATCAGCCATTTATATATGTTATTAGCAATATTGACGGTATCTTTCTTTTGTAATATACTCATTCTTGGTGTTTTTAAAGTGAATTTGAAAAGGTATCTTCTAAAATTCCGTGCTTCATCTTCGATCACATCGTCGCTTACCATCCAGCGAGATGATGATCAAACATGGAAAATAATTGCGTAAATCGAAACGTAGGCAGTAATCTGTCAAAAATCCGAAACCAGCTGTCAAAACCCAACCCAACCAATTTTAAAAGTACGGTATATGTGTTTTGTCTCTTTCAAACACATGAGGCACTATCATTCTTTATCTCTTTTAAGCCGTAAAATTCGCGTACTTTATAACCGAGTAGAGTTTTATTCAAAAATTCTTCCACGAATTTAGTGGAAGAATTTTCGTATTTATTTTGGCTTTTTACAACTTAAATTCGCCGTGATCGATAAATAAATAAAAATGGTGGTGTCTAGCGATGTGCATTTGCCGGAGGAGTCTGAATTGACGGTCCCAGAGATCAATTTATCTGGGTCGACTCTGATCGCCAGTTCTTTCCACTTGGGAAAGTACTGTGAACAAGCCAATAATGTAAGTAAACCTTTGATTTTAAATCATAATTTACATCTCTGAAAGTTTTAGTTACTGTTCCTTTTAGTAGTCTTGTAGTTTTGATTGCATAATCAAGTTGTAGAGGTTATGTTTTGGTGCAAGCAATTTGTCTATTTACCAAAGAAATCTCCGTTTTTCGTTTGTAGTTGGCAAATCAGAAATAATAAATTAGTTTATCACGCTGAAGTGCATATATTTATTCTCAACCTATTACATACTGTTTATAATTTTTGTTAACATTTGTTTACATTTAGCCAAAGTAGTGTCAGTGAAAATTTAACTAATGTTGAATGGTTCCTATCTTATTTTATAGATTGTTGAATAATTGGCAAAGAGTGCTAAAGAAAGCTAAAGTACCTAATTACAAGAAATTTCTCTACAGCTCTTCATATTAACTTCAAACAAAATAAAAATCAAAAAATCATATTAACTTTGTCTTTACCAAATATTGCAGGAGTTCATGTTATGCCGTTTTGAAGAGAATGATGCTCGCAAGTGCGTCAACGAAGGCAAGGCAGTCACTGCTTGTGCCCTGGAGTTCTTCCGTAAGGTTAGTAGTTACTTTGTTCAAGTAGTGTAGTTTGACTAGGTGTTTGTCAGCAATCACCGAAATTAAGCAACTTTCCGCACGGTCAATATTTGGATGGGTGTCAGCAAGTGGCATTTTCCAACTGAGCGCTACCGTGGCTCGGATGACACATTCAATTGTAGATCCCGTTTGTTTTAACCGTTTAGCTAAGGCAGAGGCCTTCAGGCAGCCTAAAAACTCTGACACCAGGGCTAGCCACCCGGCATATATGAACTTACTTACTTCTTATCGTAAATAGTTAGTAGTGTGTAGGCCAAATTAAGGTAGCTACAAGCTGTGCAAAACCCAATCCTGACTGAAGCTCATATAGAAGCTGCATAAGAATTGGGTTTAGCACAACTTTTACCTAATTTCACAACCACTAAGAAACTTGGATGCCATTAGCCCATACATTCTAATACCTGATACATATACACATTTTTTACCAAGTTATTGATGACAATCATGAGTGCATCAGACTAATAAATAAATGTTAGGGGACATCTTACACACATCTGTCCCCAAACTTAGCAAAGCTTGTGATATGGCTGCCAGAGACTGATAAATTACCTATACATATTTTTAAATACATACTTATATAGGTAATACCTAAATAACACCCAGACACAGAGCAAACACTTATGTTCATCACATAAATATTTGACCTGGGTGGGGATCAAACCCACGCCTCTTTGACCCAGTAGTTAGGGTCACTAACCACTGAGCCACCGAGGCAGTCAATGATTTATGTATATTATTAACTAATTTATGATGTTTCTTAAACTGTTAAATTATGAGCAATTTCGTAAAGTGACCACAAAATAAGAAAAACAGAAAACAATTTTCAAGAATATGTTACCCGAAAAATTCAAAGTTTCTTGAAAGTAAAACTCTATACTTATTACTGTTTTACTAGATTATTATTATAGGATAAGATAACTTTATTGTTATTAATGGAACCTAATACTATTCCAAAAAATATTGCATAATATTGATCCATAATATACTCGTCCGGTTTAACATATTTTTTTTTCACATTTTACTAAAATTATTATTTTTACAAGATACACAAATGCCGTATCATTTTAAAAAAAAAAAATCACAAAGTATTATTAAATTCATTAAAAAGTATACATAATGTTAATATCTAAAATCAAATAATTACTAAGTACAAATCGCAGGCTGTAAAGAGGCTTACAATTTAAAAATAAAAATCATTAAATTTTAAAATTAGGCAATAGTTAATCACAATCAATGTAAAAAATTCGCTGTGTAGGGGCTTCCTCAAATATCTACCTACAATCAAAATACGTGTACAATTCTATAAATTGAACTTAACATTATTATTTAGTCAGGTTGTTAATTACAATCAGATTTCATCTTGTATTCTCGGTAGTCATTCCTAATATAATCGTCAACTTTATACAAAGTATTACTTTTTTTCTCTTATTTTTCAGATGAAGAAAAGTTGTTTGTCTGAGTTCAACCAATACTCCAACTGCGTGGACAAGAGCTCTGGGGACTACAGTTTCAAAAAGTATGTATTTATATATTATTTGTTTGAAGTGAAAGACAGGCAATAAGCTAGAATTATTGCATTTAATTAGAATTTCTATTCCACCTAATAATTTCCTAGAAGAGACAAATTTTGCCAATAAAACCACTTTTATTCATGTTATTTGTCAAATTTAATTTTAATAGTCAAAACAGAACAACTAAAGCCATGAAAACACAGTTTTCTGACAAACTATAATGCAGACAGCAGTCCAGTTATAGCATTATATGTAAATTGCAATTTCAAACATTTTCCTGTGTTGCATCAACTGGACTGTTACTGCATCTGTAGCATAGCGCATTTGTGACCTTCATCTGCCTGTCTGTGGTTAATCTCTTACCACGCAGACACAGTTCAAACACCTGTGTTCATTACAAATGCTTGACTTGGGTGGGGATCTAACCCATGCCTCTCTGGCTCAGTTTGGAGTCACGGTTACTAGCCACTAGGCCACCGAGACAGTCAATAGGCTAGAATTGGCTAGATGACTAAAAAAATATAATTAGTGCGTCAGATAGATTATCAAAAAATCATCATCATCATCCTGCCCTTATCCCTCTAGGTGGGGTCGGCACAGCACGTTTCCTTTCGCCATTTCACTCTCTCATACGTCATTTCATCTCCTTTCTCTTGCATGTCATCGCAGATAGATTATCAAAAAATATTAGACACATATTTTTTCTTTTGTTAATAATTATTTTGATAATAATCCAACTAACGGACTAATTATTTTAATGATTTTTTTACCCAGTCATCAAGCATCTCATACCATAATAAAGTCAAAAGGTACTTAAGACGATAGTGAGGCGCCAGCTTGTCCATACAAAAACAATAAGCTGTTATCTACCTCTAAATATTATCCGATTTGAGTGTTTTTTATTAGGGTTCCGTACCCAAAGGGAAAAACGGGACCCTATTACTAAGACTTCGATGTCCGTCTGTCTGTCTGTCTCTCTGTCACCGGGCTGTAGCTCATGAACCATGATAGCTAGGCAGCTTAAAATTTTCACAGATGATGTATTTCTGTTGCCGCTATAACAACAAATACTAAAAATAGAATAAAATAAATATTTAAGGGGGGCTCCTATGCAACAAAGCTGATTTTTTAGACGTTTTTCGCTCTATATTAATAATGGTAACAGGTAGATGCTTGAAATTTGCCCAGAATATTTAGTTTTATATTCATTTCAATAATAAATAATAAAATTAAAATAAAATAAATATTTAAGGGGGGCTCCCATACAATACGGAACCCTCCGTGCGCGAGTCCGACTCGTACTTGGCCGATTATTTATTCATGTAATCAGCACTTCAATCGCTAAGCTTATACGTCTTAGTATTTACAGTTTTTAAATGACCTTGTAAAGTTATAAGCCTCTAAAAAGTCTTATTTTTACGCAAAACTTTCGCTGAAAAGCATACTTAAACTAAAAACTTTTCTGAAAAAAATACTACGACGTATACTAAGCGCCACACAAATCGGCAAGCAGAGCGCTGCGCAAAAGCCGAAATATAGGTATGCGCGGGAGCCAGAAAGACGAGACTTCGGGGCACACCCAACCTCATGCCTCCCGCGCGCTCCCTACGCCCGTGCTCACCACTACGACACGCGGCGTCAGAATTGTGCAGACATGCGCAGTAATCAGCGAATCACGGCGAAGTGTCATCTGGGGCTAACTTCTCATCCGCCGATTTGAGTGGCGCTTAGTATACGAGCGCGCGATATTTCTTAAATATTACCGCGAATTTTCTTGATCTTCTAAAGAAAACGCGAAAACACCGGTCGATTATATAATATTATTAATTACATCCATCCATAAGCCATAGGACGTCCACTGCTGGACAAAGGCCGCCCCTATAGATCTCCAATAAATAAAACCGGTTGGTAGCGGCTTGCATCCAGCGCGATCCTGCGGTCTTAATGAGACCATCCGTCCACCTCGTGGGTGGACGTCCTACACTGCGCTTGCCGGTGCGTGGTCTCCACTCGAGAACTTTTCGACCAATTAATGTTAATCACAATGTACATATTGTGTATTCCAGTTGCCGCAAGACCCAAGGTGTGCTGGACCAGTGCATGCTTGAAAAGCTGAACATTGAACGCCCTGGCTTCGGGTACTTCACCGAGGCGCGCGTGCACCACACTAACAGGTCGGTGTTATTAACCGATTTCAAAATTATTATTTTTCGCCAAAAATGCACATACTTCAATCGAATACAGAATTCGAATAGTCCGCACAAATCGATGTATCATCGATGTAGTAAATACATTACAGTTGATTTATGAAAAATTACTCCACGATAAAATTTAAATGGGACTACCTCACTTGGAATTTGAATGCGACACACTCACTAGATAGAGTTTGTTCAAAAAGAGAAGCGTCGTAGGTGAGGTCGCCCGTGTGCCATTTTACTATTTTTGTGACGTTGTTGACAACACTGCTCTGTCATTGCTAGTGAAAAGAAAGAAAGATGTGAATTGTGGCAAGCTAGACACCCACTCCTGGCTTTATATCGCCTTCAGATATATATACATTCAGATACAGCCTTCAGTCTCCCACCAGGACACGAGTTGCCGTGGCCAATCTGGAAGTCACTTAATCGCCTACGTGTCGGGGTTGGCCGCTGCAACGAAAACATGGTGAGATGGGGCATATCGGGCGAAGAACAGTGCGAATGCGGTGCTGTAACCCAAACCACAGCCCGGACACTCCGCGATTTTTCATACAAAATCTCCTGTCTTACGCACACCTACACAGTACTTACTCACAGACAACACACTTACGCACGGTCGCTACACGCGCATTTGTGTGCGGAACGTCTATGGCTGTCAGCGATCACCACAACGTGACGACATGCCGCGTGAGTGAGACAGTTGCGGACTTAATTTGCAAAAATGAATATTAATCTAGTGCTTAAAAAAGTATGACAATTACTTAATTTGGAAGCATTTTAACAAAAAGTAACCGATCTACTTCTTTTGTAAGATAATATCAAGAGGAAGTTACCAAATAATGTAAAATAAGTTCCTATTATTTATCCTTAGGGAAACATTAAAATTTCTTGTTTTGTTACGTATCATTGATATTCAACCATACACAGTACAAGTGTCCCCTATTGTCACAGTCTAGGTAGTTTTTATTAGAAAATCCACCGGCCAGTGCAGCCCGCGCGCAGAGTACACGATGCGGTACGTAGCGCGGGGTGGAAGTGAGGAAGACTCAAACGGGTGGGGGGTAACGAGTGGCCGTTCTATACGTAGTATTATTATATATTCTTTGCCCAAACTATGGCACACCTCTTAGTTTGCCCCCTTTCCCCGAAAAACTGCACCCAAAGAGACCTTAACTTGGCTACCGAGGACGCGGTAGAGGTTGCCAGATTTTGGTCTCAAAAGATTTACTAACATAATATCATATGTAAATATTGTACATATCTAAACTTCTAAAAAATTTAAAAAAAAATTGCCATTGCCACGAAATGATGATGATTGCTAGTACAAATTAAAGTGTTTGATACTTGGTAGAGACCAATTCGGTTTTCATCAGTACTCGCGTCTACCAAGACTTGGTAGACACGATACTTGGTATACTTAGTATAGTCGATACCTTGACTGCTGATTAAAATCTTATTGTTAGTTCACCGTAACGCCACGACGACGGTTCTCTTTTTAACCCCCGACGAAAAAGAGGGGTGTTATAAGTTTGACGTCTGTTTGTGTGTCTGTCTGTCTGTCTGTGGCATCATAGCGCCCGAACCACTGAACCGATTTCAGTTTAGTTTTTTTTGGATGAAAGGAGACTTAATCGAGAGTGTTCTTAGCTATGTTTTATAAAAATCGATTGAGCCGTTTAAGAGTTATGGTGGGTTAAAGTGGGGATGGAAGAACCAAAATTCTACAAATGTGCCCAAAATGGTTGTCAATTGAAAGTTTGTTGCTAAATATTTTTGTGTCGGGGGTTTTTTAATTAGGTATATTATGCACATACTCAAACACTTTAGTCTGAACTCTAAAGTGTTAGTATATTTTTACCAACTTCAAAAAAGTGGGTAGACAATATTAGACTGTATGTTTTTTTGTATGTATGTTACGTGATCTCTGCCAATTATAAACCGATTTCGATAACTATTTTATTTGGTAGATAACACTTTCTGAAGTATTATCTACCAAAGACAAGTAACGTTACGTTAAGTCCATAGCCATAGGGAATCAGGGTTTAGGAGGCTGTCCATTAATCACGTAAAGTTTTTAAATATTTTTTTAACCCCTCCCTCCCCCTTGATAGTATGAGTAGTAGATGAGAAGATATACGAAAAAAAAAGTGGTCACATTGTGAAAAAATAAATACACGTGATATCTTACAATACCCTCCTCCCCCCTTGTGATGTTTCGTGATTTTTGCCAAACATTTCGAACCTCACTTGATTAATGGACAGCCCCTAGTAAGGTGTTATTTGATATTAAAATGAACTACAGCTATTGTCGTTCCGTTCCCCAGACCAAAGCCGCTGCCGGAGCCGAAGGTGGAGTACCCGGACGCGACGCCTTCGCTGCCGGACGACGCCGAGCGCAAGCCCGCGCGCCTCGGCTCGCGGTTCTACTGGATGACGGAATAAACCGGACGATCTGTATCCAGCCTTACAACCGTTCCGTTTTACACCTATTGCCAGCTTGATTGAAAGGTTCCCCCAGACAGCTGCGATCACAGAGCTATTCTAGACAGATAGCGCTGTTGTCGCTTGAGGCAATTCTCATCCACAAAAATGTATGGAAAATTTGCTCAGCGCTGTCAAAACTGTCAAATATGTATTGGAATTTGACACTACTGTGAGAAAATCACGGTAACTAGCCACTGAATCGAGATATTTTTATGTCTCTTTCTAATTCATGCCATATTGAATCATTGCATCTCTTTCTTTTCTGAATCGACCACACTATCCCTCTGGTATATCTGTGTGCTGCGACAAACACCCGGAACGCGAATCATACCTACGCGCCTCGGAGTTTGAGCGTAGTGACGAATGTGTGGGTTTGTAATTAGTAAGCGCCTAGTAGGTAATTTACCTACTAGGCGGGCGGGCAGCCCTAGCGCGTTACGTACTGCGTTTTGACGTACTTGATTTTTTTCAAGGATAGGGCCGAGTCGCTGCGTTGATACCATTACCGTGGCTGCGGGCAATGTGCGGACGCGGCTGCGAGTTAGTCATCCACCAATCCCAGATCTTGATTAAAAGAACGGGCTTTGTGATTGGTGGACGACTAGATCGCTGTCGCGCCAGCACCTTGATCGCAGCTGTCTCGATGGACGTTTGAAGCGTTATACAACGTTGACGTATGAAGCAAAATCATGTCGCTGGATCGTGTAAAACGGAACGGTTTTAATGACAATTGACAGATTGCATGGCGGGAATCATCTTCTATCCCGCTCGGGTTTGATGTGTGTGAGAGAAAAGAAATCTAAAATGTTGTTTTTTGCACATCTTTTAATTTTATTTTGGGACAATGACTGAATTTACCCTAAGGCTTGCTACACACATGTTCGGGTCGGCACATTCGGGTTGGCAAGATTTGACGAACGGCAACGAAATAGCTACTACACTGGTTCGGCTTTAATCGTTTGTGCCGACTGACTGATTTGTGTAGCGAAAGCAGTTCGGCACGTTTAACATTTGCCGAACCGAATGATTCATCTACACAAATTCTGCTATGCCGCCCGCCGCGGCAGTGCCGATCCGAATATGTGTGTAGCACCCTAACAGATCCAAAAAAGAGATAACTAAGATTATGTCTCTCTCACTCACTGTACATTAAACCTTTTGAACTAAAGTAAAGCATTAGACTTGTAAGCTAAATGTTTGTTATTAATTTTATTTAGGGACATATACCAACATACTTTTTACTTTTTAAGCGCAACTTTTTAAGTTATGGCAACGAATCATGGAATGTAAAAACTTGTGTAATGATTTACTTTAGAATATTAGTTAATAGTAGAGTAATAAATGTTAAAATTATATTTTCATTTGTTTTATTTACACAAAACTTGTAAAAATATGTAAAATCTGGTAAAATTGTCTTATAAGTTTATAGTCATTGAGGTGTCAATGGAGAGTCTCAAATAAACGTCTGGCCTTCCAAGCCACTTACTTTCATAATATCATATAATAATAAAAAAGACGTGTGGCACTCGGGGACTGCCGCGGTAAAGCTATTGCATAGCATATTTCGGAGCAGCTCGTCTCGATTCGTGCGAGTTTCTTAGAGTCGTACAATACGTATTATAGCACACAACGCCGTGTCGAAGACTGCCGAACTGAAACGACGTTAGACGATGCACGGCCTTCAAGCCACACCTCCTTGCCCGTCGGAGTGGGGAGCGTGAGGTTTTTTCGTTACGGAATTTCTGGATTCGGTCCCCGCGATAGAAGCTATGCAATAGCTTAATAATATATCATATTCATATCACCTCGCTGAGTGGCGGATTTACCAGCAGGCTGAGTAGGCTGAAGCCTAGGGCGGCAGATTTCGGACCATTAATTTTATAATAATTTTATTTTAATCTTTTAGTGTCGGAGGCCAAGACCCACTTTGGGGTCACAGCGCCAACGCAGTAAGTAAGTAAGTAATTTTATAATTGACAAAAATACAAGATTATTTGTATACTAAACATTATAAAAAGTCTACAGAGAAAAAACAACATACTCAAGTATATTATTAGTTTTACAGCATAGTATCATAGGGAGGGTAGCAAAATTCAACAGCCTACACTGGCGGCAAATACGTAAATCCGCCATAATAGGTACAGTCTCATATGATTCAAACATAAGGGCGGCTGTGAACCCGAAGCAAATCGTTGGGCAGTAGCAAATTGATAGGTAAGCGGGGAGAAGGGTGGGGTTCTGCGAAACTTGTCTAGCTAACTACACAAGCCATTGAGAATATAACAGTAATTCTACCCATGCTATTGCTATCAATTGACAGGCTTTTTCGGCCCACTGCAGCCTCTTCTCTAGCGGAGTCCAATCTATTTATTACCTCTCTTCTCCTCCTGTTAAACATAGGAGTCAGGAAACAGCTTCGAGGCGAACCTCCTTACTGTGGCTGGACGCTACACCAACTCTGGATGTAGGGCATTGTAAAGGGAGGGCGCGAGTACCCAATCCCGACCGCGAGGTCGGGCGGCTTCTCTCAGCGCCCTCTACCCGCCATTCTGGCAAACATTCTGTCGGCCGTCATGAATGGTTAGCGGATTTGGAGTCTTCACGACCCGCAACCCTGCAACCGCCGGGTGCAGGCGGCATATCCTCCTCGTTGAATAGGTGTCGACGTGACGCACATCGATCCGGTGGCGTACTCGGTCAGGCGAACGCAGCTTCGCAGTACTCAGGTAGGTCCAATAGTGTGCCTCTAGGAACCGGTTTGCAGTGAAGCAGCGCCGGGGGAGAGGCTCGACCCCGGCCGCCGAGGCAGGCCCACGTAGTGGCGGAGCCCGATGGGGACCGTGCGTCGCATAAGCGACAGCGGCGGCTCCGAGGATGGACGTTGCGACGCTGGGCGTCGCGAGATGAGGGTCAGGTGATGAGGCGCGATGCGCAGGAAGTCAGGTTGAGTTGAAGGTCCGGTTGTATGCGCCCCGATCAACCCGGAAGGGCCCGCACCCCCGCCCGTGGTCGCGGTTTACAGAAAAACTGTAGACTGCAAGCACCTGTGGCAAGCACTACGTGGGAGCCCGAGCTCGCGACCACGTAGGCGAGTCCGTTTTTGATTCCGATTTATTACCAATACATACCGATGAGCCTTTGGATTTTTCTTCTTGGGTTATGGCGGCTCCAGACTATTGCCGCGAACACCTGCGAAAGCGCTCCTATTGGTTGTTCATTTCTGTTTGACCAATAGGAGCTGCAAATAGACACTTTTGCACACGTTCATGGCAATAGTCTGGAGCCGCCATTACGTCAAATACAGTCGCGCACCTGGCAGTGCAATATATAATCAACACAAAGTCTGATAATTTAACATCACGGTAGAAAACAACGTATCTGCGTAAAATGGAACGAAATCCAAGGTAAAAAAAAAAGTGACAGCTACACATGACAGTGTTTCAGATTAAAAAATATTTCATTCCAAAAATAGCATACTAAATCTTTTACCTTTGTTACACTCGTTAGTAAAAGCATATCACTATCCCTCTCTAATCACAGCCCGCCATGCTAATATTTATCGAAGCGAATGCAATCAATCAATCATTCCGCGACGAAATTCTGTTTTTATTTGCTTCGACATGATAAAAACATCTAAACAATGTTCTAAATACACTAACTGCATCAAAAACATCTTCGTCAGTTATTTCTCATAAGTGTGTTTTGACTAAATTGGTGTGAAGAAGTGTGAATGCACGATTATGGCTGAAAATGGACCTCAGTACTTCGCGGAGTACAGTTTGTGGAATGATTCCGCGTACAGCATGTTTAACATACAACCTTTTAATCGGATTGAGTTTATGAGGCCTGTGGCGGGCAGTATCTTCCTGTCGCCTGCTGATTTGGAGGATAAAGACAAGGATTCTGGCGATGAGGCAGAAGTGCAGGTCTTGCCGCCGCAGCCTCGTATGCGTAATAGCCCCGGGTTCGAGAGGTACCTCCGAAGAGCCTTGAAAGTGGTAACTCGCGAAGACCTGTTGCGGGACCCTGCTATGTTCAGAAAAGATCCTGAGTAAGTAAAAAAGTTGCAATATGTTGTCCTATTTTAGGTTCTATTTCATCTATGATAATGTGATTGGTGGTATAATTTGGCCATGATAATCAAGTGGGACTGTTCTAAGTGATATTTCTAAGGTATCTTTATTGAAATTGAAACAATTTATACATATATCCAGTTACAACCACTTCTTAAATTGATTAGTCCGGGGTGCATTTACACTCTCCTGACTAAGACAAAATTTAGCCTGGATAAGTCTATGTCACCAGCTTAGGGCATCCATGAGGCGAAAAAATGTTTTGGCTAAATTTATTATAATTAATCTGCCCCGTTCACACACTCCCAGCAGTATAATTTTTCTCCTGGCTAGGCTAAGTTTTAGCAAGGTTTTTAGGTAAATAAATTTTACCTTTTCTCTTTGTTTTAATTGGTTCAGCTGACCAATCAGAGAAAAGATAAAATGTATCTACCTTACAAATAGCTAGTTGTCATCGAATCGAATTTGACAAATAGTGCCAGAGTTTGACAGGTGCGATTAGTTGTAATAGATTGGAGAGCTATGATTGGTCTATGGTTATGACGCC
Organism: Hypomecis atomaria; assembly: GCA_964007245.1. Classification (NCBI taxonomy): domain Eukaryota; kingdom Metazoa; phylum Arthropoda; class Insecta; order Lepidoptera; family Geometridae; genus Hypomecis; species Hypomecis atomaria. The sequence goes on along the minus strand of OZ023308.1, from coordinate 4,581,129 downwards.
ATTCACAGACACCCTCAAATTAATTTTTATGCAGTACTAGCTGACTCAATTAACTTCATCCCACCTGGTCAACTGTCAATGACACTCAGAAACCTTCTTTGGCTCATGCACAACAACTTTGCTAAAGATCATCACATGATCAAATGCATAATTAATTTTTGTTAAAACATTAAAGGACATCATTCATTTTGGGCTAAATCTGAAAGTGCCAGCCAAAACAATTAATTAGGAAATGATTTCAGTACATATTATTCTGAGCATTTTATACTATGAGACCAACTTTCTAGGACCACTTCCTGGGGAGTTAGAGTTTTGAAATATTGTGAAATTAAACATTTCTTGTTTTTTTTAGGCTTTTAAACTTTTAACTAATTATATAGATAATAATAGATAGATCAAAATTATCTGGAATGCCTAAACGCACCCCAGAGTTGAGCATCAGACAGTATCTTGTCGTAAGTTTCATAAATTATGTATTGATAGCTTTGTATGCACAATTAATATTCTGAGTCCCTCTGGATGGGGTGAGACGAACAAAATACATTTAAATAAATCAACAACATCAATATTATAAATACAAAACAATGTTTCTTGGTGTCTGCACTTTTGTTGTTATTATTTTCTTATAAATTCGTTGTGTCCATCCGCCCGTCTGTCCGTCTGCATTATAACTTCCACATTTATCAACCAAATTGTATGAAATTTGATAATATGATAGTTTAAGTATAGATCTCAATTTCAATTACTTATAAAAAATCAAAACTGTTTATTTAAGGGATAGATCCCACACATTTAAAGAGGGGATGACATTTTTTTCTAACCCCACATAGGGTTTTTAAAATGAATGTCAGGTTTCCTAAACAATTTTCTTGTCACATGTACCATTATTGAGATAAAGGTCGACAAAGTTGAAAAAATAGTGTCCCCCATTCATTTTTAAAGCATGCAAGATAGAACCCTCAAACTTTTTGAGTTTTTAGACTATATTGAAAACTATCTCTCAAAATTATTTTGAGCGTTGTGGGATTATAACTATTTGAGTTATATAAGAAAATAGTTTTTTTAAATTTGCTCATAGCTCTAAGGTCATTGACCTCAGTAACATTTTTCTTAGCCAAATATGTTTTTCTAGCAGTTTACCACCTGATGACGTCATAAAAATTGATTTTTATCATGATCATAATCATCGTCACCATCTACAGAAGCCTTATCATACGCGTGTCGAGACACGCACTTGACAACTTTTTTATCGCTGTAGTCTTTTTATATTGTTAAAGTTTAGGTAAGTACTTAACTACTGGTTCTTTCGAAATTTTACTTAAACTTATAGAGGTTAAAAAACAATATCTTTTTGAATATAGCTTCTGGAAGGTATAGCTATAAATAATTCATTTGTGTTCTGCTAGTACCGGTCAGAACATGACATGTTTTATGACATGATACATTTTTTGTCTTGACATTTACAGATTATCTACTCATTGTAAATTTACGAAAACTGATTTAGCATCCACAAATATGTATAGGTAGTATTTGCAAGCTTACATACATATAAAATCCAAAATAATAGACAGTCTGAGTCAGCTCAAACTCAAAATATATAAATTTGTTTGAAACATGCAGAAAAAAAAATTAATTACACAATGGAAATTTCGAGATCAAATGAAAACTACAATATAGAATAATATACATGCGCGTTATTGTGTGTGTGTGTGTGTGTGCAGTCCATGTGCTCATATACAAACATTAAATGTACATGACCACATCTAAACAATGCTCAGAAGTGCATTAACTTATTTTCACCTTAGTTTTTAGTTGATGCACTTTTGTGCTTAAACTGATCACTATTTTGGTTTCTATGTGTATGTACCTCGTTAACACTACTTATACTTGGTGGCTAAATGAGTTTTCCTAAACTTAGGATTAGTAGTTTACCTGTTGTAAATGCCAATAAACCCATAAAAAATTGAATTTAGAGACCTGACTGAAAGCAACTATAGGCCGAATTAAGCACCTTGGCGGCTGTGAAATGGCAGCCAGCTGCAGGAAACCCAATCCTCACGCAGCTGTTAAACAAGTGGGCTTCAGTCAGGATTGGGTTATTCGCAGCTTGTAGCCAATTGTAGCTAACATCAAAGCCACCAAGATGTTTGATTCAGCCTATAGTTTCAAGTGATTTAACAGCCTCAGTGATAAAAATCATAGGCATGATGACTTGGTAGAAAAATAATTATTATAATTAGTTGGTTAGTTAAACAAAAAATATTGGACACAATATAATTATTTTCTTTCATTAGTCAAACAATAAATGACAAAGGTAAACCAACGGCGACGTCACTTTAGCGAGAAAGATGCGAATTCTGTACACGGTTGAAGTCGGTTATGCCATTTTTTGGTGAAAAATAATTATTCTTTAATTGACAAAAAAAACACGTTTCTAATTTTTTTAAAATCCATCTGACGTACAAATTATCCTTTTTATAATCATCTCTAGCATTCTTGCCGTTTCTCCATTTCCAGTTCGGACGACTCGGAGTCAAGCCTGGACCGCGCCCGCGACCGCGAGCTCTTCCTGCGTCCGCCGCGCCCGCGCTGGCGCACCCCGCAGCAGGTCAACGGCCGCGGAAGGAGAATGAACCTTATGCAGAGGCGCCTAGAGCAGGCTCTCAATCAGCCGGCTAGGATCGAGCGCGGAGCCAGGTTGGTATCTTTAGGGTTGAGTTACGGACGGGTGCGGCAGGAGAATGGCAGGTACGCTCTACCCTCTGACACATAAGGATGTGTCAGAGGGTAGAGCGTACCTTGACTCAGCTTGCCTGAGTCGCGCTCGCGATTGTCACCTGTTCCTTTGTCCGCCACTCCCGTGCTGGCGCGCCCCGCAGCAGGTCAACGGCCGCGGAAGGAGAATTAACTTTAAGCAGAGGCGCCTAGAGCAGGCTTTGACTTAGCCGGCTAGGATCGAGCGCGGAGTCAGGTTGGTATCTTTAAGGTTGACTTAGTGGCAGTGTAATGGACCTTACGAATTAGATGAGAGCGTAGCGATCGTCAGCTGTTCAGGTCAACGGCCGCGGACGAAGAATAAACCTTATGCAGAGGTGCCTAGAGCAGGCTCGGCCTCAGCCAGCTAGGATCGAGCGTGGAGCCAGGTTGGTATCTTTAAGGTTCACTTAGTGGCAGAAGAATGGACCTTACGAATTAAAGGGTAGAGCATACATTGGCTCAGCTGACCAGGGTCGCGCTCGCTATCGTCAGCTGTTCAGGTCAACGGCCGCGGCAGGAGAATGACCTTATGTATGAGATGATAGAGCATGTATTGGCTCAGCCGGCTAAGATCGAGCGTGGAGCCAGGTTGGTGTATCATACTACAGCAGGTCAACGGCTGCGGCAGGAGAATGAACCTTATGTTTGAGATGATAGAGCATGTATTGGCTCAGCCGGCTAGGATTGAGCGCGGAGCCAGGTTGGTGTATCATACTACAGTAGGTCAACAGCCGCGGACGGAGAATGAACCTTATGTATGAGATGATAGAGCCTGCATTGGCTCAGCCGGCTAGGATTAAGCGTGGCGCTACGTGTATTTTACGTATACTTATGTGGCTACAAAACAACTATTACCCACGATTAAAACTTTGTTTATGTCAAAACAGAAAGTCTATTCCTGGCAATGATTTTTACATCCTATCTGTCATGTCAAAACAGAAAGTCAATTCCTGGCCATGATTTTTACATCAATTCTATCATGTCTAAACAGAAAGTCCATTGCTTGAACATCTCAGCATGAAGGCGGACAGCACTCCCCGGGTGATAAGCGTGGACGCGATGGTGGTTGAACGGTTGAAGGCGGAAGCCGCAGACCGGCTGAGTTGCATTAAAGCCTCAGAACACCATGAGGTTATCGTGTATGAGGACAGAGGAGAAAATTTGAGTTTTCTAAAGTCTCCAAGTAACGATCTTGATAATGCAACAGATAGCTGGGGCCACCCCATTCCAAATTCAGCCATCCAATCTGGTTCTGAAAGAGCAGAGCTCATAGCAGCTTCTGAGAGACCCGTTTTCCGCCCAAGCGGTAACGATGGTGCTATTTCGGGTCTCCTCAGTGCAGCAATGCAGAGCTTGTTCCGTTTCATGCCTAAAACACCACCTTCATAGACGACAGCGACCTCGAGAATAGCTTCACCACCTCAGGCAACCCGTACGAGAGCCGACATCGGACAGGTCGATTCGCCCTCTTATATCTCGGCCGCGGCGCCACGAGACCACGCGAGAAATGCCTTTATCGAATACCTAGCCTTATTGAGAGCGACAAAAAATGTCAATCTTAAGAACTGCGATAACATCCTGGAGTTCTTTAGGCTGGGTGGTCCGGTAAGTGAGAGTCTACTAATATCAAGACTCGAAGAGGCAGAAGCAGCCATTTACAATAACGTCACTTCTCAAGTCATCAGAGGGACCATGAAAGGACAACATATGGCAGCTTACAGCGCAGAAAGTGGTTTTGTGGAGTTGGATGAGGAGGAGACGGAGCGAATAGGAAGACCAAAATACGCGATGCCATCGAACGACCCGATTGTAGTCACCGCCAAGTGCACAAAAATAATGCTAGACGATAGAATCCTCGAGATGGCTAAAACCATCGAACGGAGCTCGGACGTCGAGGCAGACTGGCAATGCTGGGCGTTACCAAAGATACAATGGGTCAACGGGGTACCAGGATGTGGCAAGACCACATGGGTGATCAGACACTTTGATGTGGACGGGGACGCTATCATCACAACAACAACAGAGGCAGCAAAAGATCTGAGAGAGAAGCTATCGCACCGAATAGGAGATCTGGTAAAATCCAAAGTGCGAACCATGGCTTCATCCCTCGTAAATGGTTTTGGAAAAGAGAGCTTCAGGCGCCTTTTGGTGGACGAAGCTCTAATGAACCATTTCGGAGCCATAATAATGGCTGCACGGCTGTCTGATGCTAGCGAACTTGTCCTCATTGGGGACGTCAATCAGCTGCCTTATATTGACAGAGAAAATCTCTTCGAGATGAGGTACCATCGTCCAACGCTGGTTGCAAACATCACCCAGGAGTTGCTCTGCACACATAGGAACCCAATGGATGTCGCGTACGCGTTGAGGGAAATATACTCAGGTATATATTCCTCAGTTCCCCTTATTAGGTCTCTTGAACAGAAAAGGTTCTAGGGGGCTCAAATATCCAAAACCCTCTCCAACACCCTTTTCTTAGTGCATACGCAGGAAGAAAAGGAGACCCTGATAAGCCAGGGTTATGGAGAAGGTCCAGGATCACGCACCCTTACCATCCACGAAGCTCAGGGACTGACGTACGAGTCGGTAATCGCCATCAAAACTAAGCCAAGAATGAAGCTACACGAGAGCGTCTCACACGCTGTCGTTGCATTATCGCGGCACACTGGAACTTTCACCTACTACGCCGACGACATCGAAAATGATGCCATCAGTCGATTCGTGCGGCGTGCGTCGTCTGCGTCATTGAGGGCTATCAAGGAGTATAACCTGCAGATGGCCATCAGAGATCGGAACGCGGCGGTGATGGAGGCTCTGGGCCGGGAGGAGGCAATAGAGTTGTAATAGGTAGGACATGGGAGCGATCACAAGTAGAGTAGATAACACCGAGTAACACACGGAAACGTAGCCTCGGACTCCGCCGGTGATCGCTTTCACAAAATAAATCAAAATAAGTGTGTAATATTAAGAAACTATGTGAATTATTTAGAAATTAGCATTGCGTGAATGCCCTGAGCATTCATTCTCGCCATCGAAGGCTCCTTCTTGCGGCGGCGTCGTGTGTCGGGTCATTCTCCTCCCTCAAATATGGTCGAGGAGAGCGATGGCTGGCACATGCGTCACACTCGTGATCGGGTGCTGCATGCGGGTCGCCGGTTTGCTCGCGGCATTCACGCAATGCACTGAAACTACTAACTTAGACTAAGATTTAAACTAACCCATCTCTATTGTACAGTCGTATTCTTTCAATTGTAACTTGTTAACAAAGGGCACAGACCCCGGAGTCTGTGGGTCATTAATTTAAATTAAAAAAAAAAAAAAAAAACGAAAGTCCATTCCTGGCAATGATTTTTTACATCCTTTCTGTCCATACTAGAAACAGTACCCTTCTGCATGACGAAAACTATTTTGTTTAAAGAAAAGAACTATTGTTTGCACTCAATTTGGAATTAAGAGATGATTCATATTAGAACGAGACGGCCCGGATCGTTTCATACATTTTGCCTGTCCCATTCCGGCGTAGAGTACATAATGTATACGGGACGTATGTTGTGTACATGTAATTTATCTGAATGTATATGTTATTTCTCTAAACGTATATGTAAGCTCTCTTAATGTATATGTAATTTCTCTAAATGTATATGTAATTTATCTAAATGTAACAAATGTTTACAGCATGATGCGGTGCATGGGGTGGGAGGGCGGCGCGCTAGGCCGCGGCGGCGGCGGCATCGTGGAGCCCATCGCGCCCGACCCCTACTATGTCAGGATGCTCAACGCGGCCTATGTAAGTATCCATTTATCTTGCTGTGCATTTACAAAAAAAAACAGTTTATTGCTTTCGGCCACGTAAGCAACGAATATTCGCAACTGGTTGCCTATGAAATAGAACGTCCACTGCTGGACATAGACCTCCCCTAAAGATCGTATAGAATAAGACCGGTTGGTAGCAGCTTCGTCCGTCCACCTAGTGGGTGAAGGTCCTACGCTGCGCATGCCGGTACGCGGTCTCCATTCGAGAACTTTTCGATTCCATCGGTCATCAGTCCTTCGAGCTATGTACCCTGCCCACTGCCACTTCAACTTGCTAATCCGCTGGGCTATGTCAGTAACTTTGGTTCGTCTGCGGATCTCCTCATTTTTGATTCGATCTCGCAGAGAGACTCCGAGCATAGCCCTCTCCATAGCTCGTTGGGCTACTTGGAGCTTACATATAAGGCCCATAGTGAGAGACTACGTTTCTGTGCCATAAGTCATCACTGGCAACACACACTGATCGAAAAGTTTCAACTCATAAGATTTATACCTATACATACATCGTAGCGTAAATACGCTGTCAGTACAACTTTTTATGCCATAGTAATGACAGGTTTAAAATTACAAATATCCTGACACCAATTACAAACACCATACAATCAAAATACTACGTCACCATTTTTCAATTAACGGCGGTCATTACTGTTATACACCCATTTCACTCTCACTACTGTCTAATGACCTCTTTACCGTCTTATTACCTCTCTTTTATTTTATTACATCCATCTCTCACAACAGCTTCATTATAAATAAATAAAAAACAGTTTATTTGCGAGAATGTTGTCTAACATAGGTCTAATTGACAACATTTCAAATTTTTAAAATAATTATATTTATTTATTTTCTGAAAGAATATTGCAAAATAACGTATACGTATTTTTTATTTTTCCAATACGACTTATATTTTCCGTAAAATTAAGTTTTGAAAAGTAGCTTATTCTAAAAGGACGTAACTGCAAAACTATGGAATCATAAACAATTTTACTGAAGCCACATTAGAAAAAAAAGGAGCCAGCGTTGCTGTCACTGTCAATGCCAATCAATCCATCACAACATTCACAATTCACACAAATAGGCCGGGAGGTCTGCGCAAAAAATGCAAGTACATTCTAACAATTGCATTTTTGGTATTAAGTTATCATGGTGGTGTACAACAATATCCCGGAGTCAGTGAACGGGGGTATCCGTTTCAAAAAAATGAATATCATGCAACTACTTCTAAAAGCTGAAAATTGGTGTACTATAGGAAGCAAAATATAAAAAAAAGTTTAACGACTGCCAATCACCTGAAATATGTAACAGGGCCTGCCATACAGGCTTTAAATTAGCACCACTTTAGAGAAGAAGAATAAGTACTACTTATTTACTTATTAAGTAGTACCAAGATACTTTTAAAATTCGAACGGATTCCTCCACCAAATGCTAAGTAACCCAGTTGACTTACTCCGGGTATTGATACACCACCTTGATAACTTATTACCGAAAATTCGTCATTTAATTTTGGAAAGTACTTGCATTTAGCGCTTACCTCCCGGCCTAACGCAAAATAAGTCTTTTGAAAATAACACTGACATTTTATTTTTAAACTACATTTCATGTGTCAACAGTCAGTGTTAACTGTCATTTTGTATTGCTAGTGTTGTTTTTTATCATAGGCAACTAAACTTTTAGTATAAATCCCGAAACAGCTTGGGTGAGAGATTTTATTTAATATCTTAGCAGTTACTGCACTAAAAAAATTGGAAAAATTAGCATAGTGATCAGCATCCCGATATCTCGAAATGGTTTTGGAATTTCATAGCCTTATAAAATATGAAAACTTGTCAATTACATGGATTTAATCAAATATTCTACCTTTGCAGGTGTAAAATTTTTTTTTTCAAGGACATAAATATATGTACATGCTTGTCAAATTTTATGATTATACATTTGTTTGTTTAAGTCGCTCTTTTAAAAATTCATTAATGTCATAATAGCACTTGCCAATAAGAAATTTAAATAACTTGGATTTAAATCTATTAAAAGTTAATTCTTTAAAACAATCAGGTAGTTCATTGTATATAGTAATAGCCATACAATACACATTGTTATTATACACACATACCCTTTGGCCTGGCACAACCAACTTATATGTACGCCTTTGTTGTCTGTCCCTTCCAATCACGTCACTATTTAATGGAAACTCAGAATGATGACGTCGAACAAATAAACACATTTCATATATGTAAAGACAAGGCAAGGGTAGAATGCTATATCTTTTAAATAGAGGACTACAGGGAGCTAAGGAAATGTGCGCCGCACAGCGCTCTGATGCATTTTTTTGTACTTTAAATGCAACTTCCCAGTTAACTGAGTTACCCCATATAACTAAACCATAACGTAACAGTGATGACACTTAGCCATAGTAAAAGTAAAATATTGTCTATTGTCCATAGTAGGCGCTGAGTATGGCTAGTGGTTATCTGTGTGTGTATCTAATCACAGTAATTTAAAAAAAGTTGTGGTGTATAAAGAACATCTAATAAAGCTATGAACGCAGCGAGCTATCGTTGTGCCCCCTCTATGAAAAAACCAGAAGCATTTGTAGTAAACCCCATATAATTCCAGGCGCACACCACGGCCGGGTTCGGGCTGCCGCAAGACTCGGCGGCTGACTCCACCGACTCCGACACCGCCATCACTAAACGCTCGCGCTCGCAGCAACACCAGAAGACTAAGAAGATTAAGAAACAGGTATGTCATTTATTACAATCTTCTTTGAAAAGAAGGCAATAAGCCCGATTACAGAGGCGCCATCGTAATTATATTAGCTAAATAGCATAGGTCTGTTTCTTTTTCATTTTAGGCATTCGATAGAGAGAACGCTTTTTACGTTGCTATTAAATTTACGCTGGCGCCTTTGTCTATGGCTTAATGTCCTAATAACAGTACTAATAATTCCAGAAGATCGTTACCATTGGATTGGGCTTTGAGTCGCTGCTGGCTTTGGCTATAAACCACACACATACACTACCACTGGTTTTAGCTGTACACTACCACTGGTTTCAGCTGTACACTACCACTGGTTTTAGCTGTACACTACCACTGGTTTCAGCTGTACACTACCACTGGTTTCAGCTGTACACTACCACTGGTTTTAGCTATAAACTACCACTGGTTTCAGCTGTACACTACCACTGGTTTCAGCTATACACTACCACTGGTTTTAGCTATACAATACCACTGGTTTTAGCTGTACACTATCACTGGTTTCAGCTGTACACTACCACTGGTTTCAGCTATACACTACCACTGGTTTTAGCTATACAATACCACTGGTTTTAGCTGTACACTATCACTGGTTTCAGCTATACACTACCACTGGTTTTAGCTATACACTACCACTGGTTTTAGCTATAAACTACCACTGGTTTCAGCTGTACACTACCACTGGTTTTAGCTATAAATTACCACTGGTTTCAGCTGTACACTACCACTGGTTTCAGCTGTACACTACCACTGGTTTTAGCTATACACTACCACTGGTTTTAGCTATACACTACCACTGGTTTTAGCTATACAGTACCACTGGTTTTAGCTATAAACCCTCACTGGTTTTAGCTATACACCGCCACTGACTTTAGCTATGAACCACCGTTGGCTTTAGTTGAAACGTATTTTCTCCATTCTAAAAAAATATTTAGTATTTTTTTCACAGAATTATGCAACAATATCAAAAAAATGTACATCGTAAAATAAATTTAAATCCTCTAAGGACCTCGTATAAACAATGAAGCGTTTATTTGGTTTCCATATGTCAATGATTTAGAGAATCCCGACCCGTGTGCAGGGCCTGATTTGAATCTAAGTTTCATGCTTGTAAGACGATTTTTATCCCAATAGGCCTCCACAGCTTCACAGATAACTGTTAACCTAGTATTATTATTATTATCGTTTTGTTTCAGGAATTCGTATTGAACGTCCTGATGTACATCCGCGAGTTTGTGAAGAACGACTTGCAGATCGAGATGTTCTTCGAGCCCAAGCTAAAGCCGGCCGAGAGGTCAGTACCTATCATATTTGAAAGTCAAAATTATTAATACTTCTAGTTCTAAGCTAAAAGTACAATTAAACGTATTTTTTACCAATAATCAATTGTTAGTATGCTATCACTACTATCTACTGATAATTTTTTATTGTATTTATTTATGTGGAACTACTGAGAACATTGCCAAGTCCAGTGGCAGTATTGAGAATAAAAAATATCAGTAGTTCCATGGGACAGGTATCCACTGGAACTAGTGAGTATGATCCATCAGTACAGCGTTTATTAAACAATGTAAGGTGTCGTTTACTTATACATAATTATACCAATATTTCTGTAATGTAACATATTTTATGATTTTCAGGAAGCACATCCACCAAATCGTTGGCAAGTTGATGGGCGAAGAGTCCGAGATAGAGTTCGACCGCATCGAGATGGTTCACCTGGTGGACGACATCGAGCGCAGAAACAACTACACGCTCGGCACCCAGAGCCAGGGCGACGCGCCGCAACGGTGAGATCCTACTGTTAGCTTACAGCATCGAGATGGTTCACCTGGTGGACGACATCGAGCGCAGAAACAACTACACTCTCGGCACCCAGAGCCAGGGCGACGCGCCGCAACGGTGAGATCCTACTGTTAGCTTACAGCATCGAGATGGTTCACCTGGTGGACGACATCGAGCGCAGAAACAACTACACGCTCGGCACCCAGAGCCAGGGCGACGCGCCGCAACGGTGAGATCCTACTGTTAGCTTACAGCATCGAGATGGTTCACCTGGTGGACGACATCGAGCGCAGAAACAACTACACGCTCGGCACCCAGAGCCAGGGCGACGCGCCGCAACGGTGAGATCCTACTGTTAGCTTACAGCATCGAGATGGTTCACCTGGTGGACGACATCGAGCGCAGAAACAACTACACGCTCGGCACTCAGAGCCAGGGCGACGCGCCGCAACGGTGAGATCCTACTGTTAGCTTACAGCATCGAGATGGTTCACCTGGTGGACGACATTGAGCGCAGAAACAACTACACGCTCGGCACTCAGAGCTAGGTTATGAGAAATTATTAGAGGTTATGTAACTTAGACCACAATTCATGTTATGTTAGATATCGCATCGAGATGGTTCATTTGTTATATTTATTAGAGACTGCAGCGAGATGATTCATTCATATAACCGTTACTTGACTTAAAAAAAAAAAACAAATACACATATTTAACAAAAATGTTTACACTGCGATCGCACAGTAAATTGCAGATAATTATTTACAATTAAAACGTGTAATTGATGTGTACCTACAGCCTAAAGATGTACTTTTATTTTGCAGCCAAATCTGCGTGTACAAGGAAGCGACCGAGAAAATGTACCTGGTGACTCCGGAGGACGTCCGCGCGCCGCAGCTGCCCGACCTCGAGGAGGAAACGAACCCGTTCCTGAAAAGTATCGTGCGCCATCTCAAGACCGACGATGCTCCGCCGCGGGAGTATACCATGATTGACAGGTGAGGAGTAGTGAGGACTACTGTATTACAGGTTGCTGTGCAGACAGCAACGGTTCCTTCGGATCACAGCAGTGTGATCCGAAGGAACCGTGCACAATACAATGCACAATAGCCACATAATTTGCAACCATCGCTATATAAGTCATTTTGTCCACAGAATCATAGATTTCTTCGTAGAATTCACTGAATGCGACGATACACTGAATTTCGTTTCCTCGGCGCCTACAACATTGACGAAATAGCTCGTTTTTCGGGATGATAATCTGCCTTAATGAGAAGAGACCGTATCTGAACTGTATAGAATATAGATTGCTATTTTATCTCTTACTCATTTGTTATCAGACTGCAGTTCACTAGCATTGATCTTATTTTCGTTTCATATCGTCTCTATATCAATATTTATTCACCCTGTTATCGAACTGTTGCAAACCGTACATCGTGGAACCGTACACGTTTTTCGGGATGACAATAACCCATTGTTATATCTAGTACAGCTTATTATAAGTTTTGGTTTGATTGCCATAATGTGGCATTGTGTCGATCGTATTGTCTATGTATTCATTAGCATTTTAGCTACAGATCGTCACATACAATTTTCTATTAAGTCGTCGTCTGTCGCAAACCGTGCACTGTGAACCAAACATGTTTTTCGGGATAATAATAACCCATTCCCTGTGTCGATCGCATTGTCCCAGTACTCCCAGTATTCACATTATAAATCCAATCGTTCCTATATAAGTCTTTTTGTCCACAGAATCATAGATTTCTTCGTGGAGTTCTCCGAATGCGACGAATACACCGAGTTCCGTTTCCTCGGCGCCTACAACATCGACGAAATAGACGTGATGAGCTCGTTCTTCGGGATGATAACCTGCCTCAACGAGAAGAGACCGTATCTGGACTATCCCGAGCGTTTGGTGCAGGCTTTTGAGAAGGGCATCGATTATACCGCCACTGAAGATGCTAATGGATTCGTGTCGTAAGTGTTTTTAATATTAGATCTATAGGATAGATGTACCGGTTATGGCCATCTTAGACCACAACTGGGTCAGAGGCCGCAACTGGTTCAGAGGTCGCCACCGGGTCAGTGACTACAACCGGGTCTGTGGCCACAACCGTGTCAGTGACCACAACCGGATCAGTGGCCACAACTGGGTCAGAGATCACAACATGGTCAGTGACCACAACATTTATTTATTACAATTATTTACCCCCCCCCCTCTCTCCCCTTGTCAGCAAAAGTAAGCAAAGCTCTTGCCCCCCTCCCATTCTTACGTAAATATTGGTACCTGTATGTTTTTTTATTGTTTCATGACCAGCAGATTTAATTCTAGAAATAAGAAAATAGATTTAGGATACTGAACACACACACACACACACAAATGCGTAAAAAAAATAACAATTGCTGACGTAATCACCATCTAGACACCCCCACACCCCATGTCATCAAAAATAAGCAAAGGATAAACCCCCCCGCCCCCCTATAGTGCTTACATAATACTTAAACGGCCCCACACCTACTATACTATTATTTATCGCGAATAATGATAACTTGCCTCAATAATGAAAAGAGACCGTATCTGGACTACCCCGAGCGTTTGGTGCAGGCTTTCGAGAAGAGCATCGATTATACCGCCACTGAAGATGCTAATGGATTCGTTTCGTGAGTATTTTTAACCATCTCCATAAAAAGAAGGTTCTCAATTCGACTGTATGTTTTTTTTTTTTGAAGTGAAAACTTCTTTGGCTGCGTTGTGCACTTTTTGCTTAATTTGGTGTCAGAGACCGTGTGTAAAATGTCCCCCTATTATATTTTAAAATCATTTATACATTTCTACAATGTCTTATTCTCCTTCCAGTATCCATAAATGGTTCAGAACCAAGGAAGAAGTCAAAGGCGAAGAGAACACAGGAGAGGCCGCCGAACAGAAAGTAGAGAAGAAGCCAACAACAGAACTGAAAAATGAAATAAAACTGGAACCGCAAACTGATTTGAAAATGGACAAGAAATCCGTTGAAATCGCGACTACAGAAGAAGTGAAAGTTTAATTATGGTGAGAAAAAGAAGATTTTTTCGTTGTTTGAACTATTCTACCACCTTGTTTCCGCCTCTTTACTTATACTTATATTGCTATGATTGAATGTTCTTAACTAAACTGTTAAATGATACCCCTATAGTCGTTAACAAATCCTACTAACGTTTTGTTAACGATTCAAGTAGAGAGACTACTTAAATCGTTAACAAATCGTATTGTATTATAAATAGTATTTGTTTTGTTTGCTTTAATATATTTGTTAACAAATGTTATCTTACAGTATTTTTTAACAAATGATAACAAATATTATTTGTTAATAAATAAGATACGATAAAATTTGTTAACAAATATTACTAAAACAATTGAAAAAAATATTAAATAATATTTGTTAACATTACACACATTTTGTTAATAATTTCGAAAAATAATATCTCTTGATACGTCTTTAGCAATATTTACTAGCCACATGAATGAAATTAACTCGACTTAAAGATGGTTAACAAAAGTAATTTGTCAATTTAATTTAACATGTCACTTTCAGGAAGAAAATCATTGATATTTATACTTTAGGTACGTGTTAGTGATGTTGTTAACAAATTATTTTTGTTAACGACGTTCCTAGAAATATAATTTAGAGAAGACGTTAACAAATCGAGATTGTTAACGACTTATGGCTATCATTTTGAAATGTAGTTAACAATGAATAGATTAAAGTCATACTTCTCGGCAGTTTTTGCATTTTTGGATTATATTTTGTTCATTTCATACATTGTTATTTGACAGCTGTATGACATAACTTTACATTAACGTTTTTGCAACTTTTTTTTTTGTAGGATAAGTTTGCGTTTGACTGCATCTTACTTCATGATGCCAGATGCGATGTGATCTAGGATGCAGCACGCCTGCTTAGTACTTATTAAACGTTCTTTAAAACGCGTAGTTTGAACGCCGCTGATAGAAAACGTTAACGTTTGAAAGTTAACGCGTTAAGTAGTACTAAGTTATGTGTTAGAGTTGTCAAAAAGAAAAGGACAATATACAGGCTTGTTTCTTTAAAAAGTGCAGGTTGCAGAATACTGATCTCTTAAACAGGATGATGCTTTGCAAAGTGCAAGAATATCCAATGATTTTCATCATTAAGAACAACTTTTACCATGCGACCAATCCCAAAATCATGAAAAGAAAACAATCTGCTCCATACATAAAGATAATTGACTATTGATAAGTAGCTATGTATCAAATAGTAAACGTAATAATAAATAGTTCCAATACAAATAATAAAATTGCCATACCCTTATAGGGTCATATGTATAACTATACAAAACATGTTAACTAAGAACCGCATGTAAATTTCATATGTTGCAATAAATGATTTGAATTTGAGTTTAGTTGATTTTTTCGCACTTTCGGTGTTGGTTTCATAGTAAAAGTTGTTAATAATTATGAATGCTATCATCTCTACACTTTTCAAAGAAATTTTTTGTATAACAGAATTTCTCTTAGGAGCCGTTCAAGTATTACGTAAGCCGATTTTAGCCCCCCTCCCCCCTTGTCAGCAACAGTAAGCAAAGCTCTTACCCCACCCCCCATTCTTACGTAAACAATGGTACCTGTATGCATTTTTCTTTTTTAATTGTTCCA
Source organism: Hypomecis atomaria (assembly GCA_964007245.1). Classification (NCBI taxonomy): domain Eukaryota; kingdom Metazoa; phylum Arthropoda; class Insecta; order Lepidoptera; family Geometridae; genus Hypomecis; species Hypomecis atomaria. The sequence goes on along the minus strand of OZ023308.1, from coordinate 4,565,349 downwards.
TGAGCTGCAGATTTAATTCTAGAAATAAGAAAATAGATTTAGGATAGTGGACTTTAACACACATATGCGTAAAAAAATAAATAATTATTGCTCACGTAATCACCATCTATACCCCCCCACCCCCATGTCATCAAAAATAAAGCAAAGGATAAACCCCCCCCGCCCCCCTATAGTGCTTACGTAATACTTGAACGGCCCCTTATAAGCCAAATCAAACATCTTCGCGGATGTGAAGTTAGCTACAAGCTGCGGGAAACCCAATCCTGACTCACTCACAGCTCACTTAGCAGCTACGAGAGGATTGGGCTTCGCGCACCTTGTAACTAACTTCACATCCGCCAAAATGTTTGATTCGGCGCTATACACAAGTAGGGCAGATGCACCGGATGTGGCCACCTTAGTATCATTTGTGGCCACTTTGAATTGTAAGGATTAATAAGAAAATTTTATGTTACAATAATAATGTTAAAGAAATTTTTAAACATTTACATTTACATGAACAATATTTATGGTATTACATTGTTTATAATTAATTATCATTTATGCAATAATTTTGACACCAAATGGCCACAACCGGTACAGTGGCCACAACCGGTACAGTGGCCACAACCGGTACAGTGGCCACAACCGGTACACCTACTATATAAATGAGAAATCAATAACAAGAGTGGAAATGCCGAGGCGTATGGTTTTAATCATAGTACTTTACATGTAATTTACATTGTTCCAAACGAATTCGTTCATTTTTGATAAACAAACCTGTTGTCTTCTTGTCAAAGAACTTACGTATTATACAGACAGACTACTTTTGTCTTTTTCTTTCCCATATAAATAGAAAAAGACAAAACATAGTTGATACCACTTATGATAATATTAATCCGTAAAGAAAAAAACAGCAAAACATATTTGTTCAAGCAGCATTGTTCAAAATGTTATTGTTCAAACCGGCAAAACTTTTGAGAGATGAATGAACAAAGGAAACAATTAAAGCCCTAAGTCGATAAAGGTAACTTATGTAAAAATAAATTATTCACTCTTATTTTTTTTTCTTCTAAAAATGAAGGCTTTTTCTAAAATTTAATTTTTTAACATATCTTCTTCGATTTAGGTCTACAATTGTATTATACCATTATTGACTAAACTAGATTTGACGTCTCCAACATAATAATTAAATATTGTAATAAAAGTTTTTGTTATGTCAAATTGGTTTAGTTTGGATTTATACCACTGAAATAATTGAATTGAAACCTATGTGTTGAACAACACGGTTTGAACAATTGTGTTTGTCTGTGATGTTCATTTATTTCACACATTTGGATCAAAGAGTCTCACCCAGTGTATGAAAAAAGTTACTAACAAAAAACATTTTTTTTTCAAAATGAAAAAAATCTAATACTTGTAATTTTAGTGATGTCGATGTTTAATTTGGAGGGAGTGCAATATAACTTACAGAAGCTAAAATAGGTATGATGACTGCGTAAAAAACATTATTATAATTAGTCCGTGAGTTAGATTATCAAAAAATATTGGGCACATATTTTTTCTTTTGTTAATCAAACAACAAACGACAAAGATAAACCTTGTCAAAGTTTGGGAGCGGGAGTCGTGACGTCACCTCTCTTACAGAAGTCCATACATTTGTATGGCACTTGTGACGTCACGCGGAACTTTGACGGACTATATCTTCATCAATTTTTGTTTAATTGACAAAAGAAAAAATACGTGTCTAATATTTTTTGGTAGTCTATCTGACGGACTAATTATATTGTTTTAGTCGTCATGCTTATTGACTAAATTAACTAAAAAAAAATATACTGATAAAATGTGAAATAAATAAAAACTTAATAAAATACAGGGTGTTGATTTCAAAGTTCAAGGACTTTCAAACAATGTATATGCTGAATGGGGAAACTGCGAAATCTCTATAAAATTAACTGTTCCATACTAAAAGCTCACTGACTTTCGATCAAACAGATGGAATAGGTAATTTTTTTCGCGATTTCGCCTTTGGTCCCATAGTAAAAGCTGTACACAATAATGAGCATATTAACCTGTGAAAGTCCTTGCTTTTTACTAAACAACACCCTGTATAAGCCGAATAATACAACTTGGCGATGTGGCGTTATACCTTGTAAAAATAGCTTGATACGCGAGACATTGATATTGACATACGGGAAATGACTCACGCTCATCAAGTACCATAATTTTTTTAGTCAAAAAATGTTCGGTTCACAATGTTGTACTTCATGGTCTAGAGTTACGAGCATGAAGTAAAACATTGTGTACCGAACATTTTGACTACAAAAATTATAGTACTTGATGTGTGTGAGTCATTTCGCGTATGTCAATGTCAATGTCTCGCGTATCAAGCTATTTTTTACAAGGTGTAGCCACAAGCTGCGTATAGCCCAATCCTAATTTAAGCTCACTTAACAGCTGGAGGATTGGGTTATCCGCTGATTGTAGCTAACGTCACACCCGCCACGAAGTATGATTTGGACTATACTCAATGTTTGTTTTATTGCATCTTTTTATAAACTTAGTTAATTCTAGTTTCTAACGGATTGCATTATTAGAACTAAAATGAATCATACGATAAAAAAAACTAAATAAATAATTTAGTTAAAATATTTGGTCAAAAATTTGATCCCTTAGATGTACTCGTAGCGTCGAACCAAACTCTCGTGGCATAGTGAGTTATCAGCCAAGTGCTAAGGGTTCAATTCCCGGGCTAGGTAAACTCAAAATGCCTCAAAGATTTGGATTTAACGTTAAACGCTTGGGTAAGCGCGCGAAATTTGAGTTTTTTCGTTTTGCCATTTATAGATAAAATCTACACATCGTTAGTTTACGAAAATTTATAGGTCGCGTCACACAAGTTGGCGGAAATGATGTTGGCTACAAGCTACGCAATATCCAATCAACGCGTAGCTTTAGGTGAGCTTCAGTCAAGATTGGAAATTGCGCAGCTTGTAGCCAACTTCATTTCCGCCAACTTGTGTGACGCGGCCTATGGTATTAACGAGGTACGTAAACCAAAAAACCTAAATGCACAAAAGTGCTTTTATACTAAAAACTAAAGTGATTTAGTTGATGCATTTTTGTGCAGACTGATCGCTATTTTAGTTTTTTGGTGTTATTATGTGTCGTAGGATAATTTGACAAACAGTGTTGTCACAAAAATCCTAAGAATTTCGCGAAAATACGAATAATTAGACATTGGCTATGATGTTTGCAATCTCACTGAAAAAAGTTAGCATTTTTGAATATCTTTAACTCTTATTGGCTGGATTTTGGTTTACAGACCAACTCTTATTGTAATTGGTCAAAATTGGTAGCCATCAACCAATCAGAGATGTTGTTTGGGGCGATCCGATCGACCAATCAGTGTGCTTCTTCTGTAATAATAGTCAATTTTTTTCGCAATCTTTCTAAGGCAACTTGTTTTTCTGCAATAAATCTAACCTTTTTCAGTCAAATTGAAAAATATTGTTGTAATTAAAAATTACTGATCTGATGATTATTATTATAATTAGCCCGTAGGTTAGATTATTAAAAAATATTGAACACGTATTTTTTCTTTTGTCAATCAAACAATAAATGACAAAGATAAACCTTGTCAAAGTTTGGGAGTGGGGGCTCGTGACGTCACTAGTGCGCCGTTGTCAGTAGTTTTGTAGCGCACTCGTGACGTCACGCAGAACTTTAACGGGCTATATCTTCGTCCTTTTGTTTTATTTGACAAATAAAAAATACTTGTCTAATATTTTTTGATAATCTATCTGACGAAGTAATTATATTTTTTAGTCATCGTGTTTATTATCCGCGTTTTCACGAAATTCCTAGGATTTTTGCGAAAATAATGTTTATCAAATCATAATATGTCGTACCTCGTACTTATGTACCTCGTCAATGCTATTCTTTCATGAATGCAAAACGAGTTTTAGTAAATTTACGATAAGAAGTTTATCTGCCCTGCCCCAAGATACAAGCTTGTGCTTAGTTCTTGAAACTATTGCTGATCTACTTGAGTATTTGTAATTGTAATCTGTAAATGGCAAAAAACTCAGGGAAAATTTGAAATTTGCGCGCGGACCCAAGTGTTGGACCTTACGTGTTAAAAGTTATTTTATTACCGTATTTGCCAGAATAACGTGTGAATGTTTTTGGTGTAAAGATTTTTGTCTGTCAGTTCATTGAAATTAGCGTGAAGTGATTCTATAAAATAGCGTGGTTTTTGCACATTTTAAATTAATATAGTTATGGACTAAATCAAACATGATGGCGGCTGTGATGTTAGCTTCAAACTGCGGATAGATCTTGGCTGAAGCTCACTTAACAGCTGCTTATTCACGTACTATTTTATTATCTGGCGCAAAAATCGATAAATAGGTAAAGTACAGGCCGAATCATACAAGTCGTCGGATGTGAAGTTACCTACAAGCTGCGCATTAGCCAATCAACGCGCAGCTTTATGTGAGCTTCAGTAAGGATTGGATATTGCGCAGCTTGTATACTGTAACTTCATATCCGTCAGCTTGTGTGATTCGGCCTATAGTTGGTGAGTAAAAAACCGTTTTTGCTATTAATTTATTGTTTGGTCTGTTGAAAATGTTTGTCTTTTTCCAGCGAGAGTTTTACTGATGCGCATAATTTCGTCCGAAACGAAACCGATCCGCATCTGTTTTATTAGAATCGGATGACGGAAATCTTAGTTAGTGCGTAAAACTACCATACAAATAGTTGAACGACTACTCCGGACTGGACTTTCACGGATTCGGATCGAATTCGTGCCTTACTACGTCTCATTCTATTGTCGACACTTTGTATCAATAATTCTCGTCGATACCTTATATCGATAACTCTTGTCGATAATTTATATCGATAACTCTTGTCGATACTTTATATTTATATCGATAAGAGGAACATCACTAGAGCTGTCAAGATAAGCAGGAGACTTCGGTTTTAATACACAGTTCGTGGACTAAATTGCGGACTGTAGTCTTTGAGCAATTGGCGTCGCGCGGCGTTGTAGTCGGCTTGCAATCGCCATACAACTAACTAAAAAGCCTGCCCACTACGTAGCTTGGGCAGGATTTTGGCTCGGACACTTTTTTTGCAGGATTGTGACTATATAGGTAGATATTTTCTCGAAGACTGTAGTTTATTGAACGAAAGCAAGGCAGAGAGGTATATATTTGTTTCTTATTCATTAAACTGCGGTCTGCTGCGTATTAGTGAAAACCGTGAATTAACCTTTTCACCGGCGCAATTCCATTGGTGTCAAGCTCTCCTCGCCACGGAACATAAACATTAGAATAATAGTGATTCAAGCGTTTGATTCCACATAATATGTAATTCCAAGTTTTTATAGCAAAAAGTGTATTATTTATTTTTATGCTAATGAATTAATCCGTCGTTGGCGGTCAACCTGATGTACGGGTGTAGTCATCAGGTCGTCATTGGAGTTTTCAAGGTTAAAACCCTAATCTCTCCCTACCTCGAGCGCACTATTCGGATGCGGTTACGGGCCAGCTGCCGCAACACAAGAACAATAACTATTCAAATTCTGTACGCGGTTGAAGCCTGTTGCGCCATTTTTGGCGAAAATTAATAAAATAACCTACATAGTGTGTTCGTGGCCTAAATATCTCTTCCTTATTTTCTCAAGTCCAGTGATGTTCTTCTTATCGATATAAAGTATCGACATGAGTATTACTAGAGACCGAGGTGCAGCAAAGATGGTAATTTATCGATCAATGTTGATATTTGGTATCGATAAATGAATAATGACAAATATGCCATAAAAATTATGATGTCGGTGACAAATGTCAAATATATCGATAAATAAATACAATTTTCGCATCGCTGAAACAGACGAAAATCTTTACACGTTAGTAGATATAACTCTAATGTCATTAAGTGACTTAATATAGTGTAATTATAGTATAGCTATTATAAAGCCTTGAGTATAGTTGTTGGCGATAAAATGTCTACTTTTCAACAAATTTTTCTAGAATATTTATGAATATTTTAAAAAAGTTTGGGAAAAATAAATGGCAGTGTATGCGAATTTATCATCAGATGAAATCGAATATATTGAGAAATTCAGGGCAAAATTAGGGCTTCGCTGTATGCCATCTCACTCTTTCTTATTTCGATAGTAAGTTGGTATGAGCGAGATGCAACATTGATACCTACTACACCACAATATGATTTTTTTTTTGATCCAGAGTATTGTATGTGACGTATTTGACCTGTGACGTTTAAAATTATTTTATTTGGTATCTATCTACAAGATTAAATATCAAATATATGTTTAGTTTTTTGTTTATCGATATTTTTTATCGAAATTACAGAATTGTCGATAAAATTGGTATTTTATATACTACGAGCTCAGCATTCACTGCCAAACAAATACGAACGTTAAGGTTGTTGTTTTAGTGGTGTAATTGCCCCGGTAACTTCATCTGATGGTAAAAGTCGTAGGAAATGCTAAAATTAGGGAATAAAAGTCCAAAAGTCCGCCGATAACACAAGTTTGTTTTAACTATTGCTTCTATTTGAAATGTAAAACAACTAAATGTGTTTGTAAAAATCTGTATTCATTTTGTAAAATTATATGAAAATCGATAAGTATCGATATTAGATTTATCGATATATTTTATCGACAGTGCTCATCACTATTCCAACACTGCGTGAAATAAGCGTTCAATATAATGATGTTTTATAATTATTCTAATATAAATTTTGATTGTGTTAAATACAGGATGATTTATAAAGTTCAGGGACTTACAGCACGGGAAGCATGGCAAAGGGACTAATAGTCTTTCCACTATTATATCCCCTCGAAGAGGAAATAAAGTATGGATTGACAATGACATCTGACATTAAGAGTGGATAAAATGGTTTTCTCCCCTTGCCGTGCTACCCGTGCAGAAGTGTAAATACTCAACATTTTGAACAAATTTTACTATGGGACTAACCCCGAATTGGGATAAAAAAATCACTTGTTCGATACATTTTGTACTGAGCTTTTTTTTCGCTCTTTTGGGTTCGGTCTCATAGTAAAAGTTGTCCATAATGATGAGTATACAATTCTGACAGTTTCTGTATCTTGCAAAAAAACCTCGTGTAACATCAACGTTAAAAAACATCACTATAGTGTAAGCTTGACTTTGGACTTATCCTCTTATTCAAAAAGACTTAAGACTTAATAAACCTATTTTGAGCCAAAAAGGACTTGGGTTTTGTAATATACAGAATGAAATGACTGCCATGTTCTAGAATATAGTTCTTGTCATTATAACCAACTTTCACTATGGGAGCAACCACGAAATAGGGGAAAGGAATCAGCTGTTCCATACAATAAGTTCGATTGTCGACAAAATGTATGGAAGATCTTTGTGTATGGAAGGTGTTTGTCAGCGATCACCGAAATTAAGCAACGTTCCGCACGGTCAGTACTTGGATGGGTGACCGCGGGTGGCATTTTCCAACTGAGCGCTACCGTGGCTCGGATGACACGATTGTAGATTCCGGTTGTTTTAACAGTTTAGCCATGTCAGAGGCCTTCAGGCGGCCTAAAAACTCAGACTCCAGGGCTAGCCACCCGGCCTATACGAACTTACTTATGGAACATCTGTTTTTTTTTCGCGATTTTGGGGTTGATCTTGTAGAGAAAGTTTGTCATAATGATGAGTACACTGATATTCTGGAATATGTCAGTTGTCCAGAGAAAAACCTAGTAGGTATATACCGAATCAAGCAAGTTGGCGACTGTGAAGTCAGCTATAGGCCGCGCCACACAAGTTGGCGGAAATGAAGCTGCGCAATATCCAATCAACGCGCGGTTTTGTGTGAGCTTCAGTCAGGATTGGATATTGCGCAGCTTGTAGCTAACTTCATTTCCACCAACTTGTGCCACGCGCAGTGTTGCCAATCCTACTGTTTTAACAGTAGATTTGCTGTTTTCACATTGATGACCCAGTTTTCTGTTTCATTCCCAATTTTTACTGTTTTTCAAAAAAGCGTTCAGTGCCACCTAATTACACTGTGAAATGTAAGAAAAAGTTTGAAATTATATTTCTAAAGATGAGGCAATCTATTATATAAAAGGCTTCGCTGAGTGACTGACTGACAGACAGCCTACAGCCCAAACCGCTAAAGATACGAACATGAAATTTGGAACAAACATACATTGGACCACGTAATGGAGCACTAAGAACGGAATTTTGAAAAATCGACCTCTAAAGGGGTAAAACGGGCCCTTTTCGTTTGTATGTAACTTTTTATTCTCTTTACCGATTGACTTGAAACTTTGTACAAATGCTACTCAAACAAAATAAAAGTTACGTTTGTTCCTGTTTTTCCGAATATTCGTTATCTAAGGGGTCAAATTGGGTCCCAAAGTTGGTGAAAAAAGCGTCTATTACATCCAACGAGCTGAACGGTTATGAATGAAATCTGGTATGGAGGAAGCACACAACATGTTTCAACACATGAACAATTATTATCCCGGAAATTCTATGGGGATCCTTAGGGATAGCCAAAATTAATCAGTTTAGGCTACAACCCAATCCACTAAAGATAGAGACTTGAAATTTCGAACATAGGTACAATGTACAACGTAATGAAGCACAAAGGACGAAAATTTCGAAAAATCGACCTCTAACGGGGTAAAACGGGCCCTTTTTGTTTGCATTAAATTTTTTTTTACCTTTACCGATTGACTTAAAACTTTGTATATATGCTTTACAAATAAAATAAAAGTTACGTTTCTTCCTGTTTTTCCGAATTTTCCTTATCTAACGGGTCTGATAAGTTCCCAAAGTTGGTGAAAAAAGCATCAATAATTACATCAGACGAGCTGAACGGTTATAAATGAAATCTGGTAGGTATTTAGAAAGCACACAACATGTTTCAATACAGTAACTATTTTATCCCGGAAAATCTATAGGGTTTCTTAGCAATAGCCAAAATAATCAATTATAAAGCTAAGATAAAAGGGGTAAATGAATTCTAACGAAATTCGGTACGACGCTAGACAATAACACAAATTACCACTTGGGGTACTGCTATCCCGGAAAATTTCAGTCGGTCCTTCAGGATATCAATTTCCTACAAAAGTACTAAATGACTGTTCGAAAACCGATGCAATATTGTTTGAAAATAGCTCACCCTATTAACTAATATATGACTATTAACGTCCTGGGAAAAGTCCCGGATTCCTTGTCTAACGCTAGACCAAACATCCTATATAAGCGTGAAAAATAACTTGATCGCGTTTTTTTTTTAAACGTAGTGAAATATCTAGAATTAAATTGAGATAATTTAGATCCTTCAATGGGGGCAAAATGGGCCCCTAATAGTTTATGAACGATTTTATTTTGTGAGCCAATAGACTTGAACTTAGGGTACATACGGATCAATAACTACTTACTTTACTATGGAAACTACCCTGATAAAGCGAAAATTACCTATTCTGTACATTTTGTCGCGGGTCGATGAATTTTTTGTGTTGAACAGCTAATTTTATTTACGTGATTTCTGGGTTGGTACCATAGTAAAAGTTAGTCAAATGATGAGTATAATGGAATCCTAGAACATGCCTGTCGTCTAGATGTAGGTGCGCTATGTATTTTTCAAATAAAATGTACCTTCTTGTGTGCTACTTTTTCGTCTGTACTTAGTCAGAGAATGTCTGAAAGTCCTACAAGTGTCTCGATCACTTTTGACCGCGTAAACGGTTATGGGCGAGATTGTCATTGGGTTCAGAATAATCGAAATTAAATTTCTAATGACTTAATGAAACATGATGAATACCTGTACTGGCCTTTTTTAGGGTTCCGTACCCAAAGGGTAAAAACGGGACCCTATTACTAAGACTTCGATGTCCGTCTGTCTGTCTGTCACCGTAGGTACCGTAATAGTTGGGCAGCTGAAATATTCACAAAAGATGTATTTCTGTTGTCGCTATAACAAAAAATACTAAAAATAGAATAAAATAAATATATAAGGGACATACAACAAACGTGATTTTTAGGAGTTTTTTGCTCGCTATTAATAACGGCAAGAGGAATGGGCTCCCATACGGTACGGAACCCTGCGTGCGCGAGTCCGACTCGCACTTGGCCGACCATGACGTGCGAATGGAGTTGGATAAAATTTGGTATACGAGTGGGAAACTACATGGCTCAACTCATGATCGTCATATCTCATCATAAATCGAATCGATCGTCAGATCTCATCATAAATCGAAACATATTCTTATCTCGCTATAAAAAAAATCAGTAGGTATATTAAAATATAACTTTATTAAGTATTTATTTTATGACAAGTTATAAAATAACGCGGTCCAAACCATGGGCTATTAAAGTCAAAGAACATTTATTGTTGAACATTGAGATCTTACTACTAATCACAAAAATATTGAATTATCAGTTAAGTCCAATATGGCCATAAAATAATCATTAGAACGTGAAAAAATTATACAATCATTATAACTAAATTAAATTCGAATATTTTGCAATTTATCATCTAAAAATTGTCGTACTCCATAATAAGCTTTAGATACAAGTAAATTTAAGCAAATACAAAGCAGGCCAATCCGTGGGCTAATTGTTATCCTTGCAAGTAATACGACAACGTGGGCTAAACCAAGAGCTATTATTTTAAGCAAAAAAAGTACTAAGACAACGCGGGCCAAACTGTGGGAAATTACCATTTAAAGTAAGTACTAAGAAAATGCGGAACAAACCGCGCGCCATTATCATTTTAAGAAAATACTATAACGACGCGGGCCAGACCATGGGCTATTATAATTGCAAGCAATACGACAACGCAAGCCATACGGCAGGCTATTGTAATTTTAAACAAGTACTTAGACAACGCGAGCCAAGCTACGTACTATAAATTACCATATTAAGCAAGTACTAAGAATGCGCAGGCCAAACCGCGACCTATTATCATTCTAGCTAAACACTGGGACAATTAAGGCCAAACCGTAGGCAATGCCTATCACTTGAAAAGATAATGCCTACTAAGCATTATCTTTTCAAGTAATACGTTATACGACAATGCAGGCGAAACCACGAAGTATTATTATTTTAAGCAAGTGCCAAGACAACGCGGGTCAAACTGTGGCTTATTTTCATTTTAAGCAGTTACTCGAACAAAGCGGCCAGACCGTGGGCTATTATCATTGCAAGTAATACGACAACGCGTGCCAAACGGTAGGCTATTACAATTTTGAGGAAGTATTAAGACAACGCAGGCTAAGATGCGTACTATAAATTACCATCTTAAGCGAGTACTAAGAATACGCAGGCCAAACCGCGACCTATTATCATTTTAGCCAAATACTATGACAATTCAGGCCAAACCATAGGCATTATCCTTGCAAGTAATACGTTATACGATAATGCTTTGCTAAACCAGGTCGTGGTTTAGCAAAGCATTATTATTTTAAGGAAGTGCCAAGACAACGCAAGCCAACCGGCAGCCTTTTATAATTTAAGCAAGTAATAAGACAAACGCGGGTCAAACCACGGGCTATTTTCAATAGCCAGTACCTGTCTACTAAGAAAACGCGGGCGAAGCCGCGGGTTTTAAGCTAGTAGAGGATAAAAGCGATAAATGTTTTAAATATTTTACTTTTCAATTTCAATTTGTTTATTTACAGAAAATGTAACTTACAGCACTTAATGCTAGGCATTACATTTGTTATCTTTACAGACTACGAATTAAATTATCACACAACATAGAACAGATATAAACATGCAATAAAATTAATAAAAACAACAACATATTATAAGAATTATTGTGCAAACGACTTTACTGTTTTTAACTTTGAGTTTTGTTTCTTAATATCTCTTAATATAACAATGTTTTGGGAGTCCTAGTAAGTAATAAAAGTAGATAATTGTTTTGTTATAGGAGAAAAGTAAGAAATCTGCTCCTTTTCACTTTATCTACTGTTTTTTCAATGGTGAGCTGCAGTTTTTTAGTTTTCTGGAGTTGGCAACACTGGCCACGCGGTCTATATAAGCTGTGCGGAACCCAATCCTAAGTGATCCTAAGCTCCCTTAACAGCTGAGCGAGAATAGGGATGTTTACTAGGTATACAAATCATTATTATAATTAGTCCGTCAGTTAGATTTGTAAAAAATATTGGACACAATTTTTTTCTTTTGTCAATATAACAATCAGTGACAAAGATAAACCTTGTCAAAGTTTGAGAGTGGGGGCTCGTGACGTCACTAGCCGGTACATTTGATAGCGGTTAGTGACGTCACGCGGAACTTTAACGGGCTATATCTTCATAAATTATTGTTAAATTGACAAAAGAAAAAATACGTGTCTAATATTTTTTGACAATCTATTTGACGGACTAATTATATTTTTTTAGTTAACAAGCCTATTGGGTTTAGCGCGGCTTGTAGCTAACTTAACTCCCGTTAAAAAATTTGATTGGCCTATACTTAAACCGTCCTACCACATAAGTTTTACTCATGCTTTAGACAGTGTTGAGCAGTACAAATTGCACGGCTAAACAATGTTTAAAGCGTGTTTAAGTCTTTTGTGGTTAGACACGGCTAAACAATGTTTAAAGCGTGTTTAAGTCTTTTGTGGTTAGACACGTCTTAACAATGTTAAAGCGTGTTTTAAGTCTTTTGTGGTTAGACACGTCTAAGCAATGTTTAAATTGTGTTTAAGTTTTTTGTGGTTAGACACGGCTAAACAATGTTTAAAGCGTGTTTAAGTCTTTTATGGCAAGAAGGAAAAGGTTTATGGTGCATTTAAGTTTTTTTTGAATGAGACGGATTTTAAACTGTACTATTGTAATGTAAATACGTGTATTAACTATTAATTTATTTGTAAACGATGTTATATTAAAGGGCGATTTTAATAAGATACTTTAAAAATCTGCATTTACAAAATATAAAGTTTTTTGATCGAATTTCTAATCGATACCAATTGGACAGTTTTAAAATTATTTGCTTCTCTTTTTATTGTAATAAAATAGTGTGTGTGAAAGAGATAGCGATAGTTTTAAAACTGTCAAATACTAACCGCCTTAACACAAAAGATTTAAACACCCTTCAAACACAGTTTAACCGTGCGATTTGTACTGTTAAACATTGTCTAAAGCGTGCGTAAAACTTTTGTGGTAAGACGGGAAGGTGTTTTTGTAGACGGCAGACATTTTCTAGGATATCATTGTATTTATCATTATGACCATCTTTTACTATGGGCCCAACCCTAGAGTAGAAAAAAAGCATTAGCTGTTACCACAAAAGATTTAAACACGCTTTAAACACTGTTTAACCTAGAAATTTGTTCCGTTAAACAGAGTCTAAAGCGTGCTTAAAACTTTTGTGGTAAGACCGTAGCTGTTCCGTTATTGTATTGAAAGTCAACGATCTCTTTGTATGAAACTTCTGGTTTTAGACTTGGTTTCCATAGTAAAAGTTGGCCTTAATGATTAGTAAATGCCGCGCCACGCAAGTTGGCGGAAATGAAGTTAGCTACAAGCTGCGCAATATCCAATCAACGCGCGGCTTTATGTGAGCTTCAGTCAGGATTGGATATTGCGCAGCTTGTGGCTAACTTCACATCCGCCAACTTGTGTGACGCGGCATATACCTACAATGTCCTAAAATAAGTCAATCGTCTATAGAAACATTTTGAGTAGTTTATATTTAGAAAATCGCGCATCGAAATCGGTCAAGGCTTAAAAATAAGCTATCGCTTTGGTAAAAAGTTTAACCTGTTTTTACTGGCTTGACCAGTTTTGATAAAAACAAAAGTAATGTCGTCGATATTTAGTTGTACCCTGTATAAAAACTTACATTTTTTTATTTGCCTCTACATTAAAAAAATGCTCTAATAAAATAATTTGGAGCCAATGCCAGAGTTTTTTTTAATGTATCGAAAAATAGCAAAACGTTTAGTTTTTGCTACAACAATCGGCTGAACTCTTTTTGATAAAGTGCAGGTTTTATAAGTATCACGCCCGAAACCTAATTAAAATGTATAATTTTATTATTTACTTACAAGTAAAATTATATATAGTTGTGTAAAATGATAAAATGTTTTCCCTGTGTCGTGAGGTGGGGTGGGTTTTATTTTTAAGGGTTGATATGTATTTGTAAGGGATATTCACATCGGATATATATTATTCAAAGCCGAAAGGATGAGATTCAGACCGTTATTATAAACAACTTTTACTACTAGGCCAACCATGGATTATAAAAAGACCAGCTGTTTCATACGTTTTGCCGATTCTCAGTTGCAATTTTGTATGGGACAGCCTTCGAGCAAATATCTACAGAGACAGTCCTTAAGTGAAAGTAGTAAAAAAATGTTCGAGCGCCGTCATACATGCTTAATTAGATATAAGATAATATTTATTAACCCCCGACGCAAAAGAGGGATGTTATAAGTTTGACGTGTCTGTTTGTGTGTCTGTCTGTCTGTCTGTGGCATCATAGCGCCCGAACCACTGAACCGATTTCAGTTTAGTTTTTTTTGGATGAAAGGAGACTTAATCGAGAGTGTTCTTCTATGTTTTATAAAAAACGATTGAGCCGTTTAAGAGTTATGGTGGGATAAAGTGGGGATGGAAGAACCAAAATTCTACAAATGTGCCCAAAATGGTTGTCAATGTGTCGGGGTTTTTTTTTAAATTTTTAATTTATATTAGTATTTCACCACAATTATCAGTTCTTAATCTTTTACTAGGTATTTATTTAAAACTTAATTTTTGTCATAAAGTAAATCTCTTATTACATAATTAAATATAATAACGATTACCATAATGTACTCGTCAGTTAATACATTTGAGAAAATACTAAATTTAGTAACTTTATAGAAATGTAGTGTATATATTCCCGTGCATCATTTTGTAAGGACCTCAGTGAACCGGCTTGTTCAGAAGGCTAGAAGTCATCAAGCCTGCGCTCGAGACGATTCGTAATGACCCTTGAAAACAGCTTATAAACATGGCTCAGAAGCGAGATGGGTCTGTAGTTCTTCAATAAGGTGTTGTCACCTTTCTTCAGCCTTTTTAATAGTCCACTGCGGGACGTAGGCCTACCCACGAAGGGTGATTGGGCCATATCCACCACGCTGGCCCAGTGCGGGTTGGTGGATTCATACACGCCATCGAATTTCTTTTTACGGACGTATGCAGGTTGCCTCACGATGTTTTCCTTCACCGAAAAGCCAGTGGTGTGAAATTCCGTACACAGGTACCAAAGAAACTCACTGGTACGGGACCGGGATTGAACCCACGACCTCAAGAATGATAGGCCAGCGTTACAACCACTAGACCACCACAGCTGTCTCACCTCAATGAACAAAAAATTGAATCAATGATAATTTCATATATGCATTGAATAATTCACACGGATCAATTTCCTCGATTCTCATTGTCACCTAATTAGTGCTTGTGACCAAGGACTTTCACATCGCACGGTGTTGTAGTCGGCTTGCAATCACCTTACGACTAATTAAAAAGCCTGCCCACTATGTAGGTTGGGAAAGGTTTTGGCTCGGACACATTTTCTGCACGATTGTGACTCTCTAAATACTTGCTCGATGGGGACAGCAGATTTTTTCTTGATTTCCGGGTTAGACTTCCTGTTTCCTAAGAGATACAAACTAAAGCTTTTCAAGGTTAGAGTGAATAGGAATCTTCTAGGTCTGCGTGCTTCATCTTCGACCACAACGTCGCTTACCATCAGGCGAGTTGGTGGTCAAGCGCGGAATTAATTGCGTTAAAAAAAGTTAGCCCCATAGTAAAATTTGTTCATATTATTGGTCTGAATCACCCCCTTTTGGCTCGGGATACCCCTATGCGAATTTTCCGGAATTATGAAAGTAGATTTTAAAAATTTGTTGTAAAATCCATTCTGCCTCATATAAAAGTAATGCAACATACTCGTTGTAGTTGACTGCTTCAAAATTATTAAAAAATGTTTTTTTTTGTGGTAATTTTACATCAACTGAAATTGGAATATAAGCCATATTTCTAAGCAGTTATTAACTGTTTCAATGTAGAAAATGCAGCGGCGGGTGGATTTGCCATCATCCATCAGCCATAGGACGTCCACTGCTGGACATAGGCCTCCCCTATGAATCTCCAATAAGACCGGTTGGTAGCGGCTTGCATCCAGCGTGATCGTGCGGTCTTAATGAGGTCATCCGTATGATTTGCCAGCTTCCATATAAAAATGTTAACACCCCTTTTAAAATAACAAAAAATGAATAAAAACAACTAAGAAAGTTGAGTTCAATAGAAATTGTGCCCTAAGTAAAAGAAATAACGATTATATTTCAATGTTTAGACTCGATGTAATTTACATGAAGCCTCGGGGTCCGGTGTTCACCTAAACCGATGATTTATTAACCAGTAGAATTGTAATTAATTAGTCTCAAATTTGAAGGTTTTAGTTGACAACTATAAGTTTACTAAAAATACAATGTTATTATGCGATATCAGAGGCCTTCAGACGGCTTAAAAACTCTGACACCATGCTATAAAGCATGCGACCACGAAAAGCGACGAAAAGAACTCATTTCGACGTGTGAAAAAGTGAGTTATATACTTTGCCATAACGCTGTCTCGTTCTGACACTACGAACGAAATAATTCGTGGCGCGCTAACTAGCTCGGTAGGCCTAGCTACCCGGCCTACACGAACTTACAATGTTATTAGTTACTTACGTACTCACCTTTTTGGGGGTGTCTTTGGTTCATTGGGATGTTCAACATTTACTACGGAACCAACCCTGAAATAGTAAGTAAACGGCTGTTTTATGCAGAAAGTTCATTGTTTTGCGACAATATGTATAAACAGCTGATTTTTTTCTACGATTTTAAGATTGGTTCTTTAGTAAAAGATCTACTAGATGTATTAAAATACCATTAAGGCAGTGTGTAAACGATATTTTTAAATCTATACCAATACTTTCTCTCTTTATGTAGCTATATCTGACATTTATATTGTAATCTGTCAGATAAGGTCTGAAAAAGTTTTAGACTAATGTCTTCAAATTGAGTCATAAATCGGCAAGCAAAAACGCTTTTCATTTCTATTGGTTAATACATCTTTATACGTGTTTTCACTCTTTAACATTAGGAGATACCGGACCTAAGTCAACTACAATATTGTTGTATTACTTTGGGTCTATAGTTATCAACATTTAACAATACAATTAGTTTGTACCACATTCGCACATAGGCCGAATCAGACTCCTTGGCGGCTGTGATGTTAGCTACAAGCCACGGAAAACCCAATCCTAACTGAAGCTTACATAACAGCTATGCGAGGATTGGGTCTCGAACAGCTTGTAACTAAATTCACAGCGGTTAAGGCGTTTAATTCGGCCTATACTCGCAACAGCCATGAAATGTAGTGGTTAAAACTAATCGACCGGTTAAGTGTTGGTAAACTCGGCCCTGGTATTTCCATGGTTAGTGGCGACAGCCAATCCGAGCGTCCGGCCAAACGACCACACGGCGAACGCGGCGTCTCTTTCATTTTAATAGAAAAGAAACGAGACGATATGTTAACGCGATTTTATAGACCGAATCAAAGTTTTTGGCATTTGTAAACAAGAGGCACAGGTTGCGCAATAGTAATAATAATATACTCATATGTTAGCTGCGTAAGAGAGGGGATTGCGCAGCTTGTAGCTAACTTCACAGATATACTAAGCGCCACATAAGTCGGCGGATGGGAAGTTATGCGCAGAACGCTGCGTAAAAGCCGAAATATAGGTATGCGCGGGAGTCAGAGAGACTCGCGCCGGGGCACACCCACTCGCCAACCTCATGCCTCCCGCGCGCTCCCTACGCCCGTGCTCACTATTTCGCCACTTGTGTAGGCATTGTGCACACATGCGCAATAATTAGCGAATCACGGCGAAGTGTCATCTGCGGCTAACTTCTCATCTGTCAACTTGTGTTGACAACTTGTGTGTGGCGCTCAGTATACCAAGAGAATTTGATTAGGAAAATAATTATTGGATGCGCTGTTTCATTCTGTTGTATTGAAATGAAAGAGACGGCTGTTGGTCTGTACGCTCTATACGAAGCGCTATAAATGGAATTTTAATAGGTTATGTTAAAACTAGCTATGTGACTTGAAACTAACCCGTGGTTAGAGTATGACGTTCAAAATGTGTACATTTTTGTTTTATTGTGATAATTAATCTTCTGGTTTCATGGTGTTTTTATTAACTATTATCGTCTAAACGCGAAAGAAACCCATTTAAATGAAAAGTAATAAAAAAATTAAGAAATATATTTACGATTTTTTTTATTTTGTAGGTACTATACTATGTAGGTATAATTCTCAAGTATAAGTACGTTAAAACGTTTTTTATTTAAAGTATACTGCCCATACTGTACTAAAGCGTAGTACAGTATGCGCGAATGAATAATTAATATCAGTATTTAAAAAGAGATTTTCGGTTTTGTAGAGCGTCTGACGATGAGATTTGTCCACAGATTTAATATACATGTATAAAAAAAGTCGGCCAAGTGCGAGCCGGACTCGCGCACGAAGGGTTCCGTACCGTATGGGAGCCCCATTCCTCTTGCCGTTATTAATAGCGAGCAAAAAACTCCCAAAAATCACGTTTGTTGAATGGGAGCCCGCCTTAAATATTTATTTTATTCTGGTTTTAGTATTTGTTGTTATAGCGGCAACATAAATAAATCATGTGTGAAAATTTCAGCTGTCTAGCTATCACGGTTCATGAGATACAGCCCGGTAACAGACAGACAGACGGACATCGAAGTCTCAGTAATAGAGTCCGGTTTTTACCCTTTGGGTACGGAACCTTAAAAACCAGAGCGATAATGTCGATCGAGAAAAATGTGAAAAAGATGCATCGATAGCATAGTTAGAAAGAGACATTAAAAATATCTCGATTCGGTGGATTATGCCGGATTTTTAGGCAGGGAACAACAAGTCCGATACATACAAGTAATTCACAGTTTTGACAGCAGCTAGGTAAGATTTTCCATGCATTTTGTGGTTAAGAATTGCCGAGTACTTCCACTCTGCCCCACCAAAGCGCCCCACTGGTGGGGCAGATTCCACTCCTTCATTTTTTCGAGTGGAAACTGCCCCACTCGTCTCATCTTGGTGGGGCAGATTCCACCCACTTTTTAGACCAGTGGAATCTGCCCCACCAGGGGTGTCGCGCGATTTTAAATTAAATTGGTAGTGCCATGAAGTGTGAAATTTGAATGCAAAATTTAACTACTGCCCCACCAAGATGAGACGAGTGGGGCAGATTCCACTCAAAAAATGAAGAAGTGGAATCTGCCCCACCAGTGGGGCGCTTTGGTGGGGCAGAGTGGAAGTACTCGAATTGCCTCAAGTGACAATATCGTTATCATTGTCCGATATCTTTGTGGGCTTGTCCAATGTCGAGGCGTGTGACAGAGAACGCTCTACAAAGCATTAAAAGGTTATCTTTTTCTAAATGACAATGTTCATTATTTAATCGCTACCACTGTAGATTAAATGTGACGTAGCTAGTTTCAATAGAAACCTTTACAATTTCATTGCTCACTTATAAATTGTATAGTCATAAGAGTAGCTTAATTTTGACAGATTTCTGGCAATTTACACAAACTGAATATAACTGTAACGCGTAAACACGTACAGTAACAGATTACTGTGATTGATTATACCTAACTATATTGCTTAGCGAAGAACAAAACAGCTTCCGCTCACCATTATTTTCTCGCTAAGCAAATACTATGTATCTAAGCTAAGCATAATATTTTCTCGCTAAGCAAATACTATGTATCTAAGCTAAGCATATGCTATCTGATTACCCTATACTTAGCCGAAAGGAGGTGATTCAGACTATAATTATGAATAACTTTTACTATGGGAGCAACCCGGAATTCGAGAAAATACTCCGCGCCACACAAGTCGGCGGATGGGAAGTTAGCCGCAGATGACACTTCGCCGTGATTCGCTAATTATTACGCATGTGTGCACAATGCCGACGCAAGTGGTATAGTGGGGAGCACGGGCGTAAGGAGCGCGCGGGAGGCATGAGGTTGGCGGGCGGGTGTGCCCCGGCGCGAGTCTCTCTGGCTCCCGCGCATACCTATATGTATTTTGCTTTTTGCGCAGCGTTCTGCGCCTAACTTTCCATCTGCCGACTTGTGTGGCGCGGTCTATACTGCAATTAGGTATAATCCGCGCCACACAAGTTGGCGGATGGGAAGTTAGTCTATATCGCCAAAGTTTGAAACAGCTGATTTTTTCTGGAATTCCGTGTTGGCGCCATATTAAAAGTTGTTTATAGTGATGGTCTGAACCACCTCCTTTCGGCCTAGTACATCAGTTCTGAATAACCCTGTATAGCATCTCTGCAGTGGGATTACTATACAACGCTCTAACTAGCTCGGTATAGTCCGAATCATACAACTTGGCGGTTGTGATGTTAGCTACAAGCTGCGGATATCCCAATCCTGACTGAAGCTCACTTAACAGCTGCGCGAGGATTGAGTTCGTCGGTTGTAGTTAATGATGTTAGCTACAAGCTGCACGAAACCCAAACCTCGCGCAGCTATACCTACTAAGCGCCACACAAATCGGCGGATGGAAAGCTATGCGCAGAACGCTGCGCAAAAGCCGAAATATAGGTAACTAGCAGCGCCCCGCGGTTATACCCGCGTTGTGCCCGTTCCCGTGGGAATTTCGGGAATTTTTATACATATAAACCTTCCTCTTGAATCACTCTATCCATTAAAAAAAACCGCATCAAAATCCGTTGCGTAGTTTTAAAGATTTAAGCATACAGACAAACAAACAAACGAAAATAGCGACTTTATTTTATACTATGTAAGGATACGCTCCCGCGGCGAAAGTCTCGCGCCGGGATACACCCGCCCGCCAACCTCATGCCTCCCGCGCGCTCCCTACGCATTGTGCACACATGCGCAATAATTAGCGAATTACGACGCAGTGTCATCTGCGGCTAACGTCTCATCCGCCGACTTGTGTGGCGCTTAGTATATTGAGCTAGCTTCAGTCAGGAATGGGTTATCCGCAGCCTGTAGCTAACATCACAGTCGCCAAGTTGTATGATTCGAGATATATTACTTAATATTTTCTGCAATGGCCTCTCAGCAAAATTAATCCCAAGTAACTTTTTGTGTAAATTGCGTTTAGAATTCGTATTTTGTGAATCTATAATTTGAATTAGTTAATTTTATTTATGTATGTTATTCTTAAAATGATTAGTAAATGCTTGCAGATGTTTTCAGATTAAAAATCGATATTTACCATTATTTCAACTTTTTTTAATGTAAATTTTGAACTGATTATAATTTATTTACTTTTGTCAAAATCTTTACAAGTACAAATAGCGCGCGAGTTGAATGCAGTCGGGGTCTGAGGTAAAGAGCGGGAGCATCTCCCCCCGCTATCCGCACGCCCCACCTCACGCGCCTGGGCGGGTTGGGCGTGCGGATAGCGGGGGGAGACATTCGCATTCCTAAGCTCTGCATTCAACTCGCGCGCCTACTATACAATAATGTCACATAAACATAAATTACACAACATTTATTTAAACTAAGAAAAATAGGGAGTTTTAAAATTGTCTCTTTCTTTTTCGGTTCGATATCGATTGGTCAGAAAGAGATGGCGATAATTTTACAGCTCTCGAACTTTTTTCGTTATATCAAAATTTGTATAAAGGTTAAAAAAATAGCCTGATTAAGACCAATTCATATTATAGTTGCAATATAAATTGTGTAAACGCAATACGCTTTTCCTTTTTATTATAATAACGGCTTAGTTAGACGCAACTGAACAGTACCATTACATAAATAACCCGTTATATATTTGTATTTAATTGATATGAACCACTTTTACTATGCGCTCAACTTTGAAACCGCAAAAATATCAGCTTTTCCTATACATTTTGTCAAAACGCAATGAACTCACTACCATAAGTGAAATAACCGATTTTTTGCGGATTTCGAGGTTGGTTTCATAGTAAACGTTGTTAATAAGTAGTAACTATGAAACTATTGGCGAAATTTGTACAGGCATTATGTATCTACGCTGGTTGTACTATATTAATGTGAATTGGTCCTTATAGGCCGAATCATACAAGTCGGCGGATGTGAAGTTAGCTACAAGCTGCGTAACGTTCAATCAACGCGTAGCTTTATGTGAGCTTCAGTCAGGATTGGATATTGCGCACCTTGTAGCTAACTTCACATCCGCCGACTTGTGTGATTCGACGTACGAGTATATAAGGTATATGTATTTTTTTTTCTGAGAACATCTGTATACAGAGTGACTGGTTATTGCTCTAGGATGTTATTGAGCGCATTATAATGCACAACTTTCACTATGGAACCAACTCAGACATCGTAAAATAAAATCAGCTGTTCAATACAATAATGCCTAGTTTTTCTCCACAGAAAATGTATGGACCAACTGATTTTCTTGAACGGTTGGTCCCATAGTAAAAGTTATATTGGTGAGTAAAATAACATACTAGAGTATTATGTAAGTGTTCAGTCACTCTACGGGGGACAGCGAATTTATTTGTAATACTTTAGGATGTAGTTATGACTAATTTTTACCAACTCTAATAGACCCCATTCACCATCAGTCCAAATGGATGACATCCAAATGAATGTGGCTAATGTTGCTAATTTAGTGTATTTAAATTTAGATTTCATTTTTTACAGAAACATTGTTTGAAGATATAGGTAGCCAGAAATACTATGTAAATAAAGATGAATCCACAGATGATTTAGTTTGAAGGTAATCAGACAAGTTGCTAAACTATTTTTGACGCTAAAGCGCTCGCTATACTAATGAAAAGTCTCCATTTCTAACGACGAAGTCGCAAACTCGTAACATCGAATGGATGTCATCCATTTGGACTGCTGGTGAATTGGGCCCATAAAAATCGCACAGAACAAAACCAGCTATTCCATAAAACAATTTCGCTGAACCTCGACAAAATGTATGATAATTATATGAAACTGATGATTATTTTTTTTGTGTGGTTTTGGATGAGCACACTACATTCTAGAGTATTTGCTAATGGATTTGCAGTGACTCTAAAAGCATTTGATTAATATATCTTATTTATAAAAACAGTATATTATTATGTACATGTTTTAGTTCCTTTGAAACATTTCTTCCAGTGTATTAGTAGTTCTGAGAAAGTCTGGATTAGAGGTCATCGTACATTACACTATCTCAACACAAATCTGTAATTGCCTGAATTTAGCTTAATGGCGTCTGTGAACTAAAACAAACACGAAGCGAGTCGTTGCGCAGTAATAGATTCATACGTAGGGATGTGGAGTGGGGATTTTCAAGCTTGTAGCTAATTTTACAGAAGCTATTAAGTTTTTCGGCACATAAGAGGCGTATTAGACTACACGGTATTCAGGGCCAGTAAATAAAAGGCGTATTAGACGTGCCTCTTGTTTATTTTTGCTTCAAAAGTGATGAAAATAGTATAATGGCTATCTACGTAGTATATCTCTTGACGACAGATATTTTCTTAGATCATTGTGGCCAACTTATACTATGGGACCAACCGTGGAATGGCGAACAAATCGTATCCCATACAAAATGTTCAATGACTTCCAATAACATGGAACCAGCTGATTTTTTTTTTGCGATATCCGGGTTAGTCCCACAGTAAAGGTTGGTCGTAATGATTAGTATAATTATAATACTCTCGAATGTTTGTCGTTTAGGAATTCACCCTGTATAAATAATAATCCCTGCACTATCTTAGAACTACTTACTTAATTTTTTAAACGTTTAATATTTTTTTCCTAGCTTTTCGTGTGTTGTCTCGTTTTCGCACTCGGCGCTGTTTCTTAGCGAGAAAGAGACAGCATGTAAAGTTTGCGAAACGTTTGTAAGCCTATAAATATCTGTGTTAAGATTAATTTAATGTTTCTGACCGCTGGTCAAAAGGGTATTTGTATTTTATTTCAATAAATAAATAATTGTTTTTTTTATTGTTGAATTTTACTTTCGATGCCCACAATAAGCCCGTTTACAGAGGCGCCAGCGTAATAGCAACGTACGAGTAAAAAGCGTTCTCTCTATCGAATGCCTAAAGTGAAAAAGAAACAAAACTATGCTATTTAGCTAATATAATTACGATGGCGCCTCTGTAATCGGGCTTATTGGCCCAATAGGCCGCGCCACACAAGTTGGCGGATGTGAAGTTAGCTACAAGCTGCGTTATATCCAATCAACGAGCAGCTTTATGTGAACTTCAGACAGGAATGGACATTGCGCAGCTTGTAGCTAACTTCACATCCGCCGACTAGTATGATTCGATCTTATGACTTTTTTATAGTCCGCTGCTGAACACACGTCTACCCACGAAGGGTGATTGGGCCATATCCCCCACGCTGGCCCAGTGCGGGTCATTGGATTCACATACGCCATCGAATTTCCTCTACGGACGTAGGTATATGCAGATTACCTCACGTTGTTTTGTTTTCCGTCACTGAAAAGCAGTGGTGTGCAATTCGTACATCCATTTCAAAAAGCTCAGTGATACGGGTTGTGAACATAACTAGGACTAGGCAGGTTTTAGGAATGGGTATAATAAAATCTAAGGGCGCATTCACACGGGATACGTCTTTGACGATTCGGTATAAAACACGATTCGCCTTGACGGATAGATGTTCACATTGAATACGGAATCGTGTTTTTTCACGATTCGTCAAAATATCCGAATTGATGTTCACATGTTGTTTCGTGATTGTACTGAATTGAGCGGGCGCGCGGCGGGTGGGGCAGACAGGCGGGCGGAGCAGGCAGGCGCGCGGGGCGCGAGCGCCAATCACGATTCGAGATTTTTAACGAATCGTCATTCTAATGACCGTAGTGACCGACGTATCCGTCTACGTCTTTTTTCACGATTCGTGAAGCGTGTGAACATGGGTATATAAAAAGCATTGCTCCCGTCAAAAAAAATAACGAATCGTGAAAAAACACGGTTCGTGAAAAATCACGATTCGTCTTCGTGTGAATGAGCTCTAATAGAAATAAAACAATTCATAGAAATATCAACATATTATTTATTTACACGCGTTCCGTTCCTTCAGTCTATCTATCATCTACATTCACATAATTGATACCAAATAACAATAAGTATACCTACTAAAGGAGGCAATTTTATTACTGAACTTTAAGAGCGGCATAATTACTATAGTTTCTCTCTCGCTCACATATTAAACATTATTAATGAGAATGAAAGAGATGTAAAGATTACTTGGCTACGGAGTTTTTATTTAAGAAAATGGTTTTATTTTTCAATTCTTTTCAATTGATTTATTAATACAAATACCTACTATCTCAGTTTTGGTTAATTTTATATCTGAACCATACAAGAAAAAAAATCCTTTCAAAATACCTAATATATATAGGTAAGTTTAAAAATACTTTTAATCTGTGCCAACTTCCAAGTACAATTAGAAAAAATGTCTATGAGAGCGAGAGAGTAGATACAGTGTTTTTGAATTATTTTCATGTAATTGGGGGCGCTACTATCGAAATTTCATCTATTGACTTTGTAAAGTGACATAATTTTAATTAAAAATTGTTATTTAGCATCACATACAATAGATACCGAACGCTTGCGAGCTGATTCTAGAACAGTCGACATTGTTTTTGTCTCTGTCACTCATTGAAATGACATACGTAGAAAAAGGACTAAACTGAAACTAGCTTGATGGTTTGATATCTAACATATCTAAATATAATGTGATTTTTCAATTAAAAAAAAGTAGCTGTAATAATAAAAAATTAGAGCAATTAAATACACAAAAATATTGCACACAAAAAATAATTTAAATTCAAGTATATTACAAGCACGGTTGCCATATTTAAACCTTAGTGTCCACCAATCCCTGTGAATTATTATTATTTATTAATTAAATAATTGTTTTTTGACAAAAAGTCTTCACACATGTTTCCATTTAGTTATTGTTTTCTTTGGTGCATAATTTAAGCGTCCCGCCTTCGAGCAAATATCTATAGAGTCAATCGTGCAAAAAAGTGTCCGAGGCAAAACCCTGCTCAAGCTACGCAGTGGGCAGACTTTTTAGTTAGTCGTAAGGCGATCGCAAGCCGACTACAACGCCACGCGATGCCAAAGTGCTCGGTTACCAGCACTAATTAAGTGACATAACGTCGAGATTCGAGAAAACGGGTCATTGTGAATTATTTGATGTAAATATCTAAGTCGGTATGTATGACGGCGGTCGGACATTTTTTTACTACTTTCACTTAGGGACTGTGGCTTAGTATAGTCAAACCGCTAAACTCAGACTTCGCCTGCGCGGGTACGGGGGCGCGGGGGTAGACGACAAAGAGGACTGAGACAGGTGCGGGCGCCGGGGACCCGCTGCCCGCGCCTGTCTCAGTCCCCTGTGTCGTCTCCCCCGGCGCCCCTGTACCGCGCAGGCGAAGTCTGAGTTTAGCGGTTTGACTATAGATATTTGCTCGAAGCGTCCCGCAGACGCTGTAGTTCTCTACGTTCTCGACAGACTCGAATAACAGACAGACGCCGAAATGGTTAAATCACGATCTTTGATTGGTTTAGACCGCAGTCGCAAGCCGTCCGTAGCTGTCTACGGGACGCTTCAGTCTGAAGTTTTTTTGGTAATTTAGTAGATACAGAACCATTAAAAAAACTTCTGTTTCCCAATTCTGAAGGTTATGAGGGCATCGATACGTTACGAAATTCGAAAATGTTCCGAATTTTGTGGGACTGGAACTGGGTGGACGCTAAGATTTACAATAAAATACAGCTGCATACAAATATATACTATATTACATTTACAGGCTACCATAGGTACGTACCTATCTAGAGGGTAGGGCATATCGTAATCATCATTATGAACAACTTCTACTATGGGACCAACTATCAAAGCAGAAAAACCGTTTTTGTGTTTAAACTGTAGGGTTACCAACAAAATTTCCAAAATGTTGATGGCGCGGTTGGCGCATCTGTAGCACAGCCCGGACACTCCGCGATTTTTCATACAATATCTGCTGACTCACGCACACTACACAGTACTTACTCACAGACAACACACATACGCACGGTCGCTACACGTGCATTTGTGTGCGGAACGTCTATGGCTGTCAGCGATCACCACAACGTGACGTCATGCCGCGTGAGTGAGACAGATGCGTATTCAATTTGCAAAAACGAATATAAATCTAGTGCTTAAAAAAGTATAACAATTACTTAATTTGGAAGCTTTTTAGCAAAAAATAACCGATCTAATTCATTTGAAAGAGAATATCAAGATGTTGTTAACCAAATAATGTAAAAGAAGTTCCTTTTATTTATCCCTAGGAAAACATTAAAATTTATTATTTTGTTACGTATCATTGATATTTTAACCAATACACCGTACAAGTCTTCCCTATTGTCACCGTCTAGATATTTTTTATAAGAAAATCAACCGGCCAGTGCAGCCCGCGCGCAGAGTACACGATCGGTACGTGAAACGCGGGCTGGAAGTGAAGCAGACTCAAACGGGTGGGGGGGGTGACAAGTGACCGTTCTATACGTAGTATTTTTATATCTTTGTCTGTAGTAAAATTTAATGCAAACAGCGGAGATCGTGCGCTGGTATAGCTCGAATCAAACTTACTCCTGTGAAGTTACTTACGAGCTGCGCAAATCCCCACTCCTTTACGCTACATGACTTTGCTACTGCGTAACGACTCGCCTCGGATTCACAGACGCCATTAAGTTTGATTTGGCCTATGATGTGCAGTGAAGCAATCTACTCCATTTAAAAAAAGACCATTCGCGAGATATTTACTTACTAGCTGCGCCCCGCGATGTTACCCGCGTTAGCCACAGATAAAAAAAGTAGCCTATGTGTTCCGTGGTCCAAGCTACCTTTATACCAAATTTCATCCAAATCGGTTCAGCCGTTTCAGCGTGAAAGAGTAACAAACATCAATACATACTCACAAACTTTCGCGTTTATAATATTAGTTTTAAAGATTTAAGCATACATAGGGACAGACAGCGGGAAGCGACTTTGTTTTATACTATGTAGTGATAGTGGTGAAGTGCGAGCTTTACTGTATTTTTAAAACTCTGACACCAGGGCTAGCCACCCGGCCTATACGAACTTACGTTACTGTATTTTTTACGATCTTAGTCCCATAGTAAAAGTTGTTCACAATGTTTGAGTACAACGATATCATCAAATACATTCATCATTCATCCACTAAATACCCAATCCAGTTACGTCTTTTAGGGTTCCTTAGAATCGATTTAAAAACTTCAGTTACCTATGTAACTATACATAATATATAATACATTTAATTTTGTCATTTTTTGAAGATTTTACTCAAAGACCTTCAAATGAAATTTATTCTGTGAAACAAGTTTATGAAATGAATTCACAACCTAATAAAAGAATAATAATAACAAATGAAAAAAAAATTAACTATTTTAAATATGTACGCAATTCAGTTGTTGATTTAATACGCTACATTTTAGGATAATTTATGGCAAGTAAATTGTAAAATCTATAGATTTAAAAGTCTTCGATTCAAATAATAGTACATTGTTCACCGAGAGGAGAAAGTGACCGATTACCGTCGAGGGTGTCGTTTGAAGCCCGAGCCGTAGGCGAGGGCTTTAAAACACCCGAGATCGGGAATCGCACTTTCTCTCGAGTGATACATAGTGCTTTATACTACACCTACGAGGAAAATAAAAAAATAAATCTTTACTAATTGAAATTTATATTGAAATTGTTGCAGTTAGTGAAGCTTAATGTAACACTTGAAAATGGCGCCAATGGCGTCTGCAATTTTCACATGTTCTTTTTTCAAATTGTTTGACACCATCCAACACACAGCTAGTGGCCAGTGTCATTTTGCGAACTTGGAGATAAAAACTCACTGTAAAAACTTTTTGGCTTTTGATATTTAGGTTACCAGCGCATAGTCTTACCCAAAATTAAAAAAGAAAAACCACATAAGAAATGGATTTTCATACACTTTTCTCTCCCGCTCAGATGCGTTTTCTCCCCGCATATTTGTTCGATACGCAATGACGTACTTTCTACCGTAAATTTGATAAAGTATCAAGGTACTTTCCGAGCAGGTGTAGTATAAATATAATTCTACTAAAAAATAAACTGTCTCATTTTATTTTTTTATTAAAATGGCTTCAGTTATAATTTCATTTAACTACTTTCAGTTACTGTATAAAATCTTCAAAATCGACCGCACATTCATTTAATAATTATTTAAACTACAGCTTATAACTATAGAAAAATATTTTGCTAAATAATTTCAAACTAAATAATAATGTTTACGTTGTAAAATTATGATTAACTAAAGACCCTGTTCCACAAATCTCTGATAAAATATATCTGTCTGATAAAAGTAAGAGGTAGCATTGGCGACACAAGAAAGTCATGACAATGTGTGTAAGTAGGAACTGTCTCTAATTCAATCTAAGAATTTTGAGTTCCGAATTTGAAAATTTGAGCCGCATTGCGTAGTACTTACGTTTTACTGAGCCTTTGTAAACTTTTACAGGAAATAATATTAATGTGGAACTTAGTGTTACTCATTATAGGAGATTGTTCGTTTTCCAATAAATTAAAGTATACTATATTTTTTTCCCTATTAGTTTTTGAGGTCAAGAGTGTTCCCTGCGACAAAGAAATAAGTTACTATTTTAATTATAGCAAATAAGTAGTGGGGCTACTTATCAGACAGATAACCTTAACATAGACTGGTGAAACAGGGCATAAACATTGACATACGCAAATATATCAGTCTAATACAAAATTATCAATTTTAAGGATATGTCATGCTAATAATACTAAAATAATATGAGCTATATAAAGTTAGAAATAAAAAACAATTTTACACAAACATACCAACGATTAAAACAACCTCGACCCGCTATTTAACGTTTTATCCCAGCAATATCTTCTAGGTAAGCGTGCTACACCCTAGACCGCACATCTGCTCAACATCAGGCTGTGGGTAGTAAAAAAATAATCGGCCAAGTACGAGTCGGACTCGCGCACGGAGGGTTCCGTACTGTATGGGAGCCCCCCTGAAATATTTATTTTATTTTAATTTTATTTTTTATAATTGAAGTTAATTTAAAATTAAATATTTTGTGAAAATTTCAAGCATCTACCTGTTACCATTATTGATATAGAGCGAAAAACGTCTATAAAATCAGGTTTGTTGTATGGGAACTCCCCTTAAATATTTATTTTCTTTTTAGTATTTGTTGTTATAGCGGCAACAGAAATATATCATCTGTGAAAATTTCAGCTGCCTAGCTATCATGGTTCATGAGATACAGCTCGGTGACAGACAGACGGACATCGAAGTCGTAGTAATAGGGTCCCGTTTTTCCCTTTGGGTACGGAACCCTAAAAAGCCATGACAGCGTTTAGTTGAAAATGCCACGCGCGGTCGGGTCGGCATTGTAAATTATATCGAATTTATTGTTGTCTCTTTTTAACATAAAAAAGAAATGACTGAATTTTTAATAGCGCTTTGAAAATTGGCCACTTTATACAGGGTTATTTCTAATCAATTAGCACCCTTTTAAGGACTTATTATGTACATCAAAACTAACAACTTTTCTACTACTTTTGTCGAAACTAAAAAAAAAATTGGTGTTCCATAGAAAAATATCGTTCACCAAACGTATGGAACAGTTTTTTTTTTTAGTTTTGACAAAAGTGCAGAACAAAAGTTGTTGGTTTTGATGTACAGAAGAAGCCCCCTAAAAGGATGCTAATTGATTAGAAATAACCCTGTATTAAACCATTTCGTATGTGTAAAATTGTTTTTTTTGTTTCATTAACTTTACACAAAAATTACCTGACTAGTGATAATGGCTAAGCAAATAATGATACGGTCAGTCCGAAACGGTAGGAATGCACACTACTACAAACTAAAACTAGTATACTACAGAGCATTATATGAAAATAAGGTGTTTGTAGACGAATACAAGCTGAATCAAACTCTTTGGCGGTTGTGAAGTTAGCTACAAACTGCGGATAACCAAATCCTCGTGAGCTTCAGACAGGAATGGGATATCCGCAGCTTGTAGCTACAGTTCGGCCGTTCAGAGAATGCGTTCCTGACACGTCATCTTGAAAAAATGTTTTTGGCCGATATCTCGGAAACTATGTACTTAAGGGCAAAAACATTAAGATCATTATTGTAGAGAATAAAATTTATTAATTTATTTAATGGAAACAAAAGATGCGAAATTTTATTTTCTACAATAATGATCTTAATGTTTTTTGCCCTTAAGTACATAGTTTCCGAGATATAGGCCAAAAACATTTTTTCAAGATGACGCGTCAGGAACGCATTCTCTGAACGGCCGAACTAATAACATCACACCCGCCAAGTTGTATGATTCGGCCTATACATAATTTCACATGTCAAAAGAGTTTACACCATTACACATCAAATATAATAATTAATATTAATGTCTTTATTTTAACACCGATGACATTATTTAAAAAAAAATTACAACCATTTCTCCCCCCGGATATGTTCAGCCTTCCATAATACACTAAAAATGTCAATTCTGCTATATCATAGACTAAACTAAATATTTAAGCCCGACTAAATTAAAGTAATTACTAAGTTTTGGTTTCCTAGTATAGCGGTGCCGTCAAATAGCGACCGTACTATCACTGACGTTATAAATTCTCTCTTGTACGTGAGTAATTTTATAATAAACAAATGCTATGTAATGTTTCCAAAAGATGTACCTAGCAATACTGTAACCACACTTGAGGTATATCATAATTAACAACTTTGACTATGGGCCCAATCCGGAATTTAAAAAAAAACAACTGTGTCAATTTTGCAGGCTGCAATTTTGTATGGAACTGCCGATTCTTTCTCGATTCTCGAGTTCCCATAGGTCATAGTCCCATAGTGAAAGGGTGTCCATTATACCTTATGTATTACTATTACGATTACAGTATTACTACACCTTTCAAAATAGTAGTTTATGCAACTGTCATATAATGAAGGGTATTAAAACACGAGTGTGAGTTTATGAAACGAGCGCAGCTAGTTTCATAATAGTAACGAGTGTTTTAATACCCGTGTTATATGCAGTTGCATACACTACTTTATCTTCACTAATAAAAATAAAAATAAACATATTGCGAAACATTAAATTCACGCGTACGTGTATTGTCACAGTGAACTTGGCGCCATTAAAATCTAACCAATGAGTGCGCAGCAGCGCGCGCAGGGCCAATCAGGAGCGAGCGCGCGATGTTATAATGAGATTTTACGATATCGATGTGGATATTATAACATCATGTGAAATTGCTTAAATTGAGTGTTTTGTTGTCTGCGCTATAACAGTAGTCATTATAAGTCAAGTATTGGAAATATAAGTAGAATGTTACAACATTAGTGTAGATAAACACGTTTAAAGTTTTTGAAAAGAATCTTTACCAAACGAAAATTGTTTGGAGTACCTACAAATTTCGTTTAGAAAATGGCATAGCAGAATTGACTCCAATTAATTATTGAAACACTAAATTTAAAGCTACTAATTAAATTTTACAATGGAAAAATTTCTACCATTTTAAAATACTCAGTTATGGTATGGCAACATCGGCGTGCCGTGAATTCTTTTTTATATTACATAAAAATAAACACAGATATACAAAAACGTATGTATATTTTTCTGTGCGATGTTTACCTTGTTTCTATGTTCTTAAAGAGTAGTATTCAATGGCACAAAGTTATTCGTAAAAAGTTGCTATAACTCAAATTTCGGAGGGAAGTACAAGACATTTTTACAAAATTGTTAAGACCTGAAAATTTTACTCCGCATAGGCTTAAGTCAAACAAGATGTCAGTGAAGTTAGCTACTGTACCTGTACTGTACTGTACCAGTCTTTTTTTAATAGTCCACTGCAGGACGTAGGCCTACCCACGAAGGGTGATTGGGCCATATCCACCACGCTGGCCCAGTGCGGGTTGGTGGATTCACACACGCCATTGAATTTCTTCTACGGACGTACGCAGGTTGCCTCACGATGTGTTCCTTCACCGAAAAGCCAGTGGTGTGAAATTCCGTACATAAGTTCCAAAGAAACTCATTGGTAAGGGACTGAGATTGAACCCACGACCTCAAGAATGCCAGGCCAGCGTTACAACCTCTAGACCACCACGGCAAGTTAGCTACAAGCTGCACTAATCCCTACTCCTTGTGCCCCTGACATATACAGATTATACAGAGTATTAAACGCAAACCTTTTAAGGGCGGGTCTAGTACATCTAGACAAACAACTGTTGTTCTAGGACTTTTGGAAAATCACGAAGAAAAAAATCAACTTTTTCATACAAAAAGTTCGTCAACGCGCGGCAAAATGTATGGAGAAGCGATTTTTTTTTTTGCAATTTTTCGTAAGTCGTAGTACAAAAGTTGTTTTGTCTAGATGTACTAGACCCGCCCTTAAAAGGTTTTGTGTTTAATACCTATGACCCTGTACAATAAAAAAATACTGCGCAACGACTCTTTGTGTTCACAGACTCTACTAAGTATCGATTCAGCCTATAAAAGTTTATAAAATAAAAATAACACGAAAAAACCTTATTGATTTTCAATACTTATTCAGCTATAAATTCAATGCAATTTTTTTACGAATTTTCAGTTTACATAAATTTATTATAAATCATTAGATATTAATTGTGTCGTCAAAAATAAAAATAAAAGAATTCACGGACACATTAAAAAGAGATAAATAGATAAAAACTACAGATAACCTAAAAATCTTTATTAAAAAGCTGCCATATTTTTGAACACATAACGTCAAATATAACTGTGACGTATGTGCGAGAGAGACAAATATAGTTTTGTAACGTAAAGTAGTGATTGGATTTATTATGTTTTCGACCTATAAAGGTAGGTTTTAACTATTTATCTCTTTTTATCATTAGTTTTCATAGTTGAAATAATTCAGTTACGTCTAAATTCATAGCATCCATTTAGGTACATTTCTTAGTAAAATACAGCACGATCAAGTACAGAGTATACAAAAACATGGCCGACTAAATCGTCAGACTATCGATATCTCTTTAGGTCCAATTATGAAGGCGACATCGTAAATTTAATAACAACGTAAAAAAAAATCTCTCTATCGAATGCATACATAAAAAGAAACAGGAATGCTCTAAATTGCTGTTATGATTACGATTACGCCTTCATAATTGGGATTTTTGTCCAATTATAAAATATTTGAAAGGGTATACTTACCTTTTAAATATTTTAGAGTAATATTAATTTAAAAAAAAAATGATAAAGCAGACTTGATTTTGTTTTGTCGCTTATCTTAAGTAATTTTGTATAAAAAAAACCTATAATTTGAAAACTAATACGCAATTAAATTTAATCTAAGATTTCTACAAGTATTTTTCATCTTTATCACACAGAGGTGAGAAAAAAAATTAGGCTTGTTAAATTATTTACTTTAGTTATACTTTATAGCATGTTTACAATTTTTGTTTGCTATCTTGTATCGTGCTATATTTTCAAAAGTGTCTTGTCTTGTTTTATTATTAAAATATATACAGTTACACTATAATATAGTTAACAGAAACTTTTCCTCTGATATATTCGTAGATTGTCATAGATTGCCGTCAAATATTGCTTAGTTAGTACAAATGTTATGATTGCTATTATATCAAAACAGAATTCTCGCTAGAATGTCGTTTACAGATTTTTACTGAATGATGGCCAAATTTTTCTCTTTATCGGCTGCGATAAAAAATGGGCCATAAATAGTAAACGGTAAGTTTTACAAAAAAGTTCACTGGAAACAAAAGACGTTAAATTTTATTCTCTACAATAATGATCTCAATGAATTTTGTCCTAAAGTGCATAGTTTCCGAGATATCGGCCAAAAAACGGTTTTTAAAACGGCGACTGAAGTTCCACCTGGATCAGTCAGCTTTTTGTTGTTTTTGTGCTCAGTAAGTGATCCTAAACCTCATGAAAATAATATAACCTAAAAAAATAGATCGGGGATTTAGTGCAAAGTTAAATTATATTTTTCCTGAGGTACCTATTTTTAATTTTATAGTGTTTTTCCATACTAGATTTATCACAAATTATAGTTATTTTTGTGATAAATATTTTACAAAATATGTCGCGAACGCAGGACTTGAACCTGCGTCTTCGGATCACCGGCGCGACGCTTTACCAACTTACCTTGTTCGCCTTCTGACGCCCATGGCAAGTTCATTAATTTGGCGCCAAATCAATTAAATGGTTATTTCATTGTCCATCGTCCATAAAATGTTTGAATAAATAAATAATAATAATTAATTTAAATAATGTCTGCTATACAAGCAATCATAACATAATAGTCCAATCAATAGCGTCAATTCTGTGGTACTATATTCTAAACTAAATTAATTTGACGGTAGCTAACTTAACAACCGCCAAGAAGTATGATTCGGTCAATAATAATAAATAATAATAATAAAATAATAATAAAAAATTATATAGCTTTAGTTGCCTAATATTAAACTAATAAAATATTACACAACTTTAGTTGGTACTTTTAGTTTAGTTTAGAATGGTACATCAGAATTGACATCAATGTTAGTATACTCTGTGACGAGTAGTCAGTCGATAGCTTTGGTACGATTCGATATGGCAAGCTTTAAGTCTTACATTCGAAATATAAATTTACAATCGATTTTCAATTTAATTTCGTCGTGTATTAAAACACCAATATATTTAAAAATAAATTTTGTATACCAATAAATATATTTTTCGTCTGGGATAAAAAATAGCCACTCAGCACGGGTAGCACGGCAAAGGGAGAAAGCCATTTTATCCACTTTTAATGTCAGTTGTCATTTTTAATGCATAATATATTTCCTCTTCGACATAACGGTGGAAAGACAATTTGTCCCTTTGCCATGCTTCCCGTGCTGGATACAATATTTCACTATTTTTTTCTTTTTAATATTTCGTATCGTACACCATTTTTTTTCTGGGTTAAAATAAATAATAGCTACTATGGCACTCCTAGTATACTACACTAAAGATTGGTCATTTCAAACTAAGTATTTGGGTCATTTTATCTTTATGTTGTTATCTCACTCGCACTTGTTATGCTTACGAAGCACTGTAGTAAAGTCTCGTTGACTTAGTTTAAAATTACCAAACTATAGGTATTCCTGAGCGGTCATCGAAGTCAAGCAACGGTGAGTGCGGTCAGTTTTTGGATGGGTGATCGCCGGTAGCATTTACATCTTTACTGCAATTATGTACAAAAATAGCTTTGGTATACAGTAAAAAATATTACTTTGATTATTTTATCACCGGGATTTAAAGAAATAGTCAAATAATAATGAATTATTCCATTACAAAGAAAATTTTGAAACGCTCGACGCGCTCACGCATTAATTCAAAATCGATTATAAATCCGTCTCCACAACACGTCTCCTAAGAAACTACAAATTGTGTCGTAATAATAAAATTGTGATAGTTGGAATAAAATAATTTTCTAATTATTCATTATTGTGAAGTCATGGCGATTCTTGTGACGTACGTCTACCTGTCAACAAAATATTTAAAACTTTATTATTATTTTTTCTGTGGTCTTAAATAATAGTAAAATATACCCTCAGACTAAATAAAAAAATCAAAACGGAACGTCGTGAACAGATAAGTGAGGCCGGTTTTGACGTGACAACGTCTTATAAATTGGTTTGCCGGGTGACACTTCAAGAAACTGCGTTACGCTCCCCGCTCACACTTCATGCGCTCTCATTCGTCTCATTCGTCTCAAAGTCGTTGTCACGTAAAACTTTCGCCCGTATACCGACTTTACAGGCAACCACTACATATGCAAATCACTACATAGTATAAAACAAAGTCGCTTCCCGCTGTCTGTCCTCATGTATGCTTATATCTTTAAAACTACGCAACGGATTTTGATGCGGTTTTTTTTATACAGGTGTGAGTGCGTCGGTGTTGCACCGCCATGGTTCGAATGACAGCCAAGGCATAGCTTCTTTGTTAAGTGTACATGTGTGTGTTGTATCTGTACACGGCGAGGCATAGTTTTGCCGGCCTCACTTGTTTGTTCACAACATTCTGTCTTGATTTTTCTATTTGGTCAGAGAATATCCCGTCAATGAGTTTTTATCTGCGCTGCTATTCGAAGAAGGTCTAGTATCAATTTAATTTGATCAATGCATGAATACTATTTTCGTTGTCCCCTGAATGATTTATGTACTTATGTTTGAAAAATTAAAAAAGGTAGGTATAGCCTATAGTCAATGTAGGACCTAACTATAATGCTACCACATTATAATTAGATTCACTATTTTATAAGATATAGAGTAAAATTTAAAAAAATGTGTAATGATAACTTTGATTTTGACATATTTAAATGTTACCTATTGACAGCGGCACAGCCGGTGGCGGCGGTTGTCAATATGGCCGACAGCCGCCGCGCGCGCCGCGATCAAACCACGAAATTGTCGTCACTTATAACTCAACTAGCTATTGCCCGCGGCTTCGCCCGCATGATATTTCGAGGCTCTACCTTACCAACCTTTAATAAAGGAGGTGGAAAAAAAAACGATTTGACATTTGTTCGATTCGACAGTTCTTTTTTGACATTTCTTAGAGCGCACGCGAGAATTTTTCCTACTTACATAACACTTATTGTTATAATATGAAAAATTTAAGCAATATCATTAGAATTTATAGCCTATGTGTTATTCTGATATATAAGCTATATAACTGCAAAGTTTCATCTCAATCCCTTCATTAGAATTAGAATCTGCGTGAAAGAGTAACAAACATCCATCCATCCTTACAAACTTTCACGTTTATAATATTAGTAAGATGTCGTGGGCCGTATTATTCATAGCTCATAGTGAATGTTGGACCAAAATAATGTCACCAAATTAACGATAGATTTACTCATTTATATGCCGTATACTTTAATTAACAAAATATAAAAAGATTACTTTGATTATAACAGATTTAAATATTACCTTACCTATTGACAGCGGCACAGCCGGTGGCGGCGGTGGCCAATATGGCCGCCAATATGGCCGACAAGGCAGCGCCGCCCGCGCCCGCGCCGCGAACTAAACACGACACCATGTATGTCACTGACAACATGAGACCGTGGGCGGTACATCTGAAAAAATAAATAGGTAAACAACATTTTAAAAAAAATGGGGAGTGGTTGTCATTTTAGTGTCAGATTACGTTTACGTAAACAAAATGATCTCAAAATGGCGGCGCTTACCCTCCACCCCTAGCGAAGTGAAGATTGACCATCTTCACTTTGCGTAATGAATTTTTAGTGAAAATCCAATGGTATAACTGAATTTAGGATGTAGATGACTGCATCCCGCGATCTTGTTATCATTCGTATTTAGGGTTCCGTACCCAAAGGGTAAAAACGGGTTCTTATTACTAAGACTCCGATGTCACCAGGCTGTATCTCATGAACCGTGATAGCTAGACAGCTGAAATTTTCACAGATGATGTATTTCTATTGCCGCTTTAAAGCGGCAATAGAATCCGATTTTTTTTACTTGCCTCTCACAATGAAAGCAATTTTAAAGACTTATTAAAAAAATACCCGACTTCAAAACAAAGAAGCTCCAACTTTCCTAGATTGACACTAAGCTTTTCTAAAACTATCGTGTCAAATAACTAAGACTGAGATGGCGCTTTCTATCATTCTTTACAGTGCCACCAACTTAGATATTCTGTTGGGCAAAATTGGAACTACATGTGCATCAGCCGCCATTTTGAATTCGTCATTTGAATTTGCGACACTAGCGACGCCGTCAACTAAACAGCTAAGTTGGTGGCACTGTACTACAGTACGGGCCGGGCACCTTTTTGACATAATCGTTTTACTGGCTGACTTAAAATTACGTAGAATAGATAGTTTTAAGTCAGTCTATATAAGAAAGGGACAAACATACCTCAATCTAAGAAAGACAGAAAGAGACAAACATACCTCAAATTTGCCGGATAGCTTTCGACAACTTGAAGAGCGACGTTGAAGAAAACGACCGTTATGAACAGTCTGTACGCTGCCTCCACTATGTACAGCGCTGTCTCGCTCGTCGCTACGTAGAGTAAGGGAGAGAGGAATATACACGCTGCACACAGGGCCACTAGAAAATAAAAATATTAAGGTATTTCAGAAAATGTATTATATGAGACTTTTTTCTGCAGGTGAACTTAAAATAAAACTAAACTTCCGATTCAATTCTCAGAAAATAGCAATATTGTCTTTTTCTTTAGCTTAAAATATATGCAATTAGCTATCGCTATTATAACTTAGCTTAGACTGCATTTATACAATATCTCTTAAGTTTATAAATTGTTTATGTTATTGGAATTCCAATAATTGTGTTCCTATATTACGTAGGTAGCTCTTAAGCTTATATATTGTTTAGATTATTAGAATTTATATTTTATTCCTATTTTGTGTAGACTATTAGATTTTCTTTATTTGATTTCCTATATTGCTTAGATTTTTAAAATTTCTATATTTGTGTTCCTAAATAGCTTAGACCAAAGTACTTATATTGTTTAGACCAAAGTTACTATAGTCTGACACTAGCACCTGTCTCAGTCCCCCTTTGTCGTCTACCCCCGCGCCCCTGTACCCGCGCAGGCGAGGACTCAGTTAAACGGTCAGACTATTTATTGATTAGACTATTTCATAAGTTTTATACATTGTTTAGATTATTAGAATTTTTTGAATTCCTATATTGCTTAGTATATTATAAGTAACAATAAGATAAGTAACGCAATGGTTATAACTGTAATGTTATTTTTCTATAAGCAAATAAATAAATAATTTAGAAAATCACGTTACAACAATATACAGGGTTATTCCTAATCAATTACCATCCTTTTAGGGGTTTATTCTGTACATCAAAACTAACAACTTTTGTTCTGCGACTTTTGTCAAAACTCAAAAAAAATAAATGTTGTTCCATAGAAAAATATCGTTCACCCGCGACAAAATGTATGGAACAGCTGTTTTTTTTTTTGAGTTTTGACAAAAGCCGCAGAACAAAAGTTGTTAGTTTTGATGTACAGAATACGCCCCTAAAAGGATGCTAATTGATTAGTAATATAATAACCCTGTATAACAGGTAATTTGTTTAGATGTCGGTAAAATAATAAATAACAACCATATTTCCTCAACTTAATTGTAATTTAACTCACCATTAGG
Organism: Hypomecis atomaria; assembly: GCA_964007245.1. Taxonomy (NCBI): domain Eukaryota; kingdom Metazoa; phylum Arthropoda; class Insecta; order Lepidoptera; family Geometridae; genus Hypomecis; species Hypomecis atomaria. Next base: position 4,524,996 of record OZ023308.1, on the reverse strand, counting down.
CCTTATTCTGGCGGTTATAGAGATGCGATCGACATCGCATGCGATACGTACGCCTGCTCCGGTACCCTCACTTTGTATTGTATCAGCCTCACGATGTTTTCCTTCACCGAAAAGCCAGTGTTGTGAAATTCCGTACATAAGTTCCAAAGAAACTCATTGGTACGGGACCGGGATTGAACCCACGACCTCAAGAATGACGGGTCAGCGTTACAACCACTAGACCACCACGGCTTACCCCCACTCTATAGACAACAAATATCGAAGTGCTCACCGTTAGGCCTCATTCTGGCGGGGAGCAGCGCGAATAGAGAAGCGATCAACATCGCATGCGACACGTACGCTTGCTCCGAGATTAGACCCCCCAATCTGTGGACAACAAATATCGAATAATAGTAATAAACTTCCGATATTATAGGGCATAGAGCTAGAGAGAAAAAAATAGTACATTAGTGCAGCGGCCAGTAAAAAAGGCTTGGAAGGACGAGCGTGTAGATCTTCAGCGTGAGTCTATCAATGCCTAGTTGTGGCCAAGACTTGCATAGTACTAAATTAGCTATATTTATAGCACATCTTATTTTTAGGGCTTCGGCACACTTGGCGGAAATTCCGTCGAGGCGACGGAACGTCAATACATGTTTTTGCATGTAAATTACTAATAACAGGCACACTAAGCGGAAGATCTGTTTCTCCGTCGCGGACCGCTTGTCCTTCTGCGTCTGACGTCGTCTACGCAATGGAAGATCTGCGACGGAATTTCCGCCTAGTGTGCCGAAGTCATGAAAATTTTCATTTTTTTTTTAGGATTTCGAGTTCTGACATCCTTCTTTCTAAGCATGTTTGAAATGTATGATGTATGACCAATCAAACAAGAAAGTAAAAATGAAGCCATATTCAAAATAGGCTTATATTTAAAAATATAAGAATAAAGTACCAGGCGCCCAGAACAAAACAGAGCTTACCTACAATAGTGTAGGCTATGTTGTTAATTTCCGCGCATTATTTGAGAAAATTACGATACAAGCCTTGGCCACAACTAGGCATTGATTGATTCACGCATGTGTGCCTCGGCTTCGCCTCGACCACAACTTATGCACGTCCATCAATGCCTCTGTTGCTGGCCGCTGCAGTAATCTATCAATATACAGGGTCATAAGTATTAAACGCAAAACCTTTTAAGGGCGGGTTCAGTGCATCTAGACAAACTACTTTTGTTCTAGGACTTTAGGAAAATCACGAAGATAAGATCTCAGTTCAGATGGTGAGATGGAGTTCAGCGGGTCAGCTAGTTGTGTGTTTGTTTACCTAGAAGTGAGGTCGGCGTGTCTGGAACACCCCCCCTTCATGCCGCGCACGATGGTAGAGTTGAACACGCACCACGCGTCGAATTCTGTGCCAACTTCCATGTCTGTGTCGATTATACTGGAACCAACGAACGTAACTCGTGAATACATTATATATTTGTATGTTTCTGTTATCATCATTATTAACATCATAGGGGCCGTTCAAGTAATACGTAAGCACTATTGGGGGTTAGTTATCCTTTGCTTATTTTTGATGACATGGGGGGTGGGGGGTCTAGATGATGATTACGTCAGCAATAGTTTTTTTTTTTTACGCATATGTGTGTTAAAGTCCACTATCCTAAATCTATTTTCTTTTTTCTAGAATTAAATCTGCAGCTCATGAATCAATTAAAAAAGAAAAATGCATACAGGTACCAATGTTTACGTAAGAAAAGGGGGAGGGGTAAGAGCTTTGCTTACTTTTGCTGACAAGAGGGGAGGGGAGGGGAGGGGTGGTGGGGGTAAATAATTGTAATAAATCTGCTTACGAAATACTTGAACGGCCCTCTACACACACGCCCACCTGACGTCAAAGTACATCGCGCGCTCCCTCGCGATATTTTGCGTGAAAATGACGACGATAGCAATACCAACAACATAGGAATTTACTAAAACATAGTTAAAGCAAAAAAAAAAAAAGAGGATAATACAATGGACGTAAACGCAAAGACCGATACGTCTCACGCCTAAAAGCCACTGAGAGGCCATCTGGCACCGGCGGCAAACCATATTCCCCAGAGGTCGTAGCCTCTGGCACCCAGCCTTGGTAAAGGGGAGAGACCCCGAGGCCAATACTCACCACACCAAAGAAGGTGGTGGAAGGACCACAGAATAGTGGATTATGTAACAAGGGGACAAAGTACTGTCTTGTATTGCGGGCGATATATTGGACCCTGAGCGCAGGGAGGGAGTTAACTCCCGACCGGGACGATAAAGTTTAAAAATAATTCCTGAACGAAGCGAGGGAATTATTAAGAGTCTTGAGTGAAGAGAGGGGTTCAAGCCGCCCAAGACAAAGACAGATTTTGTTCCAGTGGCGCATACTCTACTTTTCATACCACCTGCGAGAAAACAAAAGCCCAGAAATTTTAATAATGCTAAACACTGTTTTAACCTCACTAAGAGTAGTCACTTAGCAATTCGGTATTGTTCACGATAAAATAAAATAAAAAGTAGATTTTTTTTTGTGGAAATGCAAACCAAATCCGAAATAAAAAATATAGAATGTAAATACTACGTGACAATCATGGCATGGCCTAGTCGATTGTAGTGGCCAGCTCGATCATTATCAAATAAATATCTTTTTGCAATGCCCGTATTTGTTTTAAGTAAATAAGTTTGATTATCGAATAAATCACTTTTTACAATGCCCGTATTTGTTCTTAGTAAAGAAGTTTCCATACGAATTACGTTCCAAATTTAAATCGCTTTACTCCCTAGGGAGTTTCATACAACATTATTGCCCGGCCATAGCCATCGAGATTGTGTTAAGGTAATAATGTCTTGTTTTACGTTGATATTGTATGACATTTAATTGGTAATTGTAGACACTGAAAACAAAGAAACCTAACACTAATATAGTCATATTTATGTAGCTATAAAATACTTACGTGCTATTAACAAACACGGCTCCATGGAACTCCGTCCGAGAGCTCTTCACATTCAAAAAAGCCACATCAAAAAACGTACAGTTCCTGAACGTCACATGTGACATCAACAAATCACGGAACGTGCAGTTTTTGAACGTACAAAAGTTGTACTCTATATTCTCTCTGGTCGTATTGTAGAAGTACGAGTCGAAGGTTTGGTTGTCTATGGTCAGCGTGGAAGATTCGAATATGTCGCTGTCCATTTTTTCTACAGTCGCTGGTATGTAGGATGATAGGTAGAACTGAAAAAGAAAAAAGGACTTTTAGATTTTCTATTGCGTGTACAGACTGTTACTACAAATCGGATAGTATTTATTTCATTTCATTTATTCATGCTTCCATACAGAACCTCGTTGCCTCGGTGGCTCAGTGGTTAGTGACCCTGACTTCTGTGTCAAAGAGGCGTGGGTTCGATCCCCACTCAGGGCAAACATTTGGTTGATGAACATAGGTGTTTGCTCTGTATCTGGGTGTTATTTAGGTACTATCTATATAATTATGTATTTTAAAATAGTATATGTAGTATATCAGTCTCTGGCAGCCATATCACAAGCTTTGCTTAGTTTGGGGTCAGATACCGTGTGTAAGATGTCCCCTAATATAAAACCAATTGTCGATAACCCTGTATACTACGTTTATGTTTGTGAGACACTCTACGAAACCGAAGTTCGCCGATTATCCCCTTCCAAATGTTGATGTTCATTATTTATTCGCGCGTACTGTATGAAGGGAATATTAATAAAATACTAACCTGTATCGCGGTGGTGAACATTAAAGTCCCCCCGAGACAGAGCGTGGTCCGTCCCAGTGGACTCGAAAACAGCTGGAAAAATACCTGCCAGAACTGTGGACAAAAGCGAACATCATTAATTACATTTTCAGACTAAACATTTTAATGAAGGACCAGGGGCCTTACTGTGTAAGCGCTCTGACTTTCGGCTTCGCTTGTTCTCCTGCTCGCGTCAGTCACGCACGCTACGAGGGCGAGCGGGAGGCAAAGCTAAGCCGAACGTAAGAACGCTTACACAGTAAAGCCCCTGATCTGAATAGGGTATTTTACTATGGACGAGAAAAAATCTGTAAATGTATTTTTGAGATAGCTTAGGCAAAAAGCAATCGGAAAATGTTAGTTTTAGATCACAAAACATCAAAACAAATTTTAAAAATCAATACAAAATATTCCGTTTTTTTAATCTGTACATAAAATAGGCGCAGCTATGATGACGTCATGATGCTATGTAAACATTGAAAACTATAGAATGGCAGCGTCAATGTCAGCTGTCAAAGACACTGTCGTGAGAAATATTGCGCATTGTTTACATTGCATCGTGACGTCATTCGTAACCACAGAGTAAAATATTGACATCAATCGTTTTCGTAAATTACGCGCGAAATTTTGAAACTGTAAAATTAAAATGCAGTTTTAAAGCACTTAAAGCCTGAATTTCTTTTTTTGTTTTTTTTTAGTGTTTCATTAGCCCTACAGAATCTAATTGAGATACTTTTCAAAAATGACTATAATACCCTACTCCATAGAGAAAATTTAAAATCACTCTCTTAACCATTTGATCGCCAAAGTCACCCATAGATAATGATCAACTTTTCCGGGCACTAACAAAACCCTAAAGGGGATTGCCCATTTGTGGCATATCCACCCGCCGCCATCTTGATTTTTTTTTCAAAATTTCCGCGCACGATGACAGTAGATGATGATGATATTTGATTAATCAACCTGGGAACTATTATTCGAATTAAATGGAATGCAGATACAAAAGTAATTATTGCATTTTTAGTGATTTTCGTAGTTATCGTACAGCGATCTTTACATCCAAATATTTCGAGAAAGTGACACTTTAGGGTACCATAGTACGAAATATTTGTTGTATGTATAAGTGTCACCTACCCATATACAGGGTTATTTCTAATCAATTAGCATCCTTTTAGGGGCTTATTCTGTAGATAAAAACTAACAACTTTTGTTAGTTTTGATGCACAGAATAAGCCCCTAAAAGGATGCTAATTGATTAGAAATAACTCCGTATACTACGATCTTTGTGCGCGAAAACTTAGAAAAAAAAACAAATCATAGCGGCGGGTGGATATTCCAGCTTCCATACAAAAATGTTCATGCCCCTTTAAAAAATTGAGGCGTAGCGATCAAAAAATTACCTAATAGATGTAAACTTAAAAGTTTTCTTCTTGTCCATCAAAAAAGTGAGGAAAGCCTGAAAACTGACACCAGTGTTATTTAAAAGTGCTGTTTATAAGTATAGTTATTTCAAATATATATCAATATTTAATTATTTAATATAATAAAAATATTTCAGCGCGTGGAGCGTGTATGCCGATAGCTCTGGCGAGGTTATTCGTTGTTGTTTGAATTTTTCATTTATATTTATATATCTTATTATGTATAATTTGTCATTTGTTCATTGTTTAGAGTTTATTTGTTTCTTTTCTTTGTTGTTTTTTTTTTATTTCTGTCCACGCATTTTTATCGGTCGTAATGTCACTTGCTGGTTCCAACAGAATATCAGCGCTGGTTGCTCGTAAGCGCAACCAGCATTACGCTGAGTTGGGACCAGTTTTGTGACAGAAATACTAGGTAAAATACTGTTGTTTTTTGTGTTTTATCATTTGTTTTGTCGTTATGTATTGTACCTCTTATTTTTGTTGCAAATAAAAATTCTGTATTCTAAATTTTTTCAATTGAAATAAAAACCTTTGTTTGGTTACCTACTAGGCTGCAACTGTAAACCAAACATGGGATATTAAACTAAACAGTGGTTATTTAACTCACCATTTTGACGCTATGTCGCACGTGATGTAACGCGGGCGGCCTACGTTTGCCAGGTAAGGAGAGCTCCCCCAGCCTGTAGCTGGAGTCGGCATTACCACCGGCGACGTGGGATTTACTGCATAAGCGTATTTGGTTACTGCTGTGTATGCTCTGGAAATAAATAATCCATAGTTGTGTGAGGTGCCAATTTGACCATAGAAATATTTTTCGCAAAAAATGTGACCGACTTCAACCGTGTACAGAATTCGCGAATATTTCGCACGGATCGATTTAGCATTTTTTACATTTTTGATGGTTTATCAAAAATGGCTCAGCCGATTTCGATAAAATTTAAATGGGACCAATTTCGAAGTATACTCTTTCCAAAGAGTTACTTTTTATGATAAACATTTCAAAAATTCGTCGCGGATGCAGGATTCGAACCTTGCGTCTTCGGATCACTAGCCCGACGCTCTAAACCACTGAGCTAACCCGCTATACTGGACTCGCGACGAATTCTGTGAAGTGTTTATAATTTTTAACCAACTTATAGCGTTGAAATGTTTTTGAAATGAATTTTTGAAATGTTTATCATAAAAAACCGGCCAAGTGCGAGTCGGACTCGCGCACCGAGGGTTCCGTACAAACCTGCAAGGTTTACAAAGTTCGTTCATTACGACAAAAAAAGTAATAAGTTTATATTTATTAAAAAATATATATTTTGTAATGTAACTAAAAATTTAAGGTTTTCGGAATTTTTCCTTTATGTGTGCTATAAAACGTTGCTTCATGCCAAATTTCAAGATTCTAGGTCGACTGGAAGTACCCTTTAGGTTTTGATTCCCTTGTGAGTACTTGCGAGTTTCAAAATTTGCGGCATAAACGGCTGTATCTTTTGATTGCGTTGGCTTAGAAGTTTGATTTTTTCACAGCTTCAAGGGACAGTAGACCTGAGTAATTGATATAAATTTCAGCTTCATACCTCCACGCGTTCCTGAGAAAAAGGGTCTTGACAGACGGACAGACGGACAACAAAGTGATCCTATAAGGGTTCCGTTTTTTCCTTTTGAGGTACGGAACCCTAAAAAGTAACTCTTTGAGATAAACCTAGTGTGGGATGCACTATAAAATTAAAATCATTTTATACTCTTTCCATTAAAAAAATAATTGTCTAAATCGGACTACTATATAAAAAGTTATGCGTCGAATTGAGTACCTCTTCCGGTTTGGTTCGTCGGTCAAAAAGAGCTGTTATAGTACCGCCACGCAAGTCGGCGGATAAGGAGTTAGCCGCAGATGACGCTTCGCCGTGATTCGCTAATTATTGCGCATGTGTGCACAATGCCTACACAAGTGGCGAAGTAGTGAGCACGGGCGTAAAGAGCGCGCGAAAGGCATGAGGTTGGCGGGCGGGTGTGCCCGGCGCGAGTCTCTCTGGCTCCGGCGCATACCTTTATTTTGCCTTTTGCACAGCGTTCTGTGCATAACTTCGCATCCGCCAATTTGTGTGGCGCTTAGCATAAGAGGAGTGTGAGAGATTTCGCGCAGCTGTTATACGAGCTTCAGTCAGTATTGGGGCGCGCCTGGAAGAAATGTACAGAAATTCGACTTTTACCTGATAAACCACCATGGCGTCGACTTCCCTCCCCACGTCCAGTAGAAATCTCGGAGATTCCTGAGTCCAGATGAGGCTCACGAGCGACGCTAAGATTGGCAGCACGCAAAGCAGAAGATATCTGAAATTTTAGAAATACTCATCGTTACGCGCCATTTTTTCTAAAATACTGCAAACGGAAAAACTAAATTTTCATATTTCGTTTTCGCGGTTGTAGTAACATTATTATAGGACTAGGCATTAAAATATTGACTTTTTAAGAACTGCAAAGAACATGACAACACGTTCTTCTTCTTCGTCGTATCGATGATCCAAATGTCTGTTTACAAGGCCTTTTCCCAACGCTTCGCCACTGCGACTCCGCGAGGAGATGCTTGGTACAGGTCCTGGAGAGTGCAGGTTGGGCCTTGAGGGCATGCTAGCAAGTGCTGCATGTTTTGCACCGGGGCTCCACACTCGCACTGAGCGCTCTCCGAGTATCCCCATTTGGTCCGGAGTCGATTTAACGACTTCCACGTGGGCCACGGGAGATCACCGCCGGCCGGGGTTGTTCAGAGGGCGCTACAAAGTCAGGTGGCGGGGCGAGTGTGTCTTTCCATTGTTTAATGCGAGCTTCCCTGGGGAGAAGATGCAGTGACGTAGTTTCTGTTAAAAAGCTGTTACGGCTCTTCAGGCGGCATTGTGGCGGGCTAGCTCCGAACATTGGGTGCCTATCAGTATCTTTTTCGCGTTTTTCCAGTGCACAGGCGATATTTCTGCGAGTAGATGGCGGAGCTATACCCGCTAGAGGGTAGAGTAAGTTAAGAGGGTTTGAGGCAACCTGTTATTTTCCTGCACGTCTCGTTCAGGGCGACGTCTACTTGTTTGGCGTGAGTGGAGCGATGCCATACTGGGCAAGCGTATTCACGAGAGGAGATGTTGTTGAAGTTAGGCGGGAGAGCAAGTTGTTACGTGCGGTGAGTTTATGTTTGATTTTGTGGCAATGGTTTTTGTAGGTAAGTGACCTATCAAGGGTCACTCCTAGGTATGTGGGCGTGTTGGAATGTTGAATAGCAGTGCCTCGCCATTTGATCTTCAGTGTCCGGTTCGCTTGACGGTTTCTAAGGTGGAAGACACAGGATTGCGTTTTTGACGGGTTTGGCCTTAATGCGTTCTCATCGTAATAAGTTCGTAATAATGGCAACACGTTCACCGTGAGATATTTTCAAAAAATTACAAGATTGAAGAGATTTTTACTGATTTGTTTAAGAAAGAGTTCATATGGCAATCTGACAGTGCCATCTTGAAGCTCATGTAGGTAGGCAATTAGGCATGAACACACCGTTGGCATGTCCCGCCACACAGGTATACTAAGCGCCACACAAATCGGCGGTTGAGAAGTTAGCTGCAGATGACACTTCGCCGTGATTCGCTAATTATTGCGCATGTACACAATGTCGACGCCGCGTGGCGTAGTGTTGAGCACGGGAGGCATGTCCGTCCGTCTGACCTCGGAGTCTCGTCTCTCTGGCTCCGGCGCATACCTTTATTTCGGCTTTTGCGCAGCGTTCTGCGCATAACTTCCCATCCGCCGACTTGTGTGGCGCTTAGTATACGGTATGTAATGTACCCACCTGTGCCAAGCGCTGAAGTGCTCCCTGTTCTCATGCAGCGTACTAGCGCCGGTAGCAGGTAGCGCCGCCAGCGCCAGCGCGGCCGCCGCCCGCGCGCCCGCCCCCGCCCCCGCCAGCGCCGCGCCCCCCGCCGCGCGCCGCCACCCCCCGCGCACCATCTCGCACATGTACGATATGGAGACCGGTACTACACCACCGGACCCCAGGGCTGAACTAAATCTGTACAGAGAACGAAAATATATTTAAAAAAAGGCGTAAATATAAAGGCGTAATTTGGTAATGAGCCCTTAATCCAGGTTTTGCGTAGTTTACTTAAACTTTCGCGTTCGCGTGTGGCTCTATACATTATGGATAGTTCTTCCTTATTTCCGCCAAAGGCGCTGTACAATAATGTTTAGAGCCATACGGAAACAACTGTACGTAACCTGAATTAACCACGAGTTCGCACTGTACATGGGGAGCGATACGTAAGTCACGCGGGAGTACAAATCTACAGTAAAATCCCAAAAGAGGTAAAAAATACAAACTCCTTTAATATTTTCAAAACCAAATTAAAAACCCACATATGATGAACGATGTGATACTTCTATGTAAATAACTAGTCTAACTGCTCACATTTTGAACTGTGGCGCATTCACGCACACAGCAGCGCTTAGTTCTTTTGTTTGACTGCAACCGGTATTGATACGCGATACGGTAGGACAGTGCAATATTGTAAATAAACAATCATTGTTTTGGTTCTTGGTAGATAATTATGTTAAGAAAAATGTGGAATTATACAGTTAGATGCTTTATTTTTATAAAATTTACACTAAACTACATAAATCATGCTTTATTTTTTTGCTGTTGATTTGTTTTGTCTAAGTAGCGGGTAGGTACTAATACTTGTATTTGTGAAAATTTTATTTATAAAAATATTGTTACTTTTCTTTTACGTACTAAAACTGTTTAACGAGATAAATAATTCATATTTACTTTATTTACGACTGTTGAAGCATTGTATGTACAATAGCAATTAAGTTCTCACATAAGTGAAATTGTAAATTTCTTGTTGAGAAATAAAAATTATTTGACCAGAACCCATCAGGACGCCATTTTTACTCAAATACAGTACTCTCTCGCTAATCCGCCACCATAAAATCCTAACCATCGGCGGATTACTGAAAACGGCGGATTATAATGTACAAAAACAACAAATTGAAAAAAAAAAAACAAACCACCTTTTGTACTAAAGTTAGAGTTTCATGCTTTCGTTTTGTGGATTGGTAACGACGCCATTTTGGACTCTTTACTACTTATACTAAAAGCAGCGTGGAGTGCGCGCGCGACCTTTCGCCCAAGATGTCGAGGGCGGACTAAAGAGAGGTTGCTTAGCACCGTACGGCGGAGTATAGAACTCTGTTTGTCTTACGCATGTAAGAGAGATAAGATGGCGGTATATCGAGTCGAAGACTTTCAGTGTCGGCGGATTACAGATTTTAATCAAAACTAATTTCCAGTCCAAAAAACGGCGGATTATAGTACTTGTTGGATAATCGAGCGGCGGACTAGCGAGAGGGTACTGTACTGCAAACGGAAAATCGAAATTTTAAAATTCCGTTGTAGTAAAATTATAGAGCTAGGCATTAAAATATTGACACTAAAATAATGGTAAACAATATGGCAACACGTTCACTGTGAAATTTTTTCAAAAAAATATAAGATTGATGAGATTTTTACAGATTTGTTTATGAAACAGTCCATATTTGAAGTGACCGTACCATCATGAAGGTCCCGTAGGTACTAGGTAGGCACGATGCGCCATTTATTCTAAAATACTACAAACGGAAAATCTATATTTTAAAATTCAGTCTCTGCTGTAAAATTAGTGGACTGGTCACTGAAATGTTGACTACATAAGAACTGTAAACAACGTGGCAACACGTTCACAGTGAGATTTTTTCAATAAAATATAAGATTGATGAGATTTTTACAGATTTGTTTGTGAAATTTTCCATATTTGAACTGACCGTGCCATCATGAAGGTCCCGTATGTAGGCATGAAGGCGGCGATGGTGGCGAAGACAGCATTGACAGCGAGGCAGGACAGCAGCGCGCGGCGCCGACCCAGCCGCCCCGCCAGCACCCCCCACCCCGCCGCGCCAAGCGAACACCCCACCAGGCTTATTAGAACTGTCGACAAAAAGTTCCAATGAATTTTATGGCAATGCTTAAAACATATAGGATTTTGGACTTGGTTGGTCGTCCATGTCGAAATGTTGATGATAGGATAACATCTCGCAAAGGAGTACTCCACCGGGCGAGGTGTTGTGCCCGGGGATAGCTATCCGACAGTGTATCATTAGGTCTTAGTATGGTTCGGCCGTCGCTGAATATTTCGTTTGCGCGATGCAGGCTTCGGCTTCTGATTGGCTGAGGCGCGGTGATACGCCCCTGTGATTGGCGGGCGGAAGAATTCGTGGCTTAGCTAGCGCCATCTTGTAGCGAATGTAGAGAAGTTGGTCGCTACAGGATCATTAAAACTCAGCCAATTTATCGCCATTTAGGCTACTTCAAGAGTTGTTCGGGAGATCATAAATCGTAATTAGCGACTGGTCGCCATTAATACTACTTTGAAACCATTAAGGTCACCATTACCGGATTAGCAAATAAAAGTGGCCAGTGGGCAGGGCATATAGTTCGAAGACTGGATGGACGGACCGGTGGGGCCGTAAGGTTCTCGAATGGAGACCACGGACCAGCAAGCGAAGCGCAAGACGTCCACTGACTAGGTGGACTGATTATTATAATAAAGATCGCAAGAACTCGCTGGGTGCAGGCCTCTTGATACCGGCTTTACTAAAAATCCATGGGGGAGACCTATGTCCAGCAGTGGACATCCTTCGGCTGATACATAGATAGAAAGAAGGTCACCATTTTATTGCTGCTTTGCTGAAACAGATATTTTGAGAGAGGCATTCTCTTTACCGGGCGCACTTATCGCAAAATGCATGTTTGAAACCAACATCAAAGAATGCAGAGTAATTTGCATTTGCATTGAGCACGCCACTATGACACGTATATAAATGGCAATAGAGCTCACCGAGCCAGTTTTTCTCGTGCGGCAGGATGCAGAGCTCTATCTCGGCGGAGGGCAGTATGAACGGGATCGCGCTCATTTCGCGCGTCGCACCGAAGCACGCGAGCGAGCACGCCACTATGACACGTATATATATGACAATAGAGCTCACCGAGCCAGTTTTTCTCGTGCGGCAGGATGCAGAGCTCTATCTCGGCGGAGGGCAGTATGAACGGGATCGCGCTCAGTTCGAGCGTCGCGCCGAAGCACGCGAGCGAGCACGCCACTATGACACGTATATATATGACAATAGAGCTCACCGAGCCAGTTTTTCTCGTGCGGCAGGATGCAGAGCTCTATCTCGGCGGAAGGCAGTATGAACGGGATCGCGCTCAGTTCGAGCGTCGCGCCGAAGCACGCGAGCGAGCACGCCACTATGACACGTATATATATGACAATAGAGCTCACCGAGCCAGTTTTTCTCGTGCGGCAGGATGCAGAGCTCTATCTCGGCGGAGGGCAGTATGAACGGGATCGCGCTCAGTTCGAGCGTCGCGCCGAAGCACGCGAGCGAGCACGCCACTATGACACGTATATATATGACAATAGAGCTCACCGAGCCAGTTTTTCTCGTGCGGCAGGATGCAGAGCTCTATCTCGGCGGAAGGCAGTATGAACGGGATCGCGCTCAGTTCGAGCGTCGCGCCGAAGCACGCGAGCGAGCACGCCACTATGACACGTATATATATGACAATAGAGCTCACCGAGCCAGTTTTTCTCGTGCGGCAGGATGCAGAGCTCTATCTCGGCGGAGGGCAGTATGAACGGGATCGCGCTCAGTTCGAGCGTCGCGCCGAAGCACGCGAGCGAGCACGCCACTATGACACGTATATATATGACAATAGAGCTCACCGAGCCAGTTTTTCTCGTGCGGCAGGATGCAGAGCTCTATCTCGGCGGAGGGCAGTATGAACGGGATCGCGCTCAGTTCGAGCGTCGCGCCGAAGCACGCGAGCGAGCACGCCACTATGACACGTATATATATGGCAATAGAGCTCACCGAGCCAGTTTTTCTCGTGCGGCAGGATGCAGAGCTCTATCTCGGCGGAGGGCAGTATGAACGGGATCGCGCTCAGTTCGAGCGTCGCACCGAAGCACGCGAGCGAGCACGCCACTATGACACGTATATATATGACAATAGAGCTCACCGAGCCAGTTTTTCTCGTGCGGCAGGATGCAGAGCTCTATCTCGGCGGAGGGCAGTATGAACGGGATCGCGCTCAGTTCGAGCGTCGCGCCGAAGCACGCGAGCGAGCACGCCACTATGACACGTATATATATGACAATAGAGCTCACCGAGCCAGTTTTTCTCGTGCGGCAGGATGCAGAGCTCTATCTCGGCGGAGGGCAGTATGAACGGGATCGCGCTCAGTTCGAGCGTCGCGCCGAAGCACGCGAGCGAGCACGCCACTATGACACGTATATATATGGCAATAGAGCTCACCGAGCCAGTTTTTCTCGTGCGGCAGGATGCAGAGCTCTATCTCGGCGGAGGGCAGTATGAACGGGATCGCGCTCAGTTCGAGCGTCGCACCGAAGCACGCGAGCGAGCACGCCACTATGACACGTATATATATGACAATAGAGCTCACCGAGCCAGTTTTTCTCGTGCGGCAGGATGCAGAGCTCTATCTCGGCGGAGGGCAGTATGAACGGGATCGCGCTCAGTTCGAGCGTCGCGCCGAAGCACGCGAGCGAGCACGCCACTATGACACGTATATATATGGCAATAGAGCTCACCGAGCCAGTTTTTCTCGTGCGGCAGGATGCAGAGCTCTATCTCGGCGGAGGGCAGTATGAACGGGATCGCGCTCAGTTCGAGCGTCGCACCGAAGCACGCGAGCGAGCACGCCACTATGACACGTATATATATGACAATAGAGCTCACCGAGCCAGTTTTTCTCGTGCGGCAGGATGCAGAGCTCTATCTCGGCGGAAGGCAGTATGAACGGGATCGCGCTCAGTTCGAGCGTCGCGCCGAAGCACGCGAGCGAGCACGCCACTATGACACGTAGCTGCGACATACCGCAGCCCGCCTGTTGACAATACCATACAAGATATTAGTAGATCATTCTTTACGCTTATAAGCCCCGAGTTCACCAACGCTTGTTTAAGTTAAACGTGTGATTACTGTATTCAACCAACGGTTTTTGCTTGCTGCAGAAAAATTTCGTTAAAAAACTGATTAAGATTTAACCAACGGTTGATAAATTAACATCTGTTGGCGAACTAGGGTCTAAAACCCAAGTTTAATCGTTGTTTAAATACAGTATCACACGTTTAACTTAATCAAGCGTTGGTGAACTTGGGTCTTAGTAGTGGCACGTAAGGTTAGCTGAGCTGAGCGAAGTGTGGATGGGATCGCTGCGCATGGGTACCGCTACACTTTACCAATGCGCAGCCATCCCCTTCTAGCCACACATGTATATAGCTTTCAATTTAATTCTTATTATTTTCTTAGGCCCAATAGGCATGATGATTGTAAAAAAATGTAATTTTTAAATGTTATTAATAGTAGTTTATGCAACTGTCATATAATGAAGGGTATTAAAACACGAGTGTGAGTTTATGAAACGAGCGCAGCGAGTTTCATAATAGTAACGAGTGTTATATGCGAGTGTTATATGCGAGTGATATATAACGAGTGTAATACCCGTGTTATATGCAGTTGCATACACTACTTTATCTTCACTAATAAAAATAAAAAAAAACATATTGCGAAACATTAAATTCACGCGTACGTGTATTGTCACAGTGAACTTGGCGCCATTAAAATCTAACCAATGAGAGCGCAGCTGCGCGCGCAGGGCCAATCAGGAGCGAGCGCGCGATGTTATAATGAGATTTTACGATATCGATGTGGATATTATAACATCATGTGAAATTGCTTAAATTGAGTGTTTTGTTGTCTGCGCTATAACAGTAGTCATATAAGTCAAGTATTGGAAACATAAGTAGCGTAGCATAAGTAGCTCCACGTAACGTCACAAGTGACATACAAATGTATAGACTTCTCTGAGAGAAGTGACGTTACTACTTTAGGCTCTATTATTCTTTTGTTGATTGATTGACAAAAGAAAAAAATACGTGTCCAATATTTTTTGATCATCTAACTGACGGACTAATTAAAATAATGTTTTTTTTTACCCAGTCATCAAGCCAATGGGCATGATGAATGGGTAAAAAAAAATCACAAGTATGTAGGTTTATTTTCAGCAGTGGACTGCTAAGAGGCCGGTACAGTACAATCTTTTCTGTCACCAGTCTAGGAGCGTCTTCATAGAAATGATCGAGACTCGAGTCGTTATAGTCGAGGAGCACGCCGCACTCGTTCTTCTTGTTCACTGGCAGATTGGCCGACAAGATGTGTGGCGCCACCATGTTGTGTGACGCCGCCATATTGTGTGACGCAACCGTATTGTGTGACGCCGCGCTCGGGGCCGGCTCGCCTGTTGCTAGAGACATAAGGTTTAATATTACCTGTCTCAGAGCATCCTCGTGGAACTGATCGAGCAGACTCGAGTCGTTATAGTCGAGGAGCTCGCCGCTCTCGTTCTCGTTGTTCTCGGGCGGACTGGCCGCCATATTGTGTGCCGCCGCGCCCGGGGCTGGCTCGCCGCTCGCCTCTGTTGCTGAAAAAATTAAGGTTCATTGTTGAATTTTTGTCGCGTGAAAAGAGTGCTAGAATTGAAGGTTCGCACAAGAAGATGTAACAACTCCTATTGCCCAGGTCATAGGAGAATATATTACTTACTGTTCAGTTTGTCATCGGTGTAAGCCATGGTCCGGCAGAGCGTGCCGAAGCTGCCTAGCTTGGAGCTCTACATAACTACATCTGTTGATTACTCCACCTGTAGATTACTACATGTACAGATTACTTACTGTTCAGTTTGTCATCGGTGTAAGCCATGGTCCGGCAGAGCGTGCCGAAGCTGCCTAGCTTGGAGCTCTACATAACTACATCTGTTGATTACTCCACCTGTAGATTACTACATGTACAGATTACTTACTGTTCAGTTTGTCATCGGTGTAGGCCATGGTCCGGCAGAGCGTGCCGAAGCTGCCTAGCTTGGAGCTCTACATAACTACATCTGTTGATTACTCCACCTGTAGATTACTACATGTACAGATTACTTACTGTTCAGTTTGTCATCGGTGTAGGCCATGGTCCGGCAGAGCGTGCCGAAGCTGCCTAGCTTGGAGCTCTACATAACTACATCTGTTGATTACTCCACCTGTAGATTACTACATGTACAGATTACTTACTGTTCAGTTTGTCATCGGTGTAAGCCATGGTCCGGCAGAGCGTGCCGAAGCTGCCTAGCTTGGAGCTCTACATAACTACATCTGTTGATTACTCCACCTGTAGATTACTACATGTACAGATTACTTACTGTTCAGTTTGTCATCGGTGTAAGCCATGGTCCGGCAGAGCGTGCCGAAGCTGCCTAGCTTGGAGCTCTACATAACTACATCTGTTGATTACTCCACCTGTAGATTACTACATGTACATATTACTTACTGTTCAGTTTGTCATCGGTGTAAGCCATGGTCCGGCAGAGCGTGCCGAAGCTGCCTAGCTTGGAGCTCTACATAACTACATCTGTTGATTACTCCACCTGTAGATTACTACATGTACATATTACTTACTGTTCAGTTTGTCATCGGTGTAAGCCATGGTCCGGCAGAGCGTGCCGAAGCTGCCTAGCTTGGAGCTCTACATAACTACATCTTTTGATTACTCCACCTGTAGATTACTACATGTACATATTACTTACTGTTCAGTTTGTCATCGGTGTAAGCCATGGTCCGGCAGAGCGTGCCGAAGCTGCCTAGCTTGGAGCTGTCCGAGTCAGAGCGAGCGCGCACGAGGCACGCGTGCTCTTCCGACATGGCGACTCACGCTAATGCGCTGCGGGACTGACATCTGTGCGGAAATTATTTCATGTTATTGAACCTTTGCTCAAATATACAGATGTATAAATTATTTATTGTTTACACTAATAATGTAAAACAAAAAATACAGTTATACTCCGCGCCACACAAGTTGATGGATGTGAAGTTAGCCACTAACTGTGCAATATCCAATCCTGACGAGACGTGACGTGGCAGCCGCACGTTGATTGGCTATTGCACAGCTAGTGCCTAACTTCACATCCATCAACTTGTGTGGCGCAGAGTATAATAAATATATACTTACATAATTATGCTAAAACTATGTAAACTACTACTATAATAATAATAATAATAAGTTTTTATTTCTGTAACCAATAATTCATTAACTTACTGTAGATTGGGGCATTCTATTAAGTATAAAAATACCTGTGTCAGAAGACCCCGCTCTTCGATATCCATACTATGGTAACAATCTTGGTTAATTTAACATTTTTTAACAAAAAGAAAACATTTTAAATTTAATCTCTAACTAGCAAACATTTTCCAAAAACATATATATTTTTATTTTTATTTTAATATTTGTGTGTGCGTGTGTGTGTGTGTGTTTGTGTGTGTGTGTTGTGCGTGTGTGTGTTGTGTGTGTGTTGTGCGTGTGTGTGTTATGCGTGTGTGTGTCCGTGCATGTGTGTGGGTTGAGTCCAAATATACTTTTAAGTTGATTTATTTATTATTTCTTGATTTGTAACAGTTGTTCTGTTTCCTCATAGTTTTTAGTAAGTATCCAACTGGTTAGATATACATAACTATATAAAAAGCAATTAGATCATCCACAGACCCTTGAAGGTCTAAAGATAATTGTAATGCTCAAGCCCACTCCCAGTTGGCAGCATGCTACTATAGCAGACTATGACGTCACTGCCCATAAGAGTCATACATTTGCCATACTAAGTAATGTTTTGTGGGAAAAGGACAAGGCATTCCCTCTTTATCCTTACGAAAGACTTGATTTGCCTATTTTAAATTATTTTTTCGGTTTACGAATCATAATTAATTGCAGAATTCTCTAATCTTTATACTTTTAACTAATTCAATACCAGTCAACCACCCTATTGTGCTTCTCTATTGCTTGTTCTTTACATCTTGCTTACATCCACCGACTTGTATGATTCAGCCTATACTTAAGTATAGAAATCGAGAAGAGATATGAATACTTGAGTCACATTCGCTTAATTTAGTCATACATTAGAGATCAGAATAGCCAGCCTTCAACACAACCACTAATAGCACTTAGAAACTATTCTCACGTGCAAACAACGAAGTAATTTGCTAGAGGAAGCTGACAATTTACTCTAGGCAGCCTACCAAGCTCAAGATAAGAACAAAATTTTTAAGAGTCAAATAGGAAAAAAAATGTATTGTTCTAACTTGCCTTGACACAAACAAATACGAGTTCTAACTTGATAACAGAGTGATAACTCATTCTGCATGCAGCAATGCACTTCTATTCCATTTATATCTGATAAAACTCGCTGTCATAACTAATTTATCTATTTTTATCATCACACAACAACAACTATAGTTTTTAAGTGTAATACTCACGGTTTCTAAGAAAAACAGATGTGGTGTACAACAATAATACTCTACAAAGTAAGGAAACTTATTTAAATAGCGGATTCTTTAAAGAAAAACTGCAAATAAAAATAAATAAAAACAGTACATAATCAATGGAATGGAACAATGCGCTTTGCGTGCCTTCACTTTGTCTATTAAGGTAACAAATTGAAAATACTCTTGGGTTGGGTACAATTATCTCTGTCTGGCAGATATTAAATTACTTCACGATAAAAAGAGAGGACTAAATGAGAAATAGTTTGTACGAGTTTTTGGTCGGTTTATTTGGTTTGACAGATTTGTCAAAACGATCGAAATAGTGCTGCGGAAATCAATATTTAGAGAATCGATGTTCGATCGGATCGTTATTTAGAATCGATCGAATAAAAATTAAGAAAATTGATAAACACAAACTACAGCTGAGTACAGCATGCTGTTTGAAACTAATATCGATAACAAATTATTAAAAACAGCTTGCTATTTTCTCATTAATGTTATTTAAATATTTAACCTTGAATGCGGCACTAAGAACCTTGAAAAAATATTTATTGAAAAGATATGGTTATGGCATGGTGGTGACTTTTTATGTGATAGGTTTAAAGATCATCTCTCTAGCATAAAAATATAAGATCATCTACGATTTAAGCAATTTAGCCGATTACGACATGGTAGCCATAGCCATCTATAGTAATTTTATTGATAAAAATATACAAATTCAAAAGAAATCGATGAGCGTACCTACATCAAAACAAATAAATATTGAAAACATTTCTATCATTATTATTTCTTTTTTTTTAATACCTTAACGTCTTACCCATAATGAAAGATGTGAAAACATCAATAATAAATCAAAGCAATCTACTTACTTCTCACTGTGCATGCAAAATTAATGTCATTATTGTCGATCATGATAAATAATGCTCTAATATTATAATCTGACTTACAATTTTGAAGCATTAAGCAATATTTGCGTCCTGTACACAATTAATATCTTTAAAACATAAAGCGGTGGCACATTGCTGCAGACTAATCAAAATGTATTAAATAAATTACATTGTGATTATTTATATTGCTCGTGTCTGGTGCAAATTTGTAATTAGGAAATATTTCAACTGTTTAAAACCTGATGCACCGTGTGAAAATCATTGTATTATATTTTAACACCATGTTCACAAACACTCTATTAAACCATGACTTATCGATTTAGTCGTTTTCTAAAATTTAAAGACATTTCACTACAATTTTTTACTTAAAACTTCTAAAAAGAAATAAAAAATCACTCCACGTTAATTTTACTGGTTAGTTTAGATCTTTTTATTACTTGAACCTACTGTGAACACATATTTTTAGCTTCTTAGGTGTTTAACGAACTGTCAATTTTCGCAGGCTATTTCGGTTAGAACTTCATAAAACCTGCAAGGTTTAAGGTCATGAGAAGGATGGAAAATAAATTTTAGGTTATGGTAGAAAGAGATGTATGGTGAAGATCAAGGTGAGGTACACACGATGTAGAAAAGACAGCAATCACCAAAACAATTCTTTAATTTTGATATAATTTTAAAAGAGACCAAGAGCGTCAAAATAAAATATTTGACGGCTTAACGTAGTTTTATATTAGTTTTATTTGATATTTATAGCGACAGATTAATATTGAAAGAGATCATTTGAGATTCAATCTAATCTTAAATACATATTTGAATCTGACCAATGTAAAAGGTAATCTGTATAAGATGTGAAAATAGACAATATTAACGAAATTTTCAGGACTTATCAACAACGAATTATTTGCAGCATGTAGTATAATATCTCATGTGTACCGTACTTTGAATTTATTGATTAGTGCGTTGCGCATTCATAAAGCTGCGTAAAGCTGGAGCATGCGCATTACTAATATTCTATTACATGACTTAATATGACGTCACTACGGTTAGGATATAAAATGTGTCCTTATAATATTAGCAATCATATGTACTCATTACGATCTTTTAGTTTCATCGATTAAAATAGGGATTTTTAATCGATGCTTAAATTGTGTCTCGTTACTAGCTTCAAAATATTTTTAGGGTTCCATAAACGAACACAAAAACGAGACATTGGGTGCGTTGGTGTTGGACTCGCTGGCATTTTTAGCATTTGCAAAATTAGCGTTGATTGACGTAAACCGTTAGATTGGGAATTATGCCCATTTCGCCAATAAAGCAAGAGCTCACAACCCAAAACGAACGCTAAACGTCGAACTCTATATATTTGTCAGAAAATGATCACAAAGTACCCGCCTCGCCTCCGCATGTGGGTCAAAAGTGGCAATTGGTGGCAATTCACGATTGCATTTTTTGCTGTTTTTGAGATATCTGAACGATGAAAGAAAACAGTTAAAAAGCAACTTTTGCTCACACATTCTCAAAACAACTCTCTACTCCAAGTCTCCAACTAAATACAATAAAACTACATACTTAACCCTCTGTATCATACGGTAGACTGTAGGCAACATACTATTCGATGTCTCACCAAATTCGTACTAATTGTTTTTTAACCTAATAGTTTAACTGATGTAATCTACAGTCTACAGTCCATATGAGCAAATAAATCCCAAAAAAATTGACTAAATGATGACACTAGTCTCAGGCGCGGGACAAATACAAGTGACGTGTGGCGGTGGCGCGGCGCGGTCGTGGCACGGGCGCGGCGCCCCTTCTATGATATTTCATACAAAATGTATAGAAGTGGCGCGGACGCCGCTTCCTCGTCCTCGGCGCACCCGGTGCTACTAGTGGCACGACGCACATTGGACCAAGTAACAATTCGTGACGATATTGAATTTAATGTAAAATTTCTAACCATTAATCTTGAATAATTAAAAATTGACATTAGTAACTAACAGTCCACCCGTTACTCTGAGCAAAAGGGACCAAGTAGGTACGAGTATATAATATGATTGACGGTCGGTAGAGATTTGAAAGAGAAGCACAACAGACTTGCCCAGTATCTGCAGCCAGAAGCTGTCTGCCAAGATTAGATTGGGCACTTGCTGGAATGGTTTGAAAAAGTCTTAGCAAAGGTCCCAAAGTACGTTGAATTTATAATACCCAGAATATGTATACAATGAAGAGTGGTTTTATACTGCACGAAAAATCAGAGGTGCTCCAGAATATTCCATCTTTCTTTGCAAGTGCATTCATACAACCTCGTTATATTTTATGAACCTCATAGTGCTTTGTAGCTTCTAGGCAACACTCCATATTTTGAAGATTTTCTCAGAAATTATTAAGTTATTAAAAAATCCAAAAATATATGTGTTCTATTTTGGTTTATTTGACCTGAATCCATAATGATAGTGAAATCCGAGTTCTTGAGTGACCGAGAGTTAAGCTACTGATATGTAATATTATTATATACTGATACATAGTATGTAGTAATTATGACGAAAGCGATACTCCTAAATCGATCATAAAATGTACGGAACAGTAACAGAACATTAATTTCATTTGAAGTTGACCGATATTTGGTTAATCTCAGTTTTGTCAGTGGTCCACTTATCCTTAGCATAGTTTTTCTCTCATTCTTATTGCTCTATATAGAAAAAGATGCAGAAACATTTCATGCTAAGTGTCGTTCTTTTTGTAACTCTGTTTTTGACATTGACTTCACATGCAATCACGAAGTTTTACCTGAGAGTTTTACTAAAACACAGCTAAAACTTCATGAATGCAATTGTGTGGTGACAGATGACAGCAAAGTGACAGCGGACCGTTTTGGCGCGAAAAGGAAAGACGAAAGAGCTGAGCTGACGAACAGCTGATGATAATGTTCTGTGTTGACTGCTGATGATATTTTCATTTTGTGATTGTGATCATATTTTTAGCGACGCTTAAACCTAAAATGTTTGAGTCCTCCGGCGATAGTGAAACAAACAAGCAAATCAAGCTAATAAGAAAGTATCTGAAGCTGAAAATAATGGAGGACAACGTTTCATTCCGGTACTGTGGTTCCGGAGAGGAAGAGCGGCAGCATGTTTATGATATAATGCAACGCACTGTTCTACATGGAGAATCTCACTCTGCCCTCATGATCGGACCTCGAGGAAGCGGGAAAACTACTGTGAGTTTATTGCAGTGTTGTTCCAAGAAAAAGTGGCCATATGCCAACCTTAGAAAAGTCGTACTTAAGTGCAAATGTATGGGAAAATTTGATTTAAAGGCCGTATTTTTGAAAAAAGACGTGATTTCTATTTATTTATTTGTTTATAGGCGAGCAGTATAAACTGATGTGCCTATATCAAGCAGAGTCAAAAAAAAAATTAGTATTTATCTGTCAAGGAAATTTTTTCCTTCTTTAACCAATGATCCAGTCTATTCTTAAATGTGTTGTCTATTTAAAAAAAAAATGCGGCTTTTAAAGAGCCGAGCCACAAAAAACCCGAAAAAAGGAAAATACCTTTTTTCGGGTTTTTAGTGGGCCTGAAAGCCGTAAGGAACATCACTGGTTTACCGTAGCATCAACGCAGTTAAATTAATAGCGTATAGGCCGAAACAAACTTAGCAGCTGTGACGTTAGCTGCAAGCTGTGGATAAGCCAATCCTCGCGCAGCTGTTATAGGCCGCACCGCACAAGTTGACGGATGTGAAGCTAGCAACAAGCTGCACAATATCCAATCCTGACTGACGCCTTGATGCCATTGATTGGCTATTGTGCATCTTGTAGCTAGCTTCACATCCGCCAACTAGTGTGGCGCGGCCTATAAGTGAGCTTCAGTCATGGTGCCACCACACTCCACAAGGCGACACTAACTCTGCAGCTGTAGCTAACTTCACATCGTTTACAAGTCAGCGATGTGAAGTTCGCAACGGAAGTGGTGCTCGTGTCACCTTTTGTAGTGTGAGGATGCACCCTCAGGATTGGGTTATCGCTTGTAAAGGGACGTCAGTGCAGGACTTATCGCCTCTACATCGAATAAGAATAAGAAAGTAAGTTGGCCCTGGTGTCAGAGTCTTTATGCCGCCCGCCTGAAGGCCTCTGACATGGCTAAACGGTTTAAACAGCAGAAACAACAATTTAACATGTCTTCCTAGCTACGGCAATGCCACTTGCAGTCACACATCCAATGAGTGACTGGGCCGAATGTTGTATTTACAATTTACATGTCGTCTGAGTCACGGAGCACTCAGTTGTGAATGCCACCCACTCAGACCAAATAAAAATATCAAGACAGAATTATGTGAACAAAACAAGCCGGCAAAACTACGCCTCGTTGTGTACAAACACAATTACATACACATACATGGAAACTATGCCTTGGATTATCAGTCGAACTATGGCGGCGCAACACCGACGCATTCACCATGTGTGTAAAACACTGGCCTCATTTGTCTGTTTACAACGTTCTGTCTTGATTTTATATTTGGTCTGAGGCCACCCATGGTCATCCTTCCAAAGCTTAGTTCGGCCTGTACACATTAGACTGTTTATTGTTGTAGCTAGTCAACTCAGTATTGCACCAGCTGGGCCGGGAGACAGATCTGCAAGAGGATGCCTATGTTGTGAAGCTGAATGGACTGATACACAGTGATGAGAAGATAGCCTTTAAGTCTATCACGGCACAGGTGAGTTTTAAATACAGAAATATGGAAAATTATATTTAGGACTGAACAGTAGGCATGATGACTAGGTAAAAAAATCATAATAATAATTAGACATGAGTTAGATAAAAAAATACTCTTCTTCTTATTTTATGTTTTAATTTTTAACCGACTTCCAAAAAGGAGGAAGTTCTATGTCCGTGTGTATGTTTTTTTTTGTGTATGTTCATCGATAATTTCGCCAAATGTGAACCAAATCGAAAAATTATTTTTTAGTTTGAAAGTATACTCCCAAGTAGGGAGTGCAATCTCGGTATTCCGAGATCTCGAAATACCGAGATCTTGCACCAATTTCGCAAGATTAATCGTGCACCAAAAATCGCGCGTGATCTCGCAAGATTTGCAAGATTGTACAGTACTGTTAGAATCAGGCGGGGAAAAAGGGCAGTACCTGCAGTCAGCGTATCAATGCCTATCATCAGTGGTGCCAACAAGCGTAGAGGCAAGAACGGGCCTTTTCTGCTACTGGGTATTTGGCACTTAACATCCGAAGCCAGTTGGCAGACGACACCTAAGATATGCTGTGTTTTCTTAGGAGCTTTTTTTTTTCAGAATCCGTAATTTTTAAAAATAAATGATTCAGTATTTTTTATATGTAAATTATTTAAGTATTTCGCCTCTAGAATAATAACTTTACCAAGTTTCAATAGAATACTTCTAATAACTAAAAATAATTCGTTGATTTGCGAGATCTCGCAAAATACCGAGATCTTGCGAGATTATACCTCTTAAATCTTGCAAATACCGATACTAAAGATTTGCTGCAAGATTGCACTCCCTACTCCCAAGGTAGTCCCATTTAAATTTTACAGAGATCGGCTGAACTGTTTTTGATAAGACAACAATAATTTAAGCAATTCGAGCGAAATAACCGAATTTTGTACACGATGAAAGGCGGTTTTGCCATTTTTTGAGAAAAATAATTACTGATAATATTTTAGCAAAATAGTCACTGTCGTGGACAAACTGTGAAAAAGTTCTCCACTCGAATGAAATAAGCCTTGGAAAATTTTAATTTTGACTCTTAGAAAACTTTGGATGCAAAAAAAACACATAGCAACTAAACAGAGTCATCTTTTATAAAAATAGTGACCTAGTTTATACCTATATATTCGTTAGTTCAAATAACTATTACTAGCGACCCGCCCCGGCTTCGCACAGGTGTATTATATACATAAAACTTCCTCTTGAATCACTCTATCTATTAAAAAAATCCATATCAAAATCCGTTGCATAGTTTTAAAGATATAAGCATACACGGGGACAGACAGTGGGAAGTGACTTTGTTTTATACTACGAGTATGTAGTGATTTAAACATGTGCAAAAAAACTGTTGCATGGATATGCAAAAGTTTTTTTCATAATTTACTACGGAGAACACCAGCACATTTAGCACCCAGCCGTGTTAGGTAATAATTAGCGCATTATAAATATTGGCAATGGGTATATGCTTGAAATAGGGCTTAGGTGTTTCCCATACAGCACGAAATGCCCTTCATTCGCGAGCCCTACTCTCACTTGGCCGATTTTCTGACCTTTTCATTCATTTCTGGGTTCATTTTTGGGTTGCTGATATATTTTGTTATCTGCTTACACTCGTCTATCCTGACAGCATGCATGTCCTTATATTAGATCCCAAATGTAACCTTACAAATACAAAATATAAAGTATGATTATTTGGATACAATATATCAAGTTGTCTTGTCATGGAATTCAGGATTATCCATTACTGTTGAATTAAGCCGAAAGGAGGTGATTCAGATCATTATTACTAACAAGGTTTGGGGAGAACACTGAATTCGAGAAATAAAATCAGCTGACCGATATAAAATTGCAATTCGGAATCGACAAAATGTATGTAAAAGCCGTTTTTTTTCGTAGTAATGGTCACTTTCGGCTTAGTACAGGGCAAGCAGATAACCCTTTATACGTACATAAATGTCATGTATTGTATTGTTAACGTTACAGATGCAGCTAGAAAACGTAGTAGGCGACCGCGTGTTCGGCACATTCGCTGAATATCTCGCATTTCTGCTCAGCTGCTTTCAAAGTGGTGCCGACCGCCGCTGCAAGAGCATGATCTTTATATTGGAACAAATGGATATGTTTTGTAAAACTGGACGCATGCAAACACTGTTGTACAACTTGTTTGATATCACGCATAGCAGTAATTCACCTTTGTTTGTCTTAGGTAAGTCTTAAAAAAAATGTAAGTTTTTTGTATGCCAGTCTTTAAGTATTTATCATGGTATCATGATGCTGGTAACCACAATTCTTAAAGGCAAGATTAGTACATCATAATGAACAATTTTTACAAAAGGACCAAACCTGATATTGCAAAAAATAAGTAGGTACATTTTATCAAGAGTAAATGAACCTTTTTATTACGTAAAAAGTTATTTATTGCAATTTTAATTTTTGTCCCTCAGTAAATTTGGTCATAATGCTAAGTGTAATGATATCCTAGAGTATGTATGTGGTCTAAAAGTAAAGCCCATTTAATTGAACTAGCTTTTACCTTCTATTTTACGGGCTATACACCCATTTTATCAGGAGTAAATTAACCTTTTTATTGTGTAAAAAGATATACATACAGGGTGTCCCAGAAGTCGACGTCAAGCCGGAACACAGTGTTAGACATTCTGAAATCCTTATGAAACGCGCCAACTTTTCAAGCTACTTGCCAAACAAGCGTAGTACATTTTTTTTTCAGTACAGCCTGTTTAAAATAGGAGAAGTATTTATTTTGAATACTTAGTTGGGCAATAGGTGATATTTTCTACCAAGCTGAAGCAGTTGGCTTTTATTTTAAGGCAACAATTTACGGAAGGATCGTTAAGGATTACATAATAAAAGTAAAATTAAAAAGAAATGTAGATCTGTAGCAACGAGAATTAAAAAACCATCACAGGGTGTCGATTTTTTTGTTATTTTTTGAAATGCCTATAATTTTGGAAATACATAGGATCGATTTTTTTAAATATTTTTCTGATAACAACTATGACTCTAACACTGTGTTCCGGCTTGACGTCGACTTCTGGGACACCCTGTATACTTCACTATAATTCTGTCTCGCTTTGATACGTCGATAAAATTATGTCGTCGTGCGTATGCTAGCCCGGCAAGTGCATCTCTAGACGACTTGAATATTACGATATACATAAGTACAAAAGAAATCACGTTAAGACTAACTTTTACTAAAACTGAGAAAATATTAAACTGAATTGCACTTTATTGCGTCGCCGCAAGGGTAGCTATTTCTATAATTGTTATCTCGGAGTAATCCATCCGTACTACTATTATTTATTCTGTGGTCATTTTAAGAAAACACATGGACTAGAGATTTCAGTTTAAAAAAATATTTCCAGGTATCACCAACCGCCTGGATGTAATGGAGTTGCTGGAAAAGCGCGTCAAATCTCGCTTCTCGCACCGACATATATTTGTGTTTTTGAGACCGGAATATCTGGCGCCTACTGAATATTATAAAAAGGTCAGTTATATGCCGAATCATACAAGTCGGCGGATGTGAAGTTGCTACAAGCTGCGCAGTATCCAATCTTAATTGAAGCTCACTTAAAGCGCGCGTTGATTGCGTTACATTGTTTTGAATTTGCCTTTCGCTTACTAACTTGGTTTAAGATCATTATTATAAGCAGAATTAAACTTATCCAGTTCTTACCTACCGTCAAAGAATATATAATAATACTACGTATAGAACGGCCACTCGTTACCCCCCACCCGTTTGAGTCTTCCTCACTTCCACCCCGCGCTACGTACCGCATCGTGTACTCTGCGCGCGGGCTGCACTGGCCGGTGGATTTTCTAATAAAAACGAACTAGACTGTGACAATAGGGAACACTTGTACTGTGTATGGTTGAATATCAATGATACGTAACAAAACCAGAAATTTTAATGTTTCCCTAAGGATAAATAATAGGAACTTATTTTACATTATTTGGTAACTTCCTCTTGATATTATCTTACAAAAGAAGTAGATCGGTTACTTTTTGTTAAAATGCTTCCAAATTAAGTAATTGTTATACTTTTTTAAGCCCTAGATTAATATTCATTTTTGCAAATTAAGTACGCAACTGTCTCACTCACGCGGCATGTCGTCACGTTGTGGTGATCGCTGACAGCCATAGACGTTCCGCACACAAATGCGCGTGTAGCGACCGTGCGTAAGTGTGTTGTCTGTGAGTAAGTACTGTGTAGGTGTGCGTAAGACAGCAGATTTTGTATGAAAAATCGCGGAGTGTCCGGGCTGTGCTACCGTCCACCTTCTAAGACCACCTGGGTGAACCGTGAAATTATTTTTTTACAACGGCTCACCTTTGTCCACCAGCAGGGCAAGCACGACGAGTGGAGAAATTGCTCTTTCCCTCGTTTATTTCCCTAATCGGTGGAAATACTTTCCTTCTCCACCTCTCAGAGTACGCCTAAAGGAGAGAGAGGGGGAAATGGATAAAATTGACATTTGTCAGGGAAAAGTAGTCTCGCTACTCCACCTCTAAAGCATGGCCTCGAGAAATAGGGGATAATTTTTCTCTTTTTGACATAAGCCTGGGGAAATGTTGTCCCACAGTACTAGATGTGGGTTTAAGTTATCCCCGTAAAAATCGAAAATGTTTAGTGCGTATCTTTTACATGTTTTGACCAAAAATACATAAAAACAATGAGAGGAAGCTGTACATGAGGATCATACACGATGCTAGTAATCCATTTAAGCTGCCTATCAACGAATGTCATCATTTAATTAGGATGGATAAAGACGGCAATGAGTTGAAGGAAGTCTAAGCTTTGAGTCTCATTATCCGTGGGATGGATTACCGATAAATTTTAAAGAAAATAAGTGATTATGATAATAATCACTTGTATATTAGTAAACTGTGAGCTCGTAAGCTACTCATATTTAAAAAAAACGAAATGCTAATCAATAACCTAAAGTTTGAATTCCTACAATAGTTCAATCTATAGTTCAAGAGCCTATAAATTACTTTTGGATATTTATGAAAAGAAGCAATTTAAAAAAATTACGTTAATTAACGTAGTAAATCTTGGCACCTAAAGTTGCACAATTTTATTATTATTATTCGAGATGCATTTTACGATTCAATCTAGCAAATTCCTAATTTTATCACTTTTATAATTTCCATTGTAATGTGACCAACAAAAAAAAACTAGTCAAATCTACCAGGATTTTACCACGAATGGCCACACTGAAACTAAAAACTATCAATCACAGACTACAAAAAGATTGATTGAATGAACTTTTTTCAAAAAGTTTGAAGGTTTGATGTGAAGTTTGATGGTTGTCAGGCAACTTTTCTTTAATTCGTTTTATATGGCAATAATGAGGCGGGAAAAGGTATTTTCCCGTCTCCACCGTCTTTCCCGAGGAAAAAACTACTCCACCTAGGCATAATTTTTTTACATTATTGTTGATTTTTCAAAAAGGGCTATATAATTTTTTTTATTGCAATATGCTGCTATTGCAATAAAATTTAAATGGACCACTTTTTTGGACTAAAAGAAATGTTTTTGATTCGGTTCACAATTGGCGAAAATATCGATGAACTAACACAAAAAATAAATACATAAATACATACGAACATAGAACCTCTTCCTTTTTGGAAGTCATTATTTTTTTCGATATTTCTTAAGTGTGCCGTCACCAATATCAAGATAGGGGCTTTTCAAGTTTTATCTGAGAGATGAGCCGCTGGGAAATAGTACATTGTACATCGAGGGGAGAAAACGATCTATTTCTGTTCGACAGTATGTTTAAGCCCGACGCGCAGCGGAGGGCTTAAAGGAAACTCGAGAACAGAAATAGAACTTTCTCCCGAGTGATACATAGTGCTTTATACTACACCTACGAGGAAAATAAAATACAATATTTCTTTAATTAAAGTTTATATTAAAATTGTTACAATGGCTTAAACTTATAGAAAAGTGACGTCCGCCATTTTTAATTTCAAAATGGACGTCATTTTTGAAATTTACACCCCCAAAAAATTCGAAAACGATACCCATGAACTTTTTCAAAAAAGTGACATTCGCCATCTTTAATTTCAAAATGGACGCCATTTTTGAAATCTATACCCCCAAAAACCTCGAAAACGATACCCATGGCAACTTTTTCAAAAAGTGACGTCCGCTATCTTTAATTTCAAAATAGACGCCATTTTTGAAATCTACACCCCCAAAAACCTCGAAAACGATACCCATGATGACTTTTTCAAAAAAGTGACATCCGCCATCTTTAATTTCAAAATGAATGCCATTTTCGAAATCTACACCCCCAAAAACCTCGAAAACGATACCCATGTCGACAATTTAACGCAATGAAATAAATTACCGCGCTTTTTTTTCGCATTGCAGAATAAGGTTGCCATCCTCATTTCATTAAAAGAAAACAAAAAAATCCGCCTCTTTTCTTTAAATATTTTTATAAAACCTTTTTGAGATTTGAGGTTTATATGTTTCGAGGCGAGGTGAGGAGTGGGGATTTTCGCAGCTTGAAGCTAACTTCGCAAACGCCATCAATTTTGATACAGCCTGTACTATTACTAATTATAAAAAATAAGAAATGCCTTTCGCATTTTTGTCTGTTAAAAAATAATCATAATCAACGTTTAATAAGCCACTGCTGGGCATAGGGCTCCCTTTGTTTGTGAAAAAAAAAAGCTCGTGTAATCTTCCTTCTCTCACCGTAATAAGGTATTCTTCCCCACATCTGAAAACCAGGCGCCTACTGAATATTATAAAAAAGTCAGTTACATTGTTTTGAATCTTATGCTCTTCGTTTACTGACTATTTTAGTTTGAGATCGTTGTTACTATACTTTTTAGGGTTCCGTACCCAAAGGGTAAAAACGGGACCCTATTACTAAGACTCCGCTGTCCGTGTCTCCGTGTCTGTCTGTCTCCAGGCTGTATTTCATGAACGGTGATAGCTAGAACGTTGAAATTTTCACAGATAATTTATTTCTGTTGGCGCTATAACAACAAATACTAAAAACAGAAGAAAATAAATATTTAAGGGGGGTTCCCATACAACAAACTTGAATTTTTAGCCGTTTTCGATCGATATTATCAACGGAGACAGGTAGTTACTTGAAATATTCACAGAATATTTAGTTAAATATTAACTTCAAAAAAAAATACTTAAATTAAAATAAAATAAATATTTAAGGGGGGCTCCCATACAAGATATGTTATTTTTTTTGCTCGTCATTAACGACAACAGGAAGATGCTTGAAATATGCACAGCATAATTATTAAGTTGTATATTCCCTACAAATACAAAAAAAAAAAAACCTAAAATAAAATATATTAAGAGGGGCTTCCATACTGTACGGAACCTTTCGTGCGCGACTCCGACTCGTACTTGGCCGATTATTTTTTTTAACCTTACAGTCGGCTTCATACAATAATAACTATCAGAGCTGTAACAAACGTCGAACGGTAAAGTCATTTTTTTTTTATCAACCTATGCTGTCCCACTTCTGGGCAAAGGTCTCCGCCACTTTCTTCCATTTATCGCGTTCCGCAGCCAAGTCCCGCCAACCTTCCCGGAAAGTGTCAAGATCGTCACGCCAGCGTCTTTTAGGCCTTCCTTGCTTTCGTCTGCCCTCCGGTACCCACTGTGTGACGATTTAGGCCTATTTCTCGGGGTGCATACAAACTCCATGACCCGCCCAATCCTATTTTAGTTTAGAAGCTTTTTGGCTTACGTCAACTACACCTGTGATGGAACGCAGTGTTGTGTTTCGAACTCTGTCCGTCCTTTTGCTGGGCATCAAAAGTCAATTAAAAACAGAAATATAAAGAGTTCTCCTTTATACCGACTTACAAAAAGGAGCAGGTACTATGTTCGTTCGTCTGTAATGTCTGTATGCATTTTTTGTGTATATTCATTCACGCCACAAGACAGGACCGGACCACAGGTTGAGAAACGCTGGTGTACGTTTCCAATAGTTCGAATAATCGAAATTATAATCGACCCGCGATTGTAATTTTCAAATTATTGATGATCTTTTCAATAATCGGCCAAGTGCGAGTCGGACTCGCGCACGAAGGGTTCCGTACAGTACGGAAGCCCCCTTGATAAATTTTAATTTAATTATTTATATTTGAAGGGAATATAAAACTTAATATTCTGTGAATATTAAGTTTTCTAAGAATTCTTCCTGTTGTCGTTATTGATATCGAGCAAGAAACGGCTAAAAATTCAGATTTGTTGAATGGGAGCCCCCTTAATTTTTTTTCTGTTTTTAGTATTTGTTGTTATAGCGGCATCAGAAATAATCATTTGTGAAAATTTCAGCTTTCTAGCTATCATCGTGCATGAGATACATCCTGGTGACAGACAGACGGACAGCGGAGTCTTAGTAATAGGGCCCCGTTTTTACCCTTTGGGTACGGAATCCTAAAAAGGCTCAGCCGATCGCAATAAAATTTAACTGTTTTTTTTTTTAATCTGACACAATTGGCGAAAATATCGATGAACATACACAAATAAAAAATACATACAGACGAAAACAGAACCTCCTCTTTTTTGGAAGTCAGTTAGTTACAAAATAATTGTGTTTACAAAATAATTGTGTTCAATTTATTATTTTGCCGTAGAATCATAGAAATATTATACTCGGTTGAAGTCTGTTATAATCCGCGCCACACAAGTCGGCGGATGGGGAGTTATGCGCAGAACGCTGCGCAAAAGGCAAAATATAGGTATGCGCGGAAGCTAGAGAGACTCGCGCCGGGGCACACCCGC
Organism: Hypomecis atomaria; assembly: GCA_964007245.1. Taxonomy (NCBI): domain Eukaryota; kingdom Metazoa; phylum Arthropoda; class Insecta; order Lepidoptera; family Geometridae; genus Hypomecis; species Hypomecis atomaria. The sequence continues at coordinate 4,491,951 of OZ023308.1, read as the reverse complement.
CCGCCAACCTCATGCCTCCCGCGCGCTCCCTACGCCCGTGCTCACCACTACGACACGCGACGTCGGCATTGTGCACACATGCGCAATAATTAGCGAATCACGGCGAAGTGTCATCTGCGGCTAACTCCTCATCCGCAGACTTGTGTGGCGATACCTACATATGTTAGCCATTTTAGTGAAAAATAATCATGTTGTAGGTACTGGTCCAACTGCTGAGTATGCCGGTCAGAAAAGTAGCTAAAAAGGGCAGGAGAAGAAAATCTTCAGGTAAAAATGTTGTACATATTTCCATATCACCATCATCTTAGTCGTAGTACGTCCAATACTAGACATATGCACGGTAATTATATTCTATGTACAATTACTTCGTTCAAGGGTAATTCTGTAAAATGTATGGAGCTCATATCTAACAGTATTCCGTCTTCATACAAACGCTCGGAACGCGAATCATACCTACGCGCCTCGGAGCGGGGTATGCTCTCGGTATGCTAGTCATTCGCGGCGCGCCGTAGTGACGAACGTAACGACGAACTTTTCTTGATGTTTTTAGTGTTGCTCGTTTTACTACGGAACCCTCTAAACATCAAGAAAACCCAATATGTATTTTTATTAAACGTTTCCTGTTTCATTCAGAACGAATTTATTTTTTGTAATAAAAATAATAATTTTACATCATAATAGATAGAAACTAGAAAGAAACTCAAGTAGGTAAAGAGTAAGTAGATGAAATTAAAATACTGAAGGCGGGCAGCCCTAGCGCGGGATACGTTCCGCGTGGCCACGTGGCGCTGTAGATATATATTTCAAGGACAGGGACGAGTCACAATACTGTTAGATACCATTACTGTGACATAGGCCTCCCACTACATATATCCTATAAAAGTATACTGTACTGTACTGTAGTACAGTTCAGAACGAATTTCTCCTATAAAACTATACCTAGTTTTATTGCTATAGCAAGTTTCCATTCACCATCAGTCCAAATGGATGATATCCAAATGAATGTGGCTAATGTTCCAATATAGTGTATTTAAATTTAGACTTCATTTTTTACAGAAACATTGTTTGAAGATTTAGGTAGCTAGAAATACTATGTAAGTACATAAAGATAAATCCACAGATGATTTAGTTTGAAGGTAATCAGACAAGTTGCTAAACTATTTTTGACGCTAAAGCGCTCGCTACACCAATGAAAAGTCGCCATTTCTAACGACAAAGTCGCAAACTCGTAACATCGAATGGATGTCATCCATTTGGGCTGCTGGTGCTGGCCTATAAGTTCGTATAGGCCGGGTGGCTAGCCCTGGTGTCAAAGTTTCTAAACCGCCTGAAGGCCTCTGACATGGCTAAACGGTTAAAACAATCGAGGCCTATAATTTAACGTTTCACCCGAGCCGCGGTAGCGCTCACTTGTTAATGCCACCCGCGATCCCATCCGAAGACTGACCGTGCTGAACGTTGCTTAACTTCGACGATCGCTAACGAATACCTAGTCAAACTACGCTATGAGCTCTACTAATAAACTACTACTATATGCCGCATCACGCAAGTTAGCGGAATTGAAGTTAGCTCCAAGCTTTTTTTTTTTTTTTTTTTTTTTTATTCTGAATAGGTTTGCGTTTGACCACATACTACCTGTTGTTAAGCAGATATGCGGTCTAGGTTGTAGCACGCTTACCTAGAAGATACCTATTTACTCGAGATTTGAAGACGCCCACATTGTACTTTAGCGGGAAGACAGACCCAGGCAAAGCGTTCCACATTCTGGCTGTTCGTATGAGGAATGATGATTCGAAACGCTTGGTTCTTATGCGCGGAATGTCCACCATAAAGGGGTGGCGCTTTGGTCGCGTCTGCCTAGCCGTACGATAGAAGAAAGGGGCAGGTGGGACCAGATTGTGCAACTCCTGGGCGCACTCTCCGAAGTGGATCCGGTAAAAGGCCGATAAACACGCTACCTTACGTCGATGCTCGAGACTTTGCAGCTGCGACATAGTCAGAGTGTCGTTGTCGAACAGCCTCTTGGCTCGCCTCTCAATCGACTCCAGAGCCTCCAGTTGATATTTGGCGGAGCCATCCCAAAGGTGAGAGCAGTATTCCATGCACGACCTGACTTGAGCTTTATACAGACTAAGCAGTTGCTCAGGTGTGAAATACCGTCTCACCTTAGTCTTAGTCAGCTGTGTAATATCCAATCCTGACTGAAGCCAAAGAATATAAAATAATACTACGTATAGAACGGTCACTCGTTACCCCCCACCCGTTTAAGTCTTCCTCACTTCCACCCCGCGTTTCACGTACCGAGCCGTGTACGCTGCGCGCGGGCTGCACAGGCCGGTGGATTTTCTAGTAAAAAGTACCTAGACTGTGACAATAGAGAAGACTTGTACTGTGTATGGTTGAATATGAATGATACGTAACAAAACAAGAAATTTTAATATTTCTCTAAGGATAAGTAAATAGGAACTTATTTTACATTATTTGGTAACTTCCTCTTTTTTTGATGATATTTTCTTTGAAATGAAGTAGATCGGTTACTTTTTGTTAAAATGCTTCCAAATTAAGTAATTGTTATACTTTTTTTAAGCATTAGATTTATATTCATTTTGCGAATTGAATACGCAACCGTCTCACTCACGCGGCATGTCGTCACGTTGTGGTTATCGCTGACAGCCATAGACGTTCCGCACACAGACGCACGTGTAGCGACCGTGCGTATGTGTGTTGTCTGTGAGTAAGTACTGTGTAGTGTGCGTAAGACAGCAGAGTTTGTATGAAAAATCGCAGAGTGTCCGGGCTGTGCTGAAGCTCACATAAAGCCGCGCGTTGATTGGATATTGCGCAGCTTGTAGCTAACTTCATTTCCGCCAACTTGTGTGATGCGGCTTATAATACCAACAATTTGCGGTTCCCTAATGTTTCACAAACATTTTGTGGCAAAATATCAGTTTAAAACCAACTATTCGTATAATATTCATTCCAAACACTTTACATTTTTAAAGTGTTTCACTTTACAAAGAACGTTTCGTATGTTATTTATTTTAAAAATATCTTACATCCACAAATGTTTTATTTTACAAATTATCATTTTATAACCAACTAGACGACCCGCCCCGGCTTCGCACAGGTGTATTATACATATAAACCTTCCTCTTAAATCACTCTATCCATTGAAAAAAGCCGCATCAAAATCCGTTGCGTAGTTTTAAAGATTTAAGCATACAGACAAACAGACAAAAATAGCCACTTTATTTTATACTATGTAAGGATTGTAAATCAAACATTTCACTTAGACAATACTTCGAATAATATTTTGTTTTTAGTATATTTTAATTTCATTTGTTCTCTTTATAAATTTTTAACAAATTTCAAAATGTTGTTTTACTACAAATATTTTGAAAGTTTAAGTCCCTTATTTTACAAGTTGATCATGAATGGTAGTTTAATGTAAATGTTACGAGTACTTAGTACTACCTATGTCTTCTGGGTAAAGTCCGAACATTCAAGGATTCATTCATTTTAGATTGATTTAATTTTTCTAACGTAAATAAGCAAATCTAATTCAATTTAATCTCATTTTGGTTCATCGTTATTATTTGAGTGGTGTAAACCAACCAACCAAACCAGCTGGTGGGTTTCCATAACTCTCTGGCAACATTGTGTTGTGATTTTTAGATGAGGTTTAACATTACTTTTATTGTTTTGTTATTGTTCATTTATTTTTTTCGTGGTATTCTTGGATTAATGATTGGTTAGTTTGTGATGAATGGTCGGTGGACCAATCATTAATCTAAGGTTATTTACTGTTTTTAACTTTATTGTTAATGATTTGAAATGTACTTACATTCATGACGTTTCAAAAGTGTATCGTAAGTACTTAATTGTAATAAATATATTTGAACTTGAACTTGCCAGAGTTTGCAGCGGGCCTCGCTGGGGTGACCGATTAAGGGATTTGAAACCACAAGACAACCACCACAAGACTTTTTAGAGCCAGCGGAAGAACTCCCCCCGGGGAATTACTTAGCGTGGCCAACGTGGAAGTCGTTGAATCGACTCCGGACCCAAGTTGGCCGCTGCAAGTATAGCATGGCCAAATGGGGTTTCTCTGATGTAACCTCAGTGGAGTGCGACTGTGGAGCTGTGCAGACAATGCAACATCTATTGTCCTGTCCTCAGTGCCCTAATACTTGCACACTGAGCGACCTAGTGGAAGCCAACCCTCCTGAAGTAGCAGTCGCTAACCACTGGGCGAAGCTTATCTAGATAGATCATCACCATCTAGATCTATCACCTTAGAACCATCGACACGAAGAAGAAGAACTTGAACTTGAACAATAAAAAATAGATTGTATTCGGCGTTTACCCATGCACGCTTAGGTTTACCCAACACTGGCTGGGTATTGTTAGGTGTTAGGTAGGTGAAGCCGTGGTGGTCTAGTGGTAATGACACCCGCCTTACAATCGTGAGGGTTCAATTCCCGGTCCCGTACCAATGAATTCCTTGGAATTTATGTACGGAATTTCACACCACGGGCTTTTCGGTGAAGGAAAACATCGTGAGGCAACCTGCATACGTCCGTAGAAGAAATTCGATGCCGTATGTGAATCCACCAACCCGCACTGGGCCAGGGTGGTGGATATGGCCCAATCACCCTTCGTGGGTAGGCCTACGTCCTGCAGTGGACTATTAAAAAGGCTGGCACAGTACAGTACAGTAGGTAGGTTTTTTACCACGCGGCACAGAGCGGGGGCAGTGCGGCGCGGGGGAACGTCCTAGAGAGTAGTGTTGCATTATGTAGTTGAGTATCGCTATTAATAGGTATAATATCGATAGTTAACTTAGTAATATCAATAGCATTAGTAGCCTATTTATACTTAGCATTAATAGTCCACTTAGGACAAGTAGCCCAGTTAGGTAGGTCCAACTTCAAGAAACAGGCCAATCGCCGAATCCAACTCGGCTGGGCAGCGTTCGGCAAATTGCCTAACGTCTTCTCGTCCGACATACCTCAGTGCCTCAAGTCACAAGTTTTCTACCAGCTTGTGAAGCCAGTGATGACTTATGGCACAGAAACGTGGTCTCTTACTATGGGCTTTATTAGTAAGCTCCAAGTAGCCCAACGAGCTATGGAGAGGGCTATGCTCGGAGTCTCTCTGCGGGATCGAATCAGGAAAGAGGAGATCCGTAGAAGTACCAAAGTTCGGTAACTTTGGTACTTCTACGGATCTAACATTTCTGGATAGCCCAGCAGATTGGCAAGTTGAAATGGCAATGGGCGGGGCACATGGTACGGAGGACTGATGACCGACGGGGTCGAAAAGTTTTCGAGTGGAGACCACGTACCGGCAAGCGCAGCGTAGGTCGTCCACCCACAAGGTGGACGGATTTATTTTATTTTATTTTTATTTTATTTTATTCACCAACATTGTGTACATCAATACATTGTAAAAAGATTATACATAAAAAATAAGAGCTAAATGTCACAATAATTATAGGTGAAGACAACATGCATTAATATCGAGCAAAAAGTTGTAAAAAAATTAAATAGTACTGAAAAAAAATACAGTCAAAAATAAAAATAAAACTAATTGTGTCAAAAATAATAGTAAAATTAGTGTCAGTCATCAAATTAAAATTAATTGGAAGTTATACAATCATTACATTAAAATTAAAAATAATAACATTAAGATAATAAACATTAAGATTCAGATTGTCAGAGACTTCAAAGTATTCCTCCGGATGACCTCATTAAGACCGCAAGATCGCGCTGGATGCAAGCCACTACGAACCGGTCTTATTGGAGATCTTTAGGGGAGGCCTATGTCCAGCAGCGGACGTCCTATGGCTGAAACGAACGAACGAATGAATATGAATATTTTAAGTACTATCATTTATGTGGTAAAATACAATATCACATACGCACACTCGCGCAAGCGCTGTACGCCGCGCGACACGAAACAACAGGAGCAAGCCTTCGAGCAAATATCTATATTTTATTTTATTATTATTTTATTATTTATTGATTCCTGTATTGAAATTTCAGGATATTGTCTTTTAAATTCATATAAGTCATAGATGTCCTTCTGTATTTTAACGAACTCTTCTGATACCCATGGCGCATTTTTTCGGATTTTACGTTTAGTTTTGGTTTTTGGGAAATATATATTAATATTCCATATAATTCTAGACATGAACTTGTCAAATGTATTGCTATCATATTGATTAAAAATGGTGTCCCAATCATAAGACAACATTGCATCGCAAAATTCTGATATTTTTTTATCATTAAATGTGCGTTTTTCTACATAAATGGTCTTATTTTTATCAGGTATTTTAATTTTAAGTTTAACCAGTTGAGCATCATGATCAACACGTTCCATAGCTGCTGGTATTCCTTCAACAGTAACATTATTATCGTCTATATTTGTCACTACACAGTCTACAGCTGTTTTAGATGAGTTTTGAATCCGCGTAGCAAAGGTTACAATATTTCTGAAAGAGTACGTTTCTAAAATGTCCAACAGTGCCCTTTTGTTAGGCGAGTTTTCTAAGAAGTTCGTATTCCAGTCTCCAGCCAATATAACATTCTTGTACGATTTTTCACGAAGTAGCTCCATCAACTTATCTATTACGCTTTCAAAAATTTTAAAGTTTCCTTTACCCGTCCTATATATCCCAATCACAATAAGTTTATCGTCACCATTCTTAATGTTTAATTCTATCGCTGCCAATTCACATTGATACTCAATCGCTAGATTATCTATCTACAGTGAAACCTGGATAAGAGAGAGTTGAAGGGACCGCCATCTCATTCTCTCTTAAAGAGGTTTTTCACTTATCCAGGTTTCTCACTTATCCAGTTTCAGAAGTGGCTTCTCTCACGTATAGAGGTTAAAAATGCGTTCATTTTTATGTAGGTATTTACATGCGTGAAGAATGATAAATATGTTTATTTATATTATATAGGTACTAATTGTTCGGATTGTGTTGATTAGAATTGAACATAGATGATTATTTATTCATTCTTAAAAGCTTCGTTTTAAAATTGGGAAAATTAAAAAAGCCGATTCTTTTTAATATTTCCCTGTCCTAAGAGCACTGAGACCGTATAGGGTCTTTTGATTTTATTATGTTATAAAAGTTGGATTCTGATAAATCAAATTCATTGCGTATTTTATTACGAGATTTTCCCCTTTTGAACGCAATACCAATCTCAAGTTTATCGATAAGTGATATTTATTTTTGTATTCCCAAAGATTTATCAATTAACATTGAACCTTTCTCCGCAATTGATAATTTTAAACTGTAGTACGTTTGACCAATAAGATAGTGTAAATGCGTGTGGCTATTCCAAAATAATGTGATACAAAAATAATGTTAGGTAGATGAAAGAAAAGCACAAAATAATTTTGAATAGAGCACTATTTCAACAAACAGGATAGTATGGACGCACGTATGGCCATTCCAAAAAAATGCAATACAAAAACAATGTTACTTATTTCAACAAAACACACAAAAAATGTTTAAATAGAACACGATCTAAAATCAATTTTATTAATTAGTTCTACGAAATTTAAGAATGGGTCATAAAGTGCGGAGGTTTCATTACCCTCAACTGTCGCTTATAGAGGTTCAGACAGTAGTACTCTCAGTTATAGAGGTCCATGAGGGAAAAACGACTCTCTCTTATAGAGGTTTTGGTCTCTCACTTATAGAGGGATTTGAGGGGTAAAATGACGGGACCTGGCAATTACTCTCACTTATAGAGGTTTCTCACTTATCCAGTTCTCAGTTAGCCAGGTTCGACTGTATAGAGTCATAATCGTGCAAAAAGTGATCGAGCCAAAACCCTGCCCAAGCTACACATAGTGTATAGCTTTTTAGGGTTCCGTACCCAAAGGGTAAAAACGGGACCCTATTACTAAAGACTCTGCTGTTCGTCTGTCTGTCTGTCTCCAGGCTGTATCTCATGAACCGTAATAGCTAGAAAGCTGAAATTTTCACAGATGATGTATTTCTGTTGCCGCTATAACAACAAATACTAAAAACAGAATAAAATTCATAATTAAGGGGGGCTCCCATGCAGTACGGAACCCACCGTGCGCGAGTCCGACTCGTACTTGGCCGATTTTTTAGAAATAATCTAAATAATCAGCCAAGTACGAGTCGGACTAAAACAATGTCGGACTAATACTAAGTCGCAACATAAATACATCATCTGTGAAAATTTCAGCTTTCTAGCTATAACGGTTCATGAGATACAGCCTGGTGACAGACGGACAGCAGTCTTAGTAATAGGGTCCCGTTTTTACCCTTGGGTACGGAACCCTAAAAACGAAGTGGTGATAAAGTTATCAGATATCATGTAATGGAAACATGTTGTCAACAAAAGTTCGGAACGTTTTTTGATGGAACCGCAGCAATTATAGATTAATTACGATGCACAACAAATACTCTTCACATCAACGCTAGATGGCATTGTACATCGTTAAAACGCGCAAATAAGTCGTTCCTCTACTATATGTACGAATTTATTTTTACCGAGGAACTCTACCATTCTTTCGGACCGATACACATGTAGTGGTATTGATTAAACAATTTTTGAAACGGCCCCAGCTACTAATGTCAGATAGCTGCGGTTGATAATAGTAGATTATGTACTAGTCTTGTGCTTAATCGGACTTCTTAGGGTTCGCACTGTATTAGTACAGTCGGCTAAGAGTACTAGTACACTATATTAGTACCCAATATTTTTTATAATATTATGCGATTAGTCTCTTCTAGTAAACACACAGTAGACCTCTTATTAAGCGAAGTAGCGCTTTTCATGGAATTAGACATACCTACATTTGATTTTCCTACATTTGTTTTAACTTAAAAACAAAACAAAAAACCCGGAACAGCAATTTATTTTCGTTTTGTCAGAAAAACTGTTATTTAAAACCAAACTGTATTTTCTCTTTCGTGTTTAAAACGAAAAATCTACTGACAAAAAATCTAATCAAGCGCTAATTGAAATAAAGTAGAGATAGAACGCCTTACATTCTGAAAGCGCTTGAAGCGATGACGTTGTATTATGACATTCTCAATCGGTCGATTCGGGCTCTCTCGGGATTTGTCGGTAATTCCGTCTCTACTACGCATATGGTATTTTTATAGCCCTATTTCACCTCTCGCTGTGATTGTGTGATAGGTGAGCTTGTTGTTGCCCGAGTGAGAAAAAGAAACTGTAGTACTGTAGGTGTAGTACAGTAGTGTCCGAATAGTCCGAAAAGTCCGATTAACGTTCGGCGTCGGGTAATGTTACCTTTAGTACAGTACCGAGTAACATAACCTATTAGTACCTAGTACATGTACTACACAAGACTATTATGTACCAAGAGAACCAAGTGGTGTCTTATGTCACGGGCGACAATTGGACCCTGAGCGGAACGAGGGACTCTATAGTTAACTCCCGAGCGCTGCGAGGGTGTTTTAAGTTTTAAATTAATGAATTAGAGTCCCGAGTGAAGCGAGGGGGTTCAAGTCGCCCAAGACGAAGACAAACTTGGTTCTAGAGGTCCATACTCTACTTTTCATACATCCTGCGAGAAACATAACCCCAAGAATGTGAGTAATAGGTACTTACGTCATGTATTCACTAAGTGTATTCGTAGGTAGGTACTCATTAGGCAACTCGGTATTTTTCACAATAATTAAAAAGTACCTACTAATTTTTATAGAATCGCACACAATCCTTACATAGTATAAAATAAAGTCGCTATTTTTTGTCTGTTTGTCTGTATGCTTAAATCTTTAAAACTACGCAACGGACTTTGATGCGGTTTTTTTTAATGGATAGAGTGATTCAAGAGGAAGGTTTATATGTATAATACACCTGTGCGAAGCCGGGGCGGGTCGTCTAGTTTATAATAAAAAAGAGAATGGAAATACTACATAAAAAAATAAGACCATGGCCAGCTCGTTTATCATAGGCTAACACGGGCATTGCAAAGAGGTTTTTTTTATTCTATAAAATCGAACTGATACGGGCACCAGGAGGTTTTATTCTGTGAAGTCGAGTAGAACCTCCTTACAATGCCAGTTGCCGTACAATGTAAAGAGGTTAAATTTGATTTTGCAAAATGAAACCTCATTACGATGTCCTTAAATGTTTTGAGTTGAGAGATTTTCATACGAATTAGATGTTCCAAATTTAAATCATTTTAACTCAGCAGAAGAACTCAGCACGATGCTCGAAGGCCTTAATCGAGTCTCTCAACAGGTGGGTCTTAAAATGAAAATGGACAAGACAAAGGTCATGGTGTAATTCCAATGTTGTACCCACCCCTATTTCAGTTGGGAACTTGGTTCTTGAAGTCGTTGACTCGTACGTCTACTTAGGACAAGTAGCCCAGTTAGGTAGGTCCGACTTCAAGAAAGAGGCCTTTATGATGTCCTCTCATGAGAGATTTTCATACGAATTAGATGTTCCAAATTTAAATCATTTTAACCCCTAGGGAGTTTCATACAACATTATTGACCTACCATAGCCCTCGAGATTGTGTTAAGATAATAATGACTCGTTTTACGTTGAGATTCTATGACAAATAATGGGTCATTTTCGAGCAGGTGGTATGAAAAATACCTTAGATGATAGAAGGGAATAAAATTCAAATCTATAATAACAGGTTGATAAAGCTATTGTCGAAAAAGACAAATGACCTAATCTAACCAAATTTTAACCATTTTGAAATTCCAACTGGTGATTTTGACGTATGCGACAGACATTCCGTTTTTTTGTTCCACTCACTCTCGCGTACGCTGAATAACCAGATATGAATAAGGCAGCTGTAACGTAGTTTTTGTTTGAGTAAAATTTAGCAATACTTATATTACTTGTAATTCTTCTGAGGTCTCTCTCCTCTACATCTCGCATTTTTGCAACAAATCTTGACGAAATTTGGTAACAATTTCGCCAAATTTTATCGAAACCAGCTGATAAGTTCTCTCAATAATTTTTAGGGAAATATCGAAAATATATTTAGAAAACAAAAATCGCTGGAGATACTAAAACTTACTGTCGCACTATTTATTAGCCAATTTCGATGATATTCAGCTATTTCTTTTAGTATCTAAATCTTAAATGTACTGTACCAGCCTTTTTAATAGTCCCTTGCTGGACGTAGGCCTACCCACGAAGGGTGATTGGGCCATTTCCACCACGCTGGCCCAGTGCGGGTTGGTGGATTCACATACGCCATTGAATTTCTTCAACGGACATATGCAGATTGCCTCACGATGTTTTCTTTCGCCGAAAAGCCAGTGGTGTGAAATTCCGTACATAAATTCCAAGGAACTCATTGGTACAGGATTGGGATTTGAACCCACGACCTCACGATTGTAAGGCGTCACTACCTACACCACCATGGCTTATTTCCTCACAAGATTTGCGAATATGAATAAAATCGGTTCAGAAGGAATTAAAATACCTATAGGCTTAAGAAGATTACATTACGAGAAGTTAAAGATATGTGCCGCTCGGTGTACCGCTCGGAGAACTACTAGTTTATACTTATTTATCATAATTACATTGTAATTGTATAATTACAGCTGTGCTCTCGCTCGTACATCGGTCAATGATACCAATTATTTATCTCTGACCTCTGGTCATCAATCAGGGAACGTTTCATACTACGAGACATCACTGTCACTACATAGTACATAATACAAATTTAAAATTTTTAAAAACTCCCCGACTCAAAATAAACTATGTCCTTTCAATATATATCATTGAAGTAACACGGTACCAAATTTCGAATCGATAGGACATTTATGGAAGGTAGTCAGATCAACTAGAAAAGAGCTGATGATCTCCAAACGGCTGAACAGATTTTTATGAAACATGGCTATGAAAACTCAGGATAAAATTATCTATGACACAAAAAAAAACTAAACATTATCGTTTAGTTTTTTTTGTTACGGTTCATCTGTTTGGGAGCTACGATACCACAGACAGATACACATACACGTTAAACTAATATTTAATTATATTTTGTTATCAATGTACTATGTTGACAATAAATGATTTCATTTCATTATAAATAAACTAGCGACCCGCCCCTGCGTCGCACGGATGTATTATAAGTACATATAAACCTTCCTCTTGAATCCCTCGTATCTATTAAAAAAATCTGCATCAAAATCCGTTGCATAGTTTTAGAGATATAAGACACATACAGACAGAACATACAGAGTGGGAAGCGACTTTGTTTTTAACCCCCGACAAAGAGAGGGGTGTTATAACACCTCTCTCTTTAAATCATTTATTGAAATCATTTATTGTTAAAATAGTACATTGATAACAAAATATAATTAAATATTTGCATCTATGTTCCTATTTATGGACTCGTCCAACATAAAATAGAATCATAATAAAATAAAACATAACATTAATAAAATCAATTAGATCAATTAAAATTCAATAATTAAATGAAACAGATAATACAAAAATAGATCGCGTTTAGACCATTGCTTTCTACAGTATTCAATAATTTGCTTCATTTGTTTTGGAAATTGATTTTCCTATTATTTCTTTCATAACAATCTTCATTCAAAGGTATCACTACATAGTATAAAACAAAGTCGCTTCCCGCTGTCTGTCCTCATGTATGCTTATATCTTTAAAACTACGCAACGGATTTTGATGTAGTTTTTTTTAATAGATAGAGTGATTCAAGAGGAAGGTTTATATGTACAATACACCATCTGTAATATTTTTTACACGATCTGTAATAATTTAGTATAAAGCAGAAATAGTTTTTAACAATAATACATAAATGATATATAACAGACGCTGGATCTGTCATTTATATTGTACTTATTGATATATCCTAACTATTCAGATACTGTTCGTTTACATATTTTATGTACTTATAAATATTTTTTAAAAGATTACTGTACGCTCGAAATGGGCAGGCTGTTGAATCCAATTTTTTGTAACATCTTTTTACACGGCTTAACAATAAACGTTTTCTTATTCTTCTTATTCACCTGTGCGAAGCCGGGGCGGGTCGCTAGTTTCATATGTTCGGATCTTATTATCTTTTGACATTGCTTGTAAAATATGGCGGCGTGATGGCGGCCTTGAACAAAAATCAAGTTATAAAATATGAAATTCCATTCATATTAAGCATTCAATGCGTTCGTTTTACTGCGCACATTTATTTACCATATTTCAATGGATTTTTGGAGATTTTTTTTATTTACACAATTGTCCAATCCAATTGGTCCAACTTTGAAAGATCTTCTTTTGACCTATCTCCCCATCATATAATATATTCCCCTTAGGGGAGATGTATGTCCAACAGTGGGCGTCCTATAGTTGATGGATGATGGGTGACCATCAAGTAGACCACCGACACAACAAACCGAACACAGAACATAGTATAATATGCCAAGAGATCTTCTTTCACGTAAGTAGTACCTATTGCCGTGGCGATTTAGTGGTAGTGACACCCGCCTTACAACTGTGAGGTCGTGGGTTCAAATCCCGGTCCCGTACCAATGAGTTCTAATTAGAATTTATGTGCGGAATTTGACACTGGCTTTTCGGTGAAGGAAAACATCGTGGAGCAACCTGCATACGACCGTAGAAGAAATTCGATGATGGATGTGAATCCACCAACTAGCACTTGGCCAGCGTGGTGGATATGGCCCAATCACCCTTCATGGGTAGGCCTACGTCCTGCAGTGGACTTTTAAAAAGGCTGATAAAGTATAGTTCCTATTGATAAACGGTTCTAAATCAAGGGTTTCCCTATAGATAGAGCTATGAATTGACTTGATATTTGGCATGGACTTAGTTTGAAAGACGGAAAGTGACATAGGGCACATTTTATCCCAGAAAAATAGAAGGTTCCTTGGGATAGCAAAAAAAAACGAATTATAACGCAGACACAGCCGCGGGCAAATGCTAGTTACATAAATATCTCGTAAAAGATCTTTTCTCTAGCAGATTGATACTATAGGTAGGAGGGAATGTGTGCATGCATTATTATTCACAAATTGATAGTTATCCTTACATAGTATAAAATAAAGTCGCTATTTTCGTTTGTTTGTTTATTTGTTTGTCTGTATGCTTAAATCTTTAAAATCTACGCAACGGATTTTGATGCGGTTTTTTTAATGGATAAAGTGATTCAAGAGGAAGGTTTATATCTATAAAATTCCCGAAATTCCCACGGGAACGGGCACAACGCGGGTAAAACCGCGGGGCGCTGCTAGTTGACTATGTAACTAAGATTTATACGTAGCTGCCCCGTGATATTTAAAACACCGCTTTTTCCCTGTACGGGTTCCGTAGTATGAAAACGTCCTTATCGTAAAACGTGAGTATTACCCAAGCACCGCTAGATGGTGTTGTACACCGTTAAAACGCGCAAATAGAACGTTTCAATATTATACATGAATTTCTTAATGAAATACGTTGTGAATGCCTTCAACAGTGATGCTGAGATATATGACAAGAACATTATTTTTACAACGGCCCCAGCTACTAATGTCAGATAGTTGCGGCTGATATGACATACCAAACACCTACCTACCTATTGAAAAGCTATGTATAACTTTGGTAAAATAATAATAATCGGCCAAGTACGAGTCAGACTCGCGCACGGAGGGTTGCGTACTGTATGGAAGCTCCCCTTAAATATTTATTTTATTTTAATTTTATTATTTATTATTGAAGGGAATATAAAACTTAATATTCTGTGAAAATTTCAAGCATCTACCTGGTACCATTATTAATATAGAGCTAAAAACGTCTAAAAATTCAGGTTTGTTGTATGGGAGCCCCCCTTAAATGTTTTTAGTATTTGTTGTTATAGCGGCAACCGAAATACATCAGCTGTGAAAATTTCAGCTGCCTTGCTATCATGGTTCATTAGATACAGCCCGGTGACAGACAGACAGACGGACATCGAAGTCTTAGTAATAGGGTCCCGTTTTTCCCTTTGTGTACGGAACCCTAAAAATTAACAGCGATGCAATAATACACCTAACTAAATAAAATAATCTGCTAAATACGAGTCGGACTCGCGCACGAAGGGCTTCGTACTTAAGGGGGGGCTTAAATATTTATTTTATTTTAATTTTACTATTTATTATTGAACTGAATATACAACCAAATATTCTATGAAAATTTCAAGCATCTACCTGTTACCATTATTGAAATCGAGCGAAAAACGGCTAAAAATTTAGATGTGTGGTATGAGAGCCCCCCATAAATATTATTTTTATTCTATTTTTAGGGTTCCGTACCCAAAGGGTAAAAACGGGACCCTATTACTAAAACTTCGATGTCCGTCTGTCCATCTGTCTTTCTGTCTGTCTGTCTGTCACTGGGCTGTATCTCATGAACCGTGATAGCTAGGCAGCTGAAATTTTCACATATTATGTATTTCTGTTGCCGCTATAACAACAAATACTAAAAAATAAAATAAAATAAATATTTAATGGGGGCTCCCATACAACAAACGTGATTTTTAGGAGTTTTTTTGCTCGTTATTAATAACGGCATGAGGAATATGGCTCCCATACGGTACGGAACCCTTCGTGCGCGAGTCCGACTCGCACTTGGCTGATTTTATTAGTATTTGTTGTTATAGCGGCAACAGATATACATCATCTGTGAAAATTTCAACTTTCTAGATATAACGGTTTATGAGATTACAGTCTGGAGACAGACAGACAGATGGCCAGCGGAGTCTTAATACTCGTAATAGGGTCCCGTTTTTACCCTTTGGGTACGGAACCCTTAAAATGATTAATTACAATAACGTTCGCTGGGATAACACAGCCGCAGCTATCTGACATTAGTAGCTGGGACCGTTCCAAAAACAATTTACATGGTTCCTCGCCAATGGCTAAGGTGTGAAGTACGTAGAGTGCATTAAATTTAGAACAAAACACTCAGACGTTAGTCTGTGATACGATAATAATATTTGCGCGTTTTAACGCCGTCCAACGCCATCTAGGCGCTCCGTGAACACTTTTTTATCGACTGCCAAAAAGGAGGAGGTAATAGTACCCCCTCTTTTATTAGATTTATTACTAAGACTCCGTTGTCCGTCAATCTGTCTGTCACCAGGCTGTATCCCATGAACTATGACAGTGATAGCTAGACAGCTGAAATTTACATAGATGATGTATTTCTGTTGCCGCTATAACAACAAATACTAAAAACAGAATAAAATAAATATTTAAGGGGGGCTCCCATACAACAAACGTGATTTTTAGGAGTTTTTTTCTCGCTATCAATATTGGCAAAAGAAATGGGGCTAAATTGGCTCCAACATGGTACGGAACCCTTTGTGCGCGAGCCCGAGTCGCACTTGGCCGATTTTTTACTACTTTTACTTAGGAACTTTTGATATTTTTACTCATCCCAAATAGTGTTTTCACTTCAATAATGGGTGACCGCGGGTGGCATTTGCGCTACCGTGACACGTTAAATTGTAGGTGCCGGTTGTTTTAACCATTTAGCCAAGTCAGAGGCCGTCAGGCGGCCTAAAACACTGACGCCAGGGCAAGCCACCTGGCCTATACGAACTTACTTCAATATAGTCATATAGTCATTTATTCATAACACCATTTGTTACAAGTCAAAAAGTAAACATTACATTAGGGCACTATTCAAAATAACACGAAATAAAAATAAAAATTGATAAACTTGACAATTACCAAATCAGTCACTAAACCTTAATACAATTGAGGTTATTTTAAAAAGTCATTTACGTCATAGAATAGTTGCTCATGTAGCTAACATTTTAATTTATTCTTAAATGACCCAGCGGAAGGTGCATCCCGAACTTCTACGGGAAATAATTTATAATTTTACTCGTATTCCAGTGTCAATCACAGACCATTCATCGATAGACGCCGAGTTTTCGATCCCGGATGAAGTGCTAAGACGATGCGCCATAGTGCCAACGGCATTTGACAAGTTGGAGCCAACGTTTGTCGAAGATTGGAACGCGCATATCGCAGCATTGGCTGAAGATAGCACAGTTACGGGCGCTATAGAAAAGTTCTGCTATTACACTGTTAATGAGCAGATTTTTAGGAATGTTTTGGTAAGTAAAATTCCTAATTGAATTGAATTTATGTACGAGATATAACACCACTGGCTTTTCGGTCTGGCATACGTCCATAGAAGAAATTCGATGGCGTTTGTGAATCCACCGACCCGCACTGGGCTAGCATGGTGGACATGGCCCAATCACCCTTCGTGGGTAGGCCTACGTCCTGCAGTAGACTATAAAAAATATGATACAGTCGTGGAGGGGCCCATTGTTGTGAAGCTTCACTATCCCTGGTGAACATAGGCTAGCTACTTTATAATATTATAGTAAGAATTATTTTCATTACAGTTCCAAACAGTATGTAAACTCCATCTCGGCGCGCCGTTCATAGACGGTCAACAGCTATCAAATGTCATAGACAACACAGTGAGCGAAGAGCACACAGTAAAGTTACTGCACGCGCTGTCTATACTAGAACTGTCTCTGGTAGTGGCCATGAAACACTCAATGGAAATTTTCGACAACCAGCCGATGAACTTTGAAATGGTTCTCCATCGGTAAGTCTTTAAAAGTATTAAATTATTTTGATGTCATAATTATATCTCAACTAGGTTCTGCATAGGTAAGTTTTTATTTATTTAAATTATAGTTCGGCCGTTCAGAGAATGCGTTCCTGACACGTCATCTTGAAAAAATGTTTTTGGCCGATATCTCGGAAACTATGTACTTAAGGGCAAAAAACATTAAGATCATTATTGTAGAAAATAAAATTTCGCATCTTTTGTTTCCAGTAAACTTTTTTGTAAAACTTACACGATTTATGGCCCATTTAATGAAATTTCATTAAATGGACCTTAAAACATTAAATGGTTATCGACCCATCGACTTTTGTAATATACCTATAGTTGTTTAATATTACGTCACAGCTAAGTACTGCACTTTCTCATAAGCTAAGCTGAGACCCCTAGGCCAAAATCAGGAACAAATTCTATGCTGCCAGGAAATACAGAATGCTAGTGATATAACGTACGTGGCGCCACGACTCGCGCGCAGAGTTATCTTGTGCGCACTCTACGTAATATCATATTTTGCTACAATTCAAAATAAAATATCGGTCGACCACGCTGGTTCTTTGGGGCGCGGGTGGGGTGCGGGGACAGTTCGAGCGCAGTACGCACACAAATACAATTGCATCACCACACACATTGAAGCTCCCTGGTTTGGGCGCATCGCGACGGCAATAGTTTAGTCCAAATACCTATTTCTCAATTTCTTCGTCACTAGGCGACGCTCTTAAGGTAAGCATAGTCTCCAATAGCCTAATTATTTACACGTATTTCTCTTCTTTCACAGGTATACAAAATTCGCCAATACAAACTCATCTACCCAAACTGTCCCCCGGCCAGTGATTCTCAAAGCTTTCGAACATCTCCAAGCTTTGGAAATCATAAAGCCAGTGAAAAACACAGACTCCATATACAATAACAGTGAAACGACTGCCAGTAGGGTGCAAAAAGAGTACAAGCTATACACTTTATCAGTCAATGTAGATACTATTACTGAAGCTATAAAAACTTTCAAAGCATTGCCTACAGAAATCAGTCATTGGTACAATAATTCTGTTGTGTAGTCTTTTAAAAAATGGCAGAATTTTAATTTTTAACATTTGTATTTTATTCAAAAGATGGTCTTTTTCTGAAAAATAGTAGCGTTTTCGATAATGGCCCACGTTGGGCGTTTTATTATTTTATTCAAAGAATCTGTTTAAGTTTGTCTTAATTGATATTGAAAGGGTGGTCATTTTCTGAAAAAAATGGTAGCATTTGTGATACGTTTTAGGCGTTTTAATTTGTTATTCTAAGAATCTGCTCAAGATGGTTTTAATATATTGCAAGGATGGACTTTTTCTGAACTTTGATTTTCTGGAAAAAAAAACTGTTTAATGAAATAACTTAATAAGTGTTGAAAATAACTTGTCATCAATGTTTGTAATTTTATAAGGCTGAAATAAAATTAACGTTTTTTACTTTTGAAGTGTTTTTATTCAGGTTAATTCACAAAAAATATACCTTATCTATGGTTAAACCAACTTAGCACTACTGCACTTCCAGTGATGCTATAATTGAACCATCCGAAGAAATAAGTATACGAACCCTCTGGCTCGCGCACGCGATTTTCAATGCTCTCTCTCTCGCTCTCACTTGACCACGTGACCATTTATGTATACGTTCAGACGTTCGATTGGTTCAATTATAGCTTTTCAAATTCTAGGGTCGTATACCAATATTTTATTTTTCACATGTTTCCCTAGCTAGGCGGTATGATTCTTTTCTCTCCTTAAAATAATTAAGTTTATCACAATTACATATTAAACTATTAATTTTTAGTCTTTTAAGACTCTTAACCATTACACTAAAATAATGCTAGCAACAAATGCTAAATGCATATTTAAGTACATCACTAAAGTAAAACTAGTCAGAAGTGGGATTTGCGGTAAAATTACAACCACAGGTTTTAATACCGTTTTAAACCCTAATGACTTAGCCAAACTCTTATTAATAAGTGGATTTTTACGAACTAAGTTAGGTTAGCAGCTAACCTAGTAACAAGTACCCTTGAATATTAATTATGATGTATCAATATGATAAAAAACGTAATAAAACTATTACATATCTACACCTATTGCTATTTTTACTAACGGTACCTAATGAGATTGCAAGAATTTTACGGTTACTATCATACATAGTTTTGTTACGATTCGTGCAAAAGCACTAAAGTGATTAAATTTTTGATCATTTAGATAAAAAACCTGTTTTCGGAATAGAAACACTATAACACAATAATTCAAGTACGTACTAATTAAGTCTAATCTATCCACCTAATATCAGAAGTAGCATTCATAATATCCCTCTGATAATCATCTTCAGTAAACCTATGCCTAAACCTGTCTTGGCTCGCGTTTAATTCCCCTAGTTCCTCCAATTCCATCGCGCTCAACTCTCTAAACTTCTTTCCTTTAATCTCTTCTGGTATAACCTGAATGATAGATGTGCCACCATGTTGCTTTTTACCGTTCTTTTGGTTTCTCTTTTTGAAATTCGCGCCGTGGATCTCGTCGGCCATAGAGTCTAGAGCTCTGTGGAGCTCGTTGGTGGGGTTGCCAGGACGCTTGTTTAGAAATCCGTTGTTTTGAAATGATGAAGGGTGGGCTTCGGTTTCTTCTACGAACGCTTCGTTGGTGAACATTTGCAGTTTGGTGTCCTTTTTCTTTTTGTTTGCCTGAAATGAACATAGGAATATATGACTTATTGCAATTATGTGAAGAAAGTATGAATCTATACATTGATTCAATCAGAATTCTAAATTGAAACGTTTTTGGGTTATTGGCAGTTAGGTACGCTTAAATCCCTTAAATCTTAAATCCATCTTGGGATACTAGTGTTTAACAAGTCTGACATGTAATTTCAGCAAGTCAAATAGTGTTACATAGTGTTACATACAAACTATTTTTTTTTGGTTTTAATCTCTGCGAGCCTAGACTGGTTCATCTTTGACTCCATTTTACCACATTTACCATATTTTACTACATTTTAGTAAACATTCGGTTTTCGTGGTTGCTTTTGTTTGTTCTTAGTAAAATTAATCTTTACCTAATTAGTCATCAAATAATTTGAATTCGGATTATTTTTATCCGTGTGTTGGAACTAGACGCATCGCTTCCTTACATAGTATAAAATAAAGTCGCTATTTTCGTTTGTTTGTCTGTATGCTTAAATCTTTAAAACTACGCAACGGATTTTGATGCGTTTTTTTTTTAATGGATAGAGTGATTCAAGAGGAAGGTTTATATGTATAAAAATTCCCGAAATTCCCACGGGAACGGGCACAACGCGGGTAAAACCGCGGGGCGCTGCTAGTCTAATATATAAATAATGTTAATAGACCAATAGTTAATTGTTAAATAAGTTCACAATCCTGAAATATCCTACAGGTTATGGGCCCAGCACGCTTCCACTGCGTCAGACAGAATGCTTTGAATTTCCGGTCTTATTGGAGATCCATAGAGGAGGCCTGTGTCCAGTAGTAGTCGTCATATTATGGCTAATGGATGAATGATGGATGATGAAATCCCAATAAACACCCCTGGCTGTGGCTGGAATGAAATAAAAACTTATTTATAACACTAACTTCGCTAAGTTTATCGATAACTAGACTGTAGCCTGTATTGACGTCGAAGCTGCCGACCTCAATGGGCACCGAACGGTGAAACACGCAGCTGACACCGCGGATACTTCCACGAAATATTGCGAAGCATGGGATGGCTATATGGGAAGGAAGGAGGCCTGGGGGAACAACGCGGATATTCCCGCCTGAGAATAGTTATAACTTATAACACTAACCTCGTTAAGTTTATCGATAACTAGACTGTGGCCTGTATTGACGCCGACGCTGCCGACTTCTTCGATGCTCATCGAGCGGTGGAACGGACGCAGCGCTGACACCGCGCGGGATACTCCCACCTAAATAACAGGGAAGTTATTTACATGTGATTTATTCTATCTTTTGTTCTGTTAGGTAATAGGGTATTACAGTATTTTTTGAAAAGTATCTCAGTCAGATTCTGTTGGTCTTTTAACCACAAAAATAAAATTCAATCTTTAAGTGCTTTAAAAATGCATTTCAATTTTACAGTTTCAAAATTTCGCGCGTAATTTACGAAAACGGTGGATGTCATTATATTACTCTGTGGTCGTGAATGACGTCACTAGGCTATGTAAACAATGTGCGTAAATATTTTTCACGATAAGAATAAGAAAAGAATAAGAAAATGTTTATTGTAAAGCCGTGTAAAAAGATGTTACATACAAAAATTGTTTCAACAGCCTGCCCATTTCGAGCGTACAATAGTGATTTATAAATAATTAGTAATGATGGTGTTTTTGTGCGTAAGTTTGAGATATAAGTTTACAATGAGTTATTATAAATGGTTAATAATGAGTTATCGTTGGTTTGCTGTTCCTGGAATACTAGTGTACCAACACCGGACAAACTATTTAATGTTTACATAGCCGTATGACGTCATAGCAAAGCGGCGACTATTTTATGCACAGATTAAAAACACGGAAATTTTTAGAATTGATTTAAAATTCATTTTGTCATTTTACGATCTAAAACAAACATTTTCCGATTGCTTTTTGCCTAAGCTATCTCAAAAATACATTTTCAGATATTTTCTCGGTCATAGTAAAATACCCTCTAATAATAATACCATCGACAGGGTACAGTGTAGATTTAGATTCATTCATTTATTTCAGACAAGTATTGATGGGCCATTGAGAGAGACTTAGAAGGTGGCATTTGGCATGAACCCCATTTTTCGGTCACACATTGGACCAACGGGGTCTTGATAATATTATATCTGACGCGTATTTTTCAATCTCGAGAACTTTTCGATCCCATTGCTCATCAGTCCTTCGTGCTCTGTCTTGGACACTGGATAGTTAAAAAAATCAAATAATTTATTGATAGATCGATACAGATTAAATGATAATAGTACATTATGATATAAATGCGGTAAGTAAGTTGAAAATTACAGCCGAGGCAATATTGTAAGGAAGCCTCGGCTGTAATTTTCAAAGCACACGTATGTCATACGACGTTTTATAACATATTTGCGAGGAAATGAATGAAACTCTTAGAAGACATGCACTGAAATGGAGCACTCTGACTCGGAGTGAAAGTCGTGCATCAGTCGAAGCATCGTGCGTTTTACATTACATTACCGCACAAGTGCCGTAATGTCTCTCACACTCGCCGCGTGAAAGTAGGAGAAACGAGACCACAGAGTGACAGCAGTCGGTGGCGGCGTGCGTTTTACATTACAATAACGCACTAGTGTGTAATGAAATACGTTACGATATTGAAATTGGTGTAATTACAGCCACTTTACGAGCAAATATGTTATAAAGTATATTTACCGCGCCATGTCTGATCCTGTGCTCAGTGAGGTCCGCTCCTAACAGCTCTTCGTACGGGTCCATACGAATAGGCAGCACTTTGTCTATCAGCCACAGAAGTGCCATAGTTACTACCACGCCCCACACACACAGACATACGGCTGTCAGAGATTGCACACCGAGAAGGTACCAGCCGCCACCTAAGACATCAACAAAAATATAATTATACTAGATTTTGCCCGCGGCTTCGCCCGCATGATATTTCGAGGCCCTGCCTTACCACCGAAAAAGGAGGTGGAAAAAAAAAAAAAGTTCGATTTGGCATTTGTTCGATTCGACAGTTCTTTTTTGTCATTTCTTCGAGCGCACGCTAGAATAGCTCGCAGATGGCAGAATTTTTCCTACTTACTTAACACTTATTGTTATAATATGGAAAATTTACGCAACATCATTATAATTTATAGCCTATGTGTTATTCTTATATATAAGCTATGTAATTGCAAAGTTTCATCTCAATCCGTTCAGTAGTTTTTGCGTAAAAGAGTAACAAACATCCATACATCCATCCATCCATCCATCCTTACAAACTTTCACGTTTATAATATTAGAAGGATTATTACGTAATTAATTATTCCCTATTATTAATGATTTTAAAATTTTCAAAGTTATCTTTTCATATTACCTTTGAACAAGCCGGATCTGCCGTTTGTCGTATCCATTGGAATGGGATTATCAGCAAAGAGGCCTACCGCAATAACACCTGAAAAAAAAAAACCAAATTTCGTATTATAATTCACAAAATGGAGGAGTCTCATCACAAAACACGCAAGCGTCGTTTACATTTTTCTTAATTATTCATTCGTTCTGCTCATTTTCGTTTGCAATCCTAAAGAAATCAGTTTTATCAAGAAATCAATTTAGAATCACTTAATGGCAGGATTCTCCCGACAAAACCTGAAAGCACCATGTACTACAGAAGCCGTGACTGGGTGGTCTACCCGCATTTTGTCAAATAGAGATGGACATTTTGTTAAATAGACATCGAACCAATCAGGAGAGACTCCCACGTGCATTAGAAACTATACTCTACTGCAGTCGACATTATGACTAGAGTTGAATGCAATTTCTGGTCTTATATAGGCCGAATCATACAACTTTGCGGTTGTGATGTTAGCTACAAGCTGCGGAAACCCAATCTTTGCGAAGGCACTTTGTCAATTAAGCGTGACTAATTTAGGTATTGATACCGTCACTTCGTAACTAGGCTTAGTTTGTGGACTAAAGTGGTAAACAAACCGCCTTACATCAAGTATTGCCTTATCTTGCATTCGGATTTGTTCGTATGTATACGGAATTCGGAGGTCCAATACGGAAAATACATGTCCCTGCGTATATGATAGGTACAGTAGAGCAGTATTTTCCGCATACATTAAACACCTGGCTATTTTACAAGTAAATTAAGGAATTAATGGCAGATTCTCACCCCAAAACCCACAAGCGCCATGTACAGCAGACGCGCCGACCGGATCGTCTACCCTCATCTTGTCAAATAACGGTCCCGACGCTGAAGCGATCGCGCCGCCGATCAGACCAATCAGGAGCGACTCCCAGGCACGGTACAAGAAACAGCCAGCTGAAAAAACAACGAGATTTCTGCTATTATCTGTCATACTCGTACAATAGGCATGATGATTGGGTAAAATAAATCATTATTATAATTAGTCCGTGAGTTAGATAATGAAAAAATATTAGACACGTATTTTTTTCTTTTGTCAAATAAACAAAAAATGACAAAGATAAACCTTGTCAAAAGAGCCAAGTTTGGGAGCGGGGGTCGTGACGTCATCTCTCTCACAGAAGTCTATACATTTGTATGGCACTTGTGACGTCACGCGGAGCTTTAACAGGCTAAATCTTCATCATTTTTTGTTTAATTGACAAAAGAAAAAATACGTGTCTAATTTTTTTTTGATAGTCTGTCTGACGGTCTAATTATATTTTTTTTAGTCTTCATGCCTTGTCCTACAAAATGGATGGTATTACTGGAGCACCACTCCGAATGCGTCCAAATAACGAGATCATCAAAGTTAATGTAACTTTCAAGTGGCGAAGTAGTGTAGGTGCAAGCATAGCTGTGTTCCGGGTCAAAACATGGCCCGTTGGGCCATGTTTTGATTTTTACGACAACGTTACATCTAAAAGTAAAATCTTAATATCTACCACTAGCGACCCGTCCCAGCTTCGCACAGGTGTATTATACATATAAACCTTCCTCTTGAATCACTCTATCTATCACAAAAACCGCATCAAAATCCGTTGTGTAGTTTTAAAGATAAAAAAAAAAAACAACACATGGGGACAGACAGCGGGAAGCGACTTTGTTTTATTATGTACTATGTAGTGATAGGTATCACAAAATGAAGATCGCAGTGCATTGACGCACAGAGTTTTGAGGTTGTGTAGCAAAATATTATGGACATCCGTGACACTCAGCACTCGGCCACTAAGTTCCTGAGGAGAAGGGTGGGTGCTATAACGTTACTGCATCGTTTCCAAGCAATCCTAAATACATATTTACGTAGCTGTAATTGGAGTAATTACCTACTGTGACTATTGAATAGGGACAGATGGCGGACCTTGGTATCGGAGGCCAAGACCCACTTTGGGTTGCTGTGCCAACAAAGATAGATAGACTATTGCTACTACCCACCTGTGATCGAGACGAGAGAACCCAAGATGCTGTTGATCAGATCCATGACGTCAGCTCTGCCCTTGTTCTTCACCATCGTGAAACTGAAAATAAGACGAGGTAATTTTTTTTTATTGGTGTATGTTCATCGATATTTTCGCTAATAGGCTAGTTGACAACATTTAAAATATACTTTTGAATGTGGTAATCTTTACAGATAATAGCCTGAAAAAGACATATTTCACTTAATAAAAACTAAATTACCTATGTATGTTTTTCGCAAATTGTCCGAAATAAATTACGATATTTTTTTGATATTTAATCTGTGACGATCCAATATGGGCGACACCTCTGGTAACGTCACATGCTAGTAAGCGAGAATTTCTCGATTAACTGTTGTTTGTGTAATTTGTGTTTTTTGTTTTCGGAGTAATATTATTGGATCAGTAAGTTACTTCTAAAGTATCTTTTGTGGTATTTTTAGATGTGAACTAGCGTATTTACTAACGCTATTTACTAGCGTGTGACCCGTGTGACCAGCGCCATTACAGAATGTCGTTTTTGGAGGGATCTTGCAAATCTATTCTTTAAAACGATTTTTAAACATGTGGTGAGTGCGTCGGTGTTGCGCCGCCATAGCCAAGGCATAGTTTCCTTGTACGTGTAGATATGTGTGTGTAATTGTGTCTGTACATGGCGAGCCTTAGTTTTGCCGGCCTCACTTGTTTTGTTCACAACATTCTGTCTTGATTATTTTTTATTTGGTCTGAGGTATAAATGAAGAGAACTCACAGCAGTCCGAAGCATCCTCCGCCAAAAGAGCCCATCATAGTCATGACTGCAGCTCGCGCCGCGTACTGCCACTTCGCTCCACTAACCTGCACAAAGTAAGTAAGTAAGTTCGTATAGGCCGGGTGGCTAGCCCTGGAGTCAGAGTTTTTAGGCCGCCTGAAGGCCTCTGACATGGCTTAACGGTTGAAACAACCGGGGCCTACAATTTAACGTGTCATCCGAGCCACGGTAGCGCTCAGTTCGAAAATGCCACCCGCGGTCACCCATCCAAGTACTGACCGTGCGGAACGTTGCTTAATTTCGGTGATCGCTGACAACCTGCACAAAAAGTAATGCACTCATCCTTCGAGCAAATGTCTACAGAGCCACAGTCCCAAGTGAAAGTAGTAAAAAAAATTCGGAGCGTCGTCATACATACCGACTTAGATAATATATTTACTTTAAATTATTCACAATGAAAAGTTTTCCCGAATCTCGACATTATGTCACCTAATTAGTGCTTGTAACCGAGCACTTTGGCATCGCGTGGCATTGTAGTCGGCTTGCAATCGCCTTACGAATAACTAAAACGCCTGTCCACTACGTAGCTTGGGCAGGGTTTTGGCTCGGACACTTTTTTTGCACGATTGTGACTCTATAGATTTTGCTCGAAGCACTCAACGAAGTTCTTATAGGCCAGGTGGCTAACCCTGGTGTCAGAATTTAACGTATCATCTGAGCCACGGCAGCGCTAAGTTGGAAATGAGGACATGATTAAATAAACAATCTTCTTTCTAAAAGAAACAATTGAAAACATTATGTACTTATGATATGATTTACTTATTTAGAGTGCTTTCCACACTAGGTTTTTATCTCAAGTTTTGGTGCTTGCGTAGGAGGCGGGCTAGCTCAGTTGGGAGAGCGTCGGGCTAGTGATCCGAAGGGGCAGGTTCAAATCCTGCGTTCGCTTCAGATTTTTGAAATGCTTATCACAAAGAAAAAAAAGAACTTCCATAAACCGTATTTTATAAAATTTGAAATTATGTCCCTGGTGTCTATCTACATATTCGAAATATGTAAATTTGTCAAAAAGCACCCTGACTATTTTAACAAAGCGTCTGATAAATCGCTCAAAATGAGATCACAATACAGACAAACTCGTGGGATCAAAGTCCAACTTAGCAATGCATAGTTCCAGCCCGCATTCTATGGCTATAAAAATATTTAATAAACTGCCAAATAATCTAAAAGATATCGAAAAGGAAAACTGTTTTACAAAACAACTAAACATTATTCTATTACCTATACAAATGTTATTACACATTAGACGAATTTTTTAACGATAATCTAGAAAACATAATAATAAATAGTTCCAATACGAATAATAAAATTGCCATACCCTTATCAGGGTCATCTGTATAACCATACAAAACATGTTAATTAAGAACCGCATATAAATTTCATGAGTTGCAATAAATGATTTGACTTTGAAAAAAAAAACTCTTTGAGATTATGTACCTACCATATACCTATACCTACTTTATCGAATGACAAATGTTAACTACCTCAATTTTGCGCAAAAACAATACGACACGTCATGTGTGTTGAATTTTTGAACCTTTCAATTTCAAATTCAAGGCTAAAAAACACTTCTTTGAAACTAAGCTATAGGTACATTATGTCCAGCTAACACAATGCCTACAATCTATAAAACTCAAGAACTAAATATTTCAAGGCCTAGCTTTTGTTCAAAATGCGATCGTGGCTCCCTCGTCCAAGTCTATTTGGTCGCAGTAAATACTTCAATTAGCAATTGGCGTGCTCATCATTCATTTAAATCTAAAGCTCTGAATAGATCTAAACTCGTATGACTTAAACGACGCCATTTTGGAATTAACCTAACAAAACGATTGTAATGTGATTGTAATTTAATGCGCACGCGATGGTAATTTTGTCAAATCACGTGCGTCACGCGTGTGTCGCTTTTTCTCTGTGAGGCTATAAATATTGGCAAATGTATGTTGTTGCTGTCAAAAAGTGACTTGATGACATCTGTCATTGACATATTGTGGGGTTTTAGGACCTTCGCTGCGCACACGTAGCGCTCTCTGGCGCGGACGAGTGCGACGGGTTTGTACACGCAGGGCGGGTGGCGGGTGTAAATCAAAGAGTACTGTATGTACGGTGTAATTGTGTAAATTGTTCTGGCACCACTAGATGCTGCGTCGGGCACCCGCCGCGCCGCGGATCTTAGGCCCGCGTTGGGCGGGCACCCGCTCCGTGCACGCTTTACGTAGCAAAGGCCCTAAAGATTTGACATGGATTTGACTATTAAAGGCCGATCAAACGTAATGTCGTCTTGGAAGTTAGCTACAAGCAAGGAAGCTGATTACGAGAACTATTCAACTTCCTTGGCTACAAGTTGCACAAACCCCCACTCCTCGCCCCCACTGACATATGAATTTGCTCCTGTGCAACTACTCGCCTTGTGTGTTTGATTCGGGTTAACTACCAAACTAGCTATTTTTGCGACTTATATCAAAGAATAAGACAGCTGTAAGAAAGAATAAGACAGCTGACAAAAAGACAGCTGTAGACCTCATTTCATTGAACAAAACATACTAACCCAAGCCCCAAGCCTAGGTATATATACTAGAAGCGGCGACATTTGTAAAGAAACATCCAGAAATATTTATATATAACACAAACCCCCGTAGAAAAAACCAACTCATAGCCCCGGAGCCAAAATTAGAATTAGTTAGACGAGGACCGGAGTATATGATGATAAGAATATACAACCACCTACCTAAAGACCTACAAGAAGAAACTAATCACAAAATATTCCAAAATAAATTCAAACGACTTTTAATAAAAAAAATGCTATTACTCTATTGATGACTAC
This sequence comes from Hypomecis atomaria, assembly GCA_964007245.1. Lineage (NCBI taxonomy): Eukaryota > Metazoa > Arthropoda > Insecta > Lepidoptera > Geometridae > Hypomecis > Hypomecis atomaria. The sequence goes on along the minus strand of OZ023308.1, from coordinate 4,462,565 downwards.
CTAAACGAAAAAGTTTCAAGCTCACCAAAAAACTATAAAACAACGCTTTAATGTATCTTAATACATACGTTATACTTAGTAAATTATACTATTTGCGACACCCTAACGACAGGGTATAATGTGCACTGTGTTGCTATTATATAAATTTAATTGTAACCAGACATATTATAAGGCAATTGTATACCCAAATAAATAAATAAATAAATATAATTATAATAATATACTACGTACTTATAGTGTTAGATTATGACTGGCAACACAAGCCATGCCGCTAGTCCATGCTTGATACTTTGGGAAACCCTGATGTAGACGCAATTTGAGCATTTGCTTGACTAAAACAAGTCCACGGTTCATTTGCTTTAAAAATGCAACGGTTTTCAAGCTAATTGCGAATGATTTAAACACTTTGTGTCGGGGCCTTGACTTTGTAGCTTGAAAAGACGTTTTGAATCTTTTATTTTAGTAGGTTGTTATACTTACAATTGTATACCTACCTACAGGGTTATTGTTGATCAATGAGCATCCTTGACCAAATTCTGCACATCAAAACAAACAACTTTTGTTCTACAACTTTTCCCAAATCTCAACAAATTTCCCAATTTCTTTTTAAAAGTGGAATCAACGTCATCATCTCATCTTCTTGTCCTTATACCACTTTACATACTTAGCTAATATTTAAATTAGAATAAATAATCAAATTAGAGCTAATATTTTTATTAAAATTGTATGTATATCTCCTCTGAGATCCAAGTATCGCGGCGCGCGCGCTTTTTACATTTACTTATGATGATAAGTCAAATTTTTTTTTTAAATTTTGTACGGAAGAAAATAAATACGAATTTTTAGAAGTCTTAGAACAAAAGATATTTGTTTTGTTGTACAGAATATTAATTGAAATGATGCTAATTGATGACCAGTAACCCTGTATATCTGTTGTAACTATATTATAGGTACTAAGTACTAGCGCTTTATCTATTCTACATTGTTGAAACACAATGTATTGAGAGAATAGTGCATACTAAACTACAGAAATATAATAAGAATGAATTATAGCACAGACTACCTACTACACTAGGAAAATATGCAAACATATAAAAGATCAGTGAAAGCTGAAATTAATGATCCCGCGGACGACACTCACAGTAAAAGAATAGGCTAGAAATAAAGGAGCCATGATGGTCTAGCTAGAGGTAGTGACACCCGCCTTACAATCGTGAGGTCGTGGGTTCAAATCCCCGGTCCAGTACCAATGAGATCTTTGGAATTTACGTACAGAATTTCACACCACTGGCTTTTCGGTAAAGGAAACATCGTGGGGCAACCTGCATACGTCCGTAGAGGAAATTCAATGGCGTATGTGAATCCACCAACCCGCACTGGGCCAGAGTGGTGGATATGGCCCAATCACCCTTCGTGGATACTTGGATAGGCCTACGTCTTCCAGTGGACTATTAAAAAGGGCTGGTAGATACAATAATAAAGAAAGAAAATGTGCCAGAGAAAAGGCGAACATCTAAACATATGGAAAATGTAATGAAAATTAAATTATTTTTGTGGTGGGTGAAGAACTCTGACAACCTAATAACTCACCCCATAAGTGCTGCCGGAGTTGAAAGCCAGCCAGCCCCACCACAGTATGAAGGTGCCCATGACAGCATTGACGGGGTTCCCCAGGGGAAGTGGCGCAGTACCCCGCGCGTACACAGACCCAGCGTCAATGATAATATAAGTATCATAGAGTTAAGTTGGAAAAGAAGAAGAATAATAATAAAAGAATAAAATACAAATAAAATAAAATAAGATAAAAAAATAGGCAAAGGATAAAGCTGAGCAGACACAACGATGAAGCATATGAAGGAAAATACAGGAAGGAGAAGTTTTCGGAACCTGTAATATTGAGAAGAACAGATCAGAGAAAACCAATCAATCATCGATCACCTAAGATCGTTAAAAAGGCCTCAAGTTTTCTTGTAGATTTCATACCCCCATGTTAGTAGCTTCCATTACCTACAAAAGTTTTGCGATGGGCTAGGAATTCAACCTAATAACTCACCCCATAAGTGCTGCCGGAGTTGAAAGCCAGCCAGCCCCACCACAGTACGAAGGTGCCCATGACAGCATTGACGGGGTTCCCTAGGGGAAGCGGCGCATTACCGCGCGCGTACCGTCCCAGCCGAGGACCCAGCATCAACGCTGATGCAAAAGCTGATGCTCCCCCTGGAAAAGGATGTTAAAAAAATCAGCCAAGTACGAGTCGGATTCGCGCACGAAGGGTTCCGTACCGTGTTGGAGCCCCCTGAGCCCCATCCCTTGCTAATATTAATAGCGAGCAAAAAAAACTCCTAAATATCACGTTTGCTGTATGGTGGTGTACCTTAAATATTTATTTTATTCTGTTTTTAGTATTTGTTGTAATAGCGGCAACAGAAATACATTTTCTGCTTATTCGCAAATTTCAGCTTACTAGCTATAACGGTTCATGTTGTTCCAGTAGGCTGTGAAGTTAGCTACATACAAGCTACAAGCTACGTAAAACTCAATTTTCGCGCAGCTAGGAAGTCCACTGCTGGACATAAGCCTCCCCTATAGATCTCCAATAAGACCGGTTGGCAGCGGCTTGCATCCAGCGTTATCCTGCTGTCTTTATGAGGTCATCCGTCCACCTTGTGAGTGGACGTCCTACGCTGCGCTTGCCGGAACGTGGTCTCCACTCGAGAACTTTTCGACCCCATTGGTCATCAGTCCTCCTCGCTATGTGCCCTGCCCATTGCCATTTTAACTTGCCAATCAGCTGGGCTGTGCCGGTAACTTTGGTTCTTCTGGGAATCTCCTCATTCCTGATTCGATCTCGGAGAGAGACTCTGAGCATAGCCATCTCATCAAGTTTGATTCAGCCTTGTATAATTATATTCTAAGTTGTGGTAGCTAGTTACCTATAAGATGCACGGGTCCTGAACCCGCGATGTCCACAGCCCCCATTTTGTTAAGGAACCCATGTGCCCCCCACACCCAGCCAGCTGGCACGCAGTATACTATCGTGTTGAGGAAGGAGAACATGCAGTACGCCTTGAAGTTGCATCTGAAAGAGACGGCTAATTTTAAAACTTAGAAGAACGACAAGTAATAGATGTATTGCTACGTTACAGCTGTCTTATTCATATCTGGTTATACAGCATACGCGAGAGGAGTGGAACAATAAAACGCGATGTCTGTCGCATAAGTCAAAATCACCAGTTGGAAATTGGAATATCAAAATAGTTAAAATTTGGTTCTACTTGGTCTTTTATCTTTTTCGGAAATTTGAACCCTCTAGTTCCAGTAAGAAGGTTCAAATCTCTGATCATTTTACCTTCCTACTTTTTACCTTTTTGAATTTGGAGGCAACCTGCATACATCCATAGACGAAATTCGATGGCGTATGTGAATCCACCAACCCGCACTGGGCCAGCGTGGTGAATATGACCCAATCACCCTTCGTGGCTGGTACAGTACAGTACAGTAAATATCATAAATCTTAAATAATTAATTAATTGCTTCGTTAATATTACCCTTTCAAGTAGGTATTTTAAATCCGAAAGTGTGTTTGTTGGTCTGTTTGTTACTCTTTCACGCAGCCACGGAGCAACGGATCTACTATACTCTTTGCATGAATATAGTTTAAAGAAGGGAGAGTGTCATAAGCTACTTGTTATCCCGGAAAAATTGTAGGGTTCCATGGAAAGCCGCGGGTAAAGTTAGTCTTAGATAAGTACCTCTCAGCCATTTCCCCCCTGACACAGACAGAGAGAGGCCAGAAGACGCAGACAGAGGCCAAGACATACTGAGTCGCTACGCCTGCAAAGATGGACAGATTGATTTGGATAAATACCTCTCAGCCATAGCCCCACTGACTATCGTAGTGGCAGTGGTAGCAAACGACAGCTGGAAGAGAAAGGACGCGAACACGGGCCCCATGAGCTCGTCGCCCACCGGTGGGTCTACTAGGAAGTCGCCCACGCCCACCACTGGGTTGGCCAGCGGGCCCGAGCCGAATGACAAGCCGTAGCCGAAAATCCAGTATGTGAGACCTGGGGAAAGAAAATATTTTATTTTAATAACATTTGGTCCCACCCTTTTCTTCTATCGTACCGGCACGGCAAGACAGACGCGACCAAAGCGCCTCCCTTTTATGGTGGACATTCCGCGCGTCAGATTTAATTAATTGTGGTAATCCTTACAGATAAAAGACATATTTATGACATAAAATATGTATAATTATCGCAAATAGCACGAAATAAAATACGACAGTTTTTTAATATTTTATCTTTGACGTTAACGCTCTAAGTTGGGCGGCAGCTCTGGTGACGTCACATAGGTACTAGTAAGCGAGAATTTCTGGATTGGCTGTTGTTTGTGTAGTTTGTATTTCGTGTTATCGAAGTAAGTAATATTTTGGATCTGGAAGTTACTTCTAAAGTATCTTTTGTCAATTTTTGGATGTGAACTAGTATTAACTAACGTTATTTACTAGCGTGTGACGTCACATACCAGTGCCATTACAAAATGTAGTCTTTGACAAGATCTTGAAAAATCTATTCTTTAGCACTGATTTTCATTGTTAATACAGTAGATATCTCGAAAATATAAATGTAGTGTGCTTATTACGTACTAACGAATAATTTAAAACCATTTCCAAAATAAGTAGTCAAATAGCATATTAGTTGCGATATGAACATTTCGTCGCGATGTCGTGACGGGTGCTCTCTCACCAGCTTATCTTGATCATGCTAGCTCCATAGAAGACCACAAAAGGACCCATTGTAACCCTGATCTGTAGGTGCAAAAGTACTCACCACCAAGCGAAATATCAGCAAGATTCTTCATCATGATGTTGGCTTCGTTTTTGATGGACACGCAGCCAGATTCCAACATGCCGAATCCTGGGGACAAAATCAATTATCTTTAACAAAAACCAAAAACTGATAATTATATCAGTCGAATAATCGAGCCCATTTCCCAGTCCCGAATTCTCCAGGATTAAAAAAAATTAATTAACAAAAGTGCAACGTGGAGTCCCTCCGCGCGGAAGAAGTGAAACTTCGACGCAACAGTGCTTTTATACCCCCTCCATGGTAGCGTTAAACGTTTAACGCAACCTTGTTGGAAGTCGCATTAGACATTTTACTTCAAAAATCTATATCTAAATATCTACCTAGGTATGAAAATTAATTTAAAAATTGATTGATTAAACAATTAATTTTGTTGTTTTTAATAAATGTAGAGACAATGAAAATAATCCCTGGGAGATCTAGTTCTAGCTGTTAGATATTGTATTTTTATTAGCAAACAAACGGGCTTCCTGTACCCCTAATACACATGAGTTTGTACTAATTCAAAGCAGTTTGTTCTGTAGGTATAGGCTGAATCAAACTTGTTGGCGGCCGAGAAGTTTACAGGGTTATTTCTAATAAATTAGCATCCTTTTAGGGGCTTATTCTGTACATCAAAACTAACAACTTTTGTTATGCGACTTTTGTCAGAACTCAAAAAAAAATCCCTAAAAGGATGCTAATTGATTAGAAATAACCCTGTATACGAGATGCGAAAAACCCGATCCTGACTGAAGCTCACTTAATAGCTGCGCGAGTTTTTTTTTTTTTTTTTTTTTTATTCTGAATAGGTTTGCGTTTGACCACATACTGCCTGATGTTAAGCAGATATGCGGTCTAGGTTGTAGCACGCTTACCTAGAAGATACCTATTTACTCGGGATTTGAAGACGCCCACATTGTACTTAGCGGGAAGACAGACCCAGGCAAAGCGTTCCACATTCTGGCTGTTCGTATGAGGAATGAGGATTCGAAACGCTTGGTTCTAATGCGCGGTATGTCCACCATAAAAGGGTGGCGCTTTGGTCGCGTCTGTCTAGCCGTACGATAGAAGAAAGGGGCAGGTGGGACCAGATTGTGCAACTCCTGGGCGCACTCTCCGAAGTGGATCCGGTAAAAGGCCGATAAACACGCTACCTTACGTCGATGCTCGAGACTTTGCAGCTGCGACATAGTCAGAGTGTCGTTGTCGATCAGCCTCTTGGCTCGCCTCTCAATCGACTCCAGAGCCTCCAGTTGATATTTGGCGGAGCCATCCCAAAGGTGAGAGCAGTATTCCATGCACGACCTGACTTGAGCTTTATACAGACTAAGCAGTTGCTCAGGTGTGAAATACCGTCTCACCTTAGAGAGAACACCAAGTTTTTTGGAAGCTAATTGGGCCTTTGACTCTATGTAAGAGGTAAGAGCCAAAGTTAAGAGTCGATGAGAGTATTGGGTTTCGCGCACTTTGTAGCTAACCTAACAGCCGCCAACAAGTTTGCAAATGCCTATACCTACTGAACAAACTGCTTTGCACTAGTACAAACTCAGGTCATAGGGGTACAGGAAGCCCGTTTGTTTGCTAATAAAAATACAATATCTATCTAACAGCTAGATCTAGGTCGACGGAGGACTGATAACCGATGGGGTCGTAAAGTTCTAGAGTGGAGACCGCGTACCGGCAAGCGCAGCGTTGGACGTCCACCCACAAGGTGGACGGATGACCTCATCAAGACTGCAGGATCGCGCTGGATGCAAGCCGCTACCGACCGGTCTTACTGGAGATTGTTAGGGAAGGCCTATGTCCAGCAGTGGACGTCCTATGGCTGAAAGAAGAGAAATAAGAAGAAGAGAACTAGATCTTCCAGCGATTCTTTTCATAGTCTCTACATTTATTAAAAACAACAAAATTAACTTTTTAATCATATTATGTGAAGTTGGTATTTAAAATCTAGAGTGCATTAAGCTTGAAATAGTTTTTTGACAAGTAATTAATATTTTAGAAGGTCATTTTAGCGATGACGACTTGGGTTTTTTCAAAGCAATTAGTGGTTGGTAGTAGGTAATAATTTTCGCAAAAAATGGCAAAACCGCCTTCCATCGTGTACAAAATTCGTATATTTCGCTCGAATTGTTTTATTGTTGACTAGACGACCCGCCCCGGCTTCGCACAGGTGTATTATACATATAAACCTTCCTCTTGAATCACTCTATCCATTAAAAAAAACCGCATCAAAATCCGTTGCGTAGTTTTAAAGATTTAAGCATACAGACAAACAAACAGACAAAAATAGCGACTTTATTTTATACTATGTAAGGATTTATCAAAAACGGTTTAGCCTATTTCTTAAAAATTTAAATGGGACCACTTCGGGAGTATATATCCGTTCGAACTAAAAAATATTTTTTCGGTACGGTTTGGATCGATGAACATGCACAAAAAAAACTTACAGACGAACATAGTCCTCCTCATTTTTGGAAGTTGGTAAAAAAATAAATATCCAATATTTTTATTACAAGCTTTATAACTTGCAATGGATGGATGTACCTATATACCTATGTATCATTTATGTAAGTTCGGGTGGAATCTTGCAATTTGACAAACTTCCCGGTTTCCGATTGAGCTGAAATTTTGCACGCATATAGGTATGTATATCTATCGCGTGATAATGCAATAATATGGTACCATGGAGCTGATCTGATGGAGTCTGAAGGTGGCCATAGGAACTCATGTACTAAACAAGATAGACCCGTCGTGTCTGGGCTCGTTTCACTTGTCTTGGCTAGCACTCTGCTGCTAAACTAATCCAGGATCTCAAAAGCTTATAGGTATTTAATAAATGTTGTTTTTAAACTTTCGCGATTTGAACACATTATTATTATGTACTACGGGACTAATCGCGCACTCAAATTACGAGATAAATAAATACCTCATCATCCCGAAGTTTCCACCGAGTTGCATATAAGGTATTTAATAAATTTTTTTTATACTGGCAAAAGTGCCTTTATTAACTACAACAAAACTACACTACTATTACACAAAAAGCATTGGATCACCCTCAGACCTTTGAAGGTCTAAAGATAATCCAAATGCTCAAGCCCACTGCCAGTTGGCAGCGTGCCCAGCATGCTGGCTGCATTGCCACGCTGAATGGCAATGCTTATGCGTTGAGCCTAATAAACACCAGCATTTTGGTCACGCGTCGCGTCCACCAGACGCCCAGAAAGACTTTTGAAAATGATATGAGCTCCCGGCCCCCACGGACCCAATGTCTCAACTCCAAATGGCACAAATATGTAACCACTACCGAGGTTAGCATATTTGCGCCGCTTGTGCTGCTCCGCCGAATTGGCCGCAGCTCCAGCCCTACTCTGAGTCTCAGAAAGAGGTGACGGTGCCAAAGTATCGACACAAGTTGCGTCCCATACTAAGGGCCGTCCACACTTCCATGGGACCAGCGTCATGCCGTCAGGCCTTTTCCCATCACCACGCGCGAGCCCACTCGGTTCGAGTACGGCTGCGATATTGGCGGTGGCAAAAGCCCTGCGAATGACATCGTTAAGGCTGGCGTGGCGACCAATCCGACCAGCGCTTCTTGAGCAAGAGAGACCGTGGTGACCGAGCTGGTCAACTGCAGTACCACACTGACAGCGATGGGCCTCACAACACCTTGCACCCAAGCGTAAGCTGACAGCTAGACGAAATGCAGTTGGGTCTAAAAGGTTACCAGTATTGAAAGAGGGCAAAGCTTGCAACCAAAGACCGGACTCCCATACAGAGACCGCAAGGATACGAGCGCGATCCGCGACGCTATAACACGTATCTAGAAGAGATTTCCGCGCTAGTTCGCAGATCGGCCGATCCCACAGTCTCTGCGACGACAAAGTCTTTGGAAGCTCGGAATTTGGGCTAGCGACCCTCCAAGCATTCGTTGCCTCATTCAAATGAGCTACATCTACGCCGGAATGGCCTAAAGAAGGTGCGAGGATTTTTTCAACTAATTTATGTGTACTATGAATGGAGGACAAGAAAGCTGGTAAAGCAACACTTGAAATTTGGCGGACCCCTAGCCCTCCAAGCCTAACAGGCAAGGAGGCTTGTAACCACGCCCTTTCACTCATCTCAATATTCAAAACCGATACTAGGGTCTGCTTTACAACATCGTCTAAGCTCAAAAGGAGCTCATTGTGTTTCCACAATGGACTACAACGTAAAGCGTACATGAATTTTGGAATAAACAGACAACATCTTATAATGGTAAACGCCATGTGGGCGTTAATTTTGAGTAGCCTATCAGAGGCACTCAAAAAATTTTGAATTTTTTCTTGAACGAAAGGCGGAAAAGACTCATCTAGTATCGGCGAACCCAGAAGGCGAAGAGAACACTTGTCAACCGATTTGATATTAGGTGCCAAATCATTAAATTTGTTAATTACCAAATCTTTATCTGGACATGAGTCGCAAACGAAAAGTTCGCATTTCGAAAAATTTCGCTCCAAACCAATTTGACGAAACTCGTCAATAAGAATTTCCAAATCACGTAGGACTGTGTTCGCATCGCCACCCAAAGTCCCGTCATCCAGATACCAAACGTTGAGTTTTGAATGGAGACGTTGAACAATTGGATGAATGGCCAGGCTGAAAATGGCTGGTCCGAGAGGGTCACCTTGTTGACAGCCAACGGAAGATAGCAGAACATCATTTTTGTAAATTAATTTAGTGGGTTTGCCGTAGCATTGCCAAAGAAAATTGAAAAGATCGGGAATTTTTTCCTTGACCTGTACCAACAAGGCGTCTCGATTAACCGAATTGAAAGCATTTTTGACATCTACCTTGAGCAACACCTCTCCACAATTTTGACCGAGAAAAGTACGAAGGGAATGAACAGCAGCCTCACATCCACCCCGCGAACCAAAGCCAAGCTGTATTGGTTGAAAAAGGTTACTCAAAAGAGCAACCTTTTTTCTACAGCCGGCTTTGGCTGCGAGACGACGATATGTGGTGCCAACCGCAATAGGTCTGATGCCACCATCTTTTTTGACAAGTGCGCATAGGTTAGCGCCATACAAAACTTCGATGATGTCACCATTGACCCGCCCAGATAACATGAGATTAGCCAAAGCCGTTAATTCCTTCAAGAGAGACTCAGCCACCTCACCAGAGCTAAAAGATAGAAGATCTTTTAGATGTTGAGGTGAAAGACCATCTAGGCCTCCGGCTGAGCCGCTCCGAAAAGAAGAAACGGCCGCTGCAATCTCCTGTGCTGACACCTCAATGACAACGTCATCAGGGTGTGGTGGCTCAGGCAGGTGGAGACATGCTGCCGGCGGATGCTTGTCACGGAGTGACTGGACCGTATCGGGGGTGTGGGGGGCAATAGTGTCGCTGGAGAACAAGACACGTGCGGCGCCTTTGATATCGCCATCACTAATTTTGCTTTCTACTATTTTAATAGTAACCGAATCGTCAGTTTTTTTAGAATTTGGTTTATTCTGCCTTGTTGGCGGAATAATGCTTTCAAAATCTAAAGGGTTCTCTTCCAATGCGCTGTACTTCACGCAATTTTCCTTAACCCTAGTGGTAAGGGATTTTTTGTTTGTTGGGTCCGAATGTACGTAAAGCACAACGTAAGGAAAAATCAGCAGGTGTTCCCAGGCGTCTATCGAATTTTTAGAAATAACTTTTCGAATAGCAGCAGATAAACATTGGGCAACCGAAAAACGAGCACCACGCGGGATGCGTTTTAGAACAGGAAGAGAACTTTTGAGTGAGCTAAGAACCTCCCAAAGCGGTTTGGAAGGAGCAGCAGCGCTCACGGGACTGCTTTGGCATTATGCCAAACCCCGCCCTAACAATATTGTTTGATCAACATGCATGAGTTGCATCGTCCTTTTCTGAGTCAGAAATCGTTTCTTGAATATCAAAATGTCCGCTTTCCAACAGATTTAAAGATGAGAGTCGCAATGGCAGCGCGCTTCTCTTGCCTAACTTGAGATACCTTTAAAATATTTGGGAGTGTACAGGGTTATTTACCACGTACTAAGCCGAAAGGGGGTGATCAATACCATCATCAGTAACAACTATTACTATGGGATCAACCCAAAATTCGAGACAAACAACAGCTGTTCCATCTTCGAGCAAAATCAATAGTCACAATCGTACAAAAAAAGTGTTCGAGCCAAAACTCTGCCCAAGCTATGTAGTGAGCAGGCTATTTAGTTAGTCGTAAGGCCATTGCAAGCCGACTACAACGCCGCGCGGTGCCAAAGTGCTCGCTTACAAGCACTAATTAGGTGACATAACATCAAGCTTCGAGAAAACGGGTCATTGTGAATTATTTATTGTAAATATCTAAATCGGTATGTATGACGGCGCTCGTACATTTTTTTTTACTATTTTTACGTAGGGACTGTGCACTCTGTAGTTATTTATTTACTCGAAGTGTTACATACAATGTTGCAACTCGAATCGACAAACAGCTGATTTTTTTTCTCGAACTCCGGGTTGGCCTCATAGTATAAGTTGTTCATAATGATGGCGTGAATCACCTCTTGTCAGTATAGTACACCAACAGTTCTAGATAGCCCTGTATGCTACACATTATACAGGGTTATTCCTAGTTAATTAGCATCCTTTTAGGGGCTTATTCTGTCTGAACATCAAAACTAACAACTTTTGATCTGCTACTTTTGACAAAACTCAAAAATAAAAATTGAATAGAAAAATATCGTTCACCCGCGACAAAATGTATGGAACAGCTGTTTTTTTTTAGTTTTAATATAATTCGCAGTAGGTACAAAAGTTGTTAGGTTTGATGTACAGAATAAGCCCTTAAAAGGATACTAATTGATTAGGAATAACCCTGTATGAAAGAAAGAAAACTCTATCGCTATTCTCTTGATCTCACAAAGCGTAAAAATTCAAATAAAAAATACAATAGCTTGCCGGTCAATACACCTGGCACTTAGCCTTCGATCGATTTTGATACAACTTTTTTGGACAGACAGACAGTCTAGCATGCAAATCGCCTACTAGATCTGCTAAATATGTAGACCGCATACAATACCTGGTCACAAATTACACAAATACTTACTAGACAAACGGCAATCAAAGAGAAATAAATTACCTAACCAATTCAATTTAGGTGCCTAAATTATCTACCTGCATGGTTTTGAATAGGGTTGTCAATTCAATTACATATTTCCGGGATTCAATGGTTTCAGTGTGACATAAAAGAAGGCGCCACCATCGTTTTGCTAGCATATTTTTGAGAAACATTCCAGAACACAAAACAAGAAAAATGCAAGAAAATTAACAATGCTTACTGCGGGGTGGTGAATTTACTATGCCGTCGAATTTCTTGTAAGGTCGCAGAAGAAAGTTTTTTTTACGCAATATCCCAAGAAAAACGATCGTGTTCGCTTGCACCTTCAACTCAGGCGGAACTTGTCACTGTTTCGTGCGTGCAGCCGGCATTCATCGATTTATAAAACGTTATCTCGTCAAAAACTTCAGTTTTCAAACCGCGGCAACCCTAGCATTGGGCTTCGGCAAAGATTAGTAGGTACTTATGAGCAGGCAAAACGTGACTTCTATACAAAACGGCTATTTATTCAAATAGTAATTCGTCAAGAGTGAAGACATGCCGTAAATTCAACAATAATTTATTTTTTACTGTCTTATTTAGTTTCAACAAATGTATCTAAAATTCAAGGTTACACAGTGATTAGTACGTGAAAAATAGTTCATAGGTGCTATAATCATTATCATCATAAATACAGTGTTATTTGATTATTTCTAATCAATTGGCATCTTTTAGGGGCTTATTCTGTACATCAAAACTAACAACTTTTGTTCTGCTACTTTTGTAAGAACTCAAGAAAAAAGCAGCTGTTCCATGCAGTTTTTCGCGGGAGAACGATATTTTTCTACGGAACAACTAATTTTATTTTTGACAAAAGTCGAAGACCAAAAGTTGTTAGTTTTATGTACAGAATAAGCCCCTAAAGGGATGCTAATTGATTAGAAATAACCCTGTATATGATTTCAACAGACTCTATCAGCTACCCTTCCTATTCAGACTTAGGGCTATCCAGAACTGATGTATTAAGCCGAAAGGAAGTGATTCAGACCATCATTATATGAACAACTTTTACTATGGGGCAAACTCGGAATTCGGAATTGGGGGTAATAGTTGTAATAACCTACTAATTAATTAATACTCAATAATTTTTCAATACCAGGCATCTTAGTGATTTGTACGGAACCCTTGGTAAAGTAAGTAGGTAGTAAGCTCGTATATACATACGAGCACATATGAGATTCGTATGTACATATAGCCCTGGTGTCAGAGTTTTTGAGCCGCCTGAAGGCCTCTGACATAGCCCAACGGATTGGCAAGTTGAAATGGCAATGGGCAGGGCACATAGCGCGGAGGACTGATGACCGATGGAGTTGGAAAGTTCTCGAGTGGAGACCACGTACCGGCAAGCGCAGCGTAGGACGTCCACCCACAAGGAGGACGGATGACCTCATTAAGACCGCAGGATCGCGCTGGATGCAAGCCGCTTCCAACCGGTCTTATTGGAGATCCATAGGGGAGGCCTTTGTCCAGCAGTGGACTTCTTATGGCTGATGGATGGATGATGGATGATGAAGGCCTCTGACATGGCTTAACGGTTAAAACCTTGGTAGACGAGTCTGACTCGCATTTGTCCAGTTTTTTTTCTTTATGCGTTCACGGGGCCTCTTGCCCGTGCCTGGGGCCCCTTAGTCGATGTGGGGCCCCTAGGCAATTGCCTAACCTGCCTTAGGGATAATCCGGCAATGGTACTACATATTATGTAAATAAGTTTCTACAAGTCTACAACAATACTGGTATAACACAAATGGCATTGGAATTACTGTTATCAATTGTTGCAAGCGGCTGTAAAGGACATCTTCTAAATATTGTCATGTTTTCCTCCGACCTACCTATTCCATTATCATCTCAATTATTTCAAGGTAAAGTGTGAACTACGAAATGTAATAGTATAAAGGTACGGTAAAAGAAAACTATTTCATAAAACAAATAATAAATTCAAATGCATATAGTAAACAAGTATTAATTAAAAAAATCTTTTCTTTTTAAACAAGCTTTTAATGAACAAGTGCTCGCCAAGGCGAATCAAACGAGCCGAAACTCGATGGAGTTGCGTTGTTTCATTACAGAGTGCCTATGACCACCTTCTAGCTCCATCATCAGACCCTGGTTACCTACCATTGAAAGACAAACTACTCGCCAAGACGATTCAAATGAGCCAAACTCGATGTGGTTCTGTCGTTTCATTGCGAAGTTCCTCTGGCCACCTTCCAGCTCCATCGTCAGATCAGCACCATGTCATCATAATATTGCATTGTCACGCGATTTACACATGTACCTATGCAAAATTTCAGCTCAATCGGTAACTGGGAAGAGGATCAAATTTAACTTGCAAGATTTGATTACAGACAGACACATAACGGGACAGGCGAAACTAAATAAAAGCTTGTAAAAAGAAACAGAAATATTTTAACTTAACTCACGATGGGATGGCGCTTTCAAAATTGGCCACAATCATCTTATTAACCAAAACTCTAATAAGTATTACACGTTAAATCCAAAAGGTGCTCTAGCGGAGACTACAGACACCCACAAGGTGTAAGTACTTGACGACCTCATTAAGAGTGCATCTTTATTGGAGATCGAAAGGGAGGCCGACGTTCAGCAGTCGGACAACGGTCAGGACGTCCTATGGCCGAATCGTATTCTATGAATGAATGACAAAACCTAACATGTCATAATTCACACTTACCTACCTATAGGTGGACACAAGGAAGCACAAGAAATAAAGAAACCCATGCAAAACATGGTAGGTCTGACTTCAAGAAAGAGGTCAACCACTGAATTCAATTCAACTCGGCTGGGCAGCGCAGCGTTCGAAAAATTGCGTAACGTTTTCTCGTCCGATAAACCTCAGTGCCTCAAGCTTAAACCTCAGTGCTCAAGATTCAGCCGTTAAAGTTTTTTACAATAAGCCGAATGTTATTATAGAAACACACACCCCTACTCGTATAGTAAAACCAAAGCCCGCAAACTACCCACAATGGTTTAGTTTTACCTTGATAAATGCTTAAATGAGAAACATAAATTTCATAGGCTTTACAAAAAGTATTCCAATCCTAGAGACTACGACACCTTCAATTTGCTGCGCCGAAGATCTAAAAAATTTATATCTGAATGTTAAAAATTATACACCAGTACCGTGGAAAATGGTTTAAAAGACAAAAAGCCCGATTACAGAAGCAGCATCGTAATTATATTAGCTAAATACCATAGTTCTGTTTCTTTTTCACTTCAGGCATTCGATAGAGAGAACGCTTTTTACGTTGCTAAATACTATGTTAAGCATAATATTATTGGCTACAAATAAATAATGTATTATTATTATTATTAAATTTACGCTGACGCCTCTGTAATTGGGCTTAATATAACATTATTCTGGAATTACGTAAACAGTAAAAGAAATAGCTCTTCAATCCCTCAATCGATCGATGTCATATAATGGTAAATCATCTGACAACGCTCAAGCCACGAGTATTTGCGATCTATTCGCCACATATTTCAATTCTGTTTACGAGGCAGTATCTACTATCAAATTGACAATGACTGCTGTGGAAACCAATCATTTAAGCTTGTCAAAAATTAAAATTTCGGAATATGATATAATGAAGGCCATATCTGGTAATAAACCCAGTAAACTTGATCAAAATAATGGCGCAGGCATGATGGTATACCTGCCTATTTTATCAAGAGATGCGCTAAAGAGATTAGCATACCTCTACACATTATATTTAACCGATCTTTGTCGAGTGGTACTTTTCCACATGAATGGAAATGCGCTTTTGTCATACCAATTCACAAATCAGGTGACAAGTCTAAATGCGAAAATTATCGACCAATTAGCATCCTATCTGGTTTACACCAGCGACTCGAAAAGTTTCGAGGTTTGGAGGTAACTCCATCTTTATAATCATGTAAAACAGCTAATATCACCCAATCAGCATGGTTTTGTTGCTGGCCGCTCTACTATCAGTAACCTGCTAATGTATAAGCAATACATTTATATGCTCAGCTTTTGATAGCCGTCAGCAGGTGGATACCATATTTACTGATTTTTCAAAAGCCTTTGACAAAATTAATTACGCAATCCTAGCCTGAAAGCTTTTGAAAAACGGGTTTCACGGTGATCTATTTCAGCGGCTGAAATCATACATCGCGAACCGGAACTTTAACACTTTCACTGCTGAGGTACTTTTGTAAGCTTTTTGCGAATCCTTAAACGCACACGCCAGGCGCGGACAGACGCCATCGCGTCGAGACACCACCAGTGGAGCCACGCGAGTACTTGCTAACACGCACGGTAAGATAACGCGCCAGGCGCGTAAAGTCGCACTGGCCATTACACCGCCCGACGAGTAGCGCCAGTGCGACTTCTCACGCGCGGCGTGTTTACGCGGCTATTTCTATGCCTGCATCACACATTTGTGGAAATTTTAATATTTTCAGGACAACAATGCATAGTCAATGCTTTAATACCTAATAATATAGTTTAATACTTTAGTAAATTAATATATTATTTTGCCAAAGTATAAATTAAAAATAACTTGATTAAAAATTTGCCAGCATGTTATATTTGATAGAGTAGCATAAAAACTATGTTATTTTCTACATTTTATAGTGTTTTTTTTTTTAAATCGTCGCACACGCCTCTCACGTTTGCACGCATTGGCGTTACTTCTGATAAAACACACACGCGTGTGGGTTGTCGCACCGTCCTATGGAATTCGGTGCAACACGCCTGGCGCGTGTAGCCGCCCCGGGCTGTGAAAATCGAAAACACTGACGTACGTGTTTTCAGCAGTGAAAGTGTACGGAAAACGGATTTCGACTCTCAAATATCTTTTCGAACACATTATGACTATATTGTAAATAAATGCCACCAATTACTAGGTTTTGTACTTAGGATCACAAAAAGTTTTTCGAAACCAACGATTTTACTACCCCTATACTTAAGTATAATCACACCTATTGCAGAATATGGAGCCATCGTATGGTCACCTTATTACAAAAACGTAGAAACACGCTAGAAACGTAGAAAGATTCCAAAGACGATGTATGACCGCTGTGTGTCGTCGTTTTGGAGTGATCGCCTAATCATTTTAAATTCATAACTCTTGAAAAAGGCAACAGGTGAGCGAATCACTGTATCTACACAAAACTGTTTACTGCAGGGTAGATTGCCCAGATTTACTCAGTCTTATCAATTTGAAGACCTTCTTTAGATTGAGAGAACCTCGTTATTTCACAATAAGCCCCTAACATAAGAAGTAATTATCACTTGCATCAATCAGCGCTGTCTCCCGTTCGTGCTGTTTAGGTATTTACCTACCTAATGATGCTTATGCTTGGATTGTACTTTAATTGATTTTAGACTGCCTCGGTGGCTCAGTGGTTAGTGACCCTGACTTCTGGGTTAAAGAGGCGTGGGTTCGATCCCCACCCAGGGCAAACATTTGTGTGATGAACATAGGTGTTTGCTCTGTGTCTGGGTGTTATTTAGGTACTATCTATATAGGGGACGGACGGGCAAGAAGGATAGGTCGGGCAAAAAGAATATAGGCGATAAATCAATGCTCGATCGACTGAGAGCGACAGCGCTAGTACTGCTCGACGCGTCCCACAGATGCGCTACCTGACAGTGTTTCGCTGACCGCTCCGAAGTGAAACTGTGTATTCTGTGCGCAAAATTACAATTTTGATGAAAAAATTAGTAATAAACAGCTGTAAGTATATCGTGTTTATTTAAATACATTCTTGGTTGTTTAAATTACGATATTATTACTAAAGTTTGTTGATATTAGACGTGTTAATGCCATACTTCCCTTTTGTGGATTGCGTCATCTTTTTTACTTATACCAATATTAGGTTAATATATACCCGGCGGGCAAAATGAAACCGGGCAAAGCGGATATCCGATTTGCCTAACAAAAAGCTGAAATATTGACCAGTACACCCATAAAGATGGTACAAAAACAAAAACAGGACGCTGCTGCAGCTAAAAAGAAAGTTTCGTTTGATTCTTCTGGTCCATCCAATACTAAAAGAAAGAAGACAAGTTCCAAAAAAGCTCCCGTGGATAAAGAAAATGTAGACCAAGACTTTTTCTGCATCGTATGCAAAGAAAAATACTGTCATCCTCCAATTGAAGATTGGATACAATGCGACACCTGTCGCGAGTGGACTCATGAAGCTTATGTTCATCATACATGGGTCGAGGCTCATATTTTTGCGATTTTTGTTCTGATTAAAGTGTTAGTGTTCGTTTTGCCCGACCTATGTAACCATTTTGCCCTCCGAGGTCGGGCAAAACGAATAATCACTGATTTAAAAAAAAATGCTCTGAAGCGGAGATGGTTTAGTTTTATTGTATGTTCGATCTCGAATAAAAAAATTGATTGTCCAAAGATTATAAAAATAAATAATTGATAAATTTTAATAAAGATGAAGTTGGTTTTATTTTTATCCAAAGTTAAGATATCCTTCTTGCCCGTCCGTCCCCTAAGTATGTATTTAAAATATGTATATGTAGTATATCAGTCTCTGGCAGCCATATCACAAGCTATGCTTAGTTTGGGGTCAGAGACCGTGTGTAAGATTTCCCCTAATATGTCCCCTAGTTTCAGTTGGTTTTTAGGGTTCCGTACCCAAAGGGAAAAACGGGACCCTATTACTAAGACTTCGATGTTCGTCTGTCCGTCTGTCTGTCTGTCCGTTTGTCACCGGGCTGTATCTCATAAACCATGATAGCTAGGCAGCTGAAATTTTCACAGATGATGTATTTTGGTTGCCGCTTAGAATAATAATCGGCCAAGTACGAGTCGGACTCGTGCACGGAGGGTTCCGTACTGTATGGGAGCCCCCCTTAAATATTTATTTTATTTTAATTTTATTATTTATCATTGAAGGGAATATAATAAATATACTGTGAAAATTTCAAGCATATACCTGGTACCATTATTAATATAGAGCGAAAAAGGAGTACTTCCACTCTGCCCCACCAAAGCGCCCCACTGGTGGGGCAGATTCACTCCTTCATTTTTCGAACGCCCCACCAAAAGAACAGATAAATGAAGACATCGAATGCAAAATATTAAGTCCACCAGTCTGCATGGTGAATATGATAAAAGAAGAAGTGAGTAGGTATCCAGTTGGTGTCCTCCAGGTGTATCTTGAAGAGTTGGGCAGGTTCGGGGACCGGAGCCCTATGTGGGGCTCCAGCATCGTGCATTTGGGATCCATGATTTAAGTCTATGGCACATCTTTTTTATACTTACTGTATCTGTTTAAAGTTTTTTTTAAACTGGTTCTTACTATACTTCCTTTTCTATGAGTACTTTTTAGCTGTAATCTACTTACCAGTTTTGTTGGGATCCATGATTTAAGTCTATGGCACATCTTTTTACACTTACTATATCTTTATAAAAAAAAATTAAACTGGTTCTTACTAAACTTCCTTTTCTATGAGTACTTTTTAGCTGTAATCTACTTACCAGTTTTCTGAAGCTAACGCTTTTCAGAAGAACTTTTCTAAAAAACGTGTTGGTAAAGTTAGGTTCCATGGCACTTATTTTTTAAAAACAATCTTTTAAATATATTAGAGTGCTTCATAAAGAATGAATGATTTTTTAAGAGTAAATAGTACCTTACTTACCAGTTTGCATGGTGAGATAATGAAAAAAGAAGTAAGTACCTATAGTATTTTTTGGTCTGTGCTTGTCTTCTTTGAATTGTGTTATCGACAAGTTTAATTATGTAGGTAAGTACCTATCTGAATTAAATAAGTATAGTAGAACTATGACTTACCGGTCTGCATGGTGAATATGATGAAAGAGGAAGTCAGGATCCAGTTGGTGTCCTCTAGGTCTATCTCGAAGTTGCCCTGAAGGTTCACGGTGGTGTTGGTCAGGTTCGGGGACCGCAGCCCTATGCGGGGCTCCAGCGTCGTCCAGTTAGGATCCATGGTTATAGTCTATGGCACTTTTTTCTAAAGCAAACTCTTTTCAAAAGAACTTTTTTTTAAAGTTGTTGGTTCAGTTAGGATCCATTATTTAATTCTATGGCACTTATTTTTAAAACTCTTTCCAAAAAGATATTTTAATGTTTTTCAAACTCCTTGTGTTGCTTTAGTAGGGATCCATGGTAATAATCTGTGGCACTTCTTTTTGTTACAATTTAAATTGTCTCAATTTTTTTATTCAAACTGCTTTTTCTTTACTGTTGATTCAGTTGAGATCCGCGGTTGTAGTCTATGGCACTTATTCTCAAAACTCTTTTAAAATATTTTTTATACCTTTCCTTTTCAATTGGGATTCTACAACAACACACTTTTTACTAAAACACTTTTATAAATTTATTTTTAAAACTATTTCTTGTATTGGTTCAATTGGGATTCATTGTTATAGTTGGTTGGTTGTATTAGTTTCTTTTTGATATCTCTTTTTAAAATAGACTTTCTAAAGTGATTCTTTCATGGTGAAAGTCTATGGCACTTTATATTTAGCTAGGAATCATCTGGAAACAATCGGCACTCAGAGTTATTGAATAATTTTATGTGCACTTTAAAATGAGTTAAATTAATAAATTAATGCCATCATTCCAATGTGAATTTGTTTTTTTCAATAGATTGTGGTTTTGCGGTTTTAACCAACGAATGTTTACGACACAAAATATCGAATTTAATGTTATAAGTTCTAACCCTAATTATTAATTTAATTTAAACACATATTTCTTGTCTCACAGTAAAGTTTTTTGCAAAGATTTCTACCGTCTTACCACAAAAGTTTTTTTACGCACGCTTTAGACAAAGTTTAACAGTACAAAATGCACGGTTAAAGAGTGTTTAAGGCGTGTTTAAATCTTTTATGGTAAGGCGGTTGGTTTTAAGTAAAATCGACTTTGAAAGCTTTTTAGACTTATGAACCTTCTTATTCATATTTTATGCTAGGCATAGGTACTTTCAAGGTTTAAAATATTACAATAAGTTCAATTTACTGTAATAATTATACTTTTGTTAATTCAGTTTAAGTCATTACATTTTAATAAAGTTAAATCGTTTAGATAAAGCTTTATACAAAGAGTTCTATATTTGAAGTTAAATTCACCTCTAGAGTTTTTAACATTAAAATATTCACACTTTGAAGATTTTTAGATTAAATATTCACTTTAGTTCATCATAATTTGAGAATGAGAATTAGTTTAATTCAACGTAAACAGTTTGCCATTGCCTCGGAAGGCAAATTGGCAAATGAAGGGGTAATTTTTGTGGACTCGTCTTTATAGGAAAACGTGCGGCATCGTCGCGTGATCTTCAAAATGAACGTGGATGTAGTGTGCTCGATGTTTTACTAGATGTGGCTCTTCTTATTCGATTCTGTATGAAAACAAGCGCGTAACGCTCTAACGTACTCTTTCCGCCTTACCACAAAAGATTTAAACACGCTTTAAACACTGTTTAACCGTCCAATTTGTACTGTTAAACATTGTCTAAGGCGTACGTAAAACTTTTGTGGTAAGACGGTTTGTTTTTAGGGTTCCGTACCCAAAGGGTAAAAACGGGACCCTATTACTAAGACTTCGATATCCGTCTGTCCGTATGTCCGTCTGTCACCGTGCTGTATCTCATGAACCATGATAGCTAGGCAGCTGAAATTTTCACAGATGATGTATTTCTGTTGCCGCTATAACAACAAACACTAAAAAGAAAATAAAATAAATATTTAAGGGGGGCTCCTATACAACAAACCTGGTTTTTTAGACGTTTTTCGCTCTATTTTAATAATGATAACAGGTAGATGCTTGAAATTTTCACAGAATATTTAGTTTTATATTCACTTCAAAAATAAATAATAAAATTAAAATAAAATAAATATTTAAGATTTAAATATTTTAATTTCCCATACAGTACGGAACCCTCCGTGCGCGAGTCCGACTCGTACTTGGCCGATTATTAAGAAATTCGTGTGATAAATATTTATTTTTCAAATAACATAACTTAAATTTTTACCGTCGGACTTCATTGGTGGCACTTAGTCTACTGAAGTATTAACAGTAAATAAATACCTACTTGATTGCTGTCGGTAAGTTTTAGAAGAAATCGCTTCAAGCGATAAGGCTGCCAGTTAGAAACCTACTTCTATTGTTTTGTCTTTGTCATTTGTTTTTTTAGGTACACAATGTGGTCGTTTCATAAAGTACTATTGTTTGTTTGTTTGTAAACACGAAAATTGTCTTCGGCAAAAATTTGCCATATCCAGTCAAGATTTACATCCATTGTGTGACATCAGTAAGTATACATTTATCCTAAGTATAGAGTATAGTGTCATTGTGCAGTTTCTTTATGGTTTCTTAGCTATTTTGTATCAGATTCGAAAATGGACGCTTTAGTTTCAAGTGAATGTAGGTACCTACAATACCTAGTTTTAAACTCATTTTAGTTGTTTGCTAATTTGTAACTAAACTGTAACTAATCGGTCGGCCACGACTTCGTCACTATAAGCGGTAACGGGGCGCGGGGCGGAGAGCGGTATGAAATCAATGTTACCTACTTACACTATCCGCAACTTGTAGCCAACATCACAGCCGCCTAGTTGTATGATTCGACCTATACCTATTCATGTATAAGCCGGATCATACAAGTCGGCGGATGTGAATTGTGAAGTTAGCTATAAGCTGCGCGAAACCCAATCAACGCGCAGGGGGACATCTTACATACAGCCTCTGACCCCAAACTAAGCTGATGTTAGCTATAACACACACCGTATCACGCGCTAGGGCTGCCCGCCTTCAGTATTTTAATTTCATCTACTTACTCTTTACCTACTGCACGAGAAGCATGGCAAAGGGACTAATAGTCTTTCCACCATTATATCCCCTCGAAGAGGAAATAAAGTATGGATTGACAATGACATCTGAAATCAAGAGTGGATAAAATGGTTTTCTCCCCTTGGCGTGCTACCCGGGCTGAAGTTTCTTTCTAGTTTCTATCTATTTTGATGGAAAATTATTATATTTATTACAAAAAAGAAATGAGAAAGAAGAATGAATGAAAAAGGAAACGTTCAATAAAAGTACATATTGGGTATTTTGATGTTTTTGGGTTCCGTAGTAAAACGAGGAACCCTAAAAACATAAATCGAACGCTGTTGCAAATCCACACGTTCGTTCGTCATTATGGCGCGCCGCGACTGACTAGCATACCGAGAGCATACCAAACTGACCAGGGTCAGTGACCCTGACTCCGGGGTATTGTTTAACTTGTACACCACCATGACTACCTAATACCAAAATTCAGTTTTTAGAAAGTAGTTGCATTTATTGCGCTTGCCTCCTGGGCTATATAGTAAAATGTTCGAATGATGCCACGACATCTTCTCCAAACGCTCGTAGACCCCGCCGCCGCCACCAGTGCCGCTAAAGCCTGAACTCATGGCCTTAAAAATGTTAAAATGTACATAAAATATTACTTCAACCTAAGAGAGGAGGAACAGAGGAAAAAAGAGCGTTACTCTGCATTTCTGGTTGACATTACGAATTACTTTATGCGCAATATCTCCATATATGTAATAAATATCAAATTACAAAGACAAATATTGTTCACTTGCGACTAAGTACTTCGGTACAATACCTAAGTCATATTTGAGCGCGGTCACAACCAAGTTGTTTTTATTTTATTTTTATTTAACCTGTGCTGTCCCACTGCCGGGCAAAGGTCTCCCCCAATTCCTTCGACGGCGCGACGAAATCGAGAGGTTTAAAAAAGATTGGACGGAGCAGTGGCGTAGCGTGCCTTGGCGGGGCCCCGTATTAAAATTTGTTTGGGGCCCTTATGAAGGGTAAAGATTTCTCAGAAAAGAAAAAAAAAGGTTGCATAGAATTGAAATAAATATTTATTCATCATAATTAGCTATCTGTCACTTTTTCCAAATTTTTTACAAACAATTCAAATATAGATATACACTCAGTAAAGGCAGGGGCCTTTTTTTCAGCAAACTGATTTATTAAATGATTTATAGAAGTTTTTTTTAGTTTTTGCTTACGCACGTTGGGGGCCCCGTAGCCCGGGGGCCCCGTATAATTGATACGGCAGATACGGCGGTAGCTACGCCTCTGGACGGAGGTAGCACAGAACAGAAAGGAATGGAAAATTAATTATTACAGAAAATTTTGATTTGTTTTCGCACACTCAAAGATTTGAAGGAAAAGCTTAATTGTCCCCATTGGCACGTTAAATATGCATGATGACTGGGTTTTTTTTTTTATTATAATTATTCTGTGAGTTAAGCTCTCGTCACTCAGAGGCGGGAAGTGCGGGAAAGCGATCGCGATCCGGGACGGGATTTTTTTGTAATATTCCAATTTGTATGCAACCTGACACATAACAGCGGGTGCGATCCTTTGCACTGGACCGCTATCGGATCGCTTTCTCGCGGCTCCCGCCTCTGTGTGTCCCAAGTTTTAGATTATCACAAAATATTGGACACGTATTTTTTCTTTTGTCAATCAAACAACAAATGACAAAGATTAACCTTGTCAAAGTTTGAGAGTGGGGGTCGTGACGTCACCTCTCTTACAGAAGTCTATACATTTGTATGGCACTTCAAGTGCCATACACCATTTCATCTTCATAATTTAAACAAAAAATGATGAAGATATAGTCCGTCAAAGCACTTGTGACGTCACGCGGAACTTTGACGGACTATATCTTCATCATTTTTTGTTTAATTGACAAAACAAAAAATACATGTCTAATATTTTTGATAGTCTATCTGACGGACTAATTACATTTTTTTAGTTATCATGCCTATTGTTGATCCCGAATGTTTTAACCGTTTAGCCATGTCACAGGTCTTCAGGCGGATAAAAAACTGACACCAGGGCTAGCCACCCGGTCTATATACGAACTTACTTAGATACTAGCACTAAGTACGTCTATTCAGCTATAAATGCAAAATATTACGGATAGTAATATATAACTTAAATACACCGTTCAGGTGACCATGGCCCACATACATAAGTACTGAAATATTCACAAGTGTCTAATGATATTTATTTGACATTTTTAGCGGCGATTATGAAGCTAAGTGATATGATAAATAGATACGTACTAAGTATAAGTACAAAATGTGCCGTGGTGGCCTAGTGGTAGAAACGGCTTATTCTACAAATCCCCTAAGATGATCCCCTGCGTAGGGGATAAGTGGATATTTTGCCCAAATATCCCCTGCGGTTTTGCGGAAGGGGATTTTTGGACTTTTTGTCCATAAATCCCCTTCGCAACGCCGCAGGGAATTTTTGAACTAAAGGTCTACAAATCTCCTCAATAAATATTTATTTACACTCTTTTGAAATAAAATACCAGAATTTCGTTAAGTAAACCGTATAATCGTAAGGTCGTGGGTTCAAATCCCGGATCCGTACCAATAAGTTCTTCAACTTATGTTTGGATTTTTATACCACTGCGTTTAGCCATGTCAGAGACTTCAGACAGCTTAATAATATACCTAATTAAAAAACCCCCGACACAAAAATATTTGACAACAAACTTTCAATTGACAACCATTTTGGGCACATTTGTAGAATTTTGGTTCTTCCATCCCCACTTTAACCCACCATAACTCTTAAACGGCTTAATCGATTTTTATAAAACATAGCTAAGAACACTCTCGATTAAGTCTCCTTTCATCCAAAAAAAACTAAACTGAAATCGGTTCAGTGGTTCGGGCGCTATGATGCCACAGACAGACAGACAGACAGACAGACACACAGACAAACAGACACGTCAAACTTATAACACCCCTCTTTTTCGTCGGGGGTTAAAAACGCTGACATTAGGGCTAGCCACCCGGCCTATACGAGCTTACTGGCTATCTGCTGTGAAGGAAACTCGTACGTTCGTAGGCCTACGTTCAGCGGTGAATTATTAAAAGACCTTATAGTACTGTCAGTAGGTATTTTAGTAAGTTCGTATGGGCTGGCTGGCTAGCCCTGGTGTCAGAGTTTTAGTAGGTACTAGTAGGTAGGGTAAGGGGAGGTTATTTCGTGATATGTTTGATATTTTTACTGAATCTTAGAATTGTACTTTACCAATTTGTATACAAAGTGACTACGAGTTTGAGGCGTATATTTTACTATTATGTATTTTGAAACAGAATGTCGATAAAGGTTTGGGCACTGAGAATATACTATATTTTATTGAAGCATTGTCTATGTAGGTAAATTCGTGAGTGGTACAGGAAATGTCGTGATAGTGATAAGGTAATATCGTGATAGAAAAGAAATAGGAATTTAATTAAATAAACAACAAAATAACACCAACATTGACTTTATTCATCCATTTCAGCACATACATCACATTGTACATTGTACTCCTCCTCATCAGGAGCAATATTTATTTATACATAGGTAATTTCGTGATAATACAGGTAATGTCGTGACAAAAAAAACAATGTAATTTACACATTTGAACAATTAAAACGCATTCCCAATTATGTATAGTTAACCATAAAAACACAATAACTACATAAAACTACTAAAATGATGATCAAAATTTATCAACAAAACACCTCACTCCAACCACACTCGATTCAAACCTTAAAATATAAAACACAAACTTAAGGATCTTTGAATGGATAATCATGGAAATTCAATCACTTTTATACTTCACTGGGTTCATAATTTAATATACTAACGATTATTGCATGAATAATATGTTAATTACCTTATTTTTCATTAAAATCTCCTTGATTTTCAAAAGCCGACTCGTTCACTGACAGCTGATCGCGATCCACGCCCGCGCGAAGTTTAAATGTCGATGTGAAGTTTGTTGCAAACGCTATGTAGCTGAGATTCGTACTGCCATCTTGCTCACTCTTTAGTACTTCCCTATGCGCGTATTCACGTCGATTCTGCCACAGGCAAGGCCGTGGCCAACGTTTAAAAAACTATCACGACTTTACCTGTATCACGAAATAACCTCCCCTTACCCTACGTTAATAAGTAATTTGTTCAGACTTGAGTAAGTATTTTTGCATGACTGAACAATACAAAGAAACTGATTGAAACCCTTTGAGGAAATATTACTACGTATATAGCTCGATGTTGAAACCTAAAGAAAAACAATCACACTTTACTTTTAGGGTTCCGTTGTAAAACGAGGAACCCTTATAACTTCCACTTTTATGAATCAAATTGCACGAAATTTGACAGTACGAGTATAATATTTTTAGTATAGATCTCAATTTCGAATACTTAAAAATTTCATAACTATTTATTTAAGGGGTAGCTCCCTTACATGTAAAGAGGGTATGAAACTTTTTTTTCAACCCCACCCCCTCATGTGGGGTATCGTAGAATAGGAATTCTATAAAATGATAGTAAGGTTTCTTGAGCTATTTTTTTGTCACGTGTACCATTCTTTCTAAGCCTTTTGACCGACGAACCACCGGAGGAGGTACTCAATTCGACGCGTATATTTTTTTTTATTTTTTTATGTGTAACCACTCATAAATTTTTTAATAGTAGTCCGATTTCAATAATTCATTGGATATAGTATACTTCGAAATTGGTCCCATTTAAATTTTCTCGAAATCGGCTGAGCCGTTTTTGATAAATCATCAATAATGTGGAAAATGCTACATCCGTGCGAAATATTCGCGAATTCAGTACACGGGGGAAGTCGGTCATGCTATTTTTTGCGAAAAATCATTATTAGATTACAAAAATTGTTTTTTTGCGAAAGTGGCGCCCTATGTGCAAGTTTTACATCCTGTTACATTTTTACTATTTTTAGTTTAGTTTCGTAACGTGGCAATAAAGACTTACTTTCCTTCACAATTTTCCTGTAAAATACCTAATTATACCTAATATACAAAAGTTAAGCTGGTTCGCCGCCAACATACGCCGCTAGTGGTTGCATGCTAATTGAACATAATGGCCTCGTTTGAGGTCATCGCTTAGGTAGGTACTGTTGTAAAATGCATCAATTTAGGTAATACATAGGTAACATATGTCTCTACCCAAGTAGCACATTAGCGAAAATTATGGCCATGAAAAAGCTATTTTACAGCCAAAAGCTTCTATGCAGATTTATTAAGGAATAGAAGGAGTCTTGAGACTGTATTAGGGTTTGTACTTATTATTTTATACAGCTGAGCTGATTTATGACTGTATAATAGAGAAATTTAGAACAGAAGGCATTTTAGAAGAATTTAAAACCACTGTTATTCAGCCTTCGCCGTCATCAGTCACTAGTGGCTGGTTAAGAAGCCCAAAGCTTGTAAACGGCTGCACAATACTTACGATAAGTGATTGGATCTGTGCAACTGTTAACAAGCTACTGCAATGCTTAGAGCTGTTTAATTTGGGGCCTATTTTAGAGTTACAAGAGCTGTGTAGCCAGCCTGAAAGTCTTAACAAATAAACCTAATACAGCATCGAGTTTTCAGTCAATCTGTAGCCCAGCGATTATACAACCGTGGTGTGTTACTTAGGTACCTATATCCGTATCCTAAAGCCGTGGTGGTCTAGTGGTTGTAACGCTGGCCTGTCATTTTTGAGGTCGCGGGTTCAATCCCGGTCCCGTACCAATGAGATTCTTTGGAACTTATGTACGGAATTTCACACCACTGGCTTTTCGGTGAAGGAAAACATCGTTAGGCAACCTGCATACGTCCGTAGAAGAAACTCGATGGCGTATGTGAATCCACCAACCCGCACTGGGCCAGCGTGGTGGATATGGCCCAATCACCCTTCGTGAGTAGGCCTACATCCTGCAGTGGACTATTAAAAAGGCTGGTACAGTACCTATATCCAGTATTGTGACAGAAGAGAAAGAGGAAGTGATAGTGAAAGATTTAACTATTATTTTTCGCCAAAAATGGCACAACTGACCTCATTTCATTCATATACAGGGTTATTTCTAATCAATTAGCATCCTTTTAGGGGCTTATTCTGTACATCAAATCTAACAACTTTTGTTCTGCGACTTTTGACAAAACTCAAAAAAAAATTTTGTTGTTCCATAGAAAAATATCGTTCACCCGCGGCAAAATGTATGGAACAGCTGTTTTTTTTTGAGTTTTGACAAAAGTCGCAGAACAAAAGTTGTTAGTTTTGATGTACCGAATAAGCCCCTAAAAGGATGCTAATTGATTAGAAATAACCCTGTATACATAGGTACCTACACTTAGCGGCGTCATTTCCATACATTACAATTTCAACTGACTATAATTATAAATTAGATAATGTTACAATTTTATTTTATTTAAGAATTTTTGCGATTATATTTCAACGAATTGTTCGTTCCAATCGATATACAATTATTACCATTTTTGAATTATTGTTGATTTTTCAATAACTGCTGCTCCGTTTTCTAATTTTAAATGGGACCACTGCGCACTGTTGAAGTACCTACATGATCTAGCAAACAAAAAAAAACTAATCATCAAAAAGAGTAATAGCAATAATATTTAGTAATAGGTACTTACAAAAAATCGGCCAAGTACGAGTCGGACTCGCGCACGGAGGGTTCCGTACTGTATGGGAGCCCCCTTCAATATTTATTTTATTTTATTATTTATTATTGAAGTGAATATATCACTGAATGTTCTGTGAAAATTTCAAGCATCAATCTGTTACCATTATTGAAAAGTCATAAGTAATAAGTAATTTATTAATAAAATGTCAATTTACACGTCATAAAAAGAGATTTAGAGGGAAAACCGCTAAAAAATCAGGTTTGAAGTATGGTAGCCCCCCTTAATTATTTTTAATTTTATTGGAATAAAATCAGATCTGATTTTAGTATTTGTTGTTATAGCGGCAACAGAAATACATCATCTGTGAAAATTTCAGCTTTCTAGCTATAATTATTTGTACTAAGTTGTCTAATTTAAATTGCATTTTTTTGTTTTGTTATAATTGACGTATAGGTACATGTTTGTACAAATTAAGGAGTATGAGTATAACGGTTCAAGAGTTACAGCCTGGACAGACGGAGTCTTAGTAATAGGGTCCCGTTTTTACCCTTTGGGTACGGAACCCTAAAAATACATGTGACAGTTGAATTGAAAATCTCCTTTTCAGAAGTTGGTTGAAAATAACGTGTCCAAAGCTGATTCTGTAGAGTATGTGCAAAAAGAGAACCGTCGTGGCGTTACGGTGAACTAACAAGATTCTATACTTGGTAGAATTGAGAACTGATAAAAATCGAATTGGTGCCTCCCAAGTATGAAACGTTTTTAGTTTTACAAGGACAGAGCAGTGTTGTCAACGTAATATTAATATAGTAAAATGACACATGGGCGACCTCACCTACGACGCTTCTCTTTTTGCACAAACTCTAGCTGAGATGATGACGATGGCGATCAACATTAACATTTCTTATCAACGTCTTGCCGCACCTTAGCAACTGGCGATCAATAAAAAAAACTGTAGTCCATGGTGACCTTGTATTTTATACAATTCGATCATTTAATGACTGATATTTATAAAACGGAGAAATATTTTCGATGTTTTGTGATGAATATTCTGGAACTAATGGAATAAATTATTACCATCTCTGAGTCATGAATGCGCCATCTCTTGACATTTTGTAACAACTTTCGAATAGCAAATGACAACCATAAAACGTAACAGAACCTAAGGCTTACAAAGTAGTTTTGCTACTCATTCACAGATGTCGCAAGCAAATACAATCTCGTGAAACCGCTCGACAACAGATGGCACTAGCAAGTAGTTTTACTATCATTTTTTAGAATAACTATTATAATTATAAATGATAAACACATCATAATATGGACACCATCTTTATTGCAGAGAAAGACCAGAGTGAATCTAGAGTAGTGTGTAAAAGTGACAGGCATAGATACAGATAAAATAAATAAGGTTAAGCGCAGATGAATAAGGTTAGCTGTACACTATACATATCCAACACAGCCCCTCAATTTAGAATTTACAACGTTATTCTGAAATTGTACTAATAAAAAAAATTTTTATCAATGTATGACATGACATATCTATTTGCTAATGACTCTGTGGTTTTGTGTCCACTCTATAAATTACTTGATCTATTGAAACCTATAATAAAGTTGTTACCTAAACATAAATTACCTTACTTTGTTACATTATCATCACACACTCGACTATCTTAATTTTAATTACATAGTTATATTCCAATAAAGTTATTTTTGGACAAAGTTGTTTTACTTATTAGAAGAATAAGTACAAAAATGGTTTGAAAATCAAAAGAACATATTTTCTCACATTCAAATGAAACAAGTTAATATTATGATAGTAAAACAAAACTTAGTAACTAATTACAATTCTTAATATAATACTTAGGTACTTATGTATAGAGTTAGGTATTCAATTTTGTAAAGTACTTTCTTAGGTAAGTATTAAGTACATAACTACTATGTCTAAATTAAATTCAGCTTATTACAGAAATATTCATGTTTATTTATAGGTAGCGCTTTGGTGAAGATATCTGAAACATTTTCATTTGTTGGAACATATGAGATGGTTATAATTTTCTTACTAGTTAAGTCTTTTATATAATTGTATTTAATAGCTATATGCTTTGAAGCTTTTGTGTTCATTTGATTATTAATTAATTTAATTGTGCTCTGGTTGTCAATCAGTAAATGTGCTGAAACATTTTCAAGATTCAAAAAATCTGAGAGTAAACCTTTGATATGTACTAGTTCACTTACTGTATGTGCTGATGCTATGTACTCAGCTTCAGCTGTAGATAATGCAGTGCATGTTTGTTTTCTTGAAAACCAATGTATTAGGTTGTTTCCTTGGAATATAGCACAGCCACTGGTGCTCTTCCTGTCGATTCTGTCGGCTGCCCAATCTGCGTCTGAGTATGATGTAAGTTTGTTATGCTCACCTGTATTTTTATAATGCAGCCCCTGACCTGATGTTTCCTTGAGGTATCGTAAGACTCTTTTACCTGCTTTCCATAGTTCCTTTGTAGGCTTATCTAAGTGTCTGCTCAGATATGATACCGCATATGTGATATCTGGCCGTGTATTTGTTGATATAAAAAGTAAAGCACCTACCAATTCTTTGAATGGTACATCTATGACTTCCGATTCAGTGTCTGCACTGAAGTTAGCTTCCATGGGTGTCTTGCTCCCTTTGCAGTCTTGCATATTAAATTTTTCTAACAGTCTCTTAATCATTTCAGTTTGTCTTATTTCCAATGTGTCTCCTTCTCTCGTTATTTCCATTCCTAGGTAATTGTGAACTTCTCCTAGATCCTTTACTTTAAATTCTTTTTGTAATTCTTCTATAATATTTATGTCATGTCCAAGGTGTAATATGTCGTCCACATATAGAAGTATCCAGGTCTTGTCTTTTCTGTATAAACATGAGTCATGCTTAGATTGTATATAACCTCTTTTGGTGACGAAGTGATCATATTTTTGATACCAACATTTAGGTGCTTCTTTTAAGCCATAAAGTGCTTTCTTTAGCTTGAGGACTTTTCCTTCGGGAATTGTCATTCCTTTTGGACATTTTATATATACTTCTGTACTAATTTCCCCATTTAAGAAAGCCGTAGGCACGTCAAGTTGCCGGAGTGGCATATTCTGTTGTACTGCCAAACTCATCATTAATCGGATGGTGGATATCTTAGCTACTGGGGCATAATAATTTTCCTTGCTGATTTGTTGGTACCCTTTCGCCACTAGTCTTGCTTTCTTGGTACCGTCTTGTTTAGTCCTGAATATCCATTTGGTATCTATTGCTTTATGCCCTTTTGGTAAAGTTGCTTCTTCCCAAGTCTGTAGTTTTCTTTGAGAGTCTAATTCCTTCCTGATTGCATTCTTCCAATCTTTATCTTCAATTGCTTCTTCATACTCTTGTGGTTCTCCCGATAATAAACAATATGCTGTATATAACTCATAATCTTCTGAAATTCCCTTGGGTTTGTGTATAACTCTTCCTGATCTTGTTGTTACTTCTTGTTCATTCCTTTCATCATTACTTTCTTCATCTTCTTGATTCTTCTTTGTTACTTCTTTTTCCAAAATATCTCTATTTTGTTCCTTATGTTTCATAACATCATTCTGAATATAAATCTTCTTGTTCTGGTCATTTTCTTTGTTCATCTTGGTATTTTCCTTTTTAGCTGGTTCATCTTCAGAGTAATATTCATCATTGTATTTATTATTCTCTTCCATTTTGTCTTTTGTGTACTTAAATTGAGTCTCATCAAATCTAACATCTCTTGATATTTGTATTTCGTTAGTTTCTGGATCCCATAAACGATAACCATTTATACTATATCCCACAAATCTCATTTCTTTTGCTCTCTCTAACAGCTTGTCTTGTTTTGGTAAAATATGAACCCATGCCTTCGACCCAAATGCTCTGAGCTTAGACAAATTTTTGTTACCGTATTTCTTCTCTGCTGGTGTATAAAAATTGATGGCCGATGATGGGCACCGATTTATCTGATACACCGCACATCCTACTGCTTCACCCCATAGTGCCCTTGGCAGTCCAGTTTCAATTAATAAGGTTCTTGCTTTGTTGTAAATAGTTCGGTTCATCCTTTCTGCGACCCCGTTTGACTGTGGACTGTACGGCGTGGTGTGCTCTTGAATAATACCTTTCTCTTTGCAAAATTTGTTTAATTTATCATTTTTAAACTCACCTCCGTTGTCGCTTCTAATCCTTTTTACTTTGTTTCCGGTTTGCCTTTCTGTTCTATTTATGTACTCAATAAGCCTTTCTGTCGCCTCACTTTTATGTTTTAATAAGTATACCTCGCAGAAATGGGTATAGTCATCGATAATAGTATGGTAATATAACTCACCTTTCAACGTAGGAGTTCTCATGGGTCCGGATATGTCTGTGTGTATTAACTCACCAATGAGTTGTGAACGAGGCTTCGCTGAATTTGGAAATGGTAATCTGGTTGACTTACCTTGCATGCATGGCTCGCACGGTGATTTGCTATATGGAAGATTCATCTGTTTCAGTTGGTTTCTGTTCGCATGTCCTAACCTTTGATGCCAGATGTCACTTGACATGTAGCATTTTTCATGATTTAATTGCACATGTACAATATACAGTTTACCCTTGATTTTACCCTCAACTTTTGATTTGGTATTAAAAATTGATACACAATCTTTATGAAATTTTACTTGTAAACCTTTTTCGAGCAATTTTCTGACTGACAACAAGTTGTTTGACAACCCTGACACTATCAACCCTTCTATTTCAATGTTAATATTATTGTACTTTACATTTAATTTACCTTTTTTAGTGCTTGACAAATATTGACCATTAGCTACAAAAATCCTAACCTCTTTTTCTAAATTTTGAACATTTGTCATATAGGGCAAGTATTGATCTTTAATTAGATGTTCAGTAGCTCCAGAATCTATTACTAACTGAATACCTTCATCCACTTGAACTTCGTTCTGTGCACTGAACGCTGTAAATGCCAAGTCATCTTGATCTTCTCGGTCACTTTCTTGAGTGATGTTGCTTGATTGCCATGGCCTTGAACCTCGACCTCGGTTGTAGCTGCCTCTAGATTGCCCACGCTGCCCACGACGACCTCTTTCTACTGCTCGTCCCCTGACATTCACTTGACCGCTTCTGCAATGGTAGGCTTTGTGGCCCCTTTTGCCACAATTGTAACAAGATAGAAAACTATGTGCATCTTGTGCTGAACTGGTATTTACTTGTTGACCTTTCAGTTTGAGTTCTGCGTCCAACATTCTTGATTTTATGAAGTCAATGGTCAGCTCCTTATCCATTGTTTCCAGCGTCGTTATTACTGTGTCATATTCATTAGGTAGCGTCAATAATAGGTGGCAGACTTTGTCACTCTCGTCCAGTGTCGTTCCGGTGGCTTCTAACTCAGAAATTAGCCTTTCAAATTCCATGAAATGATCTTGTAGTTTCACGTTGTTTTCACATTTTAGAGACAGCAGTTTCTTTCGCAAGTGTAGTTTGTTGAACACACTTTTTCTCTCAAATACTTCCTCGAGTTTAACCATCATATTGGCGGCAGTTTCGCATCTTTTTACAATGTCGATAAATTTGTCGGATAAACATTGCACTATCACGCTTCGTGCTTTGGCGTCGATTGTCGTGTCTTTCTTGTAGTCTTTGCTGAGTGTCTCTTGTAAACCCCTCTCCTCTAGTAGTGTAATCACTCGAAATTTCCAATTCGAAAAATTTGCGCCATCTTGTAGCTTGGGCAACACGAAATTTGTATTCGTCGACATTTTCTTAAGCGTATCTTCTTAGGCCCTTTCTCTATACTTCAGTTAATCTATTTTTCTTCCTGTATCATGTTATCACTTTATTTTTCTTCTTCGTAGCGCAGTGGAAGCGTATTAGAATTATAAATGATAAACACATCATAATTTGGACACCATCTTTATTGCAGAGAAAGACCAGAGTGAATCTAGAGTAGTGTGTAAAAGTGACAGGCATAGATACAGATAAAATAAATAAGGTTAAGCGCAGATGAATAAGGTTAGCTGTACACTATACATATCCAACAATAACGATGAAAAATGTAGATTTATGGCTATTATTGTAATCTTTCTTTTCTAACGATCGAACAGAGACTTTTGTACCTGACCGCTAAGGTCGGGTTATTTTTCTCGGGTTTGTTGTAAGTACAAGTGTTGCTTTGCAAAATGGGTACAGGGACTTTTTTGCGGGTTGTATCCTAATTATGCTCATAATAATTTTAAAAACAACTTTATGATGGGGCCAACCTGGAATTAAAAAATTACGTTAGCTGTTCCATACATTTTATTGTTTTTAATGAGACAGCTGATTACTTTTTCTAGTATTATATTATTGGTTGGCCCCATAGTAAAAGTTGGCCATTACAAAGGCCTGAAATAAAACAAAGCTTGAATGGGAGTGCCCCTTTGTCTTAGTATACCCATTCTGAAAAACCGTGTGGAATAAAGTAAGCAGAAAAATTATGCCGTAGGTACCTAAAACATAGTTTATTACGAATTTATCGAACCAAATAAATTAATGAACTAAGAAGTAGGGATACCCATCGGAAAATAAATTAGAAAGGTAAATAAACAAGAAAAAAAAGTAAGCTAGAAATAGAAAAAAATTAAAGATACTGGTACATAGTAAGATTGGTAGTAACACTGGTAATAAACCAGATTTTCTCCGTTCCTTTTCCACCTTTCCTTCACCGCCAAAAACAAGGGCGCGTCTACAATAGAAGACAACCTAAATGTTTTGTCATTTTTGACAATTGACAATACGTCGGGTGCGTTTACAATGCGTGACGAAAGGCCAACCGGCCTGCATTCAGCCAAGGGCAAAGAAATTAACTTATTGTGATATTTTCACCGCTTTACAGTAGTATTTTATTATTATATTGCGCCCGTAACGTAATTAACATCCTACCGCAATTTTGTGGGCACAGAAATTGTTACTTTTCATTGTTTTGGATTTCAAGAATTTGTCATCGGCAAATGTCTTTGATGGTGTGGCCATATTTCTTTTTAAAATTTTAGGGCGTTGTAAAATTATTTAAGGTTGTGCGGAAAAGAGGAAGAAAGACTAATGTCTTATAATGGTGCACTAAAATGTTATTTTTAAAATAACTGTGTAGTGTGTACAATATAACTATTACGTTTCCATAAAACATGTGCAAACTATATCCCTTTGCCTGTGATAAATGATTATTTATTAAATTGCTTCGCCTTTGTCTAAAATGCCTTTCATAGTCAAATTATCTTTATTTCGTAGACACATTATAAACATGTTATTGAATTCATCCGATAACAATGCTTTTAATAATATGCATATATATAATTATTTCTTAAAAATAGTAAATATCTATTCATTTCAAAATTTCACAATTAAAAATTATCAAAATACAACAAATTAAAAAATACAAACAAAATCAATACACAATAGGTACCTACAAGAAAAAAATAAATGTCAGTGTCATCCATGGCACGGTAATGATACCTACATTACCGTGTATAAGGTGACAATTTGGATGTCAACAGGTACAGGCTGGAAACAAGTAGCATAGTGATTAATTCCTCTATGCAAGTAGCCGTTACGTTATCGTTATCAACGATAACATAATCATCTCAGACCAAATAAATTTGGTCTGAGACGGATGGTTGATACTCGTATGGCCCAATCACCCTTCGTGAGTAGGCCTACGTCCTGCAGCAGACTATTAAAAAAGGCTGATTCACTTGATAGTAAGTATAATCATAATCAAACAATATATTTTTGTAAATTTGTGACACCACCCCTCTGTTGTGTTATGACAAGTGAACAAACATTCATACAAACAGAATTAACATATTAAAGTTAGTAATTCGGTGCCCCTCAGTATACAGGGGGAAAACTACCCTCAACGAGGTCAATTCTCTAGTAAGTAAATTAATTTGTTCTTTATTTTTTTGTTTTTTTTTTTGTAGATATTGTATCCATCTATTCCATCAGCCATAGAACTTTCACTGCTGGACATAGGCCTCCCCTAAAAGTCTCCAATAAGACCGGTTGGTAGCGGCTTGCTTCTAGCGCGATCCTGCGTCCTACGCTGCGCTTGCCGGTACGTGGTCTCCACTCGAGAACTTTTCGACCCCATCGGTCATCAGTCCTCGGCGCTATGTGCCCTGCCCACTGTCATTTCAACTTGCCAATCCGCTGGGCTATGTCGGTAACTTTGGTTCTTCTACGGATCCATTCCTGATTCAATCTCGCAGAGAGACTCCGAACATAGCCCTCTCCATAGCTAGCATTGGTCTACTTGGAGCTTAATAAGGCCCCAAATACGGTCAGTATTTGGATGGGTGACCGCGGGTGGCATTTTCCAACTGAGTGCTACCGTGGCTCGGATGACACGTTAAATTATAGGTTCCGGTTGTTTTAACCGTTTAGCCATGTCAGAGGCCTTCAGGCGGCCTAAAAACTCTGATACCGGGCTCACCCGGCATATACGAACTTACTTTACGAGACCATGTTTCAGTGTCATAAGTCATCATTGGTAACACACACTTTTGACTTGAGGCACTGAGGTAGGTAAGTCGGACGAGAAGACATTACGCAATTTTCCGAACGCTGCCCAACCCAGTTGAATTCGGCGTATGCCCTCTTTCTTGAAATCGCACCTAACTAGCTGGACTGCTGATCATCATCGGCGCACAGCTGTTACGCGAGCTCCAGTCAGGATTGGGTTCTGCGGAACATGTAGCTAACATCACAGCCGCCCAGAACTTTGATTCTGCTTATAATACGTACGAAGCGGTTTGACTCAACATTTCTGATTCGTACCCCCAGGGTTTGGAACAGTCTTCCTGCTTTCATGTTTCCTAAGAGATATAATCTAAAGCTTTTCAAGATCAGAGTGAATAGGTATCTTCTAGGTCTGCGTGCTTCATCTTCGACCACAACGTCGCTTACTATCAGGCGAGTTGGTGGTCAAGCGCGGACTTAAAAAAAGAACTGCGTTTTTTTTACTTTTTTTTAATGGGCAAAAATGCCTTTATTATTTTTAACTAAATACAATACTAATTTACATGCTAAAACTACCTACACTACTACTACACAAAAAGCATTGGATCATCCACAGATCCTTGAAGGTCTAAAGATAATCCAAATGCTCAAGCCCACTGCCAGTTGCCCAGCATGCTGGCAGCATTGCCACGCTGAATGGCAATGCTTATAAGTTGAGTCAATGTCTCTAATATTATGTACCTAACCATTACTAAACTACTTCGTGTATTACTCCGAGCAAATATCTATTACCTAGATATTTGCTCGAAGGTTTATTAATAGGGAGGTAAGAGTGAAATCTAGGTTGTCGATAACAACTGATTAAATTCTCCAATTTACCACGCACGCAGTAAACCGATACGTGTGTTCACGTTCATGATTAAATAATCTGTCCCGCGAATAAACCCGAATTAGGCGGCAGTGAGAGATCCGCTCATCCCAGCCCCAAATAAAAATTTCATCACACCTACCGACAGAATAAAGGCGCGCCCTGGAACTACTGATACCTCCCTGCGAGATAGGGAGGCGCTGGGGTCGATACTTGTACTTATATCGATATTGACTTATCGACATAGTACCTACCTATGTCGATATAATTATACTTATTAATTGCATCAATATATCTGTCGATATCGATATATTGATATATCTATCGACATCGGTAAACGTACAAGCTGTTTTGTTGAATTCTTAGCAAATTGATAGAAATAGCCATTATGTTCCTTGTTTCATACTTTTTTGTCTTTTAGAAACAGTCTTATTGATAAAAGAGTATGTAATTAATCCATTGAATTAGGCGCCTGTGAGAGATCCGCTCATCCCAGCCAGCCCGAAATAAAAATTTCATCAAACCTTACCGACAGAATAAAGGCGCGCCTTGGAACTACTGATACCTCCCTGCTAGATAGGGAAGAGGAAAGCTCGATAAAAGACGCACTTGTCGATATCGAAACCTACGATACTTACGTTTATACATCCACAGATCTGTAAAAATATAGGTACTAAACTATGAGTTTTGGTACAATTACACAGTGTACCTATATCTTCCTTACATAGTATAAAATAAAGTCGCTATTTTCGTTTGTTTGTTTGTTTGTTTGTCTGTATGCTTAAATCTTTAAAACTACGCAACGGATTTTGATGCGGTTTTTTTTAATGGATAGAGTGATTCAAGAGGAAGGTTTATATGTATAAAAATTCCCGAAATTCCCACGGGAACGGGCACAACGCGGGTTAAACCGCGGGGCGCTGCTACTTACGTATAAACTCTGACACCAGGGCTAGCCACCCGGCCTATACGAACTTACTTACTTTTACGTATGATAGTTATTTTATATTTTATACCTATCGAATACACCGAATTCCGAAACGGAATAAAGACATGCGCCGGAACTACTGATTCATTCATACCTTCGTGCGAAATACGAGGGAACGGGGTCGATGTTGATGCTTCACTAATTATTGTTAACATTACATTCATAATTGATCTTCTGGACATTTTTTTTACTAAAATCTAAATTACAACTCACACAAATATCGATCGAAACTTTTCCCCTCCCTACGCACCCTCTTACTTTTTAATCCGGGCGGGTCGTAAACACCGGCCGGCCGGTATAACGGATATTCCGGGGCAATCATCCGGCAATCTGCACTATTTTTTCCGGTTAAAATGTAGCATTGCCCCCACGGGAGCGCCCACGCTCTGATGTATGTTTTATTGCGAAAGGGCAGCTTCTTGGAGGGTTTGCGACATATTTTTTCCCCGACACAAGAAGAGCGGTGTTACGGTCCCTATATACCACAGAACTTGCGAGATAGGACGTATGTCCCGCAAATATAAAACCGTCTGCCGTAATGCGTCAGAAATGCAACTTCCAATAATATATCACTATCACTACAGTGGGTGTACTACCGGTTGTGGCCACTGTACCGGTTGTGGCCTTTTGGTGTCAAAATTATTGCATTAATGATAATTATAAACAATGTAATACCATAAATATTATTTGTGTGAATCTAAATGTTTGAAAATTTCTTTAACAATATTATTTTAACATATAATTGTCTTATTAATCCTTAAAATTCAAAGTGGCCACAAATGATACTAAGATGGCAACAACCGGTGCGTCTACCCTAGTATAAAACAGAGTCGCTTCCCGCTGTCTGAATTCTTTATTGCACAATGTAGTGTACATAACAACTATAACTAATTGTAGTACAAAACATAGACCCTGTCCCCATGTATGCTTATATCTTTAAAACTACGCAACAGATTTTGATGCGGTTTTTTTAATAGATATAACGATTGAAGAGGAAGGTTTATATGTATAATACAATTGTGCGAAGCCGGGGCGGGTCGCGGCGGGTGTTTAAAGCGTGTATAAATCTTTTGTGGTAAGGCGGCTAGTGTCGTATTTACCACTAGGCTAAGAAGCCTGGCCTAGAGCGCCAGATTTTATATACAAAACGTGTTATTTAAGAACCGCATGAAAATATTACAATATTGCAATCATTGATTGTGAATTCATATGCACATGCAAATACTTACAAAAGTACATTGTACAATGTACCTATGTTTTTAAAATATGCATTTTACGGTGTATGCGTATTTGCTGCATGCAAGTGTCTCGCGTACCGAGTGAATTGAAGGCCTATCTATATATCTTTATGGTCTCTACACACAGTCTCTCTATACTTAAGTATTATAATTTATAAAGTTTTTAAATTTTTAAGTTTTATAATATAAACTGTTTTTCATAATGTACTTATAAATAAGTTTTATTTTACTGTGTAGTTATACCTACCGATGAAATAACTCAACTGATTAATAAGTATAACATAACACAGGTATGTATACAATTTTCTAAGTTGATATACTTATTATGATACGAATCACACAAGTCGGCGGATGTGAAGTTAGCTACAAGCTGCGCAAAATCCAATCCTGACTGAAGCTCACATAAAGCTGCGCGTTGATTGGGTTTCGCGTTGCTTGTTGCTAACTTCACATCCGTCGACTTGTACGATTCGTTTCATAGTAAGTATATCAACTATAGGATTAAAACACCTCGTAGTCAATGATACAATATAATTTATTACATGTTTCTCCATAGTTTAATTATTATATCGCTACAATCATTTTTCTATTCCTCGCTCCATTTACACATCTTCGATCGTCCTTTGTTTTTTTCCCTCTCTGTCCATTCCCGCCAAAAGGTATGCAACCTTCATCTTCTTTTATGTTTTGGCGTCGCATGGTTAAGCATTTGCCAGCGTCAATATTCAACCTTAATTCTCTTTTATTATTTTTTTAAAACAACCTGTTCGATCTAACTTGTCCCGCGAATCTATTTACTAAAGAGGTTTCTATGTGTTAAGTGATCTTTCTTTATACACCAATAGACGAATATAGTTCTGTGTTGGCGGGACAAGTTACTTCGTATAATTCACAGCTGGTTTGATCCGTTTATACAGATATATTGGTTACTTTTAAGAGAATATAATAGTAGTTTATGCAACTGTCATAAAATGAAGTGACTCGTTACTATTATGAAACTCGCTGCGCTCGTTTCATAAACTCACACTCGTGTTTTAATACCCGTGTTATATGCAGTTGCATACACTTTATCTTCACTAATAAAAAAAATAATTAAAAAAAAAAACATATTGCGAAACATTAAATTCACGCGTACGTGTATTGTCACAGTGAACTTGGC
Organism: Hypomecis atomaria; assembly: GCA_964007245.1. NCBI lineage: Eukaryota > Metazoa > Arthropoda > Insecta > Lepidoptera > Geometridae > Hypomecis > Hypomecis atomaria. The sequence continues at coordinate 4,420,329 of OZ023308.1, read as the reverse complement.
GCCATTAAAATCTAACCAATGAGAGCGCAGGGCCAATCAGGAGCGAGCGCGCGATGTTATAATGAGATTTTACGATATCGATGTGGATATTATAACATCACGTGAAATTGCTTAAATTGAGTGTTTTGTTGTCTGCGCTATAACAGTAGTCATTATAAGTCAAGTATTGGAAACAAAAGTAGAATGTTACAACATTAGTGGAAATAAACAACCTTACACTACTTAGAAAATTGTATACATACCTGTGTAGTGTGTACTCATACTCATACTATTTATTAATAACAACTAGTTACACGTCATTACACATACTAATATATTTCAGCTAACACTATAGTATGATTCGTTATTATTAAAATAAAAGTGCATTTAACAAAATCCAATAAAAAATTCGTTAAAAAATTAATTAAATCAAAAAATAAATCAATTAAATGTCAATAGTAATAATTAATTATTCTGCATTATTAAATATTCTGTGTGTTACGTTATACTTATTATTTAATCAGTTGGGTTATTTCATCGGTAGGTGTAACTACACAGTAAAATAAAACTTATTTATAAGTACACTAGCTTTTACCCGCGGCTTCGCCCGCGTTATATTTTGATTTTGGCTTATGTTTATGTCGGCTGCGAAACCTAATAACCTAACCGACAAATATCAAAATACCTTAAAGGAATGCAAGGTTGGAGTGTATATGCAAGGGGCAGGGGTCTTAATTACAAATGAATAAAAACTATACCTATATTTCAATGTTTTTGGCTGTTTGCAGTTATAATAAACATTACAATGGTACAGCAAAGTTTATACCTACTTGTTCCTAATAATTGCTTTTTTACAAATATTTGTGCAAAAATCGATAAATTCGTTTCTAAGGTTTTTACGTGTTAGATTAATTCCAATTTTTTGTTCTAAATAAAATCTCTGCTTTCCATAAACTGGGCATTCCAAGATTATGTGCCACTGCACATGAGTCTCCTCTTTTGTGGGTTCACAGATGCACGATGGGCTTTCCCTCAACTTAAATCGATGTAAGTATTGGGAAAACCCACCATGCCCCGTCAGCACTTGAGTTATGATTCCCACTGGTGCTATTTCTCTTACGATCTTGTATGCCGCCCTTGCATCCGGAAAATATGTTTTGGTTGCCGCCGCTGTGTGGCCATCCTGATAACGCCGGTTCCACTCGTCAAGAGAGTCCTTTCGGATTTCTCGCTTGACGAATGAAACGGAGCAGTTATCGTAAATAGGTCTGCACTTCGAGTGCAGTGCTGCTTCCTTTGCTAGCTGGTCCGCTCTCTCATTTCCCTCCATCCCCGCGTGTGCTTTAATCCAATAAAGTTTCACTATTTTATTTTGTGCGTGTAGCAACTTTATGTTAGCTTTGAATTTACTGCTAAGGGATGGAGGGAAGATACGCCAACTACCGTTTCCAGTGCAGACCTGGAGTCACAAAAGATTTTTGCTTTTTCGGTAGCATCAAGAAGTGTCAATAACTCGGCCTGGTACACGGAGCACCAATCGGCCAATTTCAGCTTGCGGGTACTGATCTCAGTGGCATCATCCCAAATGGATAATGCCGCCCCAACTTTCCCTTTAACTTTGCTGCCGTCTGTAAATATGTTAATTTCTCGGTTAAGATTTTGCTCTAGTGCTGCTCCGTCTGCCAGGCATATGAACTCCAGCTCCTCCTGCTGCGCTGGGTGTGGCTTCTTTTCTGTCTCTCTATCTCCAGTTACTTGCTGGGAATAACCCTTCTCAGTTTCATAAAGCAAGGCTGCTTCCTGGACTCTGATATGACTGCCGCGGATTAGGGGCCGCGGAGGGATATATGGAACTGGTGGTGTGGGTGCCACCACCTACCCTACCTTCCGCTAGGCCGTCAACGTGTTGGCAGACGCAGTGGGGCTGCAGGGGAAGAGAGGTGTCGGTATCGCGATGGCCGTTCTCACTGCCCTCTGCAGTTGAAGAGGCAGGCGCCGGGCTACTATGACTGACCCGCTGCACTGGAACCAGGGCGTTGGAATGCTGTCTGACGTTCAGTACTGGTTAGTCCAGAGTGGTGGATGACGATGTGTCTTGTGCTCCGAAACACTTCGTCATTATGGCGAGAGCGCAAGCTCCGTTATGGAGCCCGAGTCTGGGCTAGCTCTGTTGAGTGCCGCGAAGGAGTGCGAAAAATGTAGGAACGTCCTAAACTTGCCATGACAGGTTATTTCTGGCGCTTAGACGGCTGCTACCGCAGCCCGCTCACTTAGTTTTTATCCTATCCTACGGGAACTGTTAAAGTTTTTGCGATAAAAAGTGGCCTATTATGTCACTTTTCGTCTTTCAAACTATATTCATGCAATAAGCCAAGGCAAGTTGCTCCGTTGCTGAGAAAAATTTATTGTTAAGTCCTACGGGAACCACAATTTTTTCGCGATGGAAAGTATCCTATGTCACTTTCCGTCTTCCAAACTATACCCACCCCAAATATCAAGTCAATCCGTTGCTCCATTGCTGAGAAACAGTTATTGTCCTATCCCATGGGAATCACGAATTTTCTCGAGATAAAAAAGTATCCTATTATCACTTTGTCTTTTAAACCAAAGGTATCCATACCAAAAATCAGGTCAATCTTTTGCTCCGTTGCTGCGTCAAAGAGGAACAAACCAACAAACTTTTTGGATTGATAATATTAAAGTATGATGTATACCATAAAGGTAGAATAAAGAAACATGTTAAACCTCTAATGATAGAAGATTTAAAAATATTTTAAAGTCAGACAAAATGACGTCCTAGTATTAAACGTCATAGTAACATGAGCATGCAGAGGTAAAATAACATTTTATCCAATTTTAATGTCAGTTGTCATTTTCAATCCATACTTTATTTCCTCTTCAAGGGGATATAATGGTGGAAAAACAATTTGTCCCCTTGCCATGCTACTTGTGATTTATAAAAGTCTGCAGACAATGTCACCTGTCATCCAATTACGTTTGGCTGTGACGTTTCGTTAGTCCATATTAGCGTCATAGAGGAATTAATCACTTAGCGTCTTTGTGATAGTGGCGACAGTTTCGCTTTCGATGGTTTTTGTCCTGTCCTACAGGAACTATGCAATTTTTCGGGATAAAAAGTATCCTAAAGCTCCTTCCGCCTTTTAAACTATGTCCATGCCAAAAATCAAGTCAATCCGTTGCTCCGTTGGTGCGTCATGGAGTAACAAACCAACAAACCAACAAACTTTTCGGATTTATAATATTAGTAAGGATTATGAAAAACAGTATATAATACTTACCTATCGTAAAAAAAGTTAGTAGGCCTAAGTAATAGAGACAGGCCAAATTAAAAAAATCAAGACCGAACGCCATGAACAGACAAGTGAGGCCAGTTTTTTAACCGACTTCCAAAAAGGTGGAGGTTCTATGTTCGTCTGTATGTATTTTTTAGTGTATGTTCATGGATAATTTTGCCAATTGTGAACCGAATCGATAAAATCGTTTTTAGTTATAACCGCTACAACCTAGACCGCTTATCTGCTTAACAACAGGCAGTAGGTGGTCAAACGCAAACCTATTCTGAATAAAAAAATAAAAAAAACATAGTTCGAAAGGGTAGGTATACTCCCGAGGTGGTCCCATTTAAATTATACAGAAAACTGCTGAGTCGTTTTTGAAAAATCAACAATAATGTACACAAATCGAGCGTAATATTCTAATTTTGTACACGATGAAAGGCGGCTATGCCATTTTTGCGAATAAATGTGGTGAGTGCGTCGGTGTTGCGCTGCGCTGTCATATTTCGACTGACAAGTCAAGGCGTAGTTTCGTTGTACGTGTTTGTGTGTGTAATAGTGTCTACACGGCGCGGCGAGGCGTAGTTTTGCCAACATCACTTGTTTGTTTCTTAATTAACATTCTGTCTCGATTTTTTATTTGGTCTGAGGTAATAGATAGTTAACCAAATGGTTACGATCTAGGTATGGTTAAGCTTATTAAGAACTATACATAATTCATGTACACGACAAGAAAGTAAAGGCCAAATCATACAAGTCAGCGGATGTGAAGTTAGCTACGAGCTGTGCAATATTCAACCCTGGCTGAAGCTCACCTAAAGCTGCGAGTTGATTGGGTTTCGCGCAGCTTGTAGCTACTAGCTAACTTCACATCCGCCGAGTTGTATGATTCGGCCTAATAGTTCAGTCAATCTGTCGATATAGTGATGATAAAATTCCCAAGTGGGCAAAGTTTGATTTTTCTGATGAGTTTGACTGAAGTACTACTGATGTACTGAAGTTACTCTCGCGATGGGCAAAATTTTCGAAAGTGCGTTCGCTCAAAAACTCAAAAAAACGTCCAAAAATTTTTTGAAACGCATTTTTCTCGAAAAGTATGCATTCCACAGAAAATTCGATTGATGACAAAATGTAAAGGGCATTGAGATCTACAAAAAATGTCATTGGAGCAATACCGTACAACAAAAAATGCACGCGGTAGGTGGCGCTGAAGACTACAAATAAGTGTTTTCCACATTTTTACCATGTAAATATTGTTTTAGTGCAAAAATGTATATGTAAAAGTTGTTCCTCTGAATTTTATCAACAATATTTACTTAAACTTTTTTTTTATACAACTTACCGTTTTTAAGCTGCAGCTTGAAGAAGTATGAAAATTCAAATGATATTGTTACACATTATGAGTACACGTGTAAAGTGCACGTTTTATTGTATTTTAAAAATTTTAACAATTTTAAATTTTTAATTTAAAATTGTTATTTTAATTTTTTGTGCGTTTTTTGTTGTACGGTTTTGCTCCAATGACATTTTTTGTAGATCTCGATGCCTTCTACATTTTGTCATCAATCGAATTTTCTGTGGAATGCATACTTTTCGAGAAAATTGTGTTTCAAAAAATTTTTGGACGTTTTTTTGAGTTTTTGAGCGAACGCACTTTCGAAAATTTTGCCCATCGCGAGAGTAACTTCAGTACATCGAAACTCTTCAGAAAAATCAAACTTTGCCCACTTGGGAATTTTATCATTCAAACCATTTTATTTTCGACAGATTGACTGAACTATAAAGGTACGAGTACTTTAACTCCAAGCCTCCAGAAAAAAGCATTTGCCACCACCACAAAAGCTGCCTCCGTTTTGTATAAATCTTTCTGAACTAAAGTCACATTTTATTAGGGGTGTGACAAATAATGTCATTCTAAATACAAGATTATTTACACTTATAAATGGTCACCGAAACTAATCATTTGCTACTGGTAGCAAAATAAACAACAATCATCACAGCTGGGCGTCCTCCATTGTTGTAAAATATAAAACCTTTTTCGACAACCTCCTTTGAAGTCTTTCAACGCAACCTTTTTGACCATTTCACGAAGATGTCAAAATGTTTCCTGAGCTTTTGTTTTTTTGTTTGTTTCTGGCACGGCATTGTTTGCACATTAGCTAGTTGTAAATAAAAACGTTTTGGAGAAATTGTTACAATTTCTTTTAGTTCCGTAGAAGGAATCGTAAATGTTATGGTTTTAGTGGTTCGTATTGAAAGTTGCTTGGTTTTTGAATCGTAAATCATCATTTCGGTTATTTGTCAATTGAACCGAAATAATTAAGTTTATTAGGTTTGAAGAAAATAGGACTAATGGATATAGATCACATTTAAGAGCACTATCCTATCTCAGATCGATAGATACGCGCTGCGCTATCATTCTCCATTCGAGATCTTTACCTACGGATCCATGCCATCTACAATGTGCCCTGCCCACAGCTACTTGAAAATAAGTTCATGATTTCGTCACTGAAATCATAGTTTTTAACCAACTTCCAAAAAGGAGGAGGTTCTATGTTCGTCTCTAACTTTTTTTATTTTTTTTAAGTATGTTCATCGATAATTTCGCCAATTGTGAACCGAATCGAAAATTCTTTATTATTTCGAAAGGGTATACTCCCGAGGTGGTCCCTTTTAAATTTTACAGAAACCGGCTGAGTCGTTTTTGAACAATAAAAAATAATGTAAACAATTCGAGGGAAATATTCGAATTTTGTACACGATGGAAGGCGGTTTTACCATTTTTTGTGAAAAATAATTATATTTTTTATTACATACGAAAAGGCCGGTAGTTACTTTTTCATAATATGTACATAGGTACTCTGCTGAACATAGGCCTATCCACGAAGGGAGATTACGAGTTTCTTTACCACTCCGACCCAGCGCGGGTCGGTGGTACCTACGCCATTTTTTCGATCGTCCATAGACAAAATGACCTACAAGCAAATAAAAGCATGTCGCGCTCAAACCCGAACTCATTCCATGAGCGTTCCATTTTCAATTTAATTTAAAAACATGCTACCAACCGAACAGCGCAGACGGCAACAAATTACCGAGCCATTTATTGGCGGCAACATTTTCCTGCCAAATGAGCATCATTTACCAATGCTGCCAACTTAACTGTTAAAGTAGATTTTTTACGAACTAAAATTATCCGACCTTTTGTGTGGAGAATGTGACAGTGGCGCCTCGTTTAGGTTTGTGATTAAGTTGGTGGGTTGGTAGGAACTGTGCAGGATAAACAGCTATCATTGTCGGAGCGTTGGCAGCGCCGCGCGCTGTTTTATGATAAAGCTATTAAAATGTTCGTTGCAGCTTTCGAGAAACGGACTTAGAACGTAACACCGGTTGAATTTACTGGATTATTCAGACATTTCAGACTAAGCCAAAATTGGTACCCATAACGAGAGACATGAAACAATTATGACCGTAACCCCATGTTTATTATTCGTGGTTGGTTCCATAGTAAAAGTTGTACATAACGATAATTTTGGAATGATTGATACCGCACAAATCATAATCATCCGATGTAAATATTTAACCTTTACGTACGTTAGATAAATTACCACTAGGTATAGCTAAAAACCGTTTCAATCTAATCAGTTTTTAGGGTTCCGTACCCAAAGGGTCAAAACGGGACCCTATTACTAAGACTCTGCTGTCCATCTGTCCGTCCGCTATAGCTAGAAAGCTGAAATTTTCACAGATGATGTACTTATTTCTGTTGCTGCTATAACAAAAAATACTAAAAATAGAATAATAATAATATTTAAGGGGGGCTCCCATACAAAAAATCTAAATTATTAGCCGCTTTTCGCTCAATATCAATAATGGTAACAGATAGATGCTTGAAATATTCACAAAATATTTAGCTGCATGCCTAGTGCCTACTTTAATAATAAATAATCAAATTAAAATAAAACTAATATTTAAGGGGGGCTCCCATACAGTACGGAACTCTTCATGCGCGAGTCCGACTCTTACTTGGCAGATTTTTCAAATATATCGAACTGTGCAATATGTAGGTGCACATTTATCGGTGGTTTCGTATAATAGTATGGGTACAATCTCTAAAAAAAATAACAGTAAGTATAAGTACTAGCTGTAAGTAACTAAAATTACCCAATGGGTAAATGATAATGACATATGTATTTTATTTTTTTGTTTTTTTTCTACAAAATTTCAGGCAACCACATCAAGTTACATTATACGTCTGCTTCCCTCGCTGCACGCTGAATAAAAGCGGGAAAATTACTTTACCACGCCTCACAACCAAAACGCCTTAACCACCACCTACCTCCATCCCTTTCTCCCCCGAAATTTCCCATCACACCCTCTCTCTCCCACGCGCAGTGGAAAACCAAGCGAGCTAAGCTTTTCTTTGAAACGAATTTACGGATCGCCCTTGCCTGCCATGATGGCCGATTATACAACAGAATACGGTCCAAAACTCCCCGTACGCTTTCCCAAAGAAAACAACGAGAAAATGGCCACGGATTTTCCGAACAGAATGCTGGAACGGAACGGGCTTTTATCTACGTTCCACCATTGGCTGTTTCAAAAAAACTACGGAGCTTGTGATTGGCTAAAACAAATTGCTCGTGGCGCGTTCTTTATTATTCTGATTTTGAAATGTCGTAAGTGTTTTCTGTTTGGAAACAAAAGGGTGTTAGAGTCGTCGTTTTGTAAAGGAGATATTACGTTTTGGTATTGGCATCGGTGTGTTATACGCATGGAGCTGAGTTGTGAATGAAACTGCAATATTAGAACAATTACGCGAGGTTTTTTCCCTTTTGTGGTAGAATTGAAACTTTTAGAGGTGGCATTAAAATAATACATACAATGTATTACCTATAATTAGGATCATTATAACAACTGAAAGGATGGAATGATTGATGATGACAGTACTGCGATTAACATGATGAAAGGTTCAGACTGTAATAATTATTAATGTACCTATCCTTAGATTACAGACAGAAGGAAAATTGTACCTGATGTTACGTACTTATGTACTTTTGTTTTATTTTTTGTTTTGACATTTTTTTTATTGTATTTTGACATTTATTTCTAAATTCAATTGTAATTGGACATTTGTTTTTGTACCTACATTTTCACATTTTTAATTCCTATTTCAATGTAATTTTATAATTATAAGTTTTAATTTCAATTGTAATATTTAATGTATTTTGTTGGACATTCACAAGTATACATAATTATATCTATGTTGAGAAATAAATGAAATGAAATGATGATGAATTATCATTATTATTCTTCGTAGGATGTCTACTGTTGGAAAAGTTTATCCCAGATTTTTAAAATCAAAGTTTCTTTAATTCCGTAGACACAATACAGGCACATGGAATAGTCTGGTAACAATTTTTACTAAATATGCATACTTTTAAGATTTCACAAGATCGAGTATTACACAAAAAAAAAAAAATGAATACAAATCAAAACTACAATACCAGTATCATAAAAATAATATTGTCAATTTCAGTCTACAAATGTCATCGAGTATGAAAAAATAAATTACAATCACATTTAAAAAAATAAAAAATAGCATGATTGTTGAACAATAGCGTCGTCAAAGTAAAACTAATGTTTATCACAGAAAACAATCAATTGTATCGTATGGAACTAGCTGTAAAAACTGGCCTACATGTATTGACTAGTGTCTTAATCGAGTCAATTAAATTAATAAGGGAAAATAATAGAACATAAGAATTAGTACCTACCTAATTATATAAGCAGTGTGTGAGAAAAAACCCGCCAATGAGACGATGTCACGTCAAGTGTGATTCCATTGTTGCATTTTTTTAATCATATCCCGCTCATTTAGGTACGTCATCGTATATCTAAAAAAACAGCTTATTTGTACTTATGATGAGTCATTCTTCTTTATATAATTTGCTTTAAATTAAACCTTTTTGTCCTACATATAAAGTGCAAAATGCCTTCAGTCAAACAAGGGTTCAATCTATTGTCAACAAAAAGTTAAATAGGCGGTGAACGGTAGCACTTTTCCACCAGAACATTATACTTCTCAGCATGTGGTCAGTACGAGACGACTTACAATTCTAAGAAGAGCCGTCAGCGAGACCAAATATTATGACACCATAAACCTTTTGCCCAAAAGTAATGGCCCAGAATCAATTGACTCTTTTCATCGAAAATGTATAGAATGACAAAGGTTTTGTTTTATGTGTATCATTGTGGATGAAAACGGCGAGGATGTATGAATGTATGTTTGTCAGCCAATTTTGATCAAACAATTGTTTTTCGCCAAAAGTGGCACCACCGACTTCAATCGTTTACAGAATTCGAATATATTGCTCGAATAGATGTGTCATCTATGTACATTATTGTTGAATTATCAAAAACGGCTCAGCCGATTTTCATCACAAAAATGTTTGCCCTGGGTGGAGATCGAATCCACGCCTCTTTGATTCAGTAATCAGGATCACTAACCACTGAGCTACCGAGGCAGTCAAAAGTTATAAAAATTGTGCTATCTTTTATCTATTTTGGAAGAAATAAGGACACAGACAGACTCACAAAAATGGCGAAATTTCTTTGATGTAGTAGTGAATCAGTCGAACTACAACTAAATCAATTTCATTTACTTTTAGCACCAAAGTGCAAATGACGTGACAGTTTTACTTTTATGTGTTGGTCATGCTTTGTAAACCGTTCCTAAAAATCATAGTAAGATTATTCAAACTTGAACAAAAGGCGGCCGTGACGGATCTGTCGTATTGCTACTGTAATGACATAAATACTCGGGCCCAGCCCAGCAGGAGACGGTTTCTTTTATTTTGGTTTTAGGTTCTAGCTTTGGTTTAGATTTGTTGATTTGTTTGAGAATCAAACAATTAATTTATGGCAAATATTCATATCGCGCTGTGCCAAAAGCTCTTGAGTAAAAGTCATCAGACTCGATTTCTATACCAATATTATAAAGAGGAAAAATTTGATTGTTTGTTTGCATCGAATAGGCTCCAAAACTACTGGACCGATTTGGAAAATTCTTTCACTGTTGAAAAGCTACACTATATCTGGTGAACATAGGCTAAACTATATACATATTAAAAAAAATATTCGCACCCGGGCGAAGCGAAGTGGGCAGCTAGTATAAAATAATTTGAAAATAGGATAGGTACCTATAACGGAAACAGTTTTAATATTTTTGTTATTTCAAATACCGAATGTTAAAAATATTAGAAATAGGTAGGTATGTAGTTGTAGGTATTGCGATTTTATGAACCAGTGAAATCGTAGCTTGTTCTCGTAGACGTCTACGACCTCTCTACGGATTGGGTCTACGGCGTAGTGAAAACGCGTAGAATAAATTCATAGTTTTCTTTTAGTTATTTAAACGATGTACGATATACACATAGAACCTATGTAGGTACATTGTTGAAAAAGCGAGCTTTAGATAACATACTCGTATGTGTTGGTATTCCTCTAAAGCTCGCTTTTTCATAAATGTACCTACACAGGTTCTATATGTACTCGTATATCGTACTAATAGATTTTTTTGTCTTCGGCGATTTGCTATCGTACTAATTTATCAGCTGATTTTTTTAAATTTATTTATTTATTTATTTCCAATTAGTACATAATTAACAGCATAGACCAAATCACTACGTACTAAAATTTAGATGAGCAAGAATTATATTATTAAAACTGCCCAAGCTATCACAAAAAATGTCCAGATCCGGTTGTTGAGATAAAATGTTATCAATGAGCACAATGAATCGTGAAGTAGGTGCGTTATAGGCACGAGCGGTGTGCAGCCCGGGCGGCAGCGCCAGCAGGCGGTGCGGCCGCCGCGAGCCGCGCGCTCGCTCACACGCGCGCACGTAGCCGTCAGGTGCAAGCAAGCGTAGCTCACTTATCGCATTAGGATTATCGACTTTGTTGTGGAGAAGAAGATAATAATGAATAATAATTTGCATCTTACGCCGTAATTCCAGGGTACTTAACCCTACCATTCCGGAGACAAATAAGGAAGGATACAAGTAAGGGTAAAAACCATAGACTTTTTTATACAAATATCGTGCAAACTTGCGCTGAATTCTCTCAATCATGAGGCAATACTTCTTTTCTTGGGGATCCCAAATAGCAGCGTTATACTCGAGTTTACTACGTACATAAGCCGAATAAAGCGCCATTGGTGCTCGTGCATCCTTAAAATTAAACGACGTGCGCATTATGAAACCTAGCATTTTATAAGCGAGCAATCGCGTATACGTGACTTGATGCGGGTTCCAAACACATGCGCTTGACTCTAGCTTGCTTCTGACCAAGGAATCATAAAGGGTTTTTAATACCTGTGGATTCTCAAAATCTTTCGCGTTTCGAAGCACGAACCCAAGGCGTCGGTAAGATTCTTTGGCGAGGTCAGACACGTGATCGTGGAAAGTCAGACCACGGTCGAAAGTGACCCCCAAGTCCTTTACAAGGTTAGCTCTATGTATGGCGGTTGTGTCCAGGCAATAATTAAAATGTATTGTTTTATGTAGTAGGTAAGTCTGTGCCGTGTCTACCAGTTTCTAGGTGCATGTCGGTGGCGTCGGTTCAGGGGCTATTTTTCACGTCGTATCTTCATCGCCACGCTAAATAATAGACGCGACGTCGACAGACGGACTAGTGATGTGCCGAGCTTACTTAATGAGACTTAGTCTTGTTTTATGAAGAATATCAATTAATTTTGATTTTAACTTAGTCTTGTTTTATGGAGCATATCCATTAATTTTGACTTTAACTTATAATAATATGATATTAAAACAAATATGGCTATTTTTTAGGATACTTCTTAATGTTTATGTTCACACAAATGTTACATTTTGAAATGCTTAGCGCGCAATATATTAAGCGTTATCTAGTGAAGCAGTACTGTAGTATGAAGAAGTCGTATTGTAGTATGAAGTAGTTTTAAGGTACTAAACTCTTTGTATCGAATATGCGAGCAGTCAATAATAAACCTTTAAACCGAACAAACGTCGTTTAATTCTTCATGGCGACCCTGCCAGTTCTGTGAAATGTAACGCGATATCACCGCTACCGGCCGGCGCGGCCCCAGCGAGCCCGGCGAAAACCGCTGATGTGCGCGAATTCCTGTGTGCCTCGGTGCTCAAGTTAGAACTTTTATAACAGTGATTTTTTTTTTGTCATTGAAGTAATACCGAAGAAGAAGTTATTTCTATAAAAATGTGTCAATCGAAAGTGGAAAAAGAAGACGTTTTTATATCACAAACTTCGAACGGAGGAAACGAAGAGAACTATAGTAATATGAAAGGTCAACTTCAGAATATTTACATACTGCTGATTGTGGTACTGGCCATCATAATGTTATTTTCACTATTTTATCTGGCAAGAAAATACAAGAATATGCATGTAAGATGGATAGACTCGCAGGCCGCGAGAGGAACATTGGAAAGAATTAGAAACTCTTTCCGAAGGAGAGCAACGGACGGCGATAATTAATTAAAGAGATCTCCATTTCGTCGAATTTCGTCAAATTCGTCAAGAAATTCGTGGATACCTAAGTGAAGTGAATAATACCGTGAGTGGAAATATACAAATAACATAAATCAAGACGATATAAAAAAAAAAATAAGTGAAGTGAGGTGAAAAATAAATAAAATAAAAATTAAATCTTACGAAAAACAAAATCATTTGAACAATAAAATTAGTGTTAGTATAAAATGAATAATGGGTATGTAATTTTACTATGATATGGTATGGGCTTGAGTTAATTTAATGATTTGTAAAATTTATGCGCACGATGCATTATATATTTCATAATGATTTATGAATTAGTATGGAGCAAGCTGCAAAAACTCTGTGCGATATAAATAAAAAATTGTCAGAGATAAAGAAATATCTGGTAAAGAAAGGCCAGAGTAGATTTAAGTGTTCAGTAACGCCGAGTAAATTGCAAGAAGCGAATCATTTTATCGAATTAAATGAACAATTGTTTTCTGTATTAAATTCCGATGAAGATGAATCTAAAGTAGATTTAGAATTAGCCATTGCAACGTACGAAAGAAATTGTATATTATTTAAGGAAATTGTTGATTTGTGCACACCGTCTTTAGACGTACAATCTGTAACAATGGATTTTGATATCAAAACGGCATGTAACCTAATACCTATATTAGACGATAAAGAATGTACTACGAAACGATTAATTGACACGGTGGAGATGTATGCGGAAATGTTGAATGAGATAGGAAAAAAAACGCTAATCGTTTTTGTTTTAAAAAGTAGACTTACCGAAAACGCAAAATTACGTGTTCGTGAAACCTATAGTACGGTCAACGAAATGATTCAAGATTTCAAAAGGGTACTCCTAATTAAAAAATCTTTTACAGCAATTCAGAACCAGATTTTATCATTAAATCAAGGTCATAGGTCCATAGACGAATATGGTTTACAATTAGAAAAACTGATGACAGAGCTGAATATCTCACAGTCTGATGGAGATACAGTTAAATGCGCTATTTTAAAACCTATAAATGAGAAGATGGTTATTAAAAAGTTTACAGGTGGACTTAAGGACGAGAAGCTGAGTACCATCGTTGCCGCTCGCAACTACTCAACTCTTAAAGAGGCGATCCAGGCGGCTAAGGACGAGACTTCAATAGCGTCTACTTCAAGGCAAGCCGAGGTATGGAGAATGGATGCATCATCCCGTGGTAAGTCTCCTCATCGTTTTCCCAGATTTAGAGGACAAAACAGACGCCGCGGTGGAAATCAAAACTTTTACAACAACAGAGGGCTCCGATTTCAAAATAATAATAACAATTACAGAAATTATCAGCCTAGATACCAGGGTCCTACTAGACCATACCAGAACGCCCCACGTGAAAGAGGTCAGTATAACAGACGATTTTTCTATGGACGTGGCAGACAAGGTTATTATTATAATAACAACGTAATGGCAATTCCGATAAACCAGGATGTGCAAGTAAGCACTGCTGATATAGACCAGAAGCATAACGAAGGAGATACTAACCAGTTTTTTCGAGATAACTGAATTTATTTACGCTTGCAGAGGAAACTCTAAATTCGTTAATTTTTATATTAATGGTAAGAAATTAGTACTACTATTGGATACAGGCGCTTCTATCTCAGTTATTAAGGAAGAAGAGCTTCCGAAAAAATGTGTTGTTTCATACGATAACTTAGAAGTCAACGGTATAGGTGGTAAAATTAGATCTACTGGATTTGTAGTGTTAGATTTGAATGTCGATAGAAATCGTAGTTTTCAAAATAAGTTTCATATTTTTAAGAATCTTCCCATTTTAGTTGATGGAATATTAGGAAATGACTTTTTAAGTAAGTATAAAGCTAATATAGATTTAGGTAATAATTTACTAACGCTGCAGAATGGAAGTGAGTATATCACGTTACCAATTTGTGACAAACCAGATTACAGTAACACGCTGATAATCCCACCTCGAAGTGAGTCAATTCACTACGTTTATTTAGACAAAGATGTGGAAGGTGATTGCATTGTTTGTGCGAGAGAGATTGAAAAGGATGTGTTTTTAGCCGGAACTATTGTTAGGCCGACAAATAAAAGAGTACCGATTAAAATTCTCAATACACGCGATGAAGAGGTCAAATTAGACAATTTTGTTTTGAACGCAGAACTCTTAAATGATTATAATATTTTCAAATTTGGACGTTGTGAAAGTAATGCTAAAAGAGCTGAAACTTTATTACCATTGTTAGAATTACAACATTTAAATAAAGAAGAAAAGGAATCAATTGAGAAAATTTCATCAAAATATTCGGATATTTTCTTTTTACCCGGTGATAAGCTAGAAACTACAAATATCTGTGAGCAATCTATAACATTAAAATCTAATGTAAATCCCATTTACGTTAAGCCCTATAGGCTACCACAAGCTTTAAAACCGGAAGTTAATAGACAAATAGTGAAAATGCTCGAGGATGATATAATAGAAGAATCTTCAAGTGAGTGGTCCAGCCCCATATTATTAGTTTCCAAAAAATCTGAAGGATCCCAAAAATGGCGATTGGTTGTAGATTTTCGAAAATTAAATGAAAATATTGTTGATGACAAATTCCCATTACCAAATATAACTGATATTCTCGACTCGTTATCTGGCTCAGTCTATTTTACTCATCTTGACCTTCAACAAGGGTATTACCAAGTCTTATTGACCCCAGAAAGTAGAAAGTATACAGCATTTTCAACAAGCACGGGACATTATCAACTTAAACGATTGCCAATGGGTTTAAAAACTTCTTGTAGTGCATTTAGCAGAGTTATGTCAATTGCAATGTCTGGATTAGCTTTCGAAAAGTGTTTTATCTATTTAGATGATCTCATCATTTTTGGACGAAATCTGACTATTCACAATCAAAATTTGATGGATGTGTTTGAAAGATTGAGAAAAGTGAATTTAAAACTAAATCCAGCAAAATGTCAATTCTTAAAAAAGGAAATACTATATCTTGGACACTTAGTATCTGCTGAGGGTGTCTCACCTGATCCTGAAAAAACAAGAGTTTTGGAACAATACCCTGTTCCACAAAATTCGGACGAAACAAGACGTTTTGTCGCCTTTTGTAACTATTATAGAAAATTTGTACCATCTTTTGCAACTATTACCATGCCTTTAAATAATTTACTGAAGAAAGACGTTCCATTTCGATGGGATGCCAAATGCCAAGAGGCTTTTGATTTTCTTAAAACAAAGTTAATGACGTCCCCGATATTGCAATATCCAGATTTTTCTGAAACAAATGAGTTCGTAATCCAAACGGATGCTTCTGATCTAGCCGTAGGAGCTGTATTATGTAACAAAAATATGAAACCCATAGCTTACGCCAGCAGACCGTTAAATAAAGCGGAGAAAAATTACCCAGTTATCGAGAAGGAAGTCACCGCAATAGTTTGGGCAGTCAAGTATTTTAGACCCTATGTTTTTGGCAGAACTTTTACAATTATGACAGATCACAAACCTTTAATTTATTTATTCGGTATGAAAGATCCGTCAAGTAGGTTAATAAAATATCGGTTGATTCTCGAAGAATATGATTTCAAAATAGTGTACATAAAAGGTAAAGATAATTCAGTCGCAGATGCATTATCTAGAGTTTATATAACATCAAATGAATTAAAAGGGATGAAAGAACAAGTTTTAGCTGTAACAACTAGAGCTCAAAAGAGAAGGATGGAAGAAGAAGACCGAAAGAAACAGGGGGAAGAAGTACAAGCTGAGTTTAATGGAAACCAAGACAAGTGGCCTGATCACCCACGTGTCGTGGAATTATTAAAACAGCCGAGTGATTCTATTGAAATGAAGTTAGTAGAAAATGAAGTCATAAGTAAATTAAAAAAGAAAAACGTAAGAATGGAAGAAAAGGAATGTTTTGTGTATGTACCAAGTAGTATGTTATTATGTGTTAATTTAAGCTTCAAAATGCATTTTTCGCGAGACGAATTTGCAACAAAGCTTGGGGAATTTTGCAACAGAATAAAGATAAAGGAACTATGCATAGTCAAAGATGAAAAGAATAATGAATTTATAAAGGGTTTATGTAGTGTAATTAAATCATTAAAAGAATGGAAAGGTATATGTGTTCTTAGAGGTATAAAAAGAATATACGATGAAAAAGAAAAGCAATTTATTTTAAATGATTATCACTTATTGCCCACGAGTGGACATGTAGGGATAAATAGAATGACGAATAATATTAAAAAAAAATACTACTGGCCAGGTCTAGATTCGGATATTCGAAGATATATTAGTAAATGCGAAATGTGTCAGAAGATGAAACAAGGTAAGTATACTAAGCAACCAATGACTATTACTACCACAGCTTCGACCGCTTTTGAAAAAATCTTTCTTGATTTGGTTGGTCCCTTGGAAAAGGATGAGCATGGAAACTGTTATATACTAACTCTTCAATGTGAGTTAACGAAGTTTATAGAAGCTTATCCCTTACCCAACAAAGAAGCAGTTAGTGTAGCCAAAGCCTTCGTAAATAATTTTATTTTGCGTTTTGGTATTCCGAAAACTATAGCTACGGATAGAGGAACTGAATTTATCTCTCAAGTTATGGAGCAAGTGTGTAAATTACTAGAAATTGAGAAATTAATATCGACCGCATACCACCATCAATCAATTGGTTCGTTAGAAATAGCTCATAAGCATTTGGGTGCATTTTTAAGAACTTATTGTACAAATAAACATTTTTCTTGGTCCCACTGGATACCTTATTGGTGTTTTAGTTATAATACTTGTGTAAACACTCAAACTAAATATACGCCTTATGAACTTGTATTCGGAAGACAATGTAAAATATCAAACCGTATAGAAGAAAATGTAGAACCATTATATAACCTTGATGATTATTGTGCAGAACTAAAATATAAAATGCAAGTAGCCTTAAGTGATGCTAAAAAAAAATCTGTTAGCGTGTAAGGAAAAACGAAAACAAAATTATGATAGGAATAGTAACCCTATATCTTATAACATGAACGATTTAATTTTAGTTAAGAATAAATGTGCGCGTAAATTAGATTATGTTTATAATGGTCCTTTTAAAGTGTTAGAAGATTTAGATATTAACGTGAAGATTGAACGAAACGGAAAGGTAGATATAGTTCATAAAGATAGAACAAAGATGTTTCGTAACTAGTTTAAGTTTGTAGAATAAGAATAAGTTTGTAGAGTTTTGTGTGTAGAATAAGAACATTTTCTCTTTCACCCCCGGAGGTGAAGCAGTACTGTAGTATGAAGAAGTCGTATTGTAGTATGAAGTAGTTTTAAGGTACTAAACTCTTTGTATCGAATATGCGAGCAGTCAATAATAAACCTTTAAACCGAACAAACGTCGTTTAATTCTTCACTAGTGACGTCATTTTGGCGCTTGTATAGGAAATGCACCGATTGTGGCCACTGCCCCGTTTTCGGCCATTTGATGTCAACATTATTGCATAAATAGATTATTTATAATCAATGTGATACCATAAATATTTTTTTGTGTGAATGTTATAGTTTGAATGAAAAAAATATATTTTAACATTAAAATTGGCTACACAATCATTAAAATTCAAAGTAGCCAAAAATTACACTAAGATTGCCACAACCGGTGCATCTATCCTAACACTCAGTTTTACGCGGCGCGTTATGCTCTCAAAAGAACTCACCACGCCAAACGGACATGACACATCTCTATTATATTATGTAGTAAGTAAGTTCGTATAGGCATAGTGTTCGTACCAGAGTGTAAGCTGTCTGGAAAGTGTGATGCGGAAAAATGTGTTGTAATAATTACGATCACTTGTTTTCGCGTTTTATTTTGTATACGCACTACAATAGGCGCATCATGCCCACTTGACGTTATGGAACATCATTACAGAACATTAAAATCATAATATCATAAATCAGCAAGACTTAATTATTGTTAGTCTTGTTGTCTAAAATGGCGATCAAGTCAGAAAGATTCTTGTCCTGCCATCATTCCATCACTACCGAGGTAAAGATATTCATGAAGTTTATCTACTCCTTCCGAGTCTTGTTTTCTAGAGTCCCGATAAAGTCTGTAAGACTCAGTCCTGTCCTTGTCCAATCACTAAAGAAGCCAGATATGGTTGAAGTTTATCTGTGAGTCTTGTTTTCTACAGTCCCGAATGAGACTGCAAGACTATCAATCCTGTCCTTACCCCATCACTACCGAGGCAAGATATTCATGAAGTTTATTTTTCATTAACCGACGCTGAGCCGCCATAATTGCGCTCGGTTGCGAAAAACGCGCCAAATAATATTCTGCTGAGGATTTTGTAAATGAGCGCGTATTTTTAGTGAAAATATATTTTTTTCTAAATATATTTTGCATTGTCACAAGAATTTGGGACATATTAGATAGGTTTTGGGGCATTGCTGAAAATAGGTTGCATTACTACGAGATTTTGGGACATATTTAATTTGGTTTTGAGGCATTCTAAAATCAGATGCGTGATCAGAAAATCGAAAAAGCCTGTAGGTATGTTTTTGACGTGATAACGTCTCAACGTGATAAAGCGATGAACGCCGTCTGCACGAATGAAGAAGTGTCATGTTCTGCCTGAGCCGAGCGTGCAAATGAGACAGCGGAACAACCGATAGAGAGGCACGATCGGCCTTAGCGTTCGGCTTGTTTCAGTAAAGTTGTTGATTCAACAATATTTTCTTAAGGTACTTAAACACGATGCGATGATTTGATCAAATTTTCGCTTCATTCCAACTGGGAGCTCATTCAATTAATTCAAAGGTAGGAGGTGTACCATTTTGTTTCCTCAAAAACTACTAACCAGCTATAGTTAACTACCTATATTTGGCCTCCACTGGACTGATCTGATGATTTGATGCGATCATCGCGTTCTGTGCGCCCAGTTTCAGGTAGTAGTACAAATCGTTAACTACCAATTCCTACCTTTGAATTAACTGAATGAGCTCCCAGTTGGCATGAAGCGAAAATTTGATCAAATCATCGCATCGTGTATGTCCACCTTTAAGACGTTATCACGTAAAATTTTTGTCCGTAAAACGACTTTACAGACAACTATATTTTTTCTAAAATGATATAATATTGTTGCACAGTCTGTAGATATTTTAGAGCATTATTACCTACACCTTACAATACCTTTCCTACAGGGTTATTAGCAGAAGGTATAATAAGCCGAAAGGGAGTTCACCATTACTACTAACAAGTAACAACTTTCATTAACATGACAAGGCCATTTTACAGTCGCTGGCGAATTATTTTATCTTATATTGTGAATTTATTGTAATATGATAGTGTTTTTTGTATTGTTTGACATTGTTAAGTGCTCACATTGTGTTCCTATGACAAATAAATGAATTGAATTGAATTATGGGGCCAATCTGGATTACAAAACAAAAATCAGCTGTCACAATCGTCACATCCGTCCATCCATCAGCCGTTGGACATACACTGCTGGACATAGGCCTCCGCAATGGATTTCCAGTAAGGACGGTTGGAAGCGGCCTGCATCCAGCGAGTTCCTGCGACCTTTATTACATCGTCAGTCCACCTAGTCGGTGGACGTCCTACGTTGCGTTTGCTGCGTCACACAAAATCGCAACTCAGAAATGACAAAATTAAAATACTGATTATTTTATGGATTTACGGGTTGCCAACGTAAAAGTTGTTCATAGTAATGGTCTAAATTACCCTCTTTGGTTTAAGTACAGCCTTTTTGAATGGATCTATAGTAAAAGGCTAATACAGGACAATCCAGAAATATTTTCAACTGACTTCAAAAAAAGGAGGTTCTCAATTTGACTGTGTTTTTTATGTATGCGCAATTAGGTATCTAGACCTATTTAAACATCAACAAAAATACGCAACTACTCTGCCTAATATGAACCGATTTTCATGATTTTTTTTTGTTTTAAAATTTTATTGTAATATATTCAATTGTTTTTGATCAACAATGCTAATGTTACGCAGTAGGCCACGCAGTTAGTAACTATTTATTAATCTGTGGCCGCGCGCGGTACGACGGCTAGTTGTTTACATCTAATCGCGAGATTTATGGTTTTATGACTCAGGCGGCACCGGCCTTTGTGTCGCGTCTATTGTTTGTTGTTTGTTAGATTTTTTGTGGTGTTTTCGTAATAATTAGGAACAATAGGGTTTCTCGAAATTTACACTTGTTTACTTTGTCAGTCACAATGGCACCGAATATTCTACAGATTTCTAGAGAACCCTTATTCCGATATAAATAGGGCGATGGTTTTCGTTCGTGGCAGTTATCGCGTTTATACCGGAGTGAAAACATCTCGTGTTCAAGTGCGGTACCAGTGATTGTGAAGTGACTAGTTGTGTGAATATTCGTGCCAGTGTGAAGTGTTGTGCGAACCAGTTGTTTCGTGTGTACTGTGATTTTGTGCAATAAAGTGCGAAGTGAATAATCGGCGTTTTAACTGATTATCCAAGAACCCATCTCGTAACATTTGGTGTCAGAAGGGTGGATAATTGAAAATGCCGGTTACTCCGTACGACGACGAGACGCCCCGTACACGGAGTCAGCGCCGTCAGGAGGAAGCGCGCCGACTAGAGGAGCAAGAGCGCCGCCAGGAGGAGGTTGACCAGCGACGCTTCGGAAATAATTCGCTGTTAATGGAAGGCAGCGAGTCCGAGGCAACCAATGACGACTCCAGGATCCCGGGAGCACCTGCTGTGGCACCTGCTGCTGCACCAGCTACCCCTGCGGCATTTGACATGGCTGCAATGATGTCGATGATGCAGTCGATGTTTGATCGCAACAAAGAAGAACAGGCTCGCCTACTGGAAGAACAGGCTCGTCTACTGGAAGAACAGGCCCGCAACAATGAAAGGCAGACTCGCCAGCTGGAAGAAAAATTGGACCGCCAAAAAGAAGATCTGATTTCAAGCTTGCAGACGACTTTGGGCAAAGAAATAAAAGAGGTCAAGGACACAGTCAAGCAGCTTGATACCAGCGTAAAGGAGCACGAATCCCGTATTGTTGAAGCGGAAGCACAAATCGCCGATGTGAGGAAAGCCCTCAACGTTTTCAAGTCTGGAGGCGGAACCACTGCATCTACAACCTTCTCGCCAGCCTCACAGAAGATTAAAGTGACGCCTTTCGACGGGACATCATCATGGTCAGCCTACAAAATTCAATTTGACGCTGCCGTTCAAACCAATGGATGGAACAAGGACCAAGCCAAGAACGCCCTCATCATGAGCCTTCGCGATGAAGCTCTGAGTATTCTTGATGCTGTGGGCAAGGAAGTGACCTACGATAAATTAATGGAAATGTTGGAGAGTCGCTACGGCGATGAGCACCTAGAGCGTGTGTACAGAGCGCAGTTAAAGAACAGGGTGCAACGTCGCAACGAAAGTCTTCAGCAGTGGGCTGTCGAAGTGGAGAAACTGTTCCGGAAGGCCTATCAGTCAGCACCATTACCCAACGACGAACATTTGGTGGAAGCATTTTCTAACGGCATAGCAGACTTCGAAGTTAGAACTGCAGTGAAACTCGGGCATCATAAAACCCTAAAGGAAGCTTTGGCCCAAGCCTTGGAAGTGGAAGCTGTACGAAATTCAGCGAGAGATGTTCAACACTTAAGGGAAGTTAAAGAAGCGTCACATCGTACGAGGTTTGGCCCAAGATGCTACAACTGTGAAGAGAGAGGCCATTTATGGCGAAGTTGCCCGAAGCCACGCCGAACAAGGGACGATCGACCACTACTGGAACAGACAAACCATGAAACCACACAGCAGCAGGGAAACGAGTAAGCGCCAGGACCAAGGGGCGGGTGCTGGCCGGTCTAGAAAAGGCCCCAAAGATTTTGGTCTCACAAGCTCACGATGGGAACAGCTTGATCATCAATGGTGCCATCAATGGAACTTCTTGCAAGCTGACATTGGATACTGGAGCCTCTCGTACTGTCATCAGTTCCCGATTGGCTAAGCGCTTTCTTCCGAACTTCGAAAGCTGCAAAACAGTTCGACTTCTGACAGCGACCGGTCAGCACATATCCGTCCGAGGAGAGAAGCTGGTGGAGTTAAAGCTGGGTGAGAAAACTTTTCGACACAAGGTCATCGTGGCTGATATAGTTGACGATTGCATTCTGGGTCTTGACTTCATGCGAGAGCATCATTGTGAGATTGACGTTAACCAAGGAATCTTGAAGTGTGGAAGAGAAGAAATCTTCATGGAAGGCGCCATATCAGGAAAGGTTAATTGTCTGCAGAGAACAGTCCTTCCACCTAGATCGGAAACAATTGTGGCAATTAGATTACCGCCGAAGTTGGAACATCAACGACGATGTGTGTTAATAGAACCATTGGAAGGTGATCAACCATGGTTATTGGCCCGAACTCTGGTGAGGACTACTAATACTGCTGTAGTGCGTGTGCTCAACACAAGTAACGAGGAACAACTCATCAAAGGAGGAACCCCAATTGGTACTTGTGAAGAAGTAGACTGGATGCGCAGATGCCATGAACAACCAAAGGAGAAATACAATTGCGCTGGGAGTTTCAACGTGTCAACGCTATTGGAAGATTCCCGTGAAGACCTGTCCGAAAAAGAACTTCTGATGGCAAAGAAGATGCTGCAGCGCTACTCCGACATATTTGCTCTCGATGATGCTGTCAACGGGAAGACTGGGTTAGTGAAGCACACAATAAATACAGGAAGCGTGTCACCGATTCGACAGCGGCCAAGAAGGATACCAGTGGCTCGAGAAAAAGAAGTTGAGTCAATGATCGAAGACATGGCACGCAATGGTGTGATAGAACCTTCATCCAGTCCGTGGTGTTCGCCAGTGGTTCTAGTGAAAAAGAAGGATGGCAGTATGCGGTTCTGCGTTGATTATCGACGACTCAACGACGTAACGAAGAAAGACAGCTATCCTTTGCCGAGGATTGATGACATGTTAGATACACTGACAGGTATGAAGTGGTTCACTATGCTGGACTTAAAGAGCGGATACTGGCAAGTGGAAATAGATCCTAAAGATAAAGAGAAGACCGCATTTTCGACGGGAAAAGGCCTGTGGCAATTCAACGTGATGCCGTTTGGATTGTGCAACGCGCCCGCTACGTTCGAAAGACTAATGGAGTTAGTGCTCGCGGGACTGATTGGAGATGCATGCCTAGTCTATTTGGACGACATCATAATTGTGGGAAAAACCTTCGAAGACCATCTGCAAAAGCTGGAACGAGTATTGACTAAGATTCGCGCAGCCAATCTCAAGCTGAGTCCGAAGAAATGTTCCTTCTTCAAGAGGCAAGTGAATTTCCTGGGACATGTGATTTCCGAAGCTGGCGTACAGACGGATCCAGGGAAAGTGAGTGCTGTCAAGGATTGGCCTGTGCCAAAAGACAAGACGGAAGTTAGAGCATTTTTGGGTTTATGCTCCTACTACAGGCGATTCGTGAAGAACTTTGCTGACATAGCCAAGCCGTTGCATAGACTGACTGAAGAAAAACGACCCTTCCTCTGGGATGAAAATTGCGACGCAGCTTTTCAAGAGCTAAAGAAGCGACTTTGTAATACGCCTATTCTTGGCTTCCCGGACACAGAGAACGAGTTCATCGTGGACACTGACGCCAGCAACACCGGCATTGGAGGAGTACTGTCACAAAGGAAAGGAGACCAAGAAGTGGTGATTGCGTATTTCAGCAAATCCCTGTCCAAGCCGGAAAGGAACTACTGTGTGACCAGAAAAGAGCTACTTGCAGTGGTGAAGACATTGCGACATTTTAGCAAGTACCTGCTCGGGCGAAAATTCCATCTGAGGACCGACCACGCTGCTCTTAAGTGGTTACTACAGTTTAAGGATCCCGAAGGCCAAGTGGCAAGATGGATTGAGCAACTACAAGAGTTTGACTTCACCACGGAGCATCGCAGTGGAAAATCTCATGGCAACGCGGACGCACTGTCAAGAAGGCCATGCTCAGAGGACTGCAAGCATTGCTCAAGACATGAGTCGAAAGATTCAGTGCCCGTCAGAATGCTCAAAGCTGACATCGGTGACGAATGGAAAGAAACCCTTCAGGTTGCACAAGAAGAAGACGCCGACATCAAGCCGATTCTTGAATGGATGGAATCAGATGCCCCTAAGCCAGACTGGAGTGCTATTGCTTCAATGAGTGTTACGACAAAGAGCTATTGGGCGCAATGGGATAGTCTGGTGCTTCAGGAGGGAGTACTTTGCCGAAAATGGGAAAATGCTCGTGGCAACCAATGCCATCTCCAAATGGTTGTACCCAGAGCAAAGATACCTGAAATTTTGAAGCTGTACCACGAAGGGTTTTCGGGAGGACATCTGGGTGTGAAACGGACACTCTTGAAAATTCGAGAAAGGTTTTACTGGATCAACTGCAGAGATGACGTAGAAGACTGGGTACGGAAATGTACGAGCTGTGCATCAGTGAAAGGTCCGCATACCCGCAGCAGAGGAGCATTAAAGCTGTATAATGTTGGAGCACCATGGGAGCGAATCGCACTGGATGTGGCCGGACCATTTCCTGTGAGTGAAAGTGGCAACAAGTACTTCCTTGTCGTCATGGATTACTTCACCAAGTGGCCGGAAGTCTTCGCAATTCCGAACCAAGAGGCATCGACGATAGCAGACAAATTGGTGCATGAAGTATTCTGTCGATTTGGAGTACCATTGGAAATCCACAGTGACCAAGGAAGAAATTTTGAATCTCAGCTGTTTCAAGAGACGTGCCGGTTAATGGGTGCACACAAAACAAGGACAACGTCTTACCACCCGCAATCAGATGGAATGGTGGAGCGATTCAACCAAACTCTGGAGAGGTACCTGGCAAAAGTAGTCGGAAGCAAACAACGGGATTGGGACAAGCATATCCAGCCATTTTTGTTGTCATACCGAAGTGCTGTTCATGAGAGCACAAATGTCACTCCCGCTTTTGCCAATTTTGGACGTGAATTACGGCTACCAGCCGACTTAATAACTGGCATTCCACCGGATTCTCCACAACCCATAACTGAGTACGCCAGTGACCTCCGGAACAAGATGAACGACATCTATGAGCACATTAGAGAGCATGGCCAGCAAGCATCTGAAAGAATGAAGACTCGATACGACAGACGGGCTAACAATCCTGGGTTCGAAGAAGGCTCGATGGTATGGCTGCACAACCCTATACGCAGTAAAGGGAAGTCTCCAAAGCTACAAGCCAAATGGGATGGACCGTACCGAGTGGTGACCAAGATCAACGACGTGACGTTCCGCATACAGAAAGGACATCGAGGTGCCCCCAAGATAGTTCACGTGGATCGATTGGCGCGATATCACGGGTGCAACGATGCTCGGGACGAGCATGTCTTGGGAGGAGGTGGTGTTACGCAGTAGGCCACGCAGTTAGTAACTATTTATTAATCTGTGGCCGCGCGCGGTACGACGGCTAGTTGTTTACATCTAATCGCGAGATTTATGGTTTTATGACTCAGGCGGCACCGGCCTTTGTGTCGCGTCTATTGTTTGTTGTTTGTTAGATTTTTTGTGGTGTTTTCGTAATAATTAGGAACAATAGGGTTTCTCGAAATTTACACTTGTTTACTTTGTCAGTCACAATGGCACCGAATATTCTACAGATTTCTAGAGAACCCTTATTCCGATATAAATAGGGCGATGGTTTTCGTTCGTGGCAGTTATCGCGTTTATACCGGAGTGAAAACATCTCGTGTTCAAGTGCGGTACCAGTGATTGTGAAGTGACTAGTTGTGTGAATATTCGTGCCAGTGTGAAGTGTTGTGCGAACCAGTTGTTTCGTGTGTACTGTGATTTTGTGCAATAAAGTGCGAAGTGAATAATCGGCGTTTTAACTGATTATCCAAGAACCCATCTCGTAACACTAATAATATTGGTAGATGCGAGTAAGTTACGAGTATAGGTAGTCATTCGAGATAATAGTACATATTCGAATTTTACATAATTGAAGTCAGTTGTGCCAACGAAACATAAATATAAGTGACAAGTCCTACACCATCCGTGGCCATGGTCACTCCACCCCATGTCAAATTGACTCACCCCGCTCCCTTAACATTTATTACTCGGTTATCTCTCTGCTCTATTACAGATATACATCTTATGCCGTATTATGAGAAAGCATGTTTGGTAGAGGCAAATTGGAACTGTAGTGAGGGGCCAAATTTTGTCTTCAGTTCAAAATTCGGCCGAAAAATATCCCGAAAGTAAACGTCACTATTATTTTTCATATACAGGGTCATATCGTTAATAATTATCATGAGACTACATGCTTGGTGGAGTCAAATTAGAATTGTAGCAATGGGTGAGTTCCGCTTTTGGGATTTTTTCGGGCTTAGAATTCGGCTAAAATTGTGCCCGGCGCTTTATTCAGATGGTCTTTTTTCGGAAGTTTTACCCGAATTAAAGTACATAACTACCTTCTGCGACATTATCTGTTTGACACCTAAACCTGTACTTGACTTTTTAAAATAACCTGAATTGTATTAAGATTTAGTGACTAATTTGGTAATTGTCAAGTTCTTCTATTTTTATTTCGTGATATAATGTATAGTGCCTTGATGTAATGTTTACTTCTTGACTTGTAACAAATGGTGTTATGAATAAATGATTATATAACGATATGACCGCGGCTATTTTCGGCATCATCCAACCTATACCAAAATTTCACTCCACCGCTATCTCGACGACTGTTTTGCTGAACTAAGTACATATAGCATTATTAATACTCCCTCATTCACTATTTCGACGTGAGACGTTAGTTTTATTGCTAGTTCTTTGACTAAAATATCTCACATCTTGTAACAATCTATTGATTATGTATTTCAGTAATATTTCTCAGTTTTAGCAAGGTGAAGAAAACGATTTATTTTCGGAGTATTTTTTTGTACTTCTCAACTAATTTTGCTACAGTACAATATAACGATGCTTACCATTAGGCGTGTTGGTGGGCTAGCGCGGACTTATTCGTGATTAAATAAATAAAATTCGCTGCATGCCGAAACACTGGCTATTTTCTGTATATTTTAACGCATACCGAAACCATTTCGGCCTTATCCAACCTAAACCGAAACCTTCACCCCAGCACTATCCCGACGACTGTTTTGCTGATCTATTTGATTATTTTTATTTTCTCATTCACTGTTTCGCTGTGAGACGTTAGTTTTATTGCTTGTTTTTTGGCACAGATATCTGGAACTAGTGAGTAATCTGTGCCTTGTGACAGCTCACTAATTAAGTGTTTGCAGTAATATTTTTCTGTTTCAGCGAGTTGAGATGGAATGATTCATTTTTGAACGAGTGAAATATAATTAATTATAGATAAAATAATTAGATAATAATAGCAGATTATGTACCAAGAGAACCAAGTGGTGTCTTATGTCACGGGCGACAATTGGACCCGCGGGGCAATAATGTTAGCCGATCTCTTTACGAAAGTGATACGTTCTTGAACCTCTCTCGTTTTTCTGACAGTTCCGATAGCTCAAAACTGTCAGAAAAACGAGACATGTTCTAGAACGTGTCACCTTAGTAACGAAATCGGTTGTCAGAATTGCCCAGCCGGTCAAACTGTTTAGTTTTATACTTAGTTAATTAAATTATTTAGAGGTCTGAGTGAAGCGAGTAGCCCAAGACGAAGACAAACTTGGTTCTAGTGGTGCATACTCTACTTTTCATTCATCTTGCGAGAAAATAAAACCCAAAGAATATCAGTAAGTAATACATACGTGATAAACTCACTAAGTGTAGGTACTCACTAAACAACTCGGTATTGTTCACAATAAAATAAAACAATTTAGAATGTATACCTACGATTTTTCATAGACAAGCTCACAAACCCTTAATAAAACAGAACTAATGTAAATACTACGTGAAAAACATAAGACCATGGCCAGCTCGATTTTATTATAGCCTAACACAGGCATTACAAAGAGGTTTTATACTATAAATTAGACTAAATCCTCCTTACAATTCCAGTTGCCGTGCAATGCAAAGAGATTTAATACGGTTACACAAAATAAAACCTCTTTGCCATTGTACTTAAATGTTCAAAGTTAAGAAATTTGCATACGAATTAGACGTTCCAAATTCAAATCAATTTATTCTCTAGAGAGTTTCGTACAACATTATTGACCTGCCATAGCCCTCAAGATTGTGTTAAGATAATAATGACTCATATTACGTTGAGATTGTACGACATAATATAATGAGTCATTTTCGAGCAGGTGGTATGAAAAATATATAACATATATATAGTTCAATGATATCCTTGATATAATCTAAAAAGTCTTTGTACATACCTATTCCTTATTATGGTCAACTTATTTTCTGTCCGGAATAGCTGAAATTTTTCCAGATTTCAGGATTGGTAGGTAAAAGCTAATAACGAGTAGGTAAATCTACTTGTCTATCTTTATTAACATGACAAAAATTCAAAACAACAGTTTATTATAACTATTTTGACAATTATTTATCCGCAAATATTTTCAAGATGGCCACCCTTCCCGTTGGCGCAATATTTCTTATTCCACGCTTATCATTTATTACATTCTTATCAGTTAGAATAAATGGCGGACGTATTTGTTATAGCCGAATTATTATACGGACTTTGTGGATATTAAGTAAGTTCGTATAGGCCGGCTGGCTAGCCCTGGTGTCAGAGTTTTTAAGCCACCTAAGCCCTTAGTTCAGAGGGGTTAGTCCAGGTTTTCACGTCAATTGAAACTGCAGTTGTTTCCGTGTGGCTTCATACATTTTTATACAGCGCCCCTGGCGGAAACGAGGAAGAACTAACCAAAATGTATGGAGCCACACGCGAACGCGAAAGTTTAAGTAAACTACGTAAAACCTGGACTAAGGGCTCAGGTTTTGCGTAGTTTACTTAAACTTTCGCGTTTGCGTGTGGCTTCATACATTTTGGTTAGTTCTTCATCGTTTCCGCCAGGGGCGCTGTACAAAAACGTATAGAGCCATACGGAAACAACTGTAGTTTTAATTTACGTGTAAACCTGGACTAACCCCTTTGACAAGGCTAAACGGTTAAAATAACCGGGATTACAATTTAAGGTGTCATCCGAGCCACGAGCGCTCAGTTGTAAATGCCACCCGCGGTCACCCATCCTAAGAAACTTCGATGATCGCTAACGAACAAGTAGTCAAACTACCCTATAAGCGCTATATAAGTAACCGAATTTATTAAACGGACTACTACGACTGTGTGGAAAGCCGGGTGGCTGGCCCTGGTGCCAGAGTTTTTCGCCTGACGGTTTTTACATGGCTAAACTGTTAAAATAACCGGGATTACAATTTGTGGTGACATACGAGTCATGACAATTGTGTCAACAACTGTCAACTGTCAGTTGTGTCAATCTCTGACATCTATCTAATACGAAGGCTGAAGTGCCGAACGTTGCGTTCATCTGTAATCCGTGAAAATGAGACGTCCACAATTGTTTTAGCCTTTTTAATAGTCCACTGTAGGACGTAGGCCTACCTACGAAGGGTGATTGGGCC
The DNA here is from genome assembly GCA_964007245.1 of Hypomecis atomaria. Classification (NCBI taxonomy): domain Eukaryota; kingdom Metazoa; phylum Arthropoda; class Insecta; order Lepidoptera; family Geometridae; genus Hypomecis; species Hypomecis atomaria. Next base: position 4,389,950 of record OZ023308.1, on the reverse strand, counting down.
ATATCCACCACTTGTGGACGTCACCATTAGTAAAATGGCACACGGGCGACCTCACCTACGACGCTTCTCTTTGCACAAACTCTAGTAAGTAATAAATGACTCGTCCAATCTAGCCTCACAATTTATCGGTCCGCAATAAGCGTGCCGTATATCACGGGGGAGTAGCGTGTCCGATAATGCGTGCACGTAATTAACGTCCAATAAGGCTCCACTGATATTGAGGTTCAATAAAATGCAGTAGGGGGGTGTAAAGAAGCTGCAGCCAGCTCTTTGTCTTTACTTGTGTAATGAGGTAAAAAACTGACTTTTGCTCACTTCAGATGGCAGCACTGTTGAGTGTTCCCTAAATCTGACAGATAACTGTCATCCTCCATAGTAATTTTGTCAACAAACAGAAAGAATTGAATTTATTTCAATAATATGACATTATGTTCAGCTTTGGATTGCAAAATGACGGGAGTCCATGTATTCCCTAAAGATATCAAAAGAAGAAAACAATGGACAAAAGCTATACGGCGAAAGAATTGGGCGCCGACTAAATATTCAAGGTTATGTTCGGATCATTTTAAACCTGATGATTACCATACGAGGAATTCCTACACTGGTGAGACTTCCATTTCTGTCCAGATTTTTTCACAAACCATTTTGCAAAACTATTTGTAACTCTGTCCAATAAATGGATATTTGTCTTTGTCACAAATTAATAGTAAGTTTGTTTGCTTTAGGTGAAGAAAATACACACAAAGTATTGAAAAAAAACGCAGTGCCATCCATATTTTCATTTACTTTAGTGAAAACAGCAGATCCATTGGCACAACAACGGACAGAAAGGTTGCTACAAAGAAGCAGGAAGAAACTAAGTTTTGAAACGGCCAATGATTGATTGCCTGGTACTAGCGGAATTCAAAATGAAGTTATGTGTGAAGGTAGATTCAAAGATGAACAACTGCCAGTACAAATGGAATGGTGGAAATATCCACCCACAGATTGAATCGCTAGGGAATGACCAACCTGGTGTGTCCGCTGCATCAAAAACTACTCAAGTGAACTTTGAACATATTTATGGATCTATAGAAAGATTCAAGATTAATGATAGTGTTATCGCTTTTTACACTGGGTTTGAAACTTATGACAAGTTCTACTTTGTTTTTTCAACATTAAGCCCAATGGCTCATTTAATAAAGTATTATGGAAGTGATGTCAAAAACTTTACTTTTGAAAATCAGTTTTTCATGTCGATGATGAAGTTACGTCAAAATAAATGCAATTTTGAACTAGGTCAATTTTTCCAAATCAGCCCTACAACAGTGTACAACATATTTATAACATGGATTAATTTTATGGACCAACTTTGGAAAAAATTAAATATTTGGCCTGAAAAAGACTTGGTGCTTTATTACATGCCGGATGGTTTTAAACAAAATGATAAAAATACTAGAGTTATCATTGATGGAACTGAGATACGGATACAAAAACCTGGGAACCCTGTAGCACAGCAAGCATCCTGGAGCAGTTACAAGCACAATAATACATTAAAGGTATTAGTTGGTGCAACACCAGGATGTTTGTTGTCCTACTGTTCACCTGCAAATGCTGGTTCAATAAGTGACCGACAAACTGTGGAGCAAAGCAACTTAATAAAAATGTGTGAGCCCGGGGACAGTATTCTAGCCGACAGAGGATACAATATTCAAGACATGTTTATTGGAAAAGATGTAACTTTAAACATCCCTACATTTTTAAAAGGAAAGGGTCAAATTCCACATCTAAAGCTGTTGAAAGACAGAAAGTTAGCTAGTCAGCGTGTACACATAGAACGTTTAATTGGTCTAATGAAAACTTACAAAATTGTCAAAGAAGAGTTACATCATAATTTTGTGCCTCTTGCATCAAAAATATTTTATGTCTGTCTTATGTGCTGTAATTTTAGAGAATGCATTATGAAATAAATAAAAAAATCTGTTTTTTAGTTTGGTTTTATTACAGAATCATAATTCTTGTATAGATATTTATTAATAATTAAAGGCTGCAAGTATTCTTCATAAAAAGAAGTTAGATGTACTATCATTTCTTTAATGAACTCTTCATCTCGCTCAATGTATATCACTTTCATGTCTTTGAATGTATACACAATTAAATTACAAAATTTGCGGTTTGTGCAAAACAACTGCCCCTGTATTTGTGTGTAATAATTGTGTTTTGTTTTTAGTTTTAGTTCACCATTCTGCTCATAAAGATACGGCACTGTGCTTGGTAAAAATAAAGGAGTTCCTACTTACAAAAGGGCATTTCACTTCCACCACCGTTTCATTTTGAAGCAATCCATCAGGTGATGCTGCAAGGAATGGGTGGCTTTCAGATATGCACAAACCACATCTTTCTATTTTTGAGCTTAGAAAGTTTTCGTATTTCTGAAGAGCGACAGGCTCATTAACTTTCCCATGAGTTGTTGCCCTTGATGAAAACATTTTAGGGTTTAAAATGTTGTTGGCTAATGTTTTCCTTGTACCATCTTTACTGTGGCATACAGCATGGAAATTGCTCGCAGTCACTCTGACACTTCTTAATAAGTTCTCTAACAGTGAGTCCTTCATAGTTGTCTCCGAGTAATCATGGTCTTGTTCAACAGCATAAGGATTGGCCGGTCTTATTACTTGTAAGTATGGCATTTTGCTACCAGAAGTAGCGGCAAATCCAATTGCTAAATTATGCACATAGCTACTCATTATTTCTTCTTCTTTGATTGGGTGATAAAGTACACTCGTGGATTTACGCCGCTTACCTGGTAACACATGTGACTGCATTGGTGAATCATAAAGCACTCTCTTTGGTGTTTTAAAGGCCATTAATTCTTCTGTGCAGTTTTGGAACATGCTATGTCTTCTATACCATGAAGTACGGTAAAAATATGCTTGCAGTGAGCTTCCAATCCGCTTCCTGCAGCACACTCACAATGACTCGCCTCTATTGTGCCATTTAAATCCATTTTCAGCGTGACTATGTAAAGCAACTTTTTCATTTGTGCTTTACATTGAGCATGAATATACATTGTTTCCTTCAAAGGCAACTCGAAGAGTCACCAAGCTTCTACTTTCATATAAAAGTCTGCCTTTGGGTGGTACTTGAAACCTGAAACAATACTCGTAGTTGAAGGTATTTAATAAAAGTTATCATTAAAAATCTAAAAAGGAATGATAGATGATATCTTTTGTCGACATAATTATTCGGTTTCATAAATGTTACGCATTCTTACCTTTCTGCGAACTCTTGAATGTGGTGTTTTGAAAAGACAGGAAGATTGGTGCTCGCATTGACGTTCTTGAACACTTCCAGGTCCGGAAAATCAGGCATATCGTCGTCAAGCTCATCTTCTACTCCGAGTAAATCGTTTCTATCGTACGCTTCCAATCTAAATGAAAAAAAGGACTAAATAAGTATTGGGAATAAACATAACCTCCAAATAATGAACTACATATTATCTAGTTACCTTTCGATTAAAGTAGCTTTTTTCCCAGAAATAGATGCTTTTCTTTTCCGCAGCTCTTCTTTTAACTGCTTCACACTCCATGTCGAATACATTTTTGTAGTATTTGAGGCAAATTCGCTAGTAAACACAGAGAACCAAATACGCAATATGGCGGCGATTAGGATCACTCAACAGTAGCGCCATCTGCGATTAGCTTTCAGTTTTTAACCCCATTAAGTAATTTTAGCCGCAATCTAACTTCTAGCTATTATTGATATAGTATAGCACACATTCGAACCTAGACACGATTGGCAAATGACCGAAGCAGATGGCACTAGGTATTAGAGAAAGGCCTATACCCGGCAGTGGGATAAAGAAGACTGTGGATGATGATGATGATGATAGCACACATTGTAGCATTCAAGCTATCGTTGTCGCTTCAGCTACACAGGTTCATTGGTCATCATCATCATCCTGCCCTTATCCCACTAGGTGGGGTCGGCACAGCACGTCTCTTTTCGCCACTTCACTCTATCATACGTCATCTCTTCATGAAGTCCTTTCTCTCGCATATCATCTTTCACACAATTCATCCACGCTTTTTTTGGTCGTCCCCTCCCATTTCTGCCGCTTACCATCATGTTTAGGGCTCTTTTCGTGACATGACTCTCTTCCCGTCTCTTGATATGCCCATACCAAGATAGCATGCCACTCCTTAATTTCTCAGTCACTGGCGCTACTTTCAGACTTCCTCTAACATACTCATTTCTAATTTTATCCATTCTTGTTACTCCACACATCCATCTCAGCATTCGCATCTCCGCTGCATGCAATTTCCTTTCATTCTCCCCTTTTGTGGCCCAACACTCTGATCCATACAATACGACAGGTCTTAACACAGGGACATTGGTATTAAACGCAAAACCTTTAAGGGCGGGTCTAGTACATCTAGACTATTCTAGACAAACCACTTTTGTTCTACGACTTTTGAAAATTCGCAAAAAATAATAATTCGCTTCTCCAAATATTCAAAACCTGCCAGGTAATTAAGTTATTACTACTTACCCCTGTTACTACTAGCCCCCCACCACGGGCACTGGCGTATAAACTATACCATCTGGGGCACGTGGCAAGTTTTTTAGAGAAAAAGAAAACATGAAATAAAAAGAAAAAAAAAGTAAAAATAAAGAAAATTAAAAATTGTAAAAATTGTAAAAAAAAAAAAAATTGTCGCGTTGTAATTTAATTTTAATAAAACACTGAAGTAGTTATTATCCAACACTATGAATAATATTGTGTGTATTTTAGTAAAGGAAACATTTCCACTTGTACATAAAAAATCCACGTGTTTTACATTAAAGTAGTAAAATTTAAGTAAGCAACAGGAACAACTTACTGACCGCACGGTCAGTATTTAGATCGGTGACTGCGGGTGGCATTTTCCAACTGAGCGCTACCGTGGCTCGGATGACACGTTAAATTGTAGGTCTCGATTGTTTTAACCGTTTAGCCATGGTACTATTGGTACTACTGATCGGATACAAGTTACAGTACACATGTACTTATACCACTGATGGAATAAATCATAATTGTACTACTGTCACTTAGGCCTTTCATTTAGTGGTAGTTAAATAAAGTCACTTGCCCTATTAAAAAAAAGCAGAATACATTTTAACTTAAGTTTTTTTTTCTATTGATAACTAAGGCTAGCGCCACGCTGGGTTACTTTAGCTTTTATTGTATACTAGCAGCGCCCCGCGGTTTTACCCGCGTTGTGCCCGTTCCCGTGGGAATTTCGGGAATTTTTATACATATAAACCTTCCTCTTGAATCACTCTATCCATTAAAAAAAACCGCATCAAAATCCGTTGCGTAGTTTTAAAGATTTAAGCATACAGACAAACAAACAAACAAACATACGAAAATAGCGACTTTATTTTATACTATGTAAGGATTGTACTGTACTCGGCAGTTTGCAGTAATAGAGCATATTGTGTGGAATATAGGTTGTCCGGTTATGTCGGTAAATTATACAGGGTGGGTACTTGGATAACTGATGCTGACATTAATTTGACCCACAAGTAGTACTAGTAACCAGTAATCAGAAAAGCAATAAGTGAAAAAAATAACGCTTAAATTGAGAAACATTTTTTTTCGGGCCTATTGGTCAAGTGTGGCGCTAGCCTTAACCCTAAGAAAATTTCAAATGAAACGACCAAATAAATGTATATAATGTGTAATAACTTTTATTTTTATTTCTTTTATAATTAAATTGTTACTATGTACAATTCTTATAGCTAACGATATTTTTATAATTTTACTAAAATACTATGAACACTAGAACATATTTTACAGACCACTACAATTAAAATATTAATTATTACTTTTAAATGTTAATAAGTAGGTATTTATACAACAAAGATTTTTAGTCTATGATTTTGAGTGTATTTTGATTTTAACTGTCATTTTCAAACATTCGAATGCGTTCCATTTACTTTTAATTTTTTAAATAAGTTTTTTGACGTGACAACGTCTTATACTACTCTGTGTAAAAAGTATCGGGAATACGTCAATAAAAAGACCCGTGTAAAAGAGGTCGTTCTAATTTTTTTACTGCATGTTGGTAGCACTGTACTGATTTAGCGCGCAAAGTTTCAGCGGGATCTGTCATTTAATTTGTTTTAAACTACACTTTTTGTTGGTCATAGTTTTGAGTTCTCGGCGATTTTTACAATGGAAAATATTTTTGAACAAAGAGTGTGCCTTAAATTTTGTGTTTCGAATGATATTTCATGTGGTGAATCACTAAAAATGTTGCGATGTACCTACGGCGAATCGTGTATATCGAAAACAAGGGCTTGTGAATGGTATAAGGCTTTTAAAGAAGGCCGAGAAGTAGTAGTAGACTTGCCTCGTTCTGGTAGACCTTCAACCGCTACGACCAAAGAAAACATCGACAGAATCAAGAAGATAGTGCTCAAAAATCGACGTATGAGTCTGAGAGAGTTGGCTAGTGAGGTGAACATATCTTTTAAGTCCGTCCACAACATTCTTATTGACATTTTAGGCATGAAACGCGTCGCCGCTCTACTAGTTCCAAAAGAGCTCAATTTTGTTCAAAAAGCGCAGCGAAAGCATGTCGCTAAAGACATGGTTTCCCGAGCTTCTACGGATCCGACCTTTATGAAACGTATAATAACTGGCGACGAGACATGGGTTTATGAGTACGACATGCAGACAAGACAACAGTCTTCAGAATGGCGTCTCGAAAACGAGCCGAAACCCAAAAAACCGCGGCTTGTAAAAATCGCCGAGAACTCAAAACTATGACCAACAAAAAGTGTAGTTTAAAACAAATTAAATGACAGATCCCGCTCAAACTTTGCGCGCTAAATCAGTACAGTGCTACCAACATGCAGTAAAAAAATTAGAACGACCTCTTTTACACGGGTCTTTTTATTGACATATTCCCGATACTTTTTACACAGAGTAGTAAATTGGTTTGCCGGGTGACACTTCAAGAAACTGCGTTACGCTCCGCTCACACTTCATGCGCTCACAATGTTCAACATTCGTCTCATTCGTCTCAAAGTCGTTGTCACGTAAAACTTTCGCCCGTATACCGACTTTACAGGCAACCAATTTTTTTAAATTCATTCATTCGTACAGATAAGAAAACATTTGGTCTATTTACATTTTATGGAAATAACGAGATAATGTACGTTTTATAGACATCTACTTATACTTAACTATTATTTAGCTTTTTAAAATAATAATAAAAACTGTGCAAGACTGTAATTTTTGTCAAGCCTATGCTAAAACGCAATTATTTTATATTCTGACCAAATTAATATCTTTCTTAAAAGATATTACATAATTATAAAAATCGTTATTGAAGACTTGTTTTGTATTCGAAAACAATAATATCAATGATACTAAGTAATTCCAAGTATATTCTCAACTGATATTTAACATTCATGTGCTTTTTGTAGAACAGTTCAATAGACAGAGTTCTAAATTTTACATCACAATACAATACAACAAATCAATAATACTAAAAAATCTACCATAGACTAAAGAACGAACGAATTGTTTTTTTGGCTCCGCACAACTAACTTATTTTCCAGAGTCAATCAACAAAAATTAAAATTGGAATGACATAGATAATATACACGCTATCTACAATTTAATAACTTATAGAAATGTCTTTTTCTTCAACAAAAATTACTTTTAATTCTAATCAACATGACCAGCATTCAATAAATTACTTAGAAATTAATACAAATATATTTACAGCGATGATGATTTTGAAAATTTTAGTTAACAGGATTAAAATCTATTTTTATGTGTGAAACAATTTTATTTATTTATAAAAACAACCTTTAAAGAGTTTGATTATTATTGATTGGACAAAAAATATTTAAATTTTGATTACAACATTTACATATCAAGTATTGCAGAGGGCCTTGTTGGTAGGCATATGTACAACAGTAGGCTTTTAAAGGCCGTTTCAGAATAAGGCCATTTTTTAAATAAACAGTTTTTTAATCCTCTCAACCAAACTATTCAAATCTACTAACATGAAAAACTATCCTATTTATCTACATTTAGGTTAAAATTTGTGTACGTTGGTCTTAAAGGAGTATCAGCATTGACAGGTGAAGGCGGAGTAGGGGGGATGTAAGGGTAGCGAGGGTACGTTGGGTAGGGATAGGGGTATGAACTGGGCAGGAGTTGAGGGTTGTGAAAGGGTGGTATTAATGCTGGGGAGGGGTAGCCGTATGGAAGGCCTACGGAGGAAGCAGCAGCTTGTAAAATTGAAGCAGCGAATGCTGGGTCGCTGTAGACGGCAGCGTATGGCCAGGCGACGGCGATGCGTTGGCGCTTGTCCTTCATTCTTCGGTTTTGAAACCATACCTGGAGACAAAAGAGGATTGCTGTTAGTTCGTTCAGTTTTGACGTAAGAGATGTCATTGTCATAAACAAGAGAATGAATGAAACCGCCGAGCCAGTGTAACAGGCAGCGGTTGCAATTTATTGTCTGACCCACTGAGTTACCAGAGGGATAATATGCTCGATCGAGATTATCTTTCATGTTTCTTTCTTACTCGTGCTGTATGAAATCAATGCATCGTTTTCAAATTATGTATCTATCTCTGTAGCATGGCGGTTTCAGACATATGTCTTTGCCTAAGGGACTGTAGCCTAATCAACAGCCAATCACAGATCTTAGGTTAAATGTTCAACCAAGTGGTTGAATATTTAAACTAAGATCTGTGATTGGTTGTTGATTAGGTTACAATCCCATAGGCAAAAACATACTGCAAGTATACACACAGATATTTCTCAAGACATTTGCTTAGAAACAATTTGGTTGACTAAAAGCATGCGTACAATTAAATTGCAGCTAGACGCGTCCCCAAAACACAAATAAATTAGTCGTAAAACTTTTTAATTTACAACTGTCAAAAACGTCTGACATTTAATATAAAGGAAAAGAAATCGATAATTCAAACGAGCGGCATTCGAAACGTCATAAAAATCTAATAAACAACGCATTATAGTAAAACCAAGTTTTGTGCAGTAGTGGCCAAATATGGAAACTAAAATTGTCCCAAAGACCTGCTCAGAAAAAGCGATAGTTGTTCCATAAGTCAGCTCTACAGTTACGTTTGTCTTGAGGTATCATAGCTGAGAGTCGCGCAAATCGCTCATAAAAACATAAAACAATTTCATTGGAGCGTTTTTCGCACGTTAATGCTAATTAATTGCATGTTTTCAACATACATTAGTGGAATATTTGGTTAAGCCTTGTTACATTACAGCGGGACGTGTAATGTAACGCTGTAATGTAACATGAACATCGTTTGAAAGCTTCGATGTTCCTATACGAGTAAAGTGTTATTATTAGAGAAATAGAGATGTAATTACTGACACGCGTAAACCCATAGGTAATAGTACGAAAAGGTACATTTGTTATTGTTGGCTCATTGTTTTTATTGTATTGTCTTCTCAAATATTTTCTACTAATTGTCTTAAAAAGTAATGTAATTGTATGATTTGAATAAACTTACATATTTAGATCATTACAATTTGGAAATAGATAAAACATATAGCGCGCAGCGCCAAGGATCACTGGACAATTTAAGAGTTATAGTCTTTCGACAAAATAATTCATCGTAAAAATCCTATACAGAAGTTTAAAATGTTTAGTCATATTGCGTATTATTTTTAAATGGCTGCGACTAAATTTCCCTATAATGGCTTCACTATCACTTCACTACATAGTAAGTATAAAACTAAGTCGCTTCCGCTGTCCCCATGTATGCTTATATCTTTAAAACTACTCAACCGATTTTGATGCGGTTTTTTTAAATAGATAGAGTGATTCAAGAGGAAGGTTTATATGTAAAATAAACCTGTGCGAAGCCGGGGCGGGTCGCTAGTAAAATAATAAATACCTACATGTTACATGTTACTACCGTGAGCAACATTACATGTTACAAGCCCTATAGCAATATGCAAGTAGGTACAACCTTAAAGTCATTAAGAGTGCATTATGGCCTCTGTCTTCGACAAAGTAAGATCAAACAAAGGGTTTTTCCTCTAAAGCGCTTTAAGGCACGTTTAAAGCTTGGCTTTGTTCGCGAAAGCGGCGAATGGCGTGCTAATTGGCGGGAATCTCGCCCGAGAAAATGGCGGACTTCCTTTGCACTGGCCATAGACAAGATTATTTTTACTTTTATATTTGTTTGAACGTGCAAATGCTCCTTTTTAAGACCTTACATACGCAGACGTGATACTAAAGTTTCCTTGTTTATTTATTTATTTGCTTTACATATTGTGTACTTAGGAACAAAATATGGTCTAAGCAAAGAAGTGTAAAAAACTATCAATATGTGGAGGGATTTCAGTCTATTGAAATTTACAGTAAACGTGGTGATAAAAAATGTGTTTCTCCCTTCTTAAGTAAGTTCGCAATCCAAAATCAGTAAAATTCAACGTCTACAATATTATACTTCGAGAATGTCCACTGCTGGATATACGCCTCCCTTGTGGTCCAGTGAAGTATTCAATGGCTACAAAAATTTGGTACCCATATTTTCCATTAAGTATATGTAACAAAAACTTCATTTCCAATTAAGCTAAAACCAAAGCTTATAACAATTAAAAGCGTCTTATTAGGTACGAAAAATAACTCAATTTTTATTTAGCTAGGTAAACCCGTCAGTCGACAAACTTGAAAGTCACGAACACGACAAGATTTAGAATTTTATTGATTCGTTACATCGCTTTACTGCGCAATAAACACTCATCACAATAAACAAACACCAAGATAAAAAAGCCGAAATTTTTACAACGCATCAAATGGTAGCCGACGCTTAATTTAATAGTTTTTAATTGGTATAATCGCGCTGTAAAACAGATGCCGGACCATAGACAACCGATGAAGTGTTCCATTCACTCACTCACTAATGACATGCTTTTTTCTTTTTTTCTTTATGGCCAGCGTTTCGTTCTTTACAGCATTAAGGTTCATTAGCGTTCTACAGCTACTGAATAATTCGGTCGGTTTCTTTTATTAAATGCGCATCGACAAATTAGCGTGAATGTAAAATTCGAATGAAGCAATAAAAACACGTGTTTTTTTTCTGGCCAGCCAGTTGGTTTTCTTTTTTTTATTGGAGGTGATAATTGAAATTATGAGACAGGTGACGTGCTAAGGAATGTAGATTGCGTTGAGCATGAGTGCTTCAATTTAATTCAATTACGCCCATTACGCTGAGAATCTTTATTTTTGTTATATTTATTCGCGAGGAAAGCTTCCGCGGACAGGTGAATATAAACACGTCGGAATGAGTCAAAACATTAGATAAAACATGCTGAATGTATTTTCAGAGATTTCAATTTACAAAATGAAATCTCTTTTAAATTACTAAGTGGTTTTTTAAATATCTTGTCAATTAGCACTAGGTAGTGTGTGCCAAATAATTTATACTAGGACTGTTGCTTGACACAAATACGAGTGTATTTAAATGCAATATGTAGTAATTATGCTTTATAAGTAATTTGTCATTGATGATTCATGAACGGACGCTGAATTCAAGGTTTTCGAAAGGAGATTCAGGATTTTCAAACTTAACACGTGACATTTACATCTATCAAATAGTAGATAGAATGATCTCGCCCATTCGAAAACTGACCATACTGAACGCTGCTCAACTTTATACAGTGAATAGGTAAGAATAACAGTCAACCTTCATTATATCAGATAACCTAATAAAACTCTCAATGACATTTTATACGCTTTGTTGCTTGCAAACAGCTTCGAGAATCTCAACTTAAAAAAAAAACATAAATCATAGATTTCTTACCTAACTTCAGCCTTGTATCTATCTAAAATCTAATGTTCTTTCTGAAACAATCATCATATGACTACTGTTTGTTTACCAATTTTCGCGTTCCACATCAGCTTCGGCTATTTGTAATGATTGATACTAAATGATATGTCAGTCAGAACAAAAGCTGACGCGAAGAAAAGTGCCGTATGTGCAAACACTTGTTTTATAGTAGAGGCAAGAATATGCCTTACTAAAAAATGGTAGTCATTTTGGTAGCCAGTTAGAGGTTTGGGTGGTACATAATGGTAATAGATTAATTAGAAGTTCTAATTAATCTATGCTACAGGTTATAAAAAAAAAAAAAAAAAAAAACATTAAATAAGTACTTATGTATTTAAATGTTTCATGTTACAATAAATTATTAAAGTTTAACTGATATTTAAAAAAAAGAAATCAATTTTTTTAACCATATTATTGAGCAAAATTTTTTTTTTAAAGTGTCAGTGTACCTACCAATTCTACGACTATTGGCAGATATAACAAAATAATCAAAGTAATCTCCATTCAATAAATTAAACGACAATATAGGTACAGGTACTTTGATTCTCTTTTCAAATTCTCAATAAATGAATCTACGCGTTATTTTAAAATTAATCTATAACACATTAACACATTATTTTGTAATGTGAAATGTTGCTGTACTTTATTTAAGTTCCTATTATACCTATTGAAATTGTTCCTTAGATTGAAAGAAAAAATATGGCCAGGATTGGTGCTCATAAAAATTTTCAAAAGCACTTACAGCATTTTTCCTATAGACCGTAGCATAATAGATTTCTCTGTTTCATCTATTCACACGTACGCCGCATGATTTCTGCGAATTAGCGGTCTCTATAACATTTTTAGGAAATTATTGACTAGCTAATTGACGCATCATACCTACTCGTGATTCGGAACGTTAACAAGTCTATTCACTATTGTCTATGGTTCAGTAATCATTGAGAAAAGAGGTCAATATCTTTCTGCAAATTGTAGAATAGGTCGAATGTGTTAAAGTTGTACAACTTGGCGGCTGTGATGTTAGCTAGAAGCTGCGAAAAACTTAATCCTCGAGCAGCTGTTTTTTTATTTATTAACACAAGTTACAATATATAGTTTACAATAAAGAATACCAAAAAATCCGTCAGGTTTGTCTTGGTACCTTATTACGACGATTGTTAAGTGAGCTTCAGTCAGGATTGGGTCATCCGCAACTTGTAGCTAACATCATAGTTGCCAAGTCGTATGATTCGACCTATAGATACCTACTATATTAAGTAATTTTCAGTTATCATTGAAAAAAGAAGCTAGTTCAGTAAAGATTAAGAGGTATTCTTAAATAATTTGCTAAATTATGCGCCATAGGTATGTGTAGAGTTGGAGACTTAAAATTTTGTACGTCGGATAGATAATCGAAAAACATCAGACATGTAATTTTATTTTGTAATAAGTATAAAATTTTGACAGAGAAGTGACGTCACGAAACCCTGCTCCCGAACTTTGACAAGGTTTATCTTTGTCATTTATTATCTGATTGACAAAATAAAAAATATCCTATCCAATATTTTTTGATAATCTCCATTAGATTCTAATATAATAATGTTTCTGTAACCCAGTCGTCATGTCTATTGAGCGTAGGTACCTACGTCCGGAGAAAACAATGGTTCGATCTACGGACGTACGCAGGTTGCATCACGATATTTTTCTTCAACTAACAGCTAGTGCTGAGTAAATTAATCCATAAATTACAAAGAACTCATTGTATTAGCTTTATGATCAGGTATAAAAACCCCATTATTACACCACCTATGAAAATGTGTAGGTGCCTAAAACAATAAACTAACGAGACGGGCACATCTTGCGACAACTTCATTGACAGTTTCGCGTAACACTTCAGCTATTAGCGAGGCCTATGTTTAGTCAAAGAACCCATTTCCCACGAAACTGACATGAAATCTGAAAGTTTCTTCATTCATAGCCACCCACGCTGGCCGTAATGTGTCGACCTCATTGTCAATTATAATAGTACGGCTAAGTCATTTTCGTCACATCACTAGCGACGGGAGAATGATCAGAAAGATGTGTAAAGAAACAGCTTTAAACTGTTGCAAGCTAAGAAGCAAGAAAAAAGCACAAGGCTATAAGAAATAAGAAACAAGAAGTAGGTAAATCAAAATCGATTTATCCGTTTTAGGTATCACGTCAATTGAATGATGGATAAGAAAAGAAACAGCTTTTAACTGTTGTGAGATCGGAATACTTAAAAAAGGTAAGTTGATGCGGATTCATCCCTTTAGGAACTGACATGCCACAGATCCTCCTTTTTTCTCCTTGATTGTCCTCTTTGTGTGTCAAGAAAGAATCTATCGTACATTACAAAATTATATAAAAAAGTTATTAAAACTCGATTAGAAAGTGACTGAAACTCACTTAAAAGCTGCGCGAGGATTGGTTTATCCGCAGCGTATAGCTAACACCACAACCGCGAAGTTGTATGATTTGCTTTATATAAAGAAACTAGCCGACCCGCCCCGGCTTCGCACAGGTGTATTATACATATAAACCTTCCTCTTGAATCACTCTATCCATTAAAAAAACCGCATCAAAATCCGTTGCGTAGTTTTAAAGATTTAAGCATACAGACAAACAAACAGACAAAAATAGCGACTTTATTTTATACTAGACGACCCGCCTCGGCTTCGCACAGGTGTATTATACATATAAACCTTCCTCTTGAATCACTCTATCCATTTAAAAAAAATCGCATCAAAATCCGTTGCGTAGTTTTAAAGATTTAAGCATACAGACAAACAAACAGACAAAAAGCGACTTTATTTTATACTATGTAGTGACTATGTAGTGAAGTATCGATATCGGTCTAATAAATACATTCTTAAGTGTACCTCTGTAAATTATATTACTCTATTACACAAGTCATTCAACTGACATCCCACTTACGTGACAAATAGCAGGGCAATGTAGCAAAAAGCTACGTTACGAAAGATATTTTATTTTCATGTGGCTGAATGCATCATTAGTGCCATTGCCAATTTGTTAAAAAGTTTAAGTGTCATAGACATAACACGTTCATTCATTTACACCTACTTTTTATGGGTTCGTTCTTTTATGTTGGACAAACTTATAATATTTTGAAGGTTTGTAAAAGCAGTTAAATGATAATTAGGTAGTTGTGCGTAGTATTACCTACCGTTTTACTAGCAAGAGATGTACAGGAACTGACTAACGATAGAATTTATAAGAAGGCAATTTATGAATTTTTAACATTTTATATTAACGTAAGATGACTTTACGATAATAAAAATGTTAACTGTAAAGTCTCTTCAAAAATCTTTGTTTGCACAAAAAAAACTACGTAGACAGCATAGTGAATGAGTTCCATCGAAAACGAAGACGGGAATCTCATTATTTTTAGTTCATGCAACTGCATGCTCAAGTGCCCACGCTTTAATTCTTTTCAGATTAATAATAATAATAATGGTAGATTATACACTTAACTTGCATGCTAACTAATAGCTGATGTAGAGGACTTTGTTATTTAATAATAATATTTAAGATCACAATGTAAATTGTTCGACCTACTTCGCAAGTAATAAATGAATTATGAAGAATTATGAAGATTTTTTTTCGACTAGGTAAATCTTTTTTGCATTCTAAAACATTTTATGGGCACCCATTATCGATAAGAATCAACATAGATAAGCTCGCTTGAGGCAATTGTCAATAGCCACCGAATCGAGACATTTTTCACGTCTCTTTCTAACTCACTAACTCTTTCTAAACTCATTTCTATGCATCTCTTTCAGATTTTCTCGATCAACCACATTATCTCCTGTTATCTCTGTGTTGAAAATATTGTGCGATGAAGATTAAGTACTCGTAGTTCGAGTTTAGAGTTCCACATTTTCACAGAACATAAAACAGTTGCCATAACAACACATGGTTAACATAAAAAAGTTGCCTGGAAGAAATCACTTTCAGTGATAAGGCCGCCGGTTGCTGCTGCATGTTGAAGCATCTATTTTTCTGTTTTATGTGCGTGTGAATGTGAATCAATGAAGAGTATATTTAGGGTTATTTCTAATCAATTAGCATCCTTTTAGGGGCTTATTCTGTACATCAAAACTAACAACTTTTGTTCTGCGACTTTTGACAAAACTCAAAAAAAAATTGTTGTTCCATAGAAAAATATCGTTCATCCGCGACAAAATATATGGAACAGCTGATTTTTTTTTGAGTTTTGACAAAAGTAGCTGAACAAATGTTGTTAATTTTGATGTATAGAATAAGCCCCTAAAAGGTTGCTAATTGATTAGAAATAACCCTATATGTACTCTTCATTGATTCACATTCACACGCACATAAAACAGAAAAATAGATGCTTCAACATGCAGCAGCAACCGGCGGCCTTATCACTGAAAGTGATTTCTTTCAGGCAACTTTTGAAATAACCCTGTATATCTATCTATGTAACACGAATGCAATAGATTACCTTGATAGTAGATTCCGGCAGCTGCAATTGCGCGGCGAGCTCGCACCTCCGCGGCCGCGACACGTAGTTTTCTTTCATGAACTCCTTCTCAAGCCGCGCGAGCTGCTCGCGGGTGAACGCCGTGCGGTATCTCCTGGGGATAAGCTATAGTTTAGATTTCTAATACATACTAATGGCAATTTATTAATAAAATAAAGTTACTTTGAAATAGTACGTGTTTGTCCTTTACCTACAATGACATGTGTACAAAAACTGAAAAAGGAAAAATAAGACAAAACAAGTACTTGATAGTTCATACCTAATAACTAGACTTGCATACATCAAACATAATAAACCGAGAAAAAGAAGTCTTTCTGGGCGTCTGGTGGACGCGACGCGTGACCAAAATGCTGGTGTTTATTTGGCTCAACGCATAAGCATTGCCATTCAGCGTGGCAATGCTGCCAGCATGCTGGGCACGCTGCCAACTGGCAGTGGGCTTGAGCATTTGGATTATCTTAAGACCTTCAAAGGTCTGAGGATGATCCAATGCTTTTTGTGTAATAATAGTGTAGTTTTGTTCTAGTTAATAAAGGCACTTTTGCCCGATAAAAAAAATAAACATAGAGCTAGACCATAATAAAATGGGGATCATATCATACTTTACGCATAATTTACTTTGAATAGCTACACCGATGTCTTTATAAACTTTAGAATCATGATGCATTTTGTTTGAATTTGTTGATATTAAATATTTATTATAGGATAGTTCAAACCTGTAAAAATGTTGGTGAAGGAAAACATTGTGAGTTTCGCCATCGAGGGTAATTCGATGGTAAATATGAATTAATCAACCTACGTAAGGATCAGCGTGGAAAGTAGGCCTGTGTTCAGCAGTGGACTATTGCAAATATGAAGTGTACATTATCTTACCTAATATTTGGATCTGGCGCCGAATTGGCATTTGTCATCTGTTCAGACTGCGGGCTCAGCGATTCTGTGAACAAATTAAAAAATCTTTAGAAAAATATAACGGTCTTTTTACCGCCTTCAAAAAAAGGAGGAGGTATTGTGTTTGTCTTTTTTTTTCTCGTATGTTCATCGATATTTTCGCCAACTTTTTTTGTTTCGAAACTTAATTACTCGCGAGGTGGTTTAAATGTTATTTAAATCGGCTGAGCCGTTTTTGATAAATCAACACCATACATAAATGACACATCGATTCGTGTAAACTATTCGAATTCTGTACACTTTTGAAGTCGACGGTGCTGTTTTTGGCGAAAAATAATGACTTAGAGCTGATACCCGGGTATCAAAAATATTACAAAAATCAACGGATTTTATTTTTAATAAACTCCTAGTATCGATTATGAACTTATCTTCACTAAAACGCTACTGTGCCTCTTGAAGAACTTTAAAGGGTTGTAAGTACGCACTCAAACGCGTCTGGTCCCGCAATAAGGACCAAATTATCTAAATAGCCGTTGTATAGATATTCTATAAAAAGAAAGCCGACATTTTAAAACTAATTATTCTCTAAACTCAATTGAGCTGTAAAAAAAGTTTAAAAAAACCGTGAGTTCGGGAACCAGAAGCTTTGAGGTGCTAATTGCATGCACCAAACCGCTACAAAAGGAGTACATTAACATAAAACAAATACAAATAACGTATTGTCTAATTAAATATTTTCCCATACTGGCCACAAAGAAACCGCTAAATAAAAAAAAGTTGAAAAAAATAATAAAAAGTAGACAAGCGACGCCGCCTTTACAAATCTGATTAGTCGCTGAAGTGGTTCTAAATTTAAAAAGGGCGGCGAACTATGTTTGTTGACACTAGCTTTTTAAAAAGAGAATATTGAACGCTCTCGAGTCAATTCCCATTGTCTATGGTCTTAATGGCGGCATGATTAAGACGTCTATTTCCGGTGAATTAAATTAGTGTGTGCATGTTGATGCGTGGTTACTTACAAGTAGAGAGTAGACATGTCGATTATTTAAAACTGACTCTAGAGTTGCATCTGTGTGTACTTGTAGAGTTCATATATAATTATTTTTACTGAAAAAATGTCTCAAAAGTAAAAAAATTAACTAGGTACCTACAATTTTATCAGAGTATTGAGAACAAAATTTTACTTTATTTTGTTACTACTTTTTGAACTAATATTGAAGTAACGCATAAGAAGTAAGTATGCTAATTTTGTGCTAGACATACAGTAGGTACCTATTCATCATTTTATACACTTATAATAGTATAAAGTGATGTCACAATCTTCATCTGTCTGTTCGAATAGTTTTCCACGACGCAATGGATTTTCATGGGGTTTTCACTCTACCTGATATAAATCATTTTATTTCAATGAATTAAATATGTAGGTAGGTACTAAGGAATATTTTGTATGATTACTTAGTAGCTGTGCAATTAAATTTGACAAAAAAGCCCGATTACAGAGGGGCCATCGTAATTATAATATTAGCTAAATAGCATAGTTCTGTTTCTTTTTCACTTTAGGCTTTTATCGAATGATAGAGATAACGCTTTTTACGTTGCTATTAAATTTACGCTGGCGCCTCTGTAATCGGGCTTAAAGGTCTATTAAAACACATAATAACTTCGTAAATTGAATCTACAGCTCCAAACTTATTAAAAACTGTATTTCTGAAGCTAATGCTATCAAAACCGTCAGTTTAATTATGGCAGATCTGTATCATTTATACCTACTAAATAAAATGTGAGCTAAACACCACATATACTAAGCAGGCTATATCTATTCATAATCGTAAAGTCTTCATTCAAAAAAAGGATTGCAATACTAAACCTCATTATAAACAATTTATCGTTCGTTTAAGTGCCCCCGGCTGTGTTTTTTTTAAGATTGCCAACGTGGCGTCAGTGCCACTTGACATATTCCCATGCTGGGTGGCGACAACACACTTAAATATCAATTTGCAATAGTCTAGTCAATTTCCTTAAAACAAGACAAACCGATTTGTCTATGGTCACCAGCTGCGCTTTTGGCGTGTGTCACAGATGAAAAAAAAAGAATTAAAAAGCTGAAAGCTTCCGCTTTGAATTTCGAACGGAAGGAATCATGCGTGTCACTGGCGACATGAATTTTGTTTTATCTGTTTTGTTTTTTTTTTTATTGGAAGATCTAGTTATTCGGATGTTGGATTTGAATGACCGGAATTATGAAGAGTGTTCCTGTCGGTTTTAAATGTTTTCGGGCTTTTACCTACAAAAAGTTCAGTGGTTTTTTTATTATTTAATACGATATCAGTTAACGGTTTTGTCTACTATGTCTGTGCAGGTAGGTAACTTGTAACAGTATATTTTTAAAACTGTTTTTTGCATCTTTCAGTCATAGCATCAGAAACTTAAAAAAAATTAAGGTAACTTCATTTATCTAGAATATTCTAGAAGGTGTTTTAATATTCAACACAAAGCACCATTCTTAGCATGTTATGTATTAGGTCATGTTTGCTTAACATCAACCAAAATCCAGCAATAAAGTGAACCTATTTCAATTACATAATAATCTGCCAATTATGAGTCGGACTTGCGCACGGAGGGTTCCGTACTGTTTGGGAGCCCCCTTTAAATATTTATTTTATTTTTAATTATTGAAGTGAATGTACAACTAAATATTCTGTGAATATTTCAATCTTCTACCTGTTACCATTATTAATATAGAGTGAAAAACGGCTAAAAAATCAGGTTTGTTGTATGGGAGCCCATTAATTATTAATTTTATTCTGTTTTTAGTATTTGTTGTTATAGCGGCAACAGAAATACATCAACTGTGAAAATTTCAGATTTCTAACTATAGCGGTTCATGAGATACAGCTTGGAGACAGACAGACGGACAGCGGAGTCTTAGTAATAGGGTCTCGTTTTTGCCCTTTGGGTACGGAACCCTAAAAAATGACTTTTTTATTTCAGAACGAATCACCTTAAACAAGATCGACGTTTTTAAACGAGTCATTGTCCATAAAGATCGTGTTTGAGTGTCGGAACGGTTTCGAAACGTGTCCGTCGGTCTTTGTTTCAAAACTCTCGCTAATTTACAAAGTAAACCAAGAGAAACAATCATAATGGAATAAAGGTGAGCGCAGAGATGAGTACAAAGTGTCCATATGGGTCTATATCACCCCTTTAGAGGGTTATTTAGGAATTACATTTCAAAAACAATCTGTTCTAATTACACTTTTTAAGATTATAGATTTAAGTTTCAAGTTTTTATATTCAGTGACAGAAACAATCATAATGGAATAAAGGTGAGCGCAGAGATGAGTACAAAGTGTCTATATGGGTCTATATCACCCCTTTAGAGGGTTATTTAGGAATTACATTTCAAAAACAATCTGTTCTAATTACACTTTTTAATATTATAGATTTAAGTTTCAAGTTTTTATATTCAGTGACAGTATGACCAGAATCAGTATTTTAATACTTTATCGGTACCTACATTTGATTGACTTTTTCGAATAGTTAGATATGTGAAATTGGTCATATCGTTCAGTTGTTTGGTTTGGGCTATATTAGGTAGGTACACTGGTACATTGTCTATCAGCAAATGACTCTAGCCAAAACAAAGCCTTTCACTTAACAGGACAAATGTAAAGACATCGATATTTTCCCCAGGTTGCAAAATAAAAAGCGATTTTTCCTTTTTACTTTAACCCAGTAGTTTTGGTGCCCGATCTTAATTTTTTTGTTCCTTCCGGGGCTTTTAATGTAGGTACTTATGTATTAAGAATTTTTATTTTAATTAAATCAAGAGTGTTTTGAACAATACCTTATGGAATCTAATATTCTAATAGATTCTACATTATTGAGACGTTATGAAACCGAAAACGTGTTTGGGCATTTAGCACTTGTTTACGAACTGGCTTCGGCATCATACACATTATGAGCGAGATTCGGCCGCGGGCTTTAGAATTGATGACATTATTGGTATTAAAAAAAAATATAATTTAAAATACCTACCTGACACTTATGCTAGAAAAAAAACAGCAATGGCACTCTAAAATTCCGATAGGTTAATTTTAACATATTTTTAATTGTTTTCAATAAGTTTGACCAAATGTTTCTGGAAAAATCAAATCTTCTTAGCTACGAGTATTTTTATAATTATAACTGTTTACTTCAAAATATGTTTTCGGTCAAAAATGTTTGGGGTACACCGAGGACAAAGATAATAATTTTATTTAGCCGCTAAGTAGGTATCAAAAATGAACAGACAACCTGTATTATGTTTGAGGCACACCGAGTTTTTTTGTCCTACCTATAAGTACTTATCGGACTTATACAGGGTTATCTGCTTAAGTCCACCATCCCATCGGTATGAACTACTTTTACTATGGAGCCAACCCGAAATTCGAGGAAAAAAAATCACCTGTTTCATACAACTCTGCAACTCGAAATCGACAAAATGTATGAAACAGCTGATTTTTTTTCTTGAACTTCGGTTCGGCCCCATAGTAATAGTTGTTTATAATGATGGTCTGAATCACTTACTTTCGGCTTAGTAGGTACACCAGTTCTGGGTAACCCTGTACAAGTACATTTGCCGTAATTAGCAGGAATGTCGTCACCTCGATTTGTTTATGAAGTCAGATCATAGTCAATTTGTGAGAAGCCATAAAAGTCCTTTTTTTGTTGATTTTGCATGATGTAGTTACGACACATCATTCGAATTATCGTAGTGCCAAATATTGACAAGGACTTATTTTTAAAAGCATTTATTTAGCTTGTATTTTGGTTAGGTACCACTAGGTATTTATCGTCAATATCATCACATCAGACTAAGATGTACACTGCTAGACATAGGATTCCTCTAATTTGACAGAATATACTTGTGTTGGAAATTATGGTGACATTTTATACAAGGTTATTCAAATTGGGTGAACTAAGCCAGATAAAAGCGATTCCAAAGATCATTTTTACGATCATGCCAACCTGGAATCCGGGAAAAAAGCAATCCTGAGCAAACCTGTACTATTCTTGTATGGTTTGTTACTCCCACAAGACAGAGAAAAAGAAGTAGGTACTTAATTTTTTTTTTTTTAACTTTTAGGTGTGCAATAAAACGACAATCCTCAACATTGCATGGCGCAGCAATA
Source organism: Hypomecis atomaria (assembly GCA_964007245.1). NCBI lineage: Eukaryota > Metazoa > Arthropoda > Insecta > Lepidoptera > Geometridae > Hypomecis > Hypomecis atomaria. The sequence goes on along the minus strand of OZ023308.1, from coordinate 4,367,489 downwards.
AAATCAATTAACCACCATGAATCTATTCCCGATTTAATCACACTAATAGCACCATTTATTCAGGTGGACAGAGCGAGCCAAAAATAAATGACCACAGTTTACCCTCGCAAACCAATCACAGCTTAATTAATAGTGGCCAAGCTCAATTTGCGACCAGAATAGCCCTTGTTATACGCACGAACCGATCTATAACGTTGAATTGGCATTATCGAGAATTGCCGGCCGCCACGCGTCAGTAATTGCATTGTCGTGAATGGTCACCCTTAATACGTTTACGTTTGTCTATGGTGCGATAATGCTAGCTGGTGATCGTTCCGCTGATTTGAAATTAGAACGTTGGGTGATCGAGTTGTTTTTCTTATTTTTGTGGCTTGATTTTTGTAGACTGCCAGTAGCACGCTTCAAACCTGTTTGTAGCACAAATAACAATTTTAATCGAATAGAGAATTAAAACGCTACTTATTTAACTTTTTTTTTTTTACCAAATCTTACTATTTTTTTTTAAATATGTATTCTAATCGAAACTACAATTTTGTTTGTTTGTTGTGGGTTTGTTAGTTGTTCAGGCAATTTCCGAAATCACTAAACCTACTTGAAAACTTTAGCGTCTGTTTAGTAATTTGTATAGTCAATATTCAAGTCCAGGCATTACCTATCAAATTATAATTACCAACCCCAGAAGAAATCAAGGCCATTAGTAAGCGATAAAGCAGCTGTGATACTGTAAAGGATAAAAATATATTTAACAATCACAACTTTCTAACCCTTTGCAATACAAGATTAACTCTATTTTATTCATGAAAGAAAGACATCAACGCATTCTCAAAGGAATTAAAACAATTTACAGCTACCGTTTGCCGACCAATTATCCAATATACAGGCAATTATACGGTGTCATCCCCCCGGCACGCTCCCCTATACAATTTTCATGATAAAATCCGTATCTACTAGTCGGCAACAATGTAATGAAGATAAATATCTCAGTGGGGAGTTGCAGCCAATAAAAACGAAATCAGTTTAAGCTCATTGACAAGACATATTACATTCTCGACCCTACTGTCGCTGTTTGAAAAAAAAAGCTGTCAAATTGTGGCGGAACGTGAAATTCGGACTCCGCCCGCGTTGACGTTTTTACTTTTTCTTTTCGAAACCATAGACAATAGGATGCGGTCGATTTAACTTTGTGACAGTGACAGCTGCGTTTCTCAATTAGTTTTGACGTTAATTAACGCGTTTGGTGGATTTATTGCCTATTTGCTTTATGTTAGACGCCAATTTAATGTGTTAATTGATTGAGATATTTTGTCACAGCCGTTTTATAGTGTAACTGGTAGCCTCGGCGAATTATGACTTATTTAATTTTTTTTATGAGAATGAGACATTGGCAAGACGCCCTTGGCCATAATTAGATATTCCTTAGAAATAAGTGGCTATTAACTTTAAGTGTTAGATCTTAGACTATTAAGGTGCCTTTCATGTTTTTGATTATTTTATCAATACCTAGTTGTTTAAAATTTTTCAGGCCAATTCATACTTAATGGCGTCTGCGAACACGGGGCGGGTCGTTGCGCAGTAGCAAATTTATATATCAGCGGGGTGAGGAGTGAGCAACTTCACAGAATAGATGTAATTAAGTTCGATTATTCTCATACTGTATTTAAAACTAAAAGTATCCCCCTCAGAAAAAAAAAACACTGATTGAAACAATGCACAGAACTGACAGAACGGTCACCAAAATTGCCAGCAAAAAGTTTGCCTAAATAACGGTACAACAACTTAAAGTGCAATAAAAATATTTAACTTTGAACCGACAAAGGAATCACTTACGGTACTAAACGATATTCATATTTTATGGACCACCAACAAAAGATCGGCACAACTCAAAGTTGCTGTAAAAAGGTTATAATTGCCTTAAGAATCTGACAAAATGATCTCCCGAACTCATAGCAGTAAATTTGACCTTTATAATAAGGGCATAAGATTCAAAATTAAATGAAAATCGTTTTGGGATTCATATTGATATGTTTGTTGGAGATTACCTGTCAATTTCAATAGTTTTTGTTTATAATGTTGTCAGTACTGTTAGGCGGCCCTTTGATGATTATGCTACGTTTATAGCTGCGAACGTCCGTGATTATGGTTTTGCTAATGGTTTTATGTTTGCCCATTATATATCTCAGGTAGGTATCACATAATCTGGCAAATATTGTAAAAGAATAGGTACAAAAGTACATTTTGAGTTTTGGGCGAAGTAGATGGGAGATAATCTAGAATATCATTGTATAATAACTCATCATTGTGAACAAAATTTACTAGGGGCCAATATTAAAGCCACGTACTAAAATACTAAGCCTAAAGCCTCACTCAGACCATCATTATTATAAAGATTAACAATGTTTACTATAAATGTATAAAACGTTACATTTTCAAAATTATGATTGTAACTAGACATTATAAGGCAATGTATCCTTACATAGTATAAAATAAAGTCGCTATTTTCGTTTGTTTGTTTGTTTGTCTGTATGCTTAAATCTTTAAAACTACGCAACGGATTTTGATGCGGTTTTTTTAATGGATAGAGTGATTCAAGAGGAAGGTTTATATGTATAAAAATTCCCGAAATTCCCACGGGAACGGGCACAACGCGGGTAAAACCGCGGGGCGCTGCTAGTACTTAAATAAATAAATAAAGCCGAAACAAGATTCGAGAAAAAGTCATTCATATTTAATTTTATCTCATACTAGCTGACCCGGCGAACTTCGTTTCACGCAATATCTTAACAAACTATAGAGTAGTTGTATTCTGATGTATAAGCATTACTAGGTATTGCAAAGTTTCATCTCAATCCGTTCAGTAATTTTTGCGTGAAAGAGGAACAAATACTTATTCATACATACAAACTTTCGAGTTTATGATATTAGTAGGATGAAATTGCTACGCGGAATCGACAAAACGTATGAAACAGCTGATGTTTTTACTAGAATTCCGGTTTGACTCCATAGTCGAAGTTGGTCATAATTATGGTCCGAATCACCCTTTTTCAGCTGTGTATAGTGTATACCCATCTGAATAATCCTACATGATAACTGCTAAACACATTTCATTTTCAGAAATTAAGTTTACATTAAAAAAAAAAAAAATGTTAGACAGCTATCTAATTTAGTTTTTTTATAAAACAAAGTACCTACGTACTATATATTTGAGCAACGGTGAGGTTATAAATTCGTTTGTGCGTATTTTAACGACTTGGAGTGACATTTGGAATGTAATAAAATGGTTTATACAAGTGGCGACACGTAAGTCTAGCACTGAGGGTACTGTGGAGGGGATGGCTGCGCATGTTGACCGCCATACTAAACTCAGGCGCAACCACCCTCCTCACTTCACTCAGCGCTAAACTTATATGCCGCGACCTGTAACCTACCTACAAAATTAAAGGGACAAAGTTCTATCATAGAACGTTTAGTGTATACTGTAGATATAAAGGGTCATAGGTATTAAACGCAAAACCTTTTAAGGGCGGGTCTAGTACATGTAGAGAAACAACTTTTGTACTACGACTTTGACTATTCGCAAAAAAATGCTTCATACCTACATTTTGCAGCGCGTTGACGAACTTTTTCTATGGAAAAGCTGATTTTTTCTTTGTTTTTTTCTGAAAGTCCTAGAACTAAAGTTGTTTGTCTAGAGAACTAAAGTTGTCTAGAATCTAGACAAACATCTTTAGTTCTAGGACTTACAGAAAACCACGAAGAAAACAAATCAGCTTTTTCATACAAAAAGTTCGTCAACGCGCTGCAAAGGTCTAGATTACATCTAGACTCTAGATGTATTAGACCCACCCTTAAAAGGTTTTGCGTTTAATATCTATGACCCTCTATATTAAAGTAAAAGACACGGTAGGAAATTAGATATACTGATACGCAAAACTCCACTCCTTACTCCCGTTAACATACCTACTTATTTCATGAATGTTCTATTGCGGAACAACACGCCTCATGTTCACAAGGTTAAATGCTGTTGAAATTAATTGAACCTATAGTACCTATACCTACTTATTATGAACAAAACGCATCGAGGTACATATTAAAAATCACATAAAAAAAGGAAATTGTGGAGTAAATCTCAAACTGACTAAGGGCAAAATTAATAAGGGCAAATAAGATGAAAATTGCACATCATAAACTTTTACGAAACTGTCAACTATACTACGGCTTAATATGTAACTCGCTAGGTAGGTACATATACCTAGGAAGTTTTGAATCAAAGTGGGTATATCTTTGATTCCTAAAAAAGATAGAGCGGAGAGTTCTTTCCGACGGCCGACGCGAACGGCTGTAAAAATTATGCTAATAAAAAAATATTCCTACTAACGTATATTATAATAAACAAAATGTAGATATCTATGAAGTTTCGCAATCACATTATAGAATAGTTAAGACGTTAGGTAATTAAAAACAGAAAGTACAACATACCTTTACTCTTTGGCGACGATGGCGGTGTAATAGGGACGCCCGTATCATAATGCGATTTCGATAATAAATCGACGGACAGCGGCTCCCGAATCGATTTATCGAATTGATAATTTCTAAACATCGTGGCAAAAAGAACACTAACAGAACCGAATAAAATTCAAATAAAAAGAAGTTCCAAATGTTAAAATCAGCACTGGCAGTAACGACTCAATTAAAATTTCAAAAAAGGAAAGCGAGGTACTGGCTGGAGAGAGGCCGTTAGCGCGCGTCGAAAAAGTAAACTGTCAGTGTCAGTGATGACAGTTTGTTTTCGTTGCACCGCGACGCCCGCCTACTAAAAATCCATAATGTTCTAGCCAGTTACGGGCTTCGTCGGTGCCCCCACCAATCAGGGCGGGGCCAATTATGTGCCATCTCTTTCGCTCAGGAGCTTTCATGTTATGAGCTTATTTTACCCTGTAACGACTTTAGGTCTGTGATACACTGGGTCTAAGCAATTTTCTTTTGTCTGTAAAACAGAGGCGGTTTCATAGTACAGGAATCAAGATCTTTAATCCCACTGAGTGTTTTGCGCAATAGATTTAAGCTCTATGAAGATAATTCATTGTACTTACTATTAATAAACTAAATTTACATAATTTTGTCAATGTTTAATGTAATTACTAATTAATCTTTCCTTTAATATTTCATCACTGTATTAATTTTGCCTTCATAAAATGTGTGTGACAGATATTTAAAAAAAAAAAAAAAATTTAGCTTATCTTAATAACGATAAGAAAGCCCCAGACTGATATAATATTTCTTTATCTGACTATTTAGTAGGTATTTCACCACGTGATTACTTTTTCTGTTTACTATTCTCCATAACTTAGGTAACATAAAATAATTTGAGAGCACTCTACAAATTTCATGAACAAAAATATACTAAAACCATAATATAAATAATACCTGCTCTCAATTTATTTCATTTTAAATTATGGAAAAACAAACTGGATGTATGAAATAAATGAACGAAATTTCACTTAACCAAAACAATATCTCAGTGTACCACTGCCCCAACGTTTTAATCATGCCTCCTCATTTCATTTTAATACAGCCCCCGGAGCATTGGGCATCATGGACCGTTATTACTTCGGCTGCGAGCTGTTATTAACGATATATAACTTATATAACAGTTATCGTGTTGTTTATATTGAGTTACTGGCTGCGTTTTGCTGCTTTACTCACGATTTTCAGGTTTTTTACATAAACAGATCTTTTTAAATACAAATACAAAATGTCGTGTCATTTTAATACAGCCCCTGGAGCATTGTACATCATAAACCGTTCTCACTTCGGCGGAAAGCTGTTATTAAGGATATATTAATTGATATAACAGTTAAAGTGTTATTTATACAAAATTAGGCATATAAATTGCAGGGCGATGATAAAATTAACTGATAAACAAATAACGAAAAGATCGTTTTGAAGCTAAAATTATCCGAGTACCTACTACTGGAAATGACCATGCGACATAAAAAAAAAACTGACAGTTTCATGTCAATTTCTTTTGACTCTTTTCATAATTTCTCGGGCCCCAAATTTAAGACGTGACTTCTTCGAACCATTACGTATTCACCAAAAATGTGGAAGCTATAAACGAAAGACAAGAACGAAGGACGAAACCAAAAAGAAATTCCCGTAGTTATTGACAATGTGGCTTACAAATACCACATTGTGTGATGCGAGAAGAAAAAAACAATAATAAACCACTCCTTAATTGAGCAAAACAATAACCTTGTGTACCAACAACTTAACAAAAGAAAAATAAAGATAGAAAAAAATGTCATTGTCTATGGAAAGGCTTTTGGCGGTAAAAATGACAGACGTCACGCAGGGACAAGATGGCGGATTTGTTTCTTTTCTTTTATTGGAAACAGTGGCTATTCAATTTCAGTGCTACCGTATTGATAATTTGTCAAAATTAAAGCGTTAAGTCATTTCTTTACAAATATTATGGGTTAAAAGCAGTAGGCAGACGTTAAGACAGGTCCTTCTCTTCATTATGGGACTATCACATCATTGGACATTTGGACAATCACATCATTCGACATAGGCCTCTGTAATAGGTACCTACCTACATCGCCAATATAGCCCGAATCATACAAGTCGGCGAATGTGAAGTTAGCTATAAGTTGCGCAATATCCAAGACGGAAGCTCACATTAAGCTGCGCGTTGATTGGAATTTTAACCATTTTTAGGGTTCCGTACCCTAAGGAGAAAAACGGGAAAAAACCCTATTACTAAGAATTAAAAAGAAGAAACTGTATCTCATGAACCATGATAGCTAGACTGCTAAAATTTTCACAGATGATGTATTTCTGTTGCCGCTATAACAACAAATACTAAAGTAAGTAAGTTCGTATAGGCCGGGAGGCTAGCCCTGGTGTCACAGTTTTTAGGCCGCCTGAAGGCCTCTGACATGGCTAAACGGTTAAAACAACCGGGACCTACAATTTAAAGAAAAAAAAATATTAAAATTTAACAACAAATAGGTAGATACCTACTAAAAATAGAATAAAATTATTTATGGGCTCCCATACAACAAACGTGATTTTTAGGAGATTTTTGCTAGCTATTCATAGCGGCAAGAGGAATAGGGCTCCCATACGGTACGGAACCCTTCGTGCGCGAGTCCGACTCGCACTTGACCGATTTTTATTTGTTATTTTGGAAATGAAAACTTCTTTAGCGGCGTTGTGCACTTTTTGAGAGGGGTAGAAAAAATTAAAATCACGTCAGGACACGTGACATGATCGAAAATTCGTAAGACGGAGGGAGCAAGTTTTCACTTCTGCCGGCACTCCTAGAGCGCAACCCTTTGTTCTTTCTCAAATTCCGATCGCCCTATAGATCCTAAAATAAGCTCTGTACATGTACCTACAATAGTTGTTGCTATGCACAGTTTGCAAAGATAAAAATATTACTTGACATTGATTTGATATAGGTAATTGCTTATTATTACTATTTTTAATTATTTGTGAACTGTGTATTATTCTTATTATTACTCGTATTAATTTGTAACCTAATCTATTATTATTTTTATTTGACATTGTTTCTATTATTTTGTACTATTTTGATCTTATTATTAATTGATTATCCTGACATGACGTGTGAATAGTACTTATTTATGAAATAAATGATTATTATGATTAGAATAAGTTGTTCATAATATATTGATCAACTTTTTTCGGCTTAGTACCTTTTTTTTTTTTTTTTTTTTTTACCAGGGGAAATCTTTTATAGATACCACCGCACCTCGAGGGCAGGCGGGTGGTTATGTGGGAGTCCTGCCGACTGGACAGTATACTTACCAAAACCCCTGGGTGTTCCGCCACTGCGCTATGTGTCGGGGCTACGGGCACGCTTACGCACTCCTCCGCGGCACCCGACAGCGCTGGCCCAACTCGGGCCCCACCACGGAGCTTCGGCTCCCGCCAGAATGACGATGTGCCGAACACCAGACACATCGTCATCCACCACCTGGGACCAACCAGCACTGGGCGTCAGACAGCACCCGTGTCCAACAGCCCTGGTCCCGATGCAACGGGTCAATTAAAGTGGCCCCGCGCCTGCCACTACGGCTGCAGAGGATAGGGAGAACGGCCGTCGCGATACCGACACTCCTCTTCCCCTGCAGCCCCACCGCCTCCGCCAACACGTTGGCGGCACCCGTTAGGGCCGCTGGCAGGACGGATAGGCAGCGGCCTTCTCGCCGCCCGTCCATCCCGTCGCCGCCCCCGCCTCGATGGGCTCGGCCGCGGCATCGCGACAAGCGTGACGCCGCAGTCCACCTCAGTCGGCAAGCCGACCTACTGGCCAGCCTCTGCACGGGCTTGTCTGGGCCCAAGACCCAGAGAGGCCGGCCCCACCTCGGGTTCCTCTTCGTTCACCAGGCTGGGAAGACCTGGCTACTAAGCCCCCCCGCCACGACAAGGCGGGAACCCACTCGGGGGGGTCGGCTTAGTACCTACACCAATTCAGGATAACCCTGTATAAGTACCTTGTTGTACCTATATCGTCGGTAGGCACAGATTTAAAAATATATTAATATAAGATGTATTTTAGAAAAATCGGTTGCACTCCGGGAGTGGCGGCAGAAGTGAAAAATTGAACATATAAAGTACTATCATCTAAGTATGGGGTGAAATACAATATCACACATGCAGAATCGCGCAAGCGCCCTGCGCCGCTTACTTCCTCACCTACGCCGCGCTGGCGGTCTTCTCTCCCTCTTCGTCTTACGAATTTTCGATCAGGTCACCTGTCCTGACGCGTGTTTAACAGAAAGTTTTTATCCATCGCAAAAAGTGCCGCTAAATAATTTTTCACTTCAAAAATAAAATAAATATAAATTAAAAATTTAAAAAACCCCCGACAACCATTTTGGACACATTTGTAGAATTTTGGTTCTTTCCATCCCCACTTTAACCCACCATAACTCTTAAACGGCTCAATCGATTTTTATAAAACATAGCTAAGAACACTCTCGATTAAGTCTCCTTTCATCCAAAAAAAACTAAACTGAAATCGGTTCAGTGGTTCGGGCGCTATGATGCCACAGACAGACAGACACACAGACAGACAAACAGACACGTCAAACTTATAACACCCCTCTTTTGCGTCGGGGGTTAATAAGGTCGCGTTTTAGGATATCTTATCTCACGTGAAACCGATCTCTAGATCTCATCCATTAAAATTAAGTGGTATAGTAGTCTATTATTAAATAAATCACATAGAATTTTGGGAATAAATCTGGTGCGATATTTGAAACAAATACCTAAAGTAAAACAACATCTTGCCAAAATTAACTAGAGTGAGAGTTCAAATAGACTTCATTATCTTGATCATAAGGTAAGTACCTATATTTTCCATCCTTATTGTAAAGTAAGAATAAAAAAAAAATGTTGAAGATTTAAAAAGTTTTCTTCATTTTAAGTACAAAAAACTAAACAAAATTTAAGAGTTTTTTTATTTTCGAGACAAATTGCACAAAGATTTTAAAAACCCTCTAAGTGACGTTGGTGGTTTATATACCTATATCAACATTTTTAGGGTTCCGTACCCAAAGGGAAAAACCCTATTACTAAGACTTCGATGTCCGTCTGTCTGTCTATCTGTCTGTCTGTCACCGGGCTGTATCTCATGAACCATGATAGCTAGGCAGCTGAAATTTTCACAGATGATGTATTTCGGTTGCCGCTATAACAACAAATACTAAAAACAAAATAAAATAAATATTTAAGGGGGGCTCCCATACAACAAACCTGAATTTTTAGGCGTTTTTCGCTCTGTACCTATTAATAATGGTACCAGGTAGATGCTTGAAATTTTCACAGAATATTTAGTTTTATATTCCCTTCAATAATAAATATTAAAATTAAAAAAATACAAATTAATATTTACCCCCATACAGTACGGAACCCTCCGTGCGCGAGTTCGACTCGTACTTGGCCGATTATTCGTTCCGTTTCGTTTAAGTCCAACTTCATTAACATTTGATAACTTATTAGCCGATAGGTATTTGCTGCTAGACATAAGCATCCCCAATTGATAAATGGAATTAAAATAGACATGATTTTGTTCAATTTTCGTATTGAGAAAATCTACCTTACTTATATTATACCATAGCATAAAATGTTACGGGAGAGACTAATGTTTTCATTTTTTAATTCATGAAAAAAACAATATTATACTTTTCGCCAATGATCAATTTTGACCAAATCTTATTTATCTTAAAATCGTTAAATCAAAAATCCTACTAATATTACCTATATAAACGCGAAAGTTTGTAAGTATGGATGGACGGATTCACGCACTTTCACGCACAAACGGCTAAACCGAGTTCAATGAAATTCGGTATGAAGGTAGGTTAGACATTGGATTAACATTATATGTAGGCTAGTACTTTTTTATCTCGGGCTAACGCGGGTAACACCGCGGGGCGCAGCTAGTAATATAATATATAATAAAAACGTCTAAAATTAAAATTAAAGTAAAATTACCTATATAAATAATTATAAATTAAAAATTTAAAAAACCCCCGACACAAAAATATTTGACAACAAACTTTCAATCGACAACCATTTTGGGCACATTTGTAGAATTTTGGTTCTTCCATCCCCACTTTAACCCACCATAACTCTCAAAAAAAAACTAAACTGAAATCGGTTCAGTGGTTCAGGCGCTATGATGCCACATACAGACAGACAGATAAACAGACACGTTAAACTTATAACACCCCTCTTTTTCGTCGGGGGTTAAAAATATATAAAAGAGAACGTTCTCTTTTGAAAATCGATTGACAGCAACGCAAACTTGTTTACCTTTACATATTTTGTTAGCTGTCCTCGGTTTTTAGATAATTGTCTTATTACCGCTATGACTAAAGTCAAAGCTGTTGCCGACGGACGGACAAAAAAGATCTTAGCGTAGCGTAGATACAATACAATACAATAATAAACAATAAAATAATTTTGTTAATGGTTTTATAGCTGAAGTAACAGCTTTTACCGTTATGTTATAATTGTGAAGCCGTTTTTGGGTTAATTTTTTGTTGAGTAAGTGAAATATTCATATTGTTTTATTTTCTAATTCATACTAAGTAGGTAAATAAATAAGTATGACCTACGTATCGTATGTGTTATAGGTAATTATAGTTAGTTAGGTGCTTTTATAAAATCCCTACTCATAGAGCATACTTACTCCTTATTTGTCACAATACCTATGGTACTTAAAGTAATAATACAATACTAATATATCATAATATGCACCCTACCACACGGACACAGTATTTGTTTCGATTTTTAGCCTCTGTTTATTTATTTTATTTTGTATATGGGTAGGTTTCTTTTTTTTGGTGCATATGTATTTGTTAGGTAGTTTAGAATTAAATTTCAATGTTTTTTAAGTTACAAAATAAACTTAATTTTTTTATACTGTTATTCTAAAAATGTGTTTGTTGCTCTTTCACGCAGCAGCAGAACGAGTTGACTTTATTTTTGGCTTCGATCGGTAGTTATATTAGTTCAAGGTTTGGAAAGTGCTTTAGGCTACATATTATCAAAAAAACCTGTTCCATTGTATGCTACATGCTATTAAATTAAAGTTGGCTGATAAATAATTAAAATTGAACATAAATAAGTAATGTCCCACGGCTACAGGGTCTGGATAGTAAAAAAACTATCTGCGTTTTTTGAACCATTTAAAAAAATAATTGAATTAAAAATAATCTAAGTAGAGTTTATTGTTGACATTAAAAGCAAACCATGTAAGAGTCCATCCCAATGAAAATTTCTACAAAATTGATTTTTCCTATTTTATTTTGAATATAACAAAGCTCTACTTAAGTATTACAAACTCATGGCAATTTTAAAGTTATTTTCTAGAGTCAACTTTAGTTTTAATCGCGTCCGACGGCTTTTTACTTTCGCACCAAGTCTACGTTAAATTCAAAATATAATTATATCATGATTTAAAAACGTATAAAAATTCACTCACCATGTGGCCTGTCGTCAACTCCATCACTATCCACTTCACTTCGTACACTCCCTGGGCTCGCTCGCTTCAACTCCTCTTGCACTGGTTCATTATACCCCCTTTTATCGTACGACATAAAAAACGGAAAATTCGCAACTCTATTCTGTGGAAAATAATAACCCATTTTCCCATCCCTAACTTTCACTTCCTCGTCCTCAGAATGCTCGTTGAAATCCTGAGAAATATTATTCTCTATATCGATATCTGGTGATCTCCGATCACTCAAACCGACAATCGATTCGATTGAGAAATTCTTTGGTTGAATTTTCGTTTGCATCGTCATTTTTTCCGTGGAATCCATTTTAAAAATGCAAACGTCACTTCACGAAACGTCACCCGCGCGCGCGTTTTTTTGTATTTGGAACGTTCGGATGTCAGATTCGAACTGAGATTTGGTGGTGATTCCGAGCGGTGTAGAGTGACCACGCCTCTCGCTTGTAGGGAGGAGGGTCCCCTTTGTTTTGTGTTCACATCGGAATTTAAACCTTATTTCATATTGACATAAGATTGAGTTTAACTACAATACAGAACGAGGTTATATTCTCCTTTCAAACGTCAATCAAAATTAGAGTTTAGTTAGTCAAATATAGAGTATAGGTTACTTTGTAAAATACAATAAATGCATGTATGTATTAGTAATTTGGTTATGACAAAATGTCCTTATAGATAGATAAACACGTCGTAATGAATTCGCTCTTTATCTTTTATTATAAAAGGCTTTGGTTGATGTGTGGGTGTTAGTTTAAGTGCATGACGACAGTTTTGCTGGCAATTTTTCATATCACATGACATTTGAGTGTTTTCGTTAGGTACTTTATTTTAATTAACGCTTTTAAAACTGTGTAGTTACAAATAACAAAATCGTTTTAACTAGGGTGTTGTCCCGTTTTTGCGCGTTACCTACTTATTTTATTTGGCGAAAAGTTGACAGACTACGGAACATTTTGTAACAGTGGGTACATTTTCTTCAACCAATAAAGCTTAGTCAGGTAAGTACCTCTGGGCAAACTAGGCACCAGTAAGTATAAAAGCTAAAAAAATATCAATTCACAATTACAACAACGTTATGCGTAGGTACCCTTTTTACAAGGGAAAATTCTTTATGTGGTGGTCCACACGGTCCACATCTCGAGGGCAGGCGGATGGTTATGTGGGAGTCCCTGCCGAGTGGACGGTATACCCACTAAAAGCCTAGGTGCTCCACCACTGCGCCTGGTGTCGGAGCTACGGGCACGCTTCCGCACTCCTCCGCGGCACCCGACAGCGATGGGCCAACTCGGGCCCCACCACGGAGCTAGCACTCCCGCTAGAATGACGATGTGTCGGAACACCAGACACATCGTCATCCACCACTTGGAACCAACCAGCACTGGGTGTCGAACAGCGCCAATATCCGACAGCCCTGGTCCCGATGCAACGGGTCAATTATAGTTGCCCCGTGCCTGCTACTACGGCTGTAGAGGATAGGAAGAAAAGCCGACGAGATACCGACACTCCTCTTCCCCTGCAGCCTCACCGCCTCCGCCAACACGTTGGCGGCACCCGTTAGGGCCGCGGAAGGTAGGGTAGGCGGCCCCACCACGGATTTGTTTTAGCTTCACCAGGCTGGTCAGACCTGGCTACTAAGCCCCTCGCCACGACAACGCAAGAACCCACGGGGGGGGGATGCGTAGGTACCTACCAATAACAAACCATTAGACTGGGCTAATTCACGGTCAGACTAAGATTAAGCGATTACCTAACAAAAAATTATATCAATACTCATAACTACACAAACTGCCTTCTCTCGCGCCGTTGAAATCCAGTTAAAACTGACTAAATCCGCCTAAATCCGGATTAATAGTCTGTCAAATTGTATAATGCACTTCAGTTAACTTCACTTCAGTTAGTTTATGACTCCTAAAAGGTAGTAAGTAGTAGTGATAGATATACCTATTTACCAACCTATTATAAAATTAGGTTCCCTTTACTAAAAGATGTCCTCTAATATTTACTAAAAAAAACAACAAAGAAAGCCACTGCGATATGTGTACTAAAAAAAAATCATTAGTCCGAGATTAAGTAATTACCATTTGACTAAACTATAAAAAATAGATTTGTAAAGTATTCTGTTTCATGAGTACTGAAAACAAATAATTAGTGAGAGTGAGACAATTAAAAATTCAAAACTTATACACAAACCTCCTCTCAACGCTGCCAAAATCCAGTTAAAACTGACCAAATCCGCCTGAATCCGGATTAATAGATTAAATACTGGACTAGCACTTCAGTTTATGACGACTAGTCAAGTAAACACTTTTTATAAAATTAGTTACTTACCACCTACTAATAAATACATCAATAAAAGAAATACATTGGGTTATGTTATGTGTACTAAACAGTATGTTAGTACCTATAGGCCAAGTTTCTAGCCCTAGCGTCAGAGTTTTTTAGCCGCCTAAAGACCAAAGTATATTTTTTTAACCCCCGACGAAAAAGATGGGTGTTATAAGTTTGACGTGTCTGTTTGTGTGTCTGTCTGTCTGTCTGTCTGTGGCATCATAGCGCCCGAACCACTGAACCGATTTCAGTTTAGTTTTTTTTGGATGAAAGGGACTTAATCGAGAGTGTTCTTAGCTATGTTTTATAAAAATCGATTGAGCCGTTTAAGAGTTATGATGGGTTAAAGTGGGGATGGAAGAACCAAAATTCTACAAATGTGCCCAAAATGGTTGTCAATTGAAAGTTTGTTATCAAATATTTTTGTGTCGGGGGTTTTTTAATTAGGTATATTATTGTGTGTACTAAAAACAAATCATTACTCCAAGATTAAGCGATTACCAAACAAAAAAACAATAACAACACTTATACACGAACCGCCTCCCCTCAATGCTGCCAAAACCCAGTTAAAACTGGCCAAATCTGCCTAAATCCGGATTAATAGTCTGTCAAATTGCCGCCGGGGGGCGCGAGAGGCACCTGCGCCCCGCTTTGCCCCAGCCTCCCCTTTATTTTTTAATCTACACTTGTCGGCAATGATAAATATTGGATTAGATGAAAATGATGCGCGAATTGTATGATAATGTTTTATTTATTTTGAGTATGAGTGAGTTTTATTAGGGGATGAGTGAAAACAATATCGTGTGTATCTGCTTACTAATTATTTTATAACATTATGCATGCATTGCGAAATGCGCCAGTACGTTTTGTTTTTGGTATTTTTAGGGTTCCGTACCTCAAAAGGAAAAAACGGAACCCTTATAGGATCACTTTGTTGTCCGTCTGTCCGTCCGTCCGTCTGTCAAGACCCTTTTTCTCAGGAACGCGTGGAGGTATGAAGCTGAAATTTATATCAATTACTCAGGTCTACTGTCCCTTGAAGCTGTGAAAAAATCAAACTTCTAAGCCAACGCAATCAAAAGATACAGCCGTTTATGCCGCAAACTTTCGACACTTGCAAGTACTCGCAAGGGAATCAAAACCTAAAGGGTACTTCCAGTCGACCTAGAATCTTGAAATTTGGCATGAAGCAACGTTTTATAGCACACATAAAGGAAAAATTCCGAAAACCTTAAATTTTTAGTTACATTACAAAATATATATTTTTAATAAATATAAACTTATTACTTTTTTTGTCGTAATGAACAAACTTTGTAAACCTTGCAGGTTTGTACGGAACCCTCGGTGCGCGAGTCCGACTCGTACTTGGCCGGTTTTTTTTCTAGTACTTAGTAGATAGTTTTTTTTTTTACACATATTGTAGAGATTTTCATCTAACCCAGAATTTATTTAATGAGTTACATGAGATGAAGAAGAAGATGCCTGGAAGAGATTGCAGCAATAAGGCCGCCCTTTGTTGCACTAGTTTTAAGTTGCTTTTTAGGGTTCCGTACCTAAAGGGTAAAAACGGGATCCTAATAATAAGACTCCGCTGCCCGTCTGTCCGTCTGTCTGTCACCAGTTTGTATCTTATGAACCGTTATAGCTAGAAAGCTGAAATTTTCAAAGATGATGTCTTTTTGTTGCCGCTATAACAACAAACACTAAAAATAGAATAAAATTAATAATTTAAGGGGGGCTCCGATACAACAAACCAGCGGGGCAATTCTGTCAACTGATCTTACTTACTAAGGTGACACGTTCTTGAACCTGTCTCGTTTTTCTGACAGTTTTGAGCTTTCGAAACTGTCAGAAAAACGAGAGAGGTTCAAGAACGTATCACTTCCGTAGAGAGATCGACTAACAGAATTGCCCTGCTGATTTTTTTGCCATTTATCGCTCGATATTTATAATAGTAAAAAACAGGTAGATGCTTGAAATTTTTACAGAATATTTAGTCGCTTCAATAACAAATAATAATATATAATATATATTTAAGGGGGGCTCCATCCCATACGTACGGAACCCTCCGTGCGCAAGCCCGACTCGTACCTGGCCGATTATTTATTTTTCCTTTCTGTGTATTTTTCTGTATTCTGTGTTAACAATAAAGTGTTCATTCATTCATAACGTAGTTTGACTGGTGTTCGTTAGCGATCTTCGAAGTCAAGCAACGTTCAGCACGGTCAGTCTTCGGATGGGTGACCGTGGGTGGCATTTTACAACTCACCGCTACGGCCGCTACCTTGGCTCGGATGACACGTTAAAAGGCCTGTTAAAGGCATGTTATTGCCAAAAGTTTACAAACCTACGTTTTTTTTTTCATTTGTGGACTGAAACAAGTATCGGCAAATACATCAATTAGAGTCATGTGGGTCAAGTGTGCGCATTTAAACTTTGATGCTTCAAAAACTCGAATATTATTAGTAGAATGAATCAAAATCTTATTAACTAGTAAGATTGTTTATTTGTAATCAACTTAGACCCAGCAGTAGTACTATCAGTAGCTTATATTTTAAGAAACTATAGAAAACAAAGACCCTTTCATATCCGCACTCTTACCCCAGTATCGGGGTATGTGTACGCAGCACTGTGGGTAAGTGTACGCAACAACAAATAATACATATTTTAGAACACAAACAATATTATATTAAAATTATAAAAAAATTTCATCATAGTAACTTAAAGTGATCAATATGATAATCATCTCAAATCATAATATGAGATCAACTTGAACTTATAAATCTTCAGTTACTTCGTCATACAGTTATCACAAATAAAAGTGCCGTGTTCGGAGCTGGTGCACTGTTCGTGCCACCAGGCTCCACAAAGGCTACATTCAATCCAATCCTCAGTTGGTGGATCAGAATACATTTCGCCACATAATCGGCCAAGGATTCCGTAGGTGCCTTATGAAAGCCCCTCATATTTATTTTAACTATTTGTTTTTAAAGAAAATACTTTGTGAATATTTGAAGCATCTACCTGTCACCGTTAATAATATCGAGTGAAAAGCGATAAAAATTCAGGTTTGTTGTATAGGAGCCCCTCTTAAATATGTTTTTTTTTTTCTGTTTTCAGTGCATATTTGTTGTTAAGTATAATGTGCTGTACTGTACCAGCCTTTTTAATAGTCCACTGCAGGACGTAGGCCTACCCACGAAGGGTGATGGGGCCATATCCATCAAGCTGGCCCAGTGCGGGTTGGTGGATTCACATTCGCCATCGATTTTTTTCTACGGACGTATGCAGGTTGCCTCACGATGTTTTCCTTCACCAAAAAGCCAGTGGTGTGAAATTCCGTACATAAATTCCGAAGAACTCATTGTACGGGACCGGGATTTGAACCCATGACTTCACGATTGTAAGGCCGGTGTCATGACCACTAGACCACCACGTCACCTTAAGTATAGCGGCAACAGAAATACGTCATCTGTGAAAATTTTAACGTTCTAGCTATAACAGTTTGTAGTATGGGAGCCCATCTTAAATATTTATATTATACTGTTTTTAGTATTTGTTGCTATAGCCGCAAGAGAAATACATAATCTGTAAAAATTCAGCTTTCTAGCTATAACTGTTCATGATATACAGCCTGGAGACAGACCGACAGAAAGACAGCGGAGTCTTAGTAATAGGGTCCTGTTTTTACCCTTTGGGTACGGAACCCTAAAAAACGAAGTTTTGAAATATCATGCATTTAAGGGTTAAATTGTATGCCCCGGTTGTTTTAACCGTTAAGCCAAGTCAGAGGCCTTCAGGTGGCTTAAAACTCTGACACCAGGGCTTGCCATGGCCTACTTAGACGAACTTACTTAAGAAGCTTTTAGAAGATACTAGCAACCCGCCCCGGCATCGCAAAAGTGTATACATATGAACATTCCTCGAGAATCACTTTACCTATTTTATATACACTAATGTTGTAACATTCTACTTATGTTTCCAATACTTGACTTATAATGACTACTGTTATAGCGCAGACAACAAAACACTCAATTTAAGCAATTTCACATGATGTTATAATATCCACACCGATATCGTAAAATCTCATTATAACATCGCGCGTTCGCTCCTGAATGGCCCTGCGCGCGCAGCTGCGCTCTCATTGGTTAGATTTTAATGGCGCCAAGTTCACTGTGACAATACACGTACGCGTGAATTTAATGTTTCGCAATATGTTTATTTTTATTTTTATTAGTTAAGATAAAGTAGTGTATGCAACTGCATATAACACGGGTATTAAAACACTCGTTACTATTATGAAACTCGCTGCGCTCGTTTCATAAACTCACACTCGTGTTTTACTATCCTTCATTATATGACAGTTGCATAAACTACTATAAAAAAACCGCATCAAAATCCGTTGCGTAGAGCATACATAGGGAGAGGGACAGACAGCGGGAAGCGACTTGGTTTTATACTATGTAGTGATGTAATTACGTTGAATGAACTTTTCCGCTCTACATAAAATTATCAACAGTTTTCAAAACATTTTAAAGACATTTTAAAACCAATAACACTATTTCATATGAACAGATTGACGCTCAGTTTAAAAAAAATAAAAATAATAAGTCGTATTTCGCTTATTAAAACAGGATTCAGGTAGCTGTTAACCATGTTTATTAATATTTCTACTGAAAATCTAAATTATTTTAAATTTTAAAAATGTGATCCTGAGTTTGTCAGTGAGTTTGTCTGTTCGTATTATTTTTTTAAATTCGAACTTTTTCGTGTTTTTGAAAGAAAATTGGGGAGCCCTTTATTTGCCCATCAGTAGGACAGCAAAAAAAAAATTCGCGCTCTCGCTTGCACGCTCTGCTCAGGCGGAACGTGACAATAGTCATGCTTTTTCGAGCGTGCCGCCGGCGTTCATAGATTTGTAAGACGTTATCTCGTAAAATTGGTGTTTGAGTAGGGTTAAGCCAGTCGCGCGACTCTACACCATGAAAGGAATGGTTCAACCAATTATTTAAAACAATAATTATACTAAAATGAGTTTTATCTACACTAATGTTGTAACATTCTACTTATGTTTCCAATACTTGACTTATAATGACTACTGTTATAGCGCAGACAACAAAACACTCAATTTAAGCAATTTCACATGATGTTATAATATCCACATCGATATCGTAAAATCTCATTATAACATCGCGCGCTCGCTCCTGATTGGCCCTGCGCGCGCAGCTGCGCTCTCATTGTGGCGCCAAGTTCACTGTGACAATACACGTACGCGTGAATTTAATGTTTCGCAATATGTTTTTTTTTTTTTTTATTAGTGAAGATAAAGTAGTGTATGCAACTGCATATAACACGGGTATTATTCCCCTTCATTTAATACCCTTCAGTATATGACAGTTGCATAAACTACTATTTTATTTTTTGCATAGGTACTCAAATTGTGTTACAGTAGGTTACAATTGTAGTAATTAGTAATTTTTAAAACAACAGCTAATGTTGTGAAGATAAAAATTACATCCATTGCAATAAATAGGTATCTACCTACTCAATAAATACTTAGGTACAGATGTAGAGGACTTTTGGTAAAACTACTTAATAAAAGTAAGTAAGTTCGTATAGGCCGGGTGGCTAGCCCTGGTGTCAGAGTTTTTAGGCCGCCTGAAGGTCTCTGACTTGGCTAAACGGTTAAAACAACCGGGACCTACAATTTAACGTGTCACCCGAGCCACGGTAGCGCTCAGTTGGAAAATGCCACCCGCGGTCACCCATCCAAATACTGACCGCGCGGAACGCTGCTTAATTTCGGTGATCGCTAACAAACACCTAGTCAAACTACGCTACGAGCGCAACACAATAACATAATGATGAAGGTAGATGTATATTTTTTTACAATGTAAAAATGAATGACAATGTCTAAATCATTTTAAACGAGAAAACCCGTGAAAAAGAACTAGTTGTGACGTAAATTAATAACCACTTAACGTTTTGAGTTATTTAACGCACTGTTTCAATTTAGCTTTTTAAAATAATGACGATGATAAACATTCATTAATTTGGTTTAAATTTAACACGCGTGCCTATTTATATGTTGCTAAAATTTTAATACTTAGGTTATTGTGTGTAATATGTCCAAAATCCTTACTAATATTATAAATCCGAAAAGTTTGTTGGTTTGTTGGTTTGTTACTCTATCACGCGCCAACGGAGCAACGGATTGACTTGATTTTTGGCATGGATATAGTATAAAAGGCGGAAGGAGCTTTAGGATACTTTTTATCCCGAAAAATTTCATAGTTCCTGTAGGACAGGACAAAAACCCTCAAAAGCGAAACTGTCGCCACTATCACAAAGACGCTAAGTGATTAATTCCTCTATGACGCTAATATGGACTAACGAAACGTCACAGCCAAACGTAATTAGATGACAGGTGACATTGTCTGCAGACTTTTATAAATCACAAGTAGCGTGGCAAGGCGACAAATTGTTTTTCTACCATTATATCCCCTTGAAGAGGAAATAAAGTATGGATTGAAAATGACAACTGACATTAAAATTGGATAAAATGTTATTTTCCCTCTGCATGCTACATGTTACTATGACGTTTAATACCAGGCCGTCATTTTGTCTGACATTAAAAATATTTTTAAATATTCTATCATTAGAGGTTCAACATGTTTTTTTATTCTACCTTTATGGTACAGAATCATCATACTTTAATATTATCAATCCGAAAAGTTTGTTGGTTTGTTCCTCTTTGACGCAGCAACGGAGCAAAAGATTGACCTGATTTTTGGTATGGATACCTATGGTTTAATAGACAGAAAGTGATAATAGGATACTTTTTATATCTCGAGAAAATTCGTGATTCCCATGGGATAGGACAATAACTGTTTCTCAGCAATGGAGCAACGGATCGACTTGATATTTGGGGTGGGCATAGTTTGGAAGACGGAAAGTGACATGGGATACTTTCCATCCCGAAAAAATTGTGGTTCCCGTATGACTTAACGATAAATTTTTCTCAGCAACGGAGCAACTTGCCTTGGCATATTGCATGAATATAGTTTGAAAGACGAAAAGTGACATAGGCCACTTTTAATCGCAAAAACTTTAACAGTTCCCGTAGGATAGGATAAAAACCAAGTGAGCGAGCCGCGGTAGCAGCCGTCTAAGCGCCAGAAATAACCTGTCATGGCAAGTTTAGGACGTTCCTACATTTTTCGCACTCCTTCGCAGCACTCAACAGCGCCAGCCTAGACTCGGGCTCCATAACGGAGCTTGCGCTCTCGCCATAATGACGGAGTGTTTCGGAGCACAAGACACATCGTCATCCACCACTCGAGACTAACCAGTACTGAACGTCAGACAGCATTCCAACGCCCTGGTCCCAGTGCAGTGGGTCAGTCATAGTAGCCCAGCGCCTGCCTCTTCAACTGCAGAGGGCAGTGAGAACGGCAATCGCGATACCGACACCTCTCTTCCCCTGCAGCCCCACTGCGTCTGCCAACACGTTGACGGCCTAGCGGAAGGTAGGGTAGGTGGCGGCACCCACACCACCAGTTCCATATATCCCACCGCGGCCCCTTATCCTCGGCTGTCATATCAGAGTCCAAGAAGCAACCTTGCTTTATGAAACTAAGAAAGGTTATTCCCAGCAAGTAACTGGAGATAGAGAGACAGAAAAGAAGCCACACCCAGCGCAGCAGGAGGAGCTGGAGTTCATATGCCTGGCAGACGGAGCAGCACTAGAGCAAAATCTTAACCGAGATATTGACATATTTACAGACGGCAGTAAAATTAAAGGGAAAGTTGGGGCGGCATTATCCATTTGGGATGATGCCGCTGAGATCAGTACCCGCAAGCTGAAATTGGCCGATTGGTGCTCTGTGTAACAGGTCGAGTTATTGGCACTTATTGAGGCTACCGAAAAAGCAAAAATCTTTTGTGACTCCAGGTCTGCACTGGAAACGGTAGTTGGCGTATCTTCCCTCCATCCCTTAGCAGTAAATTCAAAGCTAACATAAAGTTACTACACGCACAAAATAAAATAGTGAAACTTTATTGGATTAAAGCGCACGCGGGGATGGAGGGAAATGAGAGAGCGGACCAGCTAGCAAAGGAAGCAGCACTGCACTCGAAGTGCAGACCTATTTAGGATAACTGCCCCGTTTCATTCGTCAAGCGAGAAATCCGAAAGGACTCTCTTGACGAGTGGAACCGGCGGTATCAGGATGGACACACAGCGGCGGTAACCAAAACATATTTTCCGGATGCAAGGGCGGCATACAAGATCGTAAGAGAAATAGCACCAGTGGGAATCATAACTCAAGCGCTGACAGGGCATGGTGAGTTTTCCCAATACTTACATCGATTTAAGTTGAGGGAAAGCCCATCGTGCATCTGTGAACCCACAAAAGAGGAGACTTCACTGCACATAATCTTGGAATGCCCAGTTTATGGAAAGTAGAGATTTGATTTAGAACAAAAAATTGGAATTAATCTAACACGAAAAAACCTTAGAAACAATTTTATCGAATTTTTGCACAAATATTTGTAAAAAGCAATACTTAATTAGGAACAAGTAGGTATAAACTTTGCTGTACCATTGTAATGTTTATTATAACTGCAAACAGCCAAAAACATTGAAATATAGGTATACTTCGTTTTTATTCATTTGTAATTAAGACCCCTGATCATGTCAGGGATATTTCGCGATATAATAAAAAAAAATCCTCGGATGCAGCGTCGCAAGAGCGGCACTGCAGCCCGCCTAAGTTGCGACACTCCTCATAAGGCATGCAACCTACCGGCCATCCTCTCAGCTGCTTTAGTTAAAAGCGGCTGAAACTCGAGTGCCAGCCTCTAAGCTTCCTTGGGGGAAAAGACCCAAAGAAGAGGGAGACTTCGAGCGCCGCCTTTTCAGCTGCCTCAGACCTCCCCCACGACAAGGCGGGAATACACGGGGGGGTTGTATATACACTCCAACCGTAACTTAACCAACAAAAGCATTCCTCTAAGGTATTTTGATATTTGTCAGTTAGGTTAGGTTTCGCAGCCGACATAAACATAAGCCAAAATCAAAATACAACGCGGGCGAAGCCGCGGGTAAAAGCTAGTGTATTTATAAAGAATTTGTTTTTAAGTATATTTTTATGTATAACGAATGTCAGTTGTAAGCCAGTGTCAGAAAGTCATTTGGATTATATCAGTTCAAAACTAATGGAGACTACTTACATACATTCAATTTAAGATACAATTGTCAAACGTGTCACAGTTTATAAAAAACTTCAAAGCCTGGAGCACCGCCGTAGGGTTGCGTTGCGAGTCTGTCCATTTTCTATAGGATTCATTTCGGAGAGTGTGCATCTGAGCTGCACGACCTTATCCTACCATCCTCTTTTTACTACAGGACAAGTAGGACTAAGGAGGACGCCACATTACCATCCCTACATTGTCAATTTTCCTTCGATACGTACGAAGTGGTTTGACTCAACATTTCTGATTCGTACCGCCAGGGAATGGAACAGTCTTCCTGCTTTCCTGTTTCCTAAGAGATTTAAAAGCTTTTCAAGGTCAGAGTGAATGGGTATCTTCTAGGTCTGCGTGCTTCATCTTCGACCACAACGTTGCTTACCATCAGGCGAGTTGGTGGTTAAACGCGGACTTATTTGCGTTAAAAAAAAACAGTTATAATAGGTATACATCATAGGTATACAATACATGCCTGCCTAACATAGTTGTTTTTAAATTAGAAAACAACTAAAATATTATTCAAAAAAATTACAGCATGAATAACACACAATAATAATTAGACAATTTGATAAAATTATAATTTATTCATGAACGCATTCTATAATAATTTTGCTCCATAAGATGTCAGTTGATGTGACTACGTTAGGTAATAGGTATTATTCTATGTTAATAGGTATGTACTTCCCTTTTGCCCTAACTAATGTCCTGATTTTTAATTCCATTAACATCGTCACCCCAAATAAAAATAAACAACGGCAATGAACGACACTTCATTCATCTGCATTAAGCCTACAAGAATATCACATTATGCTTCTGTTTTACGTTTAAAAAAAGAACTCCAAGCTAATTGGGCCTTTATTGGCTGATACTTTTAAAAAGAATTTAATGTGACATATTAGGAACGTTTACGAAGCATGCTTTGAACATTAAGTGGTTAACTAAAAAGGTTTTAATGTGGTCTATTTTTGTCTATGAGTTCTATTAGATTTTTATTTTTATTTGTGTGGGGAGATGATTATACAAATAGTTGAAATGAGAAAGCTCCAACAGATAATATTCCTACAACTGTATCGTTATTTTATTTGCATTATTACCTGTCATTGCAAACTTTGCTAAAATTATAGAATGCCTAAGAAACTAGTGTGCCCAAATAGAACAATATCACTTAAGACTTTTTTTTACTAATTCAAGGTTATTTAAATAGAGTTATTAGCGATAAATTACCTACATAGAGTGTATACCTATTTAAACCCCGACAACCGACCCGACAATAAAGAGAGGGGTGTTATAAGTTTATAGTTCGGCCGTTCAGAGAATGCGTTCCTGACACGTCATCTTGAAAAAATGTTTTTGACCGATATCTAGGCAACTACGTACTTAAGGGCAAAAAACATTAAGATCATTATTGTAGAAAATAAAATTTCGCATCTTTTGTTTCCAGTAAACTTTTTTGTAAAACTTACCGTGTACGATTTATGGACCATTTAATGAAATTTCATTAAATGGACCTTAAAACATTAAATGTAACTAGGTATAACGTGTCTGTCTGTGGTATCGTAGCTCCCAAACAGATGAACCGATTTTCGTTTAGTTTTTTTTTGTCATAGACAATTTTATCCCGAGTGTTCTTAGCCATGTTTCATGAAAATCTGTTCAGCCGTTTGAAGATCATCAGCTCTTTTCTAGTTGATGGGGGATCTGACTACCTTCCATATGTCCTATCGATTTGGATTGGCAAATTGAAATGGCAGTTGGCAGGGTGCTTTTCACGGAGGAATAGACTGGACTGATTGCGCTGGATGTAAGCCACTTCCAACCGGTCTTATTGGAGATCCATAGGATACCTATCCTTTCTCCTGTAACGATGCCCCTGTACAGCTAGGTCATTTTGTTTTTATTTTGATATAGTTAATTCATGTAAAATTCTACCTACATATTTGTTATGAATGTCTGACAATTCCTAATTAAGTTAACAATTAAGTATAATTATTATCAAATGAGGCAATTATGGAAGTTGAAACTTATATTTATTGCTGTTGACGTTCTCTGATGTAATCCAAGCTACCTATAAGTATTTTTTTTCTTTTTGTGAGGGTACATAAGAGTAAATAAAACTACTGTAATTGTTATGACGAGTCCATGGTAGAACCATTTATATATATTTTTATGTTATCAAGTAAGAATGTGTAAATAATATACTATGACAATAAATGATATTCTATTCTACTTTATCCTTTCCCCTAAATGTCTCACGCATTGGGCAAAGCTAAAGCCTTGCTATCTTAGAGTATATTCTCTAAGCTTGCTATAGATCCCTACACGCCAGCCAGCCAGAATGCGCACGAAGTAAGTAATATTTCTTATTATATTAATAGAACGAGACAGCGTTATAGCAAAGTATATGTCCGTCACTTTTTCACACGTCGAAAAGTGTTCATTTCGTGGCTTTTCGTGGTCGCATGCTGGACTAGCGTAAATTGAAACTACAATAGTTTCCGTATGGGTCCATTCATTTTTGTACAGCGCCCCTGGCGGAAACGAGGAAGAACTAATAAAAATGTATGGAGCCACACGCGAACACCCAAGTTTAAGTAAACTATACATAATTATTTTTCGCAAAAAATGGCATGACCGGCTTCAACCGTGTACAGAATTCGAATAATTTGCACGAATCGATGTGACATCCATGTACATTTTTGTTGATTTATCAAAAACGGCTCAGCCGATTTCGATAAAATTTAAACGGGACCACCTTATAAGTATATTCTTTTGAACAAAAAAAAATTTTTCTAAATCGTTTCCCAGTTGAAGAAAATATCGATGCAAATGCACAAAAAAAACCTACATACAGACTAACATAACAACAAACAACAACACTTTATTAGACAACCACATTACATAAAAAACTGATTATAAGGACAAATACAAAACAACAGGTCTCTAATTGGCGGCCTTATCGCTTTAAGCGATTTCTTCCAGGCAACATAGTACCTCCTCCTTTTTGGAAGTCGGTAAAAATCTGTACTAGGCTCAGGTTCAAGCAAACCAGAGCAAAAATAGCCTCTCTAAAACAATCATAGCCGTTTCCACGTAGCTCCCTCCTCCCACCCCCTACTCATAGGGTGTAGGGGTGAGAGGGGCGGGGGTAGATTATATTTTAATGCAATAATTCTACGTGATCATACAGCGTTTACGAGAGGTGGGGGTGCAGACGGTGTTGGGATGGTTAGGACGTATCGATGGATATTTCTTTGTTAAGTAGGTTTACATACCTATTGTATAAATGTATATGTAGGTACTGTACTGTATCAACATTTTTCAATAGTCCACTGTAGGGCGTAGCCCTAACTGCGAAGGGTGACTGGGCCTTATCAATCACGCTGGCCCAGTGCGAGTTGGTGGATTTACATACGCCATCGAATTTTCTACGCATGTTAAATTGTTAGGTATGCAGGTTGCCTCACGATGTGTTCCTTCACCGAAAAGCCAGTGGCGTGAAATTATGTACATAAATTCCAATTAATTCATTGATACGGGACCGGGATTTGAACCCATGACTTCACAATTGTAAGGCGGGTGTCACTACCACTTGACCACTTTGTCTTTTTTTTGTAAAACATCTACATTCCACGTGCTTTTGCTTTTGTCCACGTTTGAAATTCGAATTCAGGATACACACACATGCAGTTTTTTTTTTTCTAAAAGTACCTAATCTTAGCATTGCATGTTTCATCATTTCATACTTGGACGGTATGGTATGACCAAAAGTCTAGGTGTCCGCCAAATAACTAGGTTTCTAGCTACTATAAATTTCCTGTATACATTTTATTACTTCAATAAATATTTCCCACTTACTTCATGTATAGTAAGCAGCAGCACGCTGGGCACGCTGCCAACTGGCAGTGGGCTTGAGCATTTGGATTATCTTTAGACCTTTTTAGGTTCTGTGGATGATCTAACTGCTTTTTATGTAGTTAGTAGTGTATGTAGTTTTAGTTTTAGCTAAAAAATAAGTAAGTTCGTATAGGACGTTAGGCTAGCCCTGGCTATAAAGCATGCGACCACGAAAAGCGACGAAAAGAACTCATTTCGACGTGTGAAAAAGTGACAGTTATATACTTTGACATAACGCTGTATCGTTCTGACACTACGAACGAAATAATTCGTGGCGCGCATACTAGCCCGCCAGCCCGGGTAGCACGGCAAGGGGAGAAAACCATTTTATCCACTCTTTATGTCAGATGTCATCGTCAATCCATACTTTATTTCCTCTTCGAGGGGATATAATGGTGGAAAGACTATTAGTCCCTTTGCTATGCTTCCCGTGCTGGTGTCAAATTTTTAAGCGGTACCGAAAGTAAGTAAGCAAGTAGCCATCATCATCACCATCCCGTAGGTATCCCGTAGCTGTAGGACGTCCGCTGCTGGACATAAGCCTCCCCATGGATTTCCAATAAACCCTTTTGGAAGCGGCCTGAATCCAGCGCGTTCCCGGTCGTCGGTCTACCTGGTCGTTTGAGTACAGTGCCTTTATTAACTACAACAAAACTACACTACTACTACATAAAAAGCATTGGATCATCCACAGACCCTTGAAGGTCTAAAGATAATACAAATGCTCAAGCCCACTGCCAGTTGGCAGAGTGCCCAGAATGCTGGCTGCATTGCCACGCTGAATGGCAATGCTTATGCGTTGAGCCTAGTTTAAGTACCTAGTTTATAATTTTATGGTAAGTATGTAGTTAATAAAGGCACTTTGCCCGTGAAAAAAAAAATCTTGTATACGAAAATCTTCGCCTTCAAATCTTGAAGTGGGAACCTCGTGTGTATCGCGCGTACCCTCTCAAATGACACTGCGTACAAGCTGAGAGCGAGGTTTCATCCATAATATAATGTGCTGCTGAAACGGTTCACCCCACGCCGCGCGCCGACTACGATTTAGAAATTTTAGAATAGCTACAATAATAATAGCCAGTTACCTACCAACTAAAAAGCAGCCACATTCAGCTCGGTAAATCTTTGGATGGGTGACTGCTGTTGGTAGGTATTTAGAACTGAGCGATTCAGTGGCCAAAAACGCTGTTTTTTGAAATTTGGTTACTACCAACTAACAAGTATTATATTGCAAAAAGGCATTTTTTAAGTGAAACTTCTAATGCGACTTCTAAGAAGGTTGCGTTAAATGTTTAACGCTCTACCATGGAGGGGGTATGAAAGCACTGTTGCGTCGAAGTTTCACTTCTTCCGCGCGGAGAGGGACTCCACTTGCTTTTTTTTTTAAACTAGCTTTTACTGAACAAGTACAATACTCGCCAACACGAATCCAACAAGCCGAAAGTTGATAGGGTTGCGTCGTTTCATTACAGAGTTCCTATGACCACCTTCCAGCTCTGTCTTCAGACCCTGGTTACTATTGAAAGACAAAAGACTCGCCAAGACCATTGAAATGAACCCAAACTCGATGAGGTTATGTCGTTTCATTGCTAGTTCCTTTGGCCACGTACCTTCCAGCTCCATCATCAGATCAGCACCATGTCATCATAATATTGCATTGTCACACGATTTACACATGTATGCAAAATTTTAGCTCAATCCGCCGGTGATATTTTGACTACCTGCCTACTTACTCATTTTTTTGACCAACTTATAGACCGATGGGACCAACCGAACGCAATAATAAAGCAGATATAGCTGTAATGATTTTATTGAACACAAATGAAGTATTTGTATGGAAATATATGATGTTTCTTGATTTTGGGTTGACCCATAGTAAAAATTGCGACAGCGCCGTTCAAGACTTTTATGAAAACATAGTTTGAAAAAAATTAAGTACAGTTGTTGACATCTGTTGATGAGTAGCTGTACTAGCTAAAGTTCTACGTTACAGTTTTATGCAGCGGCATCTAGCGATGTAAAAACAATTAGTCTACTCAGCGATAGATGGCGCTTTAGGAAATCAATGGTCCGCTGTTTTTTTATACGTCAATCTCTATTGACTTTGACATCTCGTTATTGTCATTTTTCAAAAGTTTCAGTTTCAAAACAAAAGTGTTTGTGTCTCGGTTAAAATTCTTGTGTTTTGAGATATTTTTACAGTTATTACGTAATTTTTATAATGATCAAGTTAAGTTATAGTTAAAAACTAATTAACAGACACTATGGAGCAAATCTATGCGCTTGGTGTGTCGTGCATTCAACTCGTACAGGAATGGTAATGTAACATTTTGTATTGATTTTCTACTCATTAACCTGTTGTTATTGATTTTCACTTGTAACATACGCTTGATACGCTAGTACAAGTAATTTACATGTTACAAAATGCTTCTACATTTCGGTGTACTACCGAATTAACCGAAAAAAAAGCGTTTGATTAGATAACAGGGATAGGTAGAAATCTGTTCAAGTACATATTTACAAAATTAATTAGATCATATGTATCTAGATATTGAAATAACTGAGACAATAAACTAAGTAGATGCTTAGCGGGAATATCATAATCATATCACCATACAAACATAGGCCTCCCCAATAGTCTTATGGATGCACTGGTAGTGGCCACTACCCTGGTTTTGGCTATTTGATGTCAAAATTATAGCATGTTTAGATTATTAACAATGTAACTCCTAAACGGTGTTGTTGTTGGTATTGTTTGTGGACATTTAGTCCAGCAGCCCTCTCCTGTGATCTTAGTGATTAATATCAGGCTGAATCTTCGTGGGCAGGTTAAGTTCGACGAGATGCCCAGATTAATTTAGTAAAAAAATATCGATTGAGGTAGCTGAAGTACTGCGCAGGTATAAACAACTTCTAAGCGTAGGACTGGAAAACATACCACAAAATTTGTAGGACTATGTAGCCATTTGATTGTACAAACATTTACTAAGCTGCACACAAAGAATCTGCTTGTTATTAATAATTTTGATTGATCGTTGATCTTCTTAATGTTTTATTGTAACAAAAATACAAAACTAAAACACAACATACAGTTCAATAAATTAAATATTTAAACTATACTACAATAATTTAATCTATATTTCTGTCACAAACCAGCTCCACCTTAGCATTTGCTGGTTATGAACCAACCAGCATTGGTTTTCCAGTGGAGGCGCCAGGTGACGTCACATCGATATAAAAATTTATTATTGAGCTAGTCCAGACTAGTGTATGTGTGTAAGACATCTGCCGACTAGGTGGACTGACAATATAATAAAGATCACAGAGACATGCTAAATGCAAGCCTCTTCCAACCGGCCTTATTGGAAATTCATAGGGGAGGCCTATGTCCAGCACTGGATGTCCTACAGCAGATGGATGGTACCTATGTATAAATGAAAACGTCTTTAAAAATATTATTTTAACATCAAGATTGTCTACACAATCATTAAAATAGTGGCCAAAAGAGACACTAACGGCCACAAGTGGTGTATCAACTATACTACATTTTGACAAAATAAAATCTTATAAATCTATATACTCCAGATGCACACACGAAAAAGTGTCACGTTCTGCTTGAGTCGAGTGTGCAAGCGAGAGCGCAGAACAAGCGATAGAGAGGCATGATCGGCATAAGCATTCGGCTTGTTTCAGTTGTTGACTCAACAATGTTTTGCATCTGATCTGGCTTTTTCAAGGTTAGAGTGAATAGGTATCTTCTAGGTTTGCGTGCTTCATCATCGACCACAACGTCGTTTTAAAAAAAAAACAGTTTTCTAATGATCATGTAAAATTATCAACAATTAAGTAACTATAGAAACCCAATTTTTTTAAATTTTTTATCTATAATATTTCACCTTCCAGGTTACCCTACGAAGGCTACTTCAGTGTGGTGAATGAGTTGTCGAACCCATATCATGCATCGGAGATTCTGTTCCCTCTAGTGTCCATCCTTGACTCGGTGTTTGCAGCGCAGTTGCTGCTGTGTATTGCGTTTAGCGGCTGGACCATCTCCGTCATAAAATGGTATTTTGTACTCTTTAATAAGAATTTTATTTATACCTTTTTTAGGGTTCCATACCCAAAGGGTAAAAACGGGACCCTATTACTTAGCCTACGATGTCCCTCTGTCTGTCTGTCACCGGGCTGTATCTCATGAACTATGATAGCTAGGCAGCTGAAATTTTCACAAATGATGTATTTCTGTTGCCGCCATAACAACAAAAACTAAAAACAGACTAAATTAAATATTTAAGGGGGGCCCATACAACAAACATGATTTTTAGGAGTTTTTTTGCTCGCTATTAATAACGGCAAGAGGAATGGGGCTCCCAAACGGTATGGAACCCTTCGTCCGACTCGCACTTGGCCGATTTTATTTGCTGATTGTAGTTATTATTCTAGTAAAAATCACAAGCATAGCTTGGTCCTTTGGCAGGCATCAGTGGAGCCGCAGCCAACACTGAGAGGCCCTTTTACATAAAATGCTATAAAACTTATTATAGTCCGAAATCCCACCGCAACATCCCGCTCATAGCGTACATGGTTCAAACCAATTTTTTACGTAATTATATGAATAGGAAAATGTATTTAAATAGGGTTGCGGCAAGTAGCGGGTCGTGGCTTTGGGCCACTGGCAATGGCCGTTTATTTTGATGAATTATTTGTCATTTTTTAGGTGGATCCTAGAAGACCGCCCATATTGGTGGGTCCGAGAGACGTCCTACTACAGGGAGGACGAGCGACCCAGGCTGCTCCAGACCCACCAGACCTGCGAGACCGGGCCGGGGTGTCCCAGCGGGCACAGCGCTACTATGGCAGTCATAGTCACGTTGATAGTCATGAGTGCAGCGCATGTAGCTAATGATAGGTGGGTAAATATAAATTACATATAGGCAAATAGATAGATAGATAGATAAACTCTTTAATGAAATAAGGATAACAAAGCTAAAAAAGTTGAGAAAAATTAATTTTGATCTGTTTATGGATTTAACAATAGACAGCTATAGTAATATTGAGTACAGGTTATTGATAAATTGAATCTTAGTTTATTGTAATCAAAAATACGATTGCGCGATTTAAGCATCGAATGTCTAGTTCCTCAAGCAGACAATAGATGGAGCTATATGTAGAGTTGTAAATGACATATTGGTGGGTCCGTGAGACGTCCTACTACAGAGAGGACGTCACATAGTCTTCACGTTGACAGTAATGAGTGCGGCTTGTGTACATGTAGCTAATGACAGATGGGTAAAATATCTTTTTTGTGGGTTTTGATCGTGCAATCAATCTATAAGACTATAAGCAGATGATTTGTGTTCTTTTTAAGGAGTAAAAAAGGGTAAAATATATAAAATTGCAATCGACTATTAAATAAACTGTTTCATAAAAGTAACTTTGTATGGACCAGGTTCCCAAAAAGCACTAAAATCTATGGAATAAAACAAATGATTGCAAACACACAAAAGTTTTGCTTCCAATGATTGATAGGAATACCACTGACAAACTACTTAAGCTAACAAGGCCTGACCTTGGTCTATTGATTGGTATACCAATCAATAGACCAAGACTAACTTGCTCGCTAAGTCGCCGCTGGTGAGGACGCTGCACGCTCTAAATCGAGTTGCCGAGAATGTAGATTTATTTGCATGTTCAATTGCAGACTTTAAAAGGGCTGTATTATTTGATGCAAGTTATAATACTTAGTAAGTAAATAGTTATGACTCGATTTGTACATTTAAGAATTGACTTTTTGTTTCTTATTGTTATATTAATGTGTTTTTTCTAATATTGACATGAATTTTGAATTTACCTCTTAAATAACTTATTATGAATGTGACTTTTGTAATCCTATAATAATAATCCTAATCCTATATAAGCATTAGGCTAAGCCTGTAATAAAAGCAGTATTTGTTATAAATAAATAAATAATCACACTGAGCTAAATTACCACATGCACGAAATAAGCCGTACAGACAGTCCTCTATGCCGAAGCTGTCTCCAGGAAAATGAAACCGTGGAGCATGTACTACTACACTGCAAGGCTACTGAAGTTTCAAGAATCTACATAGAATAAATAGAATAAAAAGTCATGTATTCAATACAGGTTGTATTGTTTTAGAAAATGGCAGATCCCGTGGTTTGTCCAAAAAGCCGCATACGCCACGTTCCTAGTAGCGCTACTGTCGGTTTTCTTTGCGCGTCTATACGTGTCTGTGCACTTCCCTCATCAGTGCATGTTGGGGGCTTTGGTGGGTAAGTTAACTGTTAAATTCTTCTAAAACCTCTGTTTGAAACCATATAAAACCTGCCTCAGCTACGGCAAAACTTCTAAGCTTAATGATGATTACACAAGCACTAGTAAAAACTGGTGTAATTTTCAGTCCCTTTAAGAAGAAGTCAGACTTTTTAAGCTCCAATTTGCCAACTCGCTTGCCTAGTTCTATTTCAATAATTATTAAAAAGTTACATGTGAATTTCCATAACGATTTATTGTATTCTTCGTTTTTAAGTCTCTTAATTTGACAGATCCCAAAAAAACAAAATTACAGTTTTTTTTTTATTAATCAAATGTAACACTTCGCGCTACACCGTAAATTATTATCTTCATTTCATATTGTTAGGCTGGATTTAATAACGGCAACCATGAACGTCATAGGTGCCTGCCAAGGCTGGTCAAGTATATATTATGACTTGGTGGTAAAAACTAGAGTAGTAAAGTATATGTTTTAATAGACAAATATCAAAAATAAGTTTATAGAATTCAATATACTTAATATTGCAAACAAGTGCGAGTGAGGCGCCATGGCCGGTTGAAAAGCCATCAACATTTGCACTTCTTTAATTTTTCTAGGTCTATTCCTAGCCCCAGCGCTCTGCATTTACGTGTCAGACCCTTACATCTGGTGCTACGGGCGCTACGAGGGCTGTAAGGGGTCCAACACGGCGCGGGTGTGGCACGTGGCCAGCGCGACCACCGCCGGCGCCATAGCTGTCGTCACTTACTGGGCGCTCGTAGCGTGCAGCCAGGACCCGCAGCTCACTGTCAAACTGGTGAGGAATTGAGGATATAGGGAAGATATCACTATATGGGGAAGAAGTCTCTATATAGGAAAAATACGCGCAGCGTTGTAGTCGGCTCGCAATCGCCTTACGACTAACTAAAAAGTCTACCCACTACGTAGCTTGGGCAGGGTTTTGGCTCGGACACTTTTTTTTTGCACGATTGTGAGTCTATAGATATTTTCTCGAAGTACGGTCGTGACAAATCGAAATGCTTATCACAAAATAACCTTTTACGATGTTAGTAATCATAATCATTATTTATTGGTAATTGTCTTAAATTACAGGTCATACATGTTTTATACATGTCATACATAAATTAAATTACAAAAACTTGTACATAATTAATAACATTACACACGAAAGCAAATTAATCAATAAATATAAAAAAAATTAATACTGTCAATTTGAAATTTTCAATGCCAGCAAATCGTCAAACTTGTAGAATACCTGTTCGATAAGCCAGTGTTTCAGTTTTGCCTTAAACGATGCTCTAGAGGGTGCATCTCGCACTGTTTGCGGTAATCGATTGTACACTCCCGGGGCTAGCACGTGCACGAGTTTAGCCGTCTTCGCGAGTCGGTGCCTCGGGGTACACAGTCGGCCCGCATGACGTGATCGTGCATTCGTGTCTCCGAAGCACTCGTAGGTGGTCCCTTGCGTACAGTGCAGCTTGGAGGCACAGAAGGCTCGGAACGGTGAGTATGCCCATACTCCGGAAATACGGCTGTGCAGAAGTGGTCCGCGACGCTCGCACTATGGCACGTACGGCTCGTTTTTGCATCCTGAAGACGCGCTCCCAGTCGGCCGCGCGCCCCCAGAGCTCGATGCCGTACTGCAGTATCGAGTGCACGGACGCGAAGTAGCACTGCCGCGCCATGCAAGACGGTAGAATAGCGGAGACACGCCAAAGCGCGAAGCTTGCTCGACCTATCTTCTCACAGATTTTATCCAAGTGCTCGTCCCAGGTTAAGGCGATATCTATCTGAAAACCGAGAAAGATCGTAGAGCTCACTTGTTCCATTTTAACATCGCCTATGCCTACTTCAAGTAGTCTGTAGGCTCGACCTGATACGTTGAAGTGAATGTAATGGGTCTTACGGATTGTTGGGATGGGTCTAAGAATTACACTCTGCTATACTCGCTCTATTATACAAGCTATGGAGAGGGCTATGCTCGTAGTCACTCTGCGAGATCGAATCAGAAATGAGAAGATCTTTAGAAGAACCAAAGTCATCGACATAGCCCAACGGATTGGCAAGTTGTAATGGCAGTGCGCAGAGTACATAACGCGGAGGAATGATGACCAATGGGGTCGATAATTTCTCGAGTGGAGACCACGTACCGGCAAGCGCAGCGTAGGACATCCACCCACAAGGTGAACGGATGACCTCATTAAGACCTGGCAGGATCGCGCTGGATGCAAGGCGCTATACCAACCGGTCTAATTGGAGATCCATAGGGGAAGCCTATGTCTAGCAGTGAACTTCTTATGGCTGATGGATTGGATTGGACACTATTCTGATGATAATATTTTGTCCGTAGGCGTTCCGTTGGTGTGAATCCCCTGAGCACCTCCACGTGTCGACGACGCCAGTGTTCGCACTGGTCCAATGCACCGGTTACCTGATGGGCTGGGCTATTGCAGTCACACCAGATGTTGCACAGTAAGTTTATCTTCATTTCTTCTAGAACAAGAGTAGCGTCATTCTGGCAGCGTTTGAGCCGTTCTGGCAACAATATACTTGTGGCTATCTCTGGCTATATCACCAGATGCGCCACATTTTCACCGGGCTCTTCCGGAATCCCGCTAATCTCTACATCGTTGCTGTAGCTCTCCTGTTCGCGGTCGCTTATTTGTAGCTTCAGCTGCTCGATCGTAGCAAGTAAACTGCATTCGTCCGGTACCGGTTGTCGCTCGGCATACTTGGCCTCGAGCCCATCCACGCGCGACTCCAAACCGTCTATTCTCCCTCGCACACCCTCTACAGCACTCATAACGGCGCTTACATCTTCTCTCAAGACATAAAAATCAATATGTAACGACTTCATTTCACGACGCATCAACTTCATTTCCTTTAATAATTCCGTATATACGTCAGAGGCTGGAGCATCCTGTGAACAGTGCCGGTTTTAGCTCTACCAGCGCCCTGGGCGAGATTTATATGGCGCCCCTAACTGAAATTTAAACCCAAATAACAAGTAGTAAAACTATAGTGGTTCGACAGTCCTTTGATCAAACTACGATTATAGTCACTAAACACGAGTACAGCGGGCGTGAAATTTTTAGATTTTGTCTTTCAATAGAGCTAATGTTTTAATACAATAGGTATACCCACAGTGGTGTGAGCAAAGGATTTTTTTTTGATTTTATCCTTCAGTAGAGCTTATATTTTATTTAATTCAATATAAAGAGTGAGCAAATAAAACAGTGAAAAAATACATGATAAATATGACTAAGCGCAAGAGCAGCGAGCGCGACATTTTGTTAGAATAGGTATCCGAAGTAGGTTGTCAACGTTTAAAATAATAATTAATCATTCTATATAGGCAGGATTTTTTTAACATAGTCACAGTAGCGGCTTTAGAGTAGGGCGCGAGACATAAAAGGGCGCCTGCGGCGACCTTTCGCGTGGAACCAACGTTAAAATAAAATTTGACTGAAAAAAATAACGGGAAAAATTTTGGCGACATTTGCTTAAAGATCAAATTCTAAGTCTGAAACAGGGGCAAGTGAGCAAAACCAGTTTAGTTTGATAGAGCGCGAGCGAAGCGAGCGCGAAAATTTTCCGGTTTTTTTTTTCAGTCAAATTTTATTTTAACCTTGG
Organism: Hypomecis atomaria; assembly: GCA_964007245.1. Classification (NCBI taxonomy): domain Eukaryota; kingdom Metazoa; phylum Arthropoda; class Insecta; order Lepidoptera; family Geometridae; genus Hypomecis; species Hypomecis atomaria. Next base: position 4,330,040 of record OZ023308.1, on the reverse strand, counting down.
TTCCACGTGAAATGTTGACGCGCGAGACATAAAGGGGCGCCGCATGCGTCCGCAGCGCCCCTTTATGTCTCGCGCCCCTGGGCGGTCGCCCAACCGCGCCCTACCCTAGCTAGCGCCGCTACTGCCTGTGAAGGAGTGTAGTCCGCTCGTTCACTCCGAACCGGACGCTCGGTGTTGTCCTTCCGAGGGGTGTTCACCTTGCACTCAGGACAAATTCAAGAAGACGAAATCAAAGCATCGTCGGGGATTTTCACGCAGGCTCGATGGTAAAAGTTATTGCATGTCGAGCATTTGGCGCCATCTGCCGCACTTGCGAAGCGGCCACATCCATTGCACTTGTTCGACATCGTAATAATCGATACGGCGTGACGAAAATTTGAACCCAAAGAATCACAAATCACAAAAGGTGCAGCTTAGTTACGGGTATGAACGCTAGATGGCGCTGTTTTCAATCCACTCTACTAGAAAAATCTGAACCAAACTATAGTACATTTGAGACAAGTTATTCGGAAATGTATTTATAATATTTATTGAACGGACTAGCACGCAACTGACGCAACAACGTCGTGACGTTACTCTTATTTTATTCATCTCTCGTATTTTAAATACATAATTATATGTATAGATAGTAACAAAATAACACCCAGACACAGAGCAAACACCTATGTTCATCACATAAATACTTACCCTGGGCGGGGATCGAACCCACGCCTCATTGACCCAGAAGTTAGGGTCACTAACCACTGAGCCACCGAGGCAGTCAATTGATTTAGCTTTCATAATTTTCATGTTATTCGGATAGCTCCCTGGTATCAAGAGTCCTAAAGCTAGTATTTAAGTTTATTATGTTGTTGTTCTTCTTCTTCTTTTCAGCCATAGGACGTCCACTGCTGGACATAGGCCTCCCCTAAATATCTCCAATAAGACCGGTTGATAGCGGCTTGCATCCAGCGCGATCCTGTGGTCTTAATGAGGTCATCCGTCCACCTTGTAGGTGGACGTCCTACGCTGCGCTTGCCGGTACGTGGTCTCCACTCGAGGACTTTCGACCCCATCAGTCATCAGTCCTCCGCGCTATGTGCCCTGCCCATTGCCACTTCAACCTGCCAATCCGCTGGGCTATGTCGGTAACCTTGGTTCTTCTACGAATCTCCTCAATTCTGATTCGATCTCGCAGGGAAACTCCGAGCATAGCCCTCTCCATGGCTCTCTCTATGGCATTATGTAGTTAACTAGCTACAATTTATTTTTCTTTTTCAGATATCGTCACAACACTCCAAACCGATCTTTAATAATATCTATGTTAGCCACAGCAGTAACTATGTACGGATACCAACATCTAAACGAGCAAATATGTAAAGCTAATACATTTCAATATTACGCTACTAAATTCCTACTTTATGTATTAAAACCAATGTTTTTTCTTAGAATAATTCCCGCTATGTCTATGTGGCCTTTCAGCGGTAGTATTATAAAAGATAAAATAGAATAAATTCATACAAAATTTTGTTTAAAAAACTGTGAAATGCTTTCTCGACCGACATACCTCCGTACCTTAAGTCGAAAGTCTTTGATCAATATTTTTGTGTAGTTCCTTAGCATGAGATTGTTACAATCCCGTGTACCCGAAAACTGAGCAGCTTTCGGGAACTGCGTAATGTCGTCTAAATCGCATACCTCAGTACCTCAAGTCGAAAACTTTCAACTAATGTGTGTAGTTCTTCCTTGGTATGAAATGATTACATTAAGAAAATGATTACAATACCTCAAGTCGACAGTTTTCGATGTACTACACATCCTTAGTATGTGATTACATATTATCTATATACAGGGTTATTTCTAATCAATTAGCATTCTTTTAGGAGCTTATTCTGTACATCAAAACTAAAAACTTTTGTTCTGGGACTTTCGTAATAACTAAAAAAAAAAATCAGCTGTTCCATACATTTTGTCGCGGGTAAACGATATTTTTCTATCGAACAACAACTTTTTTTGAGAATTATTAAAAGTCGTAGAACAAAAGTTGTTAGTTTTGATGTACAAAATAAGCCCCTAAAAGGATGCTAATTGATTAGAAATAACCCTGTGAATATTGGTCTGTATGCCCTTTATAGAATCGTAAACTATGCATTTGATCATGTGATGATCTTTAGCAAAGTTGTTGTACATGAGCCAAATAAGGTTTCTGAGTTGGTGAAACGAAGTTCGCCGGGTCAGTTAGTTACATAATAAAACCAGTGCAGCTTTCAGGAAACAAGTGAGGCCGGCATAAACTATACCTAGCCGTGTACAGACACAACACACACATGTACACGTACAAAGAAACTATGCCTTGGCTCGTCAGTCGAACTATGACGGCGTAACACCGACGCACTCACACATGTATAAAAAACCGGCCTCACTTGTCTGTTCACGACGTTCCGTTTTTTTTATTTGGTCTGAGTTATTAAGTAGGTGTTCAAAATTGTCACTGCTTTTATGTTAACTGTATTTTCCGGAAGTGTTTTGTAAGACTTCTGCACTTTTACTAGTTCGAAATTAATAATAAACATGGTTTTGTCGCAAAACGTCATTTTCTCAAAATAGCTCTTTCGCAAAATATCCCTCAATAAATTGTCTTTGATCATTTGAAGGTGATTGTGACGTTTTTGTAAAAAATATTTGTTTAATTGTCTATTTACAATATTATATTCTACAAAATAATATTCTGTGATAATAATATTAATTCATGTTTCGTTTTTGTTTGTTATGTTTGTATTTAGTTATACTGGTGTTTGTACTCGTATTTATTTTAAGTGGTAAATAAAAATGTGCAAATTAATAAATCGTATATTATTTATTAAATATTTAATCGGTACTCACATAATTATGTTAAAGAAAAGTCCCTTTTTTGGTTCCGTACCCAAAGGGAAAAACGGGACCCTATTATTAAGACTTCGATATCCGTCTGTCCGTCTGTCTGTCTGTCTGTCACCGGGCTGTATCTCATGAACCATGATAGCTAGGCAGCTGAAATTTGCTAGGCAGCACAGAGGATGTATTTCTGTTGCCGCTATAACAACAAATAATAAAAACAAAATAAAATAAATATTTAAAGGGGGCTCCCATACAACAAACCTGAATTTTTAGACGTTTTTCGCTCTTTATAAATAATGGTAACAGGTAGATGCTTGAAATTTTCATAGAATATTTATTTTTATATTTACTTCAATAGTAAATAATAAAATTAAAATAAAATAAATATTTAAGGGGGGCTCCTATACAGTACGGAACCCTCCGAGCGCGAGTCCGACTCGTACTTGGCCGATTATTATACGTAATATGACTGTCTGTGTATACTCTTATATCTTCTAAACATGAAACGCTGTGTTGTTTCTGTGCAATAATTTTGACATCAAATGCCCAAAACTGGAACATTGGCCACAACTGGTGCATCTACCACATACTTAGGCTGAATCTGAAGCTTCTTGGCGTTTGGGAACACGAGGCTAGTCATTGCTCAGTAGCAAATTCAAAAAACTAAAAAAAGAACTTCAAAGATGCCTAAAAGATTGATTCGGTCTATGGTTAGACCGTGTTTTGTCTTTTTCTTTTTTCGAATAATTAAATTTTAAAATTTAATTTAATTTCACTTGTAATAGATAAAACACGGACTAACCACTTACATCAATATGAATAATTATTTATTACAAAAAACAGCATGACCGACTTCACCCGTGTACAGAATTCGCGAATATTTCGCACGGATCGTTGTAGCATTTCTCACATTATTGTTGATTTATCAAAAATGGTTCAGCCGATTTCGATAAAATTTAAATGGGACCAATTTTGAAGTATACTCTTTCCAATAAAAAAATAATTATTGAAATCGGACTACTATGAAAAAAGTTATGCGTGGTTATACATAAAAAAAAAATACGCGTCGAATTGAGTACCTCCTCGTGTGGTTCGTCGGTCAAAAAAAGACATGTCGATGACTTCAAAGTAACTGCATTTATTAATAACGCCGTATAAATATTCCAATTAAAGGTAGAGTACCTAGTTGATAACCTAATAATTAATATAGCGTAGAAAAAATAATTAACTTCTCCATGCTTTATGAATCTGTTATCAGATAAAAATGGAGTCACTTGAGCATTATTATGTGCACTATTCGCTTGCCCCGATTCTACCTCGTACAAGATAAAATCGTTATATAATCAAATCAAAATTATTTTATACTATATAATTAATAGAAATTGATAAAGTAGATGTTAGCTGTAATATGCATAACTGATGGTTTGAACGCAAAAGGACCAATTCTCAAAACAACATGAGTTTTTACTATCACTACATAGTATAAAACAAAGTCGCTTCCCGCTGTCTGTCCCCAAGTATGCTTATATCTTTAAAACTACGCAACGGATTTTCATGCAGTTTTTTTTAATAGATAGAATGATTCAAGAGGAAGGTTTATATGTATAATACACCTGTGCAAAGCCGAGGCGGGTCGCTAGTAAACTATAAATGCCTAATTCTTAAAATAGCAAATTCTACATAAATTTGTGTTATAAAAAGACCTATTACTATAGGTCTTTTTATATTTTAAAGTATGTAAAAAAATAAGTTTTTGCTAATATTTAATTTTTCCGGGGTTTGTCCCGTAGTAAATAGTGTTCATAATGATTAGAATAGGTATCTGAGGTTATTTGAAGGAAATCAGTAAAAAATATTTCAAAAAGTGGTACAAATAAACAGACACAAAATATAGGTGCTATTTTTATATTAGGTTATTAATAAATAGCAGGCGGCATCGATAGATTTTAATATTAATTTATTGTAATCAGTTTCATTCAAGCCTCGGCAATGGTTGGTCAAGAGAAAACATTCAATTCTTCTGATTTGCTGAAATATGTAAGTTAAATACAAATACACGGACTTTTATTTTTAGGGAAGGGTTTTATCCGATACCGAGAGGGTATGTACCTACCTATATAATCCGAGATACGTTTAGTGAGTGTCTGTGTATCACAGTTAGGGTTTGGGAATTACCGACAATTCCAAAGTCCCAGGATCCGAGACTACTTACTATCAAAATCCCGGGAATTCCCGGGACATCGAGACTTTTTTTTGTTTGTTTTTAGGAGGCATAATCTTTTTTTGATCAATTTTCAGCAATCGTTCATCCATAGGATATCCACTGTAAGACCGGTTGGAACTAGCTTGCATCCAAGGCAAAGAATTAGGAAAAAGTTAATCTAAATAACACCCAGACACAGGGCAAACACCTATGTTCATCACATAAATACTTGCTCATTAACTACAACATAATACAATACTACTGTATATCCTAGAACTACCTACACTACTACTACATAAAATATGTTACAAAATATATAAATAAATAAAAGATATTAATTTAAAACATTTTCCTTTGTTTTCTCAATATGACGACTGTTATAATGTAGAGCCAACTTTATAATGGGAGCACTTATTTCCAAGACACAAGCTTAAAGCTTAGTTCGGCAATCCATAGCTCATGATTATTCTAGCAATTAAGTAAATAAGTTCATTTTAAGTTGTTAATTAATTTAAATTCTAAATATTTTAAGTTTTAATTTATTTGTGTAAATCATTTAATCATTTATTTATTAATATACTACTACACATATATTATTACATATTATATTAGGTGGAGTCAGTGATGAAAGAAGTGCAGCAGATGCAGTGGAAGTGTGTGGATCAGACCAACTATGGCTGGCTCAAGTCACGACACTTGCAGAATGACCACCATCTTGAAGAGGGGTTGGAGGAGCTCAAGCCAGTTATACAGAAGGTAAAATTATAGCTTCAATGCATTTTTAGGGTTCCGTACCTCAAAAGGAAAAAACGGAACCCTTATAGGATCACTTTGTTGTCCGTCTGTCCGTCCGTCCGTCTGTCAAGACCCTTTTTCTCAGGAACGCGTGGAGGTATGAAGCTGAAATTTACATCAATTACTCAGGTCTACTGTCCCTTGAAGCTGTGAAAAAATCAAACTTCTAAGCCAACGCAATCAAAAGATACAGCCGTTTATGCCGCAAATTTTGAAACTCGCAAGTACTCGCAAGGGAATCAAAACCTAAAGGGTACTTCCAGTCGACCTAGAATCTTGAAATTTGGCATGAAGCAACGTTTTATAGCACACATAAAGGAAAAATTCCGAAAACCTTAAATTTTTAGTTACATTACAAAATATATATTTTTTAATAAATATAAACTTATTACTTTTTTTGTCGTAATGAACGAACTTTGTAAACCTTGCAGGTTTGTACGGAACCCTCGGTGCGCGAGTCCGACTCGCACTTGGCCGGTTTTTTTTTGTGACTGCCTCGGTGGCTCAGTGGTTAGTTACCCTAACACCTAAGACCTAAGAGAAGAGAACAATATTAAAAAAATCCACAAAAATTCAAAAAGCTGCTAATTCAAAAATGTTACTACACAATACACGATTACCTAGAAGAAAACTTTTCAAGCTCGCGAAACTTAGAATTAAGATAAATAATTTTTATTTTGTACAATTTTAATTAAGCTTAATAATACATACGATTTGCAACACCCTTAGACAGGGTTTAATTTGTACGAATGTATTATACTTGATGTATTATACTAGACATATTATATGGCAACTGTATATTTACATAAATAAATAAATAAATAACTACTGGGTCAAAGAGGCGTGGGTTCGATCCCCACCCAGGGCAAGGATTTATGTGATGAGCATAGGTGTTTGTTCTGTGTCTGGGTGTTTAGGTACTATCTATATAAGTATGTATTTAAAAATATGTATATGTAGTATATCAGTCTCTGACAGCCATACAGACATATCACAAGCTTTGCATGCTTAGTTTGGGGTCAGAAGCCGTGTGTAAGATGTCCCAAATATTTATTTATTTATTTTAAACAGCTAAGTACAAAAATATAATAGCGCCTGAAAAATCGAATAGCAAACCAAACGGCGCAAATATGATTTTGCTCTCATATCACTAGTAGTTTTCCGAAGAGCCTAGCCTTCTTCATAATTCGAGTCTGTTCATTTTCTATAGGAGTCATTTCGGAGAGTGTGCATCTGAGCTGCACGACCTTATCCTACCATCCTCTTTTTACTACAGGACAAGTAGGACTAAGGAGGACGCCACATTACCATCCCTACACTGTCGACTTTCCTTCGATACGTACGAAGCGGTTTGACTCAACTTTTCTGACTCGTACCGCCAGGGAATGGAACAGTCTTCCTGCTTTCCTGTTTCCTAAGAGATATAATCTAAAGCTTTTCAAGGTCAGAGTGAATAGGTATCTTCTAGGTCTGCGTGCTTCATCTTCGACCACAACTTCGCTTAACATCAGGCGAGTTGGTGGTCAAGCGCAGACTTATTCGCGATTAAAAATAATAAAACTAAGTCTCGACTCGCTCTTGACTGATTTGGTTCATACTCGCAAATTTGTTAGGATTTAGATACCTACTGTACTCGTACCTACAATCTTATGGAAATAGGCTCACAAATAGCCCCCATTTTTGGGGGAAATAACCTGAATCAAAAATAGCCGACGACAAAAATACAACATCTGTAAGTACCAAAGTTTCTTCGAGAATCGTTGAAAAAGGCGACATTTAGGGGAAAATCGATATCAGGACAGATGAAAGCAAAATAATCGAGATATTATTTTTCGCCAAAAATAGCAAAACCGACTTCAACCGTGTACAGAATTTGAATACCCACAATAGTTCGCACGAATCGATAGCAGTGCCCCGGTTGTGGCCACTGACCCGGTTGTGGCCATTTTGATGTCAAAGTTATTGCATAAGTAGTAACTAATTAATTATTATCAATGTAACAACATAAATATCGTTTCTGTGAATCTCAAATTATAATTATTTAAAAATATTATATTTGAAAATTGAATTGTCTAATTTTTATTTTTATACCGTCCCGCTGCTGGGCAAAGGTCTCCCCCAATTCCTTCCATTCCTTTCTGTTCTGTGCTACCTCTGTCCAATCTTTTTAATTAATTGTTAAAATTCATAGTGGCCACAAATAGTATTAAAATGGCCACAACTGGGGCACCTGCCCCAATATATGTCATTCATGTACTATTATTTACATTATTGTTTATTTTTCAAAAATGGCTCAGCTGATTTCGATAGAATTTAAATGGGATGTTTGAAATATGAATTACCAAACAAAAAATAATTATCAAAATCGGTTCGTAATTAGCGGGATAATCGTATAACATACATAAAAACAAACATTCAGTCGAATGAAAACATCTTTTGAAGTCGGTTAATATAAATTGTTACCTATAGAAATATAACTTTTTAAAAACAAGCTTTTTAGATCAGCATTAGCCTAGCAGCAGAGTGCTAGCCAAGACAAGTAAAACGAGCCCAAACACGACGGGTCTATCTTGTTTAGTACAGGAGTCCCTATATGGCCACCTTCCGACTTCATGATCATAATCAGCTCCATGGTACCACATTATTGCATTGTCACGAGATATACATATTATTATGCGTGCAAAATTTCAGCTCAATCGGAAACCGGGAAATTGGTCAAATTTAACTTGCAAGATTCCACCCGAACTTACATACATAGTTATGTACATAGGTACATCTATTGCAAGTTAAATAAAAGCTTGTAATAATCGGCCAAGTGCGAGTCGAACTCGCGCACGAAGGGTTCCGTACTGTATGACCCGTACCCTTAAATATTTATTTTATATTAATTTCATAATTAATTATTGAAGTAAACATACAATAAAATCTTCTGTGAATATTTCAAACGTCTATCTGTTACCGTTATTACGAGTAATATCAAGCTGAAATCGGCAAAAAAACAGGTTTATTGTATGGGAACCCCCCTTAAATATTTATTTTGTTTTTAGTATTCGTTGTTATAGCCGCAATAGAAATACAGCAATTGTCAAAATTTCAACTGTCTACCTATCACGGTGCATGAGATACAGCCTGGTGGCTAGGTTGGGTACGGAACCCTAAAAAGTAGAAATCATTATTTTTTACAGCTATCTCCCGAAAGCTGCACATCAATAGCAGTCAAGCTAGAAGTCCTCACCGAGCACATAACCTCCACTACCCTCATTCTACCCATTTTGAAGAACCTGCTGGAAGAAGAGGACAGTATGCTGGCCATGGCCGGGACCGTCAAGAGAGGGAAAGAGAGACAAGATAGTAAAAGGGTGCATAAGGTTTTTCCAGTGTTGACGGCGGGAAGGCAAGCGACTGTGTCTTTCGTTTTCCAATCTAATGAAAAATAACCTAACAATTATTTTGAATAACAAAATATAAGTTTTGTAAAAAGAACTGGTCATCATTATTTTTCGCAAAAAATGGCAAAACCGCCTTCCATCGTATACAAAATTCGAATATTTCACTCGAATTGTTTACATTACTGTTGATTTATCAAAAACGTCTCAGCCGATTTCTGTAAAATATGAATGGGACCACTTTGGGAGTATACCCTTTCGAACTAAAAAATAATTTTTCGATTCGGTTCACAATTGGCGAAATTATCGATGTTCATCGTGTACAAAATTCTAATATTTCGCTCGAATGGCCTACATTATTGTTGGTTTTCTCAAAAACGGCTCAGCCGATTTCTGTAAAATTTAAATGGGACCACCTCGGGAGTAGGTATACCCTTTCGAACTAAAAAATATTTTTTTGATTCAGTTCTCAATTGGCGAAATTATCGATGAACATACACAAAAAAAACACACACACACAGTAACATAGAACCTCCTCCTTTTTGGAAGTCGGTTAAAAAGTAAATACACATCTACTAATAAATAATGTAATTTCAACGTATTATACATCTTAAAATGTCAAATTTGTGCTTAAATTAATCTGTACTTTTTAGGGTTCCGTACCCAAAGGGTAAAAACGGGACCCTATTACTAAAACTCCGCTGTCCGTCTGTTCGTCCGTCTGTCTATCTGTCACCAGGCTGTATCTCACGAACGGTTAATTTTTTTATCCGTGTGAAGTTAGCTACAGCTGCGGTGCTCGAGTCGCCTCGTGAAGAGTGTGGCGGCACCATTAGTTTATTTTGGATTGTAAAGCAGGAAACCATCAATACCTGTCCAGAGCAGCGGCAATAATTTAAAATTTCACCCAATAATTTATAAAAATGGAGCTCGCGTGTTGTCGCAAATTGCTTATCAATTTGCGCCTTATAAAGGACTCTTTAATGAAGATTTTGTACTGGTACGTGGGAGTTTTGAGTTTACAAGTATACATTATTGGACTCTGTTTTCAAGGTCCAAAATATAGGTAGACATAATTGTTACTAATTACGTTATACAGCCAAGTAAGTAAGTATATGATACAGAATATTTTTCTGGACGACGGCGACAGACATTTTATACTACACTGTTGTTGTTATTTTTTATTTCGTGTATTCAACAGCGTAACAACTAATTAATTAACTTTCGAATATAAATACAATTAAGGCCAAAAAAGATTACAATAATTTAGAAAAAAAACAATTTTTTTTATTTTTTTATTTATTATCTTGGCCAAACTTTACTATGGGACCAAATCAAACCTTTTTTTTTCTCAACCTATGCTGTCCCACTTCTGAGCAAAGGTCTCCCCCACTTCCATCCATGTATCGCGTTCTGTAGCCAAATCCCGCCAACCTTCCCGGAAAGTGTCAAGATCGGAAAGGGTCACGCCAGTCTAATAAAATAATACCTAAATCGCAAAAAATTCAGACTTTCAAAGTTCGTTCTATAGGTGCGCTATGTTGCACATGTAACGGTTGATAATGTTATGATATACATAGGGTGAACTCCGAAATTATGATTAAAATCAGCTGTTCTAGACATTTTGTCAGTTGGTCGAAAATAAAAATAAAAATCCCCAAATAAACAATATTAATATAGACATTATGCCAAGAATAGTTGATTTATTTGCGATTTTGGAGTTGTCTTCTTCTTTTCTTCTTTTCGGCCTTAGGGCGTCCACTGCTGGACATAGGCCTCCCCTACAGATCTACAATAAGACCGATTGGTAGCGGCTTGTATCCAGCGCGATCCTGCAGTCTTGATTAGGTCATTCGTCCACCTTGTGGGTGGACGTCCTACGCTGCGCTTGCCGGTACGTAGTCTCCACTGAAGAACTTTACGACCCCATCGGTCATCAGTTATCCGTGCTATGTGCTCTACCCACTGCCATTTCATCTTGCCAATCTGTTGGGCTTTGTCGGTAACTTTGGTTCTTCTACGGATATGCTCATTCCTAATTCGATCTCGCAGAGAGACTCTGAGCATAGCCCTCTCCATGGCTCGTTGGGCTACTTGGAGCTTACTAATAAGGCCCATAGTGAGAGACCATTTTGGAGTTGGCCTCTCATCAAAAGTTAGTCATAACGAGGAGTACAATGAACAAAGCTCGGTCACTTACTAGTCAAACTGACTATATCCCCATGCACTAATATTATAAATCTGAAAGTGTGTTTGTTGGTTTGACACTCTTTCACGCAACAACAGAGTAACGCATAGACTTAATTTTTAGCATAGTTATAGTTTGAAATCCAAAAAATGTCACAGGCTAGTTTTTATCCCGGAAAATAAAAGGTTCCTATGAGATATCATAAGAATTAAAACATCACGACGGGCGAAGTCGCGGGAAAAAGCTAGTGAAATACATTTTATTTAATTAGGAAATAATAGTTTTTTTAATGGTAAATTACTAATCACAGACTCCAGGGTCTGTAGGAAAATAAAAGTTTCAATAAAATTACATACCTTTCTCTGTCAGCATTTTACTCAATACTTGGAGAGAGTCTTGTGCTACTTTTTATTCCAGAAAGATAAAATAAAATTTTATGATATATCACAAGAACTATAACGCGGGCGAAGCCGCGGGCAAAAGCTGGTAAGATTTGTTTTTATTAATTTAAGAAAGAATAAGCCCAACTATGAAGGCGTCATCGTAAATTTAATAGCAACGTAAAAAGTGTTTTCTCTATCGAATGCCTAAAGTGAAAAAGAAAAAAATTCTAAATTGCTAATTTAACTACGATGGCGCCTTAATAATTGGGTCTATAGTCTCAATAAAATTACCTTTCTCTATCGGCAGTCGGGTAAAAATGCATTCTGAGAGCTCTCATGTTCTCATTGTCCTTGCGCTACCCAAAATGGTAGAGCCAATGTAGAGCCGACATAAAGTGAAGTCAAAATTATGGCATGATTGATTTCTTGTTAAGTCGCTGATGATCAGTCATTATTCCTTAATCGATTGATGTATTTATTTTAACTGGCTGGAGTTTAAATTTTGGGGTTCCGTACCCAAAGATTTTTTTATTATTTTGCTTTTGTTCGCGGTTCCACTCGCGTGAAATTTTGCGTTATGTGCTATAGAAACCTACTTAAAAAAGATTACGATTATATATAATTTTACATATTAATTTTGTTACCTACTAAGTAAATAATTTAAGCAAATACTAGGCCCAATTAATAAGGCGCCATCGTAAATTTAATAGCTACGTAAAACGTGTTATCTCTATTGAATACCCAAAGTGAAAAAGAAACAGAAATAGTCGAAATTGCTATTATAATTACGTTGTCGCCTTCATAATTGGGCCTAATTTCGTTATGTAAAATAACTTTTATTAAATTATAAAGAAACGTAAAAACTATTGTAAACAATAGGTGTGGTTGTAGGGAATATTTCTTAAAATATCTATAAATACATATACCTATTGATTTACCCAATAAGTTAGGACTTGCCTTAAGTGCGATTGTAGGGAATAACTTCTTAAAAATACTTAATTATATCTATAAATATTAATTTACCCAATTAGTTAGGACTTGCCTTATTAAAAAATACCTAGATAGTTATAAGGTATATGTATAACAAATAAGACTATTTGACCAAAGATTTAACAATATTTGATATAACAATGTAATTTTTGCTACGGAACCTTCAGTGCGCAAGACCGATTGGCATTTGAAAGTTCATTATTTTCCTTTGCAAGGCGGTGTTTTTGATCTTCGTGATAACTTCAGAAAAAAAGTGTCTTTAACAGCAAAGTAAAGTTCGTATAGACCGGGTGGCTAGCCCTGGTGTCAGAGTTTTAAGCCGCCTGAAGGCCTCTGACATGGTTAGACGGTTAAAACGGTCAGTCTTTGGATGGGTGACCGCGGAAGTCCGCGGAAGACCGCTACCGTGGCTCGGTTGACACGATAGTTGACGTTGACACGACATAGAGGTGACTTTGGAATTTTTTTCGATCGAGCGAAGTTTTATCTATCATGTATCGGAGAACGTACGTTTTTTGGAAATATGTTCAAGAATAACATATATTTTTTCCAACGGTAAAATTATACATTGCTGAGGAAAAAAATTGGGTTTAAATACGTTAAATCGGGCTAGTAGGGCCTTAAATTGTAGGCCCCGGATGTATTATAAAATTTTAGCCATGTTAGAGGCCTTCAGGCCTTAAAAAATCTCTGACACCAGGGATAGCCACCCGGCCCATGTCATAAATCTGAAAGTGTGTTTTAGTGTCTTTGACTGCCTCGGTGGCTCAGTGGTTAGTGACCCTGACTTGTGGATCAAAGAGGCGTGGGTTCGATCCCCACCCAGGGCAAGCATTTATGTGATAAACATTAGTGTTTGCTCTGTGTCTGGATGTTATTTAGGTACTATCTATATAAGTATGTATGTATTTAAAATATGTATACATATATAGTTTATCAGTGTCTGGCAGCCATATCACAAGCTTTGCTTAGTTTGGGGTCAGAGATCGTGTGTAAAATGTCTCCTAATATTTATTATTTATTTGTTAGTTTGGTTGTTAGGTACTCTTTTAAGTACGCAACGAACGAACTACGAACCACGAAACTTGTTTTTAGGGTTCCGTACCCAAAGGGAAAAACGGGACCCTATTACTAAGACTTCGATGTCCGTCTGTCCGTCTGTTCGTCTGTCACCGGGCTGTATCTCATGAACCATGATAGCTAGGCAGCTGAAATTTTCAATGATGATGTATTTCTGTTGCCGCTATAACAACAAATACTAAAAAAAGAATAAAATAAATATTTAAGGGGGGCTCCCGTACAATAAACCTGAATTTTTAGAAGTTTATCGCTCTATATTAATAATGGTAACAGGTAGATGCTTGAAATTTTCACAGAATATTTAGTTTTAAATTCACTTAAATAATTAGTAATAAAATTAAAATAAAATAAATATTTAAGGGGGCTCCTATACAGTACGGAACCCTCCGTGCGCGAGTCCGACTCGTACTTGGCCGATTATTTGGTTTTCTTTTACTAGATACTTAAGTATGAAAATCGGAAAGTGTCTAGATTAGTTTTAGTAAATAGGATGTAGGAAAGCATACATAAAAACCAAAATAACATGCGGGTGAAGCCGCGGGCTATAGCTTGTAAAGTATAAAACCAAAACATGGTATTGTTGTCGATGGAGTATAATGGCAGCATTCTCACATAGATACCACTTAGACAATAATAGAGTAGGTACAGTCAAGTGAAGCATAACATAGTTAGATCACGGAATTTCTAGTTTTCAAAACAAGCTTAGGTCACAGACTTGCTTAGGTAGACTTTGGTACCTTAGGCATTTAGCGGTAGGTATAGGTACCTCCATGTTGTACCCACCCCGATCTCTGTTGGGAACTCGGTTCTTGAAGTCGTTGACTCGTACGTCTACCTAGGACAAGTAGTACAGTTAGGTAGGTCCAACTTCAAGAAAGAGGCCAATCGCCGAATCCAACTCGGCTGGGCAGCGTTCGGAAAATTGCGTAGTGTCTTATCGTCGGACATACCTCAGTGCTTCAAGTCGAAAGTTTTCGACCAGTGTGTGTTGCCAGTGATGACTTATGGCACAAAAACGTGGTCTCTCACTATGGGCCTTATTAGTAAGCTCCAAGTAGCCCAACGAGCTATGGAGAGGGCTATGCTCGGAGTCTCTCTGCGAGATCGAATCAGAAATGAGGAGATCCGTAGAAGAACCAAAGTTACCGACATAGCCCAACGGATTGGCAAGTTGAAATGGCAATGGGCAGGGCACATAGCGCGGAGGACTGATGACCGATGGGGTCGGAAAGTTCTATAGTGGAGACCACGTACCGGCAAGCGCAGCGTAGGACGTCCACCCACAAGGTGGACGGATGACCTCATTAAGACCGCAAGATCGCGCTGGATGCAAGCCGCTTCCAACCGGTCTTATTGGAGATCCATAGGGGAGGCCTATGTCCAGCAGTGGACTTCTTATGGCTGATGGATGGGTGGATAGGTACCTCGACAGCCTTAGTTAAATACTTTGGAATACTAAGTCCATCTTTGTCTTTGTGACGTGATAACGTCTCATAAATCGATGAACGCCGGCGGCACGCACGAAATAGTGTCACGTTCCGCCTGAGCCGAACGCGAAACAAACGATAGGGACACGATCGGCTTAAGCGTTCGGCTTGTTTCAGTTGTTGATTCAACAATGTTTTCTTATGACGTGAAAAAATGGTTGTCTTGTCTGTAACGAATCATTTTTTGTACAATTTTAATTATTTATCATGTAATTATTTTTATTTACACTAATGTTGTACTCGTAACATTCTACTTATGTTTCCAATACTTGACTTATAGTGACTACTGTTATAGCGCAGACAACAAAACACTCAATTTAAGCAATTTCACATGATGTTATAATATCCACATCGATATCGTAAAATCTCATTATAATATCGCGCGATCGCTCCTGATTGGCCCTGCGCGCGCAGCTGCGCTCTCATTGGTTAGATTTTAATGGCGCCAAGTTCACTGTGACAATACACGTACGCGTGAATTTAATGTTTCGCAATATGTTTTTTTTTATTTTTATTAGTGAAGATAAAGTAGTGTATGCAACTGCATATAACACGGGTATTAAAACACGAGTGTGAGTTTATGAAACGAGCGCAGCGAGTTTCATAATAGTAACGAGTGTTCATTATATGGCAGTTGCATAAACTACTATTTGCCAAATATGGCAAAAACGCCGTCCATCATGTACAAAATTTGAATATTAGCTCGAATTGTTTACTTTATTGTTGATTTTTCAAAAACGGCTCAGCCGATTTCTGTAAAATTTAAATGGGACCAGAATAGACCTCGGGAGTATACCCTTTCAAACATAAAAAAATCGATTCGGTTCACAATTGACGAAATAATCAATGAACATACACAAAAAAAACATACAGACAAACATACTCGTAGTGCCTCCTCCTTTTTGGAAGTCGGTTAAAAAAGTCAAAAGACCTATTAAGTACATACTCTAAAGTAACTCTCGCCGTCTTATACCTATTTAATGCATTGTCACTCACAAAACTAGAGGAGAATTAGAATTTAGAATTTTAATTTGCATAGTTTTTCTCCCATTGAACTTACTCCATCTATCCATCAGTCGTAAGACGTCCACTGCTGGACATAGGCCTCCTCTATATATTTCCAATAAGATTGGTTAGAAGCGGCCTGCATCCGGCGCGTTCCTGAGATCTTTATTATATCGTCACTCCACCTAGCTGGTGGTCTCCATTCGAGAGCTTAACGGAACTGTTGAACTTACTCATTACTGTCCTTCTCATTTTTGTCTTTTATTGTGAAAAGTCAATGGTGTGAAATTCCGTACATAAATTACAAACAACTCATTGGTACGGGACCAGGATTTGAACCCACGACCTCACGATTGTTAGGCGGGTGTTACTACCACTAGACCACCACGGCTACCAACTTTCACACGGCTTAAATTCTTATACATAAGACTCTAAAACACTGATACTGGGATAAAATAGAACAACAAATAAAAAAAATAAAAGTTTTATTCACATTTTTTTACAAAAATCACAAGTAGCATTAGCTTACTAATGCAGCAAGAAATTACTTTCTATTTACATTTTTACACAATTATATGGCAAATGACTGTTTGCTAAAACATTTGCTTAAATCACCAAAAATAAAAAAAAATGTCTAACATAACTATCGATAAAATTTTATCTCAATTTCAATTGAATTTAGGATATATTCCAGTCCTTAGATTTATTAAACATTTTTGACTAGGCTGTATGGTGAGCGCGTTATTTGCCTGTTTAAAAAAGTGAGCTGTCAGAATGGCGGATCTGTCAGTGTGACGTTGACGCTTGGTGCTAGCTAATGTTTTGGCGGGAATTTGGGTGTTCACCAGCAGTACGGGTAGTTGGGGCACAGGGCCGGCGGCAGGTCAGCGGGGTATTTGGGCGCGGCGGGGACGGCTGGTACGGGACTGGAATAGAAAATTAAAAGTTATAGAACTTACAGTATTAAATAAAACAATTGCTAGCATATTACTTTTTGTGTGTATTATTTATAGTAGCTATAAGATACCTATAAAAATACGTTTTGTGTGAAATATTGCATGCTCGAAAAGGTTAAGACTGTGATATCTTCTTATAATTTTCTAACAACTTATGTATCAGATTTTTAGCAATAAACGATATTCTGATTCTACTTTAATCGAATTTTATAATGGAGAGATCATAACGATTCGTTTGCGTGCACCGTACCAATACCTACCTACCTACCGTTATTGTGACCAATACGTGATTTAAAAAAAATATACCTGTTGCTGAGACCAATAATTGACGATCCCGTAATACTACGATCCTCATTTAATTTACTTTGTATATGAAGATGATACAATTTATTTATTTCGCTCTTACAGTACGGCAGATATTATAAGTAAGGTAGGTTCTCCACACAAACTAACATCAAAATTCTACTCTAAGTATATAGTGATATACTGTTTCGTGATTTCAGGGTTGATGCCTTTACAAAAATTGGTCGTAATGATGAATAGAAATTTGCATTCTAAGTAGGTACAATATATCCGTCAAGAAATACACACTGTATTTAAAATGGTTTGCTTCTTATTCAGAAACAGTGGTGTACAGAAGCAGATTTACATTCCTGATATGTGAATGTGATATTTATCCATCCCTGATATGTGAATGTGATATTTATCAGTAAATTAGTAGACTTACGCAGAAGCTGCGGCGTACAGGGCCGGATTGAGGCCCCACTGGGGGATGGGCGTGCCGTCGGGCATGTGCCGCGCGAGGGCGCCAGGGTCGCAGAAGGGGTAGTTGGGGCAAACTGCCGGGTGGACGCCTGCCGGGTACTCGACTGCCAGCGCTACCGCGGCCAGACACAGGACGATGAACTGAGAAACAAAAGAAAATACAATTTATAATAGTCCGTGGAGGTCGTGGGTTCAAATTCCGGTCCCGTAACAATGAGTTCTTTTGAATTTATGTACGGGAATTTCATACCACTGGCGCTTCGGTTAAGGAAGACATCGTGAGGCAATCTGCATGCGTTCTAAGAAGAAATTCGATGGCGTATGTGAATGCACCAACCCGTACTGAGCCAGCGTGGTGGATAAGACCCAATCACCCTTTGTGGGTAAACCTATGCCTGCAGTGGACTATTAAAAATGCTGCTTCAGGTACTAACCACTAGAATGGGCTTTGATACAACGAATGGGGTTATGACATGAACTTTTTATCGTAGGTACCTACTTGAATATTAACTTTATTTGTTATGTAAATAGTAAGTACTTACTTTTACTTTTTTGTTATGTGATTATGTGGTATATAAATGATTTTACCTTTTTTTCTTTGGTCTAGGCTTACTAAGAAAAAAAAATTTCAATCGTAATATTATGATACCTACCTACTGCTCGAAAAATATGGTACTATGATATTTATTACATTAAAACGCAAAAAAAAAAAATGTAGTCTCGCTTAGGATCGCCATAGGAATAACATTTTGATCTCTACTTTGGTCTTTGTTATTGACATTGTACTCTGTTACTCTGATTTTATTTTAGGTCAAAACAGCTAAGTTTTTTCTTTATTGTTATTTATTGCCAATGATTTGCATTTGAAAGAACGTTATTTTGGATTGTAAGTTTCTAAGTAACGATAATGCGACAAATATTATTTGAAATATGATATCCATTTTGATAATGCAAGGCTACTCTGCAGAAATATTCTTTGATTCAATAAATTTGGTTTAAATGAAACAAAAAACAGTATACGTAAGTACAAAGGTATTTATAGTACCTACACAATTAATTTCTAATAAAACTCGTAGGTGTTCCAATTTCAATGTTTTTACCACGCCATGTTACCACGCCATATTGCACATAAAAATTATTAAGAGAAAGAAATCTCACAACCATATAAAACTAACAAGCGGAACTAATTCTAACGCCCAATTTAACATTTAAGTTAGGCCCAGACTCCTATCAAAGCGGAGTGAAGCGGCAACCTCAAGACCGGTGGTACTTCGTGACAGCCTGAGTGGGAAGAACTTAGGTTCGAGACCGTTTTCATAATGATATGAGAACGGAATGTTGGTCTCGAACCTACCGATTTATAGTTATTTCTACCAAAAAGAAGCACTTTTTCAACAATTTCTGAGATTGATAAAAGAATCTCCCAATTTCTGACTGAATTTCGAGTTTGCAACAAAGAAAAGTTATCTATTGGGTCAAATTCTCGCTGTTTTACTTACCTATAGACTAATTTGTGTGGTGATCACTGATCAGATTTCATTGGGGAACATTACTACCGCTAGTACGTTAGAAAATTTAAAAAAAAACAATACTAACATTTGCCGTCAAAGTGACGATGATAATCACGTCGAGAATAATTATCCACCTACGCTCCGCTGTGGTGGAATTTGTTCCTAACTGTTACCAGAATGTTCGCGTGATAGCCAATATTAAAGCATTAATCTTGTATTGCAAGACATTGGTTTGTACAATATTATTTTGTACCTACTACCTACGCTGAGCACGTTGCATCAATGGATTGCTGTTATGCACTGTTAAATATTGCTATGTTAATTATTTTACTCATTGATTAGGATTAAAGTTTGACAAATTAGTTCAATTAGATAAGTAAATAATGTAAAATATTTTGCTTAATTATTTTACAATAGGTCAAACTTTTTAAAATTAGATGCAGTACGTGAATCGCTAACCCGCACTGGGCTGACGTGGTGGATATGGTCCAATTTGCGATTTTTGATCAGGGAGGTATTTTCCTCAATAAAGGGGGGAAATTTGCGGTAGCGCTGTTTATCAACAGATTTTGATAAAAATTGGCAAGAATGTTAATATCTAAATCCTAGCAAAATTTGCGAGTATGTCTAAAATCGGTCAAGAGTCGACATATAGGCTTATAAAGTATAGTATATCAGTTTCTGACAGCCATATCACAAGCTTTGCTTAGTTTGGGGTCAGAGGCCGTGTGTAAGATGTCCCAAATATTTATTTATTATTTATTATTTAAAGATTCAGTTAAACAGAAGCAAAGTCTACTGTTCGGAGAACTAGTAGTGCTTATCTGTTGATGAATTAACATTAAAATTTGATGTATTCAATAGTTTATTTTAAACAGCCGTGGGCACAATCAATACAATCTGGTAACAATTGTTATTACACAAATAAGGTAGCAGTTACTAAGTGGGCTGAGAATTACTGCTATTCCGGGTTGGCCCAGCCTTCATAGTCTGATGTCGTAAATCGAGCTAAGTTAACTATAAACTGGGTGGCCCTGGTGTCAGATTTTTAGGCTGTCATTAAGCCGACTAGAATCTCTTGAAATCTCTTGGTGGAAAGACAATTTGTCTGTTTGCCAGCAACAGACAAATTGTCTTTCCACCCATTTATCCCTTCAATCCCCGTGCATTTGCTGAGAGGTATAAAAATTTGTTGAAATTTTTCATGAACATCGAAAAAATATTTTTATTAAATTTGGCTACGCCCAGTTTAACCCCAATCTTAAAAACTCATTTTGAACAATGGAATAACTCAGCACAAATTTAAGTCGTTTTATTATCATTGCTACTTCTATCAAACTTAATGCCAAACACGTTAGAGTTTTTCAATCCTCGTTGATCAGTAATTTGAATATTTTTGTCATCATTTACATAATAATCCTATACTCATTATCCTAATAAGCATTTCAACACCAGTAAGTATTAATTTGAAAGACAACCGTGTCTAATATACCAGATAAACGTTTATAATTATATGTATCACTTGAATTCACTTGTAAGTGGCTACTTCTTGTATGCAAATTAGCTTTTGACTTGATTTTGATTGATTTGAATTTATTACTGGCTAATTCCAAAGGTATTTTACTCAACTAAAGAATATTTTGAAAATCACAGAGTAATTTTATTGTCTTTGGCTTACCTAATTAGGGTTCCGTACCCAAAGTGTAAAAACATGACCCTATTACTAAGACTCGGCTGTCCGTCTGTCTGCCTCCAAGCTGAATTTATAAATTAATAATACCTACTCAAAATTGTAATTTTACTTTGATTCATTAGGTACTTTTAATTTTATAAGTGCATTATTGTACGCCCGAAATGGGCAGGCTGTTTGAACTTTTATATATCTTCTAATATCTTAATGTATGTACACAGCAACGCAATAAAGTATATTTCTATTTCTATGAGGCCAGTTATTATATTATCTTGAATTTGTTGTTGATATTTTGTTTTGGGAAAGATTTAAGAACTATGATTTGGCGTTTTAATTTTTAACCTTTTCAGGATCAGTAGATTTGTTCTATTGAGTGTTTATGAAGTTTTATGTCTCAATTACTAATTATATCAAGATATATTCAATATTTTTTTAGATTAAACTGGGATTTTTATAAACTACAGTACTAAAGGAGCTGATTCAGATCAATATTATAAATTACTTTTGCTATGGGACCAACCTGGAATACGAGAAAATAAGTAGAACACCTATTCTATACAAAATGGCAATCGCAGAGCAGCTCCTATACGAATATTCGTTTATAAAGCTTATTCATATAGCTTCTTATAAAGGACAAAAAAAAAAAAAAAACCGTAATCGGTATAAGATTAATAAATTATACGTTAAATTAAAACGATTCAATTATCAACAGCATTTACATTTAAGCATAAACAGCCTTACTGTAATTAACGATAATATGTAAATTTGACATTATCACTGAGATTGTGATTGATACATGAATAAATGAATGAGACGTGTACATAATTTATGACAATATGACATACAACTACAGGTGTCGGGGTATCGACGAGCCTTGTGTTGTCGCGTAGGTTTTGTTATGCCGTTTTACTTTTGTAAATATGTACTGACTATGTTGATGTTATCAAATAATATTAACAGACTTCAAAAATAAGGTAAAAAAAGGAATTTGCATAAGATATTAAATGCGTTCGGTTTATTTTTAAACAAAGTTTATCACTAAAGGATTATACTAGTAAGAATATGTTTGTAATTTAATGCCTTTTTCATATAAATTTTTAAAAAGTGCACAAAATGCCGCGAATATTTTACATAGTTGAAAGCTTTTATGCGTTTCCTCTTGTCGGTCAGAGCGGATGTGACGTTTTCGTCTGTATGAAGTGTTGTTGCCTAAAGAGATATCAATTGCGATTTTCAGTTACGATCTTTAATCGATTACTCTATTATTTATCTATTATTACTTTATTAAAAAAATCATACATATTCCTTATTCGACTACCTACCTGTTTATTTTGTATATGTAGGTAAGTTTAGTGTTACGCAATTATTCGGCCAATTTTTATTTATGAATAAATTTTCAAGATGCTTTTTTGTTTGGTGGATCATACTTTTGAATTGTGTCATACAAATTTTCTCGAAATAGGTTAAGGGATTTTTGAAAATCAACAAAAATGCGAAAATTAGTAATCGTGCGACCTATTCGAATTCCGTATGTTTGTATGTGGTTTTTCCATTTTTAGAAAAAAAGAGTTATGACTAATATTGGAAACCTATACTTATTTTTTATGTATGCAATTCTTTCGCTTGTATTGTTTGTTTCCTTCTTTTTATTTTATTAATTAACAAAACATATCATATAAATTTTCCTTACATTATTGTCGTATCTCATGTCGACTGCACAGTGAGAGTATTATTTTCAATTTGAAATTTTTCTATTTTGATTTTACACAATTATTATTTCTTCAACTAAAACGCGGCGTATAATTTCACCAATTATTTTTTATATCATCTTGAATAAACTGAAATAAAACTTGAGATTTAGCCATTATTTTTGTAATGGTTGTTCGATTTTTATACTTAAAGATTGTTTTTCACGACATATTTTATTCACGTAATATTTCACTTACCATTTTTCCGTACATGGTAGTATTATCCTCTCAACTGCACAGTGAGACTGATACCGTTTTGCCGCCGCGTCGGGTTTAAATACCCCCGCGACTCGCGCCGCGCCGGCCCTGGACGAGGGTTGCGACTAAGTTTTGTGGCTTATTTTCTTCATATTTCTATGACGATGACACTTCTTACCTATAATTATTGTTTTTCTTTTCTTTTCAACGGATACATCCTTTTCGTGATTGTTCTGTACCTAGTCAATTATGTAGTGAGAAATTTATTTTTGCTATGACTTTGATATACAACTTTATTATTAAATTGCGGCGTAGGTATTTTCACTTTTGAATTTTGATAGGTTTTTATTTGGACATTATTTTATATTGGGATTCATTTTAAAAAAAACCATTTTCTGATAAGGCGAATTAAAATTAGAAAAATTGCTTTTACCATATTATTAACTGTCATTTGTTTTTTATACACATCATCATCATCATTTACACAATCACGTCATTCGAGCAAACAGTAGATTATTATGATAATTAAAATTTGAAAAAAAAACATGTTTTTTTCTGTCATTCTTTTCTTTAAACACTTTTACCGATTATATTTTGGTAATGGGGTCGCGACATATTTATTCACTATTTCACTTACCACTTTTCCGAACATGGTAGTAATGTTATCCTCTCGACTGCAAAGTGAGACTGATACCGTCTTGCCAACGCGGCGGGTTTAAATACCCCCGCGACTCGCGCCGGCCCTGGAGGGTTGCGACGCTTCCCGCTTTTGGTTATATTCTAGATAGAACTAGATTATTTTAGCTAAAAAATTGCATAAATAATATTTTTGTTTGATTTTTTTTTAATATGATCCTATAACTCCTATTAATTCCTACTTATTCGATACTAGACCATTGCTGTCTTCACAAAATCTGAGATGTGGATCTCGTCGAGCTCTATTACTTTTGTGAAGACAGCAATTTTAGAAATTTAACGATTTTTACCTAATACTATTTTTGTTCGATTATTTGTCAATCTTATTTATTTCCAATTGATTCTTATTGATTGTGTAGGTAATGATTTTTAATGTAAGAAGTAAGTAAGTAGATAGAAACTATAGTAGCAGTAATCTACTAAAATAAAGCGTGAGTAACACCTGTGCTATGCTTTAGATAAAATATTAGGTTGGGGAAAAAGTCTTTTCGTAGGTATAGTATGTATGAACTTGTAATTAAATCTCTTTGGCTATACTATTTGCATCTGGCTGGTTTTGGTATCATTGAAAGTTTAAATTTTAAAGAAATTCCTAATTCTAAATACAAATTAGGAAAAAGTGTTTTTCGTACTGTCAAGATGAGTGAATCTAATGAAGAAATTCGATACATATTAAAATTTTACTACAAAAAAGGTAAAAATGCAACGCAAGCCGCAAAAAAAAATTGCGATGTTATGGACCTAGTGCAATGTCTGAGAGTAGCACAAATTTGGTTTAAGCGTTTTTAATCCGGAAATTTTGATGTAAAAGACGCACGTCGCTCTGGTCGCCCTATTACGGATAAAATGGATGCCATTTTTGAAAAAGTGGAGCAAGATCGGCATATCAGTAAATACGACGTAGCTGAAGAACTGGGAATCGACCACATAACAGTTTTAGCGAATTTGAAAAAAACTGGGTAGGTACACAAAAAAGTTCAATATTTGGGTACCTCACTAAAGGAAACCTAATGAACCGCGTACTCATCATTTGACCTCACACATCTTTAGCCACTCAGCAAAAATTAAGAGAGTTTGGCTGGGAGGTGTTAATGCATCCGCCGTATAGTCCTGACCTTGCGCCTTCAGATTTACACCTATTTCGGTCTCTTCAGAATTCTTTAGGTAGTGTCAGGTTAACATCACGAGAGGACTTCCAAAACCACTTGTCGCGGTATTTTGGTCAGAAGTCCCAAAATTTCTATAGCAATGGGAACAGAAAAATCTTTGTCCTCAAGGATTAAAAAAAAACAAAGATCCTATGGCATAGAAAATGTAGCACCGAAATAGTTCATACTTTGGTAACTAGTTAGGGAATGTATCCAAGTATGGTGCAGCCACAGATCTTTCAAGATAAGACATGTCGACACTAGCAGGGATCTTATTTTGCATGATAGGCTCTCGCTGTGCAAAATTATAACTGCACGTAACGCCGCAATCACACAATAGACACTAGACAACTTAAAAACTATAACTAGCCCGTCAGTCAGATCATCTAAATATAATCACTTATTATTTCATTTCTCAATTAAACAACAAATGATGGAGATATAGCACGTTAAAGTTCCGCGTGACGTCACGCTTGGGTAGACTTCTTACCAAATAGTTACGTGCCCGCGAGTGCGAACTTTGACTCGCTTTATCTTTATATTTATTATTGACATGATAACCTCTTATAAATCGATGAACACCGACTGCACGCACGAAAATGTCACGTTCCGCCTGAGCCAAGCTTGCAAACGAGAGCGCGGCCCAAGCGTTCGGCTTGTGTTGTGACGCATATGACGTTATCACGTAAAATTTTAGTCCGTAAACTGACTTTACAGACAACCAATTTTAACTAATACTTTATGTTCGCACACAATTTGTACGAAAAGAGGACTTAACGCTAAATATCATTATCTGCCAGTCAACCCTTAGGTAGAAGACAATGGGTTGTAGGCGTGATTAAACAAGCGGAAAAGATTAATTATTTAAGATCAACACAAATAAAATCTAGGAAATAATATCTACTAAATAATAGGTACAATGTCACCCTTACATAGTATAAAATAAAGTCGCTATTTTCGTTTGTTTGTTTGTCTGTATGCTTAAATCTTTAAAACTACGCAACGGATTTTGATGCGCGATGATGATTTTTTTTAATGGATAGAGTGATTCAAGAGGAAGGTTTATATGTAAAATACACCTGTGCGAAGCCGGGGCGGGTCGTCTAGTCAAATTATATAAAATACATAAATTTACGTAACATACCTCTACATATAACGACAACAAGTAGTAAAAAAATAAAAAAGCTTGTCCCATGAAAATCGCGCGTTGCGTGCTTGTACAAAATCTGTATAATACATACATAGTACCACCAGCAATACCTAGGTCTCGTCATTCAACAATGAAAAATATAATTAATTTGCACAAGATTGAAAAGAAAATACATATTTAAAACCATTGAATAAAAATAATAAAATTATTCAACGACATTGGATGCTGTAAAGGGGCAATAAAAATGTAATAAAATCTAAACAGCGGTAATATTCCTGATCGCACAACTAGTTGTGCGAAAGCAGTTGGTCCACGAGGAATCCCCGTCGAATTAATATAAAATTAAAAAATGTATTAGGTATAAAGTAATCAATGTAGTATGTAAATGTGTTATCATGTACGGCTGTGAAACCTGGACATTCACTCAAAAGGAGGAAAATAAGCTGTTAGTGGCGGAACGCAAGGTACTTAGAAAAATACTGGGGCCTACTCAGCGCGAGGATGGCATTCTGAGGATTCGTAAAAACCAGGAAATAGAAGAGCTGGTGGCGGAGCCAAATATTATTGGTGAGATAAAATCCCATAGGCTCCGCTGGCTCGATCACTTGGAAAGAATGGGAGAGGATCGCGCCGTAAAAAGGGCTTACTTGTTACCGCCGAAGGACCAAAGGCCCGTTGGCCGTCCAAAGTACAGGTGGAAAGATGAAGTGGGAAAAGATCTTCGCGAGACATCCCGAGGGATTGATGTCTGGCAGGAACTTGTCCAAAACAGAGAAGAGTGGCGACACATAGTATCGTAAGCCAAGAAACAATTTGGGTCGCTGCGCTATCATAGTAAGTATTATAAAGTATTAAAACAGGTAGGTATTGTCAATCTGGTCGGTCATCTTGAATATTGGACTTAATAAAAGCTGATCCATCCATCAATCCATGAGCAATATGACATCCACTGCTGGCATAGGCCTCTTCTAACGATCTCCAATAAGACCGGTTGGAAGCGGCTTGCATCCAGCGTGATCCTGCGGTCTTGATGAGGTCACCTGTCCACCTCGTGGAGTTTCGTTCTATGCTGCGCTTGCAGGTACGTGGTCTCCACTCAAGACCTTTTTAATCCCATCGATCACCAGTCTTCCGAGTTATATGCCCTGCCCACTGCCCTTAACTTGCCAATCCACTGGGCTGATTTGAGGACAATAATTATTTTTCGCAAAAAATGTTAAAACCGACTTCCATCGTGTACAAAATTCGAATATTTAGCTAGATTTGTTTACATTATTTAATTTATTATTATTCACAAACGGCTCATGCGATTTCCTCGGGAGTATACCCTTTCGAACTAAAAGAGAATTTTTGATTCGGTTCATAATTGGCGAAAATATTGATGAACTAAAAAAATACATTCAGACGAACACAGAACCTCCTCCTTTTTGGGAGTCGGTTAAAAATCATAGTTTTCGATAATTAACTGGAGTTTCTTAAAACGTTAAAACCCATTAGTATTTTCTCTTTATACCGTCTTTTTTCTTGAGAGTGGCCACTGCCACTCTCAAGAATTTCTCCTGTAAGATATGATCATATCTTACACTGTACGTCAGTACAGTGGCCTCGGTGGCTCAGTGGTTAGTGACCCTAACTACTGGGTCAAAGAGACGTGGGTTCGATCCCCACCCAGGGCAAGTATTTATGTGATGAACATAGGTGTTTGCTCTGTGTCTGGGTGTTACTTAGTTACTATCTATAAGTAAGAGTATGTATTTAAAAATATGTTTATGTAGTATATCAGTCTCTGACAGCCATATCACAAGCTTTGCTTAGTTTGAGGTCAGAGACCGTGTGTAAGATGCCCTCAAATATTTATTTATTTATTGTGTATTATCGAATTAGTCATTTCATCACCATATCAGTCGTAGTACGTCCACTGATAGACATAGGCCGCATCTATAGATTTCCAAAAAGACCAGTTACAAGCGGTTTGCATTCTGCGCGCTCCTACAGTCCGAACCAGATCGTCCATGTAGTCGGTGAACATCCTACGCTGCGCTCGCAGATATGAAATCTCCATTCGAGAACATTGCACCCCCATCAGATATCAGTCCGCTCTACGTGCCCTGTCCACTGCCACTTTAATTTGCTAATCCGATAGTTTTTATTTTGTCTAAGTACTTTGCCTGTAACTGAGACTTCAACTTGATCTTCAAGTGAATCAAGGCTGGACTGCTTAATAGGACTTGACGAACTTAGGTATCACTTACTGATCACTTAGATGTTAGGGCAGCTGTCCACCAAAGCTTGCTAGTCTTTATTTTAGATCATTTACCATTTCCATCATAGTGAAGTGGGATTTTTCGTGAGTCCAATGCACACTTAAAGACCTGCATTTGCTTAGCGAGTAACAAAACAAATTTGTGAGCGAAGTGGAACTGTGTTTTGTTCTTCGCTAAAAATTTGGAAATTCGAACTTATGGACTACGATGCTCTGCCTTGATCAATAAATATTTGCCCCGTTCCGCTTTGTTAGACTTTAGGCCACAGCTGGACATAGGCCTTATAGATTACCCAAAAAAAACCGGTCGTAAAGGTCTTCATCCAGCGCCATTCCGCTTATCTGCTCAACATCAGGCAGTACTTGGTCAAACGCAAACCTATACAGAATAAAAAAAAAGTAGTCCCAACATGGATCAGTCAGTTATGTTCAAATCAGTTATGATACATGGTCGCTATGACATTTATAATTACTTCGTTAGTGGCGCCCTTTGATTATCTAGAAGAATTAGACTATTGTGTGAGGAAAACCAAAGACTCGATGCAATAGAAACACCATTACTTATTACAATAATACTTTGTAGATTTGTTCCTTCTATCACATTGTTCCGCTTTAAAAATAACTACTTAATCTAGACTTGTCTTGTTCTTCGCTCCGACGGCTCGACCAGAATGCTCTTCAAAACCTCTGCGAGTCCCTGACCAATAATTATTTTTAAAAAATTTACGACTTCCTCTGTAATAGCCAACCACAGCTCGTTTCCTGTTGCATTTACTTTTTTAATCGACTTCCAAAAAGGAGAAGGAGGAGGTGATATGTTCGCGTGTTTGTATATATCTTTTTTTTTGTATGTTCACCTATAATTTCGCCAATTGTAAACCGAATTGAAAATTTTTTTTTTAGTTCAAATGGGCATACTCCCGAAGTTGTCCCATATAAATTTTACAGAAATCGACTGAGCCGTTATTGAAAAAAACAACTATAATGTAAGCAATTCGAGCGAAATATCCGAATTTTGTACACGATGAACATCGATAAATTTCGCCAATTGTGAACCGAATAAAAAAATTCTTTTTCATTTCAAAAGGGTATACTCCCAAAGTAGACCCATTAAAATTTTACAGAAGTGGCTGAGCCGTTTTTGATATATCAACAATAATGTAAACATTTCGAGCGAAATATTCCCATTTCGTACACGATGGCAGGCGGTTTTGCCATTGTTTGCGAAAAATAATTACAAAAGTCTGTGGTTGACTACCACCCTCTCACCACCCTCGAACTATTGTGTCCGTTAAAAAAACGCAAATTATCTAAAATATGCAATTTTTGCCTAAAACCGCAAAAAAACATATACTTCTTAAAAAACTGACTTCCATCGTGTACAAAATTCGAATAGTTCACTCAAATTTATGTATACAATTATATACACTATTTTACATTACATATTGTTGATTTTTCAAAAACGACTCAGCCGATTTCGACAATATGGGACTACCTCGGGACTATATCCTTTCGAACTAAAAGAGATGTTTTTGATTCGGTTCACAATTGGCGAAAATATCTATGAACATACACAAAAAAAGATACATTCAGACGAACCGTAAAAAATAGGTACATACAGTTCCAAGAATACTTGCAATTCTCTTGTTGTATGTAACTGGACTTCATATTTCTTGGCAACAAGAAAACTGTAGGCATGCTAGATCCTCACTGAATAATCAAAGGATTTACCAAGCTTGGCAATTTTATAGATTTATTTTAGGACCGGTTTTACAGAGTTCTCTCTAACTTAACCGTACGTTTATGACAAAACGATTCGTAATTCGGACACAATAGGACAATGTATAATTATTCAATTGTTTTAAATTCTTTATCTTTAAAGGATTTCTTCATTTTTCTTTACATTGGTCTTCTGAATATTTTTTTTGTGATAAATGCAAAAATATTTAAGAAGTTTCCATACACAACTATTTTAATTTTTTTATTTTTCGGTATAATTTTGAAGTATTGCGTTAAAAAAATTTCCTAGCCGCAGTATTCGGCTAGATAAGGTGTCAAGTGACCTGATAATGTTATACTTTAGGCACAGTATTAAGGTACAACATTGTGACGTCACACACTAGTTCGCTAACCGTCGGCGAGACTTCAGTATTCAAAATACCAATTTAATTAAACATTCAAGTTTTTCAGTCTGTTGATACTACAATGAATAAAAACAGCTAACTAGTTTGTGCAAAATGAGAAGCATCATAGGTGAGGTCGCCCGTGTGCCATTTTACTAATTTTGTTACGTTGACAACACTGCTCTATCATTGCTAGTTCAACTAAAAGTGTTTGATACTTGGTAGACCGCAACTCGGTTTTCATCAGTACTCGCGTCTACCAAGTGTAGTCGGTACCTTGGCTGCTGATTAAAATCTTATTGTTAGTTCATCGTGACGCCACGACGGTTCTCTTACTGCACATATTCTAGTAGATAACTTGCGTGCAAGTACACTAAAGTAAACATCTTTTAGTATGTACCAACCATCGTAAAAGTTATTCATACATAGGTACATTTTATGGATAGTTTTTGTATGTAAAAGCCGTTTTTTGCGATTTCACAGTTGATCCCATAGTAAAAGTTGTTTATTTTGTAGAGCTGTTTTTTTTTTCGATGTCGAGGAAATAGCTTCATAGTAAAAGATGTTTCTCTTGATGTACAAAAGTCGCCCGTAAGAGTGCCGTAGACGAATACCTATCTATACATGGTCATCTCTGTCATCACATCACTACATGGTTTAAAACAAAGTCGCTTCCCGCTGTCTGTCCCCATGTATGCTTATATCTTTAAAACTACGCAACGGATTTTGATGCGGTTATTTTAATAGATAGAGTGTTTCAAGAGGAAGGTTTATATGTGTAACACACCTGTGTGAAGCCGGGGCGGGTCACTAGTAGGTATTAAACGCAAAACCTTTTAAGGCAGGGTCTAGTACATCTAGACAAACAATTTGTTCTAGGACTTTTGGAAAGTCACGAAGAAAAAAAATCAGCTTTTTCACACAAAAAGTTAAGGTGGGCATACACGATGCGATGATTTGATCAAATTTTCGCTTCATTCCAACTGGGAGCTCATTCAATTAATTCAAAGGAGGTGTACCATTTTGTTTCCTCAATAACTACTAACCAGCTATAGTTAACTGGACTGATCTGATGAATTGATGCGATCATCGCGTTCTGTGCGCCCAGTTTCAGGTAGTAGTACAAATCGTTAACTACCAATTCCTACCTTTGAATCAACTGAATGAGCTCCCAGTTGGCATGAAGCGAAAATTTGATCAAATCATCGCATCGTGTATGCCCACCTTTAGTCAACGCGCGGCAAAATGTATGGAGAAGCGATTTTTTTTTGCGAATTTTCAAAAGTCGTAGTACAAAAGTTGTTTGTCTAGATGTGCTAGACCTGCCCTTAAAAGGTTTTGCGTTTAATACCTATGACCCTGTATAGTAGTGCGTAACATACCAGTCACACTGTATTTTCCAATTTGGACATCGTGTCCGCCTCGTGCTTTTTTTTCGTAAAATGTCTCAAATAATATTCAGACTGACATTATATTACCATGTAGGTGCTACATATAAAGATAACACACAATGTAAAATTATTGGTAACTGTTTTTTTCGTCTGTGTGGGTGCCTAATATGTCCCATAATTATCGTTTGTGCCATATGTGGGACAAGGAAGAGAACTTTGCGTTTATTTGTCAAAATAACGTCCCTTGACCATCATTGTACCTATTTGTTTCATATCTTTTTTATTTTTAACTGGTTTTATATAAAATAACCAGTATGGGTCAGTTCATTTTTACTTTTTAATCATTTTTTTTACTTATTATAGGTTCTATATTAAAGAGTACTTAAGTGACTATTTTTTTGAGTGCCTAATAATTATGTCCCATAATTATCGTTTGTGCCATATGTGGGACAAGGAAGAGAACTTTGCGTTTATTTGTTAAAATAACGTCCCTTGACCATCGTTGTACCTATCTAAATTTAGTCAGTATGGGCAGTTGAGAATACTTACTTGTTATTTATTTTTTGTTACTTAGTAAGTACTTATTGTGCTCTAACTTTTTCGAATTAAGAAGTAAATCGTTATAATATATGTTGTTTTGGGTGGGTGTATAATATATCCCATAGTTATTATTAGTGCAGAAACATATGATCCAAGAAAGCAAAGTTAAGCAAAAATTATATTTGCTAAGCTTCGCTTTATTTATTTCTTGTATCATAACGTCCCATCATCATCATTATTTGTTACTTATACCTTTTTTGTACTCGTAGTATTCAGAATTGTGGACAATTTGTTGAATGATTTTTTATGTACAGGGCCTTTCAATGTGAAGATGGAGCAGGAATACTTTACTGACAGTCTGGATGGATCTCGTAAAACAGAAATACCTGTATGTATTTTTTTAATAATTTTATATTTGTATGTGTGCATGTAACTCTGTGGTATTTGATTTTTTATGTACTATTAAGCTTAAATAAAAACAATGAGATTGATATATAAGAATCTCATATTTTTTTTAATTTGATGTACTTACATTCTTATTTATGTTCTAGGTGAGTTACTAATATGTTTCATAGTTATTATTTGTGCCATATCTGATAGTCAATTATGTTTATTTAATAAAATAATCTTCCACATGTATGTACTTTGGACTGCCGAAGGCCCGTTGGCCGTACAGGTGGAAATATGAAGTGGAAAAAGATCTTCGCAAGCTCGGGATTGATGTCTGGCAGGAACTTGTCCAAGACAGAGAAGAGTGGCGACACGTTGTATCGGAGGCCAAGACACAATTTGGGTCGCTGCGCCAATATAGTAAGTAAGTAAGTAATAAAATAATGGTCCTCAATCATCATTGTACTCTTATGTAAAGTTTCATATTTTTTCATACGTTAGTAGTTTTTTAACCGACTTCCAAAAAAGTAGGAGGTTCTATGTTCGCCTGTAGGTTTTTTTGTGTATATTCATCGATAATTTCGCCAATTGTGAACCGAATCGAAAAATTCTTTTTTCCTAATCTAATTTTTTCTTAGTTCGAAACGATTTTTACAGATATTGGCTAAGCTGTTATCGAGCGAAATATTCGAATTTTGTACACGATGGAAGGCGGTTTCACCATTATTTGCAAAAAAATAATTATTGAGATTACAGAACTTTCCTTACTGATAGGTCTATATGTAACCCATTTACAGGTTCCTCTTAAATAATGGGCCGTTTCGCTAAAGGGCACAAGGATCCAGATTATCTTGAATGAATAAATATAAATAAATGATTTCTCGAGTTATGCGGCTCTTGTAGTTTGCATCATTAAGAAGTTTACATGAATGAATGCCGATTTACGTGTCAATACGAATACACTGCTTACATTGTTGCCAGTAGGCACATTGTATTTATTATTGAAAAGGGAATTTTAAATTGAGATTATCAGATTAAGAAGATTTATATCAAAGTGGCATTGAAATCCGTTGTAGGTAATTAGCAGTAACCAGCATTACGCTGAGTTGGGACCAGTTTTGTGACAGAAATACTAGGTAAAATACTGTTGTTTTTTTGTGTTTTATCATTTGTTTTGTCTTTATGTATTGTACTTCTTATTTTTGTTGCAAATAAAAATTCTGTATTCTGTAATTTTAATTGTTCCATCCAAGGGCTTTGTTGAACTTTAGCCATTTTGGCGTTAATTTTTGCATTAGTGAAAGCTTGTTTATAAATAATCCAATAAGTAATTAAATTAAGTTTTGCATTTGCACTGCATTCTTAACATTTAATTTTCTTATTTGCTTAGCCTAATTAAGGATCGCAATTTTGCTAATTATAATTTTCATCACCTAATCTCTGATTTCTGCAAATTATTATTATTTAAAAACTTACCTTTTGAACCGTTACTTTGTAAAAACAGCTCTCTAATCAGTAATTTATTACATTTTTCGAAATACATTACCGATAGTTGAGATTAGATACCTAAACGGCAGTTTAACTATGGTTCCTTAACCGTTTCTTTGTAAAGGCGGCCCTCTAATCTGCCTCGATGGCTCAGTGGTTGGTGAACCTGACTTCTGGATCAAAGAGGCGTGGGTTCGATTCCCACCCAGGGCAAACATTTATGTGATGAATTTAGGTGTTTGCTCTGTGTCTGGGTGTTATTTAGGTACTATCTATGTAAGTATGTATTTAAAATATGTATAATATGTAGTATATCAGTCTCTGGCAGCCATATCACAAGCTTTGTATAGTTTGGGGTCAGAGACCGTGTGTAAGATGTCCCATAATATTTATTTATTTATTTATCTAATCACTAAGAGCCTGCTAATTACAAAGATATAGATTATGACAGATTTTATCGGCTAACAGGAATTAAGACCTAGACATTTTTTTAGTAGTTGTAATAACAGTCTCTTTAGCTATTCTTCCTTAACCGTTACTTTGTAAAGCTGGCCCTCTAATCATTAAGGGCCTGCTAATTACAAAGTACAGATTTATACAGACCTTATCACCTTTACAGGAAAGACTAGTAGATGGATAGTGTTAGCTTGGGCACGGTAATGATTTCTAATTACCGTGGCTAGGGCCTTAGGCTTGTTTATGTGATCCGGCAGATGGTGGGCTAACGAGATAAATAACATATTAGTATACAATACTTACTGTATTGTACAAGGATTTTAATAGACCATTGCTGAACTTAGGCCTAGTCACGAAGGGTGATTATATCATATCCACCACGCTAGCTCAGTACGGGTTGGTGGATTCAAATTTGCCTACATGGAGGTCGCGTCACGATGTTTTCCTTCACCGGAAAGCCAGTAGTGTGAAGAGAACACATTGGTATTTACGCGACGGGGATTTCAACCCACGACCTCACGATTGTGAAGCGGGTGTTGCCACCAGATCACCACATGTTTGATGATTAGTAAAACGATTTGACTGTTTTTTTTCAACTTGAAATATCTATTTGATCTCGACTAAGATCATTGGATCTCGACAAAATATTTTTTCGCAGTTTCGGGGGTTTTTTTTCAAATTAAAAGTTGGTTACAATTATGCTCTTAGTGATATCTTAAAATACTTAGGTCTGGCCAACCCTGAATTCGAAAAAAAAACATCTGTTCCATACAAAATTGCGATTCCCCCTATTACTAAGACTTCGATGTCCGTCTGTCCGTCTGTCTGTCCGTCTGTCACCGGGCTGTATCTCATGAACCATGATAGCTAGGCAGCTGAAATTTTCACAGTTGATGTATTTCGGTTGCCGCTATAACAACAAATACTAAAAACAAAATCAAATAAATATTTAAGGGGGGCTCCCATACAACAAACCTGAATTTTTAGACGTTTTTCGCTCTATATTAATAATGGTACCAGGTAGATGCTTCAAATTTTCACAGAATATTAAGTTTTATATTCCCTTCAATAATAAATAGTCAAATTAAAATAAAATAAATATTTAAGGGGGGCTCCCATACAGTACGGAACCCTCCGTGCGCGAGTCCGACTCGTACTTGGCCGATTTTTCTCGAGTTCCGGGCCCCATAGGAAAAGTTGTTCATTATGATGGTCTTAAGCACCTTCTTTTGGTTTAGTACAGGGCAAGCAGATAATGTAAATTAACATAATATGTGCAAAATTGAACACTTAGGTGTCCTCCAAAATGCTCTAATTAACCTACAGAATTAGTAGGTATGTAGCGCTCGTAGCGTAGTTTGACTAGGTGATTGTCAGCGATCACCGAAATTAAGCAACGTTCCGCACGGTCAGTACTTGGATGGGTGACTGCGGGTGGCATTTTACAACTGAGCGCTACCGTGGCTCGGATGACACGTTAAATTGTAGGCCCCGGTTGTTTCAACCGTTTAGCCATGTCAGAGGCCTTCAGGCGGCCTAAAAACTCTGACACCAGGGCTAGCCACCCGGCCTATTCTAACTTACTTTTTAGTAGGTATGTGACGTTATAAAAATATTTATTTTTAAGACCGTGCTACTTTGCTGACATAACTACAATAGAACGACACACATTTAACACAAGTAGGCGCCCTCCAAATGGCCTACACTGTCAATTAATACGCAGACATTTTAATTACATTTTCCATATAAATCCAGTTACTGGGCGAGTTTTTGTCACATACTTTTTCAATGTTTATTTTGAATAGTTAAGTGCATCGCAAAAAAAGTGAAGCAATCTTCACTGATGTGGGAAAGAAGGTTTGCACGTGGAGGCGGTTGTTGGTAAAACTTCAATTTGCACGGTGCGTGGCGCAAGATTGTTTCTAGTGGTGTAGAAATATTGTGAAAGATGATTGGATATGGTATCTAAGATTCCGCTGTGGCTAAAAATGGAGTAAAATAACATGGATATCGAGATATTTTCGACAATAAGGATGTTTACAAGGTATAAAAATCATTATTATAACAAGTCCGTCAGTTAGATTATTAAAAAATATTGGACACGTATTTTTTCTTTTGTTAATCCAACAATTAGAGACAAAGATAAACCTTGTCAAAGTTTGAGAGTAGGGGCCCGTGACGGCACTAGCCGGTACATGAGATAGCGGTTAGTGACGTCGTGCGGAACTTTAACAGGCATAAATAAATTTTTGCTAAATTGATGAAAAAATACGCGTCTAATATTTTTTGACAATCTTTTTGACGGACTAATTGTATTTTTTTTAGTAAACAAGCCTATTCCGGTCTTTACGTCGTTTGTACGGCTAGCCGGGCTAGGATGCGCACCACGTAATATTTCTATCGCGTGTCAGAACGAGACAGCGTTATTTTAAAGTTTTCTCTTTTTCACATGTCGAAAAGAGTTTTTTTCGTTTTCGCATGCTGGACTAGCAGGGAATGGAACAGTTTAACGGCTTCCCTGTTTCCTGAGGAATATAATCTGTACTTGTATCAGCCTTTTAAATAGTCCACCACAGGACGCAGGTCTACCCACGAAGGGTGATTAGGCCATGTCCTCCACGCTGGCCCATTGCAAGTTCGTGGATTTACGTCATCAAATTTCTTCTACGGACGTATCCAGTTTCTTATGACGTATCACGATGTTTTGCTTGACCGAAAAGCCAGTGGTGTGATATTTCGTACATAAATTCCTCATTATCGTACATATAAAAATCTTCAGCACGAATTCAATTTTCATTACACTTTTTTTTTTACTACAATATTTTTTTAATTTTTGATGAGGAAATTGCATTAATTTTTCCCATTTTTTTTCTCAATTAAAAATAAGAATTTATTACTTAAAATTTATATGAACCATGTTTTATATTTTTGCATATAAATAAAAAAAATATACTAATGAGTATAATGGACTGGTATTTAAACACAAGACCTCAGATTGTAAGACGGGCAGGTGAATTGTAACTTTATGCTAAACACCTTAAAACCAGATCCAAATATTCCTACTTCTTCATTCCTGACATTACCATAATGTATTTTTATGTATCATACAATCCTTCCGCGTGCCTTCCAAAGGCGTGGTATTGTACATACATACATACGCACCTCGTACAAAGTTGTATGGGTGCCCACTCTTAATTGATGTACCTGCTATATCGATCAACGTTGGTCACTAAAATGGCGATTTTGTCTGGGAATATTTTATTTTCTATAACAGAGCAACTCAATCGACTTAAGCTGTCTCTGACTCGAGAATAAATATTTTGAAAATCAATTTTCAGATTCGAAAATAATGTTAACAATTTACAAGGTAATCTATTAAATAATTACACAGATTTAGAATAAATGTTATCAATGTACAATGTAAACTCTTTATATCGAGGCATAATCTAGAACTTTTGTTTGTTATAACGCGTGGCACGTGGTACCACTCGTACCTTTCGACCCCACCGGAACTGGCTATCTATATATTCGTATATTTCGTGGCCCACCACTATCATTGTCGCCCGGCGACCTCTCCGTCAGAATTTATAGCTTTCTTCAATGACAGGTGGGTAATGGACTAATTTATATCTCGGCGGGTGCAACTCGCCGCCGGCAGTGCACGGGTTAATAAGAACGGATTACCATAATCCAAAATAATCGGTCAAGTGCGAGTTGGGCTCGCCCCTAAGCCGCTATGGAAGCCCCTCTTAATATATTTTGCTCAAATTTTATTATTCAAAAATTCGCGATAAAAAAATTGAAAATAATATACAACTTAACATTATATTCAGATTTGTTGTTAATGTATTTGTTACATGGTATTGACAAATATATCATCTGTGAAAATTTCAACGTTCTAGCTATCACAGTTCATGAGATACAGCCTGGTGACAGACAGACAGACAGACATACGGACATCGGAGTCTTAGTAATAGGGTCCCGTTTTTAACCTTTGGGTACGGAACCCTAAAAATTAAAAAAATGGTTGTCTGTATAGTAAATAATCTTACGTGATAATATCATAAGAAAACATTGTTGAATCAACAACTGAAACAAACTGAATGCTTAGCCCGATCGTGCCTCTCTATCACTGGTTCCGCGCTCTCTCTTGCATGGTTAGTTCAGGCGGAACGAGACAATGAGTCATGCTTTTTCGTGCGTGCAGCCGGCATCAATTTATTAGACGTTATCACGTCAAAATAGGTACTTGGCGCGATCATCAAAGTTAAGCAGCAATCGGCACTCTCAGTCTTCTGATGGGTGACCGAGGGTGTTTTATTTGTATCGCGAATATGTCCGCGTTTGACCACCAACTCGCCTGATGGTAAGCGACGTTGTGGTCGAAGATGATACACGCAGACCTAGAAGATACCTATTCACTCTGACCTTGAAAAGATTTAGATTATATCTCTTAGGAAACAGGAAAGCAGGACGACTGTTCCATTCCCTGGCGGTACGAATCAGAAATGTTGAATCAATACCGCTTCGTACGTATCGAAGGAAAATCGACAGTGTACGGGTGGTAATGTGGCGTCTTCCTACTTGTCCTATATTAGAAAGAGGATGGTAGGATAAGGTGGTGCAGCTCAGATGCACACTCTCTGAAATGAATCCTATAGAAAAGGGACAGTTTCGCAACCCTACGGCGATGCTCCAGGCTATGAAGTTTTTGTTCGCTGCCTCGGATGACTCTCATTGTTCTTTGACGCTTGACATTTTTTTTATTATTATGGCTGCTATGATAATGATGACCCGTGCTCTAGAACGTCATACACTACTTTTTCTTTAAAAGACATTTATTTTATAGTAAAGCCCTCAATGCAATCCTGATAATAATGACAATAACAATTTATTGTATAATTCAACAATAATAATAATTATTTTTATTATCCAGTCCAGATATCAACTGAATAAACTGAATAATAATGTGGTCCGCTATAAATAGTTATATGTTGTCAAGTTAAGTGTTATAATATTATTTTATAGCTAGTCAATTAAACTTTATTGTTCAAGTAAGAAAATAAAATTGGACGTACAGCATTTTATATTTGTATTATGATAGGAATAAGTAAAGTTTTTAAATAGATCCTTAAAACCTTTGTGTCCACCCCAACTAAAACTGCTTCTAGCAAAGGTCACCCAGCAGAGCCACCTCATGAAGCCTTCCCATAAGGATATCTTGTGAGGCCATTTCAGAAGATCACCCCACAAAGCCATCTTTTAATGCCTTCCCATAGCCACCTCATCGACAACCTCACTAGCCAATTCATAATTTTTCGCACAAGAATGCTTCCATCCATCAGCCATAGGACGTCCACTGCTGGACATAGGCCTCCCCTATAGATCTCCAATAAGACCGGTTGGAAGCGGCTTGCATCCAGCGCGAACCTGCGGTCTTAATGAGGTTACCCGTCCACCTTGTAGGTGAACGTCCTAAGCTGCGCTTGACGGTACGTGGTCTCCACTCGAGAACTTTTCGACCCCATCGGTCATTAGTCCTCCGCGCTATGTGCCCAGCCCATTGCCATTTCAACTTGCCAATCCGTTGGGCTATGTCTGTAACTTTGGTTCTTCTACGGATCTGCTGATTTCTGATTCGATATCGCAGAGAGACTCTGAGCATAGCCCTTTCCATAGCTCGTTGGACTACTTGGAGCTTACTAATAAGGCCCATAGTGAGAGACCACGTTTCTGTGCCATAAGTCATCACTGGCAACACACACTGGTCGAAAACTTTCGACTTGAGGCACTGAATGCAAAGAATGCTTAGCAGGTACTAAAACAGACTTATGCACAATCGTTTATCCGA
This sequence comes from Hypomecis atomaria, assembly GCA_964007245.1. NCBI lineage: Eukaryota > Metazoa > Arthropoda > Insecta > Lepidoptera > Geometridae > Hypomecis > Hypomecis atomaria. The sequence goes on along the minus strand of OZ023308.1, from coordinate 4,289,303 downwards.
ACATTCGTTATTTGTACACTATTTATTTCGCATATATTGTACCTAATAGGTTGTAGAGCAGGCCCCACACATTATAATTATTATCTATACCAATATTATAAAGAGGAAAGATTTGATTGTTTGTTTGCATCGAATAGGCTCCGAAACTACTGAACCGATTTGAAAAATTCTTTCACTGTTGGAAAGCTACACTAGCCCCGGTGGACATAGGCTATATTATATTTTCAAAATAGTTAGGAAACCTTACTATTTGTCTTCTTTAGCGAATCGTACCCAGGCGAAGTCGGAACGGGAAGCTAGTTACGCTATATTTTAGCACTAATTTTGCAACCAAGCTACACACAAGACCAGCCGGGCCATACCGGAAGCCACCCCTACCAAAGAATCCAAGCTACGCAAATAATAAGCAACATTTATCTCCAAGCCATCACAATCATCGCAAAACAAAGGTAGCTTTCGGTAGCTCGACTAATATTTCTAGGGTTTCCGTACACAAAGGGTAAAAACTAGGACTCCGTGTCCGTCCGTCTGTCACCAGGCTATATCTCATGAACCGTGCTAGCTAGATTTTTACAGATGATGTATTTACATTGCCGCTACAAGTACTAAAAACAGAATAAAATAAATATTTAAGGGAGGCTTCCATAAAATAAATAATTATTTTTCTCAAATCATAGCATGACCGACTTCAACCGTGTACCGAATTCGCGAATATTTCGCACGGATCTATGTGGCATTTATCACATTATTGTTGATTTATAAAAAATGGCTCAGCCAATTTTGATAAAATTTAAAAGGGTCCAATTTCGAAGTATACTCTTTCCAATAATAAAATAATTATCAAACTTGAACTACTATGTAAAAAGTTATGAGTGGTTATACATTAAAAAAATATATATAAAAACGCGTCGAATTGAGTACCTCCTCCGTTTCGTCGGTCAAAAAGCGTTGGCGAACTCGGGGGTGAGAATGATGATTATTTACCCTTTGTAGGTAGGTAAACTTATTTTCATCAGTAGACTAGTACAATACATGACTGTCAACATTTCCGTCTAAGTGATTTTGTCCCAAAGTTTTTCATCCAACCATCAGCCATAGGACGTCCACCGCTTGACATAGGCCTATTCTCTTCTCCAGTAAAATCAGTTAGAAGCAGCCTGCTTCCGGCGCGATCCTTGATGAGGTCAAATTTTGTCTACTTTGACGTTGCCACGTACACTCGCCAGTACGTGGTCTCCACTGTAGAACTTATAATTACACAGCATTTTTTATATAATTACAGCGCATCAGAACAATTAAATAAATTATGCCCATCAAAAGACCGGAATGTTAACAGGACACCTGACATGAGAAATGAAATAAAAATAAATAATTTCCAAAAAAATGTTGACGAGAAATGAGTCAGTAAGTGGACTGGCGCTTCAGGAAGTTATGGCGCTTCGTAGTCTTAGAGCTGGGTTACGAAATTATAAAGGTTTATTTGTATAAAATCGATCCAGAAATCTTTTTTTTTTTAATTTGCTTTAAAAATTAAAAAAATTAGCAAATGGTTTATTTTGTATTAAATCAATCTAATAATACAAAAATTAAAAAAATATGGTATCTTCTGTAAATACAGGGCTATTTCTAATAAATTAGCATCCTTTTAGGGGCGTATTCTGTACATCAAAACTAACAACTTTTTTATTTTTTTTTATTTTTTATTGAAATACACAGTTAATACAAAATAAAAGGATTAAGTGCCGTAAAACTACAGTAAGTTTGTCACGGCACTGTTATTCCCACGCACGCTGACTTACAAAGTGCGTGAACTAAAAATAGTAAATACTTAAACAAACAGAATTAGATTTTGAGTATTGACAATAATATGCAAATAATAACAGACTAAAAATGTAATGTAATGTTTTGTTCTGCGTAAACATAATATAAAAACAAATAATACAGATATTCACAAGGCTTATACGAGTAGGTACATGTACCAAAAAGTTATTATATTTTTAGATTTAGTTGCATAAAAAGTAAGGGTACGCTTCGAAGTGGAGTGAAGTGAAGTTGAATAGACGCTATATCCACTACTATTTATTTATAAGCAAACAATAAATTAACTATAGATAATTATTTTTCGCAAAAAACAGCATGACCGACTTCACCCGAGTACAAAATTCGCGAATATTTCTCACGGATCCATGTTACATTTTTCACATTATTGTTGATTTATCAAAAATGGCTTAGCCGTTTTCAATAAAATTTTAATGGGACCAATTTCAAAGTATACTCTTTCTAATAAAAAAAGAATTATTGAAATCGGACTACTACGAAAAAAGTTATGCGTGGTTACACATAAAAAAAATATACGCTTCGAATTGAGTACCTCCTCCGGTTTGGTTCGTCGGTCAAAAAATCGGCTTCTCCTTTGAATTAGGGAGAGTCTATATATATAAAAATGAATCTGCGAAATGTATGTACGCGCATAACTTCAGAACGGCTGGACCGATTTCGCTAATTCTTTTTTTATTGTGTTCGTTATAGCCAGGACAAGGTTTGTATCTAAAAAAATAATAACAAATTTAATTCAAATTTTTCGAATTCGGTCACTTTTTGCCATCCTTATTTCAACCTGCTTTCCATCAAATACACATAATTTGGGGAACAAATACAAAGACAGTATGGCTGAAGACATCTTGCAAGGATATGCTTAATAACAGAAAATCCTGAACTTGAAATTTGCGCAGAAATACATAACGAGGTATTAATATCATTAGAAGATTTGTGCTCGATGTTGTCCGGCAAGATGCTGCACGAATTAGGAATGCCTGCACCTAATCGACCCATGCACGATGCATTAAATCGAGAATTTGAACGAGAATGGCAATATGTCAATCCGTACAGAGCAAAGTCCCACTTTTAAATCGGTAGCAAAAAAACAGCTAACGATACTATTATAAAAGCAGTAAATTATGGCAATGGAGGATTAATTTTGGAGGATTTTTTTGGACAAATAGCACTAGCAATATCTTTATCCGGGATCGCTGCTACATTTGTAAACTAATTATCTGGGATGAGTGTACGATGTCGCACAAACGAGCATTAGAGGCACTCGATCGAACATTGAAATATTTAGGTACGTAGCAATCAGAACCTCTTCGGAGGTGCGATGATTCTAATGTCTGGTGATTTTCGCCAAACGCTACCAGTCATTCCCAGATCAACAGCTGCTGATGAAATAAATGCTTGATACGTAAAAAAAACTTAAATTGAAACTTAACTTAACAACCAATATGCGAGTGGAGTTGCAATATGAATTTTTTTTAAATTCCGTATTGGTTTGCGTTTGACTACATACTGCCTGATGTTGAGCAGATATGCGGTCTAGGGTGTAGCACGCTTACCTAGAAGATACCTATTTACTCGGGATTTGAAGACACCCACGTCGTACTTTAGCGGGAAGACAGACCCAGGCAAAGCCTTCCACATTCTAGCTGTTCGTATGAGGAATGAGGATTCGAAACGCTTGGTTCTAACGCACGGAATGTCCACCATAAAAAGGTGGCTCTCGCGTCTGTCTAGCCGTACGATAGAAGAAAGGGGCAGGTGGGACCAGATTGTGCAACTCCTGAGCGCACTCTCCGAAGTGTATACGATAAAAGGACGATAAACACGCTACCTTACGACGATTCTCGAGACTTTGCAGCTGCGACTTAGTCAAGATGTCGTTGTCAATCAGCCTCCTGGCTCGCCTCTCAATCAACTCCAGAGCCTCCATCCAGTTAATATTTGGCAGAGCCATCCCAAAGGTGAGAGCAGTATTCCATGCAAGACCTGACTTGTGCTTTATACAGACTAAGCAGTTGCTCAGGTGTGAAATACCGTCTCACCTTAGAAAGAACACCAAGTTTTTTGTGGCTAATTGAGCTTTTGACTCTATATATGAGCCAAAGTTAAGAGTCGATGAGAAAGAAATGACAACAGTTATCGGCAGAAATGTTTTGCAAAATTCAAATACAGTATTAGACATTGGCAATGGGAGAATTCCTGTTGACGCTACTATGCTGGCCTTATATGAAATAAGGAATAAGGAATTTAGAAAATATGGCGGAACAAAGTTCGCCGGGTCAGCTAGTATATTATAAAAATAATTCAGCTTATTGTAGCACAATTTATACAAGTACTTCGATACGACCAACTTTTACCATGGAATTTACAAAAAAAGAATATGGTATACCTACATTTTTTTCGCCATTAACGACTACAGCTCTTTGACTATTACAAAAATATTTTAATTGCAACTGCCTGCTCGATGAAGAATAGTGTTATGCAGAAGTGTTTTTACATTATTTATTTTGGTTTAAGAAAGATAACATATTACACTCTGCTTTGCATGCTTTCAATTTCAAAGAGTTACATATGAACAAAAAAAAAAGCATTGAAAAAATTAAATAATTACTATACATTTTTTTGAAATTTTAAAAATTGGTTTCAAAATAATAATTTACTTCCCTAAAAAAATATTATTAATGTTTTAACGGGACTGAATGTAATGGCCAAATATTGGCGTAAATGACAAAATTAACTACAAGAAAACCACTGGGTAAATGAACGAGTCTTTTTCTATGCAAATCTAGGGTTAATTTTCTAGTTCATTTTGTCACATACTAACAAAAAAAAGCATTGAAAAAATCAAGCTGTAATAATTATTAATTATGATTGAGATCTGCTCCGTTGGCGGCGGCGGCGTTTAAGTTTCTTTTTAAATATTTTTTCATACATTCCATCCATCCATCAGCCATAGGACGTCCACTGCTGGACATGGCCTCCCGTATAGATCTCCAATAAGACCGGTTGGCAGCGGCTTATGTCCAGCGCGATCCTGCGGTCTTAATGAGGTCATCCGTCCACCTTGTGGACGTGTTGTCCTACGCTGCGCTTGCTGGTATGTGGTCTCCACTCGAGGACTTTTCGACCCCTCGGTCATCAGTCCTCCTAATACATTTATATTGTAAAAAAGTATAGAATTAATATACAGCACTAATTTCTAAGATTAAGATATCAAATTCATTCATTAGGTATACTAAAAAATAATAATTTCAATAAAGAAACAGGGAAAAAACAAAGAATGTCAAAATTTCATCGATTTCAGGGTGATAATGCCATCCTTTCTCAACTAACTAGCGACCCGCCCCGGCATCGCACAGGTGTATTATACATATAAACCTTCCTCTTGAATCACTCTATCTATTAAAAAACCATCAAAATCCGTTGCGTAGTTTTAAACATAGGGACAGACAGAGCGGGAAGCGACTTTATTTTATACTATGTAGAGATAGATATATTTATTTGTTTGCAAGATCATAGTGATGTGATATGTCACCTTTTTAGTGTTCCGTACCCAAAGGGTAAAAACGGGACCCTATTACTAAGACTCCGCTGTCCGTCTGTCTGTCTGACTCCAAATCTGTATCTCATGAACCGCTATAGCTAGAAAGCTGCAATTTTCACAGATGATGTATTTCTGTTGCCGTTATAACAACAAATAATAGAATAAAAATGATATTTAAGGGGGGCTCCTATACAACAAATCTAAATTTTTAACTGTTTTTCGATTGAAATATTCTCAGAATATTTAACTGCATGCTTACTTTAATAATAAATAATTAAAATAAAATAAATATTAAAGGGGTATACAGTACGGAACCTTTCGTGCGCGAGTCCGACTCGTACTTGACAGATTATTTGAAAGTGTCAAAGGTTTCCCCTATAGTTTTCAAATATAATAATTGATATATTTTCTTGGTTCAGCGTTGCATCAAACAGTCCGATACTCTACATACTCTACATACTGGGCGCTACATTACATCGCTGACTGAATGTCACGGCCAAATATTGGCGTAAATGATAAAATTACAATTATTCATGTTAATAAATGTATTTTATGCGTTTTGTACTTGTTAATGTTCTAGTTTATTGCGTATGAGATTTATTTAGGTATGCAGGAGCTTTTTAGTGTTGCTATTAAGTAAATCTCTTTTATATACCTACATGTACCTACCTGTTTCACTGTATATGAATTCTATAATTAAAATAAATTATTTAGTAGCTGCGCGTCGCGGTTTTGCTCGGCTACAAATAAATTTTAGGATTTATAGGTGCAAAACCTTCCCGAAGAAATAATATTCTAAAAGACAGAGAAAGCCGTATTATGTGTCGAAATCTGTTTAGAAGATACTCGTATATTCAAATATACAGGCGATCTTGCTTTACAATATGTAGTGATTGTATACTAACCTTTTTAGGGTTCCGTACCCAAAGGGTAAAAATGGGACTCTATTACTAAGACTCCGTTGTCTGTCTGTCTGTCTCTCTATCACCATGCACTGTTATAGCTAGACAGTTGAAATTGTAACAGATATTTCTCTTGCCGCTGTAACAACAAAGTATTTCAACTATCGAGGTATCACGGATCATGAGATACAACCTGGTGACAGACGGACCGACAGCGGAGTCTTAGTAACAGGGTCCCGTTTGTAACATTTGGGTACGGAACCCTAAAAAGGCTGTTACAGTTACCGGCGCTGAAGGAGTTAGTTTTCTGTAAGAATGTATTGTAATAATGAACCATATACCTACTTACATACTTATATCGCTTAGCGTGTATCCACGCCATCGACTTGAATTTTATTGATATAATTATTTTTCGCAAAAAATAGCATAACCGACTTCAACCGTGTACAGAATTCGCGAATATTTAGCTCGGATCGATGTAACATTTTTCACATTATTGTAGATTAAACAAAAATGGCCCAGCCGATTTCGATAAAATTTAAATGGCACCAATTTCGAAGTATAGTCTTTCTGATAAAAAAATAAAATTATTGAAATCCGACCACTACGTAAAAAGTTATGCGTGGTTATACATAAAAAAATATACGCGTCGAATTGAGTACCTCCTCCGTTTCGTCGGTCAAATTATAGTAACTATCAATAATAATTGATAGTGTTATTTGTATTGACATTGTTAAGTGCTCACATTGTGTTCATATGACAAATAAATGAATTGAATTATTGTACTATTTATATATTTCTTCGATTACTTATCACGAAATTTATAATTGGATTGCAAGCGCAGTTAATCTAAGTGACTGATTGTAATGTCCGACGTCCAAATTATTTGCATTGCTGCATCAGCCGACAGTGATGTTGACGAATGTCTGTTCACTGAGCTTCCAGTTTTCGCGATGGCATATGCCATAAAATTTATTCTTCAGTCTTTATAATTCAGTAATATTTTTAAATTTTGTTTATTATTTTTGAAATTGTACATTCTCTTCTTAAATTTAATTGTGTGACATTTGTGCGCCACCATGGGCAAAAACATGCGTTCTCTATTATATTTACACCTGTTTACGACTTTGTATGTTGCACACGATTACCATGTTTTCACAAATAAATGATCTTGAATCTTGAATCTTTATTTGGCAAATGAATATTTAATGCTGATACTTAACGTAACATATACAAGGTTTGACTTAACGTAGCATATGCAGGGTTATTCCTAATCAATTAGCATCCTTTTAGGGGCTTATTCTGTACATCAAAACTAACAACTACTCATTGTTCAACGAGTTTGGTCAAATCTCAAAAAAAATGTTGTTGTTCCAAAAATATCGTTCAGCTTCGACAAAATGAATGGAAAAGCTGTTTTTTTTTTTAAATCAAAATTCGTAGTATGAAAATTGTTAGTTTTGACTTACAGAATAAGCCCCTAAAAGGATGCTAATTGATTAGGAATAACCCTGTACAGGACGTCCTCTCATTCGCACGTGGACAGATGACCTCATCAAGACCGTAGGGTCACACTGGTTGCAAGCCGCTTCCAACCGGTCTTATTAGAAATCTATGCGGAAGGCCTAGGTCCAGTAGTGGACGTTTTATGTTTGATGGATAGATGACGGATACTTATATACTAATTATTTATGATTTAGCACGATTCCCTAGAATTAGTACATACTACCTGTTTCCAAAAAAGCCACAGTGACACCCGCCTTACAATCGTGAGGTTATGGGTTCAAATCCCGGTCCCGTACCAATGAGCTATTTGGAATTTATGTACGGAATTTAACACCACTGGCTTTTAGGTGAAGGAAAACATCGTGAGGCAACCTGCATACGTCCGTATAAGAAATTCAATGGCGTATGTGAATCCACCAACCTGCACTAAGTCAGCGTGCTAGATATGGCCCAAACAGCCTTAGTGGGTATGCCTGCGTCCTGCAGTGGACTGATAAAAGGCAGTACAGTACAGTACCTGTTTCCTCTCTATACGCTTATGCATCATATTCATATTCCTTTATTCAGACAACAGTAAACGTCACAGTACGAGTACAATACTGCCCTGCAGTCCTTAAAACGCAGTATCTGACTTTTTGACGTTTTTGAGTTAAATATTGATCCGTAATGGGCACGCCATAAGGAATCGAATGATGTAATCGGTTTTTGATTATAGCAACTACAAGATAGTAAAAAACAACTACCTCAACGCAGTAACTAGGAATGTTTTATGCAAACTGTAACGATAAACTATCTAAAATACAGTAAGAGCAATTACTGTATTTTAATAGCTTTGTTTTCCCAGATAAAATGCAGTTAATGTCGTCACTGCTACAAAAAAACGGTTAACATAACCTTAAAAATATGGTGAACATATAAACTAAAATGCAGTAAATAGATAATGTACTAAAAATATGAATACTGCAAAGTTTATTTTTATTACTTTTCAAAATGATTACAGACTAGTATGCAGTAAGTTACTAAGACGCGGTGTTTAAGATAGCATCACCTATTTTTTCCATACGGTCAAAACAAAGTAAAATGCAGTGAAGTTAATTGAACTGTCTTTTATTTATATCATAGGTTACTTTTTGTTGTCAATGTTACTAATTAAATTGCAGTATTTTGGTTATTTACTGCAGTATAATCGATAATATCTATCACTTAAATAATTACATTTTACAGCCTAAATTGCAGTATAAGTCGTAATTACTGCATTTTAATTGGTAATTCGAATCAGGTCATTGTATTCCACTGTTTTCGTGGAGTTTCCTACTGCATTTTAGCTAGTATTTGTCGCTTAATCAGTCGCGTGCCGAACGCCGCGCCGTGGAAGGAGGACGTCGACAGCGCGTGGCTACTTGTTATGTGTGGTGATTTCGATGTTTTTAAGGTTTCTAAATAAATTATGATAACACATTTACATTTATCCAAATATATCACCTATTTCTAAGACCTAACTTTTACATAATACTTGTTACTTTGACATGAATGTACAATGATAGATCACGTAATTCTATTTTATGGAATATTGATTACAAGTATAATCCTACCGCTCAACTCAGTACTGAGACAGGACTCAACTCAGGACTGAAACAGGTGTGGGCGGCGGGCCCCTACAGCCCATCATCATCATGCGGGTTCTTCCCCCCCCCCGTGTTTGGCGAGGGTTAGGATGCCAACTCGAGCTTGCGCTCTCTTCGGCCGCTGGACGCTTCAGCTATCGAGCTGAGGGGCAATGTTGGGAGGATGCGAGTACCTTTTCCGTCCGCGAGGACGGGTGGCTTTTCTCAGCACCCTCGCTAGCCACTTGTATAGCCATCGCTGGCCACATCTTGGCTTGGTTGTACTGGGGTGGCCATTCTTTGGCTTGGTGGTACTCTCTTCTTAGTTTAGGCCTCATCTCAATTTTGGATGCCGCTTGGTCCCTCAGAGTCCTGCTCCGTGTCCGAGCCAGCCAAGAGGAGATCTTTAGGGAGGGCACGCCATGTACGTTCGGCAGGGAGGCGTGCGTGAAGCGGCGCAATGTTGTTCAGGTGGGGTTATGGCCCATTGTCCGCGCGGTCAAACATGCCACGCGACAGACGAGCCACGAACTCCCTCACGGTTTCGATTCGCACGTCCCGGGCGATAACGTCATTGCGAAAGTACCGGCCGGCTTCCGAGATCATCCTCAGAGCGACGTTTTGCACCACTTGCATCATTTTCTTCTGGCTGGCTGAGCAGAGCGCGTACCAAGCGGGCGTTGCGTAAGTTAACCAGGAACGAATGTAGGTCTTGTAAATCCCTACTTTGGTCTTCAGTGGCAGCTTAGAGCTCAGCACGGGCCGCAGCAAGGCTCGTACAGCCTTCGCCTGGTGAACGGCGTGCAAGGTCTGCGAGCTCATGCGAAGGGCCCGGTCGATGTAGACACCCAGGTACTTGCAGGTGCTTTCCCACGCAATGTCTTGTCCTCTAAGCTGCAGTGGCTTCATCAATGGTGGTAGTCTTGGTGATCTCCCGGTCAGCAGCGCTGCCGTCTTTCCCACGTTGATGGCAATCCGTCATTTATCGAGCCATTCTGGCAGGATTTCTAGGACTAGTGGATCCTGCCAGCGGCTATTCTCTTGTTCCTGGACTACGCAATGTTAGCGCTATCGTCCGCGAAGAGGGCGAGGACGACTCCCCGTTCTCCTGGTCTGAGGTCTTCCAGGATCGGGATGTCGTCCGTGTAAATGGCATAATAGAATGGTGATGTGCAACTCCCCTGAGAAACTCCCGCAGCCATTATTCTGTGTCCGGAGCTGACGTTCTCAACGGACACGTAGAACTTGCGGCCTTCAAGGGATGACGCCGCGACTCGAACTAGCGCGGGCGGGCGCCGTGGTGCGTCCGTACTACGTCCGTAGTTAAAACATACGGAAGGAGAACATTTGTTTTGTTATATATACTTAGAAGAACACCTATGATTATTGTTCCTAGATAGTTATTTAAGTGTTTAAGTATGTCTGAGCAGTTCTATTGAAAGATCTCATTAGTTTTTATTGCATATTTCAGTTTTCTCGTAAGTATTATTGGCAGAGCCAGATTTAGGGTGAGGTAACCGGGGCTTCAGCCCTGGGCCTCCACAAAAGAAGAGTCCCTACAAACAGAGACTTCGGGAAAATACCTTTCAATATCCGACTTTTCTGACTAGTAAACAACTATCCCTTCGATATTTTTTTCACTGTTTTACTTTTACCTAAAGTATTTTATACAAACATGATTGTATTGTTCTTAAATATAAACAGAAATCATAAATCTATATTTGTTCACTTCAATCAGGCAATCGATAAAATATGAAATGTCAAATGACCCTAATAAGTATTTGCAATTTACTACCCATCTTCAGGAAGTATTACCTCCCTAGACCGATAAATGTTATTTATTTTATTTGGAAAATAATTTTGAGCCAGGTTGCCTCCACTCTTTTGTTGCCCCGAGGCCTCTAAATCTAGCCCTGATTATTGGCAGTGTTAATCATAAATGTTATAAGTGATTTAAGTTTTAATTACTACCTCTATACTGTGAGTGTGACTAACCCAAATTGCTATGATATCACAAAAGTCTGAGCCATAATAGTCTAAATAATAATAAAAAGTGATTGTGTTGATTTTTGTTGATGTTGAAGTGCAGTGTTGATTTCTTACTATATCTTTAATAATAAATATTTTGATCGACTTACTCTTTCTTACTCCATAAAATAAGTAGCTTACGTAATTTAGTCAATAATTATTTACATACTGCACCTACATTTTATTCAAGTGACACATTAAAATGCAGTAAAATAAATCTGATACTGCATTTTAAACGGCAAAGTAGTACATGTCCCGCATAATTTTGCAGTAATAACTCAAATTACTGCATTTTAATCTGATTATGCGAACTTTTTCACTAAATTTTATGTGTCGTAACTGCTCATTTTTGGGAACTTTTTTTTCAAAATCGTTTTTATTTATCATATAATAATCGAAGTGCATATTTTCTTTCGTGAAGTCTTTCTTCGAATTCAGATGCGCCGAATGGCATTCAAAACATACGTCATAAAACCTTGTAACATAGAAAAAAAACAAATCAAAAAGTTTTTCGCGTTTTTCTCGAAACCGCGTTTTTGCTCATACTGCATTTTAAAGGCTGCACGGCAGAATAGGACAATTCCAATAATTAAAAAAAACAAATGTCAAAAGTATTAAAATGTCAATAACAGTGATAGGTACAACGGTACAACAATAAATTAAATAATCAATAATAATAAGTTAATAATAAGTCATCCACAGACATTCTGGATTTTTTTAATTCGCTGAGCAAAATCAAAGTAATCAATAAAGAATTTTTCAGTAAATTAAGGTTTAGCTAATTGGATTGCAAGAACTGTAAATCTACTGATTGTAATGTCTGACATCCAAATTATTTGCATTGCTGCATCAGCCGACAGTGATGTTGACGAACGGTTCTGGCCACTGAGTATCCAGTTTGTACGCAATTATAATTAGGCAGTTAAATTACCTAAAACTGGTTGCTAAGTACACGTCGCGTCAAGTAAAAAGAACGCTGGAGCTTCAAGCTGCGCACAAGGGAATTTAACTCCTATTGCACACGTAATATGAAATAAATCTCCTTGCTGCAGTTAAAGCTGCGTACTATGAAAATTAACTCCTATTTACTGTGCAATAGGAGTTAAATTCCCATGTGCGCAGCTTGAAGCTCCAGCGTTCTTTTTACTTGACGCGACGTATCTAGTAACTTTGATTATGTATTGTATCATTCTGGACACCGAATCGGCTGAGCAAAACAGCCCAAAAAATATGATGCCTGCAAACAAATTGTGACAGGTTAGACATGTTAAGTACGCGTACAATGGCAAAGATCAGGGGCCTTATTGTGTAAGCGCTCTGACGTTCGGCTTCGCTTTTTCTCCAGTTACTCACGTCGATAGAGCGGGCGAGAGGAAAAGCGAAGCCGATCGTCAGAGTGCTTACACAATAAGGCACCTGGACCGTTTTGTGATTGATGTTTATATTTATTTAGTTTAGATGGATACATAATCAAAGGTAAGTTCGTAAAGGCCGGGTGGCCAGCCCAGGAGTCGTTTCGAGAATTTTTAAGCCGCCTAAAAGCCTCTGACAAGACTAAACGGGTAAAAACCGGGACCTGCAATTTTACGTGTCATCTGAGCCACGGTAGCACTCAGTTGTAAATGCCACCCGCAGTCACCCATCCGAAGACTGAACGTGCTGAACGTTACTTAACTTCGATGATCGCTAACGAACACCTAGTAGTTATAATTGGTTGTTTAGGTAATTGTTAGCATTGAGAGACCTTAATTTTAAGTGGAATGTACCGCCCTTTTAAATAGTCCGCTGAACATAGGCCTACTAATGAAGGGCTATTGGCCACCACGCTGGCCCTTCGCGGGTTGGTGGATTAACATAATTACACGTTTGAATAGATGATATGATTTATGCAATATACTGGCTGTTTCACGATCTTTTCCTTCAACGAAAAGCCATCCATATGACGTTCACTGCAGGACATATGCTCCCCTATGGATCTCCAATAAGATCGTTGGAAGCGGCTTGCATCCAGTGTGATCCTGCGGTCTTGGTGAGACCATCTTTTCACCTCGTGGGTGCACATCCTACGCTGCGCTTGCCTGTTCGTGGTCTCCACTCGAGAACTTTTCGATCCCATCGATCATCAGCTCTCCGAGCTACGTGCCATGACCACTGCCATTTCAACTTGCCAATCCGCTGGGCTATGTCGGTAACTTTGGTTCTTCTACGAATTTCCTCATTTCTGATTACTATCACAATACAAAGTTATAAACTGTAGGTATTCCTACGTCCAACTACAATTTTGCTTTAGCTTGACAAAACAGGCAACATGTTACGGATGCTCTTTTAAAAAAATTCGTAGCCTTTTTAGGGTTCCGTACCCAAAGGGTAAAAACGGGACCCTATTACTAAGACTTCGATGTCCGTCTGTCTGTCTGTCCGTCTGTCACCGGGCTGTATCTCATGAACCATGATAGCTAGGCAGCTGAAATTTTCACAGATGATGTATTTCGGTTGCCGCTATAACAACAAATACTAAAAACAAAATAAAATAAATATTTAAGGGGGGCTCCCATACAACAAACCTGAATTTTTAGACGTTTTTCGCTCTATATATGTTCTTGGCCTTTTGGAGTAGCAATTAGTCTCTGACCTTTGCAGCTGGCCCAGATACTGCTGACTTACCCCGTACGATTTAACAAGTGTTGTTCCAAGTTAATTTTAGAGATGCTGTAGGTCAACCTCAAAAAAGTCGTATTTTAGAGAAAATGTATGGGAAAAATTGATGAAAATCGTGTGTCGTAATTTTCATACAGAATATTTGTATGGGTTATTTTGGGTTCTAGAGGGCCTGGAAGCCGTATAATACAGCAGACTGTACAGGATCACACTCGCTGTTCACATATAAATAGGTATCCATATGATGCATGATTAAGGTAGTAAACTAAGTCTCCCACTAATAGACTAAATAGTTACATTAATGTATTAAAATTGTAACAAATTTAACTAGATTTTTGTTAAATAAACTGACAGGTACTAGAATAATGCAGTGAACGGAATATATGACAATATGTTACCTTTATTAATGTGTTACCACAGTAAAAGAAGCGCAGGAGAAGAATTGAATTAATGCTCCAGGAACTTCAGGCGAACAGAAAGTGGGGCGCAGGATTCAAGTGGAAAAAGAACTTGCTTCTTTCTTGTAAAATCCACAAGCTGAAATTAATTAAAACAATAGATAAGAATTCTATGTTGCAGTCACATAAACAAAGTCAGAAAGACATGAGAATTAACAAAATGTTTGTGAACATTCAAGGTGTATTTCAAACAATATGCTGAATGATATTATTCAGATTATCAAGTTATTCTCGACTGAAAAACTACAAGCATTTATAAAATTAACCGTCGAGATTTGCAGAGAATGAGAGATTAGAGAATTCAATCACATACGAATAAAGGATCAAAGAACGTTTGCTTGAATTAGCAGTGATAAGATGTATCACCAATTTGTTTTAAAAAGGAATGATTGCAGCCAAGGATTGTTGTTAAAACTGATGAAATACTTCAAGAAAAGCTACTGAATAGAAGTTAAAATGTTAAAACATTGTAGATAAATACCTTTTTCGCTTTTTCCGAGGTTATGTTTGCGAATTTTCGTGTTTTGTTCCAAGCAAAACTGTAGAATGATTTAGCTCGGTTTTGTCGTTATTTCCAAAAGAAGCCTTCTGGCAGGCTCTAGAAAGGTCAATTAATGCTTTCAGTCTTTAATTGTAACTGAAAATCCATTTGGAAACTGCATTTGAATAATAACTGCACTGAATGTTGTTTCGACACTTTTAGTTTATATTTATGCAGATTTTTGTAAATAATCACAGCACAATTGCTTCTTTGAAACATATCTCTATTCTTGCCGAAGATATATTTATCATTTGTATAGGAAAAATACTAATATTTAAACACTATTTTACATTTTAATAATTTTCTATTACATTTGTTTGTTGACATTTTGTAATTGCTGAGAATCAGTGTTGCTAGCTTATGATTTGAAAAAAAATAAGAGAACATTTACGGTATAATGTTTTGTTAATTAACTTTTGGTCTAGGATAACGCGGGAAAAGCGTTAAAGGTAAATAACAGATTAAATTTTCTATAGTTTTCTATATATTAATCATTCTAAAGTTTATATAGTACGCGAAGAAAATAGAATTGTATGTGTACCACTTACAAGAAAACTGTTTAAATACCGATTTGCTTCTATGAGTGGGCACACAGTGGAGTTGGTTGCAAAGTGACATAAGCTGTGATTTCCTGGATTTCTGGGATTTCGAGGATATAGAGCCGATGACAGATTTCGCAAACTTTCAAGAGAACGTGGATTAAGAGCTTGTCAAGGATATTAAGAACAGGGGACGAGGAGGAAAAACTGAGAAAAAACGCGAGGGAAATGGGGAGTAACTGTTGAGCGTTGATAGAGTGAGATACTCGTCCGCGAGAACGTGTGAATTATTCTTTGACGACCGGGACAGAGAATATAGAGCAATTATAGAGAAAATACGATAACGATATTGTGACAGTAAACTGAATTCTAAGTGAAACAGATTTAGAATCAAGTTTCATTTGGATTATCGATAAAAGTGATATTGTGATATAGAGTTTTAAGTACTTTAGTGTTTCATATTTAGTGGACAACGAGTTTGTTTGGATTGTTTCTTTTATTAAATCTTTAGTAAAAGCCGGGTGAGTCAATTCTGGTTATTCATGAGTTGTAAAGAGATCTAAGAATCTTGCTTAAATTTCATTACTGAAATTTAATAACGAGAATGTTCAAAATTTGCAGAATCAGAGTTTTGACTTTCAATATAATTTTGTTATCTATTTTAAATGTGACATGTTTATTTCTTGTTTGAATTGAAATAATATTTTAATTCTTTTCCCTTTGTATAATGATTGCTCTATTTTTATTATGTGCGATTATTTTTACTTTGCATTGCGAATTATGTATGAACTCATTGTTTAATTTTATGATTTGTTTTGCGGTATGCGATCTATATTAACTAGTTCATTTTTGATAATGAACTTAATTCGAAATGTTTGTTGTTAACATTTTTAGTACCTATTCAATCTAAAGATATCAAAAATTAAGAGCTTACTAAAGCTTAATAACATTTGAAGGAAAATGTCGTACGTTTGCGAATATGATTGAGAATCATTTACTACGAATAATTTTACAGTTCGATCCTGTAAAAAGAAATGTGCACTGTTTAGTGTAATTTAATTCTCAGTATTGCTGGAATTAGTGTTTTCAAGTTAGTTTTACTTTCATATAAAATTCTGTATTCTGAAAGGAATCTGAATGTTCTAACAAAGGATAATTGATACTTCAAGAACTTACAGAAGTTTTAAGAATTGGCTTTGCTCATTCAAATAATTCATCATCAAATCTTACATTCTTACTCACGAAAGTTGAGTTAGCTTAAAGCTGAGATTTATGGCATTAAAATTTAAATCTGTATCGGGCTATAGTACCGAGGAACACAGTATCTGCGAGAGTCCTGAAAAAGGCCAGAGAACCGTTCCACGTTAACAGAGAGACAAATTAATGTCTATAAACCAAAAGCTTGTTGCTATTCCAGAATTAGACTTATTACTAAGTGAAGTCTTTCTATAAACTGAGAAATATAAATTTGTTAAACACATTCAGTTGTCCTTGGTGAGCGTTCTGATTTTAACGTGTGGGAGACTTTAGGTAGAATCTATATTGTTTAAAACTGTAAGATTAATTAAAGTACGTATTGTAGGTTTAATCAGTAAGTACTTATGTTTATTTTAATTGTAGTGAATGTATTTCTAGATTCTAAGATGCTGTACAACATACTTGACAGACATTAAATTTAATTGATAACAATCAGTCCACCATATAATTTTGGCCTTTAAAGTCCAGTTCATTAAAAGATTCATGAAATTTGAATCTTGTATATTTTCTCTATTAGATTGGTGTAAAACACCTTAATGATAAGTTGACTGTCTGATAATGGTCATTTCAATTGTTGATATTAAATTCCTTTTAAATTCAGTCCAGTAGTATTATAAGACTGTAAATATTTTTCCTTAATATGATTTTCATAATATAATTTTTAAATAATCTGAATGGCATTATTATTGTCTAATTGTAATCAATTTAATGAATGAAGTTTGAACTATCCAGTACAAATGATACTGAGAGTTCTAAAGTTAAATTTTGCTTTGCTTAACTAGTAGATATCATCTTATCTAACTTCTAAATAAAATAAAAATAAAAAAATGCCATTGTTGGTGGAAGTTGGAAGGCTGTGAGGGGAGGTAAAAGGAGGCCTTTTGGGGGGACCCCCCCCAACAACCCTTTAAATAGGGGTGCAAACTTTTTATAGAAAAATATGAAAACTATCATCAGACAGTCATGACACATAAAATACCAAGTAAAGCCTCATTTATACTATGTGCATTCATTGTGATTTCATTCTAGTTATTATTGCGTATATAAGCCTCCGAATAACATTATAGTATGAAGTTTAATTAAATTTAAAAACTTAGACATTTAATTAGATATATATTCCAAATCACCATCACCTGAGTACTGCGGATCATAACGTCAGGGTTACACTAAACGATCACTGGCCAATCTTAGATTTAAGTAATTTAGTAATATTTATTTAAAATGTAACATGATGTCTTAATAAACTTATCAGCTTACAAGCGATTTTTATTTCACCAGCTACTGGGTTAGAGTTAAGATTTGTAGTAGGTTAGGGTCTTCTTTAGACAACTTTGCGGGTCAATAAGGTTAGACATTTAACATTAGATATTTTATAATATATTAAATAAAGTTAGGCTTGCAGTTTAAGTAGTATAGCAGTGTACGTATAGGAATATATTTTCTATTTATAGATTTAGGTAGCTAGGAAGCTCTATTTATAGAGATAGCTAGATTAGAGGGGGGGTTTTATTACAATTTGGTGTGGTGCCGCGAACAGGATTTGAACCTAGGTTATTATGGATATCCAGTTATTATTTTCATTATTACAGTTCAATATATCTCAAAAAAAAAAGATAATGCTAGTCTGGTTATATTTATATATGTAGGTAGGTTTGAACAAGTCGGTTTAGGGTATAAGTAGGTCGGTGTTCAGTAGTCAGACTATCTGAACACAATTTGTTGTCGTGGAATGGAAACGAGGTGATTTGGAATATAGTAGTAATTAGCAGGAACATAACTTTACGTTATTCATACTGAAAAAAGAGTTAAACTTTTGTCACGTGAGGTAGGTTACATGAAACTTATTTACAGTCTAGGGAATTGGGGGTCGATTTAATTTACTACGGTTTCATTATTGTTAATTGAAGTAAAATAATATGAAGTTTCATCATAGAATTTTATCATATATCAGTTATATTATAAGTTTAATTTATCAGTTCATTTATCTGGTATTTTGCAGTTCTAGCTTTGGTGTTTGAATATTTGTAAATCAATAGGTATAGTCTGGCCTATAAAAGTGAGTTTACATGAGACTTAGATGACAATTAGTATTTAGAAGTATAAACAAATACCAGGCTTTTGCACTTTAGTTTCCAGGATCAGAAAACTGCATGAAAAAAAAAAAGTTCTAATGACAACTTAATTCGACACTCACTTAAATCTCTATAAATACCAGTTACATGACTGTGATATTGTGTAAATGTACGATATTTTAAGTACTTGGTTGCTATGGGTATGAGGTATCATTGTTCTTTAGATGATTCTAGACGGTTTTAAAATAGGTTAACAGGTTATTTAGGTATAGTGCTCATAAAACATAATGTAAACATGTAGGCAACAACCGTGGCATTTTATTGAGAATTTGTGATTCTAAGCTAGATGTCGTAAGATGTAAACTAATTTTTATTGTAATTGGGTTAGTAAGCTCTTAATAACAATAATAACGTCCTTATAGGTTGAAAAATAATTCAGTTTTGATAAATTGAATTTAAAATATTTTAATTTTTAATGTAAAAAACCGTGATTTCGGGTTGTTAACTGGCAACACTGGTACATCAGAATTTCAAATAGCGCGAAATGGCTTGTTTGTTTTTGACAATTTTCAAATCATAAAATATAATTTTACCGGGTATTAACGTGTACTACAGAAGAAATAAAGAAAGGAAAGAATACCAACGATTGATGGTCAATGTTTCCAGAAGAAGAAGGTATGTTAATGTCTTGTTGTTTTTGCATTTTGTTTGGTTACAGTATAGCTCAAGTGTTTGTTTTTGAAAACTTTTGTTTGTGAATTTTGACTAAAAACATCGATTTTATTTCAGGAAAGGAAATTAGTGATGCTAAGAAGATTCTGCTGGTCTGTGCAGAGACGACAATGAGTTGACAACTCGTTACGGTCAAATTAACCTGGATAAAGAAGACTGAAATTTTTGACTGTGATTTTATCAAAACGTTTTGGTGATTTAGTGCCTGTTGTAAAGTACCTAGGGATAGTGGGCTCGGTGATATTATCATACCTATTTATAATTTATGAGTGAAACTGTAGTTAGGTACCTATATTTGTTGTGGACTCAAAACTTAACATTTATACTGTGGTAGATACAAACTTTACCAGAATCAGGTTTTATTAAGTTTACAATGTATCAAAACAATTTGAGTAATAAAAGGGTTGGAGTTTGAGATAAATCAGACACAGGCTAGGCAATGGTATGGTTATGGGTTTGTAGTAAAACAGAGTAAGTACAATAAAATATTATTAATGTCATTTATTATGTTATCGCTATGAAAATATACTTTGTTTTGTTGTTATGAGTATATCAGACAGACACTTTTGGATTTAGTAAAGTAATGAAGTCCGGTTTATAATTTCAGTTTAATAGAAGGGGAGGTCGTACAACTTTATAAAGTATTTCAAATGTTTATAGTCAGATGCTTACTGTCTCATTTATATTAATATTTGTAACACATTTCATGTAAGGTATGCTAACAATAAGATATCAATTTTATGTAGAGATATGGTAGTAATATTTGCAGTTTAAAATATTTAGCCCATTTGTAATATTCAGAAAAGCATTTAATCAGCACTTTAAATATTTTGTAGACTGGGGGTCGTGAAGTTTATTTTCTAAACTATATTATAATATTATAGTCGCTATCATTGTGTGGTTTTACTTTTTATGTTTTTGAGATTTTTAGTTGTATAAGTATCTGACTCTGCTATTGCCTGAAATAATAGTATTTGTTTTGAGCTATATACTGAAATGTATGTGTGGATTCTGTAATTCTTAACATACTCAGGTTATTTTGGGGTTAGTGACCTTTTGTCAGATTTGAATGGTTCGAGCCCGGTCAGGTCTGCGGGAAACATAGATTTATTTTGAATCGTGACAATATCTTTGTAGGCATGTTACACAGGCAGGTATATGTACTATGTATGAGTTCTATTTTATTCAAAGACTAGGTATGTAAAAAGCTTTGTGAAAGACTTAGGATATCTCTGAAATGTGTAGTTATGTTTTGATGTTAATCTTTTAACTGTCTCAACTCAATCTAAATTATGTTGTTTCAACGAGTTGAATGTACTAAGACAAATTTTGTTATTATTAACTTTTGACTGTTGCTTTGCTTGTGTAATATTTTGACTTCTGTTTTCAATCAAAATCAGTCTCCTAGCACTTTTCATTTTTCTATATTAATAGGTAGCTTATATCTCTCAGATTTTTGAGCTGTAGTCATACCAAAAACCAGTTTGGTTCAATGTGAATACAGACAAATGTGGTAAACTAACCAAAACATTTTTATATTTGTACCTACTATTAGTACCTAGTGATAAAATTGTTAATTTTTGTTTGTCATTCGATTTTCTAAATTATGTTATGATTTTTTCTGAATTGTCTTATTAGATTTACTATGAGGGATATTAAAATATGAATAGTTAGGTGTTTTAAAGAGTGAGCCATAATAATGTTTTCTGAAAATTAGATTAGCTTATAAAGCAATTTATTGAATTTTTATTGCTTTCACTTTAGCTTTACGTAAGATATATTCTCGATTTGTATGATCTATTCTGTAATGAAATTGTTGTCAGTATCTTTTGTAAGTTTATACGATAAATAAATGCATAAATAAATAAACCAGTAATAAATGTAATCTTGTTTTTCCTCATATTTTCCTCATTTGTTTTTTAGCGCCATCTACACAAACGAGCTGGAACTAATATGTCCTCGAGGTTGCTTTGTTTCGTGCTCGATAAGGTATGTCAATAATTGTCCTATAGTTTTACATGGGCTTTACGTTCAGCGACATTTTTGCAGGTTTCCAGAATTTATATACTAGTTTCGTTTCATTTCACTCGAACGAGAGACCCTGTAAATTAATTCATCCGAAAAATAATAAAGATTTGCAGATCGTCCATTTTCTCGCATTAAAATGTAGCACAATCAAATAATATCCATTAATACTGCATAACTATGATCTCTCATACATAACGATTTACCACTTTCAGACGTACGAATGTTTAATTGTAATTTTCTGATCGAACATAATTTAGTACCAGATTTTGTCGCTTTGCGTCACAGGCCAGTACTATCGCAATGTGTGTAAGATAATATTTATCACAAATTAAATGAGAGTAGCTTAGTTTAAAAAAAAAAAAAGCAGTTATTATAACGTCTTATCTATATTTCGACCGTGTACGGAGCTCAAACGGTTCGCGTGTATCGTTTTGTTTCGATGTGACAGGTTTCGCATTATTCTTGATTTTTCGAAAACGGTTCAGCCAAATTTTTCAGTAGAAGAGTACGTCCAACTTTGTAGTATAATTTAACAAACTAGATGGAACAAGAATGATTAAAATCGGATCATAATTGGCGAAGAATTCACGTAACATACATAATAGCCAAATCGGGAGTAACCTCTTTCTTTTGATGTCGGCTAAAAATTATTATGATAATGCCTTTCCTCCGAGTTTTACAAATTTTCTAGACAATATTTACCCTGATTAGCGATTTTCTAACGATATGGTGTGATAGATGTTATTTCCGTGAAATATTTTGTTGTAAAGTAGACATATTTATAAAAAAAAAAGGTAGTTATTTTATAATTATATTACATAAAAATAATTATTTATGCTGTTTGTAGAACGTAGGATTTATAAATCTGATTGCGTAAAACACAGCGAAGTGTTTTGAAAAACCCGGCAATTAAGCGGAAAAAGTTTACTCAAAGTGAAAATAGATGGCGTTAGCAAGCCTTAAAACGCGCAAACGGTGGAAGCAGTGGAATTTAGACGTCAGACTGGTATACTTTCAATATTATCATTCCCATTAATTCCTTCGGAATTAAGAACGTAGGTATATTGCATGTTCGATTTGACTTGCGGTACTAAATGTAATTATGATTTGAGACCCACTAGGAAGGGGTTGGTCGGCCGCACCGCACCGCTCCGCGCCGTCCCGACGCCCGCGCCACCGCTGTCGCCGACCGCGCGCCGCATCGTGCAGAATCGTGCTCAACCGTCGCATGATCTTCGAGTCGCGCCTTAAGCACTACTATCGTAATATTCGGAATATTTAGGATAATGGTTTTAAGTGTTGAGAAAAGCAAATTCTTTCTTTTACTAATTTTTTTACATAGATTATATTATTATCTTTCTAATCAATTCAACATGTTAAATTTTATTATGTATTTTGTTTTTCACTGGACGGGAGTACCTACGAGGAAGAATGTTTGGGCCGTCTCCGCCGCGCTGACTCGGAACGGGTTGGTGGATTCGCGTGCAACATCGGGGTATCTTCTGTGAACATAAACGGTTTGCTTCGCGATACTTTTATTTCATCAAGAAGCCATTGTTGTGAAGGTATGTCAATTAGGTTCCAGATAGTTCGTTGGTGTGGGACCGGGATTTGAACCCATGACGACTTCACAAATAATGGAAGAGTGTTTGTTACCACCGGATCAAGACGGATCATAATTTTATTCTGGTATAAGTACGCATATAGTTTATTCAGTCAATTTTTAAATAATTTTTAGGAAAAAATATTTTAATAATTAGCGTCATGTTTTCCTTTTGTTTGTCTGTCTGTCGCCGGGCTGTGTTCCTTGAACCGTGTTGGCTGAACATCTTAGCTTTCACACATGATGTATTCCTGTTGCCGCTTTAACAGCGAATGTTAGAAGAAGAAGATTGATATTATAGAGGAGGCCATACCATACGATACGGTATTCTTCGTGTGCGGACTCGCACAATAAATCTCACTTGACCGATTTTTAACACATTTATCATTATAGCGTTACTGTCGTAGCATTGTAAGTTTTAGCGATCTTAAAGTTTAGGAACAAGTTGCATCCACATCAATTTCGATTTAATGACTTAGTCGTAATAAACAGAAGGTACAAAAGAATTGATTCTTTTGACTAACTAAGGAGAAATTATGAAGAGGCCTGGAGATCAGTGCTTCCGTGCTGTTTGAAGAATATTAGGTCGAGCGAAGCGAGGTCTCAGAATTTGCTGAGACAAACGGATATTTGTATGTATGTTTGTATATTTGTATGTATATTTGTTCGGTGATGACTCGGGTATCGCTTCATCGATATTTAAGAAATTTTACTTAAGTGTAAGTACTTAGTTTATATAAATAGAATTTTAAGTTTGAATATGAGCAACTTCAGATCAGCGGTTGCTAAGGTATTAGGCAAATCAGAGAAAAATGACGCCGCTTTCTATGGGATCTGCGAGGCGATGACCAACCAACGATAATCTCAACATAGTTGCTCCATGACTTTATCAATATTAGACCGTTTCGAGTTTAGAGTAAATACAATTATACAGTGTGAGAAATTGCGCATTCCAGCTTCAATCAACATAGTAGATAAGTAAAATTAAAAGCATAATTCTTTATTACACATTTTAAAAAAAAAAAAAATTTTTTTTTAGCCATGTCGTTATATTAGTTGTGGAACACCCACTGATGATCATAGGTTTCTTTTGAATATTATACAGTGAAAAGGTTGTAAAGGAGTTTGTATCCAGCGTATTTTTACGACTTTAAATTATTAGCAGATTGGCAAGTTGGAATGACAAAGGGTAGGGCACATGGCACGAACGCTTTATGTTTGTTCGGGTAGGAAGAGTCCTTGAGTAATACACACATACTTGCCGACAAGCACAGCGTCGGTAATGTGTTTTTGTTTTTGTTGTTTGGTATTGTGGCAGTAAGTAAGAGTATACTAGTAGATGTTATTTTTTTAGATCGAGAAGCTTTGCCATTAGGTGACAACCCTGAACTTAATTTGATTCATTTATAGGGTTGCGTTAAAATTGGTTGATAATAAAATTATGTTTTTTTTTAGAAGTTCATTTCAAATATTATTCAAGTTTGATTTTTTTTTTTGAAGTTTATAAATATATCCTATAGCATTTCAGGATGATTAAGCAAAATCGCCTGAAACGAACGAAAGTTTAGTTTTATCATTGTATTAAAATCCAAATAGCATGATGATGTAATTAAACCTATCTTAAACCTTACCTACTAGTAGTTCAATTGTAATAAAATCAAAAGAATTTAAGTAACTAAATTTCAATTAAACGTACCTAACCGAAACGTAACGTAACGTAACCTAAAGTCCGATTGTAGCAAAATTTAACGGACTTACCTGAATTTGTGTTGTAATAGAATTAAACAAACTTTCAAGTGTACTTATTGTTTGATTGTAATGTAATTAAATAGACCATCGTATTGTTCATTTTTATTATAGGTGAGCTTTGTTATTTAGGTGAATGTAAGTAAGGAAATCTTATTCCTAATTTTATTTGTAACTTAACTTTTGTTAAGTTAACTCTTAAGATATATAAGTTGGTCAATTTAAAAGTAATGTATGCGATTGCAAATCTTGTAAAATTTGTGAGTATTTTATACGATTGCAAATTATAATTATTTATAAGATTTCGAATTTGATGCTGAATTTTCAGTTTGTTATAGTTTAAGAATTTGTAATTTAATAATTTGAAAATTTGTAAGTTTTGCTATGTAATTTGTTTCTACAGCTTAAAGGTACCTTAAAAGTGTAATAGTTTAAATTTTATAAACGTATTTTTATGTTGTAATAGCGTTCTTTGTTCTAAGATATAATAGGTCTCTGACATTCTCGTTAAAATGTAGTAAAAAAAAAAAAAAAATTGTACATTCATTGTTTTAAGATATTTTAGGCCTCTAAAATTTTCGTTTAAAATATTGTTGATTTTTTGTAAATGTGAATGGCAATGGGGTAGTTTTATTTATTTTTCTTAAGGGTATATACCTATGCATACATTGGAACGCTCTTAATCTTGCAAAGGTAGTGCTTCATCTTCAGAGGTATGATACTATGTACGAAAACAAAAGGGATTTGTATTGATGGGAATGCAGGCTGGACTGAAAGAATGAATGATAGATAGTGGAATTTTAGTTAGACGTCGCTTAGGTAGAAATTTTAGGATTGGCAATTTTGAATGGGAATGACAGTAGCTGTAGAGAAAAGCATTGCTAGAGGTTATGAGCGGTCTATCAGCATTCAGTTCTGGCAAGGGGACTTTTACAATTCGATCTTCATGGACGGAGGGATTTTGTTAGGTCTAAGCAAGAGTGCCATCCCGCCAACTAAAGCAGTTGACCCCATGAAGATCTTGCACTCTACAAGGATTGAACAAGACTACACTTCACAGGCACCAAATAGAGATGGTTAGATTGGTAATTTTTAACTCATCGTGGAACTCTGGTTTCATACGCAGTTTTTTAGATTTTACGTACCAATCCCAGTATCAGCCAGGAGGGTTTTGTTAATTTTTGTAAACAGAAGATTAGTTTGCAACTCTAAGCAAAACCAAGACACTATGTCTAAGATGATTCACAACCAACTTTCCTCTCAGTTACTGATATTGCAGTGGGATCGAAGAAAACTGTTGCATGAACGATTTGTTAAAAGCCTTGAGTTGAGATCTGAGATGATCATTTCGATGTTGGTTTAAAAACACTGAAATTATATTGTGATAAGGATAAAAAGAACACATTCACATTTTAATACACATAATTGTATTGCTGGAATTCGAATCTTGATGGATACAATATTGCATTCTTGTTTAAATTTAAATCATTGAACGCGATTGCTCTGAAAGAGGTTCAACGTCATTTTAAAATGAAGGAAATTTGCTCAGATTAACAAATTTATTAATCTTCTCAAATTTGGGGTCGCTGTACAGGATCACACTCGCTGTTCACATATAAATAGGTATCCATATGATGCATGATTAAGGTAGTAAACTAAGTCTCCCACTAATAGACTAAATAGTTACATTAATGTATTAAAATTGTAACAAATTTAACTAGATTTTTGTTAAATAAACTGACAGGTACTAGAATAATGCAGTGAACGGAATATATGACAATATGTTACCTTTATTAATGTGTTACCACAGTAAAAGAAGCGCAGGAGAAGAATTGAATTAATGCTCCAGGAACTTCAGGCGAACAGAAAGTGGGGCGCAGGATTCAAGTGGAAAAAGAACTTGCTTCTTTCTTGTAAAATCCACAAGCTGAAATTAATTAAAACAATAGATAAGAATTCTATGTTGCAGTCACATAAACAAAGTCAGAAAGACATGAGAATTAACAAAATGTTTGTGAACATTCAAGGTGTATTTCAAACAATATGCTGAATGATATTATTCAGATTATCAAGTTATTCTCGACTGAAAAACTACAAGCATTTATAAAATTAACCGTCGAGATTTGCAGAGAATGAGAGATTAGAGAATTCAATCACATACGAATAAAGGATCAAAGAACGTTTGCTTGAATTAGCAGTGATAAGATGTATCACCAATTTGTTTTAAAAAGGAATGATTGCAGCCAAGGATTGTTGTTAAAACTGATGAAATACTTCAAGAAAAGCTACTGAATAGAAGTTAAAATGTTAAAACATTGTAGATAAATACCTTTTTCGCTTTTTCCGAGGTTATGTTTGCGAATTTTCGTGTTTTGTTCCAAGCAAAACTGTAGAATGATTTAGCTCGGTTTTGTCGTTATTTCCAAAAGAAGCCTTCTGGCAGGCTCTAGAAAGGTCAATTAATGCTTTCAGTCTTTAATTGTAACTGAAAATCCATTTGGAAACTGCATTTGAATAATAACTGCACTGAATGTTGTTTCGACACTTTTAGTTTATATTTATGCAGATTTTTGTAAATAATCACAGCACAATTGCTTCTTTGAAACATATCTCTATTCTTGCCGAAGATATATTTATCATTTGTATAGGAAAAATACTAATATTTAAACACTATTTTACATTTTAATAATTTTCTATTACATTTGTTTGTTGACATTTTGTAATTGCTGAGAATCAGTGTTGCTAGCTTATGATTTGAAAAAAAATAAGAGAACATTTACGGTATAATGTTTTGTTAATTAACTTTTGGTCTAGGATAACGCGGGAAAAGCGTTAAAGGTAAATAACAGATTAAATTTTCTATAGTTTTCTATATATTAATCATTCTAAAGTTTATATAGTACGCGAAGAAAATAGAATTGTATGTGTACCACTTACAAGAAAACTGTTTAAATACCGATTTGCTTCTATGAGTGGGCACACAGTGGAGTTGGTTGCAAAGTGACATAAGCTGTGATTTCCTGGATTTCTGGGATTTCGAGGATATAGAGCCGATGACAGATTTCGCAAACTTTCAAGAGAACGTGGATTAAGAGCTTGTCAAGGATATTAAGAACAGGGGACGAGGAGGAAAAACTGAGAAAAAACGCGAGGGAAATGGGGAGTAACTGTTGAGCGTTGATAGAGTGAGATACTCGTCCGCGAGAACGTGTGAATTATTCTTTGACGACCGGGACAGAGAATATAGAGCAATTATAGAGAAAATACGATAACGATATTGTGACAGTAAACTGAATTCTAAGTGAAACAGATTTAGAATCAAGTTTCATTTGGATTATCGATAAAAGTGATATTGTGATATAGAGTTTTAAGTACTTTAGTGTTTCATATTTAGTGGACAACGAGTTTGTTTGGATTGTTTCTTTTATTAAATCTTTAGTAAAAGCCGGGTGAGTCAATTCTGGTTATTCATGAGTTGTAAAGAGATCTAAGAATCTTGCTTAAATTTCATTACTGAAATTTAATAACGAGAATGTTCAAAATTTGCAGAATCAGAGTTTTGACTTTCAATATAATTTTGTTATCTATTTTAAATGTGACATGTTTATTTCTTGTTTGAATTGAAATAATATTTTAATTCTTTTCCCTTTGTATAATGATTGCTCTATTTTTATTATGTGCGATTATTTTTACTTTGCATTGCGAATTATGTATGAACTCATTGTTTAATTTTATGATTTGTTTTGCGGTATGCGATCTATATTAACTAGTTCATTTTTGATAATGAACTTAATTCGAAATGTTTGTTGTTAACATTTTTAGTACCTATTCAATCTAAAGATATCAAAAATTAAGAGCTTACTAAAGCTTAATAACATTTGAAGGAAAATGTCGTACGTTTGCGAATATGATTGAGAATCATTTACTACGAATAATTTTACAGTTCGATCCTGTAAAAAGAAATGTGCACTGTTTAGTGTAATTTAATTCTCAGTATTGCTGGAATTAGTGTTTTCAAGTTAGTTTTACTTTCATATAAAATTCTGTATTCTGAAAGGAATCTGAATGTTCTAACAAAGGATAATTGATACTTCAAGAACTTACAGAAGTTTTAAGAATTGGCTTTGCTCATTCAAATAATTCATCATCAAATCTTACATTCTTACTCACGAAAGTTGAGTTAGCTTAAAGCTGAGATTTATGGCATTAAAATTTAAATCTGTATCGGGCTATAGTACCGAGGAACACAGTATCTGCGAGAGTCCTGAAAAAGGCCAGAGAACCGTTCCACGTTAACAGAGAGACAAATTAATGTCTATAAACCAAAAGCTTGTTGCTATTCCAGAATTAGACTTATTACTAAGTGAAGTCTTTCTATAAACTGAGAAATATAAATTTGTTAAACACATTCAGTTGTCCTTGGTGAGCGTTCTGATTTTAACGTGTGGGAGACTTTAGGTAGAATCTATATTGTTTAAAACTGTAAGATTAATTAAAGTACGTATTGTAGGTTTAATCAGTAAGTACTTATGTTTATTTTAATTGTAGTGAATGTATTTCTAGATTCTAAGATGCTGTACAACATACTTGACAGACATTAAATTTAATTGATAACAATCAGTCCACCATATAATTTTGGCCTTTAAAGTCCAGTTCATTAAAAGATTCATGAAATTTGAATCTTGTATATTTTCTCTATTAGATTGGTGTAAAACACCTTAATGATAAGTTGACTGTCTGATAATGGTCATTTCAATTGTTGATATTAAATTCCTTTTAAATTCAGTCCAGTAGTATTATAAGACTGTAAATATTTTTCCTTAATATGATTTTCATAATATAATTTTTAAATAATCTGAATGGCATTATTATTGTCTAATTGTAATCAATTTAATGAATGAAGTTTGAACTATCCAGTACAAATGATACTGAGAGTTCTAAAGTTAAATTTTGCTTTGCTTAACTAGTAGATATCATCTTATCTAACTTCTAAATAAAATAAAAATAAAAAAATGCCATTGTTGGTGGAAGTTGGAAGGCTGTGAGGGGAGGTAAAAGGAGGCCTTTTGGGGGGACCCCCCCCAACAACCCTTTAAATAGGGGTGCAAACTTTTTATAGAAAAATATGAAAACTATCATCAGACAGTCATGACACATAAAATACCAAGTAAAGCCTCATTTATACTATGTGCATTCATTGTGATTTCATTCTAGTTATTATTGCGTATATAAGCCTCCGAATAACATTATAGTATGAAGTTTAATTAAATTTAAAAACTTAGACATTTAATTAGATATATATTCCAAATCACCATCACCTGAGTACTGCGGATCATAACGTCAGGGTTACACTAAACGATCACTGGCCAATCTTAGATTTAAGTAATTTAGTAATATTTATTTAAAATGTAACATGATGTCTTAATAAACTTATCAGCTTACAAGCGATTTTTATTTCACCAGCTACTGGGTTAGAGTTAAGATTTGTAGTAGGTTAGGGTCTTCTTTAGACAACTTTGCGGGTCAATAAGGTTAGACATTTAACATTAGATATTTTATAATATATTAAATAAAGTTAGGCTTGCAGTTTAAGTAGTATAGCAGTGTACGTATAGGAATATATACTTTATTCTTATAGGTATAGGAAGCTCTAGATATAGAGATATTTATAGTTATAGCTAGTTAGAGGGGAGGTTTTATTACAAGACCGTATCAGGAACATCACTGAATATGGAAGAATACAGAAGTAGGTACTCTCAAGTTGTATTTGAATGAAATGAGCTGTGTCCAAAATTTTATCGACAAATTCTTCACTTGCTTTGAAAGACAGAAACGAGCTGACAATATCTCGCCAAAAGTAACCAACTAACTAGTCTGACGTGTGAAGGATATAGGTAAGTACATAATTATACGTTGTATAATACTAACATTTTGGTTTTCAGTCCGTCCTATATCGAGAACAGCTTTCATAATTTTCTGAGTCCGCTTTTGAGCAGACGCTGCTCTGAAAAAGTAAGGTAATGGTTTGGAGTTTCATTATCATTCTCATCACAATCTTCTTGTCTTAACCCAACTAACCGTCTTACCAAAAAGTTTTACGCACGCTTTAGACAATGTTTAACAGTACAAATTGCACGGTTAAACAGTGTTATAAGCGTGTTTAAATCTTTTGTGGTAAGGCGGTAAGTGTTTAGCAAAAATAGCTTAAATCCCCTTAATTTCTAGCCATCTAAAATAAATGTATCTCTCCTTGAAAACTAGATAAAAAGGAAAGAGTGACAGAGACATTCTCGACTGAGATTATTCGTGGCTGTTTCCTCACCCACCAATTTCCTCCTCCAGACTTGACAGCTTGTAGCAGCTAAATCGGCCACTGCAGATGAGCCGGAGGAACGCCGTTCCGGTTGCTGCCATTAAATTTTCCTGATAAAATCCAATCAGAACACATTAATAATGGTACCAGGTAGATCGTACTTGGCCGATTATTACTTAACCATACGTTCAAGCTACTTTTGGTAGATCATACTTCACAGGTGGTGGCTTCACACTCTTTAAATTGTATCTAAATCGGATGTGCCATTTTCGATAAATCAATAACAATGTGAAAATTAGTACATCGATCCGTGCGAACTATTCGAATTCTGTACACGGTTGAAGTCGGTTATGCCATTTTTAGGGTTCCGTACCCAAAGGGTAAAAGCGGGACCATATTACTACTTAAGACTCCGCTGTCCGTCTGTCTGTCTGTCTCCAGGTCTCATGAACCGTTATAGGTAGCTAGAAAGCTGAAATTTTCACAGATGATGTATTTCTGTAGTCGCTATACCAACAAATACTAAATAAAATAAATATTTAAGGGGAGCTCCTATACAACAAAAGTGATTTTTAGGAGTTTTTTTTGCTCGCTATTAATAATGGCAAGAGAAAACGGACTAAGGGGGCTCCAACACGGTACAGAACCCTTCGTGCACGAGTCCGACTCGCACTTGGCCGATTTTTTGAGAAAAATAATTCTTATGAAAGTTGTATTTCAATACATTATATTTATTTAGTTACCTTATGTTGGGTCATTCTTTTGGTCAGGGTTTTCAAGCGGCCTTACTTAAAAATAATAGAAATTTTAAAGTCAGCGTGCCAATTTTTTTTTCGCGCGAAGCTTAAAACCTCTCTTAACTGGTATACTGATTATTATTCAATTATCTTTATAAATAAATATGATAAAAAAATGAAATACCCCCATTCTTTGATTTTCGTGGAGTGTCCCAAGCCCCGATCTGATCACTTAGTGAATTATATATTTTAAACTAAACGCTACATCGTTACCAAAAAAAAAAACTAAGTCCTAAAAAGTTTAAAATACCATAAAAAATTAAACCATAGCTCTGAAAGAACTACATTGCCTGAAAAAAAATTAAATGTAACTGTCCCGAGGTAGTCCCTGATTTGCGTGGATTATTATAATTCCACTAGCACATCTCTAAATTCGCGACCTGATGTTGTGTAATCCTACTTCAAGTTACAACTAATTGCGCTCCAACTGCCGGGCATCGAGTGCTTGTGTGATGGTGCGTCGAGTTAAAAAAAAATAGAGGTAAGAATATTGTTGCGTGGGTTTGGTTTCTCAAAACTTTGATTTGCGTGGTTTAATTATCTCCAGTGTCTGTGAATGTATTTATTTAGTAAAATATTGTAGCGAACAAATATAAAGTAACGTAACTGATAATCAAAACACAGTTTATTTGTTTAAAAGGTTTTCGTATATTTTTAGCATAAAGGATTTATTTTGATTTTCGTGGTCGTGATTTGCGTGGTAGTTTTGACCCACGCAAATCAATTTTTGCCCATGCAAATAAAACCACTTTGAGTTTTGTATTAGTTATGAATGATAATATTTTATATTACATAAGTTAAATGTAAGTTAGTTTAAATGAAACTTATAATGTCACGTTCTGTGGGTTTCTGACTTAACTGGCAGAGAATTCCATAAACCATTAAGTTCGCGTTGTTACATTAATCGTGCATGTATAAATAAATAAAACAATTGAAAATAGCTTTAGATTAGATACCTATATTCAAGTTTAGTTAAATTATAATGGATTATTAAAATTTTAGACCAAAAATGCCATTAACAAGAGAAGAAAAAATAGAAAGAAAGAAGTTATCCGAGAGAAGAAGAGAGAGGCTTAAACATAATGAAGAGTTCAAAGCAAAAACCCGGGCGAGATATTATGAAACGAAAACCGTAGGAAAAACATTTCTTTCTTTCTTTCAAAATACTTATATTCATGACTTAAACCACCATGAGCAAAAAGCAAGAAGAAAGAAAAGTAGAATAAGTTTCCGAAAATATAACCTAAAGAAAAAAAATCAATCTAAATGTTGCCTTGTTGTGGAACTTATAAAAGTAACAGTAACTCATTACAAAGAAAACCGTGATCCATTGGAAGAAACTCTTACTCCATTGCTATTGTCACGTGCTGATTTACCAGTACCATCAGCTTCTGACCGCAGTGTTCGTTTAGTAGCAGTGTACGAAGTTCGCCGGGTCAGCTAGTAATAGATAATGTTGGACTGATACCACTAAAAACGTTTTCTGCCTTAGTAACCTATCTATTTTTTACCTTATCATAACATAATAACTTATTTTCAATAAGAAGTAACAGTAAGTAACTCATCTGAGAAAGTTAATTTAGAATTATCATTTTCGTGGGGTGTTTTATGATTTGCGTGGTCTCCATTTTTTTAACCTCGATTATCTCTGTAAGTATATCGCTCTATGAGGTGCCTCTTCTATATAACATATTACTTTTACATATATTTTAAGATTCTGACAAGGATTTGAAAAAAAAATTGAATTCGAAAATTGCCACGAAAATCACCAAAGAATGTCTTACTCGAAGAAGTACCCAACTAATCCTGACTCAGTATTTCCATCGCATGTTTGAGATAGCTGTCGACGCCCAATCAATGCTAAACACAATGCAACAATCATTTTATTGTATCTGATTATAGACCGAGAGCAAGTCCAATTATTTCTTGTCTTGTTTAGCTAAAACATTAGCTATAACCGCGGCTTCCCACAGGTTTCTTTATTTTTTCCTGGAAAAAGAAGACTATGGCACTTTACGTGGTGGTCTAGTGGTTGTAACGCTGGCCTGTCATTCTTGAGGTCGTGGATTCAATGCCGGCCCCGTACAAATGAGTTCTTTGGAACTTATGTACGGATTTTCACACCACTGGCTTTTAGGTGAAGCAAAATATTGTGAGGCAACCTGCATACGTCAGTAGAAGAAATTCGATGGCGTGTGTGAATCCACCAACCCGCACTGGGCCAGCGTGGTGGATATGGCCCAATCACGCTTAGGGGGTAGGCATACGTCCTGCAGTGGACTATTAAAAAAGCTGGTACAGGTATGGCACAATACGATTTATACACTACTAAAGTGGAGTCATTTTAATAGGCCACATTTGACAGTTCATGTATGCAAAGAAAAATATACCTTACATTAAAGGAATAAAACTCCAAGCCGTCTTCGAGAACAATTATCGGTCGTCGTCAATATTGTTTTCATGAGTTTTATTCCTTTAGTGTAAGGTATATTTTTCTTTGCACACATGAAATGTCAAAAGTGACCTATTATCTTGTCCCTACTTTAGCTACCCGTTCCGGCTTCGCCCGGGTGCGATTGGCTAAAGATGACAGATTTTATAAATATTGTGACTATCACGTATGTGTTTTCGAGTTAATTTATAGCCTATGACACTTGCAAAGAATGTGGCTTGCTATTGGTAAAAGAATTTTCAAAATCGGTTCTGTAGATCCAGAGATTACCCCCTACAACCTCACAAACTTTACCTCTTTATAATATTAGTATAGATAGTATAGATAACTATGAAAAAAAATCAAGTCGATCCATTGCTCCGCTGTTTGCGTGAAAGGGTAACATACAGACCAATAAACCAAATAACACGCTTTTGAATTTATAATCTAGTACTTAAGGATAACATTATCTAATGTGAAAAATGGATCTCACAAATAACATGAAAATGAATGAAAGATAGTGACACCTGCCTTACAATCGTGAGGTCGTGGGTTCAAATCCCGATCCCACATCAACGAGTTCTTCGGAATTTATGTACGGAATTCAACATCACTGGCTTTTCGGTGAAGGAAAACATCGATTTTGAAGCAACCTGCATACGTCCGTAGAAGAAATTTGATAGCGTATGCGAATCCACCAACCCGCACTGGGCCAGCGTGGTGGATATGGCCCAATCACCCTTCGTGGGTAGGCCTACATCCTGCAGTGGACTACTAAAAGGCTGATACAGTACAACATGAAAATGTTGCCAAGACAAAACGATAACTTACACTATCAGAAAGTGATCAGATCTCATATAGAGCCAAGTGATCAGATCTCATATAGAGCCAAGTGATCAGATCTCATATAGAGCCAAGTGATCAGATCTCATATAGAGCCAAGTGATCAGATCTCATATAGAACTCCACATGCTCTAACTCCACAAGCCTTTACTTCACAAATACTACGTCTCAGTCAAAATAATATATGTGGCTTGGCTGTTTCGTTACTACAGGAACCTTTGATTATGTATCTATCTAGATGGACAATAAGCCCGATTACAGAGGCGCCATCGTTATTATATTAGCTAAATAGCATAGTTCTGTTTCATTTTCACTTTAGGCATTCGATAGAGAGAACGCTTTTTACGTTGCTATTAAATTTACGCTGGCGCCTCTGTAATCGGGCTTAATATCAATTACAAACAAAACTGCCCAGATTTTAGAGTTCCGTACCCAAAGGGTAAAAACGAGACCCTATTACTAAGACTCCGCTGTCCGTCTGTCTGTCAGCAGGCTGTATCTCATGAACGGTTATAGCTAGAACGTTGAAATTTTAACAGATGATGTATTTTTGTTGCCGCTATAACAACAAATACTAAAAACAGAAATAAATAAATATTTAAGAGGGGAACCCATACAACAAACCTGATTTTTAGACGTTTTTTCGCTCTACATTAATAATGGTAACAGGCAGATGCTTGAAATTTTCACATAATATTTAGTTTTATATTCACTTCACAATAATAAATAATAAAGTTAATATATAATTTATTATAGAATAAATATAATTTTATAAAATATTGTTTCAATATTATTTTATCTAATGCATTGTGCCTAATTTATCAACAAAATTAAAATAAAATAAATATTTAAGGGGGGCTCCGATACAGTACGGAACCCTCCGTGCGCGAGTCCGACTCGTACTTTGCTGATTTTTTATTTTGAAGTAGTAGTGTAGTTTTGTTGTAGTTAATAAAGGCACATATTATTTGTACGACAGAAAAGTAATAAACAGTGAACAAATCTTCACCTAAGTCGTGGTGGTCTAGTGGTTGTAACGCTGGCCTGGCATTCTTGAGGTCGTGGGTTCAATCCCAGTCCCGTACCAATGAGTTATTTTGGAACTTATGTACGGAATTTCACACTACTGGCTTTTCGGTGAAGGAAAACATCGTGAGGCAACCTGCATTCGTCCGTAGAAGAAATTCGATGACGTGTGTGAATCCACCAACCCGCACTGGGCCAGCGTGGTGGATATGGCCCAATCACCCTTCGTGGGTAGGCCTACGTCCTGCAGTGGACTATTTAAAAAAAGGCTGGTATAGTACAGTAGGTACAAATCTTCACCTTACGCCCACGTGAAGTTAGCGAAACAGCCAAGGACGCCAGATAAGTTTCTTTTGATCTTAGTGGGTTATCCTACAGCTCTCAGACTACAATGTTACCAACCAATTAGAATACAATGCTCCCTATTAATATTAATTTCATAACTGCATTCCGCCATAATGATTTCTTCCGACAATATCGCACCTGTCAAATATTTAGACAACAATTTGTCTCTTGGAATAAATTAGACAAGTCTTGGTGCTGCATAAAAGCGTCGTTATAATATTTCGGCAGGGATTTATATCTATAAGATATGCACTACCTATTAGTATTCTCGGAGTCTCTTTGCGAGATCGAATCTAAGACTCCGATTTTAGGGTTCCGTACCAAAAGGGTAAAAACGAGACCCTATTACTAAGACTCCGCTGTCCGTCTGTCTGTCTGCCTGTCCGTCTGTTTGTCACCAGGCTGTAACTCATGAACCGTGCTAAATAGCTAGAGCGTTGAAATTTTTAACAAATGACGTATTTCTGTTGCAGCTATAACAAAAAAAATACTAAAAACAGAAAAAAATAATATTTAAAGTGGCTCCCATACAACAAAACTGATATTCTTTGCCGTTGATATTATTAATAACGGTGATAGGTAGATGATTGAAATATTCACAGAATATTAATTAAATATGCACTCTAAAAACAAATAATAAATTTAAAATTAAATAAATATTTAAGGGGGGCTCCCATACAAGTAACGTGATTTCTTGCTCGATATTAATAACGGCAACAGGAAGACATTTTCAAATATTTACAGAATATTAAGTTGTATATTCCTTTCAAAAATATATTAAGGGCGGCTTCCATATGGTACGGAATCCTGCGCGAGCCAGATTGGCTCTTGGCTGATTATTTGAGCTACATAAGTAAGTAAGCTCGTATAGGCCGGGTGGCTAGCCCTGGTGTCAGAGTTTTTAGGCCGCCTGAAGGCCTCTGACATGGCTAAACGGTTAAAACAACCGGGGCCCACAATTTAACGTGTCATCCGAGCCACGGTAGCGCTCAGTTGGAAAATGCCACCCGCAGTCACCCATCCAAGTACTGACCGTGCGGAACGTTGCTTAATTTCGGTGATCGCTGACAATCACCTAGTCAAACTACGCTACGAGCGCTACAACATAAGTGACATGATGATAAATATATTTAAATATATATTTTTTGTAATTAATAATCGAATTGTACAATGTGGGTACGAATGTATTTACCATCATCTGACTTGTAAATTTTAATTTATTAATAAAGAATCTGAATCTGAAAGAAAACAATTTTTTCAAATGCACATAAATATTATAATCGTTACAATAATATTCAGTAATAATTATTATATAATAATAATTTAATAATCTCTTATAACACTATTAAAGCTGGCACAGATTTTTAATTGGTTTTACCGCAATGACGCTAAATTCACATCAATCAGTAAAAATAAATAAATTATAATATAGACAACAACGATTTATAATTAAAAATACAAGCAAATAACATTTCGGAAAAAAAAATATGCAAAAATAACGAGATGATCAACATTTTTTTAAAGTTACAATTAATTAGGAACAAAAATTAGTAACAACACCCAATTAAGGACGTTATATTATTATATTAATTTTAATTAATAATAATAATGAAATTGGACAAAATGTTGCACTTTGCATTTAGCTTTTAATAATAAATCCGATATTAATTCGATAACTTTCATAATTCTTAAAACATTAACAATAATAACATTATAATAATGGTTTTCATCGCTCTATTGCTATGTCATTGAATAATAATAATAATCACAACTCCTTATTAAGTATTATTAAAATTATAACATTCATAAAAAAAATACACGATAGAAAATTTGATTGTTATTCAGTTCAATTCACGCACATTTGTAGTTTTCCCTCAATTCAATAAGGGGTTAATTTCACTTTTCCTAATTTCATTTGCCACAAATGAATAGAAATTGTTTATTCAACAGGCAATGTCCACAATAAATTACATAGATTAAATTAAAATTACAATATAAATATTAAAATGTCAACAAAAAAAGCTAAATAACGGCAGCGTGGTACGCTCTCCACGTTCGATGCAGGGGACTGGAATCCCACTCTCTCGCCGCTGAGACCAGGGACACAAAAATAAATAAATGACACACTAAGTTTAATTAACTGCAATATGTGCTTAGTGAAGTGAACTTAGTGTCTAATCCTTCTTGGATAGTGAAAAAATCTATGCACTGTATACCTTAATGTAGGACACGTGACAGGACAGTGCATTTAATGTAGGGCCAATAAAACCAACCCGCACTGGGCCAGCGTGTTGGATACTGTCCTGTACCAGCCTTTTTTATAGCTCATGGGTGATTGGATCATATCCACCACGCTAGCCTAGTGTGGGTTGGTGGATTCACATCCGCCTTCGAATTTCTTCTTTTAACGTATGCAAGTTGCCTCACGATGTTTTCCTTCACCGACAATCCAGTGGTGTTAAATTCCGAAGGTACATCAAATCCAAAGAACTCGTTGGTACGGGATCGGGATTTGAAACCACGACCACACGATTGCAAGGCGGATGTTACTATCACTAGATCACCACGGCTCTTACGGTGTTGGATAATACCTAAGGCCCAATCAACTTTCGTGGATAGGCCTGTTCAGTAGTGGACTATTACAACCCGGTCACAATATCTGTGCACCTGACCTCGTGACGGAATTGATTACAGATTATTACAGATTCAGTATTATCTTTATATTTTTACCAATTCTGTATCGGCAACGAAGATGCTAACCGTACTGTCGCACCGGGGAGTGCGCGGAGAGGTGACAGGGGAAGCGGGAGAGGCGCCGCATTCCAGCGAGGTGCACAGATATTCTGACCGGGTAGTACAAAGGTACAAATACTATTACAAAGGACTAGTACAAAGGGCTAAACAGAAACTAATTTTATGCCAATTTAGTTTCAGATAACACTGCATGAAAAAAATCTAATTTGATATAACAAAGTTGACTTTTCATACTGGTTATGCTGAAACTGTACAATTGTATGTAGATAGCAAACCAAAACGATTCTCATTGGCTAAAAAAAATTTATATTAAAATTACTCGAACAAGAATCATCATGAGGAAAGTGATGACTTGAGGTTTAATAAAAGATTATGATTTCTGTCATTAGATACTACGCCGGATCTTGATCTTGGTATAGCCTCTTTTCGTATTGGGAAGAGGCTTTTAATTGTTCACTAGTTACATACAGTTTAATACAAATTATAAAACGAATTAAGTTAACTATTAAAATTTATGAATTAAAAATACATAACTACTTAACAATGCATAATATAAAGCGATAAAAACCACATATTCTTAATAGTGTAACAGCTAAAATATAGACAGTTATAACTATGAATAGATACTTTACAACAAATATTAAGAGTAGAAAGAGTAACATTCCACAAATATTTAAATAATTTACCTAATTATTAAAAATAATAAAATACAATTTACCCATGGCACGATGAAAAGTGAGGTAAATTAAAGTAAAAAAAAATTGGTAACAATTTGATAATGTATGTGATTTTGAAAAAAATGCAAAAAAAAATTGTCGAAAATTGAAATATAATTTTTTATATTAATTAGTATGAAGTTGTGTTAGCGAGATGGCATTTAGCTTCAAAGATATTTCTACGAAAATTTCTTCCCATCTGCTCAAAAAATGTTGTCATATCAGAGATTTTTTTCAAAAGTCCTATTTTAGTAGTACAGTATTCTCAAACTTTTCGATCAAACCATGGGTACAATCGCATATATTTTACCCGTAAACATTCAAGAAGCACCAACACATACACAATTATTTTACACATACAATGAACAATTACAGTGTCAATTATTCTATTATAACTATTAGTACTACACTAGTCATACGTATGATTAAAATCCAATAGACCAAAAATATAGATAAAACTTAGTAATTGAATAAAAAGTACAAATCAAAGAGAATAAATAATTTTAACAAATTTTGCAATCGGATAAACTAGCACATTTCCTATTCTCCAAAATCATACTTTAGTTTTCACATAAATCTAAAAAACTAAATTCAAATTTATCCGAGCCCTGATTT
Organism: Hypomecis atomaria; assembly: GCA_964007245.1. NCBI lineage: Eukaryota > Metazoa > Arthropoda > Insecta > Lepidoptera > Geometridae > Hypomecis > Hypomecis atomaria. The sequence continues at coordinate 4,248,412 of OZ023308.1, read as the reverse complement.
AGTTGATTGACATTAAACTGAACTGCGACGTTACTGAATTTTACGCATAGTTTTGCTTCTTGATTTCTCAAAAAAATGGTTGTCTGTAAAGTCGGTTTACTGACGATAGTTGAACGTGACAACGTCTTCCGATTGTGCTTCTTTGTCTCGCTCGTTCCGCGCTCTCGCTTGCACTTCAAGCCTTACATGGAACGCCTCAGAGCGAGGTAACGCCGCATGAGTCATGTTTTTTCGTTTCGTGCGTGCAGCCGGCTCTATCGAATTATAAGACGTTGTCACGTCAAAAACATTCCTGTTACGGCTGATAACGTAAAAATCGGCCAAGTGCGAGTCGGACTCGCGGATGAAGGATCCCGTACCGCATGGGAGCTCCCTTTTATTTATTTCAATTTACTTAATTATTTATTGAAGTGAAAACTTCTTAATCGTTGTGCACTTTTTGGGATGGGTAAGAAATGTTAAACTCGCGTCAGGACATGACGTAACCTGATCGGAAATTCGTAAGACGGCGGTAGCAAGTTTTCAACTCTACCGGCACTCCCGGAGTGCAACCCGTTGTTTTTAGGGTTCCGTACCCAAAGGGAAAAACAGGACCCTATTACTAAGACTTCGATGTCCGTCTGTCCGTCTGTCACCGGGCTGTATCTCATGAACTATGATAGCTAGGCAGCTGAAATTTTCACAGATGATGTATTTCGGTTGCCGCTATAACAACAAATACTAAAAACAAAATAAAAAAATATTTTTCCCATACAACAAACCTGAATTTTTAGACGTTTTTCGCTCTATGTTAATAATGGTACCAGGTAGATACTTGAAATTTTCACAGAATATTTAGTTTTATATTCCCTTCAATAATAAATAATAAAATTAAAATAAAATAAATATTTAAGGGGGGCTCCCATACAGTACGGAACCCTCCGTGCGCGAGTCTGACTCGTACTTGGCTGATTTTATTTAAAGTGACTGTGATAACACGGCATAAATACGTTTTTGCATGGGAATCTCTCTTAATCATTTTATTCTGTTGTTATAACGGCAACAGAAATACACAATCTGTGAAAATGTCAACTGTCTAGCTGTCACGGTTCAAGAGATTATACAGCCTGGTGACAGACAGACGGATGGACGGAGAGCAGAGTCTTAGTAATAGGATTTTTACCCTTTGGGTACAGAACGCTAAAAACGTAGCATTTCAAAAAATTACAAAGAAGAAAATCGAATAAAGTTGAGTTCAGAATCGACTTATTTAAGTGGAAATGGCCCGCAGAACTTTTTGGAATCACTTAATATTTTTAGTAAAATTTTGTAGATAATTTATTAGACACAAAATTATTTTTCTTAGGACACAAAATTATATTTTAAACAATATTACTCGTATGCAAGTGTTTTAATCCTCGTCTTTAAGATAGTGAAGAAAATAAATTAAATTAAAATAATAAATAACAATACACAAGCAATAATTAAAATATATTACAACATTGGTCTCATTGGGCTTATAACTTAAAATATATTTATACTAACCTGACTTTTATAACCTTTTTATTACAATAACAGCTATTGAAAGCAAAATAAGGTTTAATTTGTTATATGTGAAGATACTTAAAATTAATAAATAGTTTGTAATATATTATGCAAATTATATAATCGTTGTTACGTGATTTATCAGACTGGACGGAATGCAACATAAACTAAAATGCTTTTGATGATATTTTATGACAAATTAATGTTAAAGAATATAATTAATGTAATATAAATTTTAAATTTATAGGAATTTAGGTAAAAGACAAATATTATAATAAATATAATAATAATACACATAAATACACTATATATATTTATTTATATAATTTAGCTTGTGTTATAAAAAGCATGAGGCTCTAAAATTTATTTATAGCTATGTAATACATAATATACTATTTTAACTATGTATTCTATAAATGGATATTAATAAATTCTATAGAAAAATATTTACAAAAATTGATGGTAGGAAATCGCGGGACGTATTTGTTATGAATTGGCACAATTTTGATATTTATAATATATTTTTTACCAATAATATAGATTTTTCACAATTTATACTCCCATAGTATACTCGATTTTTATAAGACTATATTTTTGTCGATCGCCGAAGTATATTCTCAATTATCAAATTTTATATATTTGCACTCATTTTTATTCACGTCAATTACATATTCATTTAATATGTTGATATTCAGTTTATTTAATGTCAGTGTGGAAAACTATTTAATATTTTTAAAATTTAGCTGAGATATAAGCTTAATTAATTATTATTTGATAGATGAACTCGATTGAAACGTCAACTCACTAAGTAAAACTTAGTGTTGACATTACCTTTATTAAAATACCCAATACGTAATCCATTATTTTAGTGCTGTCGAATAAGCTATTTTTTTTATTTTTGAACTGTATGACGTGTTTTATATTTTGAGTGTGATACCAGTGTTAACCAATTTATTTTAATTTTTGACATATGTGCAGTAGATTATTCCTTTATTTGGCATATAAGTAACTTTTTTTATTACAGCTTTAACACAAAGAAGATATTGCAAATATGCATAGAAATTGGGCCACTAAAGGGTACAGTATTTCATATTTTGCTTTGTTTCTTTCAGAAAATGATTTTCCCGTAAGTTTTTACAATCACAGAGTCCATTAAAAGTAATTTCGTGAATTCAGGTATTAAGGTTACATGTGACCAAAATGACAGTAATTCAATGACTGAACAAAAATCAAATTGGAAAATGTGAAATTACTCATAAATTAAGCATTTGATGCGGTTGTTTTACTCTGCGCATTTATTTATCATAGTTTAACGGATTTTTTGAGCTACTGTACCTAGTCTGAGCCCATTTTGCAATACCTCCTTTCTGTCAGAGTTTCATTTGTTTTGGTATAAATTAAGTAGTTAACCGATTTGATATATTTACTAAAATACATATTGTTAGCTATTTTGACACGTTAAATTGTAGGCCCCGGTTGTTTTAACCGTTTAGCCATGTCAGAGGCCTTCAGGCGGCCTAAAAACTCTGACACCAGGGCTTGCCACCTGGCCTGTACGAACTTACTTACAGCACTAAAACTATTCTTTTATTTAACTCATGGTATTAGATTAGTAAAATACTGCAAAATCACTAAATTTTAAATAGTAAATTAACATTGAAATCGTTTTCCATTTTAAGCTTAAATAATATCGGCCTGAAGAATGTTAGTTGGTACATTTACGCACCAGTTCTATTCTATTTTCAAAATGGACGCAAAATGTCTAATATATAGCATGATGGTGAAGTTATATTAAAAATACGTTAAGATTACATGTAACTAAGAATCGTATAAATAGATGCAGAACGAAAATAAATGCCTTTAACAACAGAGATCTTAAATTTTATGTGAATTGAATATTATAATAAATAATATTATGCCAAATGATAGCGGTTTCGCATAAACAAACATACCTAGACAAAATACATCAATACGTTTTTCCGTACATGTTAAGGAATAAGAACTTAACGTGACGTGACATAAAATTTCCGCAGGCAATGTCAGTTCCATACATTTCGGAGTTATCGTTTGGCGTTACAGAAAACAGAAATGTATTTTGTCTAGGCCTGCGTATCATAATTTCCGTGACCCCGATCCCGTTTCTTATAAATTCATAATTTCCTAATTATTATGAATAGTAAAATTATAAATTAAAACGCTTTACAAAATCAGTAGATGTTTCTGTTTATCCGTGAACTTTTCAACCTTTTTTCATGTAATGCATTTTTTTTTGTCCAGAATTCATAAAAATATACTGCTAAGGCTTGATTTAATGGCAGTGGGTAGGGCACTTAGCACATCCATGCTACTAACTGATGACCGATAGGATGGGAAAGTTCTCAAGTAGAGATCACGTAACGGCAAGCGTAGCTTAGAACATCGACCACAAGATGGACTGACATCGTAGGATTGCGCTTACTGCATGCGGTTTCCTACCGGCCTTATTGGAAATCCATAACAGAGGCCTGTGTTCAGCAGTGGATGTAAGGGATGGATGATCAAGTTCAGTTAATTATAGGTATCGCCACACAAGTCGGCGGATGAGAAGTTAGCCGCAGACGACACTGTCGCACATAGCCTACGCAAGTGGTGAAGTAGTGAGCACGGGCGTAGGAGCGCGCGGGAGGCATGAGGTTGGCGGGCGGGTGTGCTCCGGCGCGAGTCGCTCTGGCTCCCGCGCATACTCGTATCTACCTATATTTTGCCTTTTGCGCAGAGTTCAGCGCATAACTTCCCATCCGCCGACTTGAGTGGCGCGGACTATATACAGTCATACACACTTATGAATGTTAATGATGGATGACAGCTTTCCACGGATAGGGATAATTTGTACTAAATTAAAATTAAATAATATTGTTAGTACAGGTGGCGGCATATAAGTCTAGCGATGAGCGAAGTGTGGAGGGGGTGGCTGCGCATGAGTTTAGTATGGCGGTCACCATGCGCAGCCATCCCCTCCACAGTACCCTCAGCGCTACACTTACGTGCCGCTAGTTGTAATAACACTAACAATGCATGAACAGCTTGAAGAACCCTCTCCCCTTTTCTGGCTCTGGTCCCATTAGCATCGGCACTTGGTTCTTGTGCGTTATCGTAATCTGAAAATAGTAACTCAATTTAAATTTTTTTCAATAGGTAGGTATCTTCTAAGTTTGCATGTTTTACAGAACTGAATAACGTGGCTCATAGGCCCAATCATATAAGTCGGCGGATGTGAAGTTAGCTACAAGCTGCGCAATATCCAATCAACGCGCGGCTTTATGTGAGCTTCAGTCAGGATTGGATATTGCGCAGCTTGTAGCTAACTTCACATCCGCCGACTTGTGTGACGTGGCCTATACCTTGCAAGAGGGCTGCATCTTCATGTACAGTATTACATCGTGCGAGTTAGCTACGGCAAGGTATGGTACAGAACATTAAGTACGGTACAGTATGGTAAGGTATGATACAGTAGTGCCCCTGCCAAGTGGCTTGTAAGACGGCTGAATTTTCATGTACCTACAGTATTACATCGTATGTTACAGAACACTGTACAAGGTATGTTACAGAACAGTAAGTACGCCAGTAGGCGTAAAAAAAAGCACACGTAAAAAAGTAACTGCTGAATATATTCTTTAAAACTTCGACTGAATTTTAATTTTTGTAACTTCTTACGACTTCTAGGCAGAAATATCGTCTTAAATAAACTGATTTCGTAAAACGCTAATATAAAGCCATGATTTCAACTGAGATCTTACAAAACGATACGCCTACGCGATGATACGTGTGTGGAACACTACTAGTCTCGTACGCGTTGCGTCGTAACGATACGCTTACTATACGAATGCGCCTCGTGTGCGAAGGGCTTTAAGCTACGGCAAGGTATGGTACACATACACAACACACATATTTACAACTGTAAGTACGGTAAAGTCTGGTAAGGTATGATACGGTAGTACCCCCGCCAAGTGGCGTACCTTGGAAGGAGGCTGCATCCACGGCTCGCCGTCAATTTGCATCGGGAATGTTCTCTTGGTGGTGATTGTTATCGAGCTGCACTGAGCGAGCCGCCGACCGGACGCACGAAGTCCTACAAATAATTTACAAAATAAATGAATACACGCTTGTATAATCGCAGACTGTCTTAGTGGCTCAGTGGTTAGTGACTCTGTCCACTGGGACAAAGAGGCGTGGGTTCGATTCCCACCCAGGGCAGGCATTTATTTGATGAACATATGTGTTTGCTCTGTGTCTGGTTGTTATTAGTAATTATCAATCTAAATATGTACAATTTTTAAAATTTTATAAAAAATATGTAGAGTATTAGTCTCTGGTAGCTATATGACAAGCTTTGCTTAGTGTGTAAGATGTCCCGTAATATTTAACTATAAATAATTAATAAATAAATAAATGTTAGGGGACATCTTACACACGGTCTCTGACTCCAAACTAAGCAAAGCTTGTGATATGGCTGCCAGAGACTGATATACTACTTATACATATTTTAAATACATACTTATAAATATAGTACCTAAATAACACCCAGACACAGAGCAAACACCTATGTTCATCACACAAATGTTTGCCCTGGGTGGGGATCGAACCCACGCCTCTTTGACCCAGAAGTCAGGGTCACTAACCACTGAGCCACCGAGGCAGACAAACTATATTTACTTATTGAGTTTGTATCTTGTCAAAGTTAGGAGATCAAATGTAAACACAAGTCGGTCTATTTATTCAGTACTTGTCTATGGCTCCATCCTTTGTGTATGGGTGTATCTATCCAACTTTGATGCAGTTAAACACTATTACGTCAATTCAAGGGAGTTATTGACCTGAGTCAAGAACCCCCTAGTCAAACAAGCTCCCGCAAAGTGTGCCCTTTATGCTCGCGGCGAGTAATGAATAAATAAACCAACGTGTACTGTACTATACCAGCCATTTTAATAGCCCACTGCAGGTCGTACGCCTACCCACGAAGGGTGATTGGGCCATATCCATCTCGCTGGCCCAGTGCAGGTTGGTGAATTCACATTCGCCATGGAATTTCTTCCTTGGACATATGCAGGTTGCTTCACGATGTTTTCCTTCACCGAAAAGCCTTTGGTGTGAAATCCCGAACATAAATTCCAAAGAATTCATTGGTACGGGACCGGGTTTGAACCCACGACCTCACGGTTGCAAGTCCGGTGTCATGACCACTAGACCATCACAGCTTAAACCAACAAGTGTGGTCACATTGAATCTCACAACTTTTTACTATAGTAAAACTGTTGCTCTACTTGTTGTAATTTTTACATGCCATGTTTTTGTCGAGATAAAACATACCTGTCCTCACTTGGCCCATGTGCAGGCAGTTTTCTAATCCGATTACTTCTATTAACTTGTCACCAATATCTGAAACATAATACACAAATTAGAATAACTAATAGTTGACTTGCTTCAGAAACCGCCTTCTCCTTATAGGCCCATCGGCGCCTATAAGGACAAGGCCTTTTCTCCGAGTGTTGACTAGGCTCCCATAAATATTTTAAGTGATTATTACGAAGATTTCCTGAAACATACAGAACCCCTATCCGGTCACCCCAGTGAGGCCCATCAAAAACTGTGTAAGGAAACTTGTCCTTCATCCCAAATCATCATAGAGCCAGTGGAGGAACTCCCCCTAGGTAGCGACTTAGCGTGGCCAACGTGGAAGTCGTTGAATCGACTCCGGACCCAAGTTGGCCGCTGCAAGTTTAATACGGCCAAGTGGGGGTTCACCGACGCGGATTCTGTGAGGTGTGATTGTGGAGAAGTGCAAACAATGAATCACCTTTTGTGCTTCCCCCAGTGTCCAACCACCTATACACTGGGTGACCTCATGGAAGCCTCCCCTTCTGGGGTGGCAGTGGCCAACTACTGAGCGAAACTGATATAGTTAGCAATTAGAACCATCGACACGAAGAAGAAGAAGACGAAGATTTAAATGACTAATTCAGCAAATAAGTTACTGTGTATTGGAGATCCGCTCTCTCCACCACCAGTAGACTTCAGTCCCTCTTGAACATAACTTTGTAATTAAAACTTCTTGCCATACAGCAAATAATTTCCCTTGTTGTCAAAAAGTTGTTGTTAAAAATGTTCAGTCGAATCTTCGTATTAAGGATGATTTTATAGCAGATATTGTAAGTAGGTTACCTTGCTGTGTATTGGAGAACCGCCCTTTTTGCTACCAGTGAACTTCACAGTGTGAACCCTCTTGAACATAGCTTCTAATGAAGATACATCCATCCATCCATCTGCCATAGGATGTCCACTGCTGGACATAGGCCTCCTCTAAAGATCTCCAATAAGACCGTTTGGCTTGCATCCAGCGTGATCCTGCGGTCTTAATGAGGTCATCCGTCCACCTTGTGGGTGGACGTCCTACACTGCGCTTGCCGGTAAGTGGTCTCCACTCGAGAACTTTTCGACCCCATCGGTCATTAGTCCTCCGCGCTATGTGATCTTCAATAGGATCTTCGCATTAAAGATGCTTTTGTAGTAGATATTTTAAGTAGGTTACCTTGCTGTGTAGTAAAGAACCGCCTTTTTTGCTACCAGTGAACTTCACAGTGTGAACCCTCTTGAACATAGCTTCTAATGAAGATACATCCATCCATCCATCTGCCATAGGATGTCCACTGCTGGACATAGGCCTCCTCTAAAGATCTCCAATAAGACCGTTTGGTAGCAGCTTGCATCCAGCGTGATCGCAAGATCACGCTGCGGTAAAACCGCAGGGTTTTAACGAGGTCATCCGCCCACCTTGTGGGTGGACGTCCTGCGCTGCGCTTGCCGGTACGTGGTCCCCTCACGAGAACTTTTCGACCTCATCGGTCATCAGTCCTCCGCGCTATGTGCCCTGCCCATTGCCACTGCAACCTGCTAGTGATGATACAAGCACGTGAATATACAAGTAAGAGAAAACAGCAAATGACTTACCTTGCTGTGCGTTCGGGAACCGCCCTCGCCTATGAGCGCCGCTGGATCCCCACAGATTGGATCCCCCGTGAGCGTACGGTATGTTTAAAAGCGCTACTCCTTGCAATGACGGTCCCTTGTTCAATTCTAGCGATGAGCCGTCGCACTGAAAAAGATATAAAAATATTATTGTTGTTAAAAGTTACTTTTTAGGGTTCCGTACCCAAAGGGTAAAAACGGGACCCTATTACTAAGACTCCACTGTCCGTCTGTCCATCTGTCTCCAGGCTATATCTCATGAACCGCTATAGCTAGAAAGCTGAAATTTTCACAGATGATGTATTTCTGTTGCCAACAACAGAATTTGTTCATAACAACAAATACGAAAAATAGAATAATAATAATATTTAAAGGAGGCTCCCATACAACAAATCTAAATTTTTTGCCGTTTTTCGCTCGATATCAATAATAGTAAAGGTAGATGCTTGAAACATTCACAGAATATTAAGCTTTAATAATAAATAATCAAATTAAAATAAAATAAATATTTAAAAGGGGCTCCCATACAGTACGGAATCCTTCATGCGCTAGTCCGACTCGTACTTGGCAGATTATTTATAAAGATAGAATATATATAAAAAAAGATAGAAACTTAATTATGAAGGCACCGTCGTAATTATAATAGTTAATTAGACTATTTCTCTTTCTTTTTCACTTTAGGCATTCGATAGAGAACATTTTTTATGTTGCTATTAAATTTACGATGGCGCCTTCATACCTGGGCCTAACGCTTTTGTAGGAGCTACTATTAATAAAATAAAATAAATGTTTCAGGCCATCTTACACACGGCCTCTGACCCCAAACTAAGCAAGGCTTATGATATGGCTGTCAGAGACTGATATACTACTTATACATATTTTAAAATACATACTTATATAGATACTAACTAAATAACACCCAGACACAGAGCAAACACTTACGTTTATCACATAAATATTTGCCCTGGGTGGGGATCGAACCCGGTGTGGGAGTCCGGTCCCGGTCTTTAACCCAGAAGTTAGGGTCACTAACCACTGAGCCACCGAGGCAGTCGACTACTGCTACAAGGGTTATTGCTAGTTTTATATGAGATAGGTGATGCACTACACAACGGTTAGTATTATTGTTATTTGAAAGACAAGTCAGCTTAGTTGTAAAAAGGTGATTTAAGGTGCGACTTTAGCAACCTCACAATTCGAAGTTTTTTTTTTAATTTCATAGGGCATATTTTTAGATCAAATCCCTAATTATTCTAGCAATTTAAAGGTTAGTTTTATTGTTAACATCGGTTATAGGCCGCGCCACACAAGTTGGCGGATGTAAAGTTAGCTACAAGCTGCGCAATATCCAATCCTGACTGAAGCTCACATAAAGCCGCAAGTTGATTGGCTATTGCGCAGCTTGTAACTAACTTCACATCCGCCAGCTTGTGTGACGCGGCTTTATACAACTACAAATACAATGATATCTCACATTGTTAGAAAAAGTTAGTCGTATAGAGAAACACTTATCCCATTTATAGAAGTACATTCAGAAAAGACAAAAGTGCCATTATTAACTACAACAAAACTACACTACGACAACATAAAAAGCATTGGATCATCCACAGACCCTTGAAGGTCTAAACATAATCTAAATGCTCACACCCACTGCCAGTTGGCAGCGTGCCCAGCATGCTGGCAGCATTGCCACGCTAAAGTAGGTAAGGTCGTATAGGCCGGGTGGCTAGCCCTGGTGTCAGAGTTTTAGGCCGCCTGAAGGCCTCTGACTTGGCTATTGCCACGCTGAAATGAAATATTACCTCAACGGGTTATTTAAATGATAAACATTTCAAAAATTCGTCGCGGATGCATGACTCCAACCTTGCGTCTAGCGTCGGGCTAGTGATCCGAAGACGCAGGTTCGAGTCCTGCATCGGCGACGAATTTTTGAAATGTTTATCATTAAAATAACTCTTTGAGGTAAACCTAGTGTGGGATGCACTATAAAATTGAAATCATTTCAAATATTACCTCAATATCAATATTCTCGTGCAAGTTCTTGCAGCTTGCAGCGAATTGCTCGGAAGTAGCGAACTCGAAGTACCAAAGCTTGTTTTTCATTCTAGAGCTGAACTTGTCTGGATTGCGCTCCCTCTCCGTGTGGAATTTAACACATATCGCGGCATCCTGCAAGACAATGATAATTTTTATAGGAGATGCCTTTTTAATCGACTTAAATATAGGAGGAAAATGGTAGAATATTTGAGACACTTTTGCTCCTTTAACATCTGAGTACATTGTAAGACAATATTCTGACAAATAAACAAATTTAGATTTTTGATTTTGAGGTTTTCAATATGTTACGCGATTACCTACTCTACCAATTATGAAACACTATCTGCGCCCCACGGTGTTACCCGCGTTAGCCCGAGATAAAAAGGAACCTAAATGTTAATCGAAGGTCTAAGCTACCTTCATACCGAATTTCATCCAAATCAGTTCAGCCGTTTGTGCATGAAAGAGTAACAAATATCCATCTATCCATCCATCCATACTTACAAACTTTCGCGTTTATAATTTTACTAAGATGTAACAGGGTCTGTCAATCAGCGCTTAAAATAGCACGACTTTAAAGCGTTTAAAGCTTTACGTTTTGGCTGCGGTAAAACGTTTTTTATATGATTTTTTCTCTCTTATTATATCTACTCGTAATAGTTGCAAGGTACTAATTTAATTTCTTTTAAATTCAAACGGGTGTTCCCACTAAACGCTTAGGAACCCAGCTGACCCACTATGACAATGTAATACCAAAAAATTCAGCTTTTTAAAAGTATTTACATTTTTGCATTTACCATTATTGAAAATGAAATGAAATAAATGAAAATGAAATTTATGAGCGCTTACAAACATCAGTACCTATATCATTATTGTTTAAAATGATTTGTATATCTTAGGTTATGTTGCAGGTTGAGAAGCATTGCTATCCAAGCTAGGAACTAACCTGTGTTTTGGTATAGCAATTAATATAGCAATTAGTATAGAAATACAAAATTATTAGTACAAAAATACTTACAACTCCGATGGAAAAGTAGTTGTTGATGATATTGTAAGGGACACAAGTGGGGTGCGGCGCGGAGTCTGGCATTTGGGGCTGATCACACTGTAAAAATTAAATAGAGTAGGTAAAGTAAAAGCAAAATTTATTGCTCAAACTGTGTAGGTGTACCGGTTGTGGCCACTGCCCCGGTTGTGGCCATTTGGTGTTTAAATTATTCCATAAATGATAAATATAAACAATGTAATACCATAAATTTTGTTTGTGTGAATGTAATTTTTGGAAAATTTATTTGAAAACATTATTTTAATTGTCTTTTTAATCCTTAAAATTTAAAGTGGCCACAAATGGTACTAAGATGGCCACAACCGGTGCAGTCAACCTATTTTTTTTTTTGTAAAATATCAAAATAGTAGTAAGTGTAGGTATTTCTTAATGAGTTGATAAATAAATAATCGGACTTCCTGTTACAATTTTTCTGAGAAAAGCCGAGAATTTCGGCGTGAAAACCTCACTGACTCCGTCAATGCCTTTCAAAGATAGGCACAACCTTTTGACCTAGTTAATATAGGGTGAAATGGTGTATCGTAAAATGTATAATATTTATATTTAACTAGCGACCCGCCCCGGTTTCGCACAGGTGTTATTATGCATATAAACATTCCCCTTGAATCACTCTATCTATTAAAAAAATCGAATCAAAATCCGTTGCTTACTTTTAAAGATTTAAGCATACATGAGGACAGACAGCGGGAAGCGACTCTGTTTTATACTATGTAGTGTATTAAGATCTAAAAGTTAAAAACAATTATTATTTTTCGCAATAAATGGAACCACCGCCTTCCACCTTGTACAGAATTCGAATAGTTTGCACGAATCGATGCGATCCATGTACATTATTATTGTATATATTAAAAATGGCTCAGCCGATTTCGATGAAATTAAAATCGGACCACTTCGGGAGTATATCCTATCGAAATAAAAAATAATTTTTGAAATCGGTGCACAATTGGTGAAAATATCAATGAACATACACAAAAAAAATACACACAGACGAACATAGTACCTCCGCTTTTTTGGAAGTCGGTGGAAGTCGGTATCGACGCTGTATATGAAATTGGCCTTACTATTCTTTGTCATTGTGTTGCTTATAGATTTGGGATAAATTCTAAGGTAAGCCATAAACGAATCCGTGGGTTTAAAACGATCTAGAAAATAATGGCGTAGATTTGTACTGTTTTCTGCCTTAACTAAGATTCCACTAGTCATCTTAAGATAAGAATAAATAGGGAAAGAGTAAATTAATGTAAAGCAGAGGAGAGTTGGTTAAGGCAAGGCAAAGTAGGGCGAGGCAGTATAGAGCAGGGTAGACCAGGGCAGAGGGTATATTGGGGCCGGCCGGCCAACATTTGGCTGGGTAGGCTAGAGTAGGGTGAAACAAGCCAAGGTAGGGTAGGGTTCATTTTTTTTTATCGCGAATACGTCCGCGCTTGACCACAAACTCGCCTGATGATAAGCGACGTTGTGGTCGAAGATGAAGCACGCAGACCCAGAAGATACTTATTCACTCTGATCTTGAAAAGATTTAGATTAAATCTCTTAGGAAACAGGAAAGCAGGAAGACTGTTCCATTCCCTGGCGGTACGAATCAGGAAAGTTGAGTCAAACCGCTTCGTACGTATCGAAGGAAAATCGACAGTGTAGGGGTGGTAATGTGGCGTCCTCCTACTTGTACTGTAGTAAAAAGGGGATGGTAGGATAAGGTCGTGCAGCTCAGATGCACACTCTCCGAAATGAATCCTATAGAAAATGGACAGACTCGCAACCCTACGGCGATGCTCCAGGCTATGAAGTTTTTCATCATGAATAAAGTTTAACAAAAAGTAAGATAAATCAAAATGAAACATCTACATACTATTTCGTGTACCTCAGCGGCACTGTTCTCCACGTGGATGGACCAGCGGTCCATCATCACGGTGCTGGCTTGGGAGATCTTGTCCAGGATCTTGTGGATCGACTCGCCTTCGTACCTGGGGATAAGGACCGTTTTGGCTTTACTACGTTTATAATAATAGGCTAGATAACTAAATAATTATTTTTCGCAAAAAAATGGCAAAACCGCCTTCCATCGTGTACAAAATTCGAATTTTTCGCTCGAATTATTGTAGATTTAGATTTACACATTATTGTAGATTTATCAAAAACGGCTTAGCCGATTTCTGCAAAATTTAAATGAGACCGCCTCGAGAGTATACCCTTTTGAACTAAAAAAGAATTTTTTGATTCGGTTCACAATTGGCGAAGTTATAGATGAACATACACACGAACATAAAACCTCCTCCTTTTTGGAAGTCGGTTAAAAATATAAATGTTCCGTCAGTTAGATTATCAAAAATAATTATTTTTTGCAGAGATTCAGAATTCGCGAAATTTCGCACGGATCGATGTAGTATTTTTCACATTAATTTTCATTTATCAAAAATGGCTCAGCCGATTTCTATAAAATTTAAATGGGACCAATCGAAGTATACTCTTTTTAATAAAAAAATAATTATTGACATCGGACTACTATGAATGAGATAATTGTTGTAATAAGGAGGCGGGAGCCAAAAATTCGAGATTGGTGCGTTTTCAGGTGCTATCTATCTATCCAAAACGAGTCCAAATATCCGCTTTTAGCATGCAAGAAATACTTACAGGTCACGGCACGTAAGTTTAGCGCTGGGCAAAGTGTGGAGGGGATGGCTGCGCATGGGTTTAGTAAGGCGGTCATCATGCGCAGCCATCCCCTCCTCACTACCCTCAGCGCTAAACTTATGTGCCGCTATCTGTACGGATGCCGTATTCCCTTGCCCCAGTATCCTGGCCAGCTGAATTGCACCTGAAATACTGTTCGAGCTAAATGGAAAAAGCGCCTTACCCCCCACCCCACCGCAGGCACCTAGCCAGATCGTTGCCGGTACCGAGAGGGATCACCCCCACCGCTGGCTGCATATCCATTTGTACCTTATCTGAAAAACATTAAACACTGATATTAGGTCCGGATTCCGTGTTTAGATAAGATTATAGATTCTTATACTTAATAATATTGAGTTAATGAATCATGGGTATTGCATCATCATATCAGCTGTACTCGTAGAACGTGTAGTATTGCTTGATATAGGATTCGCAATACATGGTTCTCTCGCATGACGAGATTCATCCATTCATCAGCTATAGGACATCCCTATGGATCTCCTGAGTAGGCTTTTCCGGAGTTTTTAGCAGCAAATTTCGGAGCAAACTACACTACAATAGCAGATTTTACAAACAGGCTGAGTAGCCTGTTTGTAAATCCGCCATTGTAGAGTAGTTTGTACCAGAATCCATTCCAATTTTATTTGCTTCCATTTAGGTACAATCATTTCGATAGTAAAATCCAAACCATTTCAAAACGAAACCTCTCCGTATACAGTAAAACAAGAATTTGACTTTGCACTAAATTTTCGATCTATATTTTTTTAATAAGGTTTAGGATCACTACTGAGCATAAAATCACAAAATGCTGACAGATCCAGGTGGAGCTTCAAGCGCCATCTTGACAAAACGTTAAAAAACGTTTTTTCATGATGGTGCTTGAATTAACGTTTTTTCAAGATGGCGCTTGAACGTCACGTCGGCCAAAAACGTTTTTTTTACCTAAAAATAACGTCTATTTTTCCTTCAGTAGAAGCGGATATCATATTAAATAAAAATTTATACCTAATCAGAAATATATTATTATCAATATTATTGAAGTCAATATTGATTATGTTTCTGATGGCAAGTCTTTGATTGTATTATACGGGCAGTGACTAATAGTCATAATAAGTTTTATTTATATAGATTTAGTAAATTAGATCCGGAACTATTTTTTAATGGCTTTTACATCGGTTATAGAGAATTATCTGCATTCCTGTACTAAAACAAAACGTATACAATGATTATAAGCAACATCACTATACATGGTATAAAACAATGTCGCTTCCCGCTGTCTGTCCCCATGTATGCTTATATCTTTAAAACTACGCAACGAATTTTGATGCGGATTTTTTTAATAGATAGTGATTCAAGAGGAAGGTTCATATGTACGAGTATAATACACCTGTGCGAAGCCGGGGCGGGTCGCTAGTTTACTATTTGACCAAGTGACCAACCCGGAATTCAAGTAAAAGAAAAATCAGCTGCCCTATCATCCTCATCATCCACAGCCTTCTTTATCCCACTTCTGAGTATAGGCCTCTCTCTTTTAGCTGCCCCATACAATATCGCAACAAGAAATCGATAAAATATATGAAACCAGATTTTTTTATAGAATTCCGGGTTGGCCTCTTTGTAAAAATTGTTCATAGCTCTGGTCTGGATCACCCCCTTTCGGCTTAGTACGGGCAATCAGATAACCCTATTTGTATACAGAACACAAAGTTTTAAACTCTATTCAATAAATCATAGTCGCGGTAATGGCACGGTAAATACAAATGGTTCATACAAATGGTCGGAACGCGAATCATACCTGTGATGTATGTAGTGTAGGGTAGATATAAAACAATATTGCATGTACCTGTTTATGTAAAAAATACATCAGTCTTGATTTTACCGCGCACCTGGTATTACCATTGAATAGCTACAATACCTACGCGCCTTGGAGTTTGGTACACATCAGTCGCAGGGCGCACGTAGTGACGAACAAAATGTGTGGATTTGTAATCACTAAGCGAGCGATTTACCTACCAGGCTGGCAGCCCTAGCGCGTGTGACGTACTGCGTGGTGGCCACGTCCCGCGCCAGGTATTTCTTTCAAGGATAGTGCTGAGTCGCAATACTGCATACTATTCCATTACCGTGTCATAGTTTTGACTGCCTCGATGGCTCAGTAGTTAGTGACCCTGACTTCTGGATCAAAGAGGCGTGGGTTCGATCCATACCCAGGACAAACATTTTTGTGATGGACATGTGTGTGCTCTGTGTCTGGGTGTTATTTAGGTACTATCTATATACTCGTAAATAGGTTCAAAATATGTATACGTAGTATATCAGTCACTGGCAGCCATATCACAAGCTTTGCTTAGTTTGGGGTCAGAGATCGTGTGTAAGATGTCCATAATATTTATTTTATTTATAGTTGAAACTTACCCATGGTCTCAAGGACCCATCCAACGGTCCCATCTCCACCGCAGCAGATCACGCGGTACTGCTTCACGTCTTTGAACATGTGTAACCCTGGAAAAGGGCGAAATATTTATAAGTGTTGAAGGGAAACCAGAGTAAAAGAGAAACCATTGAGGAAAAAGGACGAAGAAAAAATAGCAATCTGTCAGAGAAAGATGGAAAGCAGCATGCCAAATTTAAGGCTTTCAGACAACCAAATCATAAGGTCATAAACTAAGGGACCGGATGCTAAAGAAAGGATACGACGACTAAAATGGAACTGGGTAATAGAATAGACCCCACGGGACGGAAAAATATAACAAGGAAGACAGAGGAAAAGATGTTTTCACAGATAGAGCTGGACCTGACTGGATGAAAAAAGCAAGAGATAGAGAAGAGTGGAAGGGACTAGGGGACTATGCCGAAGAGGCAACTTCTACGGATAGATATTAAGTTGTACATTAATTCATTAAAAGTTGTTAACCGTAGTAGAATAAATGGCTTTTTTATTTATTTTTTATAACTCTGGAAATATAAAGAGATTTTAGGACCATGTTTTTATTGACCGAGCGCACTAAGTGAATTTCAGTTTAGACTCGTCAATTTTGCTTCCGTCTGTCCGGACGTTGAATTCCTTCTGCAGGACACATTTTTTTTGACTGAGCCGTTTTTGAAAAATAGTTTTCTATAGCGCTGTTTATCTACTTATTTGTTTGCAAGATTGTTTAGCTTAAAGGGTATATCACCTTTTTTTACTTTTTTTTTATAGGGCAAGTGCCTTTTTAACTACCACTAAATACATACACACGATATACATAATCTATAACTATATCAACTACTACTACATAACACGCAATCGGATCATCCACAGACCCTTGAAGGTCTAGAGATAATCCAAATGCTCGCACCCACTGCCAGTTGGCAGCGTGCCCAGCATGCTGGCTGCATTGCCACGCTGAATGGCAATGCTCATGCGTTGAGCCAAATAAACACCAGCATTTTGGTCACGCGTCGCGTCCACCAGACGCTCAGAAAGACTTTTGAACACAAGATGAGCTCCCGGCCCCCACTGACCCAATGTCTCAACTCCAAACGGCTCAAATATGTATATCACCTTGCATAGGTCCTCCTTTAGTTATATCGTGGACCTGGCGCGGGTTGAGAATGTACTGCAGTTTGCGAAGCACTCGCGACCCCTGTCGCCCTCCAGACTTAGGGTTGATGAACACAAGTAGGGGGCACGTGCCTTCCAGGGGTGTGATCTAGAAAACAGTTTTCAAATTATTGGAGACCATTTATTAAAACATGTGAAATCGAATTGACAAAGCTGAAAGTAAACTAGACCAATGAGAGTGATAGGAATTAAAAGAAGAGAATGAGAATTAAATGATGCAGAGATACAAAAATCGGCCCAGTGGTGGCAAATAAGTTTTAAGCGTGTACGATATGCACGTACTGATCTCGTTTTATACAGGGTTATTTCTGATCAATTAGCAACCTTTTTGAGGCTTATTCTGTACACAAAAACTAACAACTTTTGTTCTACGACTTTTGTTAAGCCTCAAAAAAAAGTTGTTGTTCCATAGAAAAAAATCGTTCTCCCTCGACAAAATGTATGGAACAGCTGTTTTTTTTGAGTTTTGACAAAAGTCGCACAACAAAAGTTGTTACTTTTCATGTACAGAATAAGCCCCTAAAAGGATGTTTATTAATTAGAAATAACCCTGTATACTTAGTTACGTGAATTTTCCCTAGCAGTGGGAGTACAAAATGAACGACTGTTGTGAAAGAAGTTTGTCATTGCGGCTGGACCTGATGTTATGATGATGTACGATATAGCATTGTGGGAAAAGGACACCTAGCGCTAAAAGCCTGCCCCTGCCTGTAGTAAGAGCCTACTAAAAGGAGACCCCTGACTAAAAGGACACCCTTGGGCTCGTGGGTGGTTAGAGTTGGGAGCTCTGGCCGTCCACTCAAGCGGGCCCGAGGAGGATGGCAGCGTGTGTGGCAACGCTGCCGTAAAGAA
Organism: Hypomecis atomaria; assembly: GCA_964007245.1. NCBI lineage: Eukaryota > Metazoa > Arthropoda > Insecta > Lepidoptera > Geometridae > Hypomecis > Hypomecis atomaria. The sequence continues at coordinate 4,229,657 of OZ023308.1, read as the reverse complement.
CGGTACAAGCCTGGTTTAATCACCAGGCGAGTAGTCGTGTAAAGTGCCGGGGGCACAGGTGCGTTCCTTTTGGAGATCCCGGAGCTCCCAAGAAGGCACAAAGGCTGGCTACCGAGGGGGTTTTAGTGGGTACAATCCCACATAACCCGACTGCACCCCAAAGCGGTCGGGCATCTTTGGAAGATTTCCCCCTCGAAAAAAAAGGCTTCAAAAGAAATGTTTCACTGTAATGCCAACAACTTACTTGGAACGAGATGGGAGGCGCCCGAGGTTTTACTTCTTCTTTCTTCTCTTCTTGTGTAATAGAGATCGGCAGAGATATCGATGTGGGAATGGATGACTGCAAATTAAAAAAAAATGAAAAAATTAGGGCCTGCTATTATGATGAACGGAATATATGTACATCAATGGAAGTGGGCTGGTCATCTCGCTCGGGCCGAGGATTGCAGATGGAGCGAGCAGACTCCGATGACCGGATAGCCGTAAATATGTGTCGCATGATATATAGCGTTATGGCTAATATAATAACAGCGTACGATATGAAAAAACTGCTCTAGGGGGAGTACGAGCAATGGGAGAAGAGGTGTTTTACGTTTCACCCCAAGAGAAAATTTGTAGTTTTTTTTTAAGTTCTTTTTACTTTACTTACCGCGTCACTATGTGTCCGATGCGGCAGACTCCGTTGGCGGTCCAGCACGAGTGGCCGGATAGCAGTAGGGGGGAGGATGTGAGTCGCGTGCCGCCCTAATGTGCACGCACCGCCCGCGCTGCCTACGCATCGATTGTGCAGCTGGAAGAGACAGAAAAAGATATCTATCAATGATCGAATAAACATAGAAAACTAAACCCGATTACAGAGGCGCCAGCGTTAATAGCAACGTAAAAAGCGTTCTCTCTATCGAATGCCTAAAGTGAAAAAGAAACAGAACTATGCTATTTAGCTAATATAATTACGATGGCGCCTCTGTAATCAGGCTTAGTGTCATATATAAAAATTAAAACTTTAAAAACATGAAATAAAAAAAATTGCAATTATACTAAGCGCCACACAAGTCGGCGGATGAGAAGTTAGCTGCAGATGAGACACATCGCCGTGATTCGCTAATTAATTGCGCATGTGTGCATAATTCCGACGCCGCGTGGCGTAATGTTGAGCACGGGCGTAGGCATGAGGTTGGAGGGCGGGTGTGCCCCGACGTCTCGTCTCTCTGGCTCCTGCGCATACCTATTTATTTAGGCTTTTGCCCAGCGTTCTGCGCATAACTTCCCATCCGCCGATTTGTGTGGCTCTTAGTATACCTACGACTTGTACTTGACTTAATTTTTATGCACCCATTTAGCCTTGGCTTCATATTAAAGTATTTGATATAACGGAGGACCCGGACCCTCAGGATTTTTAGAAACCGTGACGTCAGCTGCGCTAACGTCACTATCTCTATCACCCGGCTCATTCATTGCAAATAACGAAAACACAAATCAACATTGTCACAATTTAATTTTATCACGAACAGTCACCGCTTATTAAAATAGCAAGAACATCTTAAAATCTAACAATTAATAATCAAGATTGCACTCACAATATTTCTCTTCAAAAATCCGCCGCAAAATGTGCCTCCGCTGCGACCCTGCATTCCAAAAACAACATGGCGCGGTCGCAGCGAAGTCATGGAATTAATTCACTCCTTAATAAAAAATCACTTCAATGCATGCATGGATAATCGAATGAAAACCACTCAAAATATTTTAAAAACGTTTTGAAAACAATCTAAACAATAGTCAAACTATTTTCTATTTACAATAATTGTAACATCAAATTAATCAAAGACTACTAGCGCCACAGCGCGCTCCTAGCGTGCAACTTGCATTTAAAATAACCCGCTTTGATAATTAAATGGTTAATCATCAAATCGAAGTTAAATAATGTTTAAACCAAACTAGTGTCGCTTATAAGTCGAGAAATGAATTTAGGGATAGACAATTAGCAATCACCATGACTTTTAACCAAATAGAAGTTTTTGTTTGCTGTCATAACAACAACAAACCTCAACTTAACATATTTGCTAATTAAAACTGTTTTTACATTGAAATAAGAAAGTTGAGCCTACCAATCGAATACTTAAACAGATCAACGCATATTCATGCGTGATAATTGACCCTAACTTAATTGTTTTGGTCTCGGGCGTCGACACGGCCATTCTGCGAGACGTGTGCGTGCTCTGCACCAGTCGCGATTCTGGAAATGGAAGTTGATTTTTCTGAGCTAGGTATCCGTACACCGGTACACTAGCGAGTAACTTGTTCGTTGTAGGTTATTTTTGTTCCCAAATGAAACGAAAATATTATTATTTACTCTCAATCGTGGTAACCAGTTCTAACAAACAAGTCACCAGCTAATATTTTTAAACCAACAATCATAATAATGATGTCATGTTTAGGCATCTTCAATGCAGTGTGTAAATACAAATGGCAACCATTCATAGTAAATAGAAAAGATTTTTGCTGTACATAGGAAGTGAGCGAAAACATTGAAGTGTTCGTAATTTTGACACCTCCATGTATTTATTTATGTCAATGCAAACGCTCCGCGCGTACTTGCATGTTTTGATTTCTCGTAGACAGGGATGATGCTGTGGCGCTGAGCGGTCTCGTACGCCGTGTCCACAGGGGCTCTAAGGAAAAGGGGGACTAGGTCGATGCTGGGGCCTGGGCCTAAACAATATGACCGTGGTCCCCAGAGGCCCTAAGAGGAAACAAGAGATTTGAACTTTGCTTACTTGAAGTGCTTGTAATGCTCCACGCATACTCGCACAATTATTCGATAGATAGGAATCGATGCTGTGGCGCTGAGCGGTCTCGTACGCCGTGTCCACAGGGGCTCTAAGGAAAGAGGGACAAGGTCGATGCTGGGGCCTGGGCCTAAACAATATGACCGTGGTCCCCAGAGGCTCTGAAATATTGTTTTTATAGACTTGTGAGTGATGCTGTGGCGCTGAGCGGTCTCGTACGCCGTGTCCACAGGGGCTCTAAAGGAGTTGGGAAGGACGATGCTGGGGCCTGGGCCTTAGTTTTTATGACCGTGGTCCCCAGAGGCTCTGAAAATTTTATTTCGATGTAGGTATACTCGTAGATAGACTGAGATACATTGTTATAGTATTGATAAAGCTCACATGTGGTTGATGCTGTGGCGCTGAGCGGTCTCGTACGCCGTGTCCACAGGGGCTCTAAAGGAGTTGGGAAGGACGATGCTGGGGCCTGGGCCTTAGTTTTTATGACCGTGGTCCCCAGAGGCTCTGAAAACTGTATAGGTAAGGAAGTAGGGAAATGGGACTTGTACAGACTTACAAATTTGAAACTAGTCAACTTGTCAACAAAGACAAGCCAACCATGATAATAAAATTGTTTTTTTTTTTCATTATTACTGTGCTTAGAAATTAATATGAGGAAGTAAACAGAGGAATGACGAAAGTAACGTAACTTATGAGACTAGCCGCAGGGCGCCTTGAGAAGTCGTCGGCAGTAGTTTCTCTGGCATACTGATGAGCTGGGACTGAGGTGTAGCTGGCTGTTCAACGTAGTCAGCCAGGCTCGTCGATGACTCTCCAGCCGGTCGGGGCAGGAATTGTAGTTCAGGGTTATGGTCGTCCGTCGACACGGTTTCTTGCTCGCCTGGTTGCGGTGCTCGACGCAGCTGTTCCGACCATTTGCTCGGCTTGATCCTGGCGAAATAAAACGCAAATTCATTCCGAAGCGATCCGAACGTTCCGAGCGTTCCGATTTGAACTCACCGAGAAATTCAGGGCCTCCTTCGACCACGATCTGCACGGGGGTACCGAACAGGTGCACGGCGCCTTTCAGGGTTAAATGCTGCCTGGACTATTATCGTTAGAGTAGCTAAGTACTTAGTATGTATTCTGTGAACGCGTCAATAGTAACGATCACGTAATCATCGCGCCCTTCGAAGTTTCTCGTACCCACCGTGATATTCAAGTGAATGACTTGGAATTCTGCAGTGGGCTTCTGAATCGGATGTAGCTGTGCCTGTATAGCGCCTGAAGGACCTTTCGAGGTCTTACATACTCGTATTACACAATGTTCTACAAACCTCCTGACTGTTGTGCTCATCTTATCAAACCAGTAAGTTTCCCTCAACTTTTGTAGAGTTATCTTCCATTCCGGGCGCTGCAATGCGACGTGTTACGAATTCATCAAGCTCCATTGAAACGACTTGGGGACTACAGTTGGGCTATGTATCCCGAGTATAGGGTGTGTGAGCGTTTCCTTAAGTACACCGTCCTCTAGCGCGTAGCCATCCATCGGTCCATCTTCCACAATGATGTCTATCAGTGACCGCAGAAAGTTGTCGCGGTGCTGCTCGATCTGTATCCATTCAGTGTCTCGTGTCATAGTGTTCACGGACATTTCGTTGCACGGAATTCTACAAAAATCTGCGTGTTGCAGCCACTCACCTTTTCTATACTCTACCTCGAAGTCGTAATTTTGCAGGAAGGCCCTCCACCGATGAATTCGAAGAAAGAGGTCCTTTTTATTCTTGGAGGCTTTTAAGGCATTACAGTCTGTTATTACCTTAAATTGTCGACCATAGAGGTAATGGCGAAAGTGCTTCACTGCCCTTACTACTGCCAAAGTTTCGAGCGTCGTCAGCGTCAGTGGTACGCTGGCTCATGTACGCGATTAGATGATGATGTCCTCCGACGGGCTGAACGAGGACTGCTCCGTAGGCTGCTGGCGTCAGTGTAGAGCTCGATCGGTGCGCTTTCCTGAAAATGCATAAGCGTAGGCGCAGTAGACAAGTGTATTAAAACTTGATTGCAAGCTTCGTTATGTCTTTTGTTCCATTCCCATTTTACGTCGTATTTAGTTAGTTTATAAAAGGAATCATCAACCCCGAAAAATCGGAATGAATCGTCTTAATGGCAAGTCGATCTATTAGATCCGAAATAATTGGCAACGGATAGTGATCCTTTAAGGTGTTTCTATATAGCTCGCGGTAGTCTACGCATATGCAATCTCTACAGTCTTTCTGTTTGACCAATACGACTGGGCTGGAAATGACGACTTGCTCTCACCAATGATCTTAAGCTCGAGCAAGTCATTAACAATTTCACGAGCCTTCCCCCGATCTGCTGGGCTTAAACGGTAAGGTCCGCGCTCGATACACTTATTATTATTATTTTTTTAAACGAATCTCTCGCTCACCGTTACTAATCTGCCCGGGTAGCACGGCAAGGGGAGAAAACCATTTTATCCACTTTTAATGTCGGATGTCATTGTCAATCCATACTTAATTTCCTCTTCGAGGGGATATAATGGTGGAAAGACTATTAGTCCCTTTACCATGCTTCCCGTGCTGAGTGAGGGTAGCCATAAATGAACAAGTGCTCGTAATATTTTATAGTGAAATCTTTAGCTCATCGATTTGGTTGTCATTAGTCAAGTCAGTTTTCAAATTTTTCGCTTTGAGATCGCACATGGCAAACGACCGGCTGATGCACCAACGTCGCACCCTGAGAGTTCACACTAGCACACATACTTTCGTATTTTCCACGAGATTTATGCCTACCAGCACAGCTCACTTCGTAGTCCGGCACTATTAAACTCTAGTTCGATCCGCGAATCACTGGTGGTACAGACCGTTGTTAATTTTGAAATCGAAGCTACCGTAAATTGGCCTTAAACTTTTAAATAGGTCTCACTATCGACGTTTTCCTGGCAGTTTTGCAGCTAACAACTCGCTCAATACTAAACATTCAGCGCCACTGTTGAAAGTGTAAGAATTTTCAAGTCCCCTATCATCAAAGCTATTGAATTGAATTTAGGAGAGCCCACACCATTGACATTAACTACAGAACGATCTTGTCTGTAACAAGTTTCGCAAGTACCTCTGCCTATATACGTCTTGAACAGAACGTACATGTCCGTCTACCCGCATTTTGTGGTGTATTTTTATTATCTTGTTGACGCGAATGAGTATTACTAGTTTTATCGCGATAACGACAGTCGCGCGTATCGTGTCCCGATTTTTTTTTTAAAACACATTTGACAAAAATAAAATCGCATTCGAATAGTGCACCCTTCTGCATACCCGATGTGCTGGGTCAAGGGCGCTTAACACTTAGAACGGAAGCTGCTACTGAAATAAGTTTGGGTAGGCCCGAGCGTTCAAAAGTTAAATTTGCAGTCGCTCATCTTTGATACAACTACCTGTAATAACAGCTTCAACCGCTTCTCTATAGTACCCAAGCCTGTGGTAAGAATTGTGCGATGCCTTTCGAATTATCATAAGTGTGTTCTCAGAAGCGCGCTATATTCCGAGAAGAATGATTCTCCGGTTCAAGTCTTAATCAAAACGTCGCACAATTCCTGTCACTTGGTTGTAGATAGAAGCCAATATGGTCTACCCACAATTTTGCACTATCTTTAAATAAACTACCGGCTTTCATCCTAACCTCGCAATCGTTCAACCCGTAAATTTAGTAATCACATGTTGATACCATTCTCTAACCCCCATATTGGCATCCGGATCGTATGACGGTAAAAGCACGTCGTTAATTTTAACTTGAGGCTCATCTGGTCGTGACGTCATACGATCGGACACGTGTTTCATCATTTGCAACATTTGAGAGAAAAACTCCACTGGTACTCCATTAACAGAAGTGTTCACATGTTTGTTATGTTAATCAGAAGGACGAGCAGAAGTGGGTATGCATCCCACTTCTGATAACGGAGGACCCGGACCCTCAGGATTTTTAGAAACCGTGACGTCAGCTGCGCTAACGTCACTATCTCTATCACCCGGCTCATTCATTGCAAATAACGAAAACACAAATCAACATTGTCACAATTTAATTTTATCACGAACAGTCACCGCTTATTAAAATAGCAAGAACATCTTAAAATCTAACAATTAATAATCAAGATTGCACTCACAATATTTCTCTTCAAAAATCCGCCGCAAAATGTGCCTCCGCTGCGACCCTGCATTCCAAAAACAACATGGCGCGGTCGCAGCGAAGTCATGGAATTAATTCACTCCTTAATAAAAAATCACTTCAATGCATGCATGGATAATCGAATGAAAACCACTCAAAATATTTTAAAAACGTTTTGAAAACAATCTAAACAATAGTCAAACTATTTTCTATTTACAATAATTGTAACATCAAATTAATCAAAGACTACTAGCGCCACAGCGCGCTCCTAGCGTGCAACTTGCATTTAAAATAACCCGCTTTGATAATTAAATGGTTAATCATCAAATCGAAGTTAAATAATGTTTAAACCAAACTAGTGTCGCTTATAAGTCGAGAAATGAATTTAGGGATAGACAATTAGCAATCACCATGACTTTTAACCAAATAGAAGTTTTTGTTTGCTGTCATAACAACAACAAACCTCAACTTAACATATTTGCTAATTAAAACTGTTTTTACATTGAAATAAGAAAGTTGAGCCTACCAATCGAATACTTAAACAGATCAACGCATATTCATGCGTGATAATTGACCCTAACTTAATTGTTTTGGTCTCGGGCGTCGACAGATATGATATGTATTATTTATTTACAAATTGCAAACGGGTTGTTATCTTTTGATACGAAAAGGGAATGAAAAAAAGCTTGACCGGCTAGTAAGTAATTTCCGTTAAAACTGTTTTGAGTGCACGTACCTATGCATTTCAATCGTCCTACACTACGGTAGCTGGTCTCAGTCTCTGGTATTTGTGTAAAGGAAAAACTAAGAGTTCGACATGCCCTGCCTACTGCTACTTAAATCCCAAAGAATATGGATACAATTTATCAACTCAACAAGTCTCGGAGGACTGATGACCGGTGAGGTCGAAAAGTTCTCGAGTGAAGACCGCGTACTGGCAAGCGCAGCGTAGGACGTCCACCCACAAGGTGGACGGATGACCTCATTAAGACCGCAGGATCGCGCGGGATGCAAGCCGCTACCAACTGGTCTTATTGGAGATCTTTAGGGGAGGCCTATGACCAGCAGTGGACGTCCTACGGCTTAAACGACGAAGACGACAATTTATCAAACCAATTGCAATCCATCGCTCTTATTTTCGCTCGAGTCGCATAGGTTGAAACGTAGGGAAAAAGAGATATTTTTATCTTACTTTCACTGAGATGATTTCTATTATAACGGGACGTGCAACGAGACGTAAATACGGATCCCGGACGACACATACATCTACATCTTGTTTAGCGTCCCGTACGGTTCCCGTCCGGGCCCGTCCCGTTCTAATGTAAATCACCCCTAAGTCGCGTTGACCGAGTCGCACAGGCTGTGGTCAAGGGCAGACTGCAGACTGTCGGCTACAGACTCAGTCTGCCCATGACCACAACCGATTCGACTCGGTCGAAAAGTCAGGAAAAAGAGGTAGGTATTTTTATTTATTTACAGGTGAGCAGTATAAACTGACGTGTCTATATCAAGCAGAATGAGCTCCAAACATTTTACAGAATTACCCTTGAACGAAGTAATTGTACATAAATAAAATTAGCATTGATCTGTCAAGGATTTTTTTCCTTCTTTATCCAAAGGTCTATTCTATTCTTAAAAATGTTTGTTTATCTTTAATTTTCGCCCGAGTCGTAATGGTTGTGGTTCTGGGCAGACCGAGTCTTTAACTGACTGACCAGTCTGCTCTGACTTGGTCGAAAGTCAGGAAAAATAGGTATAAGCAATTGTTTATTAATAACTTTTCTTGCATGGTATTGGTCGTGCCACCAAAGATGAGACTTGAGAAACCACGTGGTTTGTAAATAAACACACAAATTCTGGATATAAAAACGTTTATAAAACGTTTTTAATGAATATCTATTAAACGTTTTTTAAACGTTTAATTAGTGGCACGACCTATAACTCCCGTAGAAGCATAAAGTACTCTAGTAAGAACTTACAAAACCCTTCCTCCGTAGAGAAGCCCGTTCCCTACGGAAGCTGGCACGTTGTTTGCACGAAACCATTGTAACTGTGTTATTGATGCTTCTACTAAGAGCATTGCACTTCAACTAACGTGAAGTAAATAATCGACATGTAGACAACACTCGAGTAGATAAAATACGAGTAGGTTGCCAGATAAGAAGTGGCTAAGTGCCACTTTCGGCTAAGTCACGGTAATGATATATATATCTACAGTATTCCATCTTCATACAAACGGTCGGAACTCGGAACGAATCATACCGCGGTGTAGCGACTAACTTCGCAACATGTGGCGCCACCACAAGCGTCTCGAGGAACTAAAGTCAGCCAATCACAAGCCGAGGGCTGAATCGCGCAAACGAAATTTACAGCGACGGCCGAACCATATCAAGACCTAAGATTACACTGTCGGATAGCTATCCCTGGGCACAACACCTCGCCCGGTGGAGTACCTACTCCTTTGCGAGATGTAATCCTATCATCGTCATCTTGACATGGACGACCAATTAGTCCAAAACGGTATACTCAATCTATAAGTCTTATTACCTATATACATACGGATTTCGGTATACACTCGGTACACGGAAACTTTGGAAAACTTTCAAACAACTTGTAAAAATCATTATCTCTCTAAATAATTAATTACAGTTTCATTGTTTTTCTTTCGTTATGTCATCGCGTAGGTAGGTATACTTAATTAGATATTACTATTATGTAAGTTTATGTTATAGGTAGTTGTAGTATAATTGCGTGTTAGGTATAGTATGTTTTGTTGTTGTTGCTAGCCTGTCGTGTCCCACTGCAGGGCAAAGGCCTCACCCCGATCTTTCCAGATTTGACGGTTTTGTGCTAGTGTACCAGTTTTTATCAAAGGTGTCAAGGTCGACGCGCCATCTCTTTCGGAGCCTGCCAATAGTAGGTATGTATTGTTATTATTTATGTTTTTTTACATATTTTTTGAGTTTATTGTTGTAGTTTTGACTAACCCCCGTAAGTGTTTTATTATCAATTCATTCCGTGCATGGGTTGCCTGGAAGAGATCGCTTCCAGCAATAAGGTCGCCTTCTGTTACACTAGCTTAAGTATTTTTTGTATTATACGGTTCGTTTTATTTATTTTTTATGTACAATAAAGTGTTGTCTATTCTATTCTACACGAACAGTCGTAGATATGAGTAGCTATATGCGCCGTAGTGACGAACGAACCTGTGGGTTTGTAATCAGTAGGTAAGCGTGCGATGTACCCATAGAATAAGAACAAAGTCCTAGAAACAGTACTAAAATAGCAAGAGATATACATCACTTTGTCCCATTTTAAATATGAAATTTAAAAGGTCTTTATCTAATAAAGATGCACATACACCCGAACTTACGTAATTTCGAAGGATTTCAGAAACTAAGCATTGAGCTATCTCGGGTGTCCAAATTCAAAAAGGTAAAAAGTAGAAAGATAAAATGGTCAGAGATTTGAACCTTCTTACTGGAAACAGAGTGTTCAAATTTCCGAAAAAGACAGATGACCTAATCTAACTAAATTTTAACCATTTTGACATTCCAACTGGTGATTTTGACGTATGCGACAGACATTGCGTTTTTTTTGTTCCACTCACTCTCGCGTATGCTGTATAACCAGATATGAATACGACAGCTGTAACGTAGTTTTTATTTGAGTAAAATTTTGCAATACTTCTATTACTTGTAATTCTTCTGAGGATGTACCTACCAGGCGGGCAGCCCTAGCGCGCGTGTGAGTATTACGTGGCCACGCAGGCCGCCATGGCGGTTTTGACATTTTTTGCGAAAAACAATTGTTAATATCAACTTAGAATATGGCAAATGGCGTTGTAATGACAACACCGAAATACTTGATAAGTCGATAAGATACACTTATCTCTGTCATTGTCAGATTAAAAAATCGCTAATCACAATGAAGTGACACCAGCGGCAGTCTAAAGCCACACCCCAGACACCTGGGCTAAGAGCCGCTGACGAGCGGTCTAGTGGCCACAGTTTCATACTTTTGAAAACAAATAATATTTTTTATATGCCAAAACAAATAATGTCATTCACATTTTGCTGAACACGATCCCAAATCAGTCTACTCACAGTGACGTGGCACCAGCGACAGTGCAGCCCGGTGATGCCGTTGTATCCTTTGATCTTTTTCCGACACCGCGCGCATTTTCCGTGGCAGTTCCCTGGAAAATAACGATACAATATTTAGACAAATAAATATTAGGGGACATCTTACACACGGTCTCTGACCACAAACTAAGCAAAGCTTGTGATATGGCTGCCAGAGACTGATATACTACATTTACATATTTTTAAATACATACTTATATAGATAGTACCTAAATAGCACCCAAACACAGAGCAAACACCTATGTTCATCCCATAAATGTTTGCCCTGGGTGAAACCACGTCTCTTTGACCCAGAAGTTAGGGTCACTAACCACTGAGCCACCGAGGCAGTGGTTATTACTGTCTCACAGGTAAGCATAGGTTTTCTCTTAACCTCATAGCGTTCTCCAAAGCTAGTTGAGCTACTTGGAGCTTATTATTATGGCCCATAGATTACGTTCCAGTGCCATAAGTCATGACTGGAAACACTCACTGGATGAACATTTCTGACTTGAGGCACTGAGGTACGTCGGATGGGAAGACGTTAGGTATGCAATTTTCCGAACGCTACCCAGTTGAGTTGGGTTCGTAGTTGGTTTCGTTTGTTTATGGAAATTTGATTGTCCATAGGCTCCAGGGTCTGTGCTCTTTGTTAGCGAAAATGTATATTATTTGAATTCTACTGTAAAAGGAGAAGGGTTTGTTTAAGTTAGTTAATAACCACAGTTTTATGCACCGCGTGAATGCAACGCAGATCAGCACCCGATCACGAGTGTGACGCATGTGTCAGCCATCGCTCTCTTCGACCATATTTGAGGGAGGAGAACGACCCGACACACGACGTCGCCTCAAGAAGAAGCCTTCGATAGCGAGCATGAATGCTTGGGCATGGGAATATTCAGGGGACAGATCGGAAGAAAAAAGTTTGATCTGTCCCCCGATTATCAACCGGGGGACTGGGGACAGATCGATTCGTCTTCACTCTTTAACAGTTTGATCAGTCTCCCGACAAAACTTTTTTTTTAAGTGAAACTTCTAATACGACTTCCAATAAGGTTGCGTTAAACGTTTAACGCTACCATGGAGGGGGTATGAAAAGCACTGTTGCGTCGAAGTTTCACTTCTTCCATTCGGAGGGACTCCACGCACTATTTTTTTTAAAGTAAACTTCTAATGCGACTTTCAACAAGGTTGCGTTAAACTTTTAACGCTATCATGTAGGGGGTATGAAAGCACTCTTGCGTCGAACTTTCACTCCTTCCGCGCGGAGGGACTCCACGTTGTTTTTTTTTAGTTTTTCTTCACTTGCATTAAATAAAAGACTAGTATACTCCGCGCCACACAAGTTGATGGATGTGAAGTTAGCCACTAGCTGCGCAACAGCCAATCCTGACGAGACGTGACGTGGAAGCCGCACGTTGATTGGCTATTGCGCAGCTTGTTGGGTTTATACACGCAATGCTTATTTCTAGTTTTGTCTATTCGTAGGTAGTTGTGGTTATTTGGTGCCTATTTACCTTCGATCCAATGATGCGCGAGCGTAGCGGGCGCGCGCTTGGACTTGGAATATGTCGCTATACACGAGGCGGGCGCGCGCTGCACGCAACGCTCGTGCACGGTGAACTTGCAGACTGGAATATTACGAAAACATGATTGTTTTACACATTCAATAAGAGTCAAACTCTAAAGAAAATATGTTCGAAAATCGGCCAAGTACGAGTTGGACTCACGCATGAAGGGGAGCCCGTGGGAGCCCCTGGGCAAAAAAACACGTTTGTTGTATGGGAGCCTTGGTAGCATCGGGCGTTGCTTTTCTATGATACCTACATATATAATACAACAGAGTACTTTCTTCCCCAGCCCGATGAGCATGTTGGGGAGACACAGGTTGCAGTAGACAAGTTGAAAGAAAACTAACGTAGGAACAAAAACACCACATTCTAAATTGAACCATACGTACGAGTACATATACAACAGAGTCCTTTCTTCCCCAGCCCGACGAGCATGTTGGGGAGACACAGGTTGCAGTAGACAAGTTGAAAGAAAACTAACGTAGGAACAAAAACACCACATTCTAAATTGAACCATACGTACGAGTACATATACAACAGAGTCCTTTCTTCCCCAGCCCGACGAGCATGTTGGGGAGACACAGGTTGCAGTAGACAAGTTGAAAGAAAACTAACGTAAGAACAAAAATACCACATTCTAAATTGAACCATACGTACGAGTACATATACAACAGAGTCCTTTCTTCCCCAGCCTAACGAGCATGTTGAGGCACAGGTTGCAGTAGACAAGTTGAAAGAAAACTAACGTAGGAACAAAAACACCATATTCTAAATTCAACCATACGTACGAGTACATATACAACAGAGTCCTTTCTTCCCCAGCCCGACGAGCATGTTGGGGAGACACAGGTTGCAGTAGACAAGTTGAAAGAAAACTAACGTAAGAACAAAAATACCACATTCTAAATTGAACCATACGTACGAGTACATATACAACAGAGTCCTTTCTTCCCCAGCCCGACGAGCATGTTGGGGAGACACAGGTTGCGGTAGACAAGTTGAAAGAAAATTAACGTAGGAACATAAAACACCATATTCTAAATTGAACCATACGTACATATACAACAGAGTCCTTTCTTCCCCAGCCCGACGAGCATGTTGAGGCACAGGTTGCAGTAGACAAGTTGAAAGAAAACTAACGTAGGAACAAAAACACCATATTCTAAATTCAACCAAACGTACATATACAACAGAGTACTTTCTTCCCCAGCCTAACGAGCATGTTGAGGCACAGGTTGCAGTAGACAAGTTGAAAGAAAACTAACGTAGGAACAAAAACACCATATTCTAAATTCAACCATACGTACGAGTACATATACAACAGAGTCCTTTCTTCCCCAGCCCGACGAGCATGTTGGGGAGACACAGGTTGCAGTAGACAAGTTGAAAGAAAACTAACGTAAGAACAAAAATACCACATTCTAAATTGAACCATACGTACGAGTACATATACAACAGAGTCCTTTCTTCCCCAGCCCGACGAGCATGTTGGGGAGACACAGGTTGCAGTAGACAAGTTGAAAGAAAACTAACGTAAGAACAAAAATACCACATTCTAAATTGAACCATACGTACGAGTACATATACAACAGAGTCCTTCCTTCCCCAGCCCGACGAGCATGTTGGGGAGACACAGGTTGCAGTAGACAAGTTGAAAGAAAACTAACGTAGGAACAAAAACACCATATTCTAAATTGAACCATACGCGAGTACATATACAACAGAGTCCTTTCTTCCCCAGCCCGACGAGCATGTTGGGGAGACACAGGTTGCAGTAGACAAGTTGAAAGAAAACTAACGTAGGAACAAAAACACCACATTCTAAATTGAACCATACGCGAGTACATATACAACAGAGTCCTTTCTTCCCCAGCCCGACGAGCATGTTGGGGAGACACAGGTTGCAGTAGACAAGTTGAAAGAAAACTAACGTAGGAACAAAAACACCATATTCTAAATTGAACCATACGCGAGTACATATACAACAGAGTCCTTTCTTCCCCAGCCCGACGAGCATGTTGGGGAGACACAGGTTGCAGTAGACAAGTTGAAAGAAAACTAACGTAGGAACAAAAACACCACATTCTAAATTGAACCATACGCGAGTACATATACAACAGAGTCCTTTCTTCCCCAGCCCGACGAGCATGTTGGGGAGACACAGGTTGCAGTAGACAAGTTGAAAGAAAACTAACGTAGGAACAAAAACACCATATTCTAAATTGAACCATACGTACATATGCAACAGAGTCCTTTTTTCCCCAGCCCGACGAGCATGTTGAGGCACAGGTTGCAGTAGGCGGGCCGGCTGAAGTGCTTCAGTCTCCAAGCGTGCTCTCCGTCCTCTTTCACGTTGGTGTCCAGCCCGAGCAGGACAAGGAGGGGGATAGTTGTCATACTGGGAAGAAATATATTGTTTTTGTTATTTTTAGGTTTGCGTTTGACTACATACATACTGCCTGATGTTACGCAGATATGCGGTCTAGGATAGCTATAGTGTAGATCTGATGTAAATATTATGATGAAGGTAGAAATTATCTAAACGAGTTAATATAAAAATGAATCGTGGTTGTTAGTCTCGCTAAAACTCGAGAACGGTTATACTAAATAGGCTAATATTGATCTTGAAATATCTGTGGAAGCTAAAGGAAAGTATAACGATGAGAAAATATAGAAAGGTAGGGAGTAAAATAATCAAAACATGAATTTTTAATTTTCCCATACAAAATGTTCCTGCATGTAAAAGTTGTCATTGGCAGTTGACAGATGGTGAGATGAAGTTCACCGGGTCAGCTAGTTTAAAATAAAAATATAATAATTACTAACATACCATCTTCTCACACAATATTTAAGCACGTTTTAGACTCTGTCTAATCTTTGACTCCGTCTAACATAAGCAGGATGTATATCCATCCATCAACCGTAGGACGTACACTGCTGGACATAGGCCTCCCCCATGGATTTTCAATAAGGCCGGTTGGAAGCAGCCTGCATCCAGAGCGTTCCTGCGATCTTTAGTATATCGTCAGTTCACCTAGTCGGTCGACGTCCTAAGCTGCGCTTGCTGGTCCGTGGTCTCCATTCGAGAACTTTACTGCCCCATCGGCCATCCATTCTTCGAACTATGTACCCTGCCTACTGCCACTTCAATTTGCTAATCCGCTGGGCTATGTCGGTAACTTTGTCGTCTGCGGATCTACTCATTTCTGATTCGATCCCGCAGAGAGACACCGAGCATAGCCCTCCCCATAGCACGTTGGGCTATCTTGAGGTTATTTATAAAGCCCACAGTGAATTCTATCGATAAAGTGGGTCCAGGGAACAATCCCCAGTGTCATGGGACCACTGGTAATTAAAATTACCCGTGGACCCGGTATTGGGTCAAACCAACGTGATCACGGGTGACGACTCAAAAGAAAAAGACCACATTTTAGTTGAAAATATCTAATAGGCTATTTTTAAAGCGTGGTTAAATCTTCTGGGGTAAAACTAAAATGGCCAATGTGTATAATTGATGTAGAATTATCATTAACATCGTCATCATCCATTGCCTTTTTTATCCCATTGCTGCGTATTACATTCCCAATGAGACCGGAGAAAGTTGCATCTTTTTTGCTCGCGGTCGTTTACTGCGCTTATTACGAGTAGTACTAAGTAGTACGTGATCTGTATTAGAGAACCAAAGGTGATTTATGACAAAGATGACTTTGGGTCCGCAAAGTTCTCTAACACATTCTTCGTGCAATGTGTTCTATAGCCACGTCCCACAGACGCGTTTTAAAATTTAGCACGCTTACTTAGAATTGTACCTATTATATTTCTATCAAACGGAATGAACTGATCTGCTGTATACAATCTTGTTTAACAATCTGTATACATTTTTTTTTAATAATTGGCAAAAGTGCCTTTATTAACTACAACAAAACTACACTACTATTACACAAAAAGCATTGGATCATCCTTTGGACCTTTGAAGGTCTAAAGATAATCCAAATGCTCAAGCCCACTGCCAGTTGGCAGCGTGCTCAGCATGCTGGCTGCATTGCCACGCTGAATGGCAATGCCTAAAAGTAAAAGTCTTTCTGGGCGTCTGGTGAACGCGACGCGTGACCAAAATGCTGGTGTTTATTTGGCTCAACGCATAAGCATTGCCATTCAGCCAATGCAGCCAACATGCTGGGCACGCTGCCAACTGGCAGTGGGTGCGAGCATTTGGTTTTTCAAGGTCTGTGGATGATCCAATGCTTTTTATGTAGTAGTAGTGTAGGTAGTTTTAGCATATAAAGTAGTATTGTATTGTAGTTAATAAAGGCACTTTTTCCCGATTAAAAAAGTGTAGTCTCTGTACAAAGATGTTATAGTTAGAACATTTCAATATTATTTGGCAAGGAAATGAGGGAAAATTTTGCATCCTCTCTCGATAAAATATAGAAAAATAATTACCCTCCCCTCTTCCACTCGTCGAGCGAAACTGTGCCGTCGGCGTCGTAGTCTATCTCCACCATCATGTCTTGCAAGATCTGAAAGTAGAATTTACAATTTTACAGAAAATCTTAGTAATAATCAGCCAAGTGCGAGTCGGACTCGCGAACGAAGAGTTCCGTACCATAAGGGAGCTCCATTCCTCTTGCCATTATTAAAAGCGAGCAAAAAAACTCCTAAAATCAAGTTTGTTGTATGGGAGCCCTCCTTAAATATTTATTTTATTCTATTTTTAGTATTTGTTGTTACAGCGGCAACAGAAATACATCATCTGTGAAATTTCAGCTGCCTAGCTATCACGGTTCATGAGCTACAGCCCGGTGACAGACAGACAGACGGACATCGAAGACTTAGTAATAGGATCCCGTTTTTACCCTTTGGGTACGGAACCCTAAAAATTATTCATTCGAGTAAGTAGGTACGTATGTAATTAAAGAATCAAATGGAAAAACGTTCCGTCTGTAAACGTAAGGCTTTTTTTATATATTTAAATTAATAATCCACAGACTCCCTTACTTACCAAAGGGCACATACCCCCTTTGGTAAGTTACATTTGAAAGAATGCAACTGTACAAAAGTACCTACGGGTACTACCTGTATATGTATATATGTATGTCGTTAAACAGAGCTACTCTGGAATTGCCGTGGGGTGCCGGCAGAGTAGAATAGCACCCCCCTCTAGTACCAGGTGTCGTAGGAACCGACTGAGGTACAGCGGAACCGACTAATGGCGGTATAACCATTCAAATAAAAACGTAGCTAAAATGGCACAGGGCAGGGATGGGGAGCAGCATCCCTGTCGCGAAGCTACGTTTCTGCGATCGCCACCACGCCTGCCCAGCGCGGCGATTATGGGCAAAAACCCCGATATGGAAAAACCAAATAGACCAGGCCCCCAGTCCCCAGCAGCTCCGCTAGCCCGGGGCTACGGTAGCGGCCCCGGTAACGGCGGAGAAGGGGGTGCTAAGAATCGCTGGCAGACGCCCGGCTACCACTCCCGTAAACGACGACTGGCCCTGGTAACACACAACGTGCGCACGTTGAGGACTGACGAGAAGATTGCTGAGCTGGAAGAAGAGTTGAGTAGGTTGCGTTGGGATATTGTGGGGTTGTCTGAAGTCCGTAGAGAGGGGGAGGACACGATAACCTTAAATTCCGGCAACCTGCTTTACTACCGGGAAGGTGACCAACGGTCCCAAGGTGGTGTTGGCTTTCTCGTTCACAAGTCCCTCACCAACAACATTATTACCATCGAAAGTGTGTCGAGCAGGGTGGTATACCTAATACTCAGAATATCCAAGAGGTATTCGCTGAAGGTCATTCAGGTATACGCACCGACATCGTCACACCCAGATGATGAGGTGGAGACTATGTATGAGGACGTAAGTCGGGCCATTCATATGTCTAAGACTCACTTCACTGTTGTTATGGGGGACTTCAACGCAAAGTTGGGTAGAAAAAACGACGATGAGCTGAGGGTGGGGCAATTTGGATATGGGCAACGGAACCCTAGGGGCCAGAGGCTGGCTGACTTTCTGGAGAGAGAGGAACTCTTTATGATGAACTCTTTCTTCCAGAAGCCGCCTCACAGGAAATGGACCTGGATGAGCCCTGATGGTTCCACGAAAAACGAGATAGACTTCATCATGACCACCAAGAGACGAATATTTAATGATGTCTCCGTGATCCACAGGGTGAAAACCGGCAGCGATTACAGAATTGTACGAGGCACATTAGATATTAATGTTAAGCTCGAAAGGTCCCGCCTGATGAAGTCCACACTCCGACCTACTCGTGAACATATCCAAAACCCCGAGGACTTTCAGCTCGAGCTCTCGAATCGTTTTGCTTGCCTAGAGAACCTTGCGTCGGTGGACGAGATCAACAACGGGCTCGTAGAAACTGTCCAAACGGTGGGTGCTAAGTTCTTTAGACCCCGCCGTTCAAATAAACCGCAGAAATTCTCCGATCACACTGTAAATCTCATGGCCGAACGACGCTCGCTAAGATTGCAGTCTTCCGATGATGCAAAGTCATATAGGCGTCTCAATAGACAAATTTCGAAATCCTTGCGGCACGACATCCGTCTTTTTAATACTAAACATATTAAAAAGACAATAGAGCGGAACAAAGGCTCCAAAGTGTTCGCAAGAGATTTGTCTATTGGACAAAGCCAATTGACAAAGCTGAAGAGAGAAGATGGAAGTTTAGCGTCGACCAAGGCAGAGGTATTAGAGGAGATCGAAAGGTTCTATGGACAGTTATACGCTTCGGTCGCTAAGCCTGTTAGCAGCGCGGCCAAAGATCCAAGAGCCAAGCTGACCCGACACTTCACCGAAGATATCCCAGACATCAGCCTGTACGAGATTAGAATGGCCCTGAATCAGCTTAAGAACAACAAGGCGCCGGGTGATGACGGTATCACATCAGAGCTCCTGAGAGCGGGTGGAACACCGGTACTAAAAGTCCTCCTGAAGCTTTTTAACACCGTCGTCCTCGAGGGCATCACGCCAGAAGCATGGAACAGAAGCGTGGTGGTGTTGTTTTTTTTTCAAGAAAGGTGACAACACCTTATTGAAGAACTACAGACCCATCTCGCTTCTGAGCCATGTTTATAAGCTGTTTTCAAGGGTCATTACGAATCGTCTCGAGCGCAGGCTTGATGACTTCCAGCCTTCCGAACAAGCCGGTTTCCGAAAGGGCTTTAGTACCATGGACCACATTCATACGCTACGGCAGGTTATACAGAAGACCGAAGAGTATAACTTGCCACTTTGCTTAGCGTTTGTGGACTATGAGAAAGCCTTTGATTCGGTCGAGACTTGGGCTGTGCTCAAGTCTCTCCAACGATGCCGTATTGACTATCGGTACATCGAAGTGTTGAAGTGCTTGTATAATAACGCCACTATGTCGGTCCGAGTACAGGAAGAGAGCTCCAAGGCGATCCCTTTAAAAAGAGGCGTAAGACAGGGAGACGTAATTTCTCCGAAACTGTTTACGGCTACTTTGGAGAACGCCTTCAAGCTCCTGGAATGGAAAGGATTCGGCATCAATGTCAATGGCGAATACCTCACTCACCTTCGGTTTGCCGACGATATAGTAGTCATGGCAAAATCGATGGAAGAGCTCAGCACGATGCTCGAAGGCCTCAATCGGGTTTCTCAACAGGTGGGTCTTAAGATGAACATGGACAAGACGAAAGTTATGTGTAATTCCCATGTTGTACCCACCCCGATCTCTGTTGGGAACTCGGTTCTTGAAGTCGTTGACTCGTACGTCTACCTAGGACAAGTAGTCCAGTTAGGTAGGTCCGACTTCAAGAAAGAGGCAAATCGCCGAATCCAACTTGGCTGGGCAGCGTTCGGAAAATTGCGTAGCGTCTTCTCGTCCGACATACCTCAGTGCCTTAAGTCGAAAGTTTTCGACCAGTGTGTGTTGCCAGTGATGACGTATGGCACAGAAACGTGGTCTCTCACTATGGGCCTTATTGGTAAGCTCCAAGTAGCCCAACGAGCTATGGAGAGGGCTATGCTCGGAGTCTCTCTGCGAGATCGAATCAGAAATGAGGAGATCCGTAGAAGAACCAAAGTTACCGACATAGCCCAACGGATTGGCAAGTTGAAATGGCAATGGGCAGGGCACATAGCGCGGAGGACTGATGACCGATGGGGTCGAAAAGTTCTCGAGTGGAGACCACGTACCGGCAAGCGCAGCGTAGGACGTCCACCCACAAGGTGGACGGATGACCTCATTAAGACCGCAGGATCGCGCTGGATGCAAGCCGCTTCCAACCGGTCTTATTGGAGATCCATAGGGGAGGCCTATGTCCAGCAGTGGACTTCTTATGGCTGATGGATGGATGGATGACTCTGGAATGGTGATTTGGCCAATATCCACCGTGCTGGCTTCACATACGTTAAATATCGAATTTCGTTTTAGACTTATGGAACTAGCCTAACGAATTTCGTTTTAGACTTATGGAACTAGCCTAACGATTTTCGTTTTAGACTTATGGAACTAGCCTAACGAATTTCGTTTTAGACTTATGGAACTAGCCTAACGATTTTCGTTTTAGACTTATGGAACTAGCCTAACGAATTTCGTTTTAGACTTATGGAACTAGCCTAACGATTTTCGTTTTAGACTTATGGAACTAGCCTAACGAATTTCGTTTTAGACTTATGGAACTAGCCTAACGATTTTCGTTTTAGACTTATGGAACTAGCCTAACGAATTTCGTTTTAGACTTATGGAACTAGCCTAACGATTTTTCCCCTCACCGATAAGCCAATACTGTGATTTCCAAGAAATTATTGTTTCACCAGTACAAGATTTGAACCTGCGGCGTTGCGTAATAGTCTGACTGCCTCGGTGGCTCAGTGGTTAGTGTCCCTAACTACTGGGTCTATGAGACGTGGGAACGATCCCCACCCAGGGCAAGTATTTATGTGATGAACATAGGTGTTTGCTCTGTGTCTGGGTGTTATTTAGTTACTATCTATATCAGTATGTATTTAAAAATATGTATAGGTAAGTGGTATATCAGTCTCTGGCAGCCATATGACAAGCTTTGCTTAGTTTGGGGTTCGAGGCCGTGTGTAAGATGTCCCCAAATATTTATTTATATTTATAGTCTATTATAAAGAGACTTACAGGCCTGAGCTCGGATGTCTCCCAGCCGAGGTATTCCGCGACTGTCATCATCTGGTTCACGATACAGTCCATCTCGTTCGTGTCCAGGACCCCGTTGCCGTCCGTGTCGTATAGCCGGAACATGACTGAAATTGATTTGTTATAATTATTTTTATTACAAAGTACAGGCAGTTTAGTTAATTCTTCATGATGGGAAATACTAGAAGCTCAAAATATACCTTATAGGCTTTTGAGGGCTGTAGAAATAATTATTTTTCACAAAAAATGGCAAAACCGCCTTCCATCGTGTACAAAATTCAAATAGTTCACTCGAATGGTTTCCATTATTCTTGATTTATCAAAAACGGCTCAGTCGATTTCTGTAAAATTTATATGATCGATATGTCGATGAACATACACAAAAAAAAACATCCACACGAACATAGAACCTCCTCCTTTTTGGAAGTCGGTTAAAAAGAGAAAACAATATTGACTGAGATCTTCGAGCAAATAATTATACTAGAACTTCTTCTTCGTCGTGTCGATGATCCAAACATCATAAGACTTTTTTCCAGTAATTCGCCACAGCTACTCCACGAGGGGATGCGTCGTAGAGGTCTTGGAAAGTACAGGTTGGCGACTCAGGGCATGAAAGCAGGTGCAGCATGTTTTGTGCCGGAGCTCCACATTGACACTGAGCGTTCTCTGAATATAATATAATATCTATACTAGAACTATCTAGATATTTGCTCGATATTTGATATTTGCAATAAGGGGTTAACCTGCCTAAGTGTATCTCAGTCTATACACCACCCCTTATCGCATGAATTATGAAGGAGATGTGAAAAAATGTTTTTTACTGCAAACATATTAAATTTTTATATTGTATGTACATATGGGCATCGTATGCGTTCTAGTCAAACTATACTGAGCCATTTTACGAAAACTTTTAAAACAATTTCTTTTATCGTTGTAACATAAATTAACTTACCGTTTCCCACGTTAGGTACCTAAGTGGTAAGGGGTTAATAAAGTTAAAAACTTATTTAGTTTTGTTTGGCTGTATTTCGCCATTGTGGACAAAATACCTACGTGACTTGAGCACGTATACCTAATGTTGAGCAGGTATCTTCGGGTTCTCCTCTAACCTTTATCGTTTCTGATAAAATCCACTTCGAAATATAAAATTCAGAACACCAAGATCTGCACTCTGTGATATTACAGGAAAATAGCTAAACTTTATGCATTACTAGCAGCGCCCCGCGGTTTTACCCGCGTTGTGCCCGTTCCCGTGGGAATTTCGGGAATTTTTATACATATAACCCTTCCTCTTGAATCACTCTATCCATTAAAAAAAACCGCATCAAAATCCGTTGCGTAGTTTTAAAGATTTAAGCATACAGACAAACAAACAAACAAACAAACGAAAATAGCGACTTTATTTTATACTATGTAAGGATAAACGACTAGCTGCGACCCGCGGTGCTACCCGCGTTCGCCCGAGATAAAAAGTAGCCTATATGTTAATCCAAGGTCTAAGCCACCTTCACGCCAAATTTCATCCATATCGGTTCAGCCATTTATGCGTGAAAGAGTAACAAACATCCATACATACTCACAAACTTTCGCGTTTACAATATTAGTAGGATAGTAGGATTACTTTGTAGGTTCATCAAAATTTTTTAAAACTTCCATCCATCCATCAGCCATAGGACGTCCACTGCTGGACATAGGCCTCCCCTATTCCTGCAAGCCGCTACCATAATCGCGATTCTGCGGTCTTAATAAGGTCATCTGTCCACCTTGTGGGTGGACGTCCTACGCTGCGCTTGCCGGTGCGTGGTCTCCAATCGAGAACTTTCGTCCCATCGGTCATCAGTTCTCCGCGCTATGTGCCCTGCCCATTGCCACTTCAACTTGCCAATCCGCTGGGATATGTCGGTAACTTTGGTTCTTCTATGTATCTCCTCATTAATGTTTCTTTAAACGTAGTCTCCATTAAATTTAAAAATTGCATAACGGACTCACATTCTAATTTGTCTTCTGGTCTTCCAGCTTCCAGCAGGGACAGGTAACAGACGATATCTTTCAGAGAAACCCTCGCAGTGTGCACCTCCAAGGTAGATGACTTCCGGATTAGGTGCCTGAAATCTGAAAAAGAAAATGTGGTGTAAGTACTCAAGGTATCTATTCATATTGTATGTGTATTTTTATGCAGCTCATGATAAAGGATTCATTTCGGAGAGTGCATCTGAGCTGCACGACCTTATCCTACCATCCCCTTTTTACTACAGGAAAAGTAAGAGAACGCCACATTACCACCCCTACACTGTCGATTTTTCTTCGATACGTACTCGTACGAAGCGGTTTGACTCAACATTTCTGATTCGTACCGCCAGGGAATGAAACAGTCTTCCTGCTTTCCTGTTTCCTAAGAAATATAGTCTAAAGCTTTTCAAGGTCAGAGTGAATAGGTATCTTCTAGGTCTGCGTGATTCATCTTCGACCACAACGTCGCTTACCATCAGGTGAGTTGGTGGTCAAACGCGGATTTATTCGCGATAAAAAAAAGTGCCTGACACTAAATTAGTAGCAAAAACCTTTCAAATATTGCTTGCCTTTTCAGAAATTATTATCTTCAACTGGCAGACAAGTAGGGAACAATTGGATTTGAACTGCCTCGGTGGCTCAGTGGTTAGTGACCCCTTACTTCTGGGTCGAAGAAGCGTGGGTTCGATCCCTACCTAGGGCAAACATTGACATTTGTTTGATGAACATAGCATAAGTGTTTGCTCTGTGTCTGGGTGTTATTTAGGTACCTTTATAACTATGTATTTGTAGTATATCAGTCTGTGGCAGCCATATCACAAGCTTTGCTTATATAGTTTGGGGTCAGAGACCGTGTGTAAGATGTCCCCTAATATTTATATTTAATTCAATCAATGAAACCAGTAAATCATCATCCTAACTGTTTCAAGAAAGGATGATGATTAGCTGGTTTACTGGTTTACCTTCAATTTTAGTGTTCTGATTGACTCGCAAGCTGTTGCTGCTTTTCCTGCTAGAATTTCTTGACATCTGACTGTGGCTGGGGCTGGTTTCGTTTCGTCTGTCAAGACATAGCTCGTGGGAAGAGTAGGACGGGTGCGTCGTCACTGTGAACATGGGGTGGACGCTCCCTGAAACAAAACATACAATTACAAACAGTACACAAAAAATAATAATACAGAATGAAGATCATTGACAGGACGTCCTACGAGTATTCAGCAAGACACAGGTGGTTGAGTAGCGCTCGTTGCGTAGTTTGACTAGGTGTTTGTCAGCGATCACCGAAATTAAGCCACGTTCCGCACGGTCAGTATTTGGATGGGTGACCGCGAGGGATGGCGCGAGTAATGGCGCGAGCTTGTGTGTGACTACCGCATGACGCGTTCTTGTTGCTACCAGTGGACTGCCAAGCGCCCGCGCACGTTCTAGATCTACCCTCGACTTTTGCGTTTTTAGGGTTCCGTACCCAAAGGGTAAAAACGGGACCCTATTACTAAGACTTCGATGTCCGTTTGTCCGTCTGTCTGTCTGTCACCGGGCTGTATCTCATGAACCATGATAGCTAGGCAGCTGAAATTTTCACAGATGATGTATTTCTATTGCCGCTATAACAACAAATACTAAAAAGAAAATAAAATAAATATTTAAAGGGGGGCTCCCATACAACAAACCTGAATTTTTAGACGTTTTTCGCTCTATATTAATAATGGTAACAGGTAGATTAGGGTGGTCCTTATTCCTACAAAAAAAAATTTTTTTCTTTTATTTTGCGGGGCACCACGTAATTTGAATATATACCATAAGGAAGTCTTTCGTTATTTTTTTTTATTTTTTTAAAAGACATTTAGGGGTCGCTACCAAGGTTTGAATTTTAAGTAAAAACACAAAATCTGTAGTTGTTAGATTCATTTATTTTTATAGCCAAGAAATAAAAATATTACAAAATATTGTTGTTGCTATGAACTAAGATATTATGTACACATTTGAATCAATTATTTTTAAGATATAAGAGTTGACTTGTTAGTATTAGGGTACATTTTCCTATACTCTTTTACCAACAAAAGCAAATATTGCTTTTGTTCTTCATTGAATGTAATTAATTTATTATATTCCTCCATTAAAGCAACACCGCGCTCAGCTATGTCGTTCACTACTCGCAAAGAATGAACGATATTTTTGGCAGCAACATAATCAGTGTCCTCGTTCCAAGTTTCCACATCTTTTTTCAAAAAATTTGATGAGATACCTAGGATCTGGAAGAATCTTAAGGAATTACCACTCACGAAGTTTTCTATATTTTTTTTGGGGATATGTGAGATATCAAGTTTTGTTCTTTTTAAGCAATCTTCTGTACCTTCAATTTTCAGTGCTTCTACCATTTTCTTCTTTTCTTGAACTGAAAGTTCGTCATCGAAAAATGCAAGCGAAACTAGCTCTTCTGATAAATACCACAGATGATTTACAATCTTTTTCAGCGCAACAGTAGCTATATTTTTGTTAAAGCTTTCAAAAGCTTTAAGGTCTTTTAATAATTGCAAGTCGTTTCTTGGTGCTGACCATGCGGTAGAGGCTTGAAACCAATATTTAACATAAATGATCACCGTGAAAATGCATATTTCTCTCACAGCCTTTTCGTCCTTCTTCGTCGGTACAGAAGAAGGGTTGAGGGGAGAAGGGGACAAGAAGCGATTGTTTATTCTATCTATGCTATGTTCATTTTTGCACGTAAAATGTGATATAAACACTTAAATAAAACATTTATGAAACCATGATTTAAGATATTCTTTAACGCTTTTTGTAAAAATTTTGACAGCTGGTAGCGACCTCTAAATCTTAACCAAAAAAAAAAAACAAAAAAGCTAATTTCATATTTAGAGGTATATAATCGAATGAGAAAATGCCCCGGGGATAATTCAAGAGTCGAAAAATAATGACCACCCTAAGGTCGATGCTTGAAATTTTCACAGAATATTTAGTTTTATATTCACTTCAATAATTAATAATAAAATTGAAATAAAATAAATATTTAAGGGGGGCTCCCATACAGTACGGAAACCTCCGTGCGCGAGTCCGACTCGTACTTGGGCGATTTTTCTTTTCGTTTAACATGATACATACCTACATAATACGTTTTTCTCCGTCTAAAGTGTACGTGTTCTCATCTGATGCCATTTAATACTTGAACCCAAATACTAAATTAAAATCAACAATATGTTTAATAAGTTTGATATGAGGCTACGTGCTCGCTAAACTATTCACAACATATTGCAATGTACGGCTAGGATACAATTTACACTAGTGTTTGTACTTTTCCTTGTAATTGTTATCCTTCCTTACATAGTATAAAATAAAGTCGCTATTTTCGTTTGTTTGTTTGTTTGTTTGTCTGTATGCTTAAATCTTTAAAACTACGCAACGGATTTTGATGCGGTTTTTTTTAATGGATAGAGTGATTCAAGAGGAAGATTTACATGTATAAAAATTCCCGAAATTCTCACGGGAACGGGCACAACGCGGGTAAAACCGCGGGGCGCTGCTAGTGTGAAATAAAGACTTTTGAAATTGAAATTTGAATTGACCGCGGGTGGCATTTTCCAACTGAGCGCTACCGTGGCTCGGATGACACTTTAAATTGTAGGTCCTGATTGTTTTAACCGTTTAGCCATGTCAGAGGCCTTCAGGCGGCCTAAAAACTCTGACACCAGGGCTAGCCCCCCATCCTATACGAACTTACTTAGGTGCTTGAGTGTGCCTAGTTTGGGAAATAGCGCTTTGTGACAAATACGATTAATAATTTGTACAGATTTTTACACCAAATAATTATTTTTGGCAAAAAAATGGTATGACCGACTTCAGCCTACAGACCGACTTCAGTGTACAGAATTCGCGAATAGTTCGCACGGATCGATCTAGCATTTTCACATTATTGTTGATTTATTAAAAATGGCTTATCCGATTTCGATAAAATTTAAATGGGACCAATATTAAAATCTCTTTCCAATAAAAAAAATAACTATCGAAATCGTACCCCTCTGTAAAAAGTTATATGTGGTTAAATATAAAAAAATATACCTGCGCGTCTATTTGAGTTGGTCGGTCATAAAAGGTTTATATTATTGATGATTTTGAATTATGTTTGCAACTAGGGAAGGTACTATAAATGAAAGATACCACAAACTACTAGAATAATAATAATTTTGAACATCTTATCTCGCAGCTAGAGAGCTATCAACCACAAAATAAACCAACTATGATATTAATCGAATGAACAAACTATTCGAATTGAGTTTCGTAGTTGGAACACCTATAAAATCGTGATTAAATTAAGCCCAATAAGCTATAAATCAGCGCATTATCTATGCAAAGCGTTTATCCGGATAAATTGCGGTCATATTTCATTCGCATAATGGATCGGGATATTCAATATCTCTGAGGTTCAAAGGAGCGAATATCGTACGTGTGATGTGAGGGGTGGTGCGACGTCTTTATTGGGAATATTGTCGACTAGCTTTAGCCTGTGGCTTTACTCGTGTAGTGTAGTAGTAGTAGTAGTTAGTACTGCCGGTACCGTTCATAAAGACAGCCATTTGAGGTGGAAACTAAGTATAGTTGTTACGACTATTCAATTTTTAACCGACTTCCAAAAAGGAGGAGGTTCAATGTTCGTCTGTATGTAGGTACCTATTTATTTATTTTTATTGTTTTTGTGTATGTTCATCGATAATTCCGCCAATTGTGAACTGAATCAAAAAAATCTTTTTTTAGTTCAAAAGGGTATACTCCCGAAGTGGTCCCATTTAAATTTTACAGAAATGGGCTGAGCCATTTTTGAAATATCAACAAGTAAATAATTTGAGTGAAATATTCGAATTTCGTACACGAGGGAAGGCGGTTTTGCCATTTTTGCGAAAAATAATTATGTGAGTCATTTTATGTTAACAATAAAAATACATCAAATCTTAAATCTAAAATAAATAAATAACTTTTTATAAGGTGTAGGTATTAAATTTACATTATAAATAAAAAAACTGCTTTTAGGTCGCTGTCCGCTGGCAAAGTACCTAAGAGACTGGTGACATTACCCCGTTGGATAGCAAGGCTAAGTCTTTGACCGAGGTAAGCACCAGCTCTTGGGTCATTTGCTCTTTCTATCAATTTTTTTGATAAATCTAAAGTTTTTTATGTTACATAAAACATAAAAAACTTTGCGAAAACCATGTTAGTATTCACAGTAAAAAAGGACAAAACTTGTATAACATGCACTGTACTAGCTTTTTAATAGTCCACGGCATTTGGCCACCAACTCGCCTGATGGAAAGCGAAGTTGTAACCGAAGATGGAGTATGTAGATCTAGAACTGTACTGTATCAGCCTTTTAATAGTCCTCTGCAGGACGTAGGCCTACCCACGAAATCCATCCTACTATATCCACCACGCTGGCCTAGTGCAAGTCGTTGGATTCACGTACACCACCGAATTTCTTTTATGGACGGATGCAGGTTGCCTCACGATGTTTTTTTTCACCGAGTCACAATCGTGCAAAAAAAGTGTCCCAGCCAAAACCCTGCCCAAGCAACAAAGTGGGCAGGCTTTTTAGTTAGTCGTAAGGCAATTGCAAGCCAACTACAACGCCGCGCAATGCAAGTGTTCGGTTACTAGCACTAGCACTAATTAGGTGACATAACGTCGAGATTCGAGAAAACGGGTCATTGTGAATTATTTAATGTAAATAACTAAGTCGGTACGTATGATGGCGCTCAGACATTTTTTTACTACTTTCACTTAGGGACTGTGGCTCTGTAGATATTTGCTCGAAGAGCCTATAACTTCAGACTATAAGTGTAGGCATCGGATCCCTCTGAGTCACTCCTGGTTCATTATCCCGCCACCTACCGCAGCGAAGTTAAACGAGTTATTCCTGCAATGATTTCCCTGAGGAACCTCCATTGGCATTAAAGCAATATCGGTCAGGACTCATTTTATGGAGCTATCGAATGGGCTGTTGTGTCGTGTAAAGTCTAAATTAGGTCACGTGTCAGTAGTCAAATTGTGGAAAGTATTTGTGATGCAAATTATACATTTTTAGGGTTCCTTTACCCTAAGGGTAAAAACGGGACCCTATTACTAAGACTCCGCTGTCCGTCTGTCTGTCACCAGGCTGTATCTCATGAACCATTATAGCTAGAAAGCTAGCTGAAATTTTCACAGATGATGTATTTCTGTTGCCGCTATAACAACAAATACAGAAAATATAATACACCAATAAAAACTAAAAACAGAATAAAATTAACATTTAAAGGGGGATCCAACATATACAACAAACCTGACTTCTTAGCCGTTTTTCGCTCGATATTAATAATGGTAACAGGTAGAAGCTTGAAATTTTCACAGAATATTTAGCTAAATAGGCTACAATTCAATAATAAATAATTAAATTAAAACAAATAGCCAATAGCTTTAGTGCCAACCTTATCGAAAATATTCGAGAAAGTTATCTATAACAGCCTTTATAGTTTCTTTGAGCAAAATAATCTGTTTGCAAAAGAACAAATCGGATTTCGTAAAAAGAAGTCAATAAATCAAGCCATTTTTAAGTTTCTTGACATTGTTATGAAAAGTTTGGACAGTAAGATTCCTGCTTGCGCGCTATACATGGACTTGACCAAGGCGTTTGATTATGTAAATCATGCCACTCTATTAAAAAAATTGTTTAAATATGGCGTAAGAGGTAATGTTTATGATTTGATAAAATCATACCTGTCCAATCGGAGGCAATGCACTCAGATTACAAAAATTTGCCCAAAACTAAAAAAAGAGATCACTTATACATCTGACTACAAATTGGTTAAACATGGTGTACCGCAAGGAAGTGTGTTGGGTCCACTTTTATTTATCATCTATATAAATGATCTTCCAAAAGTAACGACTCACCCCACCGTTCTATTTGCGGATGACAGCACTGTACTATTCACAGGAAGGGACTCTTTAGAAATAGAAAATGAAATTAATAAGACACTTGACGATGTAATAAAATGGCTGGAATTAAACAATTTGAAGGTAAATCTTAGTAAGACATTTATAATGATATTTAGAAATAGAGTTAATACATTGCAAAATTTGATCATTAATTATTTAGGACATACAATACAATCTATTGAAACAACGAAATTTTTAGGTTTAAGTATTGACTGCAGTTTGACCTGGAAGAGTCATGTTCAAAATACTATCAACAAACTTAATCAATATTCTTATGCCATGTATATGCTCTCAAAGTCTGTAAATAGTGCGACTGTTATCACTGCGTACAATGGCTATGTCTCGTCATCACTTAGGTACGGAATAATATTTTGGGGCAATAGCACCAAAAGTGAAGATGCCTTCAAGGCACAAAAAAAGTGTATAAGGGCCATCTGCAATTTGGGACAAAGAGACAGTTGTAAGCCACATTTTCAACGCTTAAAAATTTTAACTCTTCCTTGTCTATATTTATATGAATGCGTAATGTTTGTACGAAACAATTTAAATTTGTACAGCAACTTGCAATCTAAGCGCCATAAACATAAATTGGCTATGCCTATTAATAAAACATCATTACTTAATAATAGTGTAGTATGTATGTTACCTATGATTTATAATAATTTGCCTAAATATTTAATTGACATAGAATCAGAACACATTTTCAAGCGTAAACTTAAATGTTTTCTTCAGGAAAAAGCGTACTATGACATAGATGAATATCTGAATGAAAAATTTTAATTTGATTTGCGGTATTATTTTTATTTTTGACTTTATTGAACCTTGACATGTATCATTGACATTTATCATTGACATAGTAGGTATTCTTGACATTTTAATTTTGACATTACGACTACATAATCACTTTTAATTTTTTATTGCTTTTTGATGGTTTAAGTTATTAATATTTTTTGTAACAATGGTAATTATTATTCTGACATGATTGTAGTTACTCATGTGTATTTGCTGTGTTGGTTTTTGTAATTTCAGATATCATTACTTATTTTATTTCAGTGTTATGTCTTCATTTACTGCCATTATCTGTACTTTTATTCATTTCAACCTTGTTTCTCTCATTTTTGCATACCGAAAGGTCGAATATGGCGTTCTTTTTGTTGTCTTTTTTTACCATCCTGTTGTTTTTGTACCCATATGCGCAAATAAATGTTTATGAATTATGAAAAAAAAAAAAAAAATGTTTAAGTGGGGCTCCCATACAGTACGGAACCATTCGTGCGCGAGTCCGACTCGTACTTATTATAATAAAATGACTAATTACGCCGTCACCTTCAGTTATGGACAAATACAACATCAAACGCGTTACGAATATGTTGTCTACTCCTTTGCGTGAAAACTTTTTTTGTCTGTTGAGCCTCTTTGCAATCATATTTTTCTAGATGTGTATGAAAATATACAATTTTTAATAATTTTTAATTTTTTTTTTTAGGGACCTTAGATGCTTTTCTATAAAAAATAAATAATGAAGTGCTTGTCTATTAAAATGCAGTTGAAACTTTTGTTAACACTGGATGCTGATTCTGACTACTGAAGACAGTACGTGAGACTGACATATGCCATTATTATTTAAAATGAATTCTACAGCAATCACCATAGTTTCATAAGCCGTGGTGACCTAGTGGTAATGACACTCGCCTTACAATCGTTAGGTAGTGGGTTCAAATCCCGGTCCCGTACCAATGAATTCCTTGGAATTTATGTACGGAATTTCACACCAATGGCTTTTCGGTGAAGGAAAACATCGTGAGGCAACCTGCATACGTCCGTAGAAGAAATTCGATGGAAGAAAAGAAAGAAATGAAAGAAAATAATAGGACAATCATTTTCCAAAACATGTGAAGAAAATAGGTAATTGAGTACTTTACAAGGTAAAGCCTAAGCTTAATATATTTTTCACTAGCGACCCGCCCCGTCGTCGCACAGGTGTATCACTACCTACATAGTTTAAACAAAGTCGCTTCCCGCTGTCTGTCCCCATGTACGCTTATATCTTTAAAACTACGCAACGGATTTTGGTGCAGTTTTAATAGATAAATAGATAAAGTTTTAATAGATTTTTTAAATAGATATCATGATTCAAGAGGAAGGTTTATAAAAAGCCGGGACGGGTCGCTAGATATACATATAAACATTTTTCTTGAATCACTCTGTCTATTAAAAAAACCGCATCAAAATCCGTTGCCTAGTTAGCATACATAGGGACAGACAGCGGGAAGCGACTTTGTTTTACGAGTATACTATGTCAGTAGTGATACTCATGATAGTGATTATCTCTTTTGCTAACCTGTTCTACTGCGAGAGCCCTTGTCGCTGCCGTCGACGGAGTCACCAGAACTTCTACCCAGCTGCTGCAACCTTTCCGCCAGCCCGTGGATCTTAGACGCCAGACTCAGCTTAGCCTGGAAGAGAAAAAAATAATTATTTTTCGCAAAAAATGGCAAAACCGCCTTCCATCGTGTACAAAATTCGAATATTTCGCTCGAATTGTCTACATTATTGTTGATTTATCAAAAACGGCTTAGCCGATTTCTGTAAAATTTAAATGGGACCACCTTGGGAGTATACCCTTTCGAATTAAAAAACAATTGTTCGATTCAGTTCACAATTGGTGAAATTATCGATGTTCATCGTTTACAAAATTCGGATATTTCGCTCGAATTGCTTACAATATTGTAGGTTTTTCAAAAACGGCTTAGACGATTTCTGTAAAATTTAAATGGGACTACCTCGAAAGTTTACCCTTTGGAACTAAAAAATATTTTTTCGATTCGGTTCACAATTGGCGAAATTATCAATGAACATACACAAAAAAAAAATACATACGAACATAGAACCTCCTCCTTTTTGGAAGTCGATTAAAAAGTCAAAACACTGTAGAAAACAGAAGGAATTAATTATAGCCAAGTAAAAATAGAATATAACATTTAGAAAAAATAGAAGAATAAAATATCGCATCTTTTGTTTCTAGTAAAAACTTTTTAGTAAAAAGGGTTTTGGTAAAACTTACCGTTTACGATTTATGGCCAATTTAATGAACCGGTTTTCATTGATTAACCTAATATTTTAAGAGTTGTCGGCTGCGATAGAAAAACTGGTTCATTAAATGGGTTATAAATAGAAAACGGTAAATTTTGCAAAAAAGTGTACAGAAATAAAAGATGTGAAATTTTGTTCTCTACAATAATGGTCTCTATGATTTTTGCCCTAAAATGCATAGTTTCTGAGATATCGTCCAAATAGTTTTTTCAAGATGGCGCTTGAAGCTCCACCTGGTACTTTCAGCATTTTGTGATTTTATGCTCTGTAAGTGATCCTAAACCTTCCAAAAAATTTGGATCGGAAAATTAGTGCAAAGTTGACCAAAAAACACCTCGATTACAAGAATCTTCTAAACAAGAAAGTTTCGAAATTGATTCTTTCATTCCAGAGATCTAAGCCACAGCCATACCTACTAATACCCATACTACTGATTGTACAGACTGTACTGTACCAGTCTCTTAATAGAAGAACTCATTGGTACCAGAATGTGATTTGAACCTACGACCTCACGATTGCAATGCAATCACACACGTAACTTTAGTAGCAAAAGTAGCAAATCTTTTCCACCATAATTATGTACGGTGGTGGAATCACATTCTTCATGGAATTTGGTTCCAGATTGCAGATCGCCTTACGATTTCGTCAATAGGCTTGTAAAAATATAATTACTCCGTCGAATAGATTGTCAAAAAATATTAGACACGTATGTTTTCTTGTGACAATTTAACAAAAATTGATGAAGATATAGCCCGTCAAAGTTCCGAATGACGTCACTAACCGCTATCAAATGTACCGGCTAGTGCCGTCACGGGCCCCCACTCTCAAACTTTGACAAGGTTTATCTATGTTACTAATTGTTTGATTGACAAAAGAAAAAATACGTGTCCAATATTTTTCAATAATCTAACTGACGGACTAATTAAAAAATTATTTTTATACCCTTACTGGGTATAAAAATCATTTTTTAATCTCTATTGCCGAAAGACCAGTGGTGTGAAAATACATTGTTGGATTCCAAAAAATTTACTAAACCACGGTAATTAGATACCTATCATTACCGTGGCTAAACTGCCCGATCGCACCCTCCTTAACATTTTCCAAAGTTGTCTGTAGCGTCCATCCCTAGTTAGGAGGATGATTTTTGAAACTCAGGAAAAGAAAAGGAACTTAGATGAAGTCCGAATTGAAAGAATTAAGTAACTGATACTTGAACTCATGACATCACAAATCATCATATAATCTAAAGCTTTTCAAGGTCAGAGTGAATAGGTTTCTTCTAGGTCTCCGTGCTTCATCTTCGACCACAACGTCGCTTACCATCAGGCGAGTTGGTAGTCAAGCGCGACCTTATTTGCGATATAAAAAGTTAAGTTTTTTAGATTAAAAAATCGGTCAGGTGCGAGTCGGACTCGCGCACGAAGGGTGTTGGAGTCCCCTGAACCCCATTCCTCTTGCCTTTATTAATAGCGAGCAAAAAAACTCCTAAAAATCACGTTTGTTGTATGGGAACCCTCCTTAAATATTTATTTTATTCAGATTTTAGTATTTGTTGTTATAGCGGCAACAGAAATACATCATCTGTGAAAATTTCACTGCTGATGCTAGACATCTAGCTAACTATCACGGTTTATGAGATACAGCCTGGAGACAGACGGACATCGGAGTCTTAATAATAGGGTCCCGTTTTTACCCTTTGGGTGCGAAACCCTAAAAACAATGCCTGTTACCGGGTGGTCCCCATGTGCTGTGACGGCGGCGCAGGCGGCGGTCGAGGACGCAGCCGCCATCTCACGCAGCGCGGGTCTGCGCTCCCGACGCACGAACGACAGGAACAGATGCCTGGAATTATATAGGTATTAAGTAGGTCCTGCCCATTGCCACTTGAATTTGCTAATCCGCTGGGCTATGTCGGTAACTTTGGTTCGTCTGCGGATCTCCTCATTTCTGATTCGATCTCGCAGAGAGACGGTAGTTCGGAGAACGGATGGCCGATGGGGCAGTAAAGTTCTCGAATGGAGACCACGGACCAAAAGCGCAGCGTAGGACGTCCACCGACTAGGTGGACTGACGATATAATAAAGATCGCAGGAACGCGCTGGATGCAGGCCGCTTCCAACCGGCCTTATTGGAAATCCATTGGGGAGGCCTATGTCCAGCAGTGGACGTCTTACGGCTGATGGATGGAAGTAGGTCTGAATTTGAGCACATTCTTCTTATTACTGCCGGACTAATAGGACTGTATTGTACCAGCCTTTTTAATAGTCCACTGCAGGACGTAGGCCTACCTACGAAGGGTGATTGGGCCATATCCACCACGCTGGCCCAGTGCGGGTTGGTGGATTCACACACGCCATCGAATTTCTTCTACGGACGTATGCAGGTTGCCTCACGATGTTTTCCTTCACCGAAAAGCCAGTGGTGTGAAATTCCGTACAAAAGTTCCAAATAAACTCATTGGTCCGGGACCAGGATTGAACCCACGTCTTCAAAAATGACTGGCCAGCGTTACAACCACTAGACCACCACGGCCTAAAACAGTGTTTATAAATAATTATATTATTATGTTTACCTGGACAACTCATCTGGAGTAGAAACCTCCAGGAAGGTGTCAAGGAACCACCGGAATCCCTCAAAGTCGATGTCCTGCGAACAAACAAAACGGATTTTTGGTTAAAATAAATCCTTACTAAGGCAGTTCGTACTAGCCGGGTGGCTAGCTCTTGTGTCAGAGTTTTTAAGCCAACTGAAGTCCTCTGAAACGGTTAAACGGTTAAAATAACCGGGACGTCATTACTAATATCATAGAACTAGCAACCCGCCTCGGCTTCGCACAGGTGTATTATACTCGTACATATAAACATTCCTCTTGAATCACTCTATCTATTTAAAAAAAACAGCATCAAAATTTGTTGCGTAGTTTGAAAGATTTAAGCATATAGGGACAGACAGCGGGAAGCGACTTTGTTTTATACTATGTAGTGGATAGTGAAGTGATAAGTAAATAATAGTTTTAAAAACAGAATAAATAATAGTACGTAACATAAAAGACTCCTGTAGAATTCGCGGGTAAAGTTACTTAATTTTTATCTTGTTTTTCTTTTAATTTATAAAAATCACTTTGAGAATGACGGCCACAGAAAATCGACAGACTTCCAACCTTTCGTACCATAGAATAAGAACTAAAGTAATAGAAACCATATTAAAATAGCAAGAGATAAACATAACTTTGTCCCATTTTAAATAAGAAATTTAAAAGGTGTTAGAAAAAGATACACATACACCCGAACTTACGTAATTTCGAAGGGTTTCACAAACTAGCATTGAGCCATCTCGGGTGTCCAAATTCAAAAAAGTAAAAAGTAGGAAGGTAAAATGATCAGAGATTTGAATCTTCTTGCTGGAACTAGAGGGTTCGAATTTCCGAAAAAGACAAAAGACCAAGTGGAACCAAATTTTAACTATTTTGACATTCCAACTGGTGATTTTGATGTATGCGACAGACATTGTGCTTTTTTTGTTCCACTCACTCTCGCGTATGGTGTATAACCAGATATGAATAAGACAGCTGTAACGTAGTTTTTATTTAAGTAAAATTTAGCAATACTTCTATTACTTGTAATTCTTCTGAGGTATTACTTGTCATTATTCTGCGTTTCGGACCTTACGGCTGTGCTCTAGGCTATGAAGTTTTCTTGCAATTAAGTATTGTGTAAACAGTGAGCTTTTTCCAACTAATAGAAACAATACTTACTCTAGAAGCTAACTGGATATCTTGTCGAGAATGTCAACAAGCGTCGTTTATTTCTGTAACTGATCGATATTTCGTAGAAAAACAATGGCGTTACACGCGCGGGCGAAGTTCAATTTTACAGTGCCAGGCTGTATAGTTGGCAGTAATGAAATCATAGTCATAGTCGTAGTAATATTATAAATCCGAAAAGTTAGCATTATAAATCCGAAAAGTTAGCTGGTTTGTTCCTCTTTCACGCAGCTACGGAGCAACGGATTGACTTGATTTTTGGTATGGATATAGTTAAAAGGCCGGAAAGTGATATAGGCTACTTTTTATCCCGAAAAAATAAAAGTTTCTAATGTATTTGCACAAAAATGAATTAAAAAAACACATAGGCAAAGCTGCAAGTAGAAGATAGCAAAAAAAGAGCCTCCACTTTTGGGTTGAATGAAAAAGAAGGATGCAGCAACTGAACCTGTCTAAATATATATTTTTTTTTTTGCAACTTTTTAACAAAATATCATTTATAAAAATTGTATATGCTTCAAAAAAATTGTAATTTTATGCTGTTTTCATATCACTAGTTAAAATTAATAATAAACCACCAGAAAAATTACAATGATTTTTTATTGTTTTTACTCTCTAAATCCCCTTACCAAAGCTTGTGTGAACGAATATTTTACGTGTAGTATCCAGGCTAGAATAAAAAAAAAGGTTTAATTTTTTTGGGCGACAAAAAAGGAACTATGGCGTCGCATTTTTATGTATTTGCCAGTTTTGTTCATAATGTCAATAAGGACAACGTTTGGAGTACAGCTACGCTTCTAGTTCGATAATGGCATCACAGAAATAATCGTCCCATTTAACGGCTTTTGCGTATCAACTTTAACATTTAACAAATATAACAATGAAGATTAATGAATGACATCAGAAGATTGAACCGATAACAGATAAGATGGCATTATAATGTAACACCGAGTCTGTTACTAAAATAAAAAAAAAAGTTCTTAATCTCAGCTGTCAAAACTTCAATTAATGTTGCTGTCAAAAAAAGGAAAAGTCAAAGTCAGTCAAGCGCATGATGTTTTCAGTATTGACAGACTTCGTTTTCGATATTCCGATTAAGCGATTTTCTGGAGGTGTTAATGTAATTATTTTCTTTTTAACTGTTGGCACATTATCCTTTTTTTTATCAGGGGAAATCCTTTATGTATGCTACCACGTCTCGTGGGCAGACAGGTGGTTATGTGGGAGTCCCGCCGACTGGACGGCATACCCACCATAACCCCTGGGTGTTCCACCACTGCGCCTGGTGTCGGGGCTGCGAGCGCGTCTTCGCGGCACCCGACAGCGCTGGCCCAACTTGGGCCCTACCCTGGAGCTTGCGCTTCCGCCAGAATGACGATGTGTCGAACACCAGACACATCGTCATCCACCACCTGGGACCAACCAGCACTGGGTGTCGGACGGCACCCGTATCCGACAGCCCTGTTGGGCAATTCTGTCAACCGATCTCGTTACTAAGGTGACACGTTCTTGAACTTGTCTCGTTTTTCTGACAATTTTGAGCGGTCGGAACTGTCAGAAAGAAGAAGGTATCAAGGTATAGGTTCAAGAACGTATCACTTCAGTAAAGAGATCGGCTAACAGAATTGTCCCGCTGGTCCCGATGCAACGGGTCAATTAAAGTGGCCCCGTGCCTGCCACTACGGCTGCAGAGGATAGGGAGAGCGGCCATCGCGAAACCGACACTCCTCTTCCCCTGCAGCCCCAGCACTTGAGTATGGCACATAATCCTGCATTAACTCGTTTACGAACTGAGGTGTCGTTATACATAATATTTTATAGAAACATACATTTTTGCCTACTAAAAGATTATCAAAAAGAAAGAATACTTACTCATATTTTTTTATTTCACTCACTTTACTACTAACAAAAAGCTGCAGTTGAAGTCATCCGAAAAATTCGTGGTCATTTTAATATTACTCGTAATAATCCTTAAAGGTGTTATTCGAACCTCGGCTCCAGGCTACAGCTGCAAGCAGCACTTGCAGCAGTTGCACGAAACCGGCTGCGGCTGCACAAGTGGTTATCCATGTAGTATTATGAATTTTTGCAAAAAAGATTCCGAACGCGGCTGCGACAGCACGGAATACCGAATCTCGGCTGCGAGTGTTGTTAACCGATTTAGACAACTGCCTCGGAATGACTCCCGAGGCATCCTCAGCCGAGGTTCGAATAGCTGCTTAACTACAGTTGCGGTTCTTGTACTTTTGCTAATGAAATGGATGAATACCGAAAATCATTATCATTCATGTTTTCATTTTCTTTTTGTAGCGGTCCTAAGCATTGAGCTTTTTTGACGTGATAACGTCTTATAAATCGATGAACTCCAAAACGTAATCCGATATTACAACTTTTTTTTAACAAAATGAGATACACTGATTAAAATATCAATATAAATATCATTTAGGCAATATGAACTAAAAATATATGACTTCAAGTTTTTAAATATCTAGCACCATTTTAGCACTCTATACATAACAAACCTGGCAATCCTTAATCTTTGGCCTATAATTATATATATAAGTATTCAACACATAGCTTGAAAATTGTTTTCGGTTTTTCTTATTTTATCTTCATTTTATACGAACTTGTACATATCAGAACAGTTTTAGAAGCGTCATAAATTACTCTGGTGAACATAACATTTTTATAAATGACCTTGGGAGAAACTGAGTGTATTCGTATACTACAGGTATTCGTATGTATGAGCTTCCGACATCCTTCTTTGCTGATTTCATTTTCATTTTAACTAGTTTTCATTTTTGAAATTTCATTTCTCTAGAGAAATGAAACGATGTGCTAAATAAACAGTCCCGCATTGCACCAGCTGAGGTCTACAATTTCGTTGAATTTCAAAGGGTATTGGAGAGGGAGGAATGTTTACTGTATTTTCGGCATTTGGCTCGAAATTCGCAGAATTTCTCTGCAAAATTGTTTTCTTTGTCATGTTTTCTGTCCTATTAGACTATTTATTTAACAACAATAAAAACGTTCTAGAGCTCTACATTTGAAACGTTAAAAACTTAAATTAAAAATTTTAAAAACCCCCGACACAAAAACCTACCTAAAAAAAGTACGAAAGGACATTTGTAGAATTTTGGTTCTTCCATCCCCACTTTAACCCACCATAACTCTTAAACGGCTCAATCGTTTTTTATAAAACATAGAACACTCTCGATTAAGTCTCCTTTCATCCAAAAAAAAACTAAACTGAAATCGGTTCAGTGGTTCGGGCGCTATGATGCCACAGACAGACAGACAGACAGACACACAGACAGACAAACAGATACGTCAAACTTATAACACCCCTCTTTTTCGTCGGGGGTTAAAAAATGATTTTTAAAATCGCATGCTTTGCTACCCCGTTCGCAGCTCTTACTCGCGCTTACGTGATAATTTACGCTTACTTTTTAGCGGGTTATCAAAACACTAGCTGCCTGCCCCGGCTTCGCCCGAGTACGGTTGGCATAATAAGCCTATGTTCACCGGGAGCACGGTAAAAGATATCAGGTACTGTTGCAACATTGAAAGAGTTTTTCAAATCGGTTCCGTAGTTTCGGAGCCTATTCAATGCAAACAAACAAACAATCAAATCTTTCCTCTTTATAATATTGGTATAGACAAGTGCGTATCTAAGGCCACTTATAAGCCGAATAAACGTACTGGCGGGTTTGAAGTTAGGATTAATTATAATTATGTTTCAGGTTCATTAATATTTTGTAAACATACCTAAGCCTAACCTAACATTTGTTTTTTTTTTTTTTTTTTTCTGATCTAACCTAACCTAACCTTAACCTAACCATAGTCGAACCATGATACAGGTTGATGATTAATTACTAATTTTGTTTGTGATTTAATTTGGATTTTGAATGGTACCCTTAACTTATATGACCACGACAGAGCCATCCATCCATCCATCAGCCGTAAGACGTCCACTGCTGAACATAGGCCTCCCCAATGGATTTCCAATAAGGCCGGTTGGAAGCGGCCTGCATCCAGCGCGTTCCTGCGATCTTTATTATATCGTCAGTCCACCTAGTCGGTGGACGTCCTACGCTGCGCTTGCTGGTCCGTGGTCTCCATTCGAGAACTTTACTGCCCCATCGGCCATCCATTCTCCGAACTATGTGCCCTGCCCATTGCCACTTTAATTTGCTAATCCGCTGGGCTATGTCGGTAACTTTGGTTCGTCTGCGGATCTCCTCATTTCTGATTCGATCTCGCAGAGAGACGCCGAGCATAGCACGTTGGGCTATCCTGTTTGTAAACATACCTAAGCCTAACCTAACATTTTTCTTTTCTGATCTAACCTAACCTAACCATAGTCGAACCATGATACAGGTTGATGATTAATTACTAATTTTGTTTGTGATTTAATTTGGATTTTGAAAGGTACCCTTAACTTATATGACTACGACAGAGCGGAAATACACTATTTATTCAAAACAAGAATTTTAGGTGATTTTACACATTCACTTTAGGTACATCTTGTGAGCTTAAAATTATTTTGTGATACAATTTTTAGATAACACTGCATTTCTGTATCTTGTAGCTTATTAGTAAAAATGTGAAAAAATTTTAAACTGGACGAGCATGTTAATGAATCAATATTATGTAACATTTTTTGTAATATTAAAATAAAATGAAATAAAAATAAAATAGCCTTTATCTACACTAATGTTGTAACATTCTACTTATGTTTCCAATACTTGACTTATAATGAGTACTGTTATAGCGCAGACAACATTTAAGCAATTTCACATGATGTTATAACATCCACATCGATATCGTAAAATCTCATTATAACATCGCGCGCTCGCTCCTGATTGGCCTGCGCGCGCAGCTGCACTCTCATTGGTTAGATTTTAAAGGCGCCAAGTTCACTGTGACAATACACGTACGCGTGAATTTAATGTTTCGCAATATGTTTTTTTTTTTTATTAGTGAAGATAAAGTAGTGTATGCAACTGCATGTAACACGGGTATTAAAACACGAGTGTGAGTTTATGACACGAGCGCAGCGAGTTTCATAATAGTAACGAGTAACTTCATTATAATTATGACAGTTGCATAAACTACTATTATTTCCCTTAAAAATGACATAGAACATTAACAAAAGTATTTAAATAATCAGTTTAAGTCACAGAGCTATTACAACTAGAGCAATAGCGCTGTTGTCGCTTGAAGCAATTCTCAACCACAATAACGTGGAAAATCTTGCCATGGCTGTCAAAACTGTCAAGATATATATGTATTACTGACACTACTGAGAGAAATTCAAGCCACTGAATCGAGATATTTTTCATTTCTCTTTCTAACTCATATCATATTAAATCATTGCATCTCTTTCTTTCTTTTCTCGATCGATATCCCTCTGGTATCTCTGTGGTTTAAGTACATTAAGCTCTCAATATTTTTATGATTTTTATCTACACTAATGTTGTAACATTCTACTTATGTTTCCAATACTTGACTTATAATGACTACTGTTATAGCGCAGACAACATTTAAGCAATTTCACATGATGTTATAATATCCACATCGATATCGTAAAATCTCATTATAACATCGCGCGCTCGCTCCTGATTGGCCCTGCGCGCGCAGCTGCGCTCTCATTAATATAATAATAATAATATATATTTTATTGCCAAAAAACACATTACATAGTTTTACAATAATAGTGATCCCTGAACTAGGCGATGAGGCCTGTGTTTCAGGGTTCTGAGCACGAGTTGCTTACAATTTTAGATATGAAGTATTAACAGATCGGTAAGATATTAATTATGAATATTAAGTCCTGTAGGAAAACTGGGGAAAATTTAAAATACAATTGCTAAAGGACTGAGTGTTAGTTGTAGGTAATTTGGATGAAAGTAGTGTGTGAAAATGTGTGTGGGTGTGTGTGTGTGTGTGTGTGAGTGTGTGCTTGTATGCGTTTTGATATACTTGAGCTTATATATTCTTACATATTCTTACAGATGCTTGAGGTAATAATTTCAAATTAAGTTTTCACATAAACGGGAGCTTGTACAGTATAAGCTTCTCTGTTTCGTCGTACGACAGTGTCAGAAGCCATTTTTTTACGATCCGCTTGCAGGCCCTAGAGTTGCATTTAAGTATATCGCATTGTATAAAGACATTGTTGTAGGTGGTTGTATGAGCGAATTCTGGACTTCTAAATCCTAGTAGCGATGTGTAATTAGGTACAGGAATTCTAAAAGTCCGTCGACCCATTAAG
The DNA here is from genome assembly GCA_964007245.1 of Hypomecis atomaria. Lineage (NCBI taxonomy): Eukaryota > Metazoa > Arthropoda > Insecta > Lepidoptera > Geometridae > Hypomecis > Hypomecis atomaria. The sequence continues at coordinate 4,185,741 of OZ023308.1, read as the reverse complement.
AAATCGTAGTCTTCGCGGAACAGAAGGGCTTTATGAGTTATCATAGTAGCACTCAGAACATAAAGTTGCCGCACTCGTAATACCTTAAACTCTTCATATATGCTATTGGTGGAGTACCTGAAAGGGCGTTTTAGAATTACCTTAATAAGAGCCCGCTGCGCCACCTCCAATCTCAACATGTATGTCTTGCAAGCAGTACCCCAAATCGAGACGCAATACTGCAAAACCGATTGACAAAGTGCTAAATAAGTCTGTTTCAAAATATCAAATGGTGTGCAATCTCTTAGTTTCTTCATGATGAAGATTAGTCTCCTGGTTCGACTACATAAGGCGGTAATCTGATCTGAGTAGTTAAGGCGCTCATCAATTAACACTCCCAAATATCTGTAGGTTTTAGGTTTTAATGGCATTGGTTAGATTTTAATGGCGCCAAGTTCACTGTGACAATACACGTACGCGTGAATTTAATGTTACGCAATATGATTTTTTTTTTATTTTTATTTTTATTAGTGAAGATAAAGTAGTGTATGTAACTGCATATAACACGGGTATTAAAACACGAGTGTGAGTTTATGAAACGAGCGCAGCGAGTTTCATAATAGTAACTTCATTATATGACAGTTGCATAAACTACTATTTTAGAGCACCCGTGTTTGGGTAAAGGCCTCCTCCACGCTGTGCTATTTCTCGCAGTCTCGTGCTGCTCGCGTCCAGCAGGGCTAGGATGCGCACCATGGAATATTTATTTCTACGTGTCAAAACGAGATGGAGTTATGGCGAAATATATATCTGTCACTTTTTTACACGTCGAAAAGAGTTCTTTTCGTGGCTTTTCGTGGTCGCATGCTAAGCTAGCAGGTCGCTCCCGCGACCTCTACGATGTCGTCGCACCATTTTCCTTTTTTAGGTTCTATTCATATCAATAGAGTTACCTTATCTTATCTTACAAGCTGCGCAAAGCCCAATCCTGACTGAAGCTCATTTAACAGCTGCGCGAGGTTGGATTTCTTGCAGCTTGTTGCTAACATCACAGCCGTCAAGAACTTTGATTCGTACTCTACGTCCCCCCCACTACGCGGATGCGGTTGCGGTATGACAACCGCTCGGCTGCCGCAACAAAAAAAATCGAAAGAAAAAACGGTCCATAGTCTGATAGTACCTTATAGGTAGTAGTTTACTACTACCTACGAGTATAAGGTACTATCAGACCTTCTATCTACTTGGACTTTAGTCTAACTTAGCAATGCACAGTTCAAACCCACATTCTATGACTATAAAAATATTTAATAAACTGCCATATAATCTAAAAGAAAAAAAGATATCGAAAAGGAAAACATTTAAAAAACAACTAAAAATTATTCTATTATCCAAATGTTATTACACATTAGACGAATATTTTAACGGTAATCTAGAAAACATAATAATAAATCGTTCCAATTCAAATACTTTGACTGCCTCGGTGGCTCAGTGGTTAGTGACCCTGACTCCTGGCTCAAAGAGGGTTCGGTCCTCACCGAGGGCAAATATTTATGTGATTAACATAGGTGTTCGCTCTGAGTCTGGGTGTTATTTAGGTATTATCTATATGAGAATGTTTTTAAAAATAGGTATATGTAGTATATCAGTCTCTGGCAGCCATATCACAAGCCTTGCTTAGTTTGGGGTCAGAGACCGTGTGTAAGATGTCCCCTAATATTTATAAAAAAAAGTAATAAAATTGCCATACCTGACCTTATAAGGTCATAATTAATATGTATAACTATACAAAACATGTTAACTAAGAACCGCATGTAAATTTCATATAAATTAAAAAATGATTTAAGTTTGAGTATCGGGTAGTCTTTTAAAACCTTAGACTTTAACATTGTACCCATCAATAAGATTTTTTAGGTTTTAATATCGAAGATCGTACCAATTGATCCCATCATGCGCCGACATACGCCAATAACGCAGTAATCTACTCCAATAACTCCGTAAGAGCTTTCCAGGGAATCAGCGAGGAAAATATTTGACCTTTATTCGATGTGGGGGAAATATTTCTCCCTTTATTCGGTGAGCTCTATGATGAAGTGGGAATCGACAGTCGAAGAGCAAACTGATATAAGTGAACAAGATGATAGAACATAAATAAATATTTTTTGACTGAAACGTTACAATCGACTTCAAAATTATAATAAAATCTATTTCTGAAGTTGTACATACTCGTATTTGATCTGTCAACACAATATAAGCGCACTTTGATTGAACACACAGACAGATCCACTCACCCATACACAAACACGCACACGCACACGTAAGAACGCGCATGTATTTTGTATTGTACTTTTAATTTGATTTCTATTGCACAAATATATTTTTTCTGCTTGTTTCAAATCATTTTTTTCTGAATTTATCTCTGTTAAACATTTTTCACTTGTAAAATACTAATTATTAATTAGCATAATTGTAATCTGTTTTGTTACATAACAGGAAAAGCTATTGGAGCCCGACACACAGTCCTTCAAATAAAAAAAGCAATCATTAAAAACAGTTCACTATTGCATCATAACTCTCAAACGAATTACCTAATTCTAATGAGTCCTTTTAATTGAAAGTTGACCTAAACAATTGATTTTGTACAATTTTCACTTAGTGCACCTGTCTGCCAACCGTCGATATTTGGTATTGTCCGGGAAAATCCGAGATATCCGGGAATTATGTGGATATATATTGTTTGGACACAGGCTCCGGAATACTGGGAGCGATCTCTGGGGTGTTTTTATATACACACGACAGTAATCGTCAAACACTGGGTAAGAGTGAGTTTTATTTTTAAAGCGAAATGCCAATTTCGGGTTTCGGTTTACGTGAGTAGTACCATCTTCGCTAGTACCATTATGGAACTAGCGACGTAGAATTTATATCATCTACGTCGCTAGTTCCATTGATCAGTACCATTGAAGGTACGAGTACAATTCACATACCTATAAGTGACAAGTACCATTTATGCCTTCAAGTCCGGAAAATATGATTACCCAAAAAGTTAAGTTCCTACAAGGTTGCATACCTACATCAAAACTTTTAATCCTACAAAGTTCGACTTATTTCAATGAAAGAAAACTTAGTTACGAGTAGTTCTAAGTTTAACTGGCTTCAAATTAAGAGGTTCTCGATTCGACTATGTTTTTGGTACTTTTGTTTCAGAAATAGCGTGCTTAGTCTAGTTTTAGTCGTTGTTTTTGTAAAGGAAAAATGTGAAATGATTTTAGGTGATATTTTTGTATACAGGGTTATTCCTAATCAGTTAGAATCCTTTTAAGGGCTAATTCTGTACATCAAAACTAACAACTTTTGTTCTGCGACTTTTGTCGAAACTAAATAAAAAAATGTAAACAAAAAATGTTGTTCCATAGAAAAATATCGACAAAATGTATGGAACAGCTGATTATTTTTTTACTTTTGACAAAAGTCGCAGAAGAAAAGTTGTTAGTTTTGATGTACAGAATAAGCCCCTAAAAGGATGCTAGTTGATTAGGAATAACCCTGTATACATACAGATGCATTCACATTAACGTTCCTTTTGTGATCAGATACTATAGTGTGTTGCTAAATTGTAAGGTTTGTTTAGTAAACAAGACAAGTTTGTTGACCATTATACCTATTTCGGAAAAATTGAATTAGATATACCTAGGCATAATCATGTTACTTTAGAGGATCGTAAATCGACCAGTGTTTTCGCGTTTTCTGTAAAACATCGAGAAAATTTTCGGTACATTTTTGATAAAATTTACGTTCCGGGAGAACTCTTTTCACCCCTTAAATTGTACAAAATGTTACGTCAATAGCTTATGTAAGAAATATTGCACGCTCGTATCTACGTCTTATTTTTTACCGACGTCCTAAAAGGAGGAGGCAATATGTTCGTCTGTATGTATTTTTTGTATATTCATCGATATTTTCGCCAATTGTGAACCGATTTAAAATAAAAAAAACTTCATAGTACAAAAAGGTATACTTCCGAAATGGTCCCATTTAAATTTCATCGAAATCGGCTGAGCCAATTTTGTTAAATTAATAATAATCTCGTACATGGATGTCAAATCGATTTGTGCAAACTATTCGAATTCTGTGCACGGTGGAAATAGGTGTTGCGATTTTTTGCGAAAAATAATTATTTCAGAAATGTTTTTAGTTCATACTTTTGAGCCAAGTTTTCGCATAAAATATGACTTTTTAAAGGCTTAACTGTAGAGAATATTATGAAATAAACTCGAGTTAGTTTTCTCATCCCCAGTACACTGCAACGAATAGCTATTGCGCATGCGCATAGTCTATGAAATCGCTGCGGTACTGAGGACCTATTTTTGGACTTCGCACGGTTTGGTCGTATACGAAACCTGTATGGAGCACTCGCAACTTCCATAGACAATATAGAGTGTTTTCATACAATCTGTCAAAGTTCCGTACACGTTCCGAGGCGTGCTAAGTTCAAAAATAGGTCCCCTGGCAAACTAACAAACTTGACATTGAATGACGCGCCCTTGAAGCGTCATCTATAGGAGTAACGCACTGCATTCGAAACATTCCATGAATCGTGCAATAATATGTTTATTTTCTTTCGAATTGCGAACTTAGTCCAATAATTCATCAAAATTTAGCTAGTGATATCATCTCCCCGCTATTACGGATTATTAGTTACGGAAACTCACAAGTTTATTTGGACACGTAGAAGAACCAAAGTTACCGACATAGCCCAGCGGACTGGCAAGTTGAAGTGGGAATGGACAGGGCACCTAGCGCGGAGGACTGATGACCGATGAGGTCGAAAAGTTCTCGAATGGAGACCACGCATCGGCAAGCACAGCGTATATAGGACGTCCACCCACAAGGTGGACGGATGACCTCATTAAGATCTATAAAGAAGGCCTATTATGTCCAGCAGTGGACGTCTTATGGTTGATGGATGGATTCCGGTGACGCTCAATTAAGAGAATTCTTTGATGTAGTGATATGCACACACGAAGCATAGAGATTGGCGCCATTTTGTGGACGCCGCGTCGTCTGAGCCACAGGATAGTATCAGTCCGCAACCAACACAACTTGCGATCCAATTAACCCTAGGGTCTCGGGCCCATATTGTATATGCCTACCTACTATAACATTAGATTAGCTACCTACTTTTAAAATATTGTATGTAGGTATTATTGGTTTTTCTTATTCAACCTTTAAAGCATTACATTACAGGTTAAGGTCAATTAAGAGTAAAGGTAAAAACTGTAAAGACTAAGACGTATAATCCTAGCGAATGAAGTGCTGATTACTTACATGAAAAAAAAAAACACTCAAATAGGATAATATTTAGAGGTAGGTAACAGCTTATTGTTTTTGTATGGTTAAGTTGGCGCCTCACGTTTGCCTTAATTAGTGTCAAATTTAAAATATATAAGTCAAAAAAATCCTTAAATGATAATTACAGTATAGCTATTATGTACGTGTTTAAGGTTTACTGTCAGTTATACCATTGATTTTAATCATTGATTGTGCAACTGACGTACCTATAATAGTACCTACCACTAACGATACTAGTACCTACGAGTAAACCAGTGTTATTTTTGTCTCTGAAACAATATCCTATGATTTTTAGGGTTCCGTACCCAAAGGGTAAAAACGGGACCCTATTACTAGGACTCCGCTGTCCGTCTGTCTGTCACCAGGCTGTATCTCATGAACCGTGATAGATAAACAGCAGAAATTTTCACAGATGCTGTATTTCTGTTGCCGCTATAACAACAAATACTAAAAACAGAATCATATAGATATTTAAATTATTATGTTATTTTTGTCTCTGAAACAATATCCCATGATTATTGTCAACTACTCGGCATCAAACTACAAGACCGCGTTAGAAATGTCGAGATTCGTCGCCGTGCTAAGGTGCGCGACGTTGGTCGGACAATCACAAAACTAAAATAGAGTAGGGCAGGACACATTGCTAGTCAAAGCGATGGTAGGTGGACAAAAACCGTAACTGAATGGTGGCCGCGTACCTGCAAACGAAGCGTGGGGCGTCCACCGGCTCGCTGGGTCGACGACATTGTTAAAGTCGCGGGTCCCACCAGCGGGAAGCATGGCAAAGGGACTAAGTAAGTAAGTAAGTTCGTATAGGCCGGGTGGCTAGCCCTGGTGTCAGAGTTTTTAGGCCGCCTGAAGGCCTCTGACATGCCTGAACGGTTAAAACAACCGGGGCCTACAATTTAACGTGTCATCCGAGCCACGGTAGCGCTCAGTTGGAAAATGCCACCCGCGGTCACCCATCCAAGTACTGTAGCGCTCGTAGCGTAGTTTGACTAGGTGATTGTCAGCGATCACCGAAATTAAGCAACGTTCCGCAAAGGGACTAAATAGTCTTTCCACCATTATATCCCCTCGAAGTGGAAATAAAGTATGGATTGACAATGACATCTGACATTAAGAGTGGATAAAATGGTTTTCTCCCCTTGCCGTGCTACCCGGGCTGGATGAGATTAGCACAAAATCGAGGTGAATGGCGTACAAGAAGAGAGGCCTGTGCTCAGCTATGGGCGATAACAGGCTGAAAATGATGATGATGTCGAAGATTTATTCCACTTTATAAAGACGCTAAGAGCTTGCTTATTATAAGTGCAAAGGTTTTTTCTATTAAACTACTCATCCTTCTGATTTTGTCGCTATAAATACACGTTTCATCAGGCCAGATATGATCCAAAACAGATTTTCTAAGTATTCTCTCCTTTGTCTGCTCAGAAAGTATTCTGGCAATTGACTGTGGGCGCGGAATAGTGAGAGGACAGAAGTAAAACATGCATTTTTGTTAAATTCCCGTCTAGGATCTTCTGTGTCACAGTTAAATCTTTGTTTTGAATTAATAATTAGTGTATTTCCGCTGTTGTTGTTGACAAATAGTTTAAGGGCCCTATTTAATACATTAATTAATCATTTAAAACAAATCAAAACCGATAAAAAAACCCTTACAATTAATGATATTACAATAATTATACATTTAAAAACATAATTTTACAAAATAGTAATAAATTTCACTCTTATTTTCACTACAATCTTATTTAAGTATATTAATCCGTTAAAAACTAAACCATGAAATATTATAATTTTTTTAAAATATATTATATTACAAAATAGTGAAAACACTTCATTAATAAGTAACACTCTTATTCTCACTGCACTACACTCTATTCGACACGTGTTTCGCCTCCCAACGAGGCATCTTCAGGACGTGTTGACTGTTCGAGGTCGCTTGCAAGATTCTTCCAATGATACCAAGGTTTGGATTTGTTTTAAAAGATTAATTTAAGTATTGAATAGGGCCCTTAAACTTATTTGCCTACAACTACATAGCATGTAATACACTATATATTTATTCAAAACAAAGATTTGCGTTGTATGAAGTTTAACATCTGTATTCTCTGTGTTTTGCACTGTGGGCGTTTCCATTCACGGGAGTAAGGTTTCCTTTCTATTTACATCTAAATGTAACCAATATCGCTATTCAAGGAGCTACACAATAGACCGAAAAACAAGTCTGCATTAATGGAAAATTTATGGAAACCGAGAGGATATTATGTTTCAGTTTGGATGATGGCAGGTTTTTTCAGCTCCGCGGGTCAGGGCTATTTTCTTTTCAATATTTGTTTAAGATTGAAAGCCACAATGGGTAATTTCCATAAATGTATATTTGTCTGATAATTATGGTTTCGTTCTTCAAAAGTAAAGTACGGAATCCAAATCAATCCAAAATCAAATCAAATCCAAACCATTAAAACAAAACCGTTAGGGCGCCTGCAAATCTGCTGCAACGTGCAGCGCTGCAGCAATGCGGCCGCAGCCATCGACCTGGCATTTTTTCTGTTTTAAATAGACAGGCCCAAAAGGCCGTTTTGTATAGGAACCGGTAAAGCTGCCGCCTGGGGGTGTATTATTAAAATATTTAATTTTCTTGATATAATTTGACAATTTGGCCGTAGCCCACATCAGCAAATGACAAATTCGAACTAATTGAAGGCTATGACGTCACACGTTTACTATCACGTTTTTTCACTAGTATTGGTTCCCCTGTGGTACTTTTAGAACATACGAGTACATTCCATATTGATGACCGCAGCGCTCCGGCCGCACTACTGCTTTCTAAATCCATTTTTTTTTAATGGATTGTCTTGAAGGCGCCTTCTAGAATCACTTTGTAGTCCGTGTGTTCGTCCGTTTGCCAATACCTTCTATCTCAGGAGTACGTGGAGATATCGAGTCAAACATTGAAACCAAATTACGTGTCACGTAACTATTTCAAAACCAAACAAAAATTAAAACTATGAAAAAACCGTAAACCGTACTTTGGTGCTGTTTTTAAACAAACAAAAAGTTGCATCATTATCAGCCTTTGATAAATCCATTGCTATGCATAACCCTCGTCTCTCTGCCTTAAAAAAACTCAACTGACTGATACACGCGAAATAAGTATTCACGAGGTATATAGGTATTCTCGAGCATACAGACAAAAAGACGTAAGTAGAGCTTTATAATGATGGATGAATTATGAGCATTATAATAAGAGTGTTGCAGCTCGATGGAATGTTTTAGATAAGTATAGCGTGATTATCTAGTTCGTGATTTGGATGTTTTACGTGACATAGATAGATCACTATGTGTAGATATAATTTAGTATAAAAGCTGTTGTTATTCGATAGTAAGGGAGAATATAGTGAGGTCGAGAAACAGACTCTAGTATCTTATTTTAATCCCTTGGCGCCCCGGCATAAGAGTATGTATAAACGAATGACTGAATGGAAGAAACATGTTCCATTCATTTAAAAATTCACACGGTTCTGAGCGACACAATTACGCCCTTTTTGGCCTAAAAATAGACCCTCTTCCGAGTATATGATCTAACGCTTAGGGTGAATCAATACGAACAGAACAGCGCCCACACACATACGAGGTTTCTTCATACTATAATACATAAAATAAAATAATAAAATAAGCCTTTATTACTGTGAACATTACAAATACTTCACAGAATAAATTATGTTATCGTCAGCGTCCGGGTTTTCTGTTTCAGCTTGTCCTTCGACAAAGGCCTCCTCTAAAGACTTCCACTCTTTCCGGTCTCTCGCTTTTCGGATCCATGTTGGTCCAGCTAATTGTTTGATTTCGTCCTCCCACCTTTTATTTTGTCTACCTCGACTTCTTTTGCTATCTCTAGGATACCATTCTGTTATAAGTTTGGACCATTTTTTTTTGTCTCTAATCATATTGTGACCTGTCCATCTCCATTTTTGTTGCCTGCATACTATGCTGCATCATAAATACATCATTTTTACCCGTCTCCCAAAAATGAGCAGGTTCTATGTTCGTCTGTAATGTTTTGTGTGTTTATTGATATTTTCGCCAATTGTGAATCAAAAAATTCTGTTTTAGTTCGAAAGAGTATCCTCCCGAGGTTAAATTATATCGAAATCAGCTGTGCCGTTGTTGAATAATCAACAATAGTGTAAAATTTGTGTACATAAATTTGAGCGAGCTATTCGAATTTTGTACACAATGAAAGTCGGTCTTGCCAATTTTTGCGAAAAATAATTATATCCTAACAGTAGACTTTAGTGACATAGCGAAGCTTATACAACTTTTTGAGTTCTAGACAAGTTCGCGTCTGACTACAGCACTGTTGTACTCGTAGCGTATTTCGTAGCGCTCGTAGCGAAGATAGAAGGTATTTTGTAGCACTCAAAGCGTAGCTTATAGAGCTCATTAAGCCCAATTACAGAGGTGCCAGCGTAAATTTAATAGCAACGTAAAAAGCGTTCTCTTTATCGAATGCCTAAAGTGAAAAAGAAACAGAACTATGCTATTTGGCTAATATAATTACGACGCTACAATCGGGCTTTATATCGTAGTTCTTAGCGCTCAATAAGTTATCGTAGCGTGTGGTTTTCATAGCGTTTTCATAGCGCTCATAGATTAGATAGCGAAGTTCGTAGCCCTCATAATATAGTAGCATGTAGCACTCGTAGAATAGCTTGTAGCGCTCATCATAAAGCTTGTAGCACCCATTACGTAGTTAGTAGCGCTCGTAGCGTAATTCGTAGCGCGTATGCAGGGTTATTTTTCAAACCAATTAGCATCCTTTTAGGGGCTTATTATGTACATGAAAACTAACTACGTTTGTATTACGACTTTTATTTATTCTCAAAAAAAAGTTCTATGTCCCATAGAAAAATATCGTTCACCCTCGACAAAATGTATGGAACAGCTGTTTTTTTTAGAGTTTAGACAAAAGTCGCAGATCATATTTGTTAGTTTTGATGTACAGAATAAGCCCCAAAAAGATGCTAATTGATTAGAAATAACCCTGTATAGGAGCTTGCATACAGTAGCTCGTTGTATTTATAGCGTAGATTACCATGGTGTTGTTAGACAGTTAGTTTCATAGCGATTACCGAAAGGGGCAATGGTTAATTAGTACGACCAGTCTTCAGATAAATGACCGCGGGTGACACTATTACTCGTATTAAGACTCCGTTTTTTACGTCATTAATACCTTATATGGTTTGGACACAAGATTATTAATTATTATTTTAGCCTGCGCTGTCCCACTGCTGGACAAAGGCCTCCCTTCCCTCCTTCCAGACTGCGCGGTCTAATGCTGTGGTGGCCCAGTGCTTGTCATGAGAGCTCAGTTCGTCACGCCACCTGCGTCTGGGTCGACCCAGACCTATACCAAAGAATATATAATAATACTACGTACCTATACTGCGCTCAAAAACCAAGACTACCGACTCCCAAAATCCAAGAGATTATGAATTAATTAATTTTAATTTAGCAATATTTGAGAAACTTTGCAGTTTAAATAAATATTATAATAGCGTGATCCGAAAGGCTTATGCTTTGATAGGGCTACGAATAGCTCTATTATGTTCTCTATATTCAATAATCTTCATTCAACAAAGAGTTTATAACCGTACCTACCAAATAATTTTATTTTGCTGTTATATTTATTAATTACAATACAATATAATACAACACTTTATTGACACCAAAACATTGAAAAACATAACAGAAGAAACAAAGATAGAAAAGGGACCAAAAGGCGGTCTTATCGCTAAAAGCGATTTCTCCCAGATTTATTTATTTCGCGATTATCCTTTGCAAAGCTTCTTATGCTAGAATTGGACGTCCTCTTTTCTTTATTGCATATCTTAACTATCTAGTTAGCAAGTTGAATTGGCAGTAGACAGAGGACATAGTTCGTAGAACGAATATCAGCTGAAACTGTAAAGTTTTAGAGGACAAGAATAGGACGTCCACCCAAAAGGTAGACCGATTACACAAGTATACAAAAAAGTATAAGAAAACTATTGTATGTCCGCAAGAAAATTATTGTATTCCTTTATAGTAGCTATAAGATACCTATTGTGTAAAATATTGCACGCCCGAAAAGGGTAGTAAGACTGTACTTATCTTAATTTTTTTTTTACAACTTATCTACCAGTTTTATGGCAATAAACGATATTCTGATTCTGATTCAAGTATTTTAAAAGGTGTTTTTTTTACGTGTATCTTATGTTCACTGGTGTCACGGGTAGACGGGTGGACAGTGTACCCGTGAACACGATAATAATTTTTACTTTTATGTATTTATTTATTTGGAATGTTCCAGAAGCCGTAATACAATTGGTCATGGTCATGAAGGTGAACCGTAATGACTGCTAGGCACAACGACTTCGCAGAATAAATACCAATTTCCTTTGCCTAGCCTACTGGGCACGACAACATGGTAATTTGCAAGATAGTGCTTCTTTTTAGGGCTTGGCAAGCTAACTTCCATCTTCAATTTGAAAACAAGGTGTTTATTTTATGTAGGTAAGTGTTTTTTTAAAGCAAGGTATTTATACGCTATCTATCCTCTCCGTCCTAAGGTTGCCTGGCACAGATCGCTCTCAGCGATAAGGCAGCCCTTTGTTACACTGTTTTTATTAGGGTTCCATACCCAAAGGGTAAAAACGGGACCCTATTACTAAGACTTCGATGTCCGTCTGTCTGTCTGTCACCGGGCTGTATCTCATGAACCATGATAGCTAGGCAGCTGAAATTTTCACAGATGATGTATTTCTGTTGCCGCTATAACAACAAATACTAAAAACAGAATAAAACAAATACTTAAGGGGGGCTCCCATACAACAAACGTGATTTTTAGGAGTTTTTTTGCTCGCCATTAATAACGGCTAGAGGAATGGGGTTCCCATACGGTACGGAACCCTACGTGCGCGAGTCCGACTCGCACTTGGCCGATTTTATCTTTATTTCTTCTTGTTATTGTTATTTCTTGGTGTGCAATGAAGCGTTTATCTATTTATCTATCATACTCTTACTCTGTTATTGATACGAGTAACAATAGAATTACATGTCAAAAATTATAGCTAAAAATTATTTATATCTATCATGGTTCATGAGATTACAGCCCGGTGACAGACAGACGGACAGACAGACAGACGGACAGACAGACAGACGGACAGACGGACAGACGGACATCGAAGTCTTAGTAATAGGGTCCCGTTTGTCCCTTTGGGTACGGAACCCTAAAAAGAATTACCAATATCGATTCGAAATTGGCGGAATAATCGCGTAACATACTTAAAAGAGGGCAAGTGCGAGTCGAACTCGTGCACGAAGGGTTCCGTACCATCATCATACAACGGCAAAAAAATCACTTTTCTTGTATGGGTTATGAATTATTTAATTTATTTATTTTGATTTTACTAACTATTTTTGCAGTGAATTTAATTTCTGTTGCCGTTGTATGGGACTGAAATCCAGAAGTCGCATAAATACCATCCCTACATAATCGACGTACCACCTGCTCGTACTAAGCGATTCGCTTCTTCCTTCATAATGCGGACCGCCAGGTATTGGAATGCCCTGCCTCCGTCATTGTATTCTGACAATTACAATTTGGATATCTTCAAGTCAAGAGTGAACAGGTATCTTCTAGGTCTACAAGTAAATCCTCCATCTTCGGCTACAACTTCGCTTTCCATCAGGCGCGTTGGTGGCCAAATGTAGACCAATCCTGAATTTAAAAAAAAATGTCTGGAATATTTCGATTATAGCATGAAATTCGCTGATATTAGCAAATTATTCACGCGGCTCAAAAACACAAGAACCAATCATGGAACAACCTCAACTATCTGAATTAGCTTGATGTCTAAAAAACACTGTTATTATTATAAAACGCAACACCATCGCGGGCTATTTCGCATGCTAGCGCCATCTAGTTCTTATTTTATAGCGCAAACATTTTTTCCATCTTAGATTTGTTGTATCGACTACCACAAGAGGACAAGCCGGAAATCTACAATAACCCACCTGTTGTTTAAACGGGGCTTGGTTAAAAATATTACAATAATAACAACTTTTCTAACTTTATAATATAATTATTAAACTTTATAAAATAGAAGCAATTCTCCTCTGTAAACAGTTACGAAAGTTAGTTGCGTACTCGGCCGAAAGGCCAGTGTTTTTAGGGTTCCATACCTCAGAAGGACAAAACGGAACCCATAAAGGATCACTTCTTTGACCGTTTGTCTGCTGTGTGTGTGCCTAACTAAATTTAGTTTCCAGTTTTAAGACAACAGGAAGATGCTTCAAATATTAACAGAATATTTAGTTGTATACAGGGTTATTTCTACTCAATTGGCATCCTTTTAGAGGCTTATTCTGTACATCAAAACTAACTACTTTTGTTCTGCGACTTTTGTCAGAACTTAAAAAAAATCAGCTGTTCCATACATTATGTCGCGGGTGAACGATATTTTTCTATGGAACAACAAACATTATATTTTAATGAAATTAAAATAAATAAATATTTAAGGGGGCCTCCCATACAGTACGAAACCCTCCGTGCGCGAGTCCGACTCGTACTTGGCCGATTATCTATAATTCAAATAATCTTATGTTTTGAAACAATCGTTGCCGACATGTCCCAAGGGCGCAGTTATGAGTTCGAACCAACTATCGGGAGCCCACCTTTTGTTTGAACGGGATTTATTTAGAAAAAATTAACGTTCCGATTTACGACGATGGATTTGCTATCCTTACATACTCGTAGTATAAAATAAAGTCGCTATTTTTGTCTGTTTGTTTGTCTGTATGCTTAAATCTTTAAAACTACGCAACGGATTTTGATGCGGTTACTTTTAATGGATAGAGTGATTCAAGAGGAAGGTTTATATGTATAATACACCTGTGTGAAGCCGGGGCGGGTCGTCTAGTCAGATATAAGAAAAAGATTTTTCGCAAAAGGTTTGAGTTGTATCGTATCCTGCTTAATGATACTTACTTACATTATTTCTGTCTATTAAGTGAAACTTATTAGGTGCAAGTTTTAAAATTGATTTTGCGATAATTAAGCTTACAACTATGTAGGTAAGCGGAGGCATTGGCCTAGCATAGGCACCACGATATATTTTTGTCGATGTTTGAAAAAGTGACAGATGTATATTTCACCATAACTTTAGCTTGTTTTGCCATGTGGATAAAATTATGACGTGGTACGTAGGTAGGTATGCTAGTTAGGTAGGACGCGATTGGCAAAGGACCGAGGCAGATGGTGCTAATACCTAAGAGAAATGGGCCTATATCCAGCAGTGGAACAATGAAGGCTGCGGATAACCCTAGACCACATACTCGTACTTATCTGCATAATATCAGGCACAATATAGTCAAACGATATGTTAAACTAGTAGTTCTCTGAACTAAACAGTGACAGATAGTTAATATCACTATCACTACATAGTATAAAACAAAGTCGCTTCCCGCTGTCAGTCCCCAAATATGCTTATAATACATATATCTTTAAAACTACGCAACGGATTTTGATGCGGTTTTTTTCTTATACTTCTTTTAATTTTATGCAACATTTCTTTTTTCTTTTGTGAGGTATCTTTACCCTTCCTAGGGGCCAAACGAATTTTCATACGGGGCCCCGCCAAGGCACGCTACGCCACTGGGTCAGCACCTAACCAAACCTTTGGTTAGGTACTTAATGCACTGAGTGGAACAAAGAAAGCTGCAGATAACCTATACCACATACTAAGTAAGTAAGTTCGTACAGGCCGGGTGGCAAGCCCTGGTGTCAGAGTTTTTAGGCCGCCTGAAGGCCTCTGACATGGCTAAACGGTTAGAACAACCGGGGCCTACAATTTAACGTGTCATCCGAGCCACGGTAGAGCTCAGTTGGAAAATGCCACCCGCGGTCACCCATCCAAGTACTGACCGTGCGGAACGTTGCTTAATTTCGGTGATCGCTGACAATCACCGAATACTTATATCATACTTATTTGCTTAATATCAGGCAGCATGTAGTCAAACGCTACGTTAAACTATTAGTTCTCCGAAGTAGACCTCGCGGTACAATTTTAACTGATTTTTTGTAACCTATAGGTATTATCTCGACTCGTTCTTGACTGATCTGGTCCATACCAGCAGATCTTGTTAGTATTTAAATAAGTACTACTATCCTGCCCGACAAACTTTGTTTTGCCATATAAGAAAAAAATATGTCTTATAAAAAATATTGCAATAGTAGTAATACATCATTATTTTTCGCAAAATTTCGCAAAACCATCGTGTACAAAATTAGAATATATCGCTCGAATTGTTTACATTATTTTTGATTTATCAAAAACGGCTCAGCCTAATTCTTTAACATTTAAATGGGACCACCTCGGGAGTATAACCCTTTTAAAATAAAAAGTATTTTTCGATTCGGTTCACAATTGGCGAAATTATCGATGAACATACACAATAAAAACACATACAGACGCGAACATACAACCTCCTCCTTTGTCGTAAGTCGGTTAAAAATATCCTACACCTCAAGTTCGATCAAACTGCACAGTGTGCCAAATTTGTTTAAAATTGGTTCAATTGGAGTTTATCGCGGAAAAATAACGTGACACGAATTTTTTTATGAAGAGATAATGATCTTTCCAACTATTATGTTGTCAAAATCGGCTGATAAATAATAATAAATAATAAAATTCTTTATTAGGCACAAAAACTTAGTTCTAGACAAAGGAACGATACTACCTGCAGTAGTCAGAAAGACTGTGTCGCGGGCAGCATCGCCCACCTCCGGCAAAATAATTTAGACAATATGAATTTGGATAACAGAAAATGATCAAATACAATATTATAATCAAAATTACAAATTTAGACAACAATACAACAATAGCCGTTTGAATTGTGTGTACGTGGGTGTGTGTGTGTGTGTGTGTGTGTGTGTGTGCAATAGCACCACAGCTGAATATTTACCAGTCACCGTTATTAATATCGAGTGAAAAACGGTTAAAATTCAGGTTTGTTGTATGGGAGCCCCCCTTAATTATTAATTTTATTCTGTATTTGTTGTTATAGCGGCAACAGAAATACATCATCTGTGAAAGTTTCAGCTTTCTAGCTGTAACGGTTCATGAGTTACAGCCTGGAGACGGACGGACAGACAAACAGACAGACGGACAGCGGAGTCTTAGTAATAGGGTCCCGTATTTACCCTTTGGGTACGGGACCCTAAAAATGAAAGAATGAAAATATCCTCGTCTTCCTGATTGGAACTCGTAAAGTAACCCCCACAACTACCATGCATGTCTTATCGTAAACGATTTCCCTACCACAAGTCCCCAAAGACCGGGGAAACAAAGATATGTCAGGGATAAACCCAAAATGTACTCATACGTCTTGCAACCTGCCAAAGACTTATAGGGTTTGAGGATAGGCCCCTGATAGAATCGAATTTTTTTTTAAGTTAAAGTACCCTATATCTAACAACAAAATACAATAGGTACTACTTTATATGCCTTTACATTGGGTCCGTGGGGGCCGGGAGCTCATATCATTTTCAAAAGTCTTGCTGACCGTCTGGTGGACGCGAAGCGTGACCAAAATGCTGGTGTTTATTTGGCTCAACGCATAAGCATTGCCATTCAGCGTGGCAATACTGCCAGCAAGCTGGGAACGCTGTTAGCTGGCAGTGGGCGCGAGCATTTGGATTATCTTTAGACTTTCAAAGGTCCGAGGATGATCCAATGCTTTTTATGTAATAGTAGTGTAGTTTTTTTGTAGTTAATAAAGACACTTTTGCCCGATTAAAATAAAAACTTTATATGCTAAAACTATCTTATACTACTACAACATAAAAAGCATTGGACCACTACAGACCATTGAAGGTCTAAAAATAATCCAAATGCTCCTTATATTTTTGATTATCACATACGATGCATTGGTAAGTACTTACAGTTAATTTAAATACTGTAGTAGCTGCCAATTGGCAGTGGTATTGAGCATTTGAATTATCTCTACCTTATATTAGATCTCAAGTATCAGTTGATGATCCAATTGGTTTTTATGTAGTAGTAGTTTAAGTATGCAATTTTAGCTTAAGTAAGTTGTACCTATTGAATTTAGTGTAGTTAATAAAGGCCCTATTGAAACAAACAAAAATAGTTTTTTTATTTTATTTAATGTAGGTATCTGTATGATATCAACATTTGACGCATAAGTAAAATTAATTTTGAAGGTTAATTACTAATTCGTTATTATTAATTATGTTTAACTAGCACATGTCCTACTAATGTTATAAACGCGAAAGTTTGTAAGTATGTATGGATGTTTGTTACTCTTTCACGCAAAAACTACTCAACGGATTGAGATGAAACTTTGCAATAGTAATGCATAACACATAGATTATAATTTATAAAGATATTGCGTGAAACGAAGTTCGCCGGGTCAGCCCAGGTCACCTAGTTATGAAATTGATGTATGACCATAGTACCTGCAACAAGTTTTATCACTTCTATTTAAAATCACATCTCAATTGGATGTTTTTTCGTTCCGAAACACATTTCCAACAGATTATTCATTGGTAGGGTATATCTTTACTTTTAATGTCTTTGACGGTAGGAAATAACTTCGGGCAAATTTCGCGGCGCGCCCCATTAAGGAGACCACGGAGCGGACTCAGTTATTTCGTGTTATTATGCGTGTGAATTCCTAAACGATGGGGTAGATGACAAGATTTACGCTTTCAGAGTAACACAGGTGTGCTTGCTGGCTTTATATACAGGGTTATTTCTAATCAATTAGCATGCTTTTAGAGGCTTATTCTGTACATTAAAACTAACAACTTTTGTTCTGCCTACGTACTTTTATCTAAAGTAAAAAAAAACAGCTTTTCCATACATTTTGTCGTAGGTGAACAATATTTTTCTATGGAACAATAACGTTTTTTTGAGAATTATTATATGTCGTAGAACAAAAGTGGTTAGTTTTGATGTACAGAATAAGCCCCTAAAAGGATGCTAATTGGTTAGAAATAACCCTGTATATAACACAAAATTTTGTTCAGCGAAGGAAACATCGTGAGGCAACCTGCATACTTCCGTAGAAGATATTCGATAGCGTATGTGAATCCACCAACCCGCACCCTTCGTGGGTAGGCCTACGTTCTGCATTGGACTATTAAACAGGCTGATACAATAAAGTAAGTTGGTATAGGCTGTATGTTTCTAGCCCTGATGGTGTCAGAAATTTAAGCCGCCTGAAGGCCTTTGACATGACTATTATGTTGTCAAACAACCGGGAACTACAATTTAACATGTCACCCGAGCCACGGTAGTGCTCAGTTGGAAATGACACAAAAGTGAATAGCTTTTCATACCACCTGCTCGAAAATGACTCATTATAAATGTCGTACAATCTCAACGTAAAATAAGTCATTATTATCTTAACACAATCTCGAGTGCTATGGCATGTCAATGATGTTGTATGAAACTCCCTAGGGAGTAAATTGATTCAAATTTGGAACGTCTAATTCGTATCAAAATTTCTCCGTAACCCCTCGCTTCACTCAGGACTCTAATTAAATGCGCTCGGGAGTTAGTTAGGTAACTATAAAGTCCCTCGCTACGCTCAGGGTCCAATACTTTGACTGCATCGGTGGCTCAGTGGTTAGTGACCCTGACTTCTGGGTCACAGAGGCGTGGGTTCGATCCCCACCCAGGGCAAACATTTGTGTGATGAACATAGGTGTTTTCTCTGTGTCTGGGTGTTGTTTAGGTACTATTTGTATTTAAAATATATATATGTAGTACATCAGTCTCTGGCAGCCATATCACAAGCTATGCTTAGTTTGGGGTCAGAGGCCGTGTGTAAGATGTCCCCTAATATTTATTTATTTATTATTTTATATGTCGCCCGTGACGTCAGACACGACTTGGTAGATACATAATGTACTATTATTTATCAAATTCAAAATATGTGAAGGCTTTAAAACGGACGATCAAATAGGTATTTGATTTTATTTAATGCATCAACTCTCCACCATACAGATTTCGTGCGAAATTCTTGACAAGGCAATCGTCCTGAGGCGCCAACTTATCCATAAATAATTATTTTTCCCAAAAAATAGCACGACCGACTTCACCCGTGTACAGAATTCGCGAATATTTCGCACGGATCGATGTTACATTTTTCACATTATTGTCATTTATCAGAAATGGCTCAGCCGATTTCAGTAAAGTTTTAATGGGACCTTTTACCTATTTCAAAGTATACTCTTTCCAATAAAAAAAAAAGATTGAAATCGGGCAACTACGAAAAAAGTTATGCGTGGCCTTACATTAAAAAAAAAAAAAAGTATATACGCGTCGAATTGAGTACCTCCTCCGGTTTGGTTCGTCGGTTAAAAAACATAAGCTGCTGTCTACTTCTAAATATCATCCGATTTGAGTGATTTTTTCATGCACCTAATCATCAACTGGATGTAGGTATAATCTTAGATTTTAGGATTCCGTACCCAAAGGGTAAAAACGGGACCCTATTACTAAGACTTCGATGTCCGTCTGTCTGTCTGTCACCGGGCTGTATCTAATGAACCATGAAAGCTAGGCAGCTGAAATTTTCACAGATGGTGTATTTTGGTTGCCGCTATAACAACAAATACTAAAAACATAATAAAATAAGAATTTAAGGGGGGCTCCCATACAACAAACCTGAATTTTTAGACGTTTTTCGCTCTATATTAATAATGGTACCAGGTAGATGCTTGAAATTTTCACAGAATATTTAATTTTATATTCTCTACAATAATAAATAATAAAATTAAAATAAAATAGACATTTAAGGGGGGCTCCCATACAGTACAGAACCCTCCGTGCGCGAGTCCTACTCGCACTTGGCCGATTTTTACAGTTTTAATGACCTTGAAGATTCTCTAAAGAGCTTCTAAAAAGTCATATCTTTAGGGCTGAGAAGAATACATAAACTAAAAACTTTTCTGAAATAGAGAAGGAAGAAAGGAAGGAGTAGGAACGAGCGTGCAATAAGTACCTATTTCTTACTCAAGCGATTGACCCCAAAAACATAACATTATGATTCAATTACAATTTAAGGGGTGAAAAGAGTTTTCTTCAAAACTAGCTGACTAACTTCGTCTCACCATTTGACATTTGACAACTGTCAATGACACTCAGAAACCTTCTTTGGCTCATGCACAACAACTTTGCTAAAGCACAAAGATCTGATCAAATGCGTAGTTTACAATTCTATAAAGGACATACAGACAGACAAACATTCATTTTAACATATACAGGGTTATTTCTAAAACACCAGCATCCTCTTAGGGGCTTATTCTGTACATCAAAACTAACAACTTTTGTTCTGTGACTATTATTAATTCTCAAAAAAAAAGTTGTTGTTCCATAGAAAAATGTCGATCACCCTCGACAAAATGTATGGAACAGCTGATTTTTTTTTTGAGTTTTAACAAAAGTCGTAGAACAAAAGTTGTTAGTTTTGATGTACAGAATAAGCCCCTAAGAGGATGCTGGTGTTTTCGAAATAACCCTGTATATGTTAAAATGAATGTTTGTCTGTCTGTATGTCCTTTATAGAATTGTAAACTACGCATTTGATCAGATCTTTGTGCTTTAGCAAAGTTGTTGTGCATGAGCCAAAGAAGGTTTCTGAGTGTCATTGACAGTTGTCAAATGTCAAATGGTGAGACGAAGTTAGTCAGCTAGTTTTGAAGAAAACTCTTTTCACCCCTTAAATTGTAATTGAATCATAATGTTATGTTTTTGGGGTCAATCGCTTGAGTAAGAAATAGGTACTTATTGCACGCTTTAGATACGAGTATGTAGATTATTAGAAAATTTGAAATTAGAAATGTTCCTTTTAAGGCACGTAACGAGTGTCTTCATAGAGAATCACTCTGCTGATTGTGTAAATAAATATATTTAGAACAACGTTAAAGATATAGTTTGTGAATAAATCTTAGCAAAAAGATAACATCTCAAAGAAATCAGACAAATCGCGAAGAAATCAAGAGTCGACGTAAACAACATTAAGTTATCTTCACCCCGCTCCGTGAGGCTTGGAATACCTATCAGTAGGGATGGGGTGGATGCTGGTTTGGCCGGATCGTTTATGCCGGATAGGCTCTAAATATGCTGTCCGACCTAGTGCATATAATATTTATAGACAATAGACAGTTATTTATTAGGCCAAAAATAAAATTAAACAAACCACAAAACAAACAAAAAGAGCTTTCTAGAGGTAGTGACACCCGCCTTACAATCGTGAGGTCGTGGGTTCAAATCCCGGTCCCGTACCAATGAGTTCTTCGGAATTTATGTAGGTATGGAATTTCACACCACTGGCTTTTCAGTGAAGGAAAACATCGTGAGGCAACCTGCATACGTCATGTGAATCCGCCAATTCGCACTGGGCCAGCGTGGTGGAAATAGCCCAACCACCCTTCGTGGGTAGGCCTGCCTCCTGCAGTGGACTATTAAAAAGGCTGATACAGTACAGTACAGTACAAAACAAACAACACAGGATAACAAAATACGAGTAACAGCACAAACAATCAATCTTAAATATTATACAATGTCATCCCTTTCACTTAATTTAATTTTTGTCACAACCCGGTCTCGCCTCAGCATAAAAAAAGTAAGTTCGTATAGGCCGGGTGGCTAGCCCTGGTGTCAGAGTTTTTAGGCCGCCTGAAGGCCTCTGACTTGGCTAAACGGTTAGGTTAAACTACCGGGACCTACAATACCTACCTTAGCTTAAATTTGCTGGTTATGGACCAACCAGTGCTAGTCTTCTGGAGGGACCGGCAGGTGACGTCTCATGTGAATATTAAAAAACAAAACATTTATAGTTGTAGCAACAGCGTGTAACAGAACAATTAAAGGAGCCTATTAACCATTTTAGCAAATAGCTAAAATGGTTAATAGGCGATATGCTATATATGATATCCGATGCGATATGCTAACAAATATATTTGGATATTAAGTGTTAGAGAGAATAACGTTATGTGAACGCAACCCTCGATATACTTCCGTTTCCCGCCGCTAGAGGCGCTGCGTCCGCCATCTTTCCTCCAACCTTTGTAATCTCGAACCGATAGATAAAAGTGTCAACTAAGTTACCTTGCATTAAAACAAATATTCACTAGAAAAATTTAATATTTTATTACGCCCGCAATTTAATATTAAGACTATATAATAATAATGCGATATACCATAATAATAATGCGATATCAATAAAGACCCAGCTATTAATTAATCTGAAATACGAATTCACTGTAATTTTCATTAATTGTTTAAATGGCGAATAGTTTTTCGAACATGACTATACTCAACTGTTTCTGATTATATTTTTCTTTAATTATTTATACATATAAATTGCGACTATTCTCGTTAAAACTTATTTTAAAAAAACAGTATGGTATGCTACTAGATAATTTAATATTATATTTTTTTGTAGATTCTGGTAACTCTGCACTCGAGCCCCAAGACACAAGCCTAGCTTACTTTGGGGCTCACAGATAATTTATTTGAAAATGCATGTCTAACATAATATAAGACAAAACTGCCATGTATGAAATCAAATCGTAGACTTAGTTTTTCGCTTTAAGCTCTGAGTACCTAATAGTTATGTATTTCTAATTTTGGTTAATTTTATTTGTATTTGTACTGTCCAACAAAATGGCCGTAACATTCAATCAGTTTCTGTAAAACTCCGGATATTCCGCATCCCTACTTATCAGGCCAAAAGTGGGTCACGCAAATATCACTAGGTCACTCCTTGCCGCGCGATTCACCACCCTACGTATATAGAGATAAAACATACGCAATTTCTAGTAGGCCATGACGCACACAATTTGACGTAAAGGAAGGGGACATCTGTGACATACCAAATGCACTATGTCAACACATTCGGATGAATAAGCTTTTTATCTTCAACTTTGGCCTCAGGGTTTGTGTATTTGCCAGCGTTAAGTTGTAGAGAAACTAACCTTTTTGTTAGCTTCTCTACATTCAGACTCTTTCAACGATAACACTGCCAACTTACAATTCTAGTTATGAAATTCAAATTTTTGAAATGTTTTTTTTTTGACAGGATCAGCGATCCTTGTTTTGTAAAATTGGGCAGTCTTGAGTTGGAAGTCATCTTGGAGACACCTTTTTTTCCTATAAAGATGTAGACTGTGTGAATTTGAGTTTGCGTGGACGAGTCCTGTAAACGGCATGAGCGTCGAGTAACAGTCAGGGTGAGAGGCTCCGGTCCCTTTGACTTTGATTACAGGTGGATCTCTTGTTTTGGGGCCACTGACCCCTTACCCTGGAGCACTGGGCTGGCGCTGACTTCGAACCCTTGTTTTGTTGTTTGTAACATTACAAAGTTTGAGCTCGTTTTCTTTTCTTTGAGCTTTTGTATTTTGGAGGCGATTTTCTGGATAAACAGTGGGCATCATGACAAGGTAAAAGAAGTATTATAATAGAAATAGTCAGTCAGTTAAATTACAAAAAAATGTAGGACAGGTATTTTTAGGGTTCCGTACCCAAAGGGTAAAAACGGGACCCTATTACTAAGACTTCGATGTCCGTCTGTCTGTCTGTCTGTCTGTCACCAGGCTGTATCTCATGAACCATGATAGCTAGGCAGCTGAAATTTTCACAGATGATGTATTTCTGTTGCCGCTATAACAACAAATACTAAAAACAGAATAAAATAAATCTTTAAGGGGGGCTCCCATACAACAAACGTGATTTTTTGGAGTTTTTGTTCGCTATTAATAACAGCAAGAGGAATGGGGCTCCCATACGGTACGGAACCCTTTGTGCGCGAGTCCGACTCGCACTTGGCCGATTTTTTCCTATTCTACCAAAAAATGGCAATGACAAAGCATCAAAGTACAGGAATAGGGGCTTGCTACGTCACTTCTATGTACTTAATCTGCTGGGCTATGTCGTTTATAATTAGTTCGTCTACTAATCTCCTCATTCCTGGAGCCCAATTTATAAAATGTTGCAATCATTTGTAACGTTCATAAAGGATCGCACGCTATCTCGTTCCCACTCGGCCTCATTAACATCTACTTACGCACACGATCAGTCGTTCAAATGTTTCAATTACAGGGCCCCTGATTCGACTCCAAGCATAGCTTTCTCCATAATTCGGTGAACTTATTTTTAGGGCCAGTTACATCAATTTAATACAGTAAAGACAAGATAGATTTTATCATATGATATATTATTTTTCATACCACCTGCTCGAAAATGTCCCATTATATATCATAAAATCTCAACGTAAAACGTGTCATTATTATCTAAATGTGGAGTCATTTTAATAGGTAACATTTGACAGTTCATTTATGCAAAGAAAAATATACCTTATACCAAAGGAATAAAACTCCAAACCGTCTTCGAGAACACTTATGGGTCTTCGTCAATATTGTTTTCATGGGTATTATTCTTTTATTGTTAGGTATATTTTTCTTTGCATAAATGAACTGTCAAATGTTACCTATTAAAATGACTCAACTTTAACACAATCTCGAGTGCTATGGCAGGTCAATAATGTTGTATGAAACTTGGGTTACAGTGATTTAAATTTGGAACGTCTAATTCGTATGAAATTCTCTCAACTTAGAACATTTAAAGAAATCGTAAATAGGTTTCATTTTGCAAAATCGAATATAACCTCATTACATTGTACAGCAACTGCCATTGCAAGGAGGTTCTACTCGACTTCACAGAATAAAACCTCTTAGCAATGCCCGTATTAAGCTATGATAATCGAGCTAGCCATGGTCTTATTTTTTTCATGTAGTATTTCCATTCTCTTTTTTTATCATAAATTGTGTGCGATCCTATGAAAATTCGTAGGAACAATCTAATTTGTTTTAATTTATTGTGAACAATACCGAGTTACCTAATGAGTACACTTAGTGAATTTATGACGTAAGTATTACTCATATTCTTGGGGTTACATTTTTTCGCAGGGTGTATGAAAAGTAGATTATGGACCTTTAGAATCAAGTTTGTCTTCGTCTCGGGCGACTTGAACCCCTCGTTTAACTCAGGACTAAATAATTCCCTCGCTTCGCTCGGTAATTAATTTAAAACAACCTCGCTGCGCTCGGGAGTTAGCTGTATAGTTCCTCGCTACGCTCAGGGACCAATTGTCGCCAGTGACATAAGACAAACAAACAAACAAAACCAACAAATAACTCTTTATTGTACACACAAAATAAAACTTACAAAAAAATACACAAGTGAAATTCTTAAGGTAGTGCAACACTAGGCGGCCTTATTGCTGGAAGCGATCTCTTCCAGGCAACCCATGTACGGAAAGGAATGTGCTAAAAATATTTGACGGGGAGTACAATAAATACTAAAAATTATACTAATACTGCAATACCTAACATAATAATACTACTACATAAATAGACAACACATAGATAAACATCCATAAAATATATAAAGCACATTAAGTAATAACAGAAAGAAATAAATGATACAGACACCACTTAGTTCTCTTGTTACATAATCTACTATTATAAGATTAATACAAGCTACATTACACAGTTGTATCAGCTTTAGTAAAAAAAATCACCTCTATCGAACCGCCCACAAGGGGCAGCGAGTAAAGCCACACGACACCACCGGTCCCAAATTATAATTTATCACCCATTTCAATTTTTATTGACGCGATCATGCGTCTTCGTTCGAGCCATGAGCCGTAATTCACCAGGGAGATCCCCGGATGAAATATGGGCTAATATATCCGGGTAACGCGTGACGCTGCGATCATCGGGATATAACCATTATAAAATATGGCATTTTTGACACCATTACAAAATTAAACTTATCGAAGACTAGCTTTTACCTGCGGCTTCGCCCACGTGGTATTTTAATAATTGTGCTATCCCATGGGATCATTTTATATTTCTGGAATAAGTAGTGGCTACATAAGCTACATAAATCAATGATAATACAAAAAAAATGAGCTAAGACATACGCGGTACACCCGCCTTTCAATCGTGAGTGGGTTCAAATCCCGGACCAGTACGTATGAGTTCTTTGCAATTTATGTACGGAATTTCACACCACTGGCTTTTCGGTGAGGGAAAACATCGTGAGGCAACGTTCGTAGAAGAAATTCGATGACGTATGTGGATCCACCAACCCGCACAAGGCCAGCGCAGTGGATATGGCCCAATCACCCTTCGTGGGTAGGCCTGTGTCCTGCAGTGGACTATTAAAAAGGCTGGTACAGGATACAGGGTGTTAGTAAATGCATTAAGGTAATATTTATTCGTGCCAGGCATCAATCTCATACACCACTTATCAAATCAGAAATGAGGAGATCCGTAGAAGAACCAAAGTTACCGATCGCAGGATCGCACTGGATGCAAACCGCTTCCTATAAGAGATCCATAGACGAGGCCTACGTCCAGCAGTGGCATCCTATGGCTTGCATCCAGTTTGATCCAGTGGTCTTTACGAGGGCATCTGTCCGTCGTTGGTGGACGACCTTTGCTGTGCTTTCCGATACGTGGTCTCCTCTTGAGAACTTGTCGACCCCATCGATCATCAGTTCTCCCTTTTATGTGTCCTACCCACCTTACACTTATTCAAATTCATAATTTATTTTATTTCAGGCAAATATACCCAAAAATACCAGAACAATAATTCACTAGTATTTCATTAATATGTAATGTTATTGTCAAAATAAAATTATGAAAACGTAATAAAATTATACAATCACTATCACCACATAGTATAAAACAAAGTCGCTTCCCTATCTGTCAGTCTCTATGAATGCTTAGGTATATCTATAAAACTACGCAACGGATTTTGATGCGGTTTTTTTAAATAGATAGAGTAATCCAAAATAAATGTTTATTTGCATAATATACCTGTTATTGAAATATATAATATATAAAAATTGTAACAAAAATAATTAATCATGATAAAATGTCAGTTTAACTAATAAAATGATGCGATTAAATTAAGACATCAAAACAGGTAATTGGTGCAAACATCTCACAACCAAATGCTCATTAATGCGATTCCTAGTACATACTCTCCGGCATTTTTTTAGGGTTCCGTACCCAAAGGAAAAAACGAGACCCTATTATTAAGACTTCGATGTCCGTCTGTCCGTCTGTCACCGGGCTGTATCTCATGAACCATGATAGCTAGGCAGCTGATATTGCATCACAGATGATGTATTTCTGTTACCGCTATGACAACAAAGACTAAAAACAAAATAAAATAAAAATTTAAGGGGGGCTCCCATACAAAAAACCTGAATTTTTAGACGTTTTTCGCTCTATTTTAATAATGGTAACAGGTAGATGCTTGAAATTTTCACAGAATATTTAGTTTTATATTCACTTCAATAATAAATAATAAAATTAAAATAAATATTTAAGGGGGGGCTCCCATACAGTACGGAACCCTCCGTGCGCGAGTCCGACTCGTACTTGGCCGATTATTAATCTTTATTAAAGTGCTTGTTCACACAGCAAAAATGGCGCACTAGTTTTTCCTACTAGATCTTAAATATTTACAATACATTGGTCCTATTAGCTAGACCGGCTTTCAACATGGCTATAGTATCTTCTTTGTCTCATCAGTTGTAGGTTGAGCTAAATACGAATTACATACCTAAACCAATGGAACTACCTCGGTATAACAGGCGTCTGGGCGCCTCGTTCCGGACACATTACATCAAAATATGGTAGGTATCTTCCATTCTCAAGCAGTCGCAACAAAGCGGCGAATTGGTCTTGCGCATGAGGTGGGCGAAAAATTCTCGGGCATTGGTACCGGTACATGTCTTCCGCAACAGTGCCGAAGGAAGGGACAGTCTATTTATTACATTTCTCTATATATTTTCGTCTATATCCAATAAACATTATAGAAACATCACATGGGCTTTCTTTATTCCTTACTTACGAGTATTTATAAATAAATAAATATTGGGGGACATCTTACACACGGTCTCTGACCCCAAACTAAGCAAAGCTTGTGATATGGCTGCCAGAGACTGATATACTACATATGCATATTTTAAATACATACTTATATAGATAGTAACTAAATAACACCCAGACACAGAGCAAACACCTATGTTCATCACATAAATGCTTGCCCTGGGTGGGGATCGAATCCACGCCTCTTTGATCCAGAAGTCAGGTTCACTAACCACTGAGTCACTGAGGCAGGCGATTTAGAACTAAGCTCGTGTTTTATTCTATTCGCATCAGGAACTAAGAACATTCAAACCCATTTCTAAGTAAGAACCAAGCAAATAAACATTGGTTAGGGCTCCGCGTGCCGCCATTTGTATCTATTAGGAGGGAAACCAGCTTTTTATAGAGTAATAGAACTATTTAATGTGGTAATGGAAAGTTAGGACCGTGGGATGTAACTATTTGTATGGGTTCGCTTACATTGGTAACTATTAGTTGTGTGTTTCGGTTTCTACCACTGTTTCTGTTAGTAATCATTGTTTATTATTTATTTAACCTGTATTATCTTGCTGGGTAATGCCATTTCTTTCTATCCTGTGCTACCTTTGTTCAGTCCTTCTTTAAGCCTTTCGATTTCTTCGCACCATCACACTTAGAGGAAGACCTCAGGTTGACTGGACATTGGTGTAACCTTGCCCACCTGTCTGAGTGTATACGAGCCACATAATTATCCCGCCCACTCCTATATAAGCTTAACAGCTTAAGTAGGTATGTAAGTAATTTTGTATGGGCCGGCTGGACAGACCTGCGGGCTTAGCATACGGACCATAAAATAACTCTATCGAAGTGTCAGAACGTGACAGAGTTATGATGAAGCATATATCTGTCACCTTTGCACACGTCGATAAACTCTTGTCGTGGTCTCGTATGCTAAGCTAGCTGGTGTCGGAGTTTTTAAATTGTTTAGTTTTAATTTATTTTGAGTTTAGTATTTAATTTAAATTACACAAGCGAAGCCAATGGCAAAAGCTAGTCGACAATATTCGCAATAAAGACGTCGCACTAGCCCTCACATCACACGTACGATATTCGCTCCTTTGAACCTCAGATATATTGAATATCCGGATCCATTATGCGAATGAAATATGACCGCAATTTATCCGGATAAACGCTTTGCATAGATAATGGGCTGATTTATAGCTTATTGGGCTTAATTTAATAACGATTTTATAGGTGTTCCAACTACGAAATTCAATTCGAATATTTTTTTCATTCGATTAATAATAGTTGGTAGATTGAGTAACATTTGTAATTATCTGTTTTTATACAGATAATTGTGTTACACGTCAAAATCCTTACCATTTTTTTTTTCTGTAGCGTTCATATCGTAGTTTGACTATAATAGGCGTTCGTTAGCGATCATCGAAGTTAAGCAACGTTCAGCAGGGTCAGTCTTCGGATCGGTGACCGCGGGTGGCATTTACAACTGAGCGCTACCGTGGCTCGGATGACATGTTAAATTGTAGGCCCCGGTTGTTTTAACCGTTTAGCCATGTCAGAGGCCTTCGGGCGGCTTAAAAACTCTGACACCAGGGCTAGCCACCCGGCCTATACGAACTTACTTTAATACCTACGAGGTTTTTCCCATAGCCCACAACACACTATCTTAGTTGCCTAAGATTACCCATTACCACAGATAACCTATCACAGATAACCCAATCCATTGTTTTCTCGGTATGAGTACCTACCGATCAGGGTAAGTACCTCGAATTTTCCTTATTTACAAGTAGGTTTTCACTTGCACAATAAAATAACTGGACAAGTGCGAGTTGAATTCGCTTAATCTTGGATCGCTTAATCGCGTAACCGGAAACTAAATTGGCTTAGGGCAATGCTGGTAATAATTGGTATAAGAGGAAAAAAAAATTTTTTTTTTAGGGTTCTGTAACTCAAAAGAAATCCTTATAGACTTATATCTATAGTCTCGTATAGTTGTAAAAAACAAACTTTTCGGTTATCGTAAATAAATAATTATTTTTCAAAAATGGAATAACCGACTTCAACTGTGTTCAGAAATCGAATACGCACGGATCGATGTGTCATCGATGTAGTAATTTTCACATAATCGTAGAGTTTTCAAAAACGACTCAGCTAATTTCACTAAAATGTAAATACCTACGTTTAGGGTATGAAAAACCAAATAAAAAAGAATTATCAAAATCGGTTCATAATTATTATAGGTATTGGCGGAATATTTGCATAACATACAAAATAATCTTCCAAGTCCGAGTCAAACTCGCGCACGAAGGGTTCCGTACTGTTTTATTATGGAAACTAACGTGGTTTTCACACATTTTAATGTTTTGTATCACGGGATTGTAAACGTGAGTACAATCCCGTAGTATGGGAGCCCCCCTTAAATATTTATTTTATTTTAATTTCATAATTAATTGTAATAATAACTTGTTACCGTTTTTATCGAGCGAAAAACGGCTAAAAATTTAGGTTTGTTGTATGGGAGCACTAAATATTTATTTTATCTTGTTTTTAGTATATTTTGTTATAGCGGCAACAGAAATACAACATCTGTGAAAATTTCAACTGTTTAGCTATCACGGTTCAAGAGATACAGCCTGGTGACAGACAGATAGACGGACACCGGAGTCTTAGTAATATGGTCTCATTTTTACCCTTTGGGTACGGAACCCTAAAAACATACAGTCGGATTGAAAACCACCTTTTTGTAGTCGGTTGAAAATATTTACAGTCATTTATGTCCACATTTTCCACATTCAAAGTGTAGCTAAGCCATATATTTGGCTAAGGTGTAGATTTCGCTTGTAGAGTTAGGGTTTGTAGAGTTAGAAGCTTGGCTCTACATAGGCACTGAAACTTTTTGATAGTGCGAGCTATTTCGGCTTCTTTTTACAACATTATTTATACATGAAAATGTTTTTGGTGGAATCCATTTATTTATCATTGATTTAAAATTTTCAGATATGAGCAGATCCGTAAAAGAACCAAGGTTATCGATATAGCCCAGCGGATAGGTAAGTTGAAATGGCAGTGGGCAGGGCACACAACACGGAGGCTTGATGACCGATAGGGTCGAAAATTTCTCAAGTGGAGAACATAATATACCGACAAGCATAGCGTAGAACGTCTATATACCGACAAAATGGACGAATGACCTCAAAGACCGCATGACCACACTGGATGCAAGCCGCTACCAACCGGTTCTATTGGAGATCTATTAGGGAGATCTATGTCCAACAGTAGACGTTCTAAATCTGATGTATGTTGATAAAAAACAAACAAGAAACATTCATCACTTAGGTGATTCCCAGACACTATCATACTTGCCTAAAACGACCACAGATAACCTAGTAACCCGTTGTTCTCAGGGTAAGAACCTTATTTTTCCTTATTTACATCACCACACATCTATAAAAACAATTGTACACTCCCATCTACACCAGTTTCAATCAAACCTCGATACAATCCACAAATAAGAATAAAAAACAGAACGAAAAAGTTTTCTGTCGTTTACGAAAAAGTTCTTTGAAATTTACGAAAAAGATTTCATTGTCATTTTGAAAAAGTTTAAGTCTTGACTTACGAAAAAGGTTTTAGTCGATAAAATGTGCAAGTTAAGCTTAGTTCTGGGGTTAGTGGCAGTGGTTTTGGTGGTAGAGTCGTCTTGTCAAAGGATCATCTTCCCTACGTACCGGCCTCCGCCGCAGCCGAGGCAGCCTATTATAAGGTAAGGTTTTTAGCTGACTTCCAAAAAGAAGATTCTCAATTTTATTCTTCTTTGGCTTATTGGAAATCCATGAGGCAGTCTAGCAGTAAACTTCCAATAGTTGACGGATTGATGGACTAGCTCTTAATCCATTGAAATATTGTCTAATCGGTACAAAATTTGCCGTCTCCACGGGCATTCAATTGCTTCTATTAAATCATTGATGTTCCGCCTTTGCCTCTTAATGTTAATCGAATTGTTTACTTTTTTTTATTAATAATACCTATTACTAAAAATGCCTTTAATTTTCCTAATTACTGCCCCACCTTTAAAAATAATAATGTTGCCCCTCCATAAATATGAAACAGCTATTGTGTAGAGTCTAATTTAGTGGACGGCAACAAAAATATTTAAAATTAGTCATTATTTGGCGGGTGTCGACCCTCATTTCATAGCCCATTTTAATCCTACTAATACGAAAGTTTGTGAGTATGTATGGATGTTTGTTACTGTTTCACGTAAAAACTTCTGAACGGATTGAGACTGCAATAGTACTCGTAAATAAACATCCGAATAACTTTATCAATTGATAAATTGATCAGAATAACACATAGGCTACAGATATTGCGTGAAACGAAGTTCGCCGTGTCAGCTAGATTTATTACAAGACACCAAATAGCGCATGACCAGAGCCCAAAATTCTGTAAATTGCATCTAATAATAGATTTTAAAAATTATTATGTCAAGGGACTTCTCAGTGTTGGCTTCACCCCCACAAATGTCTACCAAAAGACCGAGCTCTGCTCAAGTACCTATCTGATTAAATAAATAATCTAATTGTTTTTCTTCCCAGAACTGCCAGAGATACTGGCCGAGACGAACCTCTCTGGCTTTACCAAGGCGATGACGTCATCAAGGCTCCAGCCACCGGCGACCACCCCGTCCTCCCGTCCATCATCGATGACGTCAACTTCGGGCCCACTCGCCACGCTCGCAGTTTGAGCACCCCTGGACGCGGCAGGATCGGCAGCAGTGATAGAGGAAACCAGGGAAGCAGGTTTGTCTCATTCACTCTTGTACTTTTACAGTAAAAGAAAGTTTTTTTCTCTTTCTATTGCCCATGATGACAAAATTTATTATGACGCGTCACACACACACAGTTTAAGCATCTCTGGCAAAATAGGGAGCTCCCTATCTTCTTGAAACATTTCTGAGTACCTAGAAGATATTTTTGTTTTTATTTTTTTTCTCATGATTATCAATATTCACTATCTATGCCTTCTACTATCTTGCCAGCAATTATAGAAGAAACCAAGGAAGCAGGTACTGTCTCTTTTTTGCCATCGAATTCTTTTTACGGATAAATACAGGTTGACTCACGAATACTCACGATGTATTCCTTCTCTCTCCTTTATTGATGACACAACTTTCGTCTGATGCATCACGCACGCAGTTTGAGCACCCCTGGACGAAGCAGGGTCGGCACCAATGATAAAAAAACTTGGGGACCAGGTAATGTATCTTACACTCTTGTTAGTAGTAGAATGATGTTTTCTTTCTATTTCTCTCCTATATTAATTACAAAAATTTGGTCCAATATAGAACGCTCACAGTTTGAGCACCATTTGGACGTGGCAGGACCAGCAGCAATGATAGAGGAAACCAGGGAAGCAGGTTGGTCTCTTTCTCTCTGGTAATAACAGCAGAACCAAGACATCTGTCTCTTTTCCTCCATCATCGATGGCGTCAAATTCGGTCCGACGTACCAAGCTAGCAGTCTGAGTATCTCTGAACGCGGTAAAATTTGCAGAAATTATAGAGGAAACCAGAGAAGCAGATATACTATCTCTTTTCTAGCCAATAAACATCCGGACATGTCTGTAAAACTGTTAGGTCAAAACTGAGATGCTTCGCTTACTTTGTTTGCTTAGTCAATCATATTTTTGTGTTTTCCAGGGGCCATGATACTGGAGCCACCCACCCAGGATACAACAGGCGTAACGCACGCTCGCTCAACTTGCCCGACTTTGTGACCACACCCCCCTTCAACCCCAAACCCTGGCCAGGATTCCCGCAGCCTCAGAGACCTAGGTTCCCCATTTATGTTTAAAATATTAAGTACCAGTTCGAGTTTACTACTTTTCCGTTGTCCCTTTTATTTTAGCTGAATCTATTATTTGTACATGATGCCAATCTTTTGTCCAGGTTTTTTGTAGTTACTTAAACTTACGCATGCGCGTGTTGTTTTTGGTTAGTTCTTCAATGTTTCCGCCAGGAGCGCTGTACAAAAATGTATAGAGCCATACGGAAACCATGTAGTTTCAATTTACGTGTAAATCTGGACTAACCCCTCTGAACTATGTCTATCAATTGGTTCTTTTCACTTCCACATAGCACAACATAAATATTTCTTTAAAAGCTAAAAGTTTATATTTCTAGTTGGTAAGTTTGAATTTGTCTACTAGTGTTTGAAATTGTGTCATCGTTATAACACCATACAAGTTTGTACTCATTTATCTTATAAAAACTTTTTGTTTTTAGTGCGTCAATATCTTCTGTTACATTAAATAGTACTTACTATGATAATTTTTCATTCTAATTTTTCTTTGTTTGTATAATCTAAGTATATCATAATCTTGGTTTAATATTATTATAAAAAAATATGAATAAACAGTTTCTTTTCCCACAAAAACATCTATTCATATATTTACCTATTACTATGATTGTATATAAATATCAATCCTCATAGTTACAAAAATTACTGACAAAAAAAAAACCGTTCTAAAATCCTGCAGTCAAAACAAATTGAATTGTTTATCATAAAGAAAACTATTTGAGAAAAACCCGCTCAAAAAGAGAACTCTATCAGAAAACCCCTCTCTTTGCCTTTCTTTTGCCATAATAGCCACTCTCGGCCTCTGGAGCTTACCTAATTGGCTGAAGCTGCCACAGCCCCAGACACTGTTGAAGAAACCTTAGAAAGCCCGTATTAATAATTAACTGAAAAATTGAATTATTAATGTTTTGATTAGTAAATAACACTGTATTACTCACGCGTGTTTTTTTTTTTTTATAGCAGACAGCAAGACTATACAGGGACATTCAGAACTAATGTACTAAGCCGAAAGCAGGTGAATGAGACCGTCAATAAGAACAACTTTTTCTATGGGGCTAACCCATATTATTACCCATACATTCGAGAATTTCGAGATAAAATCAGCTGTTTCATACATTTTGTCGATACAGAGTTGCAATGGCTTATTCTGTACATCAAAACTAACAACTTTTGTTCTACGACTTTTATTAATTCTCAAAAAAAAGTTGTTGTTCCATACAAAAATATCGTTCACCCTCGACAAAACGTATGGAACAGCTGATTTTTTTGAGTTTTGACAAAGTTGCAGAACAAAAGTTGTTAGTTTGATGTACAAAATAAGCCCCTAAAAGGATGCTAATTGATTAGAAATGACAGCTATATGTTTTTTCTCGAATTCCGGGTTGGCGCTAAATAAAGGTTCTTCATAGTGATTGTCTTAATCACCTCCTTTCGGCTTAGTGCAGGTCAAGCAGATAACCTTGTAGTTACGACTGCACTTTGGAATCTATGTAGCAGACGTTATAAATTCCTCTTACAGCTTACACCATCACAAACTAACACTGCACACCACATCTTCTGCAACAGAGTGGTCTACAACTGAGGATGTAATCTCAACAAGAACTATAAACACATTTAAGAATAGACTGGACCTCTAGATAAAGAAGGAATAAAATCCTTGACAGATAAATTCTAATTTGATTGCCTC
Organism: Hypomecis atomaria; assembly: GCA_964007245.1. Classification (NCBI taxonomy): domain Eukaryota; kingdom Metazoa; phylum Arthropoda; class Insecta; order Lepidoptera; family Geometridae; genus Hypomecis; species Hypomecis atomaria. Next base: position 4,149,839 of record OZ023308.1, on the reverse strand, counting down.
GGTGGCTCAGTGGTTAGTGACCCTGACTTCTGGGTCTAAGAGGCGTGGGTTCGATCCCCACCCTGGGCAAACATTTGTGTGGTGAACATAGGTGTTTGCTCTATGTCTGGGTGTTATTTAGGTACTATCTATATAAGTATGTATTTAAAATATGTATATGTAAAGAAACGAAATTTTTCATGTAAATAGATATTATTATTATTACATTTATGTAATGCTCTTCATCTATGGTAATGCTTATGGTACCCATCTAAGTCTTAGGATGGCTACCATATTGCATAATATTGCATGTCCGCTAGGACAAACTGTTGATACCAATAATCTACTTGTAACATCTTTGTACTGACACAGTTTAAAGCAATAAAAATTTACTTTACTTTACTATACTTTACTATGTAGTATATCAGTCTCTGGCAGCCATATCACAAGCTATGCTTAGTTTGGGGTCAGAGACCGTGTGTGAGATGTCCCTAATATTTATTTATTTATTTAATTTTATTCGACTCTGCTTGATACAGGCACATCAGTTTTAAAATGCTCGCCTATAAACAGATAAATAAATGTACCAAGTTTAAAGATTCGTTTAAAAATGCAACTTGAAAACAAAATCCAATATCCGGGTAGACAAAAGCAAAATCGTGGTGTTGAAGCATAGACTTCGCTTCGCTTCAGTCAGTGAGAAAATCCTTACGGCTGATAAGATGGATAGTAAGTAAGTTCGTATAGGCCGGGTGGCTAGCCCTGGTGTCAGAGTTTTTAAGCTGCCTAAAGGCCTCTCACTTGGCTAAACGTTTAATACGACCAGGGCTTACAATTTAACGTGTCATCCGAGCCACGGTAATGCTCCGTTGTAAATGCCACCCGCGGTCACCCATCCTAAGATTGACTGAGCTAACTTTGGTGATCGCTGACAGACACCTAGTCAAACTACGCTATGAGCGCTACTAGGTTATCCGCAGTTTTTAGCTATGACAGCCGTCAAGTTGTGTGATTCGGCTAATACTTATCATAAGAAAGGCAGAACGGCTGATAACGTTGTTATGATCTAAATCTATTATTGTCATGCCCCAGGCGTATGCCAAAGCCTACATTCTCCCCGCTTTTGGTTTGTTTGTGCAAATATCACAAAGTTACGCCAATGTTTGTGTTTACGTCAAGAGATAGTTTTGGAATTAAGTTGCTGTGTGGTTACGGTTGGGAATAACTTACTTTGTCTTCCGCCTACTTGGAGAACATTGTACTGTACTTTACCAGCTTTTACATGATTGACATGCTATGCGCTGTTTAGCCTATATATGTTACAGTCATAGTGATTAAATAGTTATTATACATAATGACTGGTCATTATATATAAAAGCCAAATTCACTAGAGAATGTAATTAATTAAACAAAATTAATCACATTAACTAGCTATTTTAATAATATCTTCGAAGACTTGGATAATGTAATAAAACAAACTCGTAATAAGGACAGATTGTCTCTGGCGCTTCGCCGGCCGCTGCCGCGGCACGCTCGCTTCGCACGCTCGGCTCGCGCGTTGTTGTCACTGTTCAAACCTAACCTACTCTTGACTCTTGATCTGCCTACTAGGTTAGGTTAGGTTTGAACAGTGACAACAACGCGCGAGCCGAGCGAGCGAAGCGAACGTGCCGCGGCAGCGGCCGGCGAAGCGCCAGAGACAATCTGTCCTTATTACGAGTTTGTTTTATTACATTATCCAAGTCTTCGAAGATGTTATATAAAATAGCTAGTTAATGTGATTAATTTTGTGTCAATTATCACTTTATCTAAATTGAGTAGATATTATATATAATGGCTAGACAGTATATATAATATCCAGATTTATTACTTTGGCTGTAACATATACATATAGCACGCACGGGTGTGGCCATCTTACAGACATTTTTGGCCACTTTGAATTTTAATTATTGTGTAGACTAGTAGTTCTCCAAACAGTAGACCTTGCAACTTACCTACACATGTGAATTTTCTAACCTCTTATGTTTTTGTTTTTTTTCATCCTTTTTATTTTGTTATGACTTTTATATAAAATACATGGCACTCCCATTGTATATTCTAACTTATTCAAGCTTACTAACTACTTAATCTGTATCCGCTTTTTTAGGCCACTGCAGGACGTAGGCCTACCCACAAGTGTGATTGGGCCATATCCACCAGGCTGGCCTAGTGTGTGTTGGTGGATTCACATACGCCATCGAATTTCTTCTACGGACGTATGCAGGTTGTCTCACGGTGTTTTCCTTCACCGAAAAGGCAGTGGTGTGAAATTCCGTATATTTTATTTTAATTACAAAAATTCCGAGGAATTCATTGGTACGGGACCCGGATTTAAACCAACGACCTCACGATTGTAAGACGAGTGTCATTGCCATTAGACCACCATGGCTTCACTACTTACTACTACTACATATTTTGAACCACTTGAGAGATTAACAAAATCGAATAAGTCATATCAAGTGCCCGCCTCTCATTTTGTTGTACTTATACATAATGTTTTTGTTTAATTTACACGCTTTTTAGTAGTCTGATTTGTCTTACTAGAAAAGAACAGTTTTTTTTTCTTCAAAACGGAGATGAGAACTTTGCTTACCAAATAATTGTTATTTCTGAAATAAGTTCCTTATCACCTAGGGATGTAAGTAGTAGCCTACTACCTTTTCTCAGGCATACCAAATAAAAACGAAAAAAATGACTTAGTAATTATTTTTCGCAAAAATGGCAAAACCGCCTTCCATCGTGTACAAAATTCGAATATTTCGCTCAAATTGCTTACATTATTGTTGATTTTTTTAAAACGGCTCAGTCGATTTCTTTAAAATTTACATGGGACCACCTCGGTAGTATACTCTTTCAAACTTAAAAATAATTTTTCGATTCGGTTCACAATTGGTGAAATTATCGATGAACATACACAAAAAAATACATAGAAATAAAAGACGAACATAGAACCTCCTTCTTTTTGAAAGTCGTTTCAAAATCGGTTTAGCCGTTTCGGAGGAATTCAATAACAAACACTGTGACATGAGATTTTTATATTTAGAAGTGGAAGACAACGTAATCGGGGGTTAAACTTGTGACTTCAAACTAACTTCACATTCCAAACTCAAAACAAACTTTTCCGTTAACGATTCTGTTTTCAAACTTCCCCGTTTTATGACGTCACAATCCACAAACGTCACAACCGATAAACAGCATTTATTTCCTTCCCAATAATATCTTACCAACTCAAACAATACAGAAAATCTCTCCATAGAAAAAAACAACGGTCCTATTTTAGTACCCCATAAAATCCCTCTATTTTTAGCGAGCACATAATAATCACTATAATGACCTACGCAATAAAGACTGGAATCGCCTGCAAATCGCGCCCTTTACGATAACATCCTTTCCCGTGACGTCACAAAGTCGCCATGTTGAATTTTCATCTATAAGGCTAGACTACACTAGAAGAAAATTGGAGGTGTAGCGGGAAGGCGGAAAAATCATGTCGTTACATACTATAGGCCCGAATCATACAACTTGGCGGCTGTGATGTTAGCTACAAGCTGCGGATATCCCATTCCTCGCGCAGCTGTTAAGTGAGCTTCAGTCAATCAATCAATCAATCAAAGTTTATTTATTGACTAGACGACCCGCCCCGGCTTCGCACAGGTGTATTATACATATAAACCTTCCTCTTGAATCACTCTATCCATTAAAACCGCATCAAAATCCGTTGCGTAGTTTTAAAGATTTAAGCATACAGACAAACGGACTACAAAAATAGCGACTTTATTTTATACTATGTAAGGATAACAAACAGATGACAACAACTTAATGAATCCACTGGCTCCGAACTAGTCTTACAACTGTATTTCTAAAGCCAGTGGCTTCTCCCAATTTTAACAATATCAATATAATTATAATCAAAAAATTTTTAAATTATTAATATTGATATTTTTCAATATTGAATTTACAGTATGGTAAAGAAAAAAAAATAACATTAATAATAATTAGTAAATTGAGTTTATAATTGAAAATTACAATTTTAATAGGTTTTTATATAGTTAAATGTTTATAAATAGCCGTAATAAATAACACAAACTTTACTTTAAATATACATTAAAGGTGATTGCGTAGCGAAAGAATTTAGTTATACCTATTCAAGTAGGTATTTTATTGAAAGAATTTATACAGTCAGGACTCGGTTATCCGCAGCGTGTAGCTAACATCACAACCGCCAACTTGTATGATTCGGCCTATATCTACTATATTTTGTATGTACCTAGTATATTTACCTACTGTACTGTATCGGCCTTTTCAATAGTCCCCTGCTAAACATAGGTGTCATATGCCTATCAATAATCGGCCAAGTACGAGTAGGACTCGCGCACGAAGGGTTCCGTACTGTATGGGAGCCTTAAAAATTTATTTTATTTTAATTTTATTATTTATTATTGAAGTGAATGTAAAACTAAATATTCTGTGAAAATTTCAAGCATCTACCTATTACCATTATTAATATAGAGCGAAAAACGTCTAAAAATTCAGGTTTGTTATATGGGAGCCCCCCTTAAATATTTATTTTATTTTTAGTATTTGTTGTTATAGCGGCAACAGAAATACATCATCTGTGAAAATTTCAGCTATAATGGTTCATGAGATACAGCCCGGTGACAGACGGACAGACAGACAGACGGACAGACGGACATCGAAGTCTTAGTAATAGGGTCCCGTTTTTCCCTTTGGGTACGGAACCTTAAAAAAGGGCAATTGGGACATATTAACACGCTGCCCCTGTGCGGGTCGATGGATTCACATACACCATCTTTCAGGACGTATGCCAATGGTATAAAAATCTGTACAAAAATTCCAAATAACTCATTAGTACGAGACCGGGATTCGAACCCGCGACCTTACGGTTGTTAGTGGAGCGTTAATATCACTGAACCACCACAGCTTTTAGAGGACCAACTACGAGCGAATATCTACAGAGCTACAGTCCCTAAGTGAAAGTAGGAAAAATAATGTCCGAGCGCCGTCATACATACCCACTTAGATATTTGCATTAAAACATTTATGATCCGTTTCCTCGAATTTCGACGCTACCTCACCTACTTAATTAGTGCTTGTACCAAGCACTTTGGAATCGCGCGGCGTTGTAGTCGACTTGCAATCGCCTTACCACTGATAAAAAAGCCTGCTCACTACGTAGCTTGGGCAGGGTTTTGGCTTTGATACTTTTTTTGCACGATTATAACTCTATAGATATTTACTCGAAGAGGACAAATCAATAGTTATTGGTTTACGCGGGTGATCGAAGATGGGCATTGAAATATTTGTACATTTTTAGGGTTCCGTACCCAAAGGGTAAAAACGGGACCTTATTACTAAGACTTCGATGTCCGTCTGTCTGTCTGTCTGTCTGTCACCGGGCAGTATCTCATGAACTGTGATAGCTAGGAAGTTGAAATTTTCACAGATGGTGTATTTCTGTTGCCGCTATAACAACATATACTAAAAATAGAACAAAATAAATATTTAAGGTGGGCTCCCATACAACAAACGTGTTTTTTAGGAGTTTTTTGCGCACTATTTATAACGGCAAGAGAAATGGGGCTCCCATACGGTACGGAACACATCGTGCGCGAGTCTGACTCGCACTTGGCCGATTATTTTTATACTTAACTACCAACATGACCTCTTCGTTGCGTGCTAAATTCATTAGTTAGATGCTTCGAGCAAATATCTATAGTCACAATCGTGCAAAAACAGTTTCCGATCCAAAACTCTGCCCAAACTACGTAGTGGGCAGGCTTTTTAGGTAGTCATAACTGTCATCAAGCGATTGCAAGCCGACTACAATGCCGCGCGATGCCAAAGTGCTCGGTTACAAGCAGTAATTAGGAGAAATAACGTCGAGATTCGAGAAAACGGGTCTTTTTGAATAACGTAATGAAAATATTTAAGTCGGTATGTATGACGGCGCTCGGACATTTTTTTAATACTTTCACTTAGGGACTGTGGCTCTGTAGATATTTGCTCGAAGGTTAAATAATAATATAACATTTTTTGAAACACTGTCAGCTTGGTGAATAAGAAAAAAACTCTTGTTTCTACACATTACGTGAATGTAACAACGATTGCAAACGATTATTTAATTTTTATTTTACAGTACCTCAGTCAGTCTGAACATAAATCAAATGTTTTATATACATATATATATTTAAATATATTGGGGGACATCTTACACACGGTATCTGACCCCAAACTAAGCAAATCTTGTGATATGGCTGCCAAAGACTGATATATTACATTTGTATACATATATAGATAGTACCTAAATAACACCCAGACACAGAGCAAACACCTATGATAATCACATAAATGCTTGTCCTGACTGGGGATCGAACCCACGCCTCCGTGATCCAAAAGTCAGGTTTACTAAACACTGAGCCACCGAGGCAGTCAAAATACTAAAATAATTACTTTAGCAAGACTTTAAATAATATAATTATTGTAAAATAATAGACTATTCACAAAATTCCCTCCCGTGTGTCCGAAGCCTAAGAGATAAGGCCGTTTACCCAATGTTCAATAGTTAATAGATGGTCCGTGACGTCATGACCGAGCGAGAGGGACGATGTGACGTCATATAGCGCCGTTCCGCTCCCGCTAATATAGGCAAACTGCCGGTTTTGACCTATTTTATCTGTATTAATAAATGCCAAATGGATATCCTGGTTCGTGGAATTATTTTTTGTCCAAAAAAATTCGTCGCAATTTTCCAAGTACAAAGAATGTTATTAAAATGGAAAACTGAATTGCATTTTTTTGTGGCGGGAAATTCGTTTTTAGGGTTCCGTACCCAAAGGGTAAAAACGGGACCCCATTACTAACACTTCGATGTCCGTCTGTCCGTCTGTCTGTCACCGGGCTGTATCTCATGAGCCATGATAGCTAGGCAGCTGAAATTTTCACAGATGATGTATTTCTGTTGCCGCTATAACAACAAATACTAAAAACAGAATAAAATAAATGTTTAAGGGGGCTCACATACAACAAACGTGATTTTCAGGAGTTTTTTGCTCGCTATTAATAACGGCAAATGGATTGGGGCTCCCATGCGGTAAGGGACCCTTCGAGCGCGAGTCCGACTCGCACTTGGCTGATTATTATTAATACTAGGGTCTTTTTTGACCGACGAACCAAACCGGAGGAGGTACTCAATTCGACGCGTATAAATATATTTTTTATGTATAATATAACCACGCATAACTTTTTTCGTAGTAGTCCGATTTCAATATATTTTTTTTATTGGAAAGAGTATACTTCGAAATTGGTCCCATTAAAGTTTTATTAAAATCGGCCGAGTCATTTTTGATAAATCAACAATAATATGAAAAATGTAACATCGATCCGTGCGAAATATTCGCGAATTCTGTACACGGGTGAAGTCGGTCGTGCTATTTTTTACGAAAAATAATTATCAGGGTTTTGTGAAGGTGAAGTACTCTACTGCACTGGCCTTTTAATAATCCACTGTCTAACATACGCCTACCCACGAAGGTTGATTGGGGTATATCCATCACGTCGGTTTATTTATTTTATTATTTATAAACTAGCTGACCCGGTGAACTTCATCTCACCATCTGTCAACTGTCAATGACAACTTTTACATGCAGGAACACTTTGTATGAGATAATTAAATTCACGTTTTTACTGTTTTACTCCCTACATTTTAATATTTTCTTACCGTTTAAACCTTCCCTTAACTGCCACAGATATTTCAAGATCAAAATTAGCCAAATCGGTGCAGGCGTTACGGTTCTCGAGTTTTAGCGAGACTAACAACCACGATTTCATTTTCATACACAGGGTTATCTCTAATCAATTAGCATCCTTTTAGGGGCTTATTCTATACATCAAAACTTACGTTTATTCTGCGACTTTAGTCAAAACTCGAAAAAATTTTTTGTTGTTCCATAGAAAAATATCGTTTACCCGCAACAAAATGTATGTAACAGCTGATTTTTTTTTAGAGTTCTGACAAAAGTCGCAGAACAAAAGTTGTTAGTTTTTGTTGTACAGAATAAGCCCCTAAAAGGATGCTAATTGATTACCAAAAACCCTGTATAATTACATAGATTTTCAATGTTCGCTCCTGCTCTTAATCGGTGTCAACCATTTACGCCTATATTTAACCGTTCTAATGATTCAATGATTTGAAGAACCCTTGAACAAAACCGTAGCAAGACGCTAGATGCAAGCCAGTCTTATTCATGGGATAGAATCTTAGAAGAAAAAAAAATTGCCCTTATTTTCCACCATGGACAAATGGTAATTTGCATTTTGACTTTCCCAATTACATTCTCTATGCCCATTCAAGGCTGTTCGAGTTGCAAATGTCAAAGCCAATCAATCTTTTCCGTTAAAATTTTCAGCAGTTTTTGTGCTAACTTTTTTAAGCTTTATTACAGTTGTTGTGTTAGTTATGTAAAGTGTTTGTGCTTATCGTCTCCACTGAACTGTTACAAAACCACAAATATTTTGTGTTTTATGCGTTGGTGTTCATAAATTGCTCTTTGAGTGTATGTTTGCATCCTGTAAAATATTGTGCCGTATGCTGAATTACAACTGCAGAAGCATTATTAGGATACAACGTATTCTAAAATAGTCAAATAGGACTCAAGTGGGTGTCTAATATTATTAATAATTGTGCGAAACTATCTTACGAAAGTTAACCTAAAAATATGTAAAATAGAAATTGATGTGAATGATGTATAAACATGAAATAACACAATATTTAGTTCTATTTATTAATTAACTTCCTATAGGTAGGTTTTAATAGTAGTTTATGCAACTGTCATATAATGAAGGGTATTAAAACACGAGTGTGAGTTTATGAAACGAGCGCAGCAAGTTTCATAATAGTAACGAGTGTTTTAATACCCGTGTTATATGCAGTTGCATACACTACTTTATCTTCACTAATAAAAATAAAAAAAAAACATTGCGAAACATTAAATTCACGTGTACGTGTATTGTCACAGTGAACTTGCCGCCATTAAAATCTAACCAATGAGAGCGCAGCTGCGCGCGCAGGGCCAAACAGGAGCGAGCGCGCGCTGTTCTTTTTTTATTTCATTGGCACAAGATCTTACCAAAGAGTTTTGTGTATGTAAGTTTAGTAGTTTCGACGAAGTTTTCACGTATAACCCAACTGTTTTCAAAAGCCAGCCTAATATCAAAATTTTATACAACTTGTATGAGGATTTTGACATAAGACTCGCCAGGTTTATTGGTCGCGTTTTATCGATGTTATAATGAGATTTTACGATATGGATGTGGATATTATAACATCATCTGAAATTGCTTAAATTGAGTGTTTTGTTGTCTGTGCTATAACAGTAGTCATTATAAGTCAAATATTGGAAACATAAGTAGAATGTTACAACATTAGTGTAGATAAAAATGGTTAACTAATATATAAACTTAATTGGAGGATTGAATATTATACGTACAGAGTTAATAAATATTTATGAAGCCAAAAAAAGAACTGTCGCCATTTTGGTCGCCATGTTTTAAAAAGTAAATAAATATCAAACTCTAAAATACAGGCTCGTTATTGGTTGTTCAATGATTCCTGTCTGATACGTAGTATCTATAGTAGTCTGTGGTCTTATTGAAAATGCATATAATCGTGAGGTCGTGCCGGTCGTGGGTTCAAATCCCGGTCCCATTCCAATGACTTTTATGGAACTCGTGTACGGAATTTCACGTCACTGGCTTTTCGGCGAAGGTTCTTTCGGTTGTCTCGGTTCTTGTAGGTACGTCCGTAGAAGAAATTCGATGGCGTATGTGAATCCCCCAACCCGCACTGGGCCAGCGAGGTGGATATGGGCCGATGACCCTTCATGGGTAGTCTTGCGTCCTGCTGTGGACCATTAAAAATACTGGTGCAGTATTGTGTCTCCTATGGCTGATAATGATAATGATGAGTCTTATGCATAGGTAATAGGTATGATGTGCATAATGCATATAAATCTGCTGTACATCTATTCTACTTAACTAATGAAAAAGCGCCTTGCATAAAATAAAAATAAGACGAAGCTCACACAGCTAGAATTCCATTTTTAAAATTAGATTTTGCTCTGTAACCGACCGACACGACGTTCATATTTCGAATTTTATGAATATTTGAACTGGTGCTTCACGTGCCCTCAGATGGAATAAATATTGAACTACCCGCAGAAGAGTAAGCAGGTAATATACTGAAATATAAGTCTCGTTTATGTACGAAGTTAGGTTTGGAATATTTATTTTATTAGAAAAAGCGTTTTATTTTCAATATGTATATACTTTTTGAAGTGTAAAAAATATTGTTAATTTAATTCAGTTCAATTATTTCTTGCAAAATATGTAATTTTTACATGCAGTTTTTAAATAACATGCTATAATAATGTAAAATACATAAGACCCTTTAAGGGTATGTACTGTACTGTATCAGCCTTTTTGATAGTTTACTGCAGGACGTAGGCCTACCCACGAAGGGCGATTGGACCATATCCACCACGCTGGCCCAGTGCGGGCTGGTGGATTCACATACGCCGTCGAATTTCTTCTACGGACGTATGCAGGTTGTCTCACGATGTTTTCCTTCACCGAAAAGCCAGCGGTGTGAAATTCCGTACATAAATTCCAAGGAATTCAATGGTACGGGACCGGGATTTGAACCCACGACTTCACGATTGTAAGGCGGGTTTCTTTACCACTAGACCACCACGGCTTAGTTAATTAAGGGTATGGGAAATTACTAATTACATTGGGACGGCGTGGAGTGGGACGTACTCTACTAAATGACCCGGCAAACGTAATTTAAGCGCACGTTGATGTTGTGTGCCCTCTGAGTACACTCGGTTCGGAACTCGTACTGTCAAAACCCAGCTTCAAGCGCTATAATTATAATATGCCTATAAATATAGCGTTTAAAGCCACAATTGTAGATTGTATCATATGTGAGTAAAATAATATTTTTACGGAGAAGGTGTTTTTTTTGAAGGTGTTTGTGTGAAGCGAGGGAATCTAGAGTAGAATCCTGAACGTAGCGTATTCAAAGTACGTCGCCCAAGCCAAAAATATATTTTGCGCCCGAGTGATACTCTCTACTTTTCATCACTCTCTATGAGAAAATGATATGCGCCTCATATTTTATTGTATCATTTTATTTATTTATTTCAATCAACACGGTATAAACACCAACTACGTTAATTAAATCATATTATTATATTAGAATTAGAATAAAAGTCAATAATTAAATTAAATTAACAATAATAATAAAATCACTCAAACATGCACATTGAATTTTAAAATTAATAGACAAATAATCAATAAAAACAATTACGTCACACTTTCACAATAAGTCAAACAGAGCGTCAATATTTGCGTCCATCTGTCCACAAACAGGTCACAGGTGGGGTATGAGTTCAGGAGCCCGTCAAGTGCGGATAGCATACGCGGAAGAGGCAAGTTAGTTCGCGCAACTGTGCGATAACGCGGGCGGGAAAAAAAACATGCTTTCTGGCTCTCAAATAGTTGTCCGGTACATAAAAACTACATAGCTCGTCACTAATATCAGGTGCGTTAATGTTCCCCCGAAAAATTTTACAAGCGGTCACCATCTGGACATTCAATCGGCGAGCTTCCAAAGAATTGTACTCTAAGCAACCCAAAATAAATTTGCTTGGGTACATGTAGTATTATTATTTTTATTGGGTATTGTAATATTATTATTTTAATAAAACATTGACTTTTTGAATAAATTTATAATAACCTTTGTATATAAAAACAAATAAAAAATTAACTATATAATAAAACATAGAGTAACAACTAAATTGAAATTAAATAGTATTCAATAATAAAACAACTGAAAACTTATATTAACGTATGAGACATTTTCTTGGCGCTAAACACTAACATGTTCCAAATTTAAAAAGTGTGCGGCGCACTTATTAAGAGGAATAAAAACTCATTACTGCCCGCTAAAAGTTTCTAGTAGAAAACACCACCTTTGGGTGCACACAAAGCGGACCAAGTCGTCCTTTTCGAATAGATGGGATTAAAAATATATTATTATAGGTAATTAGTCCGTCAGATAAAATAACAAAAAATATTGCATACGTTTTTCTTCTTTAGTCAATTAAACTAATAGCATTTGATAATTCCGCGTGACGTTACAAGTGCCATACAAATGTATAGACTTCTGTGAAAGAGGTGACGTCACGATCCCCACTCCCAAACTTTGACAAGGTTTAACTTTGTAATTTGTTGTTTGATTGACAAACGAAAAAATTCGTGTCCATTTTTTTGGTAATCTTAGTCACGGACTAATAATGTTTTTATTTTACCTATTCATCATGCCTATTGTCGTCCTAGTAATTAATCACAATTTTATTCATATCGTTAGTTACAAGTCGACAGAAATAGAAACAGAAATTGTAAAGAGAAAAACAGGTAATGAGTACTCACCCCGTCCGGACTTTGTTTCTTAACTTCGCAAAACTCGTTGAGCACATCCTGTAGCTTTCTTGTTGAATCTGTGAAAGGAAAAGAAGTATTTTTTAAATTACCGGTCATAGATTTGATATACGCTTATCACTTAACTATAACTACATAGTATAAAACAAGGTATATTAGATAGATAGATAGATAGATAAACCCTTTATTGATTCACACACACATAAAACAGAAAAATAGAGAAAATTAGATGATACAATATGTGAAGCAACCGGCGGCCTTATCACTGAAAGTGATTTCTTCCAGGCAACCTTAGGATGGAGAGAGATGGTACAAAAGAAAAAACGACGGGGTGTGCTAATTTAGAGGACACTTTAAAAATAAAAAGAATTATACAATAGACATGTACATACAAATATTATAAATACTAATACATAAATAAATAATATAATAAAATAAACTAATAAATACTTTTAACTTCTAACATACACATAAAACCAATGTACTCGTAGAAGTAAACAAATACAATAATAAGCAAACTACAGAAATTAATGAAACACCCAAAAACTAAGAACTATTTGAAGATTGCGACAGATATAATTTTTTAACCTCCTCTTTAAAAACAGTTACGGACGGGGCCCGTTTAATGGAAATGGGTAGAGGATTCCATAATTGGACTGCTTGGACATCGTAATGAGGTTTCATTTTGCAAAATCAAATATAACCTCTTTACCATTGTACTGCAACTAGCATTGTAAGGAGGTTCAACTCGACTCTATGAATAAAACCTCTTTGGTGCCCGTATCAGTTCGATTTTATGGAATAAAAAATCCTCTTTGCAATGCCCGAGTCAGGCTATGATAAACGAGCTGGCCATGGTCTTATTTTTTAATGTAGTATTTCCATAAATTTGCTCGAAATAAATACGATGGTATTGTTCCACTCTTATACAATAAAATAGATAAGGAGTGTAAAATAAAGAAACATAATAATAAAGAAGTTAAGGCAACTTTATGGAATGGGCTAGATAAATTTGATTACAATGATATTGAAAATGTCTTAAACAATATTCATATTTCATAGTATATAAGTAATAGTATTTTATCAGATAAATTATATAATTATGTGTATCAAGAACAACACTTACACACACACGCACACACACACACACACACGCACACACACACACACACACATACATACTTTCACGTAAATAGATTAGTCGCTTGCGATGTTTAATTGTATTGCTAGTAGTGTACTCGTATATATTATTCAACTAGTTTATACTATTAGTATTTATTGTAAACATTTATATAAGGAGAAGCCATTGACTCCGTCATACAGTGTATACTAGTTCGGAGCCAATGGATTCAAAACAATAATTGTCAAAAATATTTCTGGATCAATAAATTATTCTTCTTCTTCTTCTTCTTCTTCATTCTCTTTTTTATTATAAATTATGTGCGATTCTATGAAAATTCGTAGGTACATTTGTTTTAATTTATTGTGAAAAATACCGAGTTGCCTATGGAGTAGTACCTACACTTAGTGAATATAATGATGTAAGTATTACTCATATTACTGGGGTTATATTTTCACGCAGGATGAATATTTGAATAATTTTTAGATTTGAATACAGTATGAAAAGTAGAATATGGACCTCTAGAACCAAGTTTGTAGTCCTCTATAGATCTCTCATAAGACCGATTGAAAGTCGTTAGTATCCACTAGGGTTTAGGAATTCCCAACAATTTCAAAGTCCGGGTACACGAAACAGCCTACAACCAAAATCCCGGGAATTCCCGAGAAAATTTCAGGACTTTGATACAGAAAAAAAGTTTCTTCTCATTTTTTTAAGTGGGATAGAGTCTTGTTGAAGAATTTTAATTGAATTAATTTCTGGTGAACCGTGTTAAAAAGGCATGGTTTTTGTAAAAATCAGCATTTATAAAACAGAGAATTAAATCTTAATAACTTTAACGTTTTCGATAGTTGTGTGTTGCCAGTGATGACATATGGAACTGAAACGTGGTCTTTTACTGTGGGCCTTATGAATAAGCTCAGGATAGCCCAACGTGCTATGGAGAGGGCTATGCTCGGCGTCTCTCTGCGAGATCGAATCAGAAATGAGGAGATCCGCAGACGAACCAAAGTTACCGACATAGCCCAGCGGATTAGCAAATTAAAGTGGCAATGGGCAGGGCACATAGTTCGGAGAACGGATGGCCGATGGGGCAGTAAAGTTCTCGAATGGAGACCACGGACCAGCAAGCGCAGCGTAGGACGTCCACCGACTAGGTGGACTGACGATATAATAAAGATCGCAGGAACGCGCTGGATGCAGGCCGCTTCCAACCGGCCTTATTGGAAATCCATTGGGGAGGCCTATGTCCAGCAGTGGACGTCTTACGGCTGATGGATGGATGGAACTTTAACGTTAATTTCAGTTATTTTAATTACACGCAGATTCACTTTTAAGCAGTTAAATCTTATAATTATATAATAAACTTTCTTTACTGATTTAATAAAATAGAATTTCAAAAAATCAAACAGCTTTGTCCTACAATCTGTTTCTAATTTTTAGTAATGCCACCGGTCAAGGAGAAAACCACGGAAGAGATAAACTCTCTCGTTTTCAACAAATATCGGCTTTTAGTGCTTTATACAGTAGTTCCCGTCGTGGAGTAGCGGTGGCGAATTACTGGGGAAAAGTTTTATGATGTCTGGATTATCGACACGACGGAGAAGAAGTAGTACCAAACTTTCTGTACGTTTTCTAGTTGCTTCAAATAATTGAAACTCCTTTTTAGGGTTCCGTACCCAAAAGGAAAAACGCGACCCTATTACTAAGACTTCGATGTCCGTCTGTCCGTCTGTCACCGGGCTGTATCTCATGAACCATGATAGCTAGGCAGCTGAAATTTTCACAGATGATGTATTTCGGTTGCCGCTATAACAACAAATCAAAATAAAATAAATATTTAAAGGGGGCTCCCATACAACAAACCTGAATTTTTAGACGTTTTTCGCTCTTTATTAATAATGGTACCAGGTAGATGCTTGAAATTTTCACAGAATATTTAGTTTTATATTCCCTTCAATAATAAATAATAAAATTAAAATAAAATAAACATTTAAGGGGGGCTCCCATACAGTACGGAACCCTCCGTGCGCGAGTCTGACTCGTACTTGGCCGATTATTTAATATAAAATACACAAATATTTCGACAATCTTGTTTCGTCTCCAGTCTCGAGTCCGAAAGTCCCGGGAATTCGAGACACGAGATGTCCCGGGACCTAAATCCTAGTATCCACCCCTTTGTGTGAGAAAATCCTATGCTGCGCTTGCCGGCACGAGCTTAGAGCTATTTTAATATAACCCCCTTTCCAGCAGAAAAACGCTTTTTTGGTAATTTGATCCCAAATATTTAGCTACTCAGGTACATCAAATCTTAATTTTGTAACAATTTATTATACAGTCTCTGAAGAGGCGTCAGGAACATGATGGATTCAAGGCACTTCTAACCGATTATTTTAGAAAAAAACTGTCAAAAAATGTATACAGGCTAGGCATACACATATTAAATACACAGTAATAGTCCAATGGGACCTAGCTTACAAAAAAAATAAGCCCAAGTAGTTCGACCACAATTACGACTAAAATGACCTTTGAGTATAATAAGAATTATAAGTACCATACAACACCTAAACAAGCCACTTACTCGGTAATATGATTATTTTTGAACTACATAAATACACCAGGGAGCCGGTTAAAGTAATTGCAATTAGCTGTAATGGATAGGTAAGTAAGTAGACCATGTGAACGAGAACAGGCTGAGGTCAACGTGTAATTTCACTAAACTACTTAGGTCAATTGCCGTCCCATAATATACAGGTCTTTTAGAAGTCTGCTGATAAAAACATAGGCCTACCTACGAAATATTGGGTCACATAGACCACGTTTGCCAAGTGCCGCTTCGTGGAATGAGAAATGCTGTCGCATTTCTTCTACGGGCGCCTTATGCATGTTATAATAGTTACCAAAACGCTTGTGGCGTTGCTCATGTAGCGCTTATAGCGCAGCTTGTGTAGCCTTCATAGCGTAGCTTGTGTAGCGTTCATGGCGTAGCTTGTGTAGCGCTCATTGTGTAACTTGTGTAGCGATCATAACGTAACTTATGTAGAGCTCATACTGCTCATAGCATTGGTTGTGTAGCGCTCACAGCGTAGCTTGTGTAGCGCTCATAGCGTGGCTTGTATAGCGCTAATAGCGTAGCTTGTGTAGCGTTCATGGCGTAGCTTTTGTAGCGCTCATTGTGTAACTTGTGTAGCGATCATAACGTAACTTATGTAGAGCTCATACTGCTCATAGCATTGGTTGTGTAGCGCTCACAGCGTAGCTTGTGTAGCGCTCATAGCGTGGCTTGTATAGCGCTAATAGCGTAGATTGAGTAGCGCTCATAGCGTAGCTTGTGTAGCGCTCATAGCGTAGGTAGCTTGTGTAGCGCTCATAGCTTGGCTTGTATAGCGCTAATAGCGTAGATTGTGTAGCGCTCATAGCGTGGCTTGTATAGCGCTAATAGCGTAGCTCGTGTAGCGTTCATGGCGTAGCTTTTGTAGCGCTCATTGTGTAACTTGTGTAGCGATCATAACGTAACTTATGTAGAGCTCATACTGCTCATAGCATTGGTTGTGTAGAGCTCACAGCGTAGCTTGTGTAGCGCTCATAGCGTGGCTTGTATAGCGCTAATAGCGTAGATTGAGTAGCGCTCATAGCGTAGCTTGTGTAGCGCTCATAGCGTAGGTAGCTTGTGTAGCGCTCATAGCGTGGCTTGTATAGCGCTAATAACGTAGATTGAGTAGCGCTCATAGCGTGGCTTGTATAGCGCTCATAGCGTAGCTTGTGTAGCGCTCATAGCGTGGCTTGTATAGCGCTCATAGCGTAGCTTGTGTAGCGCTCATAGCGTAGCTTGTGTAGCGCTCATAGCGTGGCTTGTATAGCGCTCATAGCGTAGCTTGTGTAGCGCTCATAGCGTAGCTTGTGTAGCGCTCATAGCGTGGCTTGTATAGCGCTAATAGCGTAGATTGAGTAGCGCTCATAGCGTAGCTTGTGTAGCGCTCATAGCGTAGGTAGCTTGTGTAGCGCTCATAGCGTGGCTTGTATAGCGCTAATAGCGTAGATTGAGTAGCGCTCATAGCGTAGCTTGTGTAGCGCTCATAGCGTGGCTTGTATAGCGCTAATAGCGTAGATTGAGTAGCGCTCATAGCGTAGCTTGTGTAGCGCTTATAGCGTGGCTTGTATAGCGCTAATAGCGTAGATTGAGTAGCGCTCATAGCGTAGCTTGTGTAGTGCGCTCATACCGTGGTTTGTATAGCGCTCATATCGTAGCTTGAGCAGCGCTTATAGCGTAGCTTGTGTAGCAATCATAGCGTAACTTGTTAGAGCTCATAGCGTCTGTTGGGTAGCGCTCATAGCGTAGCTTGTGTAGCACTCGTAGCGTAGTTTATGTAACGCTCATAGTGTAGCTTGTGTGGCTCTCTTATCGTTACTTATGTAGCGCACCTAGTGTAGCTTGTTTAGCGCTCGTAACGTATCCTACGTAGTGCTGGTGGAATAGTTTGTGTAGCGCTCGAAGCGTAGCTTATTGTGAAGGTACCTTATGGTGCGCCTAAAGCGTAGCTTGTGTATTGTGTAGTGCTCATAATGTAGCTTATGTAGCGCTCGTAGTGTCCTAGATCTTCATTAGCAATCTCCGAAAGAATCGATTACATAATGTTTCATAACGTCTACTTTACTGCCTCGAGTGCCTCGGTGGCTCAGTGGTTAGTGACCCTAAATTCTGAGTCAAAGAGGCGTGGGTTCGATCCCCCACCACCACCCAGGGCAAATATTTATGTGATGAACATAAGTGTTTGCTCTGTGTCTGGGTGTTATTTAGTTACTATCTATATAAGTATGTTTTTAAAAATAAGTATATGTAGTATATCAGTCTCTGGCAGCCATATCACAAGCTCTGCTTAGTTTGGGGTCAGAGGCCGTGTGTAAGATGTCCCCAAATATTTATTTATTTATT
Source organism: Hypomecis atomaria (assembly GCA_964007245.1). Classification (NCBI taxonomy): domain Eukaryota; kingdom Metazoa; phylum Arthropoda; class Insecta; order Lepidoptera; family Geometridae; genus Hypomecis; species Hypomecis atomaria. The sequence goes on along the minus strand of OZ023308.1, from coordinate 4,131,249 downwards.
TACTTTACAGTTAGATTGACCACGGCTGGCACTTAGGTACAATTGAGCAGTGCCAAGACTCGGATGAGACGCTAAACTCACTTAGACTTTGAGTACAGTTTTGATTTTGATTTAGGCATGTCAGAGGTCTTCGGGCTACTTTGAATCTGATGCCAAGATTAATGAACTGGCTTATGCGAATTTACTCTTTATTTGAATACTAACAAAATAAAGGTGAACTCACACGAGGCTAGTTCCTGAAGCTGCTGAAACTCAGCTGGAGAGAGTTTGTCCCATTGGAAACTGCAGCCAGTCTGGTTGGGCATCTCCACCTGTCAACAAAACAGAACTTATAAGTACAAAAATAACATCGAGTTACACTCCGGGCATGCCGGCAGAAGTGAAAAATTGAACGAAACAGCAGGGGTAGCCATACATTTACGCCGCGCGGTAGAAAGAGCCTCTCTTTCTTCGTTTCGTCCTACGAATGTTTGATCAGCTTACGCCTCTGTCCTGGCGCGAGTTTGACATTTTTTACCCATTTCAAAAAGTGCACAACGCCGATAAAACAGTTTACAGTTCAAAAAAAATATGTACAGGTACAAATATAGTTCTTTTTGGCTTAACACGTTCAACGTCAAGTTTCATTATTAATGGGTGTATAATGAAATGTACACTGAGTTTTGAATGTTTTAAGGTCTAAATCACCCTTTTTTGCCTTAGACATTTTTCATATTCATTTATTTCTTGCAAAATAGGTTAACAATTTTATTGTGATCTTTATAACTTATAATAAAGTACTCTATTTTCGCAGTCAGCATGCAAGAATGTTGTTGTTTTTAGGGGAGAACTACTTACATGATCATAACTAAATTATACTACTACTTTTCTGAATAATAAATATAATATGTTATATAACAAGAAGAGAGAGGCCTATCTATGGTGGGCAGTGGGATAAAGAAGGCTGTGGATGAATGACGATGATGATGCGATACGAGTAAGTAGGTACTTTAGAAGGTCCCTGGACTTTGCAAAATAACACCTTGTATCTGGTCAATCCGGACGAAGTCGGATAAAGCTCTAATATTAGTAGGTAGCCCTCGTAGCGTAGTTTGACTAGGTGTTTGTCAGCGATCACCGAAATTAAGCAACGTTACGCGCGGTCAGTATTTGTATGGGTGACCGCAGGTGGCATTTACCAACTGAGCGCTACCGTGTCTCGGGTGACACGTTAAATTGTAGGTCCCGGTTTTTTTTAATGTTTAGCAACGTCAGAGGCCTAAAACTGACACCAGGGCTAGCTACCCGGCCAATACGAACTTACTAGGTATTTAAGCGTGCTGTGCCGACCCACCTAGTGGAATAAGGGCAGGATGATGATGACGATTAGTAGGTATCTAACTTATTGCAATAAATGCGTTATTTTCTTTTCACCATGGATCACATGACGTCAGCGAGGAACTGGGTTATCGCTACAATCGATAATGTTATCGGCCAGTTCTGGGCCTGATAAGCCGACAAAGTTAGCTAACCTATGACCTAGGAGAGCGTAGCAATAGAAAGACAAACAAAGTTTGCATTGTGCATACATAATTATTTTTCGCAAAAAATAGCACGACCGACTTCAACAACCGTGTACAGAATTCGCGAATAATTCGCACGGATCGATGTAGCATTTTTCACATTAATGATGATTTATCAAAAATGGCTCAGCCGATTTCGATAAAATTTAAACGGGACTAATTTCTAAGTATACCTTTTCCAATAAAAAAGAATTTACGGACGGACCATTATGTAAAAAGGTATGCGTGGTTACACATAAAAAAATAATCGGCCAAGTGCGAGTCAGACTCGCGCACAAAGGGTTCAGTACCGTATGGGAGCCTCATTCCTCTTGCCGTTATTAAAAGTGAGCAAAAAAACTCCTAAAAATTACGTTTGTTGTATGGGGGCCCCCCTTAAATATTTATTATATTCTATTTTTGCTATAGCGGCAACAGAAATACACCATCTGTGAACATTTCAGCTTCTTAGCTATCACGGTTCATGAGATACAGCCCGGTGACAGACAGACAGACGGACGGACGGATAGACGGACAGACGGACCTCAAAGTCTTAGTAATAGGGTCCCGTTTTTACCGTAAACCCTAAAAACACTAAAAAATATAGGTACGCGTCGAATTGAGTACCTTCGCCGTTTCGTCGGTCAAACAATAGATATTTTGCATCAATCCGACTAAGTAAATTGATTTGTTTTATTTTTTTTTCACATTCTGGCTATTCGTATGAGGAATGAGGATTCGAAACGCTTGGTTCTAATGCGTCAAATTTCCACCATAAAAGGGTAGCGCTTTGGTTGCGTCTGTCTAGCCGTACGATAGAAGAAAGGGGCAGGTGGGACCAGACAGTGCAACTCCGGCCGGGTTACGCTGCGCACCACGAAATATTTCTTTCGACGTGTCAGAACGAGACAGAGTTATGGCGAAGAATATATCTGTCACTTTTTCACACGTCGAAAAGAGTTATTTTCGTGGCTTTTCGTGGTCGCATGCTAAGCTAGCTGGGCGCACTCTCCGAAATTATTTTGCCAGTTTTAATATGAATCGGTTTTGATAATCCTTTTTTGCTGGGTCCCATGGTACCATTTACCATTAAAATTTTAATCATTATTAAAAACGTTTGTGTGGTACGATAACAATTTTATTTAAATCGTTTTCGTGGTTTTTGAAAAATCAACAATGGGGCCGTACAAGTATTACGTAAGCACTATAGGGGGGCTGAGGTGTTTTTTCTTTGCTTATTTTTGATGACATGGGGGATGGGGGGCTAGATGGTGATTACTTCAGCAATAGTTATTTATTTTTTTACGCATAAGTGTGTTTTTAAAGTCCACTACCCTAAATCTATTTTCTTATCTGCAGCTCATGAATCAATTTAAAAATAAAAATGCATACAGAATGGGGGGGAGGGGTAAGAACTTTGCTTACTTTTGCTGACAAGGGGGGAGGGGGGTAAATAATTGTAATAAATCTGCTTACGTAATACTTGAACGGCCCCAATGATCAAATAATGCTATATGTACATCGGTCAAACGAACTATTTCAATTTCATTCGTATATTGCAATGATTGAAAGTCGGTTTGATGATGATCTGAATTACCTCCTTTCAGCTTAGTACACCAGCTCTGGATAACCCTGTATAACTGCTAGAAAGGTAAACCAGAGCTTCTCTCCGCACTTGCTTGGAAGTCGACACATGACTTAAGACAAACACAATAGAAAGTAAAAAACGCACCCTCCATTGTTGTGGTCAGGTAAAAGGCCCAACCCTTTCTAATCTATCGGATTCCAGTAATTTATTTGCTCACAGTAAATAAGTTTTCGTTCAAAGAAACTAAGTACCGTGAAAGCACTATTAATCAGAGCACAGTTTGGATAGCAGTTTCTATTGCCAGGAATGGTCGTTGAAATTTATGCTATTTTCAGCTTTAACTCATTGTGGTAAAGGTTAGGTTTGGGTGTAATTGAATTGTGTAATTTCTACAAATACTCGTAGATAATTTAGTTCTAGCTTTAACGTAAAATGTAGAACTACAGAGTAAATTTTTATATAAATAGCCGTGTCCAGTACTGTAATTTTGCGTGAAATGGATGATTTTAATATTTGGAACAATTATCTATTTACGATAGTTAAGTTATATTTTAAAAGGAATGATAAACTGCAAAAAAGTAAATCGTTATATGGAACGTTAATTTAAAAAAAAAACTCGTCTGTAAAGTTCCGTATACATCCGAGCCGTTAGAAAGTCAAAAATAAAGCTCCAGGAGTGCGATTTCGAACTTCGAATGCTCCAGGAACGTATACGGAACTTTGACAGTGACAGTTCGAAAATCATTCGCTGTACATACTAGTTTTAATAGTTTTCTTTTTAATTACCGTTCCAAGAAATCATAGACTGCAAAGTGGAAATCACGATTTCCCCCTTTGCTTTCTACACCCTTCGCAGTCTATGGTTTCTTTTATTAACCCCCGACGCAAAAGAGGGGTGTTATAAGTTTGACGTGTCTGTTTGTCTGTGTGTCTGTCTGTCTGTCTTTGGCATCATAGCGCACGAACCACTGAACCGATTTCAGTTTAGTTTTTTTTGGATGAAAGGAGACTTAGTCGAGAGTGTTCTTAGTTGTCTATGTTTTATAAAAATCGATCGAGCCGTTTAAGAGTTATGGTGGGTTAAAGTGGGGATGGAAGAACCAAAATTCTACAAAGGTAGGTTTTTGTGTCGGGGGTTTTTTAAATTTTTAATTTAATCTTAATTATAGTTGACATGTCCAGTACTAAAGTTATGCGTGAAATGAATAATTTCAAATTAATTTTGAGAAAAAAAATGTCATACGTAAAGATAAGTATACGTCCGAGGCGTTCCAGGTTCAAAAACGCTTGGGTTATTATTGCATCTCAGACGCTGTATGAAAAGTACTCGTAGGGTATGTAGCACTAAAACAAAGCCTGTCTTCGTCTTGGCACTGGAGTCTCTAAATAACTCCCAAGGGAATAGAGTTAGCACTAAAGTCCCTTGCTACGCTCTGGGTCCAATATTTTGCTCTTGACATAACACACCACTTTGTTCTGTATGTGTAATCTACTATTTATGAAATTGATAGTGTACTGTACCGTACTGTACTGTACCAGCATTTTTAATAGTCCATTGCAGGACTGTAGGCCTACCCACGTTGCCCTGATGCCGGGGCACTAGAATACGGCATCGGTATCCCCTGCCTGTAGTAAGAGCCTACTAAAAGGGGACCCCTGGGCTCGTGGGTGGTCGGAGTTGGGGCTCTGGCCATACACTCAAACAGGCCCGAGGCCGACGGCAGCGTGTGTGGCAACGCTGTCGTAGAGGACCGCACAAGCCTGGTTCTACTACCAGGCGAGTAGACACACTAAGTGCTGGAAGCATAGCACAGCCCAGTGCGAATTGGTACGCCATAGACTTTCTTCTTCGGACTTTGCAGGTTGCCTCGTGATGTTTTCCTTCACCAAAAAAGCCAGTGATGTGAAATTTCGAAGGTAAATAAATTCCAAAGAACTCATTGGTACGGGACCGGGATTTGAACCCACGACCTTACGTTTGTAAGGTGGTTGTCGCTATCACCAGACCACCACGGCTACCATTGTATTTAATTAGCATTTGAAACTGATTCTTTTTCTAAAACCATTTTATTTTTTTTATGCCTTTAATTTAGAGACATACCTACGTAAGTAACTTTAACTTTTGTGTTAAATGCTTTGTGAAAAGTCACTGATTTCACCTTTAAGGTTAAATTTTAAATTCAATAATGAAGGTATAGAGTAGCTAAGCCGTGCGGTTGATTGTGTTTCTGATTTCAAATGTATTTAACATACAGATCTCTAGAGATGAGACATGCTACCTTACTCCCTTCGCACACATAGGCGTAGCGTTGTCGTATTGTAAGCGTATCGTAATACGCGCGCAGGACGATATTTCTGCCCAAGCTTTATCTGTTACCTTATTCCATGAATATTTACTCAATAAATAATTATATAGACAAGGGAACGATTCAACCACTTTCACGAATTCAATCACTCTATCATTCATATTGAAATCAAATGTCGTAAGTTACAAAATTTAAAATTCAGTCCAATTTTTAAAGAAATTAATCAACAGTATTACTTTTTACGCCTGTTTTTTACGCCAGTACGCTACGCCTGTCGTAATGACAGTAAATTAGGGTTGCCATCCGTCCCGGTACACCGGGACATGTCACCGGTTTGAAACTTCTGTCCCGGTTGTCCCGGTCGTTCTACAAAATGTCCCAGTATTTCAATTGCAGCGCGAACCGTGTAGGTAATAATACGTGCACAGTGCAGATCGGTAAAGCAGTGCGGTGCGGGGCGGCGCGGCGGCGGGTCGCGGGCCCTGCCGCCCGCGCGCGGCGGTTTTTTTCAAGAGACGGATATATTGGAAAGGAAACAGACTCTAATTTTGATGTGCCAATACTTATATGCCATCCCTGGTCATAATGCCAATGTGGAAATAATATTTTCTTTAGTAGCTGCACAGTGGACTAAAGAACGCAATCGCCTTCACGTAGACACGGTCGAAAGCATTATTCAAGTCAAATTCAATTACAAAATGACATGCCCAGAATTTTATAAGTATGTTATGGGCAAACCGGACCTGCTAAATAAGGTGAAGAAATCTGAAAAATATAATAATTAGTGTTTCATTCATGTGTATAATCTACATTGTAGAAATCTAACTTCTTTTTAATAATTTAAATCTGATTTGTTAAGAAACTAAATGTAAAATGGTAACAAATATTAATGTTTTTTTTCTTTTACATGTAGATTTTCAGCAATTACTGGTAATGTCCCGGTCAGTACTTAGGCTGCTATGGCAACCCTACAGTAAATACCTCCTACGATACGCTGCAGCGCCGCTCCGTGTGCGGACCGTGTCCTCTCGTCCTGCGCGCGTATTATGCGCCTCGTGTGCGATTTGGTTAAATGTCTCAGAATCTTTCTGAATGGATCTAAATGATAACTAATGGGTAGTTATCATTTATTTCGATGGACGTCCGAGGCGTGGTCTCCATATGTGTCCACACCACACTGCCATTTCAACTTACTAATCTGCTGGGCTATGTCGGTAACTTTGGTTCGTCTGCAAATCTCCTCCTAGGGAGGCCTATGTCTAGCTGTGTATTACATCTGATATATTAAAGTCATCGAGCATTGCGAAGACCACTCCTTACATCTCTATGGTTTAAGCCAATTTCGAACCAAAAACGGTTGAATTTGAGTAGAGTTTGATAAAAAGAGAGTTCCCGAAGGTGATACATGTGAACCCTTTTCAGGCCCTTTTCACGCCTTATGTCACGTACAGTTATTGCTTGTAAACAGTATGAAACCTATGTGCAGTAAGGGAAAAAAGCATTACTAACTTTAGAGTCACGTAGTATTCTATTCAATACATTACATTGTTTGTATTGTGGGCGGGTGTTTAGGCCGCCCTTGTACAACATGTCTTTATTCTTTAAATATTAAAAAAAAAAACATTTATTTTTGTAAGTTTAACTTGTTGTACTTTAAGTACATTAATTATTTTAGGCTTAGTATGAAATGGTATTAAAGTTTTGACCAAATAAATAAGTTTACTAAATAAAATAAGTAGTCAAAAACTGACGCGCTCGCAGGATTTGAACTTGCATCTCTCTGGGATTCCGGCCCAGATGCTTTGTCCAAATTAAGCTATAGCGCTGAACTACGAACTCGCCAAATTAGTGAAGTGATTATCATTTTACTTCCAACTTCTACATTGTTTATTACCAACTTCTACCTATTAATATGTGAGAGAAAAAAATAACAGACTAATTGAAAGTAAACTTGTGCATTGCTATCGCCCAGGACACAAATTGAAGATTGTCGCGCTCGCCACGCTCGCTCAATAATATCCCCTTTGCCGTTGGGGGACACGTGAGGGTTGACTCATTGATAGCCAGGTTTCATAAAAAAGAGGGAACGGTATTATTCTTAACTAGCTGCGCCCCGCGGTGTTACCCGCATTAGACCGAGATAAAAAGTAGCTTATGTGTTAATTCAAGGTCTAAGCTACCATCGCCGGGACGCTCTGCAACTGAGTAAATTAAATAAAGGAGCTATGCAGTCTCTTTAGAGGTGATTGAAGGATAATATAAGTAGGATGAGCGAGAGTAGAGGTAACGAAGAAGTGTTAATACAGGGTTATCCAGAACTAACTAAAGGAGATGATTCCGACTATTATTGTGAACAACTTTTACTATGGGTTCAACCCAAAAAAAAACAGCTTTTCATACATTTTGTCGATTTCAAGTTGACATTTTGTATTGAACAGTTGATTTTTTTTCTCTCGAACTTTGGGTAGCCCCATAGTAAAAGATGTTCATAAAGATGGTCTTAATCATCGCCTTTCGGCTTAGTACACGGAAGCAGATAACCCTGTATGTATGTGCACGAGCGCAGCGAGCGCTAAAATATTAACTACTCTCTGCGCCCAGCGGTGTTACCCGCGTTAACCTGAGATTAAAAGTAACCTATGTGTTAATCCAAGGTCTGTGCTACCTTCATACCGATTTTATTCAAATCGCAATCAAAAGAAACAGCAATTTTAGAGAATCTTTTAATCTTTGAGACAGCAAAATTATTGTAAACGCCAAAATAACCTCAAAACCTACTGTTTTTTTGAAAATTTTAAGCGTTACATATAAGGTTTTAAAAAACATTATTATATGTCAAATTTCAATTTAATAGCGCAATTATTTATAAAAATATTTAAAAAATACCTTCTCCTGTAAAATTTGGTTTTTGTCGCTTACACTAAGTCTGCGGTAATGGCTCGATATGTTAACGGAAATGTATGTAATCCGTCATTGTTTACAATTCCTAGGAAATGTATGTAATTCCTAAAATCGCACGGAAATGTGTGAAATAAATTATTTTAGACACATTTCCTAGGAAATCTATACATTTCCTAAATAGCAATCGGAAATGTAAAACATTTGAGATATCAAATTGATATCTCAAATATCAATAACAGGGATTTAAAAAGTGCCTTTGCAAGAAGAATTGTACTACAGCAAGATATCTGTAGATTATGTGCCAAGAGAACCAAGTGGTGTCTTATGTCACGGGCGACAATTGGACCCTGAGCGTAGCTAGGGACTGTATAGTTAACTCCCGAGCGTAACGAGGGTGAGAATTATTTAGAGTCCTGAGTGAAGCGTCGGGGTTCAAGTCGCCCAAGACGAAGACAAACTTGGTTCTAGAGGTCCATACTCTACTTTTCATACATCCTGCGAGGAAATATAACCGTAAGAATATGAGTAATACTTACGTCATAAATCCACTAAGTGTAGGTACTCATTAGGCAACTCGGTATTGTTCATAATAAATTAAAACAAATTATAATGTACCTACGAATAGTCATAGAATCGTACACAATTTATAATAAAACAGAGAATATAAATACTACATAAAAAAACCGGCCAAGTGCGAGTCGGACTCGCGCACCGAGGGTTCCGTACAAACCTGCAAGGTTTACAAAGTTCGTTCATTACGACAAAAAAAGTAATAAGTTTATATTTATTAAAAAATATATATTTTGTAATGTAACTAAAAATTTAAGGTTTTCGGAATTTTTCCTTTATGTGTGCTATAAAACGTTGCTTCATGCCAAATTTCAAGATTCTAGGTCGACTGGAAGTACCCTTTAGGTTTTGATTCCCTTGCGAGTACTTGCGAGTTTCAAAATATGCAGCTTAAATTGCTGTTTCTTTTGATTGCGTTGACATAGAAGTTTGATTTTGTGACAGCTTAAAGGTATTATAGACCTGAGTATTTGGTATGAATTTCAATTTAATACCTCTACGCGTTTATGAGGAAATGGGTAGTAAGGTTAAAATTATTAAAAAAAAATATATTATGTGATGTAACTAAAAATTTATGGTTTTCGTAATTTTTCGTTTATCTATGCTATAAGACGTTGCTTCGTACCAAATTTCAAGATTCTGAGTTCACGGGAAGCACCCTGTAGGTTTTGATTCCCTTGCAAGTGTCGAAAATTTGCGGCATAAACGGCTGTATCTTTTGATTGCGTTGGCTTAGAAGTTTGATTTTTTCACAGCTTCAAGGGACAGTAGACCTGAGTAATTGATATAAATTTCAGCTTCATACCTCCACGCGTTCCTGAGAAAAAGGGTCTTGCCAGACGGACGGACGGACAGACGGACAACAAAGTGATCCTATAAGGGTTCCGTTTTTTCCTTTTGAGGTACGGAACCCTAAAAATAAGACTATGGCCAGCTCAATTATCATAGCCTAGCACAGGCATTGCAAAGAGGTTTTATTCTATAAAATCGAACTGATACGGGCACCAAAGAGGTTCAATTCTGTAAAGTCGAGTAGAACCTCCTTACAATGCCAGTTGCCGTGCAATGTAAAGAGGTTATATTCGATTTTGCTAAAAGAAACCTCTTTACGATGTCCTTAAATGTTCTGAGTTGAGAAATTTTCATACGAATTAGACGTTCCAAATTTAAATCACTTTAACCCCTAGGGAGTTTCATACAACATTATTGACCTGCCATAGCCCTCGAGATTGTGTTAAGACAATAATGACTCGTTTTACGTCGAGATTCAAAGACATATAATTGGTTATTTTCGATCAGGTGGTATGAAAAATGAATTATTGTGTACTTCCAAGTGCCATTCCAGCTTACCCTGTAAAAATAAATAGCCATATGGACTGCCTCGTTTACATTTAAAATAGGTAGTATAAAAATATAAATACTTCAATATTGTGACATTTACAATTACTTAAATAACAGACTGATTACTTATCAAATGAAAGTTTGTCTTTATAAGAATAAAAAATAAGTTGATTTTGTGAAGCTGTAATTAGTGAGTTAACGAGTGCTTCAATAAAAATTATTACTTATTCTCATTTTAACAACGTGTTTTATTACTGAAAGCATTATTTTATACATTTCCTAATACGATAACGGAATTACATACAATTCCTAGGAAATGTACACATTTCCCAGGATATCTATGTATTAAATAGTTTTTGAAACAAAAGTTTATACATTTCCTAAATAGCTTCGGAATTTTATACATTTCCTAGGATTTGTATACAATTCCTAGATTTCATACATTTCCGTTAACATATATAATACATCTGTGCGAAGCCGGTGCGGGTCGCTAGTAAATAATAAACAAAAAATTATTTATTGCTTCACACCAAGTATGGAAATACAAATACAATACAATTTACACTTAACTAGTAAAAACAAACGCCGGCCTTATCGCTGGATCTTCCAGGAGGAACACTCCTATCTTTTATATCTTTTTTACACTCCTATTGGTTTTAGATCCATCGGACATGTGTTTATTAGGGTTCCGTACCCAAAGGGTAAAAACGGGACCTACTAAGACTTCGATGTCCGTCTGTTCGTCTGTCTGTCTGTCACCAGGCTGTATCTCATGGACCATGATAGCTAGGCAGCTGAAATTTTCACAGATGTTGTATTTCTGTTGCCGCTATAACAACAAACACTAAAAAGAAAATAAAATAAATATTTAAGGGGGGCATCCCATACAACAAACCTGAATTTTTAGACGTTTTTCGCTCTATATTAAAAATGGTAACAGGTAGATGCTTGAAATTTTCACAGAATGTTTAGTTTTATATTCACTTCAATAATAAATAATAAAATTAAAATAAAATAAATATTTAATGGGTGCTCCCATACAGTACGGAACCCTCCGTGCGCGAGTCCGACTCGTACTTGGCCGTTTTAGGAGTTTTTTTGCTCACTATTAATAACGGCAAGAGAAATGGGGCTCCCACGCGGTACGGAACCCTTCGTGTGCGAGTCCGACGTCGCACTTGGCCAATTTTTATACTCCTATTGGTTTTAGATCCATCGGACATGTGTTTTTTACTTATTCCTCACAGTAAAACTTTAACACCCCTACTGGAAATTGAAACCTTCGTTCCGATTCTATTTCATCCATTATTTGTATACGGAATGGATTCCTGGTTGCGCATCAAAAAGTTTGCCCTACAAAAGGGTTCGTAACTTTTGTCGGTATAGCGTTCCGGCACAGAGTTGAAAATGTGAAGAGAAACGAAAAGACCGTAGAGATTGCTTCGCACCGATTGATTAAACCTACACCCCGTAGGTGCCTCAGCTCAGTGAAAAGTGACCCTGACCTTCCTTACTCAAAGAGGCGTGGTTTCGATTCCCACCCGGGCAAATATTTATGTAACGAACATATGATAGGTGTTTGCTCTGTGTCTGGGTGTTATTAAGGTATTATCTAAATGAAAAAAAAATGTTATAATGTGATAATTTAGTTTATCTACACTAATGTTGTAACATTCTACTTATGTTTCCAATACTTGACTTATAATGACTAATGTTATAGCGCAGACAACATTTAAGCAATTTCACATGATGTTATAATATCCACATCGATATCGTAAAATCTCATTATAACATCGCGCGCTCGCTCCTGATTGGCCCTGCGCGCGCAGCTGCGCTCTCATTGGTTAGATTTTAATGGCGCCAAGTTCACTGTGACAATACACGTACGCGTGAATTTAATGTTTCGCAAATTTTATTTTTATTTTTATTAGTGAAGATAAAGTAGTGTATGCAACTGCATTTAACACGGGTATTAAAACACGAGTGTGAGTTTATGAAACGAGCGCAGCGAGTTTCATAATAGTAACGAGTGACATTATATGACAGTTGCATAAACTACTATTATCTTATCATATAAATTAGAAATATATTTTTGTGATACCTCCCTTGGACTTATGAGGAGAATACAAACCTACATGGCAATACGTGAATTCAACATGAGGCTAACTTAATTTTAGTCTTTTTCTCAATTGCATAAAAAAGTTATAGGCTCTAATGTTCTTTCTCTGTGTATTTTCTATTCTCACTTTCCAGAGGAAAAAGATATGTTTCCAATTTGATACAAAATAAAAGTTACACATACGTGAAACATTATGCGGGTAGTTTTGGAATGGGATAGAAAAACAAAATATTTATGTTTCTGCCCAACTTTTTGGATACAAATATTGACGAAGAGATTGCTTTATTTTTTTTATTTGAATGTTACACTCCACAGACTCCAGGGTCTGTGCTTTTTAAGATTAACATTTTTTTTAAAATGATTTGAACAATATTGCTTATAACTAAAGGCTTTACAAGAGGACACTAAAATGAATCTAAATCTAATTTTCTTTCTCTTTAAATACGATTTTAAACTACGATTAAATTAATTATTTATTATTTTCCAAATAACTACTTATACTGCTCAGGGCCTCCATCACCGCCGCGTTCCGGTCTTTAATGGCCATCTTTAAATTATAGTCTACGATGACCTTAGGTGACGCAGTAGTCGCACGCCGCACAAAGCGGCTGATGGCGTCTTCCTCGTTGTCGGCGAAGTATGTGAAGGACCTGGTGTGCCGTGATACTGCGACGACCGCGTGCGAAACGCTTTCGTGCAACCTCATCTTGGCCTTGATTTTAATGGCGATGACAGAGTCGTATGTCAGACCTTGAGCTTCGTGGATGGTAAGGATGCGCGACCCTGACCCCTCTCCATTCCCTTGGCTGATAAGGGTCTCCTTTTCTTCTTGAGTGTGAACCAAAAAGAGGGTGTTGGGGAGGTTGTGGGGTATTAGCGCACCCGTGTATCTTTTCTGCTCTAGAGATCTGACTTGGATTGCTGAGGAATATACACCCGTGTATATTTCCCTCAGTGAATACGCTACATCCATGGGGTTCCGGTGCGTACATAACAACTCCTGGCTGATGTTTGCGACCAGGTTAGGGCGATGGTACCTCATCTCAAAGAGGTTTTCTCTATCGATATAAGGTAGCTGATTTACGTCTCCGATGAGGATAAGTTCACTGGCACCAGACAGCCTCAAAGCCATCACTATGGCTCCAAAATGATTCATGAGAGCCTCATCCACCATTAGACGGTTGCAACTCTCGAAACTTCGGAAACCATTTACAAGGATGGAGGCCATGGTACGCACCTTAGTTCTTACTAAGTTACCAATACGGTGCGCCAGTTTCTCTCTTAGATCTTTGGCTGCTTCAGTTGTTGTGGTGATGATAACGTCCTGATCCACATCGAAGTGTCGTACCACCCAAGTTGTCTTGCCGCAACCGGGCACTCCATTGACCCACTGGATCTCGGGTACCGTCCAGTTGTCCCACCGCGCCTCGACTCCAGGACTGCCCTCGATGGTTTTTGCCATGTCAGCAATCCTGTCGTCCAGCATTATTTTGGTACACCTGGCGGTAACCACAATAGGGTCCTCTGGTGGTGTCACGTACTTCAGTTTTCCCGTCCGATCCGTCTCATCCTCATTTAGGGCCACGAATCCTTTTATTGCATTATAAGCAGCCATATATTGACCTCTCATTGTTCCCTTGATGACATGGGAAGTGTCGTTATTGTATATGGCTGCTTCTGCTTCTTCCTGAAGAGATTGCTTGGAACCGTCGAGTTCTCTTCTGTTTTCGTAGTTTTTAAATATTTGTAAGAGTTCTTATTGTATGATTCCATCCATCCATTAACAGCAGAAAGTCTTTTGCTGGAATCAGGCCTCCCTTAGTCATTGTTTCAGCCATAAGACGTCTACTGCTGGATATAGGCCTTCCCTATAGGTCTGCAACAAGACTGGTTAGAAGCGGCTTGCATCCAGCGCAACTATGTTGTCTTGAAAAGGTCATCAGTCCACCTTGTGGGAGAACGTTTTACGCTGTGCTTGCCAGTACGTGGTAGGCCTACCTTCTGCAGTGGACTATTAAAAAGGCTGGTACAATACAGTAAACACACTTTCAGATTTATAATATTAAGTAGTAAGGAAGTAAGGATAAGGCTTTGGGATAAGGATAACGATCTTATTTACATCCATCCAGTCGGTGTACTGACTAGCTTGTATGTTAAGTAATGTTATGATTTTCAATTGTTGCCACAAATTTTGATCTGGTTTTTAAATATTATGTCGAATGATATTTCCTAGTTCTTGTAATGTTAACATTGCTTTGTTCTATGATTGGCCGATTTAATAACCAGCAGGCATTTTAACCAATAAGGACTGCTTCCGGCGTGGTTTTTAAACTGCCAATCAGGAAACGATAAAAGAAACTGAAGAGATGTAAAATAATAATCGTTCGGTAGAGCATTCTCGAATTGCGCCTCGTGGTAAAAGCACATATTCTTAGTCAACACGAGCTGTGATAATTATTTTAAGACACTAAACACTTTGGTCACCATAAACTATAAAATGAACACACATGAATAATAAAGTAAGTTCGTATAGGCCGGGTGGCTAGCCCTGGTGTCAGAGTTTTTAGGCCGCCTGAAGGCCTCTGACATGGCTAAGCGGTAATAATAATGAGTATGGTAATATGACATGAATAATGAGTCATAAATATACATAAGATAATACATATATACTTACATACATATCAATATACACATGTACATTCTAATATTACAACAATATATAATATAACTATAAGGAGGTGACTCCCGTTCTACCTCGCTTCTGGTGCAAAGAATGTCCATAGCCATCCAACGCGGCAATGCAGCAAGTGTTATGGGCACCTTTACTCCGGGGACGTTAAGGGGAGGGTTATTTGATTGATTTTCTAGCTAGGTATATATTTTATTTACAGTTATTGTTATTATTTATATTACTATATAACTATGTATATGTACTATCGTATGATTGTTGTCACAGTACTTACAGCAGAACTCTCTCTTCTGTGATTGATTGTGTTGACCAATATTTCAGAATACAGCACCCATTAGGTATATTTTTCATTTCCATATGAACGTGATTCCCATACATTTGAGAACACTCGGCTCGTTCCCGGATGTCCGGTGAATTACAACCTGTCATAACCTGGTGTGGAGGGCGTACTCAGACCGGGGGGTATGGGCCAATAGTACATTTAATAAATCCTAATTACCATTTGGGTGATGAAGAAAAAAGTATAAAAGAAGAAAAAAACTATGGCGTAAATTTAAAATTTACCATTATACATAAAGAATGTAATAAAAAAAATTGGTAGATAAATATTACAGAAAATTGTACTCACGAAAGACCAAGATCGAGAAAGATCAATTTCCAATATTTTAAGTAAAACTTAAGATTGTTAGCTAACTTTTTTGGTACCAATACAGATGTAATTCTATATTAAGATAAAAATAACTGTTATTTTTAATTTATCAAGATAATTACTTTTCCGATTGCAGGCTTACAACGATGTTCGTAATTTTTTTTCTACAGTTTCATGTTAATACTGAAAACAGGTTTTCAAATTGGGAAATTTTAGCTGCACCCCTCCCCCTCTTATCCTTTTACCCCATCCTAAGAACGTCTTAATCACACAGAGTGAAGTAAAAATAACACAGGGGTCAGGTGAGAGTCACTGTTGATTTTTCAAATAGTTTTTTTTCCGGTTTATCAATTTTTATGCGGCCGCTAAAACATGGCGGATTTCAATTTTTATTCCTAACCTTCTCAATATGGATATTAAATAAAAGAGCTTTACGTACATATCGAACTCAGATTATAGTAACTAAACAAAAATTAAAAACTTGAAAATAAAGTTGGAAAAAAAAACGTTTTAGGTTAAACTATTTTATGTAAAAAAAATAGCTATGCTTCTCCCTGTATACCCCATATACTCCAACCTGAGTACGTCCTAATCACACAGGGTAGAATAAAAAAATAGCACAGGGGTCACGTGAGCGCCTCTGTTGATTTTTCAAATAGCCCTTTTTCCGGTTTTTATCCGTTTATGTAAATCCGGCTCACATTTTTGTTTTGGATCGTTTTGAATAATATATGAAAGGATGAAATGATACAGGGATGTAAAACTTTGCGGCTTTTTCCACGTTTCAGCACTCTTTCATGCGTTTTTAGGAGGGATTTTTATGTGTTTCTTTCTTTGTATTATTGTAGCATAATACAGTGAATACCTATTTATTTTATTCTTCTGTGCCATAAACGAGAGTGCTGATTTATTCTTCATTTGCTTGTAGAAACGATTGCACCGATAAAAATGTGCCTAGAGACATCAATAGCTGGAACCGATAACTTAAATATACATTTACATGTACAATACCTATAAAATACTAACAGATACCTACATATTAAATAGTTTAATAATAAAACTACCGTTGTCTATTTTTTTTTAATTCTGGCAAAAGTGCCTTTATTAACTACAACAAAACTACACTACTATTACACAAAAATCATTGGATCATCCTCAGACCTTTGACTTTTGACCGTTGTCTTGTTCACTATTTGTATGTTTATGTATTATTTTATTGTTGTTTTTAATTCGAGTTTGTGATTAAAATATAACCACGAAATCATATAATGTTGATACGATTATATAATATTGTTCGTAAGTATAGCCGAGGCCTTTCGTTGCCGACTTCCAAAAAGGAGGAGGTACTATGTTCGTCTGTACGTATTTTTTTGTTTATGTTCATCGATATTTTCGCCAATTGTGAATCGATTTAAAAAAATCTTTTTTAATTCGAAAGAGTATACTTGTGAGGTGGTCCCATTCAAATTTTATTAAAATTGGCTGAGCCGTTTTTTATACATCAACAAAAATTTACATGGTTGTCACATCGATTCGTGCAAATTATTTTTCGCAAAATATCGCAACACCGACTTCCACCGTGTATAAAATTTTAATTTTATTTTATTCCCAAGACATAAATTTCTAGTAGGTACGAGTAGGTATAAACTAGAGGATTTAAAACTCTTATCCTATTACGGGCCTTGCTAAGTCCTCCCCTTATTGCATTTTTTATGAACTGATTTTGCCTAAACATGCAAAAGAGATGAGAGGTCATTTTCTCTTTTATGAGAACATAAAGATATTTTATTAGGGTTCGGATAGCTATTAAAATATTTTGCACATGGGACTTCCATCTTGGATGTTACGGCGCGCGGCACGGCGCGGCGGCGGCGCCGTACATGGTGCTCCATTCACACTTCAGCTGAAAGACAAAGGGTAAAAATGGGACCCTATTACTAAGACTCCGCTGTCCGTCCGTCTGTCTGTCGCCAGTCTGTCTCTCATGAACCGTTATAGCTAGAAAGCTGAAATTTTTACCGGTGAAGTATTTCTGTTGCCGCTATAACAACAAATACTAAATACAGAATAAAATTAATATTTAACGGGGGCTCCCGTACAACCAACCTGTTTTTTTCGTGTTTTGCTCGATATTAATATTGCTAACAAGTAAACGCTTGAAATGGGGCTAACGGGCTCCCATAGGGTAGGGGACTCTTCGTGCTCGAACCCAACTCGGACTCGGCCAATTTTTTTCTTAAATCACGGATAGGCCCTTTAGCAAAAGTTGTTGATAATAATGGTCTTAATCACCTTCGTTCGACTTAATACAGCGCAAGCAGATAACCCGTGATAAGATAGCCCGTGATAGCAGTGGTGGTCTAGTGGTAGTAACACCCGCCTTACTATCGTGAGGTCGTGGGTTCAAATCCCGGTCCCGCACCAATGAGTTCTTTAGGATTTATGTTCGAAATTCCACATCACTGGCCTTTCGGTGAAGGAAAACATCGCGAGACAACCTGCATACGTCCGTAGAAGAAATTCGATGGCGTGTGTGAATCCACCAACCCGCACTGGGCCACCGTGATGGATATGGCCCAGTCACCCTTCGTGGGTAGGCCTACGTCCTGCAGTGGACTATTGAAAGGCTGGTACAGTAGCACAGATAACCCTGCATAAAAGTAGCCCAATGCACGGAGAGCCGTTAAACGAAACGCCCTCGTAAAATTCTTGATAAGTTATTACAAATTTTAATATCCAAAACGAAAGTTCAGATGACCTACTAATGTTAACGGTTCCCTCGAGATCCACAAACAACAAAACTTGAAGGTCGATTTTGTTCTGCACGAAGTATCTTAGCTAGAAGATAAACTTAGTTAAACAATGGTAAAATATCATTGAAGAAACTTATTAGATATGTTTAAACAAATATTTAGTGTACCTATTTCCGCTCTGTCGTAGTCATATAAGTTAAGGGTACCATTCAAAATCCAAATTAAAATTCTGGCCTGACCTAACCTTAGCCTAACCATAGTCGAACCATGATACAGGTTGATGATTAATTACTAATTTTGTTTGTGATTTAATTTGGATTTTGAATGGTACTTACCCTTAACTTATATGACTACGACAGAGCGGAAATACACTAAATATTTATTCAAAACAAGAATTTCAAGATGAACTTCCGCAAAGTAACGCTTGATTCAATAAACTATGTTTAAACATTCAACATTTAAAACGATTCTTAATGGCACAGCCTGTTTTTAGGGTTCCGTACCCAATGGGAAAAAAAGGGACCCTATTACTGAGACTCCGACTCCGCTGTCCGTCTATCTGTCCGTCTGTCTGTCACCAGGCTGTATCTCATGAACTGTGATAGCTAGAAAGTTTAAATTTTCGCAGATGATGTATTTCTGTTGCCGCTATAACAACAAATACTAAAAATAGAATAAAATTAATGTTTAAGGGGGGTTTCCATACAATAAACCTAAATTTGTAGATACTTTTTGTTCCTATGCCGTACGGAACCCTTCGTGCGTGAGTCCAACTCGCACTTGTCTGATTATTATATTTTGCGAGGTATTCTTAAAAGGAAACTAAATTTTTGAAACGTTATAAAATGACTTTTATAATCGCATGCCATCAGTCTTATAATATTTATTGATACGGTAATTGCAGTCAAATACGGCAGTCCGAGTTGTGTCCTGGAAATTACTACATACGGCAAACTTTTCATTGCCTTTTTTTTAAGTCCGCGCTTGACCATCAATTCGCCTGATGGTAAACGACGTTGTGGTCGAAGATGAAGCACGCAGACCTAGAAGATACCTATTCACTCTGACCTTGAAAAGCTTTAGTTAGATTATATCTCTTAGGAAACAGAGAAACAGGAAGACTGTTCCATTACCTGGCGGTACGAATCAGAAAAGTTGAGTCAAACCGCTTCGTACGTACTTATCGAAGGAAAATCGACAGTGTAGGGGTGGTAATGTGGCGTCCTCCTACTTGTCCTGTAGTAAAAAGAGGATGGTAGGATAAGGTCGTGCTGCTCAGATGCATACTCTCCGAAATGAATCCTAATCCGTTTAAAAAAATACGGCAATTTCAGGCTCGTAGAGTTTGTGCAAAAAGAGAAGCGTCGTAGGTGAGGTCGCCCGTGTGCCATTTTACTAGTTTTGTTACGTTGACAACACTGCTCTGTCATTGCTAGTACAACTAAAAGTGTTTGATACTTTGTAGATACCAATTCGGTTTTCATCAGTAGACTCGTGTCTATAAAGTTGGTAGTCGGTTCCTTGGCTGCTGATAAAAATCTTATTGCTAGTTCACCGTTCAATTCTTTATTTCCATAAAAAATAAAATTACGGTTTCCACCAATACGTTACTTATTTTACTCTCTTAATACTTACCAAACATTTAGGTACCTGTACAAAAAAATGTGACAGTGCTAAAACTCAATTAAATAACTACTTAAAACACAAATTGGTATAACACACTTTAAACCTAACGCCACGACGTTCTCTTTTTGCACAAGCTCTATCAATATAATTCTTTTAAATATTCGAGGTACCTTAATGCTATTGAAATAGTAACACGTAAAATAGTTACGGTAAATTAACGATCTATTAAACACACGCGAGCGATAAGCGATATCTGTCACATCGATATCTATCATCAAAGCCCATACCGGTATCTGATGCCAACCCTGTTACCGACGGAAACCGGATCAACCGGATTAGGGCTGTCACGGACAGGTTTATAATTTCTGAGATATTTTTTTATTAATAAAAATGTCTAATACCATCAAAAGGTCAACATAATCCTTCTAAGACTTTTAGACGTTTGTTGTTTTAATTATTTAACCTGTATTGTATCAAGTGTCTATTCTGTGCGCAGGGATGAATCAACCGTTTAGTTCATTTTAAAACTCTGAATTACAGTACTAAATTGGCCAAAATACTCGTATTTGGTATCTTCTATATCGTTAAAATATCAGTAAATTAATAAAGTTTGAAACGTTACACGGCCATGTAAGTGATATCTGTCTGTCACATTGATATCATCAAAGCCGTTGCCGTCATCTAATACCAACCCATGAAAACCGGATCAACCGTCGACAGAACCGAATAAAGTTGTCACTCACAGTTTTTTAATTTCCTGAAGTTTTTTTAAGATAACCGTTTCATATTTCAATTATTCGTAGGTTAATTGATATTCATTTTTATTTACATAAATTTGAGAAAAAATTGTCTTTTTTTTATAAAACGACTGTCGGAATTCTTACAATCAATCAATTATATGTTCCTCATAAAATGTTTCAACATAAATCAAAATACTTATCATGTTATCTTATAACAGACACTATCTAGTGTGACGTATATAGTCAGTCAATACGCCTCAGTTTTCTTACTTAATGATTTCTTACAGTGGCTATCCACTCGACATAAGTACCTATATATGCACGTACTCTACATAGATTACTAAATAAATGAAACAAGATCTAATTTTTATATTATTTGTGTATTACGTTCGATACATTTTTAGATATCTTTTCTCGACTGGCAACCCTGAACCGGTATATGAAACCCGGGTGTGATATAACCGGCTCTAATCGGTTGAAATTCGACACGGAGCGCGTCAGAGCGTGAGCGTATGAAGTCTAGCGCTAATAGGATTTGTTATTTTCTTTTTAGTTAAAAATAATAAAGATTACACTTGCGTATAGCTCAGAGTACAGCTTAACTAGGATTTTCTTGATTGCTCTACAAAGTTAAGCAACGTTCAGTGCGGTTAGTCTTCACGATGATCCACCGTAATGACATTTAAAACGCTACCGTGGCACAGATGACACTCTACTTAGATTAAATTGGACCCTATTTAATATAAGTTTTTACGATTTTTTCAAATTCCAGTCAAAAGTTGACAGCCCTGAACCAGTATAGGAAACCCGTGTAATGCCCGGGTGAGATATAACCGGCTGTAACTGACTCTAACCAGCTCAAACCGGTTGAAATTTGACACGGAGCGCCTCAGAGCGTGATGTATGAAATCTAGCGCTAAAAGGATTTATTTTTAACGCAAAATATGGCTTCAGTGTAGTTGAAGTGATGGGATATTGTTTCATAACAAATGGGTTTAAAACATAATATATGAAATATAATACTAGTAGTTCTCCGTACAGTACAAACTGAATTTACATAAGCCTATACAGGGTTATTTCTAATCAATTAGCATCCTTTTAGGGGTTTATTCTGTACATCAGACCAGAGTAACAACTTTTGTTACGCGACTTTTGTCAAAACTAAAAAAAAGCTGTTCCATACATTTTGTCGAGGATGAACTATATTTTTCTATGGAACAACAACTTTTTTTTTAAGAATTAATAATTGTCGCAGAACAAAATTTGTTAGGTTTTGTTGACCAGAATAAGCCCCTAAAAGGATGCTAATTGATTAGAATAACCCTTTGTTGTAGTAATAAAGTTGAAATGGCAATGTGCAGGGCAGACAGACAGACAGACAAAAACTCTTTATAACCACGAAGCAAAAAAATTAAACACTATGTACACATTTAAGACTAAAAATGATTATAAACCTTTTCACCCATGGCTATTTCTTCCAGACAACCAAACACGAATATGAACTGACGAGAACAAGAAATAGTGGCCTAGACTAGGGCACATAGTACGGAGAACTGATGGCCGATGGGGCAGTAAAGTTCTGAAATGGAGATCACGCACCAGCAAGCGCAGCGTAGGACGTCCACCGACTAGATAGATACCGACTAGATGAGGTACTGAACAATCTTGTTTGTTGTCTCTCTCTCTTTTTAATACTATCCCCAAAGGGGCTGTCCAGTAATCACGTATTGTTCGGAAATATTCCCCTCGGAGGAGGATATCCATCCATCCATCCATCCATCAGCCATAGGACGTCCACTGCTGGACATAGGCCTCCCCCATGAATCTCCAATAAGACCGGTTGGTAGCGACTTGCATCCAGCGTGATCCTGCGGTCTTAATGAGGTCATCCGTCCACCTTGTGGGTGGACGTCCTACGCTGCGCTTGGCGGTACGTGGTCTCCACTCGAAAACTTTTCGACCCCATCGGTCATCAGTCCTCCGCGCTATGTGCCCTGCCCACTGCCATTTCAACTTGCCAATCCACTGGGCTATGTCGGTAACTTTGGTTCTTCTGCGAATCTCCTCATTCCTGATTCGATCTCGCAGAGAGACTCCAAGCATAGCCCTCTCCATAGCTCGTTGGGCTACTTGGAGCTTATTAATAAGGCCCATAGTAAGAGACCACGTTTCAGTGCCATAAGTCATCACTGGCAACACACACTGATCGAACACTTTCGACTTGAGGCACTGAGGTATATCGGACGAGAAGACGCTACGCAATTTTCCGAACGCTGCCCAGCCGAGTTGGATTCGGCGATTGGCCTCTTTCTTGAAGTCGGACCAACCTAACTGGATTACTTGTCTTAGGTAGACGTACGAGTCAACGACTTCAAGAACTGAGTTCCCAACAGAGATCGGGGTGGGTACAACATGGGAATTACACATGACTTTCGTCTTGTCCATGTTCATCTTAAGACCCACCTGTTGAGAAACCCGATTGAGGCTTTCGAGCATCGTGCTGAGCTCTTCCATCGATTTTGCCATGACTACTATATCGTCGGCAAACCGAAGGTGAGTGAGGTATTCGCCATTGACATTGATGCCGAATCCTTTCCATTCCAGGAGCTTGAAGGCGTTTTCCAAAGTAGCCGTAAACAGTTTCGGAGAGATTACGTCTCCCTGTCTTACGCCTCTTTTTAAAGGGATCGCCTTGGAGCTCTCTTCCTGTACTCGGACCGACATAGTGGCGTTATTATACAAGCACTTCAACACTTCGATGTACCGATAGTCAACACGGCATCGTTGGAGAGACTCAAGCACAGCCCAAGTCTCGACCGAATCAAAAGCTTTCTCATAGTCCACAAACGCTAAGCAAAGTGGCAAGTTATACTCTTCGGTCTTCTGTATAACCTGCCGCAGCGTATGAATGTGGTCCATGGTGCTAAAGCCCTTTCGGAAACCGGCTTGTTCGGAAGGCTGGAAGTCATCAAGCCTGCGCTCGAGACGGTTCGTAATGACCCTTGAAAACAGCTTATAAACATGGCTCAGAAGCGAGATGGGTCTGTAGTTCTTCAATAAGGTGTTGTCACCTTTCTTGAAAAACAACACCACCACGCTTCTGTTCCATGCTTCTGGCGTGATGCCTTCGAGGACGACGGTGTTGAAAAGCTTCTGGAGGACTTTTAGTACCGGTGTTCCACCCGCTCTCAGAAGCTCTGATGTGATACCGTCATCAACCGGCGGCGCCTTGTTGTTCTTGAGCTGATTTAGGGCCATTCTAATCTCGTACAGGCTGATGTACGGGATATCTTCGGTGAAGTGTCGGGTCAGCTTGGCTCTTGGGTCTTTGGCCGCGCTGTTGACAGGCTTAGCGACCGAAGCGTATAGCTGTCCATAGAACCTTTCGATCTCCTCCAATACCTCTGCCTTGGTCGACGCTACACTGCCATCTTCTCTCTTCAGCTGTGTCAGCTGGCTTTGGCCAATAGACAAATTCCGCGCAAACACTTTGTAGCCTTTGTTCTGCTCTATTGTCTCTTTAATATGTTTAGTATTAAAGAGACGAATGTCGCGCCTCACGGATTTCGAAATTTGTCTATTGATCTGCCTATATGACTTTGCATCATCGGAAGACTGCAGTCTCTGTAAGCGTCGTTCGGCCATGAGATTTAGAGTTTGATCGGAAAATTTTTGAGGTCTATTTGTACGACGGGGTCTAAAGAATTTAGCACCCACCGTCTGGACAGTTTCTACGAGCCCGTTGTTGATCTCGTCCACCGACGCAAAGTTCTTCAGGCAAGCAAAGCGATTTGAGAGCTCGAGCTGAAAGCTCTCGGGGTTTTGGATATCGGAAGGTGCAGGTCGGAGCGTGGACTTCATCAAGCATGACCTTTCGAGTTTAACGTTTATATCCAATGTTCTTCTTACGATTCTGTGATCACTACCGGTTTTCACCCTGTGTATCACGGAGACATCATTGAATATCCGTTTCTCGGTGGTCATGATGAAATCTATCTCATTTTTCGTGGAACCATCGGGGCTCATCCAGGTCCACTTCCTGTGAGGCGGCTTCTGAAAGAAAGAGTTCATCATGAAGAGTTCCTCTTTCTCCAGAAAATCAGCCAGCCTCTGGCCCCTGGGGTTCCGTTGTCCATATACAAATTTCCCCACTCTCAGCTCATCATCGCTTTTTCTGCCCAACTTTGCGTTGAAGTCCCCCATAACAACAGTGAAGTGGGTCTTAGACATAAGTATGGCTCGACTTACGTCCTCATACATAGTCTCCACCTCATCATCTGGGTGTGACGAGGTCGGTGCGTATACCTGAATGACCTTCAGCGAATACCTCTCAGATATTCTGAGTATTAGGTACACAACCCTGCTCGACACGCTTTCGATGGTAATAATGTTGTTAGTGAGGGACTTGTGAACGAGAAAACCGACACCACCTTGGGACCGCTGGTCACCTTCCCGGTAGTAAAGCAGGTTGCCGGACTTTAGGGTTATCGTGTCCTCCCCCTCTCTACGGACTTCAGACAACCCCACAATATCCCAGCGCAACCTACTTAACTCTTCTTCCAGCTCAGCAATCTTCTCGTCAGTCCTTAAAGTGCGCACGTTGTGTGTTACCAGGGCCAGTCGTCGTTTGAATACTTTGGAGTGACAGCCGTGCATCTTCCAGTGATTCTTAGCACCCCCTGCTCCGCCGTTACCGGGGCCGCTGTCGTAGCCCGGACTAGCGGAGCTGCTGGGGACTGGGGGCCTGGTCTTAATTGTACTTGTCATAGGGGGTATTTGCCCAATAATCGCCTCGCTGGGCAGGCGTGGTGGCTATCGCAGAGACGTAGCTTCGCGACAGGGATGCTGCTGCCCATCCCTGCCCTGTGCCATTTTAGCTACGTCTGAATTGAATGGTTATACCGCCATTAGTCGGTTCCGCTGTACCTCAGTCGGCTCTTACGACACCTGGTACTGGAGGGGGGTGCTATTCTACTCTGCCGGCACCCCACGGCCAATAGGAGGAGGATATGCCCCGCCCCTACTTTGCCTAAGAAATTATGAAATCTCGAAAACATATTTTTCCTTTTCACGGCAAATTCAATAAAAAGACAAGATTAAATCATTCATTACAATCGCGCTACAGGAAATTGTCTTTTTCTTTCATAACAAAACAAAGCTAAAATATCCTTATCTACTTCGCCTTGGGTACAATTTTCTTTGTTTATCGTCCAGTACCTATACTATACGTAGGAAAATCTCAGAGCAAGTTTCAAGGAAGAATAGCTTTGACCGACAACAAAGTTACCGAATTAGCCCTGCGGATCAGCAAGTTGAAATGGCAGTAGGCAGGGTACATAGCACTGATGACTGATGGGGTCGAAAAATTCTCGAGCGGAGACCCACGTACCGGCAAGCGCAGCGTAGGACGTCCACCTACAAGGTGGGTAGATGACCTCATCAAGACCGCAGGATCGCGCTGGATGCAAGCCGCTTCCACATGGTCTTATTGGAGATCTATAGGGGAGGCCTATGTCCTGCAGTGGACGCCCTATGGCTGATAGTCTGGATGATCATACTGGGTATATTTTTAGGAAAATCTTGGAACACGTTTCAAGGAAAACTAACTTGAAGCGACAGCATCTAATTTAAGGCACAATAAGCTTTATTGACCGGACTTAAGAGCCCCGGTGATCTGTAATTTTCCATACAAACGTATTACGCTATTTTCTTCCTGGAAAATACCTATAGAGCTTTAATTTTTTGTCATAAAATTAAATTTAGCTGTTTAGACTACGCTGTCTTTTCTTTTTCTTGATAAATTAATTATGAGGCAAACTATGACCCTTCAAAATCACAAAAATATTCACCATTATTACCGACGTCTTTAGAGACCTACCAGAAGAGACAAAATAATATCTAACAAAATATAAAATGACAGAATCATGAGCACATATTTTTTTTAAATTTTGACATAAAAAAATACTTGATTGAAAAAGTTTTTGAAGAAGAAAACTGCGTAATACGAAACGTTGTCTCGCCAAGTTTTTTGTAGGTATAAATCGCTCTGAGCTGCAATTGTCCCTATCGCACGATGCGGGGGTAGGGTCGAGGTAAGGGAGGTTCAAACCTATACGTACACAAGCACTAGGGATGTAGTAATAGTCGATATTTTTGTCGATGCTCTAGTGATGTCCATCGATATCGATGTTTATTAAAAATATTAGTTAACTTTTCCAATCTTGTGATTTGAACGTTGTATGTTTGTTACTTTTGAAGAAAAGATTCTATGTATGGAATATAGGCGTTTAGTTGCTGCGACATATTGCAGCGATTATACAGAATATCGTGTGGTATCCGCAGGCATCTAAATGAGTTAGGCGCAGAATAACCAATTCGCATAATGCCCAAGTAATCCGGGAATGCTCAATTCTACGAAAGCATAATTATATGAAGGTCCAATTCTCAAAATGGCAACATAATTTTGATTAATAATTTAAAAAAAATCACACATTTAAAATATATATAAGGGCTTACCGGTACCTAAAACAACCGGCTTTGGCGAGTTAGGTACATCATAAATTTTACTATACTATCACACATTTTCATTTAAAAAAATCACCTTATTATTAATTATTTTGCCATTTTGAGAATTGAGCATTGTTAGACCTGGCCATTGTGAGAATTGGGCATTCTTAAAACTGAGCTTTCTTAGAACTATGTGCCATTATTAGAATTCTGCGCCTAAAGCGAAATAATGATTCTAATCAGGAAAATCACATGCTCTCTAAAATCGTGTAATAACTAACGTATAAGTTTAAAATTATCCTTAGTCCACCTACCTAAGTGAAAAACGTTCTATTAAATTATTCAAGTATCAAAGACTCAACATTAAATAATTAAAAAACACTTAATCAGTCACATTACAAACACAACAAAATAAATAAATCTAGATCTAATAAAATAAATAAGTTCTATGTTGCGCTTGCCAGTATAGGTAGCGCCACTCAAGTCGGCGGATGAGATGTTAGCCGCAGATGAAACTTCGCCGTAATTCGCTAATTATTGCGCATGTGTGCACAATGCCGACGCCGCGTGGCGTAGTGGTAAGCACAGGCGTGCACGCGGGAGGCATGAGGTTGGCGGGTGTGTTCGGCGTCTTGTCTCTCAAACTCAATTCATTTATTGCAACATATGAAATTTACATGCGGTTCTTAGTTAACATGTTTTGTATAGTTATATAGTTGGTTAGTTATATGACCCTATAAGGGCTTGCCACCCGGCCTGTTCGAACTTACTTACTTTTACCCTATAAGGGTATGGCAATTTTGTTATTTATATTGGAACGATGTATTATTACGTTTTCTAGATTATCGTTAAAAAAATCGTCTAATGTATGATAGCTTTCAGATAATAGGATAATTTTCAGTTGTTTTATGAAGCAGTTTTCTCTTTCAATATCTTTTAAATTACTTGGCAATTTATTAAATATTTTTATAGCCATATAATTTGGGCTAGAACTGTGCATTGTTCTCTCTGGCCCCTGCGCATACCTATATTTTGCCTTTTGCACAGCATTCTGCGCCTAACTTTCCATCTGCCGATTCCATATGTGCCTTGCCCTCTGTCATTTTAACTTGCCAATCCACTGAGTTTTGCTAAAAAGTTCAATTACTTAGAAGTGTTTCAATCAGTTTGTCTCTACCTATTTTGTGGATATTCTATCCTGTATTTCTATGGTGTGTGTCCTACCCACTGCTGCTTTAATTTGCTAATTGTTTTAACTTTTTTAAACGTAAGTATTGAAAGTACTCGTAGAACCAAAGTATGTCAAGCAGTTCTCCAAACAGTAAGCCTAGCATCTGACCTGTTTAATTGAATTCTCAATTCAATTAAACAGATGCGAGGCACACTTCACTGTGATGCGCTAATTATTGTGCATATGTGCACCATGCCGACGCCGCGTGGCCTAGTGGAGTGCACGGGCGCAGGGAGCGCGCGGGAGGCATGAGTTTGGCGGGCGGGTGTGCCCCTTTCTGGCTCCCGCGCATACCTATATTTTGCCTTTTGCGCAGCGTTCTGCGCCTAACTTTCCATCCTCTGACTTGTGTGGCGCGGATTATACGTGAGATTCATTCGAGAAAACCGCCCCATTGGCTATCCGTTCATTGAACTATGTGCCTTGCCCTGTGTCATTTTAACTAGCCAATCTACTGAGTTTGGAGAGAGCTGAAAAGTTCAATTAGAAGTGCTTTAAATGCTTTAATCAGTTCATATCTATCTACTTGGTAGATGTTCTATCCTGTATTACCTACTATGGTGTATGTCCTACCCACTGCTGCTTTAATTTGCTAATTTTTTCAATTTTTTAAACGTGTTCAAGGTATGACAAGCAGTTCTCTAAACAGTAAACCTCGCATCTGTTTTATTGAATCCTCTATAATTTTTATACTATGGGACTAATAGCGGAATGAAAATATGGTAGGTACCATATAAAAGGCAAGAAGTTTAAAATGTGCAGGTATACAGTAATATAACGAGACCCTATTACTAAGACTCCTCTGTCCGTCTGTCTGTTGGTCACTAGGCTGTACCTATCTCATGAACCGTAATAGCTAAACAGTTAAAATTTTGCACAGATGATATATTTCTGTTTCCATTATAACAACAAATACTTACTAAAATAGAATGAAATAAATATCGACTTCAACTGTGAACAGAATTTGCGCGGATCGATGTAGCCTTTTTCACATTATTGCTGATTTATGAAAAATGGCTCAGCCAAATGAAATCTCAATAAAATTTAAATGGGACCAACTTTGACGTATACCCTTTCCAATAAAAAAAATATACGCGTCGAATTGCGTACCTCCTCCGTTTCATCGGTCAAAAAATAGAATAAAATAAATATTTATTCATACCATACAACAGAAGTGAGTTTTTGCAAAATAATTATTAATAATCACAACAGGTAGACGCTTGAAATATATTTAGAGTATTTAGTAATATAACATTTCAATTTAAAAAACAAATAATTGAATTGAATTACATAATTGGCTCCCATACGGTACGAATCCTTTCAAGCGCGAGTCCATATTTATTTTAGTCTGAAGAACTATGTAAGATATTTCCATAAAAATAATTAACTTAAAATTAGAAAGAAGTTATTTCAGTCAAAATATACAATGTAAACTGCAACGCCTACAGAAATCAAATAGCGCGCAGAGTTATCTTGTGCGCACTCTACGTACGAGTAATATCATACTTTGCTACAATTCAAAATAAAATATCGGTCGACCACGCTGGTTCTTTGGGGCGCGCGTGGGGTGCGACACACACACGGACAGTTCGAGCGCAGTACGCACACAAATACAATTGTATCACCACACACATTGAAGCTCCCTGGTTTGGGGGCATCGCGACGGCAATAGTTTAGTCCAAATACCTATTTCTCAATTTCTTTGTCACTAGGCGACGCTCTTAAGGCTGTTTTCTTCGTAATCCCAAGTAAATATTCTAGAATTGCGTTAGAATATTCAAAGGAAATTAAATTTTATTAGCAGATAGTTAAAGTTGTTATTTCTTTGGTGTTGTATTGTGATTTACATTCAAGATTTGTAGTGTAAGGCATTTTATATAGCACGTCGTGTGTACACTTATGTAACAACATCTCGAAGACTTCGAACAAATAGATGAAAATTAAATGATTATTAGTTTTCGTTAAAAATGGCATAACAGAGTTTCACCGTGTAATGAATTCGAATAGTTCGCATGAATCGATGTGTCATCCATGTAGTAATTTTTACATTATTGTTGATTATAAAAAACGGCTCAGTCGATTTCAATAAAATTTAAATAGGTCGAAACAAAAATAGTTTTTTAAATCGGTACACGATTGGCGAAAATATCGATGAACATACATAAAAAACCCCATACAGATGAACATAGTCCTCCTCCTCCTTTTTGGAAGTCGGTAAATTTGTTGCATTCACAAAAAACATAACTAAGTTGTCAAAAATATTTTTTTCTTGACGCTCTTGCATCTACTCGTATAAGCTTTTCAAAGTGAGATTGAATAGGTATCTGCTAAGTCTAATAAATATGTTATGCCAGTATTTTTTTTCTCGCAAATAAGTCCTTGTGTTTGAAAGATGAAGAACCCACCCTTCATCTTCGAGCACAAAGTCACTAACCATCAGGCGATTTGATGGTCACACGCGGACTTATTCCGCTAGACTTATTTGTTAACAAAACAATCCTTTATTTATATATTCGCGAGAAAAATAAAATGTTGACACAATTTATTTTTTCACTTAACATTTCAATTTTCATCATAAATGAGGCTTGTTGCACTGTCACAATTAATTTTTAATTAAGTTTGTATATTTTGCACTGTTACTAAAAAATACAGATTTTAAAATTATTCTAAAGTTGCCCTTTAAAAGCCATGCACTGTACAGGATTTACAACAACCCAAGCAAACTCAGGCAAAATTAGTCTCTAAAACCTAAGGACTAAAGCACATTTTCCAATAGCATCACAGTTGTTTGCGTATACAGGGTGATTTACAATGCGCCGTCACGTTCTGATTGGAAGGCTTTGATTTCAGTTACAGAGGAAATACTTAGAAATAGGTTATTTAGTAGAAAATAATTACATTGATTGCTTTTATCAGTAGATTGAGTAAGTTATTCTCCTTTGGAGAGAATAGGTACCTATCTTCTACTAGCTGAGGTGCCCTACAAATGTTACAAAACATTTTCAAGCTATAATAAATCTAAAATGGAAAAATATTTAGCAACACCAGAACTTTAATCTAATCTACTTTTATTAAAAAAGTTCAAAGACGGTTAAGTTAAAAATGGCGTCTCGTCAATTCAAAGCTTCAGTCAATTCAAGCTTTTGACGGTCGACCTTTGGCATCAAAGATAATAGTGTAATCACAGCTATCTATAATATTATCAGGGGGGCGATTCTGTTAACCGATCTCGTTTCTGAGGTGATACGTTCTAGAACCTCTCTCGTTCAAAAAAACGATAGAGCTTCGATCGATGACGTAAAAACGTGTGACGTAAGTGTGACGTTACTGAATCGAAACTTTCGTGAACTAATCCGTTGCGAAAAATAAAATAAAACGAGAGCGGTTCTAGAACGTATCACCTCAGCAACGAGATCGGTTAACAGAATCGCCCCCCTGAATGACAAAATAATATTCTGTTGTCACTACAGGCAATTCTCAATCATCAAATTGGCATTTTATCTGACAAAAACGCATGGAAAATAATATAGCAAAGCAGCTGTCAAAACTGTCACATACGAGTACGTATTGGAATTTGACGTTATCTTCATGAAAATCTGGCGCAATCCAACAAATCGAGATATTTCTCATGTCTCGTTCTAGCTCGTGCCATATTAAATCAATGCATCTCTTTCAGATTTGTCGATTGATCACATTATCCCTCTGGAGTTTCACTGCTTTTGACGAGCGACGGCGCGACCTTTGGCTTCAAAGGGTAATGGGTAATAGCGTAACAGTATTAGTTTGGATTATTAGTTCTTTAGTTAGTTTAGTTGTAGGAATCCTCGTCAATATTTTAAAATATACCGATAGCCATATTTTACCGGGTTATGGCAGTGCCTGTGTAAAACAATTCAATGTATTTGATTATATCTATCTAATTATATGATCTCCAAGAAATGCTACAAGAACTTTACGATGCGTCTCTGAAAGTTGGTCTTAAGATGAACAGGTCCAAGACAAAAATAATGACCAGCCTAGCAGGTTCTTCACCTACCACGATTACTGTAGGGGGAGAGCCTATAGAGCTGGTAGACCATTACGTTTATCTTTGACACTGTTTATCTTTCGATCCCGAGCTCCGCAAAAAGGAGATCTCACGCCGCGTACAGCTTGGCTGGGCAGCCTTTGGTAAACTCGACGACGTATTCAGGGATCGGAAAATACCGCAATGCCTGAAAACCAAGCTTTTTAACCAATGTGTCCTGCCTACAATGACTTATGGTGCTGAAACATGGACGCTGACAAAAGAGACTATATATGCACAGAGTGAGAGTCGCACAATGAGCGATGGAGCGGGCCATGCTAGGCATTAGCTTAAGAGATCGAGTCCGTAATACGGAAATCCGACGACGGACAAAGGTTGCAGATGTTGGAGGCCGTATTGCGCGACTCAAGTGGCGCTGGGCAGGACACGTGGCCAGACGTGATGATGGAAGGTGGAGTACATCTTTGACTGAGTGGCTTCCAATAGCAACAGCGTTCCGTAGGCAGAACACCAGCCCGATGGGTCGACGACATCAGATCCATCGCGGGACACGCGTGGATAAGATCAGCCCGAGACAGGGAAAACTGGCACAAGGGAGAGGAGGCCTATACCCAGCAGTGGTTCGATACAGGCTGATGATGAAGAATTAAAATAAAATATTAATCTGTATATTCTAAGACAACTAGTTATTACCGAATAATGATTATATCGATCGGTTAAAGCTAAACTATCGGTTAGTAATTATATTACCACGTACGAATTTGAAATTGTACGCCACATTTTATACAACTGAAAATATTAACCTTACCTAGCATATACATTCTTGAATCAGCAATGTTTGTTAAAAAATATCCTGATCACTTTACAATCTCCGAAAATTCGCGACAAAAAAACAAAATAATAGCACCAGAGCCAAAATTGGAACTTGTAAGAAGAAGTTCTGAATACATGATGATAAAATTTTTTAATAAGCTCCCTGAATATTTACGAAAAGAATCAAACCAACGAAAATTCTATAAAAATCTAAAAAAAATGCTAATCCAAAAGTGCTACTATTGTATAGAAGATTTCTTTAATGACAAAAATGTTTCAGTCTCGCGGAAAGTATGTAATGATGATAAGTAGTGGGTATTGTTATTATGTAAGCTAATAATACTCAGTAATTGTATACTTGCAACGCCCTTACAGGGTTTAATATGTAACTAGTGCTAAGTGAGCAAATTTTTGCATGTTAAATGGCAAGGTTTGAAATAAAGAATAAAGAATAAAGAAATATGCCAGGTTACAACAGATGTTTACCAACTTTACAAAGTTCAACAAAACATCACCTTTAACTGTCTTTTTCTATATTTATTGGGTTTTTAAGTCAAAAACATCCAATATCAACTTGAGTTAATACTTGTATTTTAACCTACTATCAAATAACCTATTGATTTTACAATACAATACGTTATCCCGAGCTGTGAAAACCCAATGGGGTCTAAACCCAGAAATAACCAGGCTAATCTATACTGCAGCAGTGGAACCTGTAATTCTGTATGCGGCCAGTGCATGGGCAGATGTGTGCGATAAGAAATACATCAAGGTTAAGCTAGATAGGATCACAAGACTGTTTGCCATCAAGATTGCCAGAGCGCACAGAACCACGTCTCTCATGGCGAGCGCACTCATTGCAAGAATTTTTCCGCTAGATTTACGCCTGAAAGAAAACTCCGAGATTTATGGAATCAAAAGAGGCAAACCATTAGCAGAATTACCTGATCATAAACTTGAAGAAAGAATAAGCCCCTATCAACTGCCGCATCCAGCTAAACAAACCCGTTTAATGTACAGCCATATCATAAGCCAAGAGGAGGTGGAGGCCATTGGGAACGATTGGCTGCAGCTGTACACGGATGGCAGTAAAATTGAGGGTAAAGTAGGAGCAGGAATAACTGTCTGGAAAGATAAACGTGAAATTTACCAAAAGAAAGGCAAGCTTGCTGACTTCTGTAGCGTCTTTCAAGCGGAGCTAGTAGCCATTCTAGGAGCGGTAGCATACTTGAAGGGCATTACCGACGGCAATATTTTAAGTGACTCGCGGTCTGCTATAGAATCTATATGCGACCCCCATACACAAAACCCCATAGCAGCCGAGATCCAAGCGCTAATTGCAGAGAACACAGCAAATATCCAACTTTACTGGATCAAAGCTCATTCTGGAATTGAGGGAAATGAAAGAGCCGATGAATTGGCGAAAGAAGCTGCACTAAAAGTGGTGTCAGCACCTATATACAGCAGATTTCCACTGTCCTTCGCGAGGTTGACTATAAGAAATAGAAGCAAACTGAAATGGCAGAAGAGATATACTGAAGAAACGACTGCGGCAGAAACGAAACGATTCTTTCCAGATACAACAAAAGCTTATAAAATATTAAAACAACTGACAATCACGAATATTAGGACACAACTTTTTACGAGTCATTGCGGAATTAAATCCTATCTGTATAGATTTAAATTATCTGACAGCCCGTGCTGCACTTGCGATGGCCAGTCTCCAGAAACTATGACCCACATAATAATTCATTGCCCTAAATATGGACTACAGAGACTGGAGTACGAGTGGAGGACGGGCAGTCTTTTAACGGAGACTAATTTTAATGAGCACATCGATGATGACGATCGCCGGCACAGTTTTTTGGCCTTTGCTGAAAAGTCTCTTTACGCAGCAGCAAGGGCCAACGGATCAATTGTTAAGCGTTAGAAATAAGTATAAGTTTAATGGCAATTGTACTAATATAATATAAGGTATATGAATAAATTAAGTATAATAAAAAAAAAAAAAAAAAAAAAAAAAAAAAAAAAAACCCTCTGAAAAATTTTATTTAGAATAATTATAAAAGGTAATAAACCCTGCATATTTAAAAGTAGGGATAGCTCGCGGGCCCGGCCTATGCGCTGGGACAGGTAAAAAAAAAAAAAAACCTATTGATTTTGTTAAAATTGAATATTTATTTGATTATTTCGAGTGGTTATTTTAGTTTTTGTTCTATCCCACAGGAAACGTTTATTATTCCGTGATGAAAGTATAGTCTATTTTTTAACCGATTTCCAAAAAGGAGGAGGTTCTATGTTCGTCCGTAGGTATGTATTTTTTGTGTATCATCGATAATTTCCAATTGTGAACCGAATCGAAAAATACTTTTTAATTCGAAACGGTATACTCCCGAGCTGTTCTTATTTAAATTTCATAGAAATCGGCTAAGCCGTTTTTGAAAAATCAACAAAAATGTAAACAGTTTGAGCGAAATATTCGAATTTGTACACGATGGAAGGCGGTTATGCCGTTTTTTGCGAAAAATATCTTTTAATATCCATACAAAAACAAGTCGATTTCTTTCTTTATTGCTGGATAGAAGAGTAACCAAAAATAATCGGCCAAGTACGAGTCGGGCTTGCGCACAGAGGGCTCCGTACTGTATGGGAGCCCCCCTTAAATATTAATTTTATTTTAATTTTATTATTTATAATTAAAGGGAATATAAAACTAAATATTCTGTGAAAATTTCAAGCATCTACCTGGTACCATTATTAATATAATTCAGGTTTGTTGTATGGGAGCCCCCCTTAAATATTTATTATATTTTGTTTTTAGTATTTGTTGATATAGCAACCGAAATACATCATCTGTGAAAATTTCAGCTGCCTAGCTATCATAGTTCATGAGATACAGCCCGGTGACAGACAGACAGACAGACGGACAGACGGACATCGAAGCCTTAGTAATAGGGTCCCGTTTTTCCCTTTGGGTACGGAACCCTAAAAAACAATAAAAAACACATTTTCGAATTAGAATATTAAGGAGTAAAACGTGTTCAGAACGAATCAAACTCCTTGACGGCTATGAAGTTATCTACAAGCTTCGCGAAACCCAATCCCCGCGCAGCTGATAAGTGAGCTTCAGTCAGGATTGGGCTTTGCGCAGCTTGTAGCTACCTTCACAGCGTCAAGAAACTTGATTCAGCCTATACACTTGACTTTCCTAGGTCACGAAGTAATTAATCCATAGCAGTTTTGCTCTGCCGTGACAAATAATGTAATTGAATACAAATGGCTGAAAGTTGAACATTTTAATAGAATAGAAACGCTTTATTGTTCACACAATCGAAAATATTACAATAAAAGAGTACAATATACTTATAATAGTGCGACAATCGGCGGCCTTATCGCTTAGAGCGATCTCTTCCAGGCAACCTGATTAAGAGAGGAAAGGATTATAGAGGAAGGTAAGGGACGGGGTGTACAATAATAGCGAAATTAATTGAAACAAAAATAAAGAATACTTGAATAAAGAGTCATAAATACTTTTACAAAATATATACATACATATCAATATACACATTTACATTCAAAAACTACAATAATAAAACATACATACACATACTAATACTAAAATAAAAATAAATAATAAAAATACTACATACAAATTAATAAATTTAATAATACATAAATATAATAAATTAACTAGAAATGACTTACTAACATGGAGGCATTTGCGATAAATAAAATTTTATGACTTGCTCCTTAAACACAGCAAGAGAAGGAGCACGTCGAATAGGAACAGGTAGCGCGTTCCATAACTGAACAGCTTGGAAAGCAAAGGATCTGCCGTAAAATAATTTCAGCATTTTCACCATTTCATTAGTGGTCCGTGACGTCATAAGCCGATGTTAACGTACGTGCATGGTAGGTATCTATGTAAGCTATTAGGGCGGCGGCACACTTAGTTTACGTACATTTTGAAAAGTACAAGTAAATCTTTGCATTCGTAGATACTTTTTCAGAAACTAGGTACCGTGTTGCACTTTGAACAGGGTACATAGCACGGAGGACTGATAACCGATGATGTCGAAATGTTCTCATGTACAGATATTCTGACCGGGTTATAGAGACCGACAAGCGCAGCGTACGACATCTGCCCACAAGGTGGGCGGATGACCTCATCAAGAGCGCAGGATGGCGCTAGATAAATAAATAAATATTTGGGGATATCTTACACACGGTCTCTGACCCCAAACTAAGCAAAGCTTTTGATATGGCTGCCAGAAACTGATATACTAAATAATTAACATTTTTAAATACATACTTATATAAATAGTAACTAAATAACACCCAGACACTGAGCCAACACCTATGTTTATCATATAAATACTTGCCCTAGGTGGGAATCGAACCCACGCCTCTTTGACCCAGATGTTAGGGCAATATGCAAGGCGCTTTCAACTGATCTTATTAGAGAAATTAGAGGAAGCTTTTGTCCAGCAGTGGACTTCCTGTCTGAAACGACGCCATGCGACATACTACTTACTGTATTGTAAGTAATAGCTAACCCACTGTTGATGTGATTAAAGTAAACATGTTTAATAAGTGCGTTGTCTAGCCCTGTATACTAGGTAGGTATAATAAAAATAATAATGCAATAGGTATATTATAACAGCTTCCTTGCGATTTTCAGGTTTGTCGGGTCGAAATATGTTTCTAACGCTAAGTAAAGTAAGTAAAGTAAAGTCTTACGTAAATATTGTAAAATATAAAGTATAGGTAATTAGGTACCTACCTAAGTGAGCAACATCAGTTTGTGAGTAGTAATAGTATAGTAAGTAGTAGTATAGCATCCTAGCCATTTGCTTACTTAATTTCTTTGCCGAGTGCTTGGACGTACATGGTAGAGAATAGGGAGAAAGGGAGAAATAATCGGCCAAAAGCGAGTCGGACTCGCGCGCGAAGACTTCCGTACCGTATGGAAGCTCCCCTTAAAATATTTGAATTTACTTATTTGTCTTTGAAGAGAATAATATATGTAACTTAGTATTTTGTGAATTAATGATTTCAAGCATCTTCCTGTTGCCGTTATTAATTTAGCACAAAAAAAAATCACGTTTCTTGGATGCCCTTAAATATTTATTTTATTTTAATTTAACTATTTATTTTCAGAGAAGATATTTAACTACATATTGTGTAAATATTTCAAGCATCTGCCTGTCACCGTTATTAATATTGACTAAAAATTCAGGTTTGTTGTATGGGACCCTCCTTAAATATTTTTTTTCTATTCTCAGTAAGTATTTGTTGTTATAGTGGCAACAAAAATACGTCAATATGAAATTTCAACTACGCTAAGCTATCACGGTTCATGAGATACAGCCTGGTGACAGACAGACGGACGGACAGACGGACAGCAGAATCTTAGTAGGTAATAGAGTCCCGTTTTTACCCTTTGGGTACGGAACCCTAAAAAGGAAAGAGTGTACATGGTGTGTTCTTCGGCATCAAGAAATCATGGTGAGGACGATTAGGGTGCGTTTATATGAAGGTATATGATTCCGAACTCCGCTGCAGGCAGCAAGCAGCAGGCAGCAGTGCTGCCGCAGCACTACTGGTCCCCATACAATATCTATGAGTTTATATGACATTACATTCCGAGCTAAGCAGCACTGTCGCAGCAGCAACATAAGGAAAAGTAGTGCTGCGGCAGCACTGCTGCCTGCTGCTGCTGCATGCAGCGGAGTCCGGAATCATACCTTTACTATGACGGCCGCGCAGCCGCCGTGTGATCGAGGAACGGACGCTGCGCGATCGCCGCGCAGTTAGTTACTCACAAAGAATTTCAACGTTAAGTCCTAGTTTATAAAACATACATTTGCTATGACTGAACTGTCAGTACGCGGTCACCACGCGGTCGCCGCGCGGCGGCCGCAAGAAGTTTGTCGCGTCGTCTAACTGCAGCAGAAGTGTGTAAATCTTAATAAGTGTGAAGAGATAACTTCGGTGTGCGTAGGGCCTTACTCCATTACCATAGTAATAGCATGTCATGCCACCACCGATGTATTTGCATAGACATGGCCTGCATGAATTACATTGCTATTGATTTTCTCTCTCTCGTGTTAGTTACGAGTCAATGACATTTTGTATGAAAACTAACCAATTTGTTTGCGTTGGGGATTTTTTTCTAGATCAGTTTTGATAAATAAGGTAGGTAAAATGTGGATGACTAGCCGACCCGGCGAACTTAGTTTCACGCAAAATATTTATAAATTATAGCATATAATATGTTATTAATATGTATAAACATTACTACTGCAAAGTTTCATCTCAATCCGTTCAGTAGTTTTTGCGTAAAAGAGGAACAAACATCCATACATACAAACTTTCGCGTTTGTTGTATTATTAGTGGTTAGCAGGATGACTATGCCACGACTATGACTACGATTAACTTTATGACTATGACTACGTTTTTGATTTCCGACAAAAAACAAGAGAAGTATTTTTGTCATATGTACACACACTATTACTATTACCTACACATAACATGCACAGAAGAAGTATGTCTATATGTCTCGTGGAATGATGTTTATTTATTAGGAGCCTATTCTGTCCCAACGTTGAGCAAAGGCCTCTCTACCCTCCTTCCACTTATCTCAAGAGATAAGTGGAAGGAATTATGTTTAAGCGGTGAACATTTTTAGTTATTTTAATAAGCCCGATTACAGAGACGCCCATCGTTATTATATAAGCTAAATAGCATAGTTCTGTTTCTTTTTCACTTTAGGCATTCGATGGAGAGAACGCTTTTTACGTTGCTAATAAATTTACGCTGGCGCCTCTGTAATCGGGCTCATTGCCTGTATAGAATAAAATAATATTGTTTAGAAGTTTCCTTTGACGTTTTGTAAGTTTCGTATTTTTGTAAAAAATAGTTAGGCCTATATTATAATAAGTTGTGTTTCTACACTTGCTATTTAATCTTGCACTAATCTACAATGTATTTTCTCTCATAAGTAATTTTTTTTAAATTGAGAAAATTTTGCATTCCAACATAAAGAAACTGTTCCGAAATCGGCCTGTTTGCTTTTTCACAGGCTAACAAATTCACACGTTGAATTTCTCATCTTATAACATTCATCTTATTTCATTGTCTGCTTAAAACATGTTTGAAAATATGAACACGATATAACTTAATTAATCACTTCAGCCTACTGAATAACGGATCATCGAAGTTCGTTAAGCGAGCGGCGTCGTTAACGTCGTTATTCGTTAATTCGTTACTCCATTCGCTTCAAGGGGCGACGTAATTAGTAATAATGTAGATTAAGTATATGGTTTCCGTATTATTATTAACATTTTGATTATTTTTTGTACTTATCCTAGCTGGAAGAATAAAATAAGTTTGTCTTGTATGGATATAAGCCGCTACCAACCGGTGTTTTTAAAGAACTATACGAAGCCTACGTCTAACAGTAGATATTTTATAGCTGAAAATGTATGGTGTTGATACGGGATCGTTTTTCAAACCATAGATATCACTGGTCTACAGTGGTTATGTTGCCCTGGATGTTAAACTGGTTTCGAGTAGCTCTATGCCTACCATTCACGAAACTATGAATGGTTTTGAAATATTGGCTCTTTTTTTTTAATCTTCATTTTAATTTTTTATAGTCAGTACAAATGAGAAAAACATAACAAGTAGGTATATACTTAAATTTAAATTTTTATTTACAAGATTTGTCTTTTTTATTTAATGTATTAAAGTAGACGAGAAGAAAAATATCATAAAATTTGTTTCAATCTTTGGAAAAATCGCATTTTGGTAGCTTCTTTGCTATATTTTCATAGGGAGAATTCTCTTATTACAGTCCAGACCAGCCATAATCTGCCTCATGTGACGGTCCCTGATGCTTTTCTTTCATCTCTTTTAGCTCCTGGTGGATACGTTCTCCTTATTCCACACTGTAATGACCCCAAATTTTCGGGAAATTTATTCACCTGACTGAATGAATGAATGAATGAACTGATAAGGATATCACACTTTACATACATAAAGTAAGCATTTGTAGTGTACTCAAAAGAATTACTATTTTTACTCTATTTTTGCTATGAGATAACCCAGATACCGCAAAAATACAACTGTTATAATTCATGGTTACCTGCCCCAGATGGCGAACAACCAATTTTCAAAATGGCCTTATTATGAATCTTGGAAGCACCAGTTCTACGGATATATTATTATTATTAGTATATTTACCATTCAACATTTTGAATGGATTGCGGCTAGCAAAGCATAATTTTATTATAACAGTTGTATTTTTCGCGGTATCTGGGTTATCTCATAGCAAAAATAGAGTAAAAATAGTAATTCTCTTGAGTACACCACAAATGCTTACTTTATGTTTGTAAAGTGTGATTTCCTTATCAGTTTCATTCAGTCAGGTTGTTCGCCATCTGGGGTAGGTAACTTGGTTACCTACCCCAGATGGCGAACAACCTCCATCCAAGTTCGCCATCTGGGGTAGGTAACTTGGTCACCTACCCCAGATGGCGAACAACCAATTTTCAAAATGGCCTTATTATGAATCTTGGAAGCACTAGTTCTACGGATATATTATTTAAAAAGGCAACAAAAACAAAGTTGAATACTTTGTTTTTGAATCTGGGGTGGACTAAAAAAACTAGCCAACATTTTGTCTTTTTCACTTCTTCTTTTCTTCTTTCAATAGAAAGTCTTAAAAGTTAGTTCCGCAAGCGTGGCACAAATGGCGGAAGTTCGCGAGCCTCTGGAATTTCAATAAGTTGTAATACCGTTCGAGACGACGAATGGCGAGCTCCACAGATCTTTTGAGATGGGACATGTCCGTCTAGCAAGAGCTAAATTACGCACGAAACTCTACGTGTACGCGACCCCCGGGCATACGATGCGGCGTGGAGCCCTAGGGCTCCAAACTATTCGGCGATCACGTAGCTTAACTGGGTGCTGGGTTGGAGAATAAAGACGAATTTTCTTATTTGAAGTTTACTCGGGAACTGGTAACCGCATACTACATAAAATTCAAAGGAATTATCCTATATTTATACTAAATCGACTATGAATAAATCAGGGCTCTCATTGGCTGGCCAATCACAGCGCGTGTTTTCTTAGCGTCGGTATGGTTGCATCTCGCTCTGTGCGTCCTGCTCGCACTTAAAGAAGTATGACGTTGCCTGACCTTTTAGAGAGCCCCGACCTATTTTACAATTTTTTCACTATTTGTTATCACGCACTATCTTATCACATAGCAATGTTGGCGCCGTCCTGCACATTCCTCCCGCCGTGCGACCCCGTCGCATCTGCTGTCGGTGCTGGCTCGGCGCTCTGGTTTGGCAGGATCACCAGCTTCCGTACCGGTCGCCGCAGCACGCCGCCTCTCGTTCGTATGTCGACAGTTCGCACGACGTTGTCAGGGCCGGGATATGTTGCTATAACTCTGCCTCGGATCCATGTGTTACGAGGCAAGTTAGCGTCGACTATAAGTACCAAGTCATTGATGTTGACTGGTGGCCCTCGTCCGTGTGGTTCCCTCCGTTGTTGTAAGTCGGGGAGGTACTCGCGGACCCATCTCGTCCAAAATAAGTCGGCGAGTCGTTGCGCAGCTCGCCAGCTGTGTCTTGATATGGCGTCCTTTTCGTTAAACTCGCCGGGCGTCGGGACGCGCGCCGGACCACCGAGTAGGAAGTGATTCGGGGTCAGGGCGTCTGGGTCATCTGGGCTGACTGATACGTGGGTCAATGGCCGGCTGTTGACTGTGTACTCAGCTTCTAAGAGGAGGGTTGTGAGGACCTCTTCGACTGGGCTTCGTTCGTGAAGTGTTGCTGTTAGTGCGGTTTTGATCGAACGCACCATCCTTTCCCAGGCGCCTCCCATGAATGGGGCACCCGGGGGGATAAAACGCCACGAGATGGTCTTCTTTGGTGCTAGGCAGAGCGCATCCATGTTGAAGTAATCTCTCATCATCTTTTCTGTATTTTCTTCTTGTTGTATGACGTCAAAGTCTTCTGTGATATGCGATATGAAGTGTACTGCATGGCCGAGGGTACGTGTGTGGCCCCCGTGCAGCACCCAACCCAGTGGCGTGAGGGATGCCACCGGTTGGTCTCTGCGGCCTCTTCTTGTCTTCGATGCCACTAAAATATGCCAGTTATCTTGGCCAATGAGAACACGTGACTTGGCTTCATCGTATGTGAGGAGCTTGCTGATGTCTCGCAGTTGTTGGCAATCTTCTATAATGTTTCTCGGAACTTCTTGAGTAGATACGCGCAGATTGTTAACTGTTCTCGCTTGTATGCGTTCTTCTTTATTATTCGGTCCTCGTACGATGAAGTCGACTCTTCTTGAAGACGTTTCTGTAGTTTTCAAACTGTTGATGGCTTCTATGCGTAGCGGGTCAATGGGTCCCGTCACGCCGATCTTCTCGCATATGCTGTTATCGATGAGTGTCACTGTTGAACCGTCGTCTAAAAGGGCATAGGTATCGACGGTCGCTGTTGGCCCTTTCACCTGGATCGGGATGATCTTCAAGAAAGACTGTTTGTTAGTCGCGGTCCAGGCGGAGTTGATGGCTTCTGTCTGTTGTTTCTCGCCGACCTCTTCTGTTTTCTGTGTTCTCACGAAGTGTAGTAATCTGTTGTGAGTGTATTTGCAGCCATCGATGCCGCAGGTCTTCGGTCGGCAGCTGTGAGTTTTGTTTCTGAAGCGTAGACAACGGAAACATAGACGCTTTTCCTTGGCAATGTCCCATCTCTCGTTCTCGTCGGCCTTCTTGAACTTTTCGCATTCTATTGTGAGGTGGCTCGGACCATCGCAGACGGGGCACTTAGACGATTGTTGTTTCTCGACGACGGAATGCACATTCTGTGCTCTTCTATTCTGTTGAGTGGGCTGTGATTGGGAACCCACTGACTCCGGCTGTGCATATGGGCCACACAGCTCGGCTTCTTTCTTCAAAAACTTCTCGAACTTTATTAAGTCGGGATCTTGTTTGGGCTGTAGCGCTGCGAAGTCGTAATATCTGTAGCGCAGCGTCGGCGTGAGCTTCTCGACCATGATCTTGGTGGCTTCTGGGTTATAGAGATAGTGAATGCAGTTCAGAGCTCGAAGGGTAGACACGGCGTTCGTAACTTTACTTGAGAAAATGCAGATGTCGCGCGGTGACTCGGTGAGGCGAGACAGAGACTTAAGATTGTCTATCTCTGTCGTGGCGA
Organism: Hypomecis atomaria; assembly: GCA_964007245.1. NCBI lineage: Eukaryota > Metazoa > Arthropoda > Insecta > Lepidoptera > Geometridae > Hypomecis > Hypomecis atomaria. The sequence goes on along the minus strand of OZ023308.1, from coordinate 4,086,610 downwards.
TAACTTCAGGCCTTCCAAATCTGGACTGCAGCACTTTCATGACTTCTGTTGACTCGGCGTTACTAATTAGCAGCCCTTCTACTGCTTCCTTTGCTCTTCCCTTTAAGTTTCTTCTTAATCTGTTCAGGTTCTCGATGTTAGTGAAGGTGTCCATCGTCTCGAAGAAAGCGGCTCGGAATGATAGCCACTCTTGATGGTTGCCGCTGAAGAATGGTAGCTCGACGTACTTGGGTTGACGCGCGGCCTTGACGGCGAGTGTGATGGCCGACGCAAGTTGCGAGAAGTCGGGCTGGATGCCGGCTCCCGCCGGTGTTGACGGTACTTGAGGCTGTTCAGGTTTTCGTTCTTCAGTATCTTGCTTCTCTGTCGTTGGTGGTGGCTTCTCACTCTGGTTCAACCAAGTATCGACTCGCTCGTTGGCTTCTGTCTTCGAATACACGGAGATTTCGTCATCGGAGTCCTCCGCCTCTAGGGCGGCTAAGCGGGCCTCGGCCAGCTTGACTTGTTGGCGGGCGAGCTCTTCTCTGGCTCGCGCTATTTTTGCTGCTCGTACTGAACGCGTAGACCTTGTGGCGGTGACGCGGTTGACTGGTGCGGGCATGTCGGGCGGCTCTGCGCGACACGTTTCTGTCCCGTCTTCTATATTTTCTGTCGGCGGATTCCTATCCGCCGTAATGACGCCTTGCTCGGCAGGTGGCAAGGCGCCCTGTAGAGGGGGTGATGTAATATGCGGCTTCCATGTTGTCGCTGTAGTCCCCGAGGCTTCTTTTGGCATTGCTGTATTTGTAATTCCAGTTGTTGTAGCTGCGCGCGCGGTGGTGGCTGTGTTGCTCGATGAGGCTGCGAGGAGGTCTAAGTCTTCGGGTATTATCACTCGACCTTTTCCTGTAGATCTTGTAACCATCGGCATGGTAAGCGCTGCGCAGTCGCACGGTGTTCTCGTATCCGGCTGGGAAGGACCACAATGTACGCGACCCCCGGGCATACGATGCGGCGTGGAGCCCTAGGGCTCCAAACTATTCGGCGATCACGTAGCTTAACTGGGTGCTGGGTTGGAGAATAAAGACGAATTTTCTTATTTGAAGTTTACTCGGGAACTGGTAACCGCATACTACATAAAATTCAAAGGAATTATCCTATATTTATACTAAATCGACTATGAATAAATCAGGGCTCTCATTGGCTGGCCAATCACAGCGCGTGTTTTCTTAGCGTCGGTATGGTTGCATCTCGCTCTGTGCGTCCTGCTCGCACTTAAAGAAGTATGACGTTGCCTGACCTTTTAGAGAGCCCCGACCTATTTTACAATTTTTTCACTATTTGTTATCACGCACTATCTTATCACATAGCAATGTTGGCGCCGTCCTGCACACTACGAAATAATTATTTTTCGCAAAAAATGGCAAAACCGCCTTCCATCGTGTACAGAATTCGAATATTTCGTTCAAATTGTTTACATTATTATTGTTTAAAATTTAAATGGGACCACCTCGAGATTTTACTCTTTCGAACTAAATAATTTTTCGATTCGGTTCAGAATTGGCGAAACTATCGATGGACATACATACAGATAAATACAAACAAATACATACGAGCATAGAACCTCCTCCTTTTTGGAAGTCGGTTAATGAGCTAGGTCGATCGAGACTACGACATGCTGTTTCGTTCTTTTTTTTTTTTCAGAGAAAGGACGTCCACTTTTGGATATCTAATTATATATTTTGGATCTTTGGCTTCCCATATAGATTTTAAATGAGACTGTCTTTTTTTATTGAAAAATTTCGTAACCACAGACTCCAGGGTCTGTGCCCTTTGTTAACTAAAATTTACAATTGTTTGATTATACTGTTCAAAGAGAGTTAGTAGGTAAGTACTTGAAATCTTAGCCTTAGTTAGTTAGTCGATGCACTGCGTGAATGCCACGAGCAGACCGACGACCCGCAAGCAGCACCCAATCACGAGTGTGACACATGTGCCAGCCTAATAAGACTGGTTGAAAACGTCATCTAGCGGTCATTGGTCATCGGTTTTTGTGCCCTGTGCCCTGCTCACTGTGATTTAAACTTACCAATCCACGGGCAATGTCAGTTACTTTTCTACACTGTCGATTTTCCTTCGATACGTACTAAGCGGTTTGACTCAACATTTCTGATTCGTACCGCCAGGGAATGGAACAGTCTTCCTGCCTTCCTGTTTCCTAAGATATATAATCTAAAGCTTTTCAAGGTCAGAGTGAATAGGTATCTTCTAGGTCTGCGTGCTTCATCTTCGACCACAACGTCTCTTACCGGCGAGTTGGTGGTCAAGTGCGAACTTAACCAGTAGGTTTGTTTGATAAAGAAACTTTCTAATTAAAATACAGCACAGGTATTTATGTAAATACTCAATTTCAATAAGTATGTAATAACCTTCGAGGCGACGAAAGACGAGCATCACAGATCTCATAAGATGGGACATATCATCTTGATAGCCCACTTTGCCGTGGCTGTCTGCAAGAAAACAGAACTTTAGAGCATATTCTGTGGCATTGCAAAGCCACAAAAGACGCTAAAATCGCTGACGGCTTGCATGACGCTTCTGCATTAGCATAATCGTTATCTACATCTTCATCACCTCTTATACTGTCCAAGCCACTGGAGCAGTTGTCAGGGGCCCAGAGCCACGCCACAGGCTTTAATACGTCAGACATCTTAGTACGTTCATCTCGGAATTTGAGATACCCAACATGATTGTAGGTTTTGAGACAACGTTTAGGATGTCAAAATAAAAGTTTATGGAAAATTCTAGCTTGGTATCTCAAATTTAGAAAGTGTTAACTAATTTTGATTAGGATGACTGGACTATAAAGAGCTAGGCTGGCTCGGGTAGACGCTGGAGAAGGCAATGCACAAAATACTCAATGCGGGACGTCACGCGGGTCACCTATCGCCTCCACTTCGAATAAGAATAAAAAAATCGGAAAAGTGCGAGTCGGATTCGCGCACAAAGGGTTCCGTACCGTACTTATAGGAGCCCTTAGTATATTTTATTTTATTTAATTGTTTATTTTTGAAGTAAATATACAACTAAATATTCTGTGAATATTTCAAGCATCTATCTGCTGTCGTTATTAATATCGAGCAAAAAAATTGCGTTTCTTGTATGGGACCCTTAAATATTTATTTTATTTTAATTTAACAATTTATTTTTATACAACTAAAACTACTGTGTATATTTCAAGCGTCTACATGTTACCATTATTAATATCCAACAAAAAACGGCTAATAAATAATAATTTAGATTTGTTGTATGGGATCCTTAAACATTTTTATTCAGTTTTTCGTATTTTTTGTTTTAGCGGCAACAGAAATACATCATCTGTGAAAATTTCAGCTGCCTAGCTATCACAGTTCATGAGATACAGCCCGGTGACAGACAGACAGATTGACAGACGCACATCGAAGTCTTAGTAATAGCTCCCGTTTTTGCCCTTTGGGTAACACCCTAAAAAGTCACAATAAACTACTTAGTTATTCATATGCGTTCACACAATACTAACACAATACAAGTGTCTCGTTATTGACACGTCCCATCCTACAGATCTGTGGCAATACCCTTCAAGACGATGAATGGCGAAGGACACTGGCATCCCTTAGGACCCAAGGACTCAAGGCCCGTTAGCTTAATATTGCCTCTTAAGGATTCTACTTATTCAGGACACTACGGCTAGATCGATCGGGCAACAAGTCGATGAAAAAAAAAACAACTAAGATAAGAAACGGATAAACTAAAAATCAGCCAAGTGCGAGTCGGACTCGCGCACGAAGGGTTCCGTACCGTATTGGAGCCCCCACAGCCCCATTCTTCTTGCCGTTATTAAAAGCAAGCAAAAATCTCCAGAAAAATCAGGTTTGTTGTATGGGATCCCCCCTTAAATATTTATTTTATTCTGTTTTTAGTATTTGTTGTTTATAGCGGTAACAGAAATACATCATCTGTGAAAATTTCAGCTGCCTAGCTATCACAGTCCATGAGATATAACCCGGTGACAGACAGACAGACAGACGGACATCGAAGTCTTAGTACTAGGGCCCCTTTTTATCCATTGGGTACGGAACCCTAAAAAGTCACAATAAATTACTTAGGTATTCATATGCGTTTACACAATATTCGAATATTTCGCTGGAATTGTTTACATTACTGTTGATTTTTAAAAATGGCTCAGCCGTTTTCTGTAAAATTTAATAAGACTACCTCGGGAGTATACCCTTTCAAACAAAAATATAATTTTTCGATTCGATTTGCAATTGGCGAAATTATCGATGAACATATATAAAAAATACATACAGACGAACATAGAACCTCCTCCTTTTTGGAAGTCGGTTAAAAATAAGAAACGGAAGTCCTTATTTATTTATCTCTACGGCCAGGGAATGGAACAGACAGTCGGTTTTCTAGTTTTCTGAGAGATATAAATGGAAAGCTTTAGAAAGTGAGTGTGAAGGTACCCTGCGTGCTTCATCTTCGACCACAACGTCGCTTATCATCAGGTGAGCGGTGGTCAAACAGACTTATTCGCGATACAAATAATTATTTTTCCAAAAACTGTCACCACCGACTTCTACCGAGTATATAATTCGAATAGGTTGCACGAATCGATGTACATTTTTGTTGATTTATCAAAAACGGCTCAGCCGATTTCGATTACATTTAAATGGGACTACCTGAGTCCTACTTCCATCCTTACCAAACATTAAGATATTTTATGTATGTTTTGTATGTTGTTTGTGTATCTTCATCTATATTTTCGCTAAAAGTAAGTAAGTAAGTAAGTAAGTTCGTATAGGCCGGGTGGCTAGCCCTGGTGTCAGAGTTTTTTAGGCCGCCTGAAGGCCTCTGACATGGCTAAACGGTTAAAACAACCGGGGTCTACAATTTAACGTGTCATCCGAACCACGGTAGCGCTCAGTTGGAAAATGCCACCCGCGGTCACCTATCCAAGTACTGACCGTGCGGAACGTTGCTTAATTTCGGTGATCGCTGACAATCACCTAGTCAAACTACGCTACGAGCGCTACATGAACCAATATAAAAAACTATTTTTTTATTTCCAAAGGACTTTCGACGTTGTACGAGATTAGTAGCCGCGGAGTAGTTATCACGGAGTAGATGAACATAGCATCACATAAATGCTTGCCCTGGGTGGGGATCGAAACCAAGCCTCTTTGATCCAGAAGTCAGGTTCACTAACTACTGAGCCACCGAGGCAGTCAAAATTAGTCAAAAATAATTACACACCTTTAATGGATTTAATTGAAATAAAATAAAACATCTCCTAATTTAACGCATCGCCATGAAAATTTATAGTGAATTTTGATAGGTACTCTTACAGTTATATAGCCAATTTTCATGTTCACACGAATTAGTTTTCACCTGTCCCAAAAAGGGGCAGAAAGTGGCACGGAGTTCTTGAAAAAGAATTCCTTATTAAATCGAACTCAGGATTCATGGCTTAACTTATCCATCTATCTACACCAATATTTTTAGAGGAAATATTTGATTGTTTGTTTGTTTGCATTGAATAGGCTCCGAAACTACTGAACCGATTTGAAAAATTCTTTCACTGTTAGGAAGCTACACAATCCCCGGGTATCATGGGCTATTTTTAGGGTTCCGTACCTCAAAAGGAAAAAACGGAACCCTTATAGGATCACTTTGTTGTCCGTCTGTCCGTCCGTCCGTCTGTCAAGACCCTTTTTCTCAGGAACGCGTGGAGGTATGAAGCTGAAATTTATATCAATTACTTAGGTCTACTGTCCCTTGAAGCTGTGAAAAAATCAAACTTCTAAGCCAACGCAATCAAAAGATACAGCCGTTTATGCCGCAAATTTTGAGTTTCCAGTCGACCTAGAATCTTGAAATTTGGCATGAAGCAACGTTTTATAGCACACATAAAGGAAAATTTCCGAAAACCTTAAATTTTTAGTTACATTACAAAATATATATTTTTTAATAAATATAAACTTATTACTTTTTTGTCGTAATGAACGAACTTTGTAAACCTTGCAGGTTTGTACGGAACCCTCGGTGCGCGAGTCCGACTCGCACTTGGCCGGTTTTTTTTTTAAATAGGCTGCTAGTCATAAATAAATGTAGAGAGGTGTACTTTGACGTCATTGTTCAAATTATCAAACTGAAAAACCCACTCTAGGATATCATTAGGTAAACTCGTCATTATGATCAAATTTTACAATGGGACTAACTGAAGAAAACGAGAAGAAAGAAAACAGTTATCCAGTTACTTTTTAGGGTTCCGTACCCAAAGGGTAAAAACGGGACCCTATTACTAAGACTTCGATGTCCGTCTATCTGTCCGTCTGTTACCGTGCTGTATCTCATGAACCATGATAGCTAGGCAGCTGAAATTTTCACAGATGATGTATTTCTGGTGCCGCTATAACAACAAATACTAAAAAAAGAAAATAAAATAAATATTTAAGGGGGGCTCCCATACAAAAAACCTGTTTTTTAGACGTTTTTCGCTCTATTTTAATAATGATAACAGGTAGATGCTTGAAATTTTCACAGAATATTTAGTTTTATATTCTCTTCAAAAATAAATAATAAAATTGAAATAAAATAAATATTTAAGGGGGGCTCTCATACAGTACGGAACCCTCCGTGCGCGAGTCCGACTCGTACTTGGCCGATTATTTATTTTTTCAAAGTTCAATCAGGCTTAGTCCCATAATAAAAGTCGTTTTGATATTTTCCATTTTTTTTGTCATAAGGACGAGTTTCAGATGGCACTACAAGAGAGAGGCCTATACCCAGCAGTGGGATAAAGAAGGCTGTGGATGATGATCTTCTTCTTCTCGTGTCGATATTTTCATTATTTTTCAAAACAGTTTCGCTCAAAACGAACTGTTACGCCCCGGGTTTTAGGGCTGTATTGCTTACCCAGCATCCCTGGATCAGCACTATAGTTCTAGGCTTGGGAATAGGAACGTCGGAGCGTCAGTCCGTTTTGAACCTCAGACCCGGCCGGTTGCCTAAAGGCTATTTTCTAATTGTCTATATCGCTTCATATTAATAATTCAAATTGTATAAAGGGAAATAAAACCCTTCGTTTGAAATTCGGCTTTTTTTTAAAAAGCCTTTTCCAATCCACCGCACAACAGAACGAACGAATAATCGATATGTTTAGTCTGTAGTAGCGATCGCTAGCCGTCGATAAACTATATCGATACCAGTTCCGTACTTGCAAAAGCTATAGCGATTCGATAAATACATCAGCTACATCGACACGACAAGAACGGTACTCGCGCTGCTGGTCAGATAAAATGTAATATAATGGTCATATTTTGTTTGACCAAAATGTTGCCACCACAATGGCATTCTCCGTGGCGTTGCAAAGATCATCGGAAGTACACGTATCAGGGCAGGCTGCACAGTTCAGTAGGTGAGGCATTGTCTGAGGATTGAAGCCACAGATGCATGCTGTTTCCGAACTGTCTACAAAGCCCCACTTGGCCATATTGTCCCGAGTTCGTCCCACTTGGGAACGGAGTAGGTTCAGGGTTTTCCAGGCAGACCAGTTTTCCTCACAGCCAGGGAGAAGTTCTTCAGCAGGGGCGACAGTCCGCCATTCAACTGGATGGCGGACTGTTCAATTTTTGCCACGCTTCTAGCATATCTGGAGAGACCTTCCAGTGCCGTTGTATTCTTCAGAAAAAAATGAGGCTTTTGAGTCGGCTGTTGCATGCTTTTGCATTGAACAGTGGATGACGATTGTCGTGTTTCTGGCGTTGTTTTTTGATAGCACAAGCTGAGATGCGCCGGGCTGCTGGTGGTGCGATTTCTGCGAAAGGGTATTTGTTTAGAGGAGTGGGTTTTAGGCAACCAGTAATAGCTCGGCACGTCTGGATGACGATGATGATGATGAAGGACGAGTTTAATAATATTCTAGATATTATCCATCGCTTAAAGAAATAGCCCATACTTTTTAAGTGCTATAAATATATACAAATCAACAATATTGTACCAAAAAGGGGCAAAGCCTTCGCCCCGAGTTCATGCCGAACATTCCTTATTATCTCTAACTTAGGATTTATGGCACAACTTTGCCGCCATCACAGATAATAATATTATATTGCCAGTGAGAAAATGAACAGATGTGTAATTTGACGTCATAATAAAAATTGTTTAGTTAATGGCTGCTGAATGATCAGCAGTAACATACAAGTGAATGAAATATAAGTCGAAAAGTGTCTAAGTTTAGGTAATGCTTCTGGTAAAGTCAGTGTTAGGTAAGCATTAATTTACTTACTGATTAAAAAGATGTAATCAAGCCGTGCGCTTGGTTATTTTGGTTATCTCTAGATTTTTTGATAAATCAACAATAATGTGAAACATTACTATATCGATCCGTGCGAACTATTCGGATTCTGTACACTGTCAGTCAGTTATGCCATTTTTTGTGAAAAAAATTATTGTAGTCTGTGAATGATCTATAGATGTGCTTTTTGTGTAGTATAGTTCGGCCGTTCAGAGAATGCGTTCCTGACACGTCATGTTGAGAAAATGTTTTTGGTCGATATCTCGGAAACTATGTACTTAAGGGCAAAAAACATTGAGATTATTATTGTAGAAAATAAAATTTCGCATCTTTTGTTTCCCATAAACTTTTTTGTAAAACTTACCGTTTACGATTTATGGCCCATTTAATGAAATTTCATTAAATGGACCTTAAAACATTAAATGGTCCATAAATCGTAAACGGTAAGTTTTACAAAAAAGTTTATGAAAACAAAAGATGCGAAATTTTAAGTAAGTACATATAGTTTCCGAGATATCGGCCAAAAACATTTTTTCAAGATGACGTGTCAGGAACGCATTCTCTGAACGGCCGAACTATAGTAGTCAAGCAATCTTATTACTTATAATCAGTTGTTACCATGATGATTTTGTTGTAATTTTTTTAAATATCAAAACTCAAAAGAATTATATACTTTTGCGGTTAAACCAAAATTACTATTATTATAAAAATCGAATTTTATTTTTAAGTGAGGGGGAGTCTTCATTCACAAAATTTCGGTAACAATATCATTAAAAATGATTATCAAATAATTTGTAAAACAAACAGCCAATCTTTGTCATAACGACTGGCACATAGAACAATAATTTGAACACAAAATGGAATACTTTGATTATCTCTTTCATATAGCAATTTGGTGCGAGTCCGCTAACATTTCAGTTTCCCCATAAATTTTTCGGATGACGCCAATTTTACCCAATGTCCATTTTAGGACACAGAAAATAAGGGAAACACTGTAAAATACACGGAAAACAGTTAAAGTCACCAAGCAGTGGCGGTATCATTCCTCAAGCCCATTTTAAGGAGTCCCGCAATCCCGCTTCACTGTTGAGATTATTTTTACAGCGCGATTTAGGAAGTAATCCACAATTATTGTTCGTACGATGAGGTTTTGGCTGTAACTGTGAAACCGGCTTTACTGAGTATTACTACAATAAAATAATATTACTGCAGTAAAATAAGTACCTATTTGACCGAGGGAACGAAGTAAACTAAGCCTCCGATTTAACACGATGAGGTTGCTTTCGTCTGTCCAGTTGTTTTTCCTTTACAGTTCACATTATTTATCTAATTTGATTATGAATTGTTTTGATTTATTTTATTTTATTTCACTTAATTAAGATTCCAATTTTATTTTGTTTTATTCTTTTAATTTTGAAAAGACCCATGTTATAGCGCGAATTCGATTAGAATAATTCCACTTGTAAGGGCTCCCAAGAGACCGGCCTAGCCGAGTTTGGGACCCACTGTTAATTTCACTGTATAGTTGTAGGTAAAATACTGGTATTAGAGATTTTTTATTGAAATTGTTAATTGAGCCATGTTTTGGTAAATTAAAAAAAAACTTTCTTTCTTTCTTATTTTTCACTTGGGTCTTGACGAAACTTCGCATACAGGTAACTATACTTGTAATAATGTAATAGTGATTTTTGATTGTAGGGTTATTTCCATGAAGAAGAGAGAAAATTTGCTGTAGTGCTATTTATCAACTGATTTTGATAACATTTGGCCAGATCGTTGAGTAGCAAAATTTTAACAAGATTTAGGAGTATGAAAGGGTTAGGAAGATTGAGTCAAGACAGATGCAAAGTCCACTGTTCAGAGAACTACTAGTAATAGCTCAATCACTATTACCTATTGTATAAAAATCACCGCCCAGCCCGGGTAGCACAGCAAGGGGAGAAAACCATTTTATCCATTATTAATGTCAGATGACATTGTCAATCCATACTTTATTTCCTCTTCGAGGGGATGTAATGGTGGAAAGACTATTAGTCCCTTTGCCATGCTTCTCGTGCAGCACGGGAAGCATGGCAAAGGGACTAATAGTCTTTGCTTTGATCACAGTGATTGAGATAATGTCGAGTGATAGAGAAAGAGTATTCTCTATCACTCGACATTATCTCAATCACTGTGACCAAAGCAATCTCAACCATTCCAGAATACCCTAAGATTTGATTTTTAGATAAAAAAGGAAGCAAAATTGGTCTGTCAATTTGGTAGTTAGTATATATAAAAGTAGTATATAAATGCACAGATGAACCGTTCAAGCATATAACACTTATTGAATAGTGAACTGAAAAATGTAGGTATATTTGGCTTAAATACCTCAATCACTATTAAATACCTAGGTACTGTACTCCCAAGAACAATCGCCCAGAAGGATATTCTCTATCATTCGACATTATTTTCGTCACTATACCTTTCTATACCTTTCTATACCTTTCACCACGAAATCGCCGCCATAGTTAAAGTGACCAAACCAATCTCGACCGTCCCAGAATATTCTATGATTCGATTTTGCTACAACGGAAGCGGAAATCGGAAAATCGGGCTCCCATTACATCAATAACGCTCGATGGCGCCGTAAACTCAACTAGCTAGCTTAATAGATCGGCAAAGTTAATTGGTTCAGATTTAGTCGATGAGCAGAGTTTAGTAATCTCTCTTTAGATTACTTTTCTTGAGAACATTGTGATGTTTTGAAGGTTTCGTGGTGAGATAGTAAAATCGTTTACTTTGGATCCGTTCATAAATAATCGGCCAAGTACGAGTCAGACTCGCGCACGAAGCGTTCCGTACTGTATGGGAGCCTCCCTTAAATATTTATTAAATTTTATTATTGAAGTAAATTTACAACTAAATATTCTGTGAACATTTCAAGCATCTACCTGTTACCATTATAAATATAGAGCGAAAAACGGCAAAAATCAGGTTTGTTGTATGGGAGCCCCCCTTAATTATTAATTTTATTCTGTTTTTAGTATTTGTTGTTATAGCAACAACAGCAATACATCATCTGTGAAAATTTCAGCTTTCTAGTCTCTAATCAAGGTTTCTAAATTTGTTTATTTATTTCGGTTAACTAAACCATTTTTAAACTACCGTGTTTTTAGTTGTAGCTAATCAAGGTTTCAAAGATTGTTTAAAAAAACTCACTTTTAGGTTTCCGTACCCAAATGGTGCAACCGGGACCCTATTCCTGAGACTCCGCTGTCCGTCCGTCTGTCTGTCTGTCACCGGGCTGTATCTCATGAACCATGATAGCTAGGCAGCTGAAATTTTCAGAGATGATGTATTTCTGTTGCCGCTATAACAACACATACTAAAAACAAAATAAAATAAATATTTAAGGGGGGCTCCCATACAACAAACCTGAAATTTTAGACGTTTTTCGCTCTATATTAATAATGGTACCAGGTAGATGCTTGAAATTTTCACAGAATATTTAGTTTTATATTCACTTGAATACTAAATAATAAAATTAAAATAAAATAAATATTTAAGGGGGCTCCCATATAGTACGCAACCCTCCGTGCGCGAGTCCGACTCGTACTTGGCCGGTTATTTTTCTTAGATTTGACAAAAGTCGTAGAACAAAAGTTTTTAGTTTTGATGTACGGAATAAGCCCTTAGAAGGATGCTAATTGGTTAGGAATAACCCTGTATACTCACTTAAGTATATTACCTACATATTTAAAAAATTGAACATAAATCGAAATCGATAAATTTATACCATTTGCGCGTGTGTCTTATCGCATAAGGTTCCAAAATAGAAATCCTGTACTCAAACAAATACAGCTGAATTAAAATTTTCCTCTTTTTTAACCGACTACAAAAATGAGATTCTCAAATCGTTAAATTAATTGTACCTATGTGGAAATAATTATTACAAGTCTGTTACAACGTGCCTATCAATTTAACGAACGTTGCAACACAAACAAACTCAAATAGGCACCTACAAATATTATCCTAACATTCATAATATTTGGAACAAAATTAGGAGCAATAAATTTCCGAATGAGTTCACAAAAAATATCACATTTTCCTTCTGAGAAAATAAATTGCCGTCGAAATATTTAAGTTAATTCTTATAAGGGCCTCGGCCACACTATAAGCGGATTTATATAAATTTTCTCACCATTTAAACCTTTTCTCAACTTCCAAGATCAAAATTAGCCAAATTGGTTGAGCCGTTTTCGAGTTTTAGCGAGACTAACAACCACGTTTCATTTTTACGTATAAAATGCATAGATATTATTTTTTACTTAACGCCCATATTTTATTATGAAAGTAGCGAAACAGCCAAACCTATATTGACAAGCATAATTACCTATCTATTGACTAAGGTGTAAAAAGTAAGGGTTTGTAGAGAGTTAAGTCCTGTAGAGTTAAGAGCTTAACTATTTTAATTGGGCGCGGGCTCGTCTCACATAGCACTGTTGTGCTATGCGAGACGAGCCCGCGTGCTAGTACTCCGACCTTGAGAAAGATCGCCAAATGCGATCGAAACTATAGTAGTATCCTACTAAAAATCAAACGTGAGTAACACCTGTGTTTTACTTAATTAAAATGTACGAAAACCACGTTAGTTTCCATAGTGAAAAAAAAGAGAGCTTAACTATACAAAGAAATCTGGTAACTTTCTGATAGTGCAAACTGTAGTCTTGGCTTGGATCCATTTTAGATGAAAATGTTTTTTGGTACATAAATAATACTTGTTTTACAAAACGTCCTGCCGAAAGACAACCACGAGTCCTGCGCGCAGTACATAGTTGTCATGAAATTACAGCTAGTCCTTCCGGCAGCACCGTGATCTTGACTTTGAACTTTCGCGAGATCGCGAGTAAGAAATTAGCAAGCCAGACGCGTTTGCTAACAGTTTTTTAAATCACACAAATGACACTGAAACACTGTAATTTTTCGTACAAACCACTTTTAATACAAGTGTTATTTTTGAAACTGTGTGACATTTATTATAAGAGAAAAATAATTTAATATATTATTTAATAAATTAATTGGAAAAATTGAACATGGAATCAAAAAAAGTTACGTCTTACCGGTAGGACAGAGAGGCAGGACACCGGGCGATCTATCATTAAGTACGGCGGTTTAGTATGTAAGTATAGGTATCCTGGCCCTTATGTCGGGGCACTTGAATACGGCATCGGTATCCCCTGCCTGTAGTAAGAACCTACTAAAAGGGAACCCCTGGGCTCGTGGGTGGTCAGAGTTGGGGCTCCAGCCATCTACTCAAACGGGCCCGAGGAGGACGACAGCATGTGTGACAAAGCTGTCGTAGAGGACCGCACAAGCCTGATTCTACTACCAGGCGATAATACACAAAAAGTGCTGGGAGCACCGGTGCGTTCCTTTTAGAGATCCCGGAGCTCCCAAGAAGGCACAAAGGCTGGCCACTGATGGGGTTTTAGTGGGTACAATCCTACACAACCCGACTGCAGCCCAAAGCAGTTAATTAAAAGGATTAATTACTGTAGCGCTTGTAGCGTAGTTTGACTAGGTGATTGTCAGCGATCACCGAAATTAAGCAACGTCCCGCACGTTCAGTACTTGGATGGGTGACCGCGGGTGGCATTTTCCAACTGAGCGCTACCGTGGCTCGGATGACACGTTAAATTGTAGGCCCCGGTTGTTTTAACCGTTTAGCCATGTCAGAGGCCTTCAGGCGGCCTAAAAACTCTGAGACCAGGGCTTGCAACCCTGCCTATACGAACTTACTTACTTAGCCCAAAGCAGTCGGGCATCTTTAGAAGATTTCACCCTCGTAAAAAAAAGGTATACTTGCATCCTAAACGCCCATCTTGCTACGGGGTTGCCGCTTGCTATATGACTACACCTTTACAGAAACATTTAAGTTAATTCTCCGTAACATGGAAAGAATCCTTAGATTGAAAATTAACTTGAAGATTTTAATAACCTTCATTAGAGGAAACAATCCAACTTGGATGAAATCATTTTACTTGAGTCGTTTATTTAAGGCGCGGCTTATTTTAGGTTAGATCGAAAACTTTCTTGGGTATCATTGAAATCTGGCTTTGAATAACATTTTAGCGTGTTTTAGCTTTTGTACGATAAAAAAAAATTGGTTATCTGTAAATTCGGTTTGCGGACGATAATTTTACGTGATGAAGTTATCACGTGCGTCACAAGCCGAAAGCTTATTGCTATAAGCTTTCGGCCTGCTGGCCAATCGCACTAAAAAATTACAGCTGAACCACAATTGAACTTTAACCGAACCTCGACTTTTTGTCTATTTTCGTATCGCACTAATGATTTTGACAAAAGTTGAAACGCAACTCGATCAGAGTTGGAACGTAACCGCTGTCAAACGAACGGTTGACAAGTGGTCGACAAACAGCAACTTTAGTTGGTAGGTCACAATAATTAATTGGATCATCCACAGACCTTTGAAGGTCTAAAGATAATCCAAATGCTCGCGCCCACTGCCAGCTGGCAGCGTGCCCAGCATGCTGGCAGCATTGCCATTATTATTGATTTATCAAAAATGGCTCAACGGATTTCGCTAAAATTTAAATGTAAGTAACCACTTCGGGAGTATACTCTTTTTAAATAAAAACAGTTTTTTTTTTAAATTTGTTCACAATTGGCTAAAATATCGATAAACATACACAAGCAACATACAAAAGTCTGTAAAAATGAACATTAACAAAATTTTGAAAAGAAAGGAAAAAAGAAATGTAATTTCGCGAACTGACCTACTGTTAGCGCGCGGGTTGAATGCAGAGCTTAGGAATGCGAATGTCTCCCCCCGCTATCCGCACGCCCAACCCGCTCAGGCGCGTGAGGTGGGGCGTGCGGATAGCGGGGGGAGATGCTCCCGCTCTTTACCTCAGACCCCGACTGCATTCAACTCGCGCGCTATCAATAAACGCAGAGCCTTAAGAGAAACAGTGCCAACTTGAATGAAATCACTTTACTTCAGCCGGTTACTTAAATGGTTTAAGTGACGAGAGATTTTGTAGAGAATTTTCGGAGAGGATGAATTATTATTTTTAAAGTTTTTCTTTCATGATTGGTATGATTGAAATTGAAATTGAAAAAATTGAAAAACTGAAATTGAAATTGAAAAACTTTGAAATTGAAATTGAAAAACTTTATTCGACATTACAAACACAAAAAACAACAATAATGATATAAAAATAATGAATTTAGAAATGTCGAAAAGGGCTCACCTCAGCATTATGCTGAATGCAGGTAGGAACCAAACACTCAGCGCTGGTTTTCAGGTGAGCCCTTTTTGAGGGGTAGGTAACACACAAACATAAAATAAGAAATAAGAGAAAAATATTTAACAAACAGTGCAAAGCTAAAAAAAAATCGAACAACATAAAGTCAACGTACATGAAATAAACGTAATAAATATATACTTTCACATACAAACACAATATAAACAACAGTGATAATTATGATGATTAATCTACAACTTAAACTTATGTAACGAAAAAGAGCAACACAAAAATAATAATAACAATAACAAAAATACATAAATTGCCAGCAAAAAAAATATCAAGAACATGGAAGAAGGACGGAGGCATTTATAGAAAGGACTGGTCGTACACTATTAATCCGTGCTGAAGTTGTTTAGAAATAAGATAGCGTTTCAATTGTACTCGGAAAGAGCAGAGACCTTTCAGCTCCCTAATAGGAGAAGGCAGATTATTCCAGCATTTGGCCGCCGCATACCGGAAGCTACCCCTGAAATTGACGGTGCGACAAGGCGGCATAGTCAACTGCTGGGCACACAATCGGCGATAATGGTGCCTGCTGTCAGAAATCCACTTAATTCTCTCCCGCAAGTAAGCAGGATTACCGTATTTAATAACACCAAACAGAAGACAAGCGAGATGTAATTTGCGGCGGGATTTCATTTTTAGCAAGTAATTATTGTTCAGAAAAGGAGTGACGTGCGATCTGGGCGGAATGTTGAAGCAAAACCTAGCACATGCATTTTGTACGCGCTGAATAAGACGCTGCGTTCGACCTAGGAGTCGAGGACCGTACACGGTGTCGGCATAATTAAGTTTCGATAAGACAAGACTTTCAACTAGCTGAACACGTAGTTCTTCTCTTAAGTACGGTCTGAGTCTGTACAGAGTTTTTAAGCGAAAAAAGCAGTTACGAACAGCTTCAGCGACGTGGTTTTCAAATCTTAACGCGTCATCAATGCTCAGCCCCAGGTTACGTGCCTCAAACACCCGTTGCACTGCCTGACCCATAATTGTCAGATTGATGTCAGAGGGAAGAGAAGCCAACTGATGTCTACTTCCAAACACCATGAATTTGGTTTTCAAAGGGTTCAACAAAAGACAGTTTGCGTCCGACCATGCCACGATTCTGCAAAGGTCATCATTTAAATCGTCAAGCGCATCCTTAAGGTTTTCCGGCCTAAAATGTATATAGATTTGTAAGTCATCAGCGTATAGATGATATCTACAATTTTTAATCTTATTAACAATATCTGCGCTATAGAAAGTAAACAATGTGGGACCATTAATAGAACCCTGGGGGACACCTCTAGCGATGCTTTCAAGTGGTGAACGAAGAGGAATCCCTGAGGGTTGAGAAATCTCCACGAACTGTTCCCTTTTGCTTAAATAACTATCAAACCATTTTACGGTGGGTGAATCAAATCTAGATGAGCTCATTTTGGACAGCAGCAGCGTGTGATTAATGGCGTCAAAAGCCCGGGAGAAATCCAAAAGCACCAGCAGAGTACACATACCATTATCCTGAGATTCCAAGATATTGTCAGTCACGTCTAGCAGTGCTGTTGCTGTACCTCGTCCCTTTCGAAATCCCGACTGAAACTTAGGAAGAAGATCTTCTTTTTCTAAAAACTCCATCAGCTGCTGATTAACCACTTTTTCTATTATCTTTGACATGCAAGGCAGGATGCTAATCGGTCGCAAATCATTTAGTGAATTAGGATTGTTGACCTTGGGCAGGGGACGCACAATGGCTACTTTCCAAAGATCGGGGAAAGTGGATGTCCTAATCGAAGTATTAATTATTTCGGTAATAGTATTTAAAGAGTGTGGCAATGTTGCCAAAAGCATTTTCAGTGAAATACCGTCATAGCCCACTGCATTAGACTTAAGACTTTTTATAATTTTTAAAACAGTGTTACTGGAACTAGGGAAATTTCAGGGAATGAAACACACTTGCGGGTTTTCCTGTCTCCTGAGTGAGATCTTGATGATGTCATCTGCCCACCTGATGGGTCTTACCTCAGAAGAGTTACCAGTAATAGAAATGTTGCTAAATATTACTCAAATAAAAACTACGTTAAAGCTGTCTTATTCATATCTGGTTATACAGCATACGCGAGAGTGAGTGGAACAAAAAAAACGCAATGTCTGTCGCATACGTCAAAATCACCAGTTGGAATGTCAAAATGGTTAAAATTTGGTTAGATTAGGTCATTCGTCTTTTTCGGGAACCCTCTAGTTCCAGTAAGAAGGTTCATATCTCTGATCATTTTACCTTCCTACTTTTTACCTTTTTGAATTTGGACACCCAAGATAGCTCAATGCTACTCGTAGTTTGTGAAACCCTTCGAAATTACGTAAGTTCGGGTGTATATGCATCTTTATCTACATAACACCTTTTAAATTTCATATGTAAAATGGGACAAAGTGAAGTATATCTCTTGCTATTTTAGTACTGTTTCTAGTACTTTGTTCTTATTCTATGGGTCTTACGCTGCGCTTGCTGGTATGTGCTCTTTACTCGAGATCTTTTCGACCCCATAGATCATCTGTCCTCCGTGTTATATACCATTGTATACTGTCATTTCAACTTCCCAATCCGATGGACTAATTCAGTGCTCGCTCTGTGTCTGGGTGTTATTTAGGTATCTAGGTATTTATCTACATAGGTATGTATTTAAAATACTAAGTATGTATGTGTAGTTTATCAGTCTCTGACAGCCATATCACAAGCTTTGCTTAGTTTGGGGTCAGAGACCGTGTGTAAGATGTCCCCAATATTTATTTATTATTTACAATGAGATACCCAAGTAACAAATTAACGTTGTTTAATAGTTAAGTAAACGTTTTTCATTTACTGTTGGTTCTATAAGGTGGGTCGTATAAACGTAGTTCTAGACGTTTATACAACGCGAAATAGGCCCAAATTACACGACATTATTGTTATCTAGAAGTTACATAAAAGTCAGTCAAGAACTATTTCAACGTTGCCTAAATGTTAAATAAAAGTTTTAGGCCGACTTTTTGGTTACATAATGGTTATATCCTGACCGTTATGGAACCACTGAAGTCCCATAACAGTTGTATAGACATTAGAAGATGACTGAAATGTCGCACAAATGTTTAACATCGACTTTTATAGTACACATTCAGTCCATTTCATTCATTCTCATTCGTTCCTGGAGACATTTTGCTGGAGAGTGCAAGCAAATATTATCAAAAATAAAAATTAAAAGGCATGTTTAACTAAATTTACATTTACTTTACAATGTTGATGCGCGAACGCAGAGTGTAAGTGTAATAAATGTGTGCAGTGCACCTAGTTCTCATGGCAACTTAACTTTTATGATGAAATATAGGTGTGTTCTTGTTAAATTTTTTGCGCCCCCTTCGATTTCCTTGAAATTCAATTATTGTAGTTTATTATTAAATTGTATTTTTATACTAATATATCAGCCATCTTGTCTATGTTAAGAATCGACTTCTATACATCGACTATATAATGAAAAGGTCGCATAAGCAGATTCTTGCGACCAAGATGGTCCGCCATTATAAATGATTTTAGAGTTCCGTGAGTTAATAAAGCCCCACTTTGTTTAAGCTTTTTCCATTTAGCTGGATCCATATTATTGAAATTAATTGAACAATAATTGTTTACTTGACAAAATGGAAGATATTTAAAAAAAAGTGCCTGTTGGACCTTTATATAATTTTTAGGTCTGCTTATAGTTCTGTAATGGTTGCAAAATATATTTTGGGTCGTATAATGATTCGTAGTTCACCACTAAAATACTTTTGTTATGTACAGGTCAAAAAATAACCTTTTTGCGACAGTTTGACTAAATAAAAGTCGTGTTAAGGTTACGTAGACCACCAACCCTGGTTAGTATAACCCTTTTATTTAACTGTTGTATAACGTCGTATTATTCAGTTGGGTAAACGTTTACCCAACCTACGTTGTATAAAGTAGTCGTACAAACGTTTATGTTACGTTACACTGGCAACATTATACGACGTTATATAAAGAAGTCATTAAAACGTTTACCTAATCTATACACTAATACCACTATACGATGTTGTATAAATCAGTCGTAAAAACGTTAATATAACCTATTCACTGGCACCAATATACGACGTTGCATAATAAAGTCGTAAAAACGTTTATTTAACTAATTTAATAGGATCTTTTAGTCACAGGACTAAATCGTTGTAGCAATAACGGTTAGACAACGTTATAGTTGTCTATGAACATCTATTCAACAGTTATATAACCGAACGTCGCATAGACAAATTTTATATAACCAATTTGTTTGTTGGGTATACATCTACAAGGAATTTACAATTTTTTATTGCATCAATTTGCAATCAAACCAATGAAATGTGAATAAAATTGGAGCAGTGAAGAAAACAAGCAGACTCGAGGAGTAATTACGTATGCTCATTAAGTGATAAAAACCATACGTACGTTTTATTTATTCGGGTTGAATGGTCGGCGGGTCACCAGAAATAGTACTGGTACAGTGCAGTGTGACCAGTAGGACATGTCTAGAAAGCTTAGTGAAAAATAACCCTAACGCAAAATAATAATTTCGAGTAGGTAAAGCAAAGGTCTCGAACGCAGGCTTGATGACTTCCAGCCTTCCGAACAAGCCGGTTTCCGAAAAGGCTTTAGTACCATGGATCACATACATACGCTGCGGCAGGTTATACAGAAGACCGAGGAGTATAACCAGCCACTTTGCTTAGCGTTTGTGGACTATGAGAAAGCCTTTGATTCGGTCGAGACATGGGCTGTGCTTGAGTCTCTTCAACGATGCCGTATTGACTATCGGTATATCGAAGTGTTGAAGTGTTTGTATAATAACGCCACCATGTCGGTCCGAGTACAGGAAGAGAGCTCGAAGGCGATCCCTTTGAAAAGAGGCGTCAGACAGGGAGATGTGATATCTCCGAAACTGTTTACTGCCACTTTGGAGAACGCCTTTAAGCTCCTGGAATGGAAAGGATTTGGCATCAACATTAATGGCGAATACCTCACTCACCTTCGGTTTGCCGACGATATCGTGGTCATGGCAAAGTCGATGGAGGAACTCAGTACGATGCTCGAAGGCCTAAATCGAGTCTCTCAACAGGTGGGTCTTAAAATGAACATGGACAAGACAAAGGTCATGTGTAATTCCCATGTTGTACCCACCCCTATTTCAGTTGGGAACTCGGTTCTTGAAGTCGTTGACTCGTACGTCTACCTAGGACAAGTAGTCCAGTTAGGTAGGTCCGACTTCAAGAAAGAGGCCAATCGCCGAATCCAACTCGGCTGGGCAGCGTTCGGAAAATTGCGTAGCGTCTTCTCGTCCGACATACCTCAGTGCCTCAAGTCGAAAGTTTTCGACCAGTGTGTGTTGCCAGTGATGACTTATGGCACAGAAACGTGGTCTCTAACTATGGGCCTAATTGGTAAGCTTCAAGTAGCCCAACGAGCCATGGAGAGGGCTATGCTCGGAGTTTCTCTGCGAGATCGAATCAGGAATGAGGAGATCCGTAGAAGAACCAAGGTTACCGACATAGCCCAGCGGATTGGCAGGTTGAAGTGGCAATGGGCAGGGCACATAGCGCGGAGGACTGATGACCGATGGGGTCGAAAAGTCCTCGAGTGGAGACCACGTACCGGCAAGCGCAGCGTAGGACGTCCACCCACAAGGTGGACGGACGACCTCATTAAGACCGCAGGATCGCGCTGGATGCAAGCCGCTACCAACCGGTCTTATTGGAGGTCTTTAGGGGAGGCCTATGTTCAGCAGTGGACGTCCAATGGCTGAAAAGAAGAAAGAAGAAGAAGAAAGCAAAGGTCATTGCCTCAGTGCCCCAAGTCGAAAGTGTTCGACCAGTGTGTGTTGCCAGTGATGACTTATGACACCGAAACGTGGTCTCTAACTATGGGCCTTATTACCTTATTAATAAGCTCCAAGTAGCACAACGAGCTATGGAGAGGGCTATGCTCGGAGTCTCTCTGTGAGATCGAATCAGGAATGAGGAGTTACGTAGAAGAACCAAAGTTACCGACATAGCCCAGAGGATTGGCAAGTTGAAGTAGCAGTGGGCAGGGCACATAGCGCGGAGGACTGATGACCGATGGGTTCGAAAAGTTCTCGAGTGGCGACCACGCACCGGCAAGCGCAGCGTAGGACGTCCACCCACAAGGTGGACGGATGACCTCATTAAGACCGCAATATCGCGCTGGATGCAAGTCGCTACCAACCGGTCTTATTGGAGATCTATAGGGGAGGCCTATGTCCAGCAGTGGACGCCCTATGGCTGATGGATGAAAGCAGGTATAGATAAGCATGTCAAACTAATTGACTGCAAAATCTTCTTCCAAAATGATATTACCTTTTCTTTAAAAAAAAAATCCGGATGTTTGTTAGTGTGGATGCTGCTTCCCGGGTAGGTATATGCCGCGCCACACAAGTCGGCGGATGGGAAGTTAGGCGCAGAACGCTGCGCAAAAGGCAAAATATAGGTATGCGCGGGAGCCAGAGAGACGAGACGCCGGCGCACACCCGCCCGCCAACCTCATGCCTTCCGCGCGCTCCCTACGCCCGTGCTCACCACTTCGCCACTTGTGTCGGCATTGTGCACATATGCGCAATAAGTAGCGAATTACGGCAAAGTGTCATCTGCGGCTAATTTTTCATCCGCCGACTTGCGTGACGCGGATTATACAGGTCGCTTTTTCAACTAATCTTGACATCATTTGGTTCACAGGTTTTGTAAACTTAATACCTACGCTGATAAGACGAGCTCCTTCTGATAAACGTTCACTCTTTGTATCGATAGGCAACTCGTTCCATAGTTTATCAGCTTTTACTGTGAACAAGTTGAAGACACCAAGTTATTTTAAGCCGGGTGGCTAGCCCTCGTGTCGAGTTTTTAAGCCGCTTTAGGCCTCTGACATGGCTAAACGGTTATTAATCGGGACTTACAATTTAATGTGTCATCCGAGCCAGGGCAGTGCTTAGTTATAAATGCCGCCCGCGGTCTCCCATCCAAAGAGTGACCGTGCCGTTCATTTGGTTAACTCCGGTGATAGCTGACAGACGCCTAGTTAAACTACGCTACGAGCGCTAAAAACAAATGGAATATTTTATTTTATTGAAAATGTAGTACTTATAATTATTGTATTTAGTTTGTAAGATAATTATTATTATTTTTCCACATTTATTTATTATACACCACCGACCACATTTTTGTACTATGATTTCTGTCCATCCCAAGGTAGCCTGGAAGAAATCGCTCAAGGCAATAAGGCCGCCCTTGTACCACCTAATTTTAAGAATATTTATTGTCAATATACTGTGTTATTTAAGCTGTTTTTAGTGTACAATAAAGTTATATTGAATTGTGAGAAACATATCCTACTGCGTGTGACTGTGTCACAAACATCTAAATTTACCTCAATTGATTGCGCGCGCGCAGATCGGCCAATCGGGCGGAATCTGGGACGTTGGATAATATTGAGTCCCGCGCAATAATATACCTACTTATTTACCTACTTAGCGCTGTAAGACACACCCCTCTGAGTCTGGACCAGTCGATTTCAGGGCGACTTGTTGGTAGACGTTCCGTACGTCAGAATCAAGCGTTTCGAATCCACATTCTTCATATTCTGCCTCGGTGGCTTAGTGGTTAGTGACCCTAACTCCTGGGTCAAAGAGGCGTGGGTTCGATTCCCACCCAGGGCAAATATTTATGTGATGAACATAGGTGTTTACTCTGTATCTGGGTGTTATTTAGGTATTATCTATATAAGTAAGTATTTAAAAACATATATACGTAGTTTACCAGTCTCTGGCAGCCATATCACAAGCTTCGCTTAGTCTGGGGTCAAAGACACAAAACATAAAGGATTAGACGAATTACGAATTTGGCAAACTAAAGTTTTGACACGTTTAGAATTTGACGAATCAAGTATTTGACGACTGCATGCGTAATCCTGCTAGAATGTGGGACGATTTACCTGAGTCTGTCTCTCCACTAAAGTACAACAAAGATTTCCTTTCTTTTCGATTTCTAGAGGTATTTCCACATTTAATTCCATCCTGAGGCGGGTGGTTAAGTGGGAGTCTCTACCGACTGGTCGGTATGCCCACTAAAACCCTGGGTGTTCCACCACTGCGCCTGGTGGCCAGGCTACGAGCATGCTTCCGCACTCCTCTGTGTTACCTGACAGCGCTAGCCAGGCAGGACTCGGGCTCCACCACGGAGCTTGCGCTCCTCTCCGCCTTAATGACGATGTGTTGGAACACCAGATACATCATCATCCACTTCCAAGGGCTAACTAGCACTAGGCGTCGGATAGCACCCGTATTCAATCGCCCCGGTCCCAGTGCAGTGGTGGAGGGGGGGATTGAGTTTCGCGCAGCTTGTAGATAGTCAATTTCACAACGGCCAAGTTTAATTTGGCCTTTACTAGGCCGTCATGGCGTAGATTTCATGTTTATAGTTATATACTCGTACCTACTGTGTTTTACAGACTTATCAAGAATACAGAATCATCTAATTCAGTGCCACAATCGTTAAGTGTGATTGACAAGCAACGGTTCGCTAAACAAGATATCAATCAACTGCAATCAGCATACGCTTTGACACTTCAATAATGACATAAAAGTAGCTTGTATACCTGCATCCATCCATCCGTCACAAGACGTCTACTGCTGGACATAGGCATTCCCTAAATTTCCCTATGGATCTCCGAAAAGACAGGTTGGAAGATGCTCGCCGCTGGATGCTGCGGTCTTAATGAGGTCATCCGTCCATCTTGTGGGTGGACGTCCTACGCTGCGCTTGTTGGTGCATGGTTTCCACTCGAGAACTCTTTGACCCCATCGGTCAACAGTCCATCGCTCTATGTGTCCTGTCTACTGCCATTTAAACTTGCCAAACTGTTGGGCTATGTCGGTAACGTAGGTAATTCCTTACCTTCCTACATTTTTCTAAAAAACTCGGCTTTTACATAAAGTACTCAAACGGAGACCAAACACCGACTAGCGCAGCTTAAGTACCCACGTAGGTATAAACAGGACAGATCATGGTCGCAGGAAAAAGGTGGAAACAGGCCGCTTCCAACTAATAAAAGATTAAGATGTAGTTACCTAAAAATATCGCCGGGATTTGAACCTTGACACAGTAAAATGTTCAGTAACTAGCTGCAACATAAACAAAACATCAAATATTGACGTCATAAACAATAGGTCAGAAAAAGCCAAGAGTGAGTTGGGCTCACGCATTGAGGTTCCGTATTTAATTTTAAGTAATAGTTTAGTAAGATGATTTTTCAAATTATTTAATGTACAGTTTTTATTCGAGTAACCTTTTAGTGAAAGAGGTTTTCAAAGTAGTGTGCACGAGTTTTTATTTGAGTAACCCTTTGGTGAAAGAGGTTTGCTAATAAGTGTATAGTTTTTATTTGAGTAACCTTTTAGTGAAAGAGTTTTACAAATTAGTGTATGGTTTTTATTTGAGTAACCTTTTAGTGAAGCGGTTTTCAAGAAACACGGTATATTGCTGTTTTTAAAATTCACCAACATCTGTAAGTTTGATTGGTATATTCAATTTAACAATAATTTTGAAACCATATTTTTTTCTTAAATTTTACTATATTTTTTACTCGGACTATAATTGTACGTTGATCTGAGATGACTCTATAATTAAATCATTAGAACAGCTGAACGTATGCGTAAATGGTCACGTGAGCGAGTAAGAGCAAGAGCGAGGTTTGAAAATCTATGCTTGTGCGAACGGGAGAGCATAGCATGCGATTCCCAACGAACGTTAGAAATGATTCCAACGTTTCAAAAATTGGGCTTTATTTTATCTTAAACAGATAAAGAAGTCTTTCAAAGTGGGACCAGACTTTGTACAGTAGCCATTAAGTAATATATGGTAAATAAATGTGCAGAGTACTTACAACAACCGCATTGAATGCTTCATTTGAATGGATAACATATTTTCTAATTTGATTTTTGTTCAAGGCGGCGATCACGCCGCCATATTTTACAAGCAATGTCAAAAGATAATAAGATCCGAAAATATGAAATTCCTTTAAATGAAGATAATGAAAGAAAATAATATAAAAATCATTTTCCTTATTAAATAAAGCAAATAATTAAAAAATATCGAGTATATTAGAGGAAGTCTGAACGTAGCGCCAGTGACTGAGAAATTAAAGAGTGGCAGGCTATCTTGGTATGGGCATATCAAGAGACGGGAAGAGAGTCATGTCACTAAAAGAACCCTAAACATGATGGTAAGCGGCAGATATGGGAGGGGACGACCAATAAAAGCGTGGATGAATTGTGTGAAAGATGATATGCGAGAGAAAGGAGTTGATGATGATATGACTATGATAGAGTGAAGTGGTGAAAAGAAGCGTACTGCGCCGACCCCATCTAGTGGGATAAGGGCAGGATGATGATGATGATGAATTGAAAACTGTACAAGGTGTTGGTCTATACTCGATATATTTTTGCATTATATCTTTATCGCAAAACATAATTGCAGTTCAGTACGGATCCCGAATCCAGATTTCCTATAAATTATGCTTATAATTTTTAACATCAAAACAGCACATTGAAACTATCTCAATAATGACGCTGCATTAGTTCTTTTGATCTTGGCTATAAATAGGGGGCAGAGGAAAATAAATATGGAGTACACGTTGAATGTACGAAACACGAAAGATTGGAGCGATTTGGCGAAAGCATGTTAATAGGAACCATTTGGTTCCAGTTATGCTGGCTAAATGAAACATTTTATTCCTAGATAAGCGGTGCTGTCAAATAGTGGCGCAATATTACTGACGTTCTCTCTACGAGTATACTATAGGTATACAATATACATACGATGTCAATTACCGCTATTTGTGAAACCGCATCATCTGTTCGCATAATGTTCTCAGCTGTAATACGGCCGCTATACGCTGGACACCGCTATCCCAAAAAAACAGGAGCCTTATTGTGTAAGCGCTCTGAGGTTCGGCTTCGGTTTTCCTTCCGCTCACCCTCGTAGCGTGAGTAACTAGCGCGAGCAGGAGAAAAAGCGAACCCGAAAGTCAGAGCGCTTACACAATAAGGCCTCAGATCTTTACATAATTTAAAGCGCTCATTCATCTTCCGATTTGTTTGCAGACAACAAAATCAGGGCCCACGCGTCCTACATTGCTACAGACGTCCTGCTAACTTCCTCTAGCCAGTAATATTAGTAGTAGTTCTGCGAACAGTGTACCTCGCATCTGTTTAACTCTCTTTAGGCCTATATCTCAGCTCGCTCGTACTCGTAACAGGTTTTGTTCATTCTCGCAAATCTTAAGATTTATATAATAAACAATCTCGCCAAATATTATCAAATATAATTGGTAAACGGCGATACAGCAAATTACGAGAAATGACCCCAATCAAAAATTTATGAAGAATAAAAATCTAAAATATAAAGAAGCCGTTTAAGAAATTTCATTAATATTCATTGAAAATTGTGACCTGTAGAGGAGAATAGCATCCAGACAGATGAAGGCAAAATTGTTGAGTCAAAGACATCGACTTGCTATTTTTAACTACCGACGCAAAAGAGGGGTGTTATAAGTTTGACGTGTCTGTTTGTATGTGTCTGTATGTGTGTCTGTCTGTCTGTCTGTGGCATCATAGCGCCCGAACCACTGAACCGATTTCAGTTTAGTTTTTTTTGGATGAAAGGACACTTAGTCGAGAGTGTTCTTAGCTATGTTTTATAAAAATCGATTGAGCCGTTTAAGAGTTATGGTGGGTTAAAGTGGGGATGGAAGAACCAAAATTCTACAAATGTGCCCAAAATGGTTGTCAAATGAAAGATAAGATATTTTATCAGTGGTAGGAATTTTCGTACTTTTTTTAGGTAGGTTTTTGTGTCGGGGGTTTTTTAAATTTTTAATTTAAGTTTTTTTAGATTATTTCACATTCAATATGAATGATGGTCAAAGAAAAGCCTCTCTGTCACTTAGTTTGCTCTTTACAACCTCACAAATCATTCGAATTGGCCGATGTAGATCAGTATTTGGACTTAAGTAGATGTAGAACTACTAAAACTTATAAAACATTTAAACTCAATTCTAAAATTACTTAACTAAATAATAATCAATTTACATGTCAAAAAACAACTTAAGCAAACAGGCCACCCCTAATGGTGTCCTGGCCAAAAGTACCCATTATACTGGCGGCGTTACCACGCTGGATCGCCAAAGAAATATGCTGCGCCAGATAGGAGCCAGAGCGTGGATCCCTACCCTTATCCCTTAGCCGCCGTCCTAGATCCCGTACGAATTTCCGAGCTTCGGAGCACCACGGACCAGCTGTTTCAACCGCGAACGGGACAAAGTCATAAGCTGATTCCAGACCGGCATATTTAAGGTGGAAGTACGTGAATTGTGTACGTTTTTACAATCTTTTACCTGTAAGCTTGACAAGTTTAAATGACAATCGCTTTAAAAATACAATCAAAACAATTTTGTTAAAGAAAGCATATTATACCATAGACGAATTCTTGAAGGATAAACTGGCCTGGAAACACATGACATTGGATGATTTATAATTTTTAATTTTGACATGTGTTTAGTTTATTGTAATTTATATTATGTTCTGATCATGTATATGACGTTCAAAAGTGTACTTCTCTGTACCCACTTGATGAATAAATGATTGAATTGAATTGAATTGAAGTAGATGTAGTATTTTCTGAATAAATGATTTTGTATTCGTATTAATTTGTTTACACAATTATATGTAAAATTTTCGAGCATTCACGTCGGATAAGTTTAACTTATAGACCTCAAAAATAACTTTCTCAACTTTCTTTACAGGTTTTACCTCTTTTGGTAACCAACATCGTGATACTTAGGCCTTAAGAAGTATTATCTCTACAACAATCGACCAATCATAATATTTCAACATTTTCCAGCCCCTTTCTGTAGTTTTTTAGAAAATTCCCACAGAGTCTAAGAATATCTTTTTTCATAAATCAGCGTTAGCGTCAGCTTGTCGCTATGAATTGTTTTTACGGAGAAATAGCGCAAATATTTTCCATTTTTTCGAGAAAGTTTCCCCTAATCTAGCACGTTTCCACTACGATGTATGTGTAGGGCGTACTTTGATGTGCGGCCACTAAAGTGTCGATATCAGGCTTAGTTGACTTTTTTTCTTGTCCTCATGTGACGGATATTAATCCCTACTAATTTTATAAATGTGACTGTTACTTTGTTTTTAGGGTTCCGTACCCAAAGGGTAAACACGGGGCCATATTACTAAGACTCTGCTGTCCGTCTGTCTGTCTGTCTCCAGGCTGAATCTCGTGAATCGTTATAGCTAGAAAGCTGAAATTTTCACAGATGATGTATTTCTGTTGCCGCTATACCAACAAATACTAAAAACAGAATAAAATTAACGTTTACCTATACAACACCCCTGAATTTTTAACCGTTTTTCGCTCGATATTAATAATGGTAACAGGTAGATGCTTGAAATATTCACAGAATATTTAGTTGATATTCAATACAATAATAAATAAAAATAAAAATAATATTTATAGGGGGCTCCCATACAGTACGGAACCCTTCGTGCGCGAGTCCGACTCGCACTTGGCCGATTTTTTTAAGCTTTCACGCAGCAAGAGAGCAACAGACTAACGTGATTTTGGCTTGGATATGGTTCAAAGGCGGGGTAGCAATAGCCTATGTACTATTGCTATCCCGAGAAATTAAAAGTTTTCTAGTGGATAGCATAAAAATTAAATAATAATCGGCTAAGTACGAGTCGGACTCGCGCACGGAGGGTTCCGTACTGTATGGGAGCCCCCCTTAAATATTTATTCTATTTAAATTTTATTATTTATCATTGAAGGGAATATAAAACTAAATGTTCTTTGAAAATTTGAAGCATCTACCTGGTACCATTATTAATATAGAGCGAAAAACGTCTAAAAATTCAGGTTTGTTGTATGGGAGCCCCCCTTAAATATTTATTTTATTTTGTTTTTAGTATTTGTTGTTATATCGGCAACCGAAATACATCATCTGTGGAAATTTCAGCTGCCTAGCTATCATGGTTCATGAGATACAGCCCGGTGACAGACGGACAGACAGACGGACAGACGGACATCGAAGTCTTAGTATTAGGGTCCCGTTTTTCCCTTTGGGTACGGAACCCTAAAAAGCGGGCGACGCCGCGGGTAAATCTAGTAAACCATAAATAGAGCTGATCAACGAAAACATAAATAGCTTATTGTTAAGTATATTTACAGATTGTTTGTCATTATTTAATTATATAGATTTTGTTTTTGCATTAGTTACTACCGCTTACATTCACACACCTTATATTTTATGATTCGTCACAACTTGAAATAAGTAATTATAAAATAAAAATATGATGTCCGTTTTGTAACGTGACCAGACGTCCCGTTTTGAACGGGACTGTCCCGTTTTTCGATAATCTGTCCCGGTGTCCCGAAAAAAAACCCCGGGACGCAAAAATGTCCCGTATTGAGAAACCGCGCAAAAAAAACTCGTAATTAGCAGATTATTTGGTTCACAAATCGTTGAAAACTTTTCGTTTTGGACGTCGGTTAATAGAAAAATTCTGGTCGAAACGATGCTTCCATTTATTTAAGGTTGAGATTATAATAAAGTTGTGTTATGTTGAAAGAAATGTTGAAAAGCCGGATTCCGAAAAGGCTTTAGTACCATGGACCACATACATACGCTGCGGCAGGTTATACAGAAGACTGAGGAGTATAACCAGCCACTTTGCTTAGCGTTTGTGGACTATGAGAAAGCCTTTGATTCGGTCGAGACATGGGCTGTGCTTGAGTCTCTTCAACGATGCCGTATTGACTATCGGTATATCGAAGTGTTGAAGTGTTTGTATAATAACGCCACTATGTCGGTCCGAGTACAGGAAGAGAGCTCCAAGGCGATCCCTTTGAAGAGAGGCGTAAGACAGGGAGATGTTATATCTCCGAAACTGTTTACTGCTACTCTGGAGAACGCCTTTAAGCTCCTGGAATGGAAAGGATTCGGCATCAACATCAATGGCGAATACCTCACTCACCTTCGGTTTGCCGACGATATCGTAGTTATGGCAAAATCGATGGAGGAACTCAGTACGATGCTCGAAGGCCTCAATCGAGTATCTCAACAGGTGGGTCTTAAAATGAACATGGACAAGACAAAGGTCATGTGTAATTCCCATGTTGTACCCACCCCCATTTCAGTTGGGAACTCGGTTCTTGAAGTCGTTGACTCGTACGTCTACCTAGGACAAGTAGTCCAGTTAGGTAGGTCCGACTTCAAGAAAGAGGCCAATCGCCGAATCCAACTCGGCTGGGCAGCGTTCGGAAAATTGCGTAACGTCTTCTCGTCCGACATACCTCAGTGCCTCAAGTCGAAAGTTTTCGACCAGTGTGTGTTGCCAGTGATGACTTACGGCACAGAAACGTGGTCTCTCACTATGGGCCTTATTAGTAAGCTTCAAGTAGCCCAACGAGCCATGGAGAGGGCTATGCTCGGAGTTTCTCTACGCGATCGAATCAGAAATGAGGAGATCCGTAGAAGAACCAAGGTTACCGACATAGCCCAGCGGATTGGCAGGTTGAAGTGGCAATGGGCAGGGCACATAGCGCGGAGGACTGATGACCGATGGGGTCGAAAAGTCCTCGAGTGGAGACCACGTACCGGCAAGCGCAGCGTAGGACGTCCACCCACAAGGTGGACGGACGACCTCATTAAGACCGCAGGTTCGCGCTGGATGCAAGCCGCTACCACCCGGTCTTATTGGAGATCTTTAGGGGAGGCCTATGTTCAGCAGTGGACGTCCTATGGCTGAAAGGAAGGAAGGAAGGATGTTGAAATAATTCGTAAAGTTGTGTTCAAAAGTCTTCATGTCCCACAACGGTGTGGTTGTTGCTTTATAAAATAAATACACACAATACTAAGTTCTCGAGTGGAGACCACGTACCGACAAGCGCAGCGTAGGACGTCCACCCGCAAGGTAGACGGATGACCTCATTAAAACCGCAGGATCGCGCTGGATGCAAGCATAAATGTTGGGTAATTCTAATTACTGAAGTGGTTTTAATTTAACTAATTATTAATTAATTAAAATTTAATTGCATAGCGACAATTTTTACCCCATCTAAAGAATCTGCCACGGTTCTCAGACAGATGGTATAGTTACGCCACTCTCTTCGGGTACGGAACCCTAAATAGACCGATCTCCCGTTTTGAGTCAAAAAATAAATGGTCACGTTAGTTTTGTAGTGTCTGTCTTCAAAGGCAAAATATTATATTATGAACATACCTAAAGAAGTTTTAGAAATCTTAATAGAGCGCACTGTATCAGAATTGTACGGCTATGATTTGCCGCTTTATAAGTATTTAATAAGCCCGATTACAGAGGCGCCAGCGTAAATTTAATAGCAACGTAAAAAGCGTTCTCTCTATCGAATGCCTAAAGTTAAAAAGAAACGGAACTATGCTATTTAGCTACTATAATTACGTTGGCGCCTCTGTAATCGGGCTTACTGTATTTTGTGGGAAATCAGATAGGATGTGGTCAAACGCAAACCTATTCCATAGGCCTATAAAAAGATCTCCAAAAGGACCGATATTGTTCTTACCAAAACTATAAACAAATAACACACATACAAGAATGCTCTTAAAAAATAATCCCAAACATTATTTGGAACGGTACCTTTTCATATTCACGAATTTAACCCAAATTCTTCAAAGAAACGTGTCTCGCTCGCGTCCAATAATCATGACATAAAAATATGGAATGCCAATTAGACCCGAGAAAAATAAAGAAAATAGCATTAAACTAGAACTTACTCCAAATTCCAACTGCTCTAATAATAGAGGGCGTACAATGTAAATAGGAAGATGTACAACTTCCATCCATTTATTCATCAGCCTTAAAATGTCCACTGTTGGACATAGGCCTCCCCTACAGAGGGGTTAGTTAGTCCAGGTTTACACGTAAATTGAAACTACAGCTGTTTCCGTATGGCTCTAAACATTTTTGGACAGCGTCCAAGACGGAAACGAGGAAAAACTAACTAAAATGTATGGAGTCACACACGAACGCAAAAGTGTTAGTAAACTACGCAAAACCTGGGCTAATGGCTCTGATCTCCAATAATTAAAAAAATTAAATTAAAATTGTTTACTTGGGCATAAGTTTACAATAGTCTGAATAATTTACCCAAAGGCTCCTAAACTAGTTAGCAACTGTACTTTAAGAGCCGACTAATGGCTCTGATCTCCAATAATACCAGTTAGTAGCGTCTTGCATCCAGCGTGGCTATGCTTGGTGTCTTTCCTCGAGAACGAATCAGAAAAAGGAGATCCGTAGACCAAAGTTAACGAGATATCAAGTTGAAATGGCAGTGGGCAGAGAATATAGCATGGAGGACAGATGACCGATAGGGTCGAAAAGTTCTTGAGTGGAGATCAAGTACCGGCAAACGCAGACTGCCACTGACGAGGTGGGCAGTCATCACTACCACACCACACCTCGTCAATACCACAGGATCGCGCTGGATGCAAGCCGCTTCCAACCGGATTTATTGGACATCCATAGGGTAGGCGTATGTCCATCAGTGGACGTACGCCTGATGGATGGATGAAATCTGTTTCTCCATAATCAGCGTAAAGTAAAAGTCCGCTAATTTAGTGTCGCGTCGCGAACATCAAAGAACGCTTCGCAGAGCTTGAACATTAGAAAATGGCGTGTTGATTCGTTATGTTGTTATTTATCTTACTTGTCTATCACTAAATATCTAGAAAAAACATAAAAAGCTTTAAAAATCGGCTAGGGCTAGCCATATATGAACGTACTACTGTCTTTGATGAGGCATCAACAACTTCAAGTCGACGGAGGCATCAGAATGCAAGGACGCGTACCTGTTAAAAAAAAGAAATCAGATATTATGATTTGACTTTAATGATATAATCACAGAGCTAATACAACCAGAGAGATGGCACTGTTGTCGCTTGAGACAATTCTCAACAACATGTATGGAAAATCTGGCGTAGAGCTGTCAAAACTGTCAAATATGAATTGGATTTTGACGTTATCGGGAGAAAAACACGGCAATAGCCACATAATCGAGATATATTCATCTCTCTTTCTAACTCAGGCCATATTAAATAAATGCATCTCCTTCAGATTTTCTCGATCGACCACATTATCCCTCTGGTTGTAAAGTTGTAATAGCTCTGTGGACAATATAGAATGGCTTATTAGACTTGATTTCACTTCAATCAATATTCATATATCGGTATTTTCTTTAAATTTTCATTCGGAAAGCTGCTTTCAAAACTGTCAAATACGTATTAGACGTTATCTTCAAAAAAATCTGTCATTATCCACCGAATCAAGATATTTCTCATGTCGTTTTCTAACTCGTGCCATATTAAATCGATGCATCTCTTTCAGATTTTCTCGATCAACTACATTATCCCTCTGGTATCTCTGGGTGACAGCAGTGATATTTGTTGTACAATAATAATTCTGAAAATTATATGATTTGTGATGTACAAAAAATCTTACGTACTCTAGCAAGCACTTGAGAATGACAAACGCTTATTGTCACGGGGCATAAACCCAAAATCCATTACATAGTTTGATGACTTCGTCAATTCGACGCAGCAAAGCTTTAGTAGCTCAATAACAGTCGATTATATCCCTAAACCTTGGGCCTTAAATTAAAAAAACCAATGAAATAAATTGGTTTATTTAATTTGATTCACAAGGCCCAATTTTAGAGCCGCCATCGTTATTATAATAGCAATTTAGAGTAGCCCTGTTGATTTTTCACTATATGCATTTGATAGAGAGAACACTATTTTACGTTGCTATTACATTTACGATGGCGCCTTTAAAATTGGGCCTACAGAGCCACCTATCACTACATCACACAACATCACTAATAACCGGCATCATGCTGAGATGGGACCGGCTGGTGACGAAAATAAAACACTAGGTATTTTAGTCTTTAGTGTATTTCTAATCCTTGTTGCTGTATTTCCTGTGTTTTGTTTTCGTCAATAAAATATTGTCTATTGTCTACATAGTATAAAACAAAGTCATTTCCGCTGTCCCCATGTCCCTATGTACCTATACGTATATCTTTAAAACTACTCAACAGATTTTTATGCGGTTTTTTTTAATAGATACCTAGAGAGATTCAAGAGGAAGGTTTACATGTATAATAAACCTGTGCGAAGCCGGGGCGGGTCGCTAGTTATATTTATGAATGAAAAGTGGCATGGAGTCCGAAGTACTCACTACATTAGAAAAGTGCGGGATATTTTGACAGATGCGTCCCGCCGATGATGGAACACGTTTGTTCAACTGTCTGGCGCTCTGCCAGACTGCTCTAGGGATATAATCGACTGTTATTGATCTACCAAAGCTTTGCTGCGAATTGACGAAGTTAGAAACCTGAATGCTGTGGAATAGATGTTGGATTGGTGACCCCTGAACATAAGCGTGTAATCTGATTTTCCCATCAGATTGTGATAGATAAATGTCAGCTCTATTTTGTCTACAATACCAAAGATTAATCTAAATATGACAGACAGTACTGTCAGAAGTTAATGTTCAGTACAATTTGATTATTTTATTAGTTGGATTAGCATTTTGAATATTTCGAAGTTTTTGAACTTGTAATTTAGTTATTCTAAAAAGAAAATCTTTTTTTAGTTCAAAAGGGTATACTCCCGAGGTGGTCCCATTTAAAGTATACAGAAATCGGCTGGGCCGTTTTTTTATTGTACACGATGGAAGGTGGTTTTACCATTTTCTTGCGAAATATCATTGTATAAAACGTAGCTGAATCGGAAAAAGTTCAATTAATTTCCTTTTCTTAGAACTGAATTTTACCAATGTAATATTATTTGATTTGATTTCGTAGTGCTACCACTAGTATATTGAATGAAAAGTGGCATGGAGTCCGAATAATTCACTACATTAGAAAAATGCATGATATTTTGACAGATGCGTCCCGCAAATGATGGAGCACGTTTGATCAACTATCTGGCGCTCTGCCAGACTGCTCTAGGGATGTAATCAACTGGTATTGAGCTACTAAAGATTTGCTGCGTCGAATTGACGAAGTCATCAAACTTATTAATGGATTTTGGGC
This sequence comes from Hypomecis atomaria, assembly GCA_964007245.1. Taxonomy (NCBI): domain Eukaryota; kingdom Metazoa; phylum Arthropoda; class Insecta; order Lepidoptera; family Geometridae; genus Hypomecis; species Hypomecis atomaria. Next base: position 4,050,781 of record OZ023308.1, on the reverse strand, counting down.
TTATGCCCCGTGACAATAAGCGTTTGTCATTCTGAAGTCCTTGCTATAGTCAAACCGTTAAACTCAGACATCGCCTGCGCGGTACAGGGGCGCCGGGGGAGACGACACAGGGGACTGAGACAGGCGCGGGCAGCGGGTCCCCGGCGCCCGCACCTGTCTCAGTCCCCCTTTGTCGTCTACCCCCGCGCCCTTGTACCCGCGCAGGCGATGTCTGAGTTTAGCGGTTTGACTATAGTGTACGTTAGATTTTTTGTTTATCACAAATCTTATAATTTTCAGAATTATTATTGTACAAATAATATAAGATATACTGAGAGAGATACCAGAGATATAATGTGGTTGATCGAAGAAATATGAAAGAGATGCATCGATTTAATAGGGCGCGAGTTAGAAAGGGACAGTATGAAAAATATGTCGATTCGGTGGATTATGTCGGATTTTTTTGAAGATAACGTATATTTCTATGTTAATTCTCAGACTAAATAAAAATAATCAACGCAGAATGTTGAGAAACAAACAAGTGAGGCTGGCAAAACTACGCCTCGCGTTGTAGAGACACAATTACACACAAACACGTACAACGAAACTACACCTTGACTCGTCAGTCGAACTATGGCGGCGCAACACCGACGCACTCACCACATGTATAAAAAACTGGCCTCATTTTTCTGTTCACGACGTTCTGTCTTGATTTTTTTATTTGGTCTGAGTATGTATTTGACAGTTTTGACAGCAGTTTTGCTAGATTTTTCATTCATTTTGTGGTTGAGAATTGTCTCAAGTGAGAACAGCATTATCCATCTGTTAATAGTGGATACTTATAGCTACTTTTGTATTGACATTGTCTGTTCTATTTTTATTATCATTTATTATTTCTTGACATTTTGTTAAATAATTAAGTGAGTTATAATGTAATTGGTTTTGCCGTGTTATAAGCTCAATAAATGAAAATTTAATTTTATTTTAATTTATACCTGTACCTATAGATGACCATGTGTATACATACAGGGTTATCCAGAACTGGTGTAACAAGCCGAAAGGGGTTGACTTAGACCATTATTTTGAACAACTTTAACTATTACGTCAACCCAAAATTCGAGAAAAAAAATCAGCTTTTTTATACATTTTGCCGATTCCACGTTACAATTTTGTATGGAACAGCTGATTTTTTCTTGAATTTTAGGTTGGCTCCATAGTAAAAGTTGTTCATAACGATGGTCTAAATCAGCCCCTTTAAACAGGGTGAGCAGATGTGTAAATGAGATATCTGTGGCGCCACTACAAAACTGTAAAATTAATTTTAACAGCCATAACTCGAGCGGGATAGCTCTGTTCTTGTTTTTGCGCAATAGCAATTAAAACTATGCTTTTGTGTACTGAAATAGTTTTACATTCATCATAAGGTTAGTCGCGGTTTCTGCGAGCGATTTGGTTGGATCACGTTTTATGGTTTTGTATCTAAAAAAATAGAAACATATGTTTAGGGTTACGTAACCAAAGGATAAAACGGGACCCTATTTCTAAGACTCCGCTGTCTGTCTGTCTGTCTGTCACCAGGCTCTATCTCATGAACGGTGATAGCTAGAACGTTGAAATTTTCACAGATGATGTATTTCTGTTGCCGCTATAACAAGAAATACTAAAAATTGAAAAAAAAATTTTTGCTGTTCATCGCTCGATATTAATAACGGTGACAAGTAGATGCTTGAAATATTCACAGAATAATTAGTTATACCTATATCAACTTTAAAAAATAAATAGTTAAATAAAAATTAAATAAATATTTAAAAAAAAAATATATAAATGAAGGTTTCCATAAGGTACAGAATCCTTTGTGCGCGAGTCCAACTCGCACTTGGCCGATTATTTATTTGTGATTAAGTGACTAGATGATTAGTAGTTGCTTCCTAAAAGTGACTGACTCAGATCTCGGTCATTTCTGGCTTTTGGAAAACGAAACCGAGACACAGAAGTGATTCTTAGTTGAACTGTTTAGACACGAAAAATACTCTTCTGTTAGATAGGATAATTATATACTTTGGTTTACAAAAATATACTATGAGCAACACCCTACGAATCGTCAAAATAACAATTACGAGCTAATGTACTCAACAGAATTATTAGGCATAATATTACATTAAATTAAAAATACAATATTGAAAAAATTAAGACATCAGAAATACTGTATTTGACCTGTCTACAATAGCATCGTCAAAAATAACAGTTTAAATGAAAACCATCTTGAGATAAATGCTCGCTCCTGTTTTCACTTGGTCTCGTGTCCATTCACGCATATATGAGTACGTTCTAGCGGGCTAACAAACACAGGTGAGTTGTCAAGTTCGTGTCGAGTAACACGTATGACAGGCTTCTGTAGATGGTAACGATGATTATGATGATGATACCTGTACCTACCTCTTTAGTACTACAATTGCATACCCACTTAATGAGTTTTTGTAAACTTACAATGAGTAATTTATCTGCAAATTTTAATCGCAATAAAACCCTAAGAAAACTTTGATTTCGAGCGCTGATTAAGAGCATCGACCTTAAGACGAGACTTATACCTATAGGTCGCTCATATACTACCTATAGGTAAGTAGGGATAGCTGCCAAACTATATTCCGACCATGTATATATATCACATTCATACATGCATATACACTCCCACTCACAGAAACACACACACGTGGGCATGACCTCATGTCTCACACATACATACATGCATTACACTCTCACTCACATTTTACTCAAAGAGAGGCTCATTCTACACTATACTCGCAATAGTTTATGTAAGTTGAAAATTCATTTCATTTTTTTTTTCTTTTATTTTTTTTTCTTTTAGTTTGTCAAAAAAAAATGTTTTTTTCAAAAAATTGTTAAAACCTATATATAGTAAATAGCACTCAATTATGGCATTACCCTGTAGGGAGGTCGCTGTACGCTGAAACACAGGCACTAGCTTAGTTCGGCAACAGTATATTTTATACATTTTGTTATGCTAGATCATAATTAAAATTGTATGTATAATTTGTAAACTATAGAGAAATATAGATTTATTTATTTATTTAAATAGTTTGGCAGCTATCTCGCTCATGCATTCAAATGCAAATTGTATAAAAAAGGTCGAAATAATTGTATAAAAATTACAGATCCAGCTAGCAACCGCTCGTGGAAACCGCCGCTAGCTGTTAAACTCCCATAAACCCCATCGCTTTGTTGTTGCGAATACCCACATTCATCGCGGAGGTAAGTTAAGAATAGTTTAACTGTTTCCGTTGCTTAATAAACGTAGTAAAGACGCCGTCTCTACGAGCAGTAATTAATTAGGAACCGTTGTAATATCCTGGACGTTGTTATTGGCGGGAAATGTAGGAATTTGTGGACATCCTTTACATGTTTTGATGATTAACCTAAAAATATTTTATTAGAAAAATGAGGAAACAAGAGCATGCCTGTGCTTTATAATCGACTTCCAAGAAAAAAATAAAAATCAAATCCAAAAATACATACAGACGAACATAGAACCTCCTCCGGTTCTATGTTCGTCTGTATGTATTTTTTTGTGTATGTTCATCGATAATTTCGCCAATAGTGAACCGAATTAAAAAAATATTATTTAGTTCAATAGTATACTCCTGAGATCGTCCTATTTAAATTTTACAGAAATCTGCCGAGCCGTTTTTGAAAAAACCAACAATAATGTAAGCAATTCGAGCGAAATATGCGAATTTTGTACACGATGAACATCGATAATTTCGCCAATTGTGAACCGAATCTAAAAATTATGTTTTAGTTCAAAAGGGTATACTTCCGAGGTAGTCCTATTTAAATTTTACAGAAATCATTATATTATATATAAATATTCGAATTTTGTATACGAAGAAGGCAGTTTTGCCATTTTTTGCGAATAAAAATTATCTTACTTTAAAAATAATAACTTAAAGGGCTTTTAAAAACCGTGTTGGTCTAGCACACCCTCCAAACAACCGTTATGAGTTCAAATCCCGGTTCTGTACCAATGAATTTATTATTTGGAACATTCGTAGAAAATTTCACACCATTGGCTTTTCGGAAAGAATCGTGAGGCAACCTGCATACGTAGAAAAAATTTAATGGCGTATGTGAATCCACCAACCCGTACTGGGCCAGCGTGGTGGTTATAGCCCAATCTCTCTTCGTGGGTAGGCATATGTTCAGTAGAGGACTATTAAAGAGGCTAGCACAGTACAGTACATAATATTATAAAGGGCTTTGTCGCTTAAGCTCTGCTTTTTGTAGAGTAGCGGTGTCTATCATGCAGCGACCGTAATACAACGGTGAATGACGTCACTATAACGTTACCACGTTGTCTAGGCAAACAAAATGGCGCGGTTTCCTAGAGAGCAGTAATTGACACCGTACAAAAAAACGTACTAGCGAACATAGAACCTCCTTTTTGGAAGTCGGTTAATTTTAATGAGTGTACTTATAACGTCAGCAATGTTACGGTCGCTACATAACGAACACCGCCGTACTTTGAAAACAGAGCTTAAGCCTCCACATCGCTCTGTAAGAACCAATCAGGCACTAACGACAACAGTGATGTGTAACAATACCCTAAAAATAACTCTTTTTGAACCGAAAAAGCTCAGAAATCCAATAAAACAACACGCGCCCGATTTTTCCAGAATGTTTTTGAAGCGACAGCAAATCGTAAAATAACTCTACCTTCCGAGTACCGTCTGTTACAGAACCCTTCAGAGTAACAGAATTTAGCGGGAAAACTGAGCAAAACATAGGGAAACCGTGTCCGGACCAAAAATTGGAATGTTTTCGCCGAGGACGATGGAATAAAGATAGATGTTGCGACAAGAACAAACATTACAGTCCAATCCAAGGACTCTACAATTGAATTATTAGAACGGCTGAACGTTAGCGTAAATAGTCACGAGACCGAGTCCCAGTAATGATATCTAACAGTATAGGGACTCGACCCTGTCCTTGAAATATATATACCTACAGCGCCATGTGGCCACGCAGAACGTACCACGCGCTAGGGTTACCCGTCTTCAGTTTATATTTTCATCTACTCACACATTACCTACCTACTTGAGTTTCTTTCTAGTTTCTATCTATTAGGATGAAAATTTTTCCTTTTTTACATAAAAGAAATCTTCCTTCCTTCCTTCCTTTCAGCCATAGGACGTCCACTGCTGGACATAGGCCTCCCCTAAAGATCTCCAATAAGACCGGTTGGTAGCGGCTTGCATCCAGCGCGATCCTGCGGTCTTAATGAGGTTGTCCAGCGCGATCCTGTGGTCTTAATGAAAGAAATCTGCTCTAAGTGTATCAAAAATAAGCGTTCGTTTTTGTCACTACGTCGCGCCGCGACTTACTGGTAATAGTAAAATTGCAGAAAAAAGCCGTAAATACGTTTTTTTTTTCATAAAGTCAGCAAATGTATACAAAAGGTTCATTAAATCTTTACAAAATTGTATACGGAGCGCAGCGGTGTTAATTTTGCAGTCAGTAAAAAAAATAACAGAATTAACTTAAATTTTTTAAAGCATATGCTTTATAAATTTCTTAATAAATAGCATTTTAACACGCTTATATCTTTCGAAGTGATCCGCAGCATAATCATTATTTACCACTCTTGCATCAAAAGAGTTCTATCAAATAAATAGCATATTTTTGTAACACATTCAGCATACCAGAGCATACCCCGCTCCGTGGCGCGTAGGTATGATTCGCTTTCCGACCTTTTATATGAATACTGTTAGATATCATTACCGTGACCGAGTATTGAAAATCTATGCTCGGTGAACGGTAGATCATAGAATGCTATCCTCTGCACACGTTAGAAATGATTCTAATGGTTCAAAAATTGGGCTCCAATTCAGATGAGTTAGATCTTCCGCTGTGCTTTAGTTTTAGTAAGATGTAAAAATCATCATCATCATTCTGCCCTTATGCCACTAGGTGGGGTCGGCACAGAACGTCTTCTTTCGCCACTTCACTCTATCATACGTCATCCCATCATCAACTTCTTTCTCTCGCATGTCATATGTAAGATGTATAGATAATGAAAATAAATTATTATAAAAATGTAACTTTTAAAAATACAAGCTTTTGAAATCCTGAATATCATGTAGCAGCAGAGTGCTAACCAGGACAAGTAAAACGAGCCCAAACACGACGGGTCTATTTAGTTCAGGAGTTCCTATGGCCATCTTCCGACTCCATCATCAGACCAGCTCCATGATACCATTTAATTGCATTGTCACGCAATATTCACATGCGTGCAAAATTTCAGCTCAATCGGAAACCGGAAAGTTGGTCAAATTTTACTTGCAAGATTCCACCCGAACTTACATAGGTATACTTACGTACATACATACTCGTAGGTACATCCATTGCAAGTTAAATTATAAGAAACATTGCCAGCTCTGCATATCTCTGTGCTCTAGCAGAGCCTGAGCATAATACGCCACTGATCCACAGTACAAGTTTTCGCTTCGCCGCTTTGATATCCCCTTGTATTTACGCGAAGCACTGTCCATCATTTTTCTTTGTTCAGCGTTGCTTCATTATTCTTACTTTATCCAGCTAGCGGAAGAAAGGGGCCTTTGTTTCAAATAGAATAAAAATAGCGCCACAGCCGCGCTCAACTTTTTTAATTTATGGCTCATAATGTAGCAAAAAAAAATTGCTGTTTCATACGTCTTGTTTCAATTGTGGAAAAACAGGTACTTCAGGCGACTTTTTTATTTATAGTCCGTATTATTCGTGAGTTGATTTATAATATTATGCAAACTCTAAATGGCTTATAAATGCTTACAAAAGCATACATACTTATTATTACGAATTTATTTTACTGTGGTAATAGTAAAATTGCAGAAAAAAGCCGTGAATACGTTTTTTTTCATAAAGTCAGCAATTGTATACAAAAGGTTCATTAAATCTTTACAAAATTGTATCCGGAGCGCAGCGGTGTTAATTTTGCAGTCAGTAAAAAAATAACAGAATTAGCTTAAATTTTTTAAAGCATATGCTTTATAAATTTCTTAATAAATAGCATTTTAACACGCTTATATCTTTCGAAGTGATCCGCAGCATAATCATTATTTACCACTCTTGCATCAAAAGAGTTCTATCAAATAAATAGCATATTTTTATAACACATTCAGCATTTCTCCAAATATATTTAAAAAAGGGTTCCTTAGTTAAGAAAAAATAAAAAAACCATTTTTAAAATTCTATGAAAACAATCCAATTACTTAAAGTATTTTAAGTTATTTTTAGTCAGAAAAAAAATAAGATAACTTTACAAAATCTATCAAATACGAGTAAATTGCATTTCTACAATGCAGCCCGCAGCATAACCGCTATTTACCACCCTTGCATCAAAAGGGCTCTTTCCAGCGGCAAGAGGAGAGAATTTTCCGGAAAATCCGCCGTAATATAATTAACTCACTAATAACAACACCGAGTGTTTCTTCAGAGGAACAGGTGACTGATTAGTCCCGTAGTTGATTAGTACACTGATTAGTGAATTACTGTTTTCATCAAGCATAGTGATACAAATCTTATTGGCCGAAGCGAAAGCGAAGGTCTCCGTTTTAAATACAGCGATTTTGCTTTCGTCTATCCAGATGTCGGTTTTTCTCTCGGTACACGACGCATTTTTAAACAAAAGAGATAATGCAAATATACACCGAGCCATTACAGTACCTGGTACAGTATTTAATTCTTTGCTTTATTTGTTTTAGAAAATGATTCTCCTATTATTTTCTTTAATAAAAATCATAATTTAAAGAAATGTCATATTTTCGGATGTTAAGTGGATGTTATTATCTTTTGTTTGACATTGCTTGTAAAATATGGCGGCATGGTGGAGGCCTTGAACAAAACTCACGAAAATACAAAATTCCATTTTAATTTACAACAATAATAATAAAAACTTTATTTTCAGATAACTGATATCCCACAGTAAAATACACAGTACGAGTATTTCACAGAAAAATACTACACGCATTAAATTTTGTAACCTTTGTTTTTTAGCGAACTTGTTTACCTTATTTTAAAGCTTTTTCGCGCTGGATGCAAGCCGCTTCCAACCGGTCTTATTGGAGATCCATAGGAGCGGCCAAAGTCCAGCAGTGGACTTATGGCTGATGGATGGATGGAAAGCTTTTTTGGGCTACTGTACATAATCTGAGTCCACTTTGCAGGATCTTCTTTCGACGAAACTTTGGTACACAGGTTTTATATGACATTGGAATTTTTCGTCATCGGCGATTTTTGATTGGGCATTTCCCTTAAAAAGCGTGGAAATTTGTATCGGCCGATTTCGATAATGTTTGGGAAGACTAAAGCGTGGAAATTTACATCGGCCGATTACTATAATATTTGGGAAGACTAAAGCGTGGAAATTTATATCGGCCGATTTCGATAATATTTGGGAAGACTAAAGCGTGGAAATTTATATCGGCCGATTTCGATAATATTTGGGAAGACTAAAGCGTGGAAATTTATATCGGCCGATTTCGATAATATTTGGGAAGACTAAAGCGTGGAAATTTATATCGGCCGATTTCGATAATATTTGGGAAGACTAAAGCGTGGAAATTTATATCGGCCGATTTCGATAATATTTGGGAAGACTAAAGCGTGGAAATTTATATCGGCCGATTTCGATAATATTTGGGAAGACTAAAGCGTGGAAATTTATATCGGCCGATTTCGATAATATTTGGGAAGACTAAAGCGTGGAAATTTGTATCGGCCGATTTCGATAATATTGGGAAGACTAAAGCGTGGAAATTTATATCGGCCGATTTCGATAATATTTGGGAAGACTAAAGCGTGGAAATTTATATCGGCCTTTTTCGATAATATTTGGGAAGACTAAAGCGTGGAAATTTGTATCGGCCGATTTCGATAATATTTGGGAAGACTAAAGCGTGGAAATTTATATCGGCCGATTTCGATAATATTTGGGAAGACTAAAGCGTGGAAATTTATATCGGCCGATTTCGATAATATTTGGGAAGACTAAAGCGTGGAAATTTGTATCGGCCGATTTCGATAATATTTGGGAAGACTAAAGCGTGGAAATTTATATCGGCCGATTTCGATAATATTTGGGAAGACCAAAGCGTGGAAATTTATATCGGCCGATTTCGATAAAATTTGGGAAGACTAAAGCGTGGAAATTTATATCGGCCGATTTCGATAATATTTGGGAAGACTAAAGCGTGGAAATTTGTATCGGCCGATTTCGATAATATTTGGGAAGACTAATAAAGCGTGGAAATTTGTATCGGCCGATTTCGATAATATTTGGGAAGACTAAAGCGTGGAAATTTATATCGGCCGATTTCGATAATATTTGGGAAGACTAAAGCGTGGAAATTTATATCGGCCGATTTCGATAATATTTGGGAAGACTAAAGCGTGGAAATTTGTATCGGCCGATTTCGATAATATTTGGGAAGCCTTTGTATTTAAAGCCTAACAAGGTGAGCGAGTAGGTATAAACCAATCGGGACCATATTGTGTAAGCGCTCTGACGTTCGGCTTCGCTTTTTCTCCTGCTCGCGCCAGTTACTTACGCCACGGGAGCGATCGGGAGGAAAAGCGAAGCCGAACGTCAGAGCCCTTACATAATAAGGCCTTCGGTCATGAGCAAGGCGAGATATGGGCTTATAAAGATTTAGTTGAAATTGAAATTGTTTATTTTCAAAAACTTATGAACTATGTACCTACATATTGGTAAAGATCAAAAAATACAAGTAAACATATTCTAGATAACGTACAATATGTTATGTGCACTGCAACCCACACTAGGGTGACCTGTGTCGTGGGCTGCAGGCTCTTCCGCTTAAGCTAGCTTACGGTTTTGAAAGTTTATTTTTCCAAAAACTTATGATCTATGTACATATTGGTTAATAGCAAAATGTACAAGTAATTATAATTATCCTAAATTAACGTACAAATATTTTATGCACTGCAGCCCACACTAGGGTGACCTGTGTCGTGGGCTGCAGGCTCTTTCACTTAAGCTAGCTTATGGTTACATACTAAGATTATTTGTGAGTGAACGTGAAAGTGGGTGAGTAAGTGAGAGAATGATTGAATTTAACGCGTGTGTATATATGTATATTATAATATGAATATATATTAAGTGGATAGATAGATATGTATATGAATACGAATTTGAGAACCAAAATAAATACCAAATTGTTATAGATAGATATATAAGGCATAATAGCTCTACATAAATAGTACATCAGATTACATTGTATGAGTAATAAATAAGTATCCAGATAATTCTTAAATTTACCTCAAAGTTGTATTACGATTTACGCACTAAATGACATCGGGAAAAAAATCGGGGCTGGAAGGCTATGACCTGGCTAAGCAAGGAGGGCCTGATGTCTGGTTGGACCATAAATGTCTGTGTTCAGATTGCAAAGTTGTGAATGTGTAGATTTGCCAAAGATCAGGCCCTTTTGTGTTATTTTATTACAGTAATAATTCTTAAGGTTTCTGCATAACTCTGGGTAGAGAGCCAAGAGATTAACTTTTTTTTGCAGATGTATCGGGAAGTTTTAATAATATTCAGTTTTTTGTCTAGAAATTGATATAAAAAGTTAATGAGTTAGGTGAAGTACTATTAATATTCCGCCTTATTACAAAAGATTTAAACACACTTTTAACACTGTTTAACCGTGCAATTTGTAAACATTGTCTAAGACGTGCGTAAAACTTATGTGGTAAAATGGATTATTTTTACGATTTAGTGACACAGAGGGGTTGAGTGCTCACAAAATTACAAATGAAAAAAAAATACAATTATTTGCATCCATTGCGTTCCTGCGGTCTTAATTAATTATATCGTCGGTCCATCTAGTCGGTGGATGTCCTACGCTGCGCTTGTCGGTGCGAGGTCTTCATCTAAGAACTTGTATAGCCCCATCGGCTATCCGTTCTGTAAGCTATCTGTTCTGCTCACTTCCATTTGCCCATTTAAACTTTCTAACCCGCTGAGTTGCAAATTTTAACAGGTAGGTACTGTACTAGCTTTTTTAATAGTCCACTGCCGGACGTAGGCCTACCCACGAAGGGTGACTGGGCCATATCCACCACGTCGGCCCAGTGCGGGTTGGTGGATTCACAAACGTCATCGAATTTCTTATACAGACGCATAATATGCAGGCTGCTTCAAGATATTCCTTCACCGAAAAGCCTGTGGTGTCAAATCCCGTCCATAAATTCCAAAGAACACATCGATACGGTACTGGAGTTTGAACCCACGACCTCACGATTGTAAGGCAGGTGTTGCTACCGCTAGTCCACAACGGCTTTACTAGACATAGGTAGGCATTCATTAAACTATTACCGCCTTACCACAACAGATTTAAACACGCTTTAAACACTGTTTAACCGTTTGTACTGTTACAAACATTGTCTATGCCGTGCGTAAAACTTTTGCCCACTAAATTCTTTAGCAATCTCTTACAAGAATCTGCTTCCGAAACACTTTCCCAACCCACACATTTACCACAGTTGCTTCAAAAGGGCACTTCCCTCCAGCCAGAGGGGAAAATTCTCCCGAAAATCCGGTGTAATATAATTTACCCACTAATTAACGGACCAAGTATTCCTTTGGACGTTTACGATTATTCCGAAATACTGGGGAAAACCAGCAGTATTACTGTGTAATGCATTACTGGAGCTAGGACGGTAGAGTAGTAGTTAGGCAATGTTTTCATAGTAACAGTAGTCCAAATCCATACAAATTATATAGACCGAACTTCGAGCAAATATCTATAGAGTCTCAATCGTGCAAAAAAAGTGTCCGAGCCAAAACTCTGCCCAAACTACGGCGTGGGCAGACTTTATAGTTAGTCGAAAGGCGATTGCAAGCCGACTACAACGCCGCGCGATGCCAAAGTTGATAATTGATAATGTTTATTTTCCAAACTTAGGGACTAGGTATGTACCTACATCTTTTTACAGTAAATAGTAAATAAATATTAAGGGACATCTAACACATCTTACAACTATAAGCCAAAACCCAACCCTCACGCAGCTAGAGGATCGTGAACTGTTTTTGCGTTTTCTGCTGAACATCGAGAATATTTCGGTATATTTTTGATGAAATTAAAGTTTCGGGGAGAAAACTCTTTTCACCTTTTTTTAATCTATTTTTGGGGAGCTTTTGGACCGAAAGCTCATACCAACCCCATCGTATCCTTATAAATACACGCTTATTACATACTAGCGACACACCCGGCTTTGCATAGATGTATTATACATATAAACCTTCCTCTTGAATCACGCTATCTTTTTAAAAAAAAAACCGCATCAAAATCCGTGCGTAGTTTTATTGATATAAGCATACATGGGGACAGACAGCGGGAAGCGACTTTATTTGATACTATGTAGAGGTTATACCCACACACAAATATTTATAGGTACATACACATTAAAATATAATAAGCCTCGCTAGTCTCGTCTCGTTTTCACCCCTTAAATTGTAACAAATTGTTATCTTTTTGGTATCAATCTCTTGAGTAAGAAATATTGCACGCTCGTTCGCATCTTATTTTTTAAGCCTTAGCGATTGAAGTGCTGATTACATGAAATCATTGATCACTCAAATCGGATAATATTCAGAGGTAGAATAGCTTATTGTTGTTTGTATGCTCAAGTTAATAGCGCCTTACAATAGGCATGAGGACTGAGTAAAATAAAAAATATTATAATTAGTCAGTGAGTTAGATTTTCAAAAAATTATGTAGGTACACGTATTTTTTCTTTTGTCAATCTAACAACAAATGACAAAGATAAACCTAGTCAAATTTTAGGAGTGGGGGTCGGGACGTCACCTCTCTTACAGAGGTCTAGACATTTGTATGGCACTTTTGACGTCACGCGCAACTTTGGCGGATTTATCTGCATCAATTTTAGTTTAATTGACAAAAAAAAAATACGTGTCTAATATTTTTTTAAAGTTTACCTGACGGACTAATAATATTTTTATAGTCATCACACCTATTGCCTACGTGATTATTATTTACTTCGTGTACGTTACGTATGACATAAATACCAAGTCGATGTGTATGACAGAGTGCCGACCCCATCATAAGGGGTCACCTATAAGGGAGTACGTTTTTTTTATTTAGTTAATTATAGGTAAATGATGATTATTTACATCCCAGAAATGATTCTAGCTTATTTATTTCTAAATATCCCTCTGCTAAGGTTACTTTTTGTTTCGAAAACGATAAAACCCTAAGCTGTTTGGTTTATTTCGTTCATATTGCTGACTAGATAGATAGATAGATAGATATTCTTTATTGTTAACACAAAGAGCACAAGTAACACAGATAACAAAAACATTATAAGTATAGCGTGTAACAAGAGGCTGCCTTATCGCTAAAAGCGATCTCTGCCAGGCAACCTTTGGATGGAATAGGAATATAGAACAAGTAAAGACGAGGGTGTGCGTTAACAAAAATAGTTCGTACTTATAAAACATACATTTACGTACATACTAATAAATACTTACATAAACATAAAGTACATAAAATTAACCTACCATACTTATCTAAACATACTTATGATAACAAAAAAAAAAAAAAAATTAAAGAACTAGTTAAATAAAAAAATAAATAAATAAATAAAGACAACAGCACTATCGTTTATCAACGAGCGGACAATTGCAAGTAATGATTTTTAACCTGTTCTTTGAACACGGCAAGTGATGGAGAAAGTCTGATCGGCACAGGCAAAGCATTCCAAAGTTGAACTGCCTGGAAAGCAAATGACTTCCCATAAAAAGTTTCGCAGCGTGCGGATGGTGTTTTAAGCTTAAGATTTTCTTTGGACCTGAGAGAGAGGGAATGTAAGGTGTGCCAGTAGGAAAAAAGGTCTTTTAGGTAAGAAGGAGTTGAAGGGTTGTAGAGGAGATGGAGAATATGTGCATTCCGTCGAAAGCGAATTGGAAGCCACTTGAGCTTTGCGCGAAAATGAGATATACGGTCATACTTACGCTACGTAAGCCATATATGAATCTAATACAATAATTTTGGAGCCGCTCAAGTTTATCTAGCTGAGTTTCGGTGAGATCTAAAAAGCAAGCGTCAGCATAATCTAATATGGGGAGGAGAAGAGACTGTGCGAGCGCCACCTTAGTGGCAGTGGGTAAAAAGTTCCGGAGTCGTCTCAACGAGCTACCAGCAGCAAACAGTTTACTACAAATCAACTTTATGTGTAGGTACGTCCCAGTTTAAGTAGCTTAAGTAGTAGTAGTAGTTTAAGTAGCTGACTAAAGATTGATCTACTGCTGTGTAATATAAGGTACAGTTTCAGGCCAGTTCCACCAGCTATAACGGGTGTTTACACGTGAAATAGAATAATTGTTGTGCGGTTTTATTCTGAGCGCCGTTGCCGGGCCAACAAAGATTAAAGCTTGTTACAGTTGTTACTCCTGGCAAACATGGTTGCCTAGTACTTTGTAAATATAGGGCTTAGTGTATTTGACCTTTTTTATGGCTGTAACTTTAGTGTTTTAACGTTAATTTGTAGGGCCAATATTAGTCCAGTTATCGATTAGTGCTAGAATAATTATTTTTTGCAAAAAATAACATAACCGACTTCACCGTGTACAGAATTCGCGAATATTTCGCATGGATCGATGTAACATTTTTCACATTATTTTACACTATCTAATAAAAAAAGAATTATTGAAATCGGACCACTACGTAAAAAGTTATGCGTGGTTATTAAAAAAACATTAAAAAAAATATACGCGTAGAATTGAGTACTCTGTTTCGTCGGTCAAAAACATATTTGCCTAGTGCTTGCTTTCTAGTTCTACAGAGTATTTGAAATCAAGTCTATAAAATTAATTGGTAGAATAATTATTGTTGTGCAATTTTATTCTGGGCGCCGCCGTTGGCGGGCCAACGAAGATTGGAGCTTGTAGATTACTCCTTGGTAAACATGGTTGCCTAGTAGGTACTTTGTGGATAATATGGCTTAGTTAGTGTATTTGACCATTTTTGCATGACATGGGCAATATAGGCATGTGTTTTACCGATTAGAGCTAGATTGGTTAGTACTAATAGGAAAATCTAGATTGGTACTAATAGGAAAACATGGTTGCCTAGAATTACTTTGGAGACATAGAGGTTAGTGTATTTGATCATTTTTATAAGCATGGGCAATCAGATCATAACATGTTTTATCTACACTAATGTTGTAACATTCTACTTATGTTTCCAATATTTGACTTATAATGACTACTGTTATAGCACAGACAACAAAACACTCAATTTAAGCAATTTCAAATGATGTTATAATATCCACATCGATATCGTAAAATCTCAGTATAACATCGATAAAACGCGACCAATTACCCTGGCGAGCCTTATGTCAAAATCCTCATACAAGTTGTATAAAATTTTGATATTAGGCTGGCTTTTGAAAACAGTTGGGTTTTACGTGAAAACTTCGTCGAAACTACTAAACTTACATACACAAAACTCTTTGGTAAGATCTTGTGCCAATGAAATAAAAAAAGAACAGCGCGCGCTCGCTCCTGATTGACCAATGAGAGCGCAGCTGCGCGCGCAGTCATTGATTAGATTTTAATGGCGCCAAGTTCACTGTGACAATACACGTACGCGTGAATTTAATGTTTCGCAATATATTTTTAATTTTTATTTTTATTTTTATTAGTGAAGATAAAGTAGTGTATGCAACTGCATATAACACGGGTATTAAAACACTCGTTACTATTATGAAACTCGCTGCGCTCGTTTCATAAACTCACACTCGTGTTTTAATACCCTTCATTATATGACAGTTGCATAAACTACTATTTGTTTTAACGCTTTTAAGGGCTAAGGCTAAGGAACATATTACACATTATTAACATATTAAAGATCAGGTAGGTACTGTTCGGAAAACATGGTTGTCTAGTAGGTATTTAATTTGTAAATAATTATAGGGCTTTGTAATATTATGAAGTAGGTAATAAAACAGAGACGAAATTGGAGCCTAAATATTACTCGTTGCCTGGTAATTTTGCCGATAAAAGGGCTTTTAATTACCTTTTTCGGGAAAGTCTTTAAAATATACCTACTATAGGTCAGATTTTCACACCACTAGCTTTTTGGTGAAGGAAAACATCGTAGGGTAGTACCTACCCTTAGCACGAGTTTGTTAACTTTACGAGCTCGATAGACTCCGGTTAATAGTTTTATGTACTTACTTAAAAAAAATGTTATTTCGATAGTGTTAGCATAAACAACAATTTTCTTTGGGATTTGTTGGCATCGCTTGATTCATCGAAACAAAATGTTAACTTGACAAACAACTTGGCAAATTGTTACAGTAGGTTGAGTAGGTACAAACAAAGAGAAGAAAATAGTAGATTGTATCATAAGGGAGCAAAATAATATTTTTACGGCGAGGGCGCTTTTTTCAAGGGATTCTAAAGTAGAACCCCGAGCGTAACAAGGGATTCTTAAACGAACGTAGCGAGGGATTCAAAGTTCGTCGCCCGGGCCAAAAATATATTTGCGCCCGAGTGATAAACTCTACTTTTCAACACCATCTATGATAATTTAAAAGGCAGGATACCTATTTTATTGTAATATTATTATTTATGAAAACATAGAGTAACAACTACATTGAAATTAAACATTATTCAATAATAAAACAATTAACAATATTTGCGTTCCATTTCTTTGGCGCTGAACATGTTCCAAATTCAAAAAGTGTGCGCTTATAAATAAAGAGGATTAAAAACTCGTTACTGCCCGCTAAAAAGTTCTTATAGAAAACACCACCTTTGGGTGCACTTAAAGGCGAACCAAGTCGTCTTTTTCGAACAGATGGGATGAAAACAACTGGACACTAATATAGTACAAACATGGTTGCCTAGTACTTTGTAAACAGAATATAACACCTTTTCGGTTTTTGCATTTTTATAAACAAGAGCTTAATGAATCGTTTGTGAATTTGTGATTCCACCATCCCGCACCTTGGCTAGCGTAATTCTTACGGCATTAATAAATATGTTTATTTTACTAACCTCACAGTGCGGTCAAGATTTACCACGCACCAACTAGATAGATAAATGTTCTCTGATTTACAACTAGGCTGACTGATGGCCAGTAAATACACAGTTTGTATGTAAAATAACTAGATTACAGAAGAACAACTTTGTAAAAAAGGATTTGACACACTGGATGCGTTCTGCAGTCTGCGGTCAAGTCAAATTGAAAGCAGCCCGCATTATAAATTAAATAAAATATTTAGTTACTATCTAAATAAGTCTGTATTTAAAAAAATGTAAATGTAGTATATCAGTCTCTGGCAGCCATATCACAAGCTTTGCTTAGTTTGGGGTCAGAGACCGTGTGTAAGATGTCCACTAATACTTATTTATTTATCCAGTGTGGCAAATTGGCTAATGGAACAAGTATTCTATGATTTTAATGATACTAATTTACCTTGGAACTACTTTAAATATCGCTTTTGACATAACTGTAATTATGTTTGTAATTAAAATTGAGTATTACATTTTATAACATTATTTATTGATTATGATTATACCAAAAACTTCTAAAGGTTACGCAGACTTTAAAGATTACGCAGTAATATATACGTCTATGGATTAAACGAAACTTATTGGAACTGACCCGCTGTTCTTCAATGTTCAAAATCCGCACAATTAGTCTACAATTAGTAGGTATATTCAGAACTTTCTTCAGCATGTTCGAGATTCCGTATTCGTAAATAGATGTCCATAAAAGCCCCCACTGATCATCACTCCGAAAATAAATAATATCCATTCATTGTTACCATTGCCTATTAAGCGAATTTTGTTAGAAACGGCGACTTTTCTTTGTTTTAGCGAACAAATAAACGTTTAAGCGTCAAAAATAGGTTTGGTAACTTGTCTCATTAAATTGAAACCAAAACATCTGTAGATTTATCTATAAGTACCTACAGAGTATTTCTGATTACCTATTATCTTCAAACAATAGTGGCGTAAAACATTTCAAAACTTAACTACACTAAATTGGTAAATTGGTATAATCGGTCATAAGTCGCAGCTGCAAAGTCTCGACGCAAGGTAGCGTGTTTATCAGCCTTCTATCGGATACACTTTTGAGAGCGCGCCCAGAAAATGCACAATCTGGTCCTACCTGCCCCTTTCTTCTATCGCACGGCTACACAGACGCGACCAAAGTGCCACCCTTTTATGGTGGACATTCCGCGCGTTAGAACTAAGTGTTTCGAATCTACATTTCTCATACGAACAGCCAGAATGTTGAACACTTTGCCTGGATCTGTCTTCCCGCTAAAGTACAACGTGGGTGTCTTCAAATCCCGAGTAAATAGGCGTCTTCTAGGTAAGCGTGCTACAACCTAGACCGCATTTCTGCTTAATATCAGGCAGTATGTAGTCAAACGCAAACCTACGAAAAAAAAACATTGACCACCGCCGTTTGCATGTCATTCATTCGGAGCGATGACGTTCAGTGGGGGCCTTAAAACGTACGTGATACCAATAAAAACTTCACATGATGAGCTTAGCTTCTGTTCTTTCCATATTTTGTGTCTAGGTGATGAAACGTAAGTAGAGTTAGCGATTTCAATGTTGTACCTACAGCAGCTGGGTGTAAACAGCATCGTTCGGGGAAGTCAACCGATGGACATTGATTATTTGGAAAGGGTTACAGACTTACCGTTTCTATCCACCCGCACAGAGCCAGTGTGTGGAATTTTGGCGCAATAGCTCTATATACAATGGTACAGCTCTTATAGTCTAGTTGATGGAGCTGGAAGGTGGCCAAAAGAATTTTGA
Source organism: Hypomecis atomaria (assembly GCA_964007245.1). Classification (NCBI taxonomy): domain Eukaryota; kingdom Metazoa; phylum Arthropoda; class Insecta; order Lepidoptera; family Geometridae; genus Hypomecis; species Hypomecis atomaria. The sequence goes on along the minus strand of OZ023308.1, from coordinate 4,031,901 downwards.
GTTTGGGTTCATTTCTATGGTCTTGGCGAGTAGCTTGTCTTTCAATGGCAACCAGGGTCTGATGATGGAGCTGGAAGGTAGTCATAGGAACTCTGTAATGAAACGACGCAACCCTATCGAGTTTCGGATCGTTGTTTGTTTGTTCAGTAAAAGCTTGTTTTAAAAAAGAAGGTTTTTTTAATGTAATACTTGTTCTATTGAAGATTAAATAATTTACAGGGAACCCCAGAACAATCTCTCCGCACAATTTCCTTACAAAAACGTTATTAAATTCAAGATCCACCAACAAAACATCCCATTAAGTACCTAAGCCTTTGTCTTTGCACAATAGGGGCTTAAATCCCTTGCGGAGTACACGCGTATTACATGGCGGGGACAAAGGGGCTTTAACCATGCTGCTGAGCAATTTTGACCTCTATGAATTATTAAGGCTGCGTTAACACGCAGTTGGTATTTTTATTTACTTGTATAAAATTAATTGCAAATGTACTTTAGTTAATTAATTTTGTCAATTTTGGGATTTACACAATTATTACATTTCAATCCTATTTTCAGAGGTTTTCATGCGGTTTAAAAACTCTGGCACCAGGCTTCGAGCAAATATCTACAGAGCCACAGTCCCTAAGTGAAAGTAGTAAAAAAATGACCGAGTGCTGTCATTCATACCGACTTAGATATTTACATTAAATAATTCACAAGGACCCATTTTTTCGAATCTCGACGTTTTGTGCTTGTAACCGAGCGCTTTGGCATTGCGCGACGTTGTAGTCGGCTTGCAATCGCCTTGCGACTAACTAAAAAGCCTGCCCACTACATATCTCGGGCAGAGTTTTGCCTCGGACACTTTTTTTTGCACGATTGTGACTCTATAGATATTTGCTCGAAGGCACCATCTAGCCACCCAGCTTACGCAAACTTTATCCTATTTTTCTAAAAAAAATAATCCTTACTTATAAGTGGCAGCTACATCATTTAATCTACTGTAATTTTCTCATCAAATTAAATCGAGCAATGACAGGAATCAAACTATACTACTCATATCAAAAATGGTTTAGCTATTTTACTGTAAGTACTTTTAGAGGAATAAAAAAGCGAGTCACCTATATATGAATTTTTGAAAAATATAAGCAGTCGTGTTAACAATAATATCTTTTTATTTATATTATATGTAGACAATCGGAACTTGGAATCGAGAAAATGAATGAAACAGCCCATTTTCTCGAATTCCAGGCTGGCCCCATAGTAAGATTTGTTCATAACGATGGTCTTAATCTACCCCTTTCGGCTGAGTATAGGGCAAGCAGATAAACCTGGATATCCATTCGACTTAGGCAATAAGCCCCTGAAGCTAGCATTGAAATTATTTACGCTAAGTATATATAAGTTTAATATTAATATGTAAATAGTGCATCGACGGTGGCATTATCCTGCGGATAAAACCCTATATTTTTTTATCGCGAATAAGTCCGCGCTTGACCACCAACTCGCCCGATGGCAAGCGACGTTGTGGTCGAAGATGAAGCACGCACACCTAAAAGAGAAAAGGGGATGGTAGGATGAGGTCGTGCAACTCAGATGCACGCTCTCCAAAATGGCCCTAGATTCTAGGTACGTGTCGTAGTTCAATGTGGGAGTAAGTGTTAGCCCCAGCAGTTCAAGGCGGTCCGTCACTGTTATAGGAGTACATATCTCGAAATATAGTCGACAGTGCAAAGGGGCATTTTTTGCGGAGAACAGACAGGCCAGACCCTCTATAAATAAATATAGATTTAGTAAAATCGGCCAAGTGCGAGTCGGACTCGCGCACGAAGGGTTCCGTACCGTTTTGGAGCCCTATTCCTCTTGCCATTATTAATAGTGAGCAAAAAAACTCCTAAAAATCACGTTAGTTGTATGGGAGCCCCCCTTAAATATTTATTTTATTCTGTTTTTAGTATTTGTTGTTATAGCGGCAACCGAAATACATCATCTGTGAAAATTTCAGCTTTCTAGCTATAACGGTTCATGAGATAGAGCCTGGTGACAGACAGACGGACAGCGGAGTCTTAGTAATAGGGTCCCGTTTTTACCCTTTGGGTACGGAACCCTAAAAACAGTAGTGTCGTTAGTCTCCGTCAAATAAATTTCGGTATTCATGAAAACATTCGGTTAGCAATTAAGGAGGAACTAATGAGAAAAACTTCTAACTAAATTGGCTCCCTAAATACTGTTTGTGGTCTGGAATCCTTAATGAGTTATTGTTTCGGACAATATTCTTTTACAGATAATTTTAGACTAAGGAGTTTTTGTGTACAAATAAATGAATATTAGAGAACATCTTCACACGGTCTCTGACCCCAAACTAAGCAAAGCTTGTGATATGGCTGTCAGAGATGTAGTGGTACGACAAATTTCTTAATACCTACATTCATCATTATTACAAGCATACGTTTATAATTATTTTTCGCAGAAAATGGCAACACCGCCTTCCATTGTGTACAAAATTCGAATATTTCGCTAGACATGTTGACATTATTGTTGATTTTTCAAAAACGGCTAAACGATTTCTGTAAAAATTTAAATGAAATCATCTCGAGAGTACTATACCCTTTCGAACTAAAAAAGAAGTTTTAGATTCGGTTCACAATTGGCGTAATTATCGATGTTCATCATGTACAAAATTCGGATATTTCGCTCGAATTGCTTACATTATTGTTGGTTATTTCAAAAACGGCTCAGCTGATTTCAGTAAAATTTAAATGGGACCATTTCGGGAGTATACCCTTTCAAACTAAAAATAATTTTTATATTCGGTTCACAATTAGCGAAATTATCAATGAACATACACAAAAAAATACATACAGACGAACATAGAACCTTCCTTCTTTTTGGAAGTCGGTTAAAAATGAATCATCTCTTTGGAACTGTTCTTTGAAACGGAATAATCAGTTCAATGGATCAATAACTATTAATAAGATGAGTATTGTTTTTTTTTTCTGAACTTTTAATGCTGGCTGTCATAAAATTAGTATAGCTAAATATTTTATTTACATTCCATTACTTGTCACACTAACAGCCACGCCAAGGCGTGTGACGAGTCAACAATACAAAATTTATCACTTGCTTTAACAATCCCTAGTGCTATGGAAAATGTCCCGGTAATGGGTCGACCCACCAAGACTACGGGTAACTCATATTTCTAAATACCTGTAGTGACCGTGTATGAATAAGTTCTGAAACAGCGGTTTTGTGTGCAAGCGGATGTATGAGCGGCGCCCGACCAGTCACTGCGCACTGGGTCGTAGCGGGTGGACGTTTTCACATTTGTGATATGAAGGGAAAATAAAATACCTAGTTTAGAATCAAAATTATTGTGCCCTTTCCACGGACTACCACCCAGTGCCCGGCAGCTCCATGTAGTCACCCGTAGTTAGGCCCTTTAATTTCATTTAGCTCTATCTAAATGAGTTGGTGTGAAGAGACTGGTGTCGGCATGTTGGTGAACATAGCGATAAAAACATCCAGATAATAAATTATTGTATAAATACAACTTTTTAAAATACAAGCTTTTGAGATCCTGGATAGCATGTAACAGCAGAGTGCTAGCCAAGACAAGTAAAACGAGTCCAAACACGACGGGTCTATCTTGTTTAGTACAGGAGTTCCTATGGCCACCTTCCGACACCATCATTAGATCAGCTCCATGGTACCATATTGTTGCATTGTCACGCGATATATACAATTATACATATGCGTGCAAAATTTCTGCTTAATCGGAAACAGGGAAGTTGGTCAAACTTGCAAGATTCTACCCGAACTTACATAAGTACATCCATTGCAAGTTAAATAAAAGCTCGTTAAACATGCACCCATGTTCATAACACAAATGCTAGCACTGGGTGGTAATCGAACCCACGACTTTGCCCCAGAGTAGAGGCAGTCCAGACTGAGGCAGACAAATTTTCATACATCATTAACTGAATGCCAAAAATCTGGAGGTGGTGCTGATGACCCCTATTCGCAAAGACTTAATTTTACTTCCCGTTTCCATTCCGCTGGCTGTGCTTAATCGCATTTTTCTGTACCATTTTAAACGTCAGCTTTCTGCAAAGCTCCTAATTTCACGCATGTTGAGCAGAGAATTGAAATATAATTTTATTTCTTGCTTTGAACAGGTCCTCCGTAGTAGAGGAGCCTAAGAGATATATTTTTCTTTATACAGTTGTCTCACTTCGGACTTGTACTCAGTTTGAGAACATATTGCGGTCTTTAAGAAGTCATCTGTCCACCTTCTAGACGTATAAAGGTGGCAATCACGGTCAGTTACACTGATCAGTTTTTCGCATCACTCCAACTGGGAGTTCATTTAGTTAATTAAAAAGGTACGAATTGGTGGATCCATATTTGAAGACAATGGAGCCATTCTGTTTCTTCCTTAACTTATGTTATTTCTATTTTTCATGAGAAATTATCGGAATTAAAGTTGTTTGAAATTTGATTTCCTACAACTTTGATTCCCATCGACTTTTTGTAGGATCGACATATTTTTTTTTTTTAATAATGGTGCCATTTTGTTTCGTCCATAACTTGTATTATTTCAATTTTTCATGAGAAATTATCGGAATCAAAGTTGTTCGAAATTGTTTACTAATCATGCCCATAGTGAGAAACTACGCTTCAGAGCCGTAAGTCATAAATGGTAGCACAGTAAGCCCGATTACAGAGGCGCCAGCGTAATAATTTTAGCTAAATAGCATAGTTCTGTTTCTTTTTCACTTTAGGCATTCGATAGAGAGAAAGCTTTTTACGTTGCTATGGCGCCTCTGTAATCGCGCTTACACTGGTCGCAAACTTGACTTGACGTACTGAGGTATGTCGGGCAAAAAACGTGTTAGAATCTGACATGCTTCATTACTAGATTAAACCAAGGATGATAATACATCCGTGGAGTAAACTCATTATGGCTATTCTATTATTTTGCTTGCAATGTATGTATTGATGTACCTACTTAGGTATATGTAAGTTCGGGTGGAATCTTGCAAGGTTAACCAACTTCCCGGTTTCTAATTAAGCTGAAATTTTGCACTCATATCGCGTGATAATGCATTAATATGGTACCATTGAGCTGATCTGATGATGGAGTCAGAAGGTGACCGTAGCAACTCCTGTACTAAACAAGTTAGACCCATCGTGTTTGGGCTCGTTTTACTCATCTTGGTTAGCACTCTGCTGCTGCATGATATACAAAATCTCAAAAGCTTGTATTTTTATAAAGTTATATTTTTATTATAATTTATTAGACTTTCGAATTTGCTAACGAGTTTGCTTTACTTCTTAATCGTCAGTCTTAGGTATGCATAGGTAAGTACATCTTAAGGAATGATTTCCTCTCTAACATTATATACTTACAGAGCGACACAAAAGAGATGAAATTAATTATTTGGGAACTAAATTATCACTTTTGCTGGAACCACAACTTGAGCTGTCAATCATAGTTAACATCCAAGCATTTTTCTCGTTTTGTGCTTTTTTGTGTATTGTGAACAGGGAAACAGTATCAAGCAAAAAATAATGCAAAATATGCTAACAAAGCGATAGTGGCGACCTCATTTATTTTCAAGTCTTTTATGTCGCACTGTAATGGTAATTTGTGAAGTACGGGGATATATTGAGATATACATGCTCATCAACTTCGACTATGAGACCAACTTCGAAACCACTAGAAAGAAGGGGTATTCCATAAACTTTTATTCGAGAGCCAATGAACTTTTTGCATGGTACAGCTGATCTTTTTAACCCCCGACAAAGAGAGGGGTGTTATAAGTTTAACGTGTCTGTGCATCTGTGTATCTGTCTGTGGTATCGTACCTAGCTCCCAAACGGATGAACTGATTTCCGTTTAGTTTTCTTTTTGTGTCAAAATACTTTTATCCTGAGTGTTCTGAGCCATGTCTCATGAAGATCTGTTCAGCCGTTTGAAGATCATTAGCTCATTTCTAGTTAATGATGGGGTCTGACTACCTTCCATATGTCCTATCGATTCGTAATATGGTACCGTATTCTTCTTCTTCTTCTTCTTTTCAGCCAAAGGACGTCCACTGCTGGACATAGGCCTCCCCTAAAGACCTCCAATAAGACCGGTTGGTAGCGGCTTGCATCCAGCGCGATCCTTCCTTGTGGATGGTACCGTATTACTTCAACGATATTGAAAGGACATTGAGTTTATTTTGTGTAGGGGAATTTTTAATTTTTTTAATTTTACTTTTGTAATTATTGGGATTGAGATGCCGTGGTGGTCTAGTGGTATTTACACTCACCTTACAATCGTGAGGTCGTGGGTTCAAATCCCGGTCCCGTACCAATGAATTCCTTGAAATTTATGTACGTAATTTCACACCAATGGCTTTTCGGTGAAGGAAAACATCGTGAGGCAATCTGCATCCGTCCGTTGAAGAAATTCGATGGCGTATGTGAATCCACCAACCCGCACTGGGCCAGCGTGGTGGAAATCGCACAATCACCCTTCGTGCGTAGGCCTACGTCCTGCAGTGGACTATTAAAAAAGGCTGGTACAGAACAGTACAGTAATTATTGGGATGAGAATCTACACCTCTGAAACGCTCTGTACTTTGTGAAGCAATTCTATCTATCCACAGAATCCAATAGTAGCTACCTACTCCATGATGCTCAAGTAAATCTATAGGTATTTAGAATCATGGGCTCCCTTACTACGCCATCTGGGGAGCTTGACTGGATAAGGCGGGATTGGACCAGACCTTTGAAGATAGAGGATTACTTATGCATTTAATTGGTTATTTCTGTTTTTAACCCCCGACGCAAAAGAGGGGTGTTATAAGTTTGACGTGTCTGTTTGTCTGTGTGTCTGTCTGTCTGTCTGTTTGTGGCATCATAGCGCCCGAACCACTGAACCGATTTCAGTTTGGTTTTTTTTGGATGAAAGGAGACTTAGTCGAGAGTGTTCTTAATTATGTTTTATAAAAATCGATTGAGCCGTTTAAGAGTTATGGTGAGTTAAAGTGGGGATGGAAGAACCAAAATTCTACAAATGTGCCCAAAATGGTTGTCAAATGAAAGATAAGATATTTTATCAGTATTTTTTCATTTTGTCGGGGTTTTTTTTAATTTTTAATTTAAGTTTTTATAGTATAATTGTATTTATACTGTCTCTGTGGCTCAGTGGCCAGTGACCCTGACTTCTGGATCAAAGAGGTGTGGGTTCGATCCCCACCCAGGGCAAGCATTTATGTGATGAACATAGGTGTTTGCTCTGTGTCTGGGTGTTATTTAGGTACTATCTATATAAGTATGTATTGAAAATACGTATATGTAGTTTATCAGTCTCTGGCAGCCATATCACATGCTTTGCTTAGTTTGGGGTCAGAGACCGTGTGTAAGATGTCCCTTAATATGAGCTTTTGCTCGCGGCTCCGTCCGCGTAATATTATGATTTTTGTGCCATCTCACGGGAAACTTAATTTTCCGAGATAGGTAAATGGTAGCCTATATCACTTTTCGTCTTTCAAACTATGTAGGTAGATGCCAAAAATCAAGTCAATTCGTTGCTCCGTTGCAGCGTGAAAGAGGAACAAACTAATAAACCCACTAACACACATTCAGATTTATAATATTAAAATAAAGATAAATAAATTTGAATTTGAATTTCCTAGAGCTCATTTCATGCATTTATAGTATATCTTCAGGAGTTTTTGAAAGGTAGTTTTATTTTTTAGAGTAACCGACACAGCCCAACCGATTGGCAAGTTGAAATGGCAGTGGGCAGTGCATCATAGCACGAAGGACTGATGACCGATGTGGTCTCGAATAGAGCTCATTTAGGTACTAGCTAGCGCAGCGTAGGACGTCCAACCACAAGGTGGATGGACCGTGTATTACCTAACCAACGCTTCCAACTTGTGTTATTGGAGTTTCATAGGCCCAGCAGTGGACGTTCTATACTAGACATAGGCTTCCCTTAAAATCACCAATTTAGACCGTGTAGGAGAGCGGATTTCACCTAGCGTAATGCTGCGTTCTTGATCAGATTTTTTATTTCACTTAATCCAATGCATTGTATTTTTTTTATACTTAATATAGGTTTACGTTTGACTACGTACTGCCTGATGTTAGATATGCGGTCTAGTCACGTTTACTTAGAAGATACCCATTTACTCGGGATTTGAAGACAATTATATTGCACTTTATTGGAAAGACAGACTCATGTAATGCGTTCCACATTCTGGCTGTTCGTATGAGAAATGTGGATTCGAAGCACTTGGTTCTAACTAGTCCTGAGTCGATCACGACTGAACGGGTCGTTTTGATTGGGTCGCGAGCTGCAGGAGAGTGATTCGATCGTTCATCCTGAGCCAACCCGATCACTTACATGCCACTCGATCACCTACCACAGGTCGGTCGGGCTGTTAGATTCACTCACACCTGTTATGATGAGTAGTTGCCAAACTAATTTGGACTTTAAGCCTAATGAAATAGGATAGGTACCTTTTTCTTTGTAAGTATGATCTCGTCAAATAGAATCGGGTCGATCAAACGACACGAACTATACTGATGCACAATCGGGTTGATCAAAATGGCACGAACTTTACGATCGCGCAGTCAGCTCGATCAAATGATCGAGTCGATCAAATGATCCAGTGGTTTCACCCGGGTCGTTTCAGTAGTAGTAAAAAACGATTGATCGACACAGTACTAGTTCTAACGTGCGGAATGACCACCATAATCATAATGGCGTCTGTCTTGCAGTACGATAGAAGAATGGGGCGGATGGGACCAAATTGTGTATTCAATTTTACGCACTGAACTGTAGTGTGCTAATACAAATCGGGGTACTTTGATAACACAAGTTAAGTATTACAGTCATATTGTAATGAAAGCTCTATAAATAGTAGAAATCGACATAAAGCGAACATGAACGGAAGTTCATTAAATTGAAGGTTAAAATAACGTATTTACGTGCTGCAAACAAAATATCACGGTTGTAGAACAACGCCAGTATTGTTATAAATAACTTCATACATAGTTGTAAAACTATGTATGAAGTTATTTATTCAAAGGCCTTCAGGCAGCTAAAAAACTCGGACACCAGGGCTAGCCACCCGGACTATACGAACTTACTTAGCCACGAATATAAAATTTGCTCGTTTATAGGTATGAAATGTATTTTTATACTACACCTGCTCGGAAAGTACCTTGATACTTTATCAAATTTACGGTAGAAAGTACGTCATTGCATATCGAACAAATATGCGGGGAGAAAACGCATCTGAGCGGGAAAGAAAAGTATATGAAAATCCATTTCTTACGTGGCTTTTCTTTTTTAATTTTGGGTAAGACTATGCGCTGGTAACCTAAATATCAAAAGCCAAAAAGTTTTTACAGTGAGTTTTTATCTCCAAGTTCGCAAAATGACACTGGCCACTAGCTGTGTGTTGGATGGTGTCAAACAATTTGAAAAAAGAACATGTGAAAATTGCAGACGCCATTGGCGCCATTTTCAAATGTTACAGCTTCACTAACTGCAACAATTTCAATATAAATTTCAATTAGTAAAGATTTAGTTTTTTATTTTCCTCGTAGGTGTAGTGTAAAGCACTATGTATCACTCGAGAGAAAGTGCGATTCCCGATCTCGGGTGTTTTAAAGCCCTCGCCTACGGCTCGGGCTTTAAACGACACCCTCGACGGTAATCCGTCACTTTCTCCTCTAGGTGAACAATGTACTATTACATAATAAATTACACAATGTGTAAATACAGAGTGTGGTGTCAGAGTTTTTTAGCCACCTGAAGGCCTCTGATTTGGCTAAACGGTTAAAACAACCGGGGCCTACAATTTAACGTGTCCAAGTATTTACCTTGGTTTCAAGATTTTGTAAATTTATTTATCTCTATAAGCAATTTTTTCTGTTTGAGATGTTTTAGCACCAATCAAATTAAGTAGATACCCTACAGCTTAAGAGGGGTAGCAGAGTTTTTAAGCCTCATAAAGGCTGCATTGCGCTTGATACGATAAGCCTATTTTTAGCGTATAAGGGAGGCTTATGTCCAACTGTAGAAATACTATAAAGAAGTCGCGAATACAAATGTATACCTACCTAAAATTTTAAAGTAACAAATTAAATTAGAAACTCAAAACAACTCTAAACAAGTAAGTAAATAAATATTGTTCTCGTAAATTAATTTGTGAAGTATTCGGAGCGTAATTCCGACGAACTATTCAGAAGTTTCGCCCTCGGAACATTTACTTGATAATGGCATATTTGTTCCAAACCTGCAAACAAGCGTTGGTGTTAAATTCGATATCGTCTTGAACGCATAACAATGGGACATGATGTACGCTCACTGAAAGGTGCATACTGAAACGTACAGATACACACACAAACAAACAAACTCAGTCTCACACACTGATAGATAGATAGTCATTTATTTTCAGTAAGGATAATTAAATACATTGGTACACAAAAATATACTATGAGCAACACCCTGCAAATCGTCAAAATAACAATTATTAATTATGTACTCAACAGAAATATTAGGCATAATATTACAATAAATTAATTAAAATTCGGTACATTACAACAAATTAACAATACAATATTTAAAAAAAATTAAGATGTCAGAAATTCTTTATCTGAAATACTGTACTTAATTGAAATGTCTGCAATAGCATCGTCAAAAATAAATGTTTCAAATAACTAAAAAACACATAGCAGTTACATGTCAAGAGTAGCGTAATAGTACCATAAAGTATCATTATGAGACATATGACATGATCAGTGTTGCCAATTTCAACGTAGACTAAAACTAAAGAAGCTTTCAAAAAGCTAAACAGCCTGTACAAAACTGTAAGTATATTGTAAATTCTAACTTGGGAAACCGTAAATCTATCTACAGTTAATCTTTTTTTGAGGCCCAATACTGAAACCTGTAAAGATATAAAAAAAAATGTTGTCTGTAAAGTTGGTTTGCGGACGATAGTTTTACGTGATAACGTCATATAAAATCATTGTTATGTAATGAATCAAGCCGAACGCTTAGGCCGATCGAGCCACTCTATTCCGCGCTCTCGCTTGCACACTCGACTTAGGCGGAACGTGACACTTTAACGTGAATGCAGCCAGAGTCAATTGATTTATAATGATTTATTACGTCAGAAATGTAGAGTTGACCAGGCTGGACATGATTTACTTAGGCTCAAAACGCGTGTTAACGTGTTAATTACGCGTGTGTCATGTATAATGTAAGATTAAGAAAAGATATTGATGTCTAGCAGTGAAATAGTTCAACACAAATAGCCAAAAACAAGAATCTCATATTATAAACACCTCTGTAAGTTGTAATGTGAATTTTGGATTATCGTCGTCGTAAATCCGAAACCTCTAACCCAACATACTCTAAGGCTTAATGTGATTAACTACAATCTTGTGATAGATCTGGGACGTCAAGTTTACATAATAATAATAAGGGTCGCAAGGGTTTCATGTCCATGGTTTATTCAGTCAAGTCCTTAAGCCCCATTAATGTTGTACCCCTAAATAAGTGGGCATTTAACTTGTAAACCCTGTTTGAGTGAGCTGTGTTTATAACCTCTTCATTACGGACATAGTATTAAATTAACAAAGCGTTTATGGGCCCAGAACCTATGTTAAGGTGAAACAAGTTGACGGCACGAACTCATATTTGGCGTAGCTTAAATAAATCATATCTCAGCTGTATTGTCTGACAAAGAGACAGATTCAATGATAAACAGTAGATATAGTGCGTGTGTACCCATTGCAATATAACTTTGGTTTTATTTGTTTAAAAATATCGGCCAAGTACGAGTTGTACTCGTGCATGAAAGGTTCCGTACCGTATGGGAGCACCTCGCCTCGGCAAAAAAGTCACGTTTGTTGTATTGGAGCCCCCCTTAAATATTTATATTATTCTATTTTTAGTATTTGTTGTTATAGCGGCAATCGAAATACATCATCTGTGAACATTTCAACTCTCTAGCTATTACGGTTCATGAGATACAGCCTGGTGACAGACAGACGGGCAGCGGAATCTTAGTAACAGGGTCCCGTTTTTACATTTTGGGTACGGAACCCTAAAAACCCATAATTATACCTAACACGGCTGCGTATTAAATGCGCATAAGGGTTTTCTAGGCAGTAAATTATGAAAAAACTGAATGGATTTATTTAATAACCAGGTATTTGAACTAACGAATATATAAACTAGGCCGCTATTTTCATAAAAGAAGACTCAGTTTAGTTCAGTACACCCAAAAAAAGCTTTTGCAAAAACAAATTGATATATTTCTTAGGGTTCCGTACCCAAAGGGTAAAAACGGGACCCTAATACGAAAACTCCGCAGTCCATATGTTTGTCACCAGGCTGTATCTCATGAATCGTAATAGCTAGAACGTGGAAATTTTCACAGATGACGTATTTCTGTTGCCGCCATAACAACAAAAAAATAAATATGGGAGCCCCTCTTAAGGCTCCCATACAACAAACCTAAATTTTTAGCTGTTTTTGCTCGATATTAATAAAGGTGACAGGTAAGTCCTTGAAATATTACCACAAAAAATATAGTTAAATATTTACCTACTTTAAAAATTAATTATCAAATTTAAATAAAATTAATTTAAGGGGGAAACGTGACCATACCAGAAACGTGATGTTTTTGCTCCAAATTAATAAAGGCAATAGGAATATGCTTAAAATATTCACAGAAAATTAAGTTGTATATAATCACTTCAAAAATATATATTTAAATTAAAATAAAATGTATTAAGAGGGGCTTTCATACGGTACGGAACCCTTCGTACGCGAGGCCGCCTCGCACTTGGCCGATTATTTTGCTTTAGTTCGTTATAGGCCGAATCAAACTTCTTGACGGCTGTGATCTGTGATGATAGATAAGAGACAGTGATATGATCTGTGGTGATAGATAAGAGACAGTGATATGATCTGTGGTGATAGATAAGAGACAGTGATATGATCTGTGGTGATAGATAAGAGACAGTGATGTGATCTGTGATGATAGATAAGAGACAGTGATATGATCTGTGGTGATAGATAAGAGACAGTGATATGATCTGTGGTGATAGATAAGAGACAGTGATATGATCTGTGGTGATAGATAAGAGACAGTGATGTGATCTGTGATGATAGATAAGAGACAGTGATATGATCTGTGGTGATAGATAAGAGACAGTGATGTGATCTGTGATGATAAATAAGAGCCAGTGATGTGATCTGTGATGATAGATAAGAGACAGTGATATGATCTGTGGTGATAGATAAGAGACAGTGATGTGATCTGTGATGATAAATAAGAGCCAGTGATGTGATCTGTGATGATAGATAAGAGACAGTGATATGATCTGTGGTGATAGATAAGAGACAGTGATGTGATCTGTGATGATAAATAAGAGCCAGTGATGTGATCTGTGATGATAGATAAGAGACAGTGATATGATCTGTGATGATAGATAAGAGACAGTGATATGATCTGTGATGATAGATAAGAGACAGTGATATGATCTGTGGTGATAGATAAGAGACAGTGATGAGATCTGTGATCTACGCAAAACCCAATCTAGACCGCAGCTCAAATAACAGCTGCACGTGACTTGTTTTGCGCAGCTAGTAGCTAACGAATTATCAACATTTACTAACTCCAAACCATGTAACTTATATGAGCAAATAAACGTTATTTTTTTTTTATTATTTATAAATTCACCATCCATCCATCATCAAGTTCCAAAATACACATTCATTCAAACGCACTTACACACATGCACTTCATTCGCTGCAAACCTTGGCTCTTATGAGACCGCGTGTATTGCTGCGATGATATACTCACACACACAGCTAAATTTTCAAACTTTTATAATTATAGTTAATTACCTACTCCTTTTGCATTGTTTTAAAATTTAAAAACCCCCGACACAAAAATTTTTGACAACAAACTTTCAATTGACAACCATTTTGGGCACATTTGTAGAATTTTGTTCTTCCATCCCCACTTTAACTCACTATAACTCTTAAACGGCTCAATCGATTTTTATAAAACATAGCTAAGATCACTCTCGATTAAGTCTCCTTTCATCCAGAAAAAACTAAACTGAAATCAGTTCAGTGGTTCGGGCGCTATGATGCCACAGACAGACAGACAGACAGACACACAAACAGACAAACAGACACGTCAAACTTATAACACCCCTCTTTTGCGTCGGGGGTTAAAAATATGACTAGATCATTTGTCCGGCGGAGGGTAATGCTATACCAAAACACAGGTTAGTTCCTAGCTTGGATAGCAATGCTTCTCAACCTGCAACATAACATAAGATACACAAATCATTGTTAAACAATAATGATATACTAATGTTTGTGAGCGCTAATAAATTTCATTTTCATTTTTTCATTTTCATCATCCATCAGCCATATGACGTCCACTGCTGGACATAGGCCTCCCCAACGGATCTCCAATAAGACCGGTTGGAAGCGGCTTGCATCCAGCGTGATCCTGCGGTCTATATAAGATCTTGTCCACCTAACTTCACAGGTCTCAAAAAATTTGATTTGGATACCTAACTAACTACACTACACTACATCCTATGCAACAGAGTTGTCTACTATTGGAATAGGTTGCCTGAGGATGTAATCTCAGCAAGAACTATAATAGTAGTTTATGCAACTGTCATATAATGAAGTTACATACACTCGTTACTATTATGAAACTTTATCTTCACTAATAAAAATAAAAAAATAAATAAAAACATATTGCGAAACATTAAATTCACGCGTACGTGTATTGTCACAGTGAACTTGGCGCCATTAAAATCTAACCAATGAGAGCGCAGCTGCGCGCGCAGGGTCAATCAGGAGCGAGCGCGCGCTATTCTTTTTTATTTCATTGGCACAAGATCTTACCAAAGAGTTTTGTGTATGTAAGTTTAGTAGTTTCGACGAAGTTTTCACGTATAACCCAACTGTTTTCAAAAGCCAGCCTAATATCAAAATTTTATACAACTTGTATGAGGATTTTGACATAAGGCTCGCCAGGTTAATTGGTCGCGTTTTATTGATGTTATAATGAGATTTTACGATATCGATGTGGATATTATAACATCATATGAAATTGCTTAAATTGAGTGTTTTGTTGTCTGCGCTATAACAGTAGTCATTATAAGTCAAGTATTGGAAACATATACTTATGTTTCCAATACTTGACTTGTCACAACATTAGTGTAGATAAACACATTTAAGAATAGACTGGACCTTTGGATAAAGAAGGAAAAACATTCATTGACAGTAAATACAAATTTTATTCGACTCTGCTTGATATAGGCATATCAGTATACACTGCTCGCTTATAAAAAAATAAATAATTAACAGCAGAAGTTGCCATAATAAACACAGTGACTGTTTGGTTTAGCACCTTTGTTCCATCCAGCCAGTACAGCCTTCCATTTGGCAATCTATCTTCACTCGCATCAAATGTAGGGAAGTCGAGCCTATTCTATAAAAAGCTGAACATTAATCTTCATCCCCGCTCAGGTAGCTCATCGATCAGGCCAGAGAAAGAACGGTACTTTACCTACAGAAGGGCAACTTTGAAAAATCGACAATACCCTCTTTAGATATTGGATCTTACGAAACTTATTTGCTTGGAACATCTACCATTACTTATACAGAGCTATCTGCTTGCCCTATACTCTTCGAACAAATATCTACAGAGTCACAATCGTGCGAAAAAGTGTCAGAGCCAAAACCCTGCCTAAACTACGTAGTGGGCAGGCTTTTTTTAGTCGTAAGACGATTGCAAGCCGACTACAACGCCGCGCGACGCCGTAGTGACATAACGTCGAAATTCAAGAAAACGGGTCATTGTGAATTATTTAATGTAAATATCAAAGTCGGCATGTATGACGGCGCGCGGACTGTTTTTTACTACTTTCACTTAGGGACTGTGGCTCTGTAGATATTTGCTCAAAGTCTATAGGCCTTAGCCGAAAGGAGGTGATGAAGACCATCACTATGAACAACTTTAACAATCAGTTTTGGATTAGATTTAGACATTTTAGAAGTGGTTCCATTTTAATATTGTCTAAATCGGCTAAGTCAATTTGAAAAATGATTACTTTTCATATAAATCTCAAAGTGTGTTTGTTGGTTTATTGGTTTGATGCTCTTTCACGCAGCGACAGAGCAACGAATCGACTTGATTTCTGGCATGGACATAGTTCAAAGGTCAAAGCCGCGGGCAAAAACCAGTCAAAAATAATGTGAAAAATAGTACACCAATGATATAAGTATACAGGGTTATTCCTAACAAATTAGCATCCTTTTAGGGGCTTATTCTGTACAACCCGGTCACAATATCTGTGCACCTGACTTCGTGACGTCATATCGAATTATCGGGACGTATATACATTACCGGACGTCTAGTATACCGTCCGGACGTAAATTATTATCGGGACGTGTATTGGCAACGAAGATGCTAACCGTACTGTCGCACCGGGGAGTGCGCGGAGAGGTGACAGGGGAAGCGGGAGAGGCGCCGCATTCCAGCGAGGTGCACAGATATTCTGACCGGGTTATACATCAAAACTAATCACTTTTATTCTGCGACTTTTGTCAAAATTCTAAAGTAATTGTTGTTCCATAGAAAAGTATTGTTCAATCGCGACAAAATTGTTGTTCTATAGAAAAATAACGGTCACCCGCGACAAAATGTATGGAACAGCTGATATTTTTTTTAGTTATGACAAAGTCGCGGAACAAAAGTTGTTAGTTTTGATGTTCAGAATAAGCCCCTAAAAGGATCCTAATTGATTAGGAATAACCCTGTGTATATCTTATCGATTCGTGCAAACAACTCGAATTCTGTATACGCTTAAAATGGGTTGTGCCATTATGGGCAAAAAAAATTATGTCGAGAGTTCATGAACTTTTCTATTAATAATAATAATAAATATTAGGGGACATCTTACACATGGTCTCTGACCCCAAACTAAGCAAAGCTTGTGATATGGCTGCCAGAGACTGATATACTACATATATTTATATTTTAAATACATACTTATATAGATAGTACCTAAATAACACCCAGACACAGAGCAAACACCTATGTTCATCACACAAATGTTTGCCCTGGGTGGGGATCGAACCCACGCCTCTTTGACCCAGAAGTCAGGGTCACTAACCACTGAGCCACCGAGGCAGTCAGTTTTCTATGGCTCACCTGTTTTTTTTCAAGGTGTTTCTAATAGATATTCTGTTTCTAATTTTCCGATGTTTTTAACAATAAATTTTTCACCTATTTGCGGCAAAAAAAATTATCATGATCAAAACATAACTAATATTTCCTTCACGAAGGTTCTTCAATGACTTTCTTAATCGGCTGATGTATTCATTCATTCATACTTCTACAAGTACTTTGATGTTATTTATAGTCCAGCGGTGGGCTACGCGTAAACATCGTATCAAAACAAAACTGAAAGTTCAAATAAATCTGTTGCTATAATAAAAAAATTAATACACCCGTCTGTCTACCGCTGCCGTATTTCATAAATATCTGTCGATGTA
Source organism: Hypomecis atomaria (assembly GCA_964007245.1). Lineage (NCBI taxonomy): Eukaryota > Metazoa > Arthropoda > Insecta > Lepidoptera > Geometridae > Hypomecis > Hypomecis atomaria. Next base: position 4,014,302 of record OZ023308.1, on the reverse strand, counting down.
AGGATGCGTTCAGCTTTGGCTTTTTATTCAACTGTATCATAGAACTGAAGAGGAGTTCCTCGTGACCAACTGCTTTCACACAACTAGTTGGACATCCAAAATACGTATTTCTAATGGCACAACTATGATCAACTATGCACAATTTATTTTTTTAGCTAAGAAGCATAAAACATACACGTTTGTAAAAAAAACACCTAATTTTTAGGGTTCCGTATCCAGTAGGTAAAAACGGGACCCTATTACTAAGATTCCGCTGTCGTCCGTCAGTCTGTCTGTCACCAGGCTGTATCTCATGAACCGTGACAGCTAGACAGTTGAAATTTTCACAAATGCATTTCTGTTGCCGCTATAACAACAAATACTAAAAACAAAATAAAATGAATGTTTAAGGGGGGGCTCCCATACAACAAATCTGAATTTTTTTAACGTTTGTAACAGGTAGACGCTTGAAATATTCACAGAATATATTTTAATTTTATATTTACTTCAGTAATTAATTAATAAATTAAAATTAAATTAACATTTGATGGGGGCTCCCATACAGTACGGAATCCTTCGTGCGTGAGTTCTACTCGCACTTGGCCGATTATTCATAGTTTACTCTACCAGATCGCAACATAAACATTGTCTTCCCATGAAATAAAATCAAAAAAATAAATGTTAGCAAAAAGTACAGACCCCAGAGTCCGTAGAGTGTAATACTCGTAAAAAAACATAAATTTAAACCTCTCAATATGACTCCAGGTCGAGTTCGAGAACTCTTAAAAAATTATAAACCACCGTCTCATATTAAATAAATCGAAGGCGGGATGTAATTAGCAAAAGTTGACAATCGTTTGATATTCTGACTTCTCAAGAAATCGGTTCAGCAGCATTATGTTTTGTCGTGACTTTATAATAGGTTGGAAATGTTGGAATAGGTGTTTTCTATTTCCCCCCCGAGTGGGTTCCCGCCTTGTCGTGGCGGGGGGGCTTAGTAGCCAGGTCTTCCCAGCCTGGTGAACGAAGAGGAACCCGAGGTGGGGCCGGCCTTTCCAGGTCTTGGGCCCAGACAAGCCCGTGCGGAGGCTGGCCAGTAGGTCGGCTCTCCGACTGAGGTGGACTGCGGTGTCGCGCTTGTCGCGATGCCGCGGCCGAGCCCATCGAGGCGGGGGCGGCGGCGGGTGGGATGGGTGGTGAAGACACCGCTGCCTATCCTACCTGCCAGCGGCCCTAACGGGTGCCGCCAACGTGTTGGCGGAGGCGGTGGGGCTGCAGGGGAAGAGGAGTGCCGCTCTCCCTATCCTCTGCAGCCGTAGTGGCAGGCGCGAGGCCACTTTAATTGACCCGTTGCATCGGGACCAGGGCTGTCGGATACGGGTGCTGTCCGACGCCCAGTGCTGGTTGGTCCCAGGTGGTGGGTGGCGATGTGCCTGGTGTTCAGCACATCGTCATTCTGGCGGGAGCCGAAGCTCCGTGGTGGGGCCCAAGTTGGGCCAGCGCTGTCGGGTGCCGCGGAGGAGTGCGCAAGCGTGTCCGTAGCCCCGACACCAGGCGCAGTGGTGGAACACCCAGGGGTTTTAGTGGGTATACTGTCCAGTCGGCAGGACTCCCACATAACCACCCGCCTGCCCACGAGGTGTGGTGGTATCTATAAAAGATTTCCCCTGCCTAAAAAAAAAAAAAAAAAGGCGTCTATTTGGGACAAAATATGAATAAAGCGGCGTGCGACTAAATTATTAATTTTTTTTTATTATTTCGTATAGGTTTGCATTTAACTACAAACTAGCGGTGTAGGGTGTTGCAGGCTAACCTAGAAAATACATACCTATTTACTCGGGATTTGAAGACGCCCACGTTGTAGCAGGAAGACAGACCCAGGCAAAGCGTTCGACATTCTGGAGGTTCGTATTAGGAATGTAGACTCATAACGCTTGGTTCTAACGCGCGGAATGTTCACCATAAAAGGGTGGCGCTTTGGTCGCGTCTGTCTAGCCGAACGATAGAAGAAAGGAGCAGATGGGACCAGATTGTGCAACTCCTGTGTGCACTCTCCGAAGTGTATCCGATGGAAGGCGGATAGACTTGCCTGCCACCTTCCGTCGATGCTCGAGACTTTGCTTGCAGCTGCGAATAAGTCATGGTTTCGTTTTCTATCAGCCACCTGGGTCGCCAATTCTAAAGCTTCAGTTATACAGGGTTATTTCTAATCAATTAGCATTCTTTTAGGGGCCTATTCTGTACATAAAAACTAACAACTTTTGTTCTGCGTCTTTTGCAAAAACTAAAAAAAAAATCGGCCAAGTGCGAGTCGGACTCACGCACGAAGGGTTCCGTACCGTGTTGGAGCCCCTTTAGCCCCATTTCTCTTGCTATTACTAATAGCGAGCAAAAAATCGCGTTTGTTGTATGGGAGCCCCCGTTAAATATTTTTTTTTTTTTGTTTTTAGTATTTGTTGTTATAGCGGCGACAGAAATACATCATCTGTGAAAATTTCAGCTGTCTAGCTATCACGGTTCATGAGATAGCCTGGTGACAGACGGACATCGAAGTCTTAGTAATAGGGTCCCGTTTTTACCCTTTGGGTACGGAACCCTAAAAAACACTTGTTCCATACATTTTTAGGGTTCCGTACCTCAAAAGGAAAAAACGGAACCCTTATAGGATCACTTTGTTGTCCGTCTGTCCGTCTGTCAAGACCCTTTTTCTCAGGAACGCGTGGAGGTATGAAGCTGAAATTTATATCAATTACTCAGGTCTACTGTCCCTTGAAGCTGTGAAAAAATCAAACTTCTAAGCCAACGCAATCAAAAGATACAGCCGTTTATGCCGCAAATTTTGAAACTCGCAAGTACTCGCAAGGGAATCAAAACCTAAAGGGTACTTCCAGTCGACCTTTTTTTTTTTTTTTTTTTTTTTACCAGGGGAAATCTTTTATAGATACCACCGCACCTCGAGGGCAGGCGGGTGGTTATGTGGGAGTCCTGCCGACTGGACAGTATACCCACCAAAACCCCTGGGTGTTCCACCACTGCGCTTGGTGTCGGGGCTACGGGCACGCTTGCGCACTCCTCCGCGGCACCCGACAGCGCTGGCCCAACTCGGGCCCCACCACGGAGCTTCGGCTCCCGCCAGAATGACGATGTGCCGAACACCAGACACATCGTCATCCACCACCTGGGACCAACCAGCACTGGGCGTCAGACAGCACCCGTGTCCGACAGCCCTGGTCCCGATGCAACGGGTCAATTAAAGTGGCCCCGCGCCTGCCACTACGGCTGCAGAGGATAGGGAGAACGGCCGTCGCGATACCGACACTCCTCTTCCCCTGCAGCCCCACCGCCTCCGCCAACACGTTGGCGGCACCCGTTAGGGCCGCTGGCAGGACGGACAGACAGCGGCCTTCTCGCCGCCCGTCCATCCCGTCGCCGCCCCCGCCTCGATGGGCTCGGCCGCGGCATCGCGACAAGCGCGACACCGCAGTCCACCTCAGTCGGCAAGCCGACCTACTGGCCAGCCTCCGCACGGGCTTGTCTGGGCCCAAGACCCGGAGAGGCCGGCCCCACCTCGGGTTCCTCTTCGTTCACCAGGCTGGGAAGACCTGGCTACTAAGCCCCCCCGCCACGACAAGGCGGGAACCCACTCGGGGGGGACTTCCAGTCGACCTAGAATCTTGAAATTTGGCATGAAGCAACGTTTTATAGCACACATAAAGGAAAAATTCCGAAAACCTTAAATTTTTAGTTACATTACAAAATATATATTTTTTAATAAATATAAACTTATTACTTTTTTTGTCGTAATGAACGAACTTTGTAAACCTTGCAGGTTTGTACGGAACCCTCGGTGCGCGAGTCCGACTCGCACTTGGCCGGTTTTTTTTTTTAGATAAACATACCTACTCACAACAACAAAATATATGTCAACGATATTTTTCTATGGAACAATAATTTTTTTTTTTTAGTTTTGACAAAAGTCGCAGATCAAAAGTTGTTAATTTTGATGCACCTACAGAATAAGCCCCTAAAAAGATGCTAATTGATTAGGAACAACCCTGTATACATAGGTGCAGGGGCCTCTCCATGTTTGTTTCCTCGATCATAGAAGAAAAAGTCGAGTTTGCATACACCTTTAGTTGATATCTATCCTGCGCGTGAGTCGGTCGATATTTCAGTCTGTCAGTGAGAACACTCGACCCGTCTGCTGTGATCCGCAATAGCTATAAATATCATTTTCTTTTGAATTATACAGAGTTATTAATAGTTTATCAAAGGCCTATCACTATAAAGCGATTTTGAGCAGACTTCTGAAAGGCTGCAGCACCTGCTTTTTAGGGCTCCGTCCGTATTCAAAGGGTAAAAACGAGACCCTATTACTAAGACTCCGGTGTCCGTCTGTCTGTCACCAGGCTGTATTTCATGAACGGTGATAGCTAGAACGTGAAATAAAATTTTCATACATAGGTGATGTATTTCTGTTGTTAATTAAAATAAAGTATATTAAAGGAGGAGCCTCTTATCTTTTTTATCTTTTATCTTAATTATCTTTTTTTCTTAATTTGTTAAGATTGTACCTACATATACTAAATAGTTAAAAATTATAATTTTAACATTTGGTTTGAGAATGTAATAATTTGGTTTCATTATACAAGGTTATTCCTAATCAATTAGCTTCCTTTTAGGGTCTTATTCTGTACATCAAAACTAACAACTTTTATTTAAAGACTTTTCAAAAATCTCAAAAAGAAATTGTCGTTCCATAGAAAAATATCCTTCACCCTCGACAAAATGTATGGAACAGCTGTTTTTTTTTTTAGTTGTGGCAAAAGTGGCAGAACAAAAGTTGTTAGTTTTGATGTACAGAATAAGCCCCTAAAAGGATGCTAATTTATTAGGAATAACCCTGTATATTAATTTTATTGTACGTAAGTATTTACTAAAGGCACTTGCCCGTAGTACCTCAGCCTTGAGCTGGAGATATCAGTTTATTTACAGAAGCAATGTTATCAGTTCCACTCACCTCTGAGGTATAAAGAGATGTAATTACATAAGTGACGCATCTTTGAGCTCTGATAACGATGTTATTTACCTATTGTACTGTAATTAATTGCGATCAAATTGTAAATTGTATTGTATTGATCATATTGTAGATCCTAATTTTTAGTATTTGAGTCTACTAGAATCAAAAACCGCAATGTCCACCATTGCAAAGTAACAGCCAATCACAATTTTGTGATTGCAGACAGCTACGATTCACTGCAACTAAAACTTGTATTTATAAATAAAGTAAAAAATCTACATACGTAATAAATAATTAATGAAACTCTCTACCTAATAAGAAAATCGGTAATAAAAGAGATTTAATTTGGACTAAGCTGATTTTGAAATATCCATAGGGATTTTGCGTTTTTTTTTGCAAACTCTGATGGACATTGTAGGTTATGAAGCACAATATAAAAGGCTCACGAGGACATTGCTGAGTTTCAAACTCATACTCAACTCATAAATTCATTGGACAAAGCTGGTTTTGCTTCACACTTAATTTTAAGAAGGAGATTTCTGTGGGATTATGCGAGTTTTGATTGAAAAGTAAAATTATAAAAGACGTTATTGAGTTTTTCGAATTTGCAACCATAGATAACTCATTTTTTATCTATAGTGGACATTGCGGTTTTTGATTCTAGTAGAGTATCATTTATTGTACTCCCCGTCAAATATTTTTAGCACTTTCCTTTCCGTACATGGGTTGCCTGGAAGAGATCGCTTCCAGCGATAAGGCCGCCTAGTGTTGCACTACCTTAAGAATCTCACTGATGTATTTATTGTAAGTTTTATTTTGTGTGTACAGTAAAGAGTTATTTGTTTGTTGTTTGTATTGAGACTGGTTGGAAGCAGCTTGCAAGCAATACTATTACTGATTTCAAGCGTAACGTCAAGTACTAAGTCCATGTGTAATAACGGTGATGTTCCCGTGTTACTAGAATGATAACTCTTTATACGAAGTGTCGTAGTGTTAGATTATTGTTTCTAAACAAATATTCCATAAAAGTAAAATTAAAATTTTTAAAAACTCAAAACAAACTCTACTTATGTCTTTTCAATATCATTGAAGTAACACAGTACCAAATTTCGTATCGATGGGACATATAGAAGGTAGTCAGATCCCCTCATCAATTAGAAAAGAGCTGATGATCTTCAAAGGGCTGAACAGATTTTCATAAAACATGGCTAAGAACACTTGGGATAAAATTATCTATGACACAAAAAAAACTAAACGAAAATCGGTTCATCCTTTTGGGAGCTACGATACCACAGACAGATACACAGAAACACAGACACGTTAAACTTATAGGTATAACACCCCTCTCTTTGTCGGGGATTAATAATGAAAAAAAAAACTTCTACATTACTCTTTTACGCAGCTCTGGGCAGACGGATCGACTCGATTTTTGCTCCGGAGTCTTATGATACTTTTTCTTCCGAAAAAATAAAATGTTCTTATAGATGGCACACAAACCAAAAAGCACGAGGGCGAAGCCGCGGATTCAAACTATTTTTTTAAGTACAAAGGAATTTTCACACGTCTATAGAAGAAATTCAATGAATCCACAAACTTACAAAATGAGCCAGTGTAGTGGATAAACCCAAATCACTCTTCAAAGGTAGGCCTACGTTCAACAGGCTGCTGCTCAGAAGAATGTTACTTTAGTTCTTATTCTATGGGCTGCTGCGGTATCGTTACTCGAGATATCTTGAAAGTAACCAAGCTTGAATTAGTATTTTAGTTTTTTAACCGACAAACGGAGGAGGTTTACAAGTCGACGCATATGTTTTTTTATGTTTGACCACGCATAACGTTTTTCAGAGTGGTCCGATTTTTAACCGACTTCCAAAAAGGAGGAGGATCTATGTTCGTGTGTCTGTATTTTTTTGTGTATGTTCATCGATAATTTCGCCAAATGTGAACCGAATCGAAACATTCTTTTTTAATTCGAAAGGGTATACTCTCGAGGTAGTCCCATTTAAATTTTTCAGAAATCGGCTGAGCCGTTTTTGATTAATCAAGAATAATGTTAACAATTCGAGCGAAATATTCGAATTTTGTACGGCGGTTTTGCCATTTTTTGTGAAAAATAATTATGATGATTATTTTTTTATTTGGAAGATCATACTTTAAAGGTACTTTGATAAATCAACAGTAATGTAAAAAATCCTACATCAATTCGTGCAAACTATGTAACTTTTTGGGAAAAGTAATGTTACGAGATGGGTTCTTGGATAATCAGTTAAAACGCCGATTGTTCACTTTGCACTTTATTGCACAAAATCACAGTACACACGACACAACTGGTTCGCACAAACACTTCACACTGGCACTGAAATTCACACAACTAGTCACTTCACAATCACTGGCACCGCACTTGAACACGAGATGTTTTCACTCCGGTATAAAACGCGATAACTGCCACGAACGAAAACCATCGCCCTATTTATATCGGAATAAGGGTTCTCTAGAAATCTGTAGAATATTCGGTGCCATTGTGACTGACAAAGTAAACAAGTGTAAAGTTCGAGAAACCCTATTGTTCTTAATTATTACGAAAACACCACAAAAAATCTAACAAACAACAAACAATAGACGCGACACAAAGGCCGGTGCCGCCTGAGTCATAAAACCATAAATCTCGCGATTAGGTGTAAACAACTAGCCGTCGTACCACGCGCGGCCTACTGCGTAACAGTAATTATTAGCGGTCAAGAAACGTATCAGTTACGGTTGTTTCTCTAATCTTAGTAAGTTTGACCGGTGGACGATTGGCAAAGGTTCATCGGGGCAGATGGCACTACAAAATAGAGCCCGACATCCAGCAGTGGGATGAAGAAATCTGCAGAAGATGAAGAACACCATTACACAGCAAACATTAAAAAAACTAGCCACTACAAACAGATTGGCAACACTCCGTTGCTTTATAATATAAAGCAGATTGTTTAACAGTGCTATGTAGAGAGTAAAGTAAACAATTGTATTTTTAAACGCTCAATGATTATTAGTTTGGTTTTCTCAACGATTTGCTGTTCCACAGCTGGGCAAAGGTCGATTTCTTCTTACTCTATAATCCATCATTTATTGCAACAAATAGCTTCTGGCTTTACTCTTCATGGATAGGCCTGACTCCACGACCTGATTCCTTCATCTCCTTTTCACAACAGAACAAGCCGGAAGTCGCATAAATACCATCCCTACATAGTCGACGTACCACCTGCTCGTACTAAGCGATTCGCTTCTTCCTTCATAATGCGGACCGCCAAATACAATTTGGATTTGGATATCTTCAAGTCAAGGTATCTTCTAGGTCTACATACACCATCTTCGGATACAACTTCGCTTTCCATCAGGCGAGGCATTTAAATTTTACAGAAATCGGCTGAACCGTTTTTGAAAAAACAACAATAATGTGAGCAATTCGAGCGAAATATCCGAATTTTGTACACGATCAACATCGATAATTTCGCCAATTGTGAACCGAATCGAAAAATTCTTTTTTAGTTCAAAAGGGTATACTCCAGTATACTATACTATTTGTAAAAAAGGGCTGCATCTCAAATGGAGACTACATTGTCAGCAAGCGCAGTAAAACATGGACACGTACCTACATAGACCGAATCATACAAGTCGGAAGATGTGAAGTTAGCTACAAGCTGCGCAATATCCAATCCTGACCGAAGCTCACCTAAAGCTGTGTGTTACGGCGCCATAGTGCTGCCTACTTTTCTTTCTACCCGCATTTACCGACTCCTATGTCCTACCCTCATCTTTTCCTAGACGACGACCACCTAGGTACGTTCGCGGAAAGGTGAGACGCGCTGTTTGCTCTTGGCAAGCAGTCTGCCCTTGACCGCCGGACAGGGTGGACACATTACCGCTACAATCACCGCATCTTTCGACCACCGCTTTGACGTGTGCCCTCGCACACCATTCCTCTATCGCATACGATACATCGTATGATTCCGCTACCAACAGTCCACTTTTCGTATTCTACGCCGCGCGTCGACTGCCTGAAGAAAGGAGCCAGAAGCAACCAGGATCAAGGTTCTGCAGCTGTGCTCACCGACCCGGAGTATTCAGGTTAGTCGTCGTCTTCCAGCACCTATTTGTGTCCCGCGCGATCCGCCATAATACTTGGTGGCCGCGCTAACATTTTTCCTGTTCCTTCGAGCCTAGATATCCCGCATTTTTCCTAGTTCTCTAACCAGATATACCGCAATTTGGCCTACTGGCTTCCTATATTTCTCCGCAAACAGCTCATTTCTTCCAAAATATAGTAACTTTCCGCATTTTTATTCGAAATTTCATATTTTTTCTCGTCATTTATTGCAAGTGGGTATTGTGCAAACATTTTTACTGTTCGAAAACCGCGTGTTACGTTTCTTTCTTGGTCTCCGCTTATCTATAACCGCGCATTGTATATGTTTTAGGTACTGTGCAACCATTAAGTTATTGTTAATTTGTGTTTTCGGATATATCACAAATTTAAAAGTAGTCGTTCATAATGGCTACTCGCCCAAAAGAAAAAGGCGAAATAGATATGGAGGTACCGCTCGATAAATTGCAAGTCAAACGCTTAACTTTAATTGGCAAACGCGATGCTATATTTTCTCGATTACAACAAGTGTACAATCGATCTTTAAATGCTTTCACCAACGACACAGAAAAGGATTTGTTTTTATGCAGCATGATGTCACTCGATCGTTTGCAAAACGAGTTTACTGACATTTTAGACGAAATTAATGTCGTTGAATTAACACTGAATCCTAAGTACCAAGTTAATTTTCAATGCCTTAATGCGTTTGAAGATATGTACTGCCGCTGTAAGTTTGTTTATGAAAAACTTAATCCGCCCCCCGCTATGAATGTTAAAGTTTCTAATTCTATCACGCCACCGCAATGTTACTCAGTGAAGTTGCCAAAACTTGAATTAATGCCGTTTGATGGTAATCCAATGCATTGGAAAATGTTTTATGAGTCATTCACCCAAACAATTCATAACAATCCTAATCTGAGCGATCACGAAAGAATTCAATATCTTATAAATAAACTCAGTGGTCGAGCGCTGTCAGTAATATCAGGAATTGTACCTAACAGTGAAAACTATCGCCTTATCTATAACACACTTGTGGATAAGTATAATGATGAACGCTCGTTAGCGACTTCGTACTTTCAACAGCTGATTGACTACATACCTAACAATACCGCTTCCGCGAAAAATCTAGAAACATTTCTAGATAAATTCTGCTCCGCAGTATCGAGTTTACATTCGCTAAAGCTCAGTAATTTATCAGATTTTATGCTTTTACAACTGGCTTTAAAACGACTCGATCCGAGTACCGCACGCGAGTTTGAAAATTACGTCAGAGGCACATCTATGCCTAGTTATGATGAGCTAATTAAATTTGTTCGCGAACAAAGTAAAATATTAGAACGCACCGCGACTACATCAGTTCGTGTTTCTGAACACAACAATAACAAAAGATCTACGCATTCTTTCACTGCATCCACCGTACAAGGTCAATGTTCTTTGTGCAAAAAAGATGACCATTATCACCTATACAGGTGCCCCGCATTTGATAAGCTTTCAATTGATGAAAGATCCGCTTTCATAAAACAAAACAAAGGCTGCACTAATTGTTTGAGCCTTTCGCATATTTATCCTGAGTGCAAATCGATTCACAAATGTTTTAATTGTAAATGTAATCATCACACAAAATTGTGTAGAAAGATATTTTCCCGCGAAAATAACCGCTCGCATATCAATACGTTTCCCGCTTCACGGGATCAAGCTGGCAACGCCGCGCGTTTCATGCCTTCATCCGCCCCGAATCAGCCTAAAAAGCAAGCTGACAACAGCGCGCCCTTGCCTCCTGCATCGCGTGAGTCAAACGATGCCTGCGCGCATGTACCTACTACGGCATCTTATCAGTCAAAACAACCTAATGTTACGCTTTGCAACAATGTTACGCAATCAGCTGATACCACCTGTTTACTAGGAACCGTGCAAGTTTATGCTACCGATTTAAATGGTCAGCAGCACATGTTACGTGGTTTAATTGATTCTGCATCGCAATCTAATTTTGTAACCGCGAATTGTTGTTCTAAACTAAATTTAAAATGCAAAAGGGTTGCTAACACTGTCGTTAAGGGTATAGGTTCCGCGTCAAATCCTATTAAGGGGATAATTTCCACAACATTGCACTCAAAGTTAAATAATAATTTTGTATCGATTGATGCTTTTGTTATTGACCGCATTACAGATAATTTGCCTTCTGTAAAAATCGACATCTCGCGTCTGTCTTACCTTAACTACCTACCGCTCGCTGATAACAGCTATTATGAACTGTCTGAAATAGACATACTTATTGGAGCTCCGCTATTTTCTGATATCTTGTTATCAGGCCGCGTCGCTGGCCCACCAGGGTCTCCAACCGCACTCGAAACCATTTTTGGTTTTATTGTAATAGGAAACGCTTCTGTTTCACCCGCTCATGTCAACCATGACTCCGCTTGTGATGATAATCACGCATCTCAAATATCCCTCTGCGCCTTCGCAGAAGAACCGCGACTGGATCATCTTCTCCAGAAATTCTGGCAACTTGAGGAAGTTCATTGTGAACCTACCTTAAGCCCCACCGCTCTTGAAAATGAACGAATTTTCACAAACAATTATTCCCGCGATTCTAATGGACGCTACTCTGTCGCATTACCTTTCTCATGCGATCCCGCCACCGCTCTCGGTGACTCATACCAAAACGCTAAGAAGCGCTTCATGTATTTAGAACGCAAGCTCGTCGCATCACATTCGCTACGCGTGGAGTACGATGCCATAATAAAGGAGTACCTACAGGAAGGTTATATCTCATTGGTCAACAATGACGATCATTTCTCCGGTTATTACATACCACACCACGCAATCGCTAGGCCAGATAAAACTACAACTAAATGGCGCATGGTCATGGACGCGAGTGCTAAGACAGAATCGAAGCTGTCTCTCAACGATGTCTTGTACACCGGAGATAATCTACAAAATGACCTTTTCTTAATCCTTTTGGATTTCCGCTTCTATCCAATCGCTTTTACATCAGACGTGAAGCAGATGTACTTAAGAATTCTCGTAAATGATGACGATCGTAAATATCAAAAATTTCTTTACCGCTTCGATCCATCATTACCGCTAGATACCTACCAATTTAACCGCGTTTGTTTTGGTCTACGTAGTAGTCCTTTTCAAGCTATGCGAGTCCTACGTCAGCTGTGCGCAGACGAGCGCGCCCGCTTCCCGCACGCCGCTAATGTTATCGAAAATAATACCTACATGGATGATGTATGCTACTCGATGCCATCATTATCTAGTTGTTTAGAACTCCGCGACGAACTCCGCGACTTGCTCAAGGCCGGGGGCTTTGCCCTAGTAAAATGGTCTAGTAATACACCGCAGCTTACAGAATCGCTTCCAATATCGGATCGTCATTCCGCTAATATTGATTTCGATGACTCAGACTCAAGTCTTAAGGTTTTAGGCCTACAGTGGTCACCTAAATGCGACGACTTTATGTTCACCGTGAACATTGAAAATCGTCCTGTAACGAAACGCAATATCTGTAATCGCCCGCCAACACGACGTTTTAGGTATTATTTCGCCAACGATCCTTCAGGCAAAATTAATTTTGCGAAAACTACAAGAATTGCAACTCGATTGGGATGCTAAACCGCCAGCCGATATCGTAAATATTTGGCAGAACTATGTTCGCGAGTTACCATGCATTCAACAACTGCGTCTCCAGCGTCACTTAGGCGTAGAAGAAAATTCAACCGTTACGATTGCGGCCTTTTCGGATGCCAGTGAGCTCGGTTACGGATGCGTAGTGTATGTTAAAACACAGAGAGATTCTAGTTCCGAACCAATCACTCGTTTAGTGTGCGCTAAATCTAAAGTCGCTCCGATGAAAACAATTTCCATTGCCAGGCTGGAACTTTGCGCATGCCTACTTATGGCAAAACTCGTTCGCCGCGTTCTCGATACCTACGAAAAACGACATACCATCGACAACGTATTTTGTTTTACCGATTCAATGGTAGCGTTGCAGTGGATTACGGCATCACCGCACAGATTTAAAACTTTTGTTGCTACGCGTATAACTAAAATCATTTCCGCGATTCCCGCTGATTCTTTCCGGCATGTACCCGGAAGTGAAAATCCTTGTGCTGACGCTCTGTCGCGTGGATTATCGCCCGCACAGCTTCTTGAGCATAAACTGTGGCTCACAGGTCCCGCTTGGCTGCGCGATGATTTGACGAGTTGGCCAGTCAAGTCAGTGGTTCCCGCTAAAATTGATTTGGAATTACCCGAGTCAAAGAAAATTGTTTCGCTTCCCGTAACTCAACCACAGGCCGAAGTTCTCAACCCGCTGTTAGAACTTGCTGGACGCGTCTCGTCCTGGCTAGTACTGCTACGAACCGTCGTGCAGATCTATCGCTTCATCAAGAAGCTACCGCGTACTAAATACTTTTCCGCTGATGATATTAACTTCGCTGAATTACAAATTCTAAAAGCTGTTCAAAACCATTATTTCGCAGACATCATTCAAAATTTAAACTCTGACACTCGTTGTCCGCGTGCGATCCAACGGCTCGTGCCCTATTTAGATTCTGATGGACTTATACGAGTCGGAGGCCGTCTCCGAAATGCCGATTTGTCATACGATCAGCAACATCCAATTTTGTTACCGCGAAAAGACCGCATAGTCGAGTTATTAATTATCTACTATCACCGCATAAACTGCCACACTGGGCCAGTCGCTCTAATGTCGATTCTTAGACAACGATATTGGATTCTTTCCTGCCGCAATATTGTCCGCTCAGTAATTCATAAATGCAATTATTGTTTTAAAACCAAACCTAAACCCACATTTCCGCTCATGGGTGATTTACCTGCCTGCCGCGTAAACGAGGCCAAGACCTGGGCTCACACTTCGTGTGATTATGCAGGCCCGATTTCGATTTTACCGCAAAGAAAGCGTGGCGTACGCTCTATCAAGGCGTATTTGCTAATATTTGTCGACAAAGTAGTTCGGTGCTGCCATGTTGAATTGACAACTTCTCTGAGTACATTTTCTTTCTTCTCTGCATTCAAACGTTTCCTTGCGCGACGTGGAAACGTTTCTGTAATGTATTCTGATAACGGTAGATCATTTTTGGGCGCGAAAAACGCATTATCAGAGATCTACACGCTCGTAGATTCTGACGAATTCCATAAGGCGCTATCCGACGAATTGTCCGCACACCGCATTACTTGGCGATTCAATCCACCAAGAGCTGCTCATTTTGGAGGGGATTTTGAAATCTATGTGAAAGCATTTAAGACTCACCTCGCGCGAACCATAGGTTTACAGTTGCTCACCTATGAGGAAATGTTAACCGTGCTTACGCAAATCGAAAGCGTCATTAATTCGCGACCGCTAACTCTGCTCAGTGAGGATCCTTCTGAACCCACTGCTTTAACTCCTGCTCATTTTTTAATGGTTTCACCTCTGAAACATTTACCCGCGTGCGCAGCTACAGACGAGCCCGCACACTTGCTAAAACGTTACGCTTTACTAGATCAAATGGTTCAGTCGTTCTCAAGACGCTGGAAATTAAATTTCTTACATTTGCTGCAGTCTCGTGGCAAATGGAACACGCCTTCTAATCCTATTCAAGTAGGCTCCGTGGTGCTTATCATCACTGACAACCTCCCTCCGCTTTCCTGGCCCCTAGGTGTCGTCGTCGAGACTATCCTAGGCGCTGATGGAATCTGCCGCGTTTGTTTAGTAAAAACCGCGAACTCTTTGTATAAACGACCAGTCGTTCGTTTATGCACTTTACCCACGCAATAAATAATCTTCTTTCTTGGACCTCCGGTCATCCGCTAACTTTATTCAACCGCTAACTTCATTCAACCGCTAACTTTATTCAACCGCTAACATTATTCTAACCGCTATTCTTTGACCGCATCCTTTTCTTCACTTAAAAACCAATGGTTTTTAGGCCGGGGGCAATGTTACGGCGCCATAGTGCTGCCTACTTTTCTTTCTACCCGCATTTACCGACTCCTATGTCCTACCCTCATCTTTTCCTAGACGACGACCACCTAGGTACGTTCGCGGAAAGGTGAGACGCGCTGTTTGCTCTTGGCAAGCAGTCTGCCCTTGACCGCCGGACAGGGTGGACACATTACCGCTACAATCACCGCATCTTTCGACCACCGCTTTGACGTGTGCCCTCGCACACCATTCCCCTATCGCATACGATACATCGTATGATTCCGCTACCAACAGTCCACTTTTCGTATTCTACGCCGCGCGTCGACTGCCTGAAGAAAGGAGCCAGAAGCAACCAGGATCAAGGTTCTGCAGCTGTGCTCACCGACCCGGAGTATTCAGGTTAGTCGTCGTCTTCCAGCACCTATTTGTGTCCCGCGCGATCCGCCATAATACTTGGTGGCCGCGCTAACACTGTGCGTTGATTGGATATTGCGCAGCTTGTAGCTAACGTCGCATCCGTCGACTTGTATGATTTGGGCCTATAACTGATTAAGATTGACTGAATAAGACGAGAACAAATCAATTTGGACTTGTAGAAAATGTATAGGAAGGCCTATGCCCAACAGTGGACATCCTACGGCTGATATGATGAGAAAGATAAAACATCAAACAAACAAAATAAAACATACATAAAATGACTAACTATGTTTAAAACACAAATCCGTTACAATTTTTCTCTATCAAAAAATGTTACATTTAAAATGCGTAGTTTACAACCTAACCTATCAAATAAATCATTCACAAATTACGTTAAAATCATACAAGTTAATAATTCTATCATAAACGTTTACTGAAATATTATGGAGTCCATAAAAATTTTGAAAACTGAATTTACATTCGACATCAAGATATAACATAGAAAAACGCGTCATAGTTCAAATCTGCCCAACCGATATTGCTGGAGGACCGTAGTTTCGAATTTCTTGGCCTTTTAGTCAAATTGAAACATAACAATACATCAATGCAGAAAAGTGAGACTAAGAGAACAATTATGTTTTGTAAGATTTTGGAAGAGCTTATATTCCAAACAAATGTTGACAAAAAAATATTCTGTCGTCAATCAAATTTTGTGGTAAAAACGGTAAACTGAAATTAGTACATAGTATAAAGCAAAACCGTCATTTCTGTGTGTCTGTCTGTGTATCCTCTTACATAATTATGTAATGCGGTTTTCACTCTCTTTTACAATATTTCTTCCGAGAGGTTTATAGCTATAATGCATTCGTATCCGGGCGAAGCCGGGGTGGGCAGCTAGTGTGTTATGAGTAGGTAGGGGATTATTTATTTAAATTTCATATAGGTTTGCGTTTGACTACATACTGCTTAATGTTAAGCAGATTTGTGGTGTGGTGGCACGCTTACGCACGCACGCTAGGTGGGGGATGAAAATAAGATTACCCCCACATTTAAAGTCTTTTCCCATTAATTGGTCCTTAAAGGAGCACCAGGGCTAGCCACCCGGCCTATAAGAACTTTACTTGGCATTTTAGTGTTTTATTATCAGCAACTCATCTCATTCGAGACACAAACTCAACTGCGGGCCACATTTTCCCGTGCAGGCCGGCAGTTTGCCAGCTTCCCCTCATAGATCATCAATAGACCAGCTGTTGCAGTAATTTTAATTTTTTATTAGACATTGTATAATACACAGAACACTATTCCTGTTCGGCAGAATGTTTGTTCTTTGCCAATCATTTTATATTTTTCAGGGTCATTTTTAAGGAGAGAACACACGTGGTCTTTCATTCAGATACGTGTTATTATTGTACACAGTTTCAAGAAAAGTGTTTTTATAACGTGCTGTTTAGTTTTTTAATGCTATTATTATAACTTTAGGACTGCTAGACTTGAGCATTCTATAAAAAAAAACTATGTAAGTAGGTAGTATTGAGTCTGTAATACCAATTTTTACGAGGGGGAAATCTTCGAAAGATGGCCGACTGGTTTAGGGTGCAGTCGGGTTATGTAGGATTGTACCCACTAAAACCGATTGTAACCACTATGGAGGTTAGCATATTTGTGCTGCTCCACCGAATTGGCCGCCGCTCCAACCCTACTCTGAGTCTCAGAAAGATGTGACGGCGCCAAAGTATCGACGCAAGTTGCGTTCCATACTAAGGGCCGTCTACACTTCCATGGGAACAGCGTCACATTGTACTAACTACTTACTAATACAAGCTTTTTTAATTAAAACTAAATTAACCCTACACAAGCAACTTTCCTACCAAAAAAAATTAATGCTTAGCGCATAAAACTGTTCGCTGTACTTACAGCTAGTAATGCTAAAATACAAGTACCAAATGGACGAAAAATAGCAGGTATCCTGTTAACAATGTCGGTGTAAACATACGGGTACTTAGAGATAAAAACAAAATGACTGTTGTATTCAGCTTGAGCATTATATTCTGTGTTGATTCATCGTATCCTTATCTGCCGTGACGTAACTGTATAGGCCGAATCGTACAAGTTGGCGGATGTGAAGTTAGCTACAAGATGCGCGAAACCCAATCAAAGCGGGACTACGGAGCCGTTTTATTCCGTATAGGTTCAGTGGGTTGGATATTACGCAGCTTGTAGCTACTTGACATCCGCCAACTTGTATGATTCGAGCTATACTGTATTGTACCAGCCTTTTAACAGTCCACTGCAGGACGTAGGCCTACTCACGAAGGGTGATTGAGCCATATTCATCACGCTGGCCCAGTGCTGGTTGATGGCCATTGAATTTCTTCTACGAACATATTACTTATTATTATGTAGGTTCCCCCACGAAGTTTTCCTTCACCGAAAAGCCAATGGTGTGAAATTCCGTACATAAGTACAGTCCAAAGAACTAATTGGTACGGGACCGGGATTTGAACCCACGACCTTAATATTGAAAGGCGGGTGTCACTTCCATTAGACCACCACGGCTTGACATAAGCAACTATCAACCTTTGACTAATGGGACAAAACAACTAAATTCGCGTTTTCCAAATAAGAAATTCTTACCCACGACTTCGACGACATACTAAAATTATAATAACTAATATGAATTAAAAATTTAAAAAACCCCCGACACATTGACAACCATTTTGGGCACATTTCTAGAATTTTGGTTCTTCCATCCCCACTTTAACCCACCATAACTCTTAAACGGCTCAATCGATTTTTATAAAACATAGCTAAGAACACTCTCGATTAAGTCTCCTTTCATCCAAAAAAAACTAAACTGAAATCGGTTCAGTGGTTTGGGCGCTATGATGCCACAGACAGACAGACAGACAGACACACAGACAGACAAACAGACAGGTCAAACTTATAACACCCTTCTTTTGCGTCGGGGATAAAAATGAAATTGGTCGTAAATCGTAAACGGTAAGCTTTACTTACAAAAAAAAGATGCGAAATTTTATTTTCTACAATAATAATCTCAATGACTTTAGCCTTAAAGTACATCATAGATTAACATTATAGCCAAAAATTTTTTTCAAGATGGCGCTTGAAGCTCCACCTAGTTACCGACATAGGTCATCGAATTGGCAAGTTGAAATGGCAGTGAGCAGAGCACATAGCACGAAGGACTGATGACCGATGGGATCGAAAAGTTCTCGAGTAGAAACCACGTACCGACAAGTGCAGTAAAGAACGCCCACCCTCAAGGTGGACTGACAACCTCATTTAGACCGTAAGATCTCGCTGGATGCAAGCCACATCCACCCGGTCTTATTGGGGATCCGTAGGGGATGCCTATGTCCAACAGTGGAAGTGGAAGTCATATGGCTGATGGATTGATGGGTGCATAGGTTGAAACTAAACTGTATGATCTCAGAAAATGATTGAAACCTTACAGTAATATGATTAATATGGAAGATCAATATCTTCTTTGATACTTTTTAAGAGCAGTCTAACAAAATACGCACTTTCTCTATGTCTCGGGCGTGTAAATAAATAAATATTTGGGGACATCTTATACACGCCCTCGGACCCCAAACTAAGCAAAGCTTGTGACTATAATATAATACGGCTAAAACTCGCGTTATAATTGTACGGTCGATCCAGTGGGAATCCGACCGGTTTCAGAGTATTCTATACTCCATCCTCAGGGAATACGCGCGCCCCCGTCGACTGGCGCACGCGCACTGATTGACACTTTTTTAATGAAGTGAAAGCTTGTGATATGGCTGCCAGAGACTGATAAATTAATTACACATATTTTTAAATACATACTTATATAAGTAGATAGTTACTAAATAACACCTAGACACAGAGCAAACACCTATGTTCATCACATAAATACTTGCCCTAGGTGGGATCGAACCCACGCCTCTTTGACCCAGTAGTTGGGGCACTAACCACTGAGCCACCGATGCTGTCATTAAGTCACTGGATCAGTGTTAACATACTTATTTTAGGTTTTATTAATATTTTGTACCAATATTACGTATACACAATTTTATAAAACCAAACAAGTTTTGCATGGTGTTTTTCCCCAAAAAACGTTAAATGGTAGGTACTTCAATATACTTTTTAAATGAAAAAAAGCCACGTGGTAGGTATGAAAATTAATTACTAACTTAAGTGGTACTCAATTGTGAAGAGAAAAACTATTGTTTTACAATTCTGGTGTCAGCAATTGCCACTAGTCTGTCTTGACTACAACACGTAAATATCGATAATTTTCCTAAAAAATATAACACCGGAAGAGGTTTTTTCTTATAATTTCAACAAAGAAAATATAGGTAAGTAACTTACATCATGCCAAAACATTAAATTTATTGCTACAAAGAAAGCATGAAAATCAGTTTCTCGCTCTTACTTAGTAGTACTTTTAATTTATTAAAGCCGACGAAGATTTATTACATTGGGATACTTTTTATTAAAGAAAATATTTTGAGAATTGTGGAAAATTTTCGGAAAACTCACGATGCTAGAAGGAAATAGTAGTTTATGCAACTGTCATATAATTAATATCACTCGTTACTATTATGAAACTCGCTGCGCTCGTTTCATAAACCACACTCGTGTTTTAATACCCGTGTTATATGCAGTTGCATACACTACTTTATCTTCACTAATAAAAATAAAAACATATTGCGAAACATTAAATTCACGCGTACGTGTATTGTCACAGTGAACTTGGCGCCATTAAAATCTAACCAATGACTGCGCGCGCAGCTGCGCTCTCATTGGTCAATCAGGAGCGACCGCGCGCTGTTGTTCTTTTTTTATTTCATTGGCACAAGATCTTACCAAAGAGTTTTGTGTATGTAAGTTTAGTAGTTTCGACGAAGTTTTCACGTATAACCCAACTGTTTTCAAAAGCCAGCCTAATATCAAAATTTTATACAACTTGTATGAGGATTTTGACATAAGGCTCGCCAGGTTAATTGGTCGCGTTTTATCGATGTTATAATGAGATTTTACGATATCGATGTGGATATTATAACATCATTTGAAAAGCCAATGCCGGTTTTTGTATGGAAGATGAAGCCTTTTTTTTTTCGCGCGGCCATCAACCAAACCTTGTTTTTATAGCTCAGTATAGTGTAACAAATGATGATTACGAAATGCTGCAGCTGTAGTTTCAGTCCAAAAAGAGTTATAAGACTTAAAAGTTTGTTTTGATTTACTCGTTTTTATGGTTATTTTTATCACCTAGCCGCAAGTTACGAGCTAAATTGACATAATTAAAAGCTGTTAAATGCTTTTAGAATTGTCAGGAGTAAGGTTGTACCCCGAACTATCTCGCCTTCTGTAAACCTCATCCCCATATTATCTGTTTTTGTCTGTAATGTGGTAATTGACTAATTACTTGAGAGATGGCATGGAAGAAATCGCTTCGATAACGCCGCCATTGTACTTATACTGTAATGTTATGTCTTTGTGTGCAATGAAGTGTTCATTCATTCCTTTACTTACCGTGTACAATGCATATCGCGTGATATATCTGTTGTCTACAATAACACTAGATATTTATAATCATAGCAGTGCTAGATAGATACATTTTGTGGTAAATATTAAAAGCACACATACTAACATTTGGTATTCAATCAAACTACGAAGTAAATAATATTACATTTATTAGATATTAGGGTGTGTGGCGTACAACGGATGTTATGTCGGTCCATGAAGGATCAAATCTGTGTTTTTCACATACTCGTACACCTAACGGTATGTAAAAACTCTTTTCTTGTAGAATTGTTGCTCTCAAAGTTTTGTCAATTCTGATCAAGTTTCCATGATTGCAATCTTGAAATAAACATTTTCTTGTATTAAAAGGTGCTCTTGTAAATCCTGGTATAGGAAATCTTGAATCATTTTGGGAAGTTTGGGCACGTGTCACATCCTCTATTTGATCTGTATCAGCGTCAGTTATCTCAGATTCAGAACCAGGGACATTTTGTACAACATTTTGTTCAACAATAACTTGTCCAGTGCCGTTAGACTGTGATTCAACGTTTGCAGCGTCAGGTTCAGGTCCAGTAACGTGGACAGCCGGGTCCGCCTCACATTGTTCAACGTAGCGTCTTTCTCGTTGAAAACAAGGTCTACAAAGCCGATCTTCATGGCCAATCTGAAAAGAAAAATTGTTTTTTTTTTATGTGAAAGGAACCAAATCCTCAGTATTTATAAAAAGTAATGTACATACATAGGAATCGAAGAAACATCTGACATCTAATAAATGTATTATTTATTTATTTATTTAAGTATACATTTATCCGTTGAGTAGTTACGATCTCTTATACCTACCTACAATTACATACATACAGGTCAAACAAATAACCGCCCTCTTGGGCTTTATGAGTGCGTACTAAAATAAAAATATGAAATGTAAGGCATTTAGAATGGAATTTTCAAATATATGACGTATTTATATGGAATAGGTAAGTATTTTGTTTACATACCTGTCTGATATTTCTAACTTCTGTCAAATAATCCATTATGAATGGATATTCTTGCACATATTCCACAGATAAAACATTGGATCTTCGTATCCTATTATTACTTCGATTAAGATTGTGTTCACAAGAAATGCACGGCGGTCTTCGATCCATCTTCTTTCACGTTTCAAATATTCTGTAAGCACTCCACAATTCAGGATCCCGAACAGTTGTACAAGTAGGTACAACAATCAAAGTCCATAAAACAAAAGCCAAAACGGATAGGTAATTCAAATCGGAGTCTATAAAACAAAAATTAAATCGTTCACAGGTACGTTATCAAAATCAGCGTCCATATAACAAAAGCCGAGTCGTTGTTTTGAAACACTGGTAGGTAACGAATAATTCCAAACACGCACGCACACAACACTAAGATCGAGACGAGAGTGAGAATGAATTAGCTTATTTTTTTAATTGCCGGGGGCAGGGCGCGGGGGGTGGGGGGGAAGGTATGTTTCATAAGTGAGAAAGTGAAACAAACCAAGCTCCTGTGCGCGTTGCGAGTAGGACGGGAGACAGCCAACTACATACACATCCTCGGCGGTGGCGGCGGCGGCGCGTGCGGCGATTCCAAAACGCCAGCGGATTGCCCACTGTCAAATCACGAGTGCTTGGCGCACCATAATATAGTAGGTACCGATCTAACGATTGTTTAAATGTATTAAAGGATCTATTATGCAGTATCTTTACAAAAAATCTGATGAATACCTACAAACTTCTGACTCTCATAACTTATTTCGGACTGAGGATAGAATTTTTTTGTTTAATAAACGTTGTTTATAACATCTTACTGTACTAAAAAAACAAGGTTTGGTTGATGGCCGCGCGAATTTTTTTTTTTTTTAAAGGCGCCATTTTCAGTCATTGGCTTTGCTTAAATTGAGTGTTTTGTTGTCTGTGCTATAACAGTAGTCATTATAAGTCAAATATTGGAAACATAAGTAGAATGTTACAACATTAGTGTAGATAAAATATAATATACGACTGTCCGCAGTTACGTAATACGAGTATTATATACATTTAAATGTTGGGGAAAAGCTTGTGATATGGCTGCATACTTATATAGATAGTTCCTAAATAACATCCAGACACAGAGTAAACACCAATGTTCATTACATAAATGCTTGCCCTGGATGGGGATCGAACCCACGCCTCTTTGATTCAGAAGTCAGGTTCACTAACCACTGAGCCACCAAGGCACAGTTAAGGGGGATACTTACCTATCAACTATCTCACTTGCACAAGTGTAATTTTCATAGATCAAAGTAAGTTCGTATAGGCCGGATGGATACTTGGATAGCCCTGGTGTCAGAATTTTTAATCTGCCTGAAGCCATCTTACACAACTGGTTCTCGTGTATAATTAACGCTAATAGCTCATTGCTGGACATATGCCTACCCTTGTAAGGTAATTTACCAAAACTTGTCATCTACGATTAGTAACTAGGCATATCTTAGGCATCTAACTATTTATTAGGAATAGGTAAGTAATAATTATTGCAAAAGCTTTGACTCTAGAAAAAAAGCAAAATATTAGGCTTTGATGAAAAACAAAACTGCTCATATGCTTTAAAGTTTATTTTAACTTCATATAATTATAAATTAAAAATTTAAAAAACCCCCGACACAAAAATATTTGACAACAAACTTTGAATTGACAACCATTTTGGGCACATTTGTAGAATTTTGGTTCTTCCATCTCCACTTTAACCCACCATAACTCTTAAACGGCTCAATCGATTTTTATGAAACATAGCTAAGAACACTCTCGATTAAGTCTCCTTTCATCCAAAAAAAACTTAATTGAAATCGGTTCAGTGGTTCGGGCGCTATGATGCCACAGACAGACAGACACACAGACAAACAGACACGTCAAACTTATAACACCCCTCTTTTGCGTCGAGGGTTAAAAATAAAAATAATCGGCCAAGTACGAGACGGCCTCGCGCACGGAGGGTTCCGTACTGTATGGGAGGGAGCCCCTTAAATATTTATTTTGTTTCAATTTAATTATTTATTATTTATAAAGAGGAAAGATTTGATTGTTTGTTTGCATTGAATAGGCTCCGAAACTACTGAACCGATTCGAAAAATTCTTTCACTGTTGGGAAGCTACACCATATCCCTGGGTGACATAGGAAGTTATATTTTCTTTAAATTAGGGATACTTGCCCGGGCGAGGTCGGGTCTGGCAGCTAGTTGAATATAATTATACTCGTAGCTAAATATTCTGTAAATATTTGAAGCTTCTACCTGTTACCATTATTAATACCTATCGAGCGAAAAACGGCTAAAAAATCTGGTTTGTTGTTGGTATGGGAGCCCTCTTTGAATATTATTTTCATTCTATTTTTAGTATTTTTAGTTATAGCGGCAACATATATACATCATCTGTAAAAAAGTCAGCTTTCTAGCTATAATGGTTCATGAGATACAGCCTGGTGACAGACAGACCGACAGACGGACAACGGAGTCTTAGTAATAGGGTCCCGTTTTTACCTTTAGGGTACGTTATCATGCTCCTTGGGGTACGGAAACCTAAAAACGTCATATACATTCGTTTCGCAATGCATAAATTAACTAAAGACTTATCTTACAGATCTTGCTCTACAATATCTTTAAATATAGGTGTATATTTTCCATGTTCCTTTTTTAATTTCATGTAATCAAAATAAGAAAGAGATAGTTGCAAACTGCATATCTCTATCCATTTATGCTATAGGAAAATATTGACTTTGAACTGAATCTATTTGATTCCCTAGATGTAGGTAGATAAAAAATCTATGGAAATGTAATATGATGCAACCGGTGGTTATAATATAATTCCATTATAACCATTGGTATTCTTATCTACCACTATATGTATAAAACAAATAATCTTACCTGATTCAGCTGCTTCCAAATTCAAAAAAAGAATCTCACATGGCACAACGATTTTTACAAATAAAACCGTATCACGAACACCACAATTTTACAATAACAACACTAATTCAATATTCGAATAAGCTAGATTAGCTACAACTAGACACTGAAAGCTTTGATCTAAAGTTTAATTATTATATTACGTCCTGAATTCACTGAAAGGCGTCATGACTACACATTTTTATTGTGAAAATTTTCGAAAATCGCGACGCGTGGCAAAGCGACCACTCCCCTGTAGCGATCATGTGGAACTGAATTCGTGAAAATTTCTGCTACAGCTTTTAGCAAATCTATAAGCGAAAGTACACAGTGTTTGCGTCCTTTTCTAACGCTGGGAAAGCCAGGATGATGTCTCTTTCTTATTTGCTTAGGTGCACCCCGTGGTTTTGCGTGTTATCCTGAAGGAATCGAATGCTATTTTGAGATAAAAATTGTAACGTCTTCATTTTACTTTCTTACGATTCTTTCTACTAAATGAAATGTGCGAGTTTTAATGGCGGTTTTAAATTCACATCTCACTATTATCATAATATGTCTTGTTAATAAACTCCAAGTAGCCAAACGAACTGTGGACAGACTATGCTTAGAGTCTCTCTGCCAGATAAAATCAGAAATGAGAAAATCCGTTGAAGAGCCAAAGAGACATTAGAGATCATTAGACAAAGAGATCGTGGTGCCGAACGTTGCTTGACTTCGGTGATCGGTGACAAACGCCGACAAAAATCAAGCTACGAGCGCTACATGATGACTAAAATAATCTGCCAAGCACGAGTCGGAATCGCGCACGAAGGGTTCCGTACCTACTCCATGGGAGCCCCCCCCCCATAAATATTTACTTTATTTTAATTTAATTATTTATTATTGAAGTGAATATACAACTTAATATTCTTTGAATGTTTGAAGCATCTACCAGCACGGGAAGCATGGCAAAGGGACTAATAGTCTTTCCACCATTATATCCCCTCGAAGAGGAAATAAAGTATGGATTGACAATGACATCTGACATAAAGAGTGGATAAAATGGTTTTCTCCCCTTGCCGTGCTACCCGGGCTGTAACCATGTATTAATATCGAGCGAAAAACGTCTAACAATTCAGGTATGTTGTACGAGTATGGGAGCCCCCTTTAATTATTAATTTTATTCTGTTTTTAAGGTTCCGTAACCAAAGGATAAAACGGGACCCTAATTACTAAGACTCCGCTGTCCGTCCGTCTGTCCGTCTGTCACCAGGCTGTATCTCATAAACCGTGATAGCTAGAACGATGAAATTTTCACAGATGACGTATTTTGTTTGCCGCTATAACAACAAATAATACAAACAGAAAAACATATTTAAGGGGGCTCCCATACAACAAACCTGATTTTTTTGCTGATTTTCGCTCGGTATTGATAACGGTGACAGGTGGATACTTAAAATATTCAAAGAATATTCAGTTAAATAAGTACTTTAAAAGAAATAAATAAACTAAAATGAATTGAATATTTAAGGGGGTTACCATACAATTAACGTGAATTTTTTGCTTGATATTAATAACGGCAACAGGAAGATGCTTGAAATATTCACAATAGGTTTCCGTTTTTACCCTTTTGATACGGAACTCTAAAAATATATTTAGTCCGTCAGATAGACATTCCAAAAATATTAGTCACTTATTTTTTCTTTTGTCAATTATACAAAATTTGATGAAGATAATTTAGACCGTCTAAGTTCCGCGTGACGTCACAAGTGCCATACAAATGTGTATGTATAGTGAAACCGCTAAACTCAGACTTCGCCTGCGCGGTACAGGGGCGCCGGGGGAGACGACACAGGGGATTGAGACAGGCGCGGGCAGCGGGTCCCCGGCGCCCGCACCTGTCTCAGTCCTCTTTGTCGTCTACCCCCGCGCCCCCGTACCCGCGCAGGCGAAGTCTGAGTTTAGCGGTTTGACTATAGACTTATGTAAGAGCGTCCCGTATGTCACGACCCCCACTCCGAACTTTAACGAGTATTAAAAAGATTAAAAATCTTTGTCATTTGTTGTTTGATTAATAAAAGAAAAAATACGTGTCCAATATTTTTTGATAATCTATCTCACGAACTAATTATAATATTTTTTTTACCCACTCATCATGCCTATGATTGTCGTCCATCCATCCATCAGACATAGGACGTCTACTGCTGGACATGGGCCTCACCTATACAGGGTTATTGGTAATCAAGTAGCATTCTTCTAAGGGTTTATGTATTCTGTAAATAAAAACTAACAACTTTTGTTCTGTGACTTAATTCAAAACTAAAAAAAAAACAGCTGTTCCATACATTTTGTCGAGGGTGAACGATATTTTTCCATGGAACAGCTTTTTTTTAGTTTTGATAAAATTATTTGAACAAAAGTTGTTCGTTTTGGTGTACAGAATAAGCCCCTAAAAGGATGCTAATTGATTAGAAATAACCATGTATGTATAATCGTATATCTCCAATAAGACCGATAGGTAGAGGCTTGCATACAATGCGATCCTGCGGTTTTGATGAGGTCATCCCGCCCACTTTCTGGGTAGACGTCCTACGCTGCGCTTGCCGGTACGTGGTCTCCACTCGAAAATGTTGTTCCAGCTAATGATGATTATATTTAAACTATAACACCTTATATAAATCGAAACAAACAACTACGCTCTTTTCCCAGCTCTCCGAGCGAAAATAGCTTTATTAAATCATTTTTCTATTCATGACCGCCATTTCTTTTGTCCCAAATTACACGAAAATATCGATAACGGCAAATAACATTCTGATTTACGATGTACAACTTTATTCCTTGATGATAAAGTCGAAAATAATTTCCTGTCCAAATTTTCCGGGGACGAGAAAATGACCGAACTTGGTATAAAGTCGTCAGAGAAGCTTAATAAAGTTTGGATGTAACCGGGACTAGGTAACCGGTTTCTTATTCGATTACAGATACCTAAATACAGCAGAATCAAATAATACCATCAATACCGTACTTCTTATTAGATTACAGAATATACCTAAATACCGCACGAACAAAATTAAATAATATCATCAATACCGTACTAATTGTAACTTACAGTGTTTTGCGTACCTAAATAGAAGTTACTAAATTTTTGAAGAAAAAAAAAAGAAAGTTCAACAACGCAATTTTTCTTTCGTAATAAAGTTGTGAAATCTAACAACTTTACTATAGAAATCAATATACTCACTCGTAACTTAAAGTCACAGTTAAAGTTTCAAAGTTGGTTAATTTTTTCAGTACATACCTACATAATATCTATGGGAAATCAAAATTTGATAGAATCCCAATCGACAAGTAAGGAACGAGTAAATTCAGACTTGAGATGTGGCCGCAATGTAAGTAATGATAGATGAAGATATCCAGTAACATTGTATAACAATGAATTGCTATTGTTGTTGAGATTATCTCTGGTTTTGAACTGGTGATAAACGAAAACAAATATCCCCATTTTTCCCCATCGAGTAATGAATGGGCTAACTTTGGGTCGCTGCGGTGGAACAAAAAGGTTTTATCAATAACATAGAAAAGGATTAAAAGGACATACATTAAAAATATGTATGGTGGCTAAGATTAATTTTGCCCAGCTATTTATTCTGATTGAGCGAAAAATATTTTTACCATACACAATAATATATATCAAGTTGGTGACTATAAGTATCTAAGGTTAAAATAGTAAGTAATAAATATATACCTATTTATGCTTGAGGCAATGTCAACACATTACTTTATTTTTATTGGACCATATCCACTAAGATGGCCCAGTGCGGGTTGGTGGATGCACATACACCTTAGAATTTCTTCTATGGACGTACTGCATATAGGTACGAGTATAAGCAGGTTGCTTCACGATGCTTCCCTTCATCGTTAAGTAGGGTGAAATTCCGTACATAAATTCCAAATAATTTATTGGTCCTGGAATTGAACTCACGACCTTACGAGTGCGGTGTGAGTGAGCGGGTGTTAAGTACTACCACTACAGTCTGTTCATATTTATTTTACCTCTGCCATTTGTCGCTGTGTCTCTGTCTAAATTATGATGGTGTGTAATGACTAGACAGAGGAAGCACGGACGTATATATAGCTCTTGCAAGGGGGGGGTCCAAATTTTTTATCCGACTGTCCAAAAAAGAGCAGTGAGTTTTTTTAAAGAAAATTAAAGTAGAAACGTAGTTATGATAAAATGAAACAGTATATTTATGCCTCCCTTACATAACTTTAGTTGCTGCACTAATTATGATAGGTGTGAGGGAGTAAGCACCTAAGTTCCGTCCTCGGCGAACTGATTAGAATCTTATTAGAATCGAATTCACTGAAGAAGTCCCGCAGATGCGGCACCACAGTCGCCTGCCTTGTCTGTAAATATTAGTTCCATTAATTTCCATAGGACTTTTTAGGAAATGAACTCTAGGTACTTGGTTACATTTTTGCTATGTTGCATATCTAAATAGGTTCCTTTAGCTTTATGTTTGTGTTATACCGCAAAAGTACAAAAGCGCGACTGAGAGGCTATTAATTAATATAAATTAAGAACTTAAAACAATTATTTGCCCTAACTTAATTACCAATGAGACAGTCACTATTGCTGTAGTACCTACTTACTCAAGGAGTTCATCATTAATTGTTAGTTAAAATACCTAATGTTTTGTAAATAATTTCTATTTCTTATTTATTAAAACACATAGGTATTTTTTTTAATTTTATCACATGCTCTAACTCAATTACATAAACGCTGGACCAATAAAATACTTCTGAGGTTTGTGAATCAATGTGAGTTTTACACAAAGACTAGACGGTTTAAACGGTGTTTCCCTTTTTGAAGCCATCTTTGGTTCTAAAACACTTCCTAACGACCGATTCTCGAAAACACATTTTTTTGTTTATGACGAAACTGTTAGGAATCTTTACTAATAGTATAACTCCGACAGTATGGTTGTTTGTTAATTTATCACCCAACAACGCAACGGAGAGAAGGATGTTTTTCTTTTTTATTAAATTTTATGCATACCTACTCTAAAGATCAGATTCTTGTAGGCTCATTTTTATCCGAAAAAAATAAAATGTTCTATGGCGGTACAAAAAGCAAAAAATCACGCGAGTGAAACCGCGGGCAAAAATTAGTCTTAAAATTCAACATCTTGGCCATGGGTTTCTTTTGTCACTTCAAATTGTAAAAGTTCTTTTTTGCATTAAATCTGTTGCACGTGTGTGCAGTTGTGTTTACCGTCGACCCGATGAAAACAAAAGACTATGGGTAAAAACTTTAGGGTAGAATGGAACAAAGGAGATGTATCTGCCTGGGAAGGATTCATTCTCCAATTTTTGTCACATTTGCTGAGATGATATTTGCTATTCGTTATTTTACTTGGATACACTCGTAAAAATATTTGAAAATGCATAGGCCAAGGGGGGGGGTCCGGACCCCTCGGACCCCCCCTCATATACGCCCATGAGAGGAAGCGACACATGTCACAGGTAAAATAAGTGTGCGCGGACTGTAGACCACCACGGCTAAGGCGGATTTCGATGGCTGGACTGGAATAATGTTAACCGGTCATAACCGGTATTTATTACCAATTTTACTAAAACCGGTACTCAGTCCCCGATGTTTAGGACGCAAACTCACTAAAGTTGTACAATGCTTACCGTAAATTGTAATTTAATGATGCAGGCTCACGAGCGGCCATCTTTACTACGTCATTATCTCGTAAAGATACGGAATTCCATAACTAGGTAATAATAGTCATCATCATTTAACAAATCGATGGCGTGAGTGAATCCACAAACCCGCGCTGGGCCAGCGTGTTGTGAATATGGCCCGATCACCCTTCGTGGGTAGGCCTACGTCTTGCAGTGGACTATTAAAAAAGCTGGTACAGTACAGTATACTTACAATAATTTTGATAACAAATGGCCACAACCGGGTCAGTGGACACAACCAGCAAACCTATAAATATCATCAGCGAATCTATGGCCACAGCGTTCACACGGCTACCGGCTAGCGCAGCGTAGGACGTTCATGTCATCCTCTGCGACAGCGCCACTATCTAGAAAAAAATAAAAAATAAATAATTTAAAAAGACTTCCTTTTGCTGACAAAAAATAACCAGGCGCTTCTACGAAAATTTGATTGAAGTGAAATTAGTGTCATTATAAGGTATATTATTAATGTTTTTACAGTACTAAACGTACAATTTCCATCATAGAACAGTCGCATTTATCTTTCCTGAATACAATTCCTGGCTCTGCTGGAGAGTATGCTCCACAGCAGAGCCACAATTTAATCAATTTTGTCATTACCTACCAAATGGACGTACAGGTACAGCAAGTATATTATACGTACATCATGTACGTCTAATGTACAACATTTTAAGGTAAGAACTATTGATTTTTAGGGTTCCGTACCCAAAGGGTAAAAACGGGACCCTATTACTAAGACTTCGATGTCCGTCTGTCTGTCTGTCTGTCTGTCACCGGGCTGCATCTCATGAACCGTGATAGCTAGGCAGCTGAAAGAAGGATGCAGCGAATGGACCTGTCGTTTTTTTTTTTTTTTTGCAAGTAGGTAGAAAACAAAACATCATTTATAATAATGATATGTGCTTCAAAAATTTAGTGATTTTTTGCTGTTTTCATATCACTAATTAAAATTAATATTAGACCACCAGAAAAATTACAATGATTTTTTATTGTTTTAACATTATAGATTACATACATAAGAAGTGGCGGTATGACCTTAAAGGCTTTAGCCTGTCCAAAAATGGGCACATTATTTTAAAAAATCACTATTTTATTACTGTTGCTGTCAAAAAAAAAGGAAATGTCAAATTCAGTCGATCAGATGAAGTATTCAGTGTTGCCAGATTTCGTTTTCGGTATTCCGACTTAGCAATTTTTTGGAGGTGTTGATATAATTATTTTCTTTTTCAACAGTTGGTACATGCTCCTTCCTTAACTCGTTTTAAGTGTTTCAACTAGTAATTTTACGAACTGAGGTGTCTTTTTACATATTTTTTAGAAACATACATTTTTGTATACTAAAAGATTATCAAAAAGAAAGAATACTTATATTTTTAGGTTTCACTCACTTTACTACTAACAAAAAGCTGCAGTTGAAATTATCCGAGATTTTCCTGATTATTTTGATATTACTCGTAATAATCCTTAAAGGTGCTATTCGAATCTCGGCAGCAGGCTACAGCTACAAACAGCACTTGCAGCAGCTGCCCGAAGCCGGCTGTGGCTGCACAACTGAGGGGTTAATCCAGGTTTACACGTAAATTGAAACTACAGCTGTTTCGGTATGGCCCTATACATTTTTGTACAGCGCCCCTAGCAGAAACGAGGAAGAACTAACCAAAATCTATGGAGCCACACGCGAACGCGAAAGTTTGAGTAAACTTCGCAAAGCCTGGACTACGAGTAAGGGCTCTGGTTATCTATGTAGTAGTATGAATTTCTGCAAAAAAGATTCCGATTGCGGCTCCGGCAGCACGTGCTACCGAGCCTCAGCTGCGAGTGTTGTTCACCTGTTTAGACAAGTCCGACGTGCTGCCTGTCGCAGCACGTGTAGCCAGCCTCGGAATCACTCTCGACTTCGGAAGCAGGCAGTGGCTGCATTTCAGATGTGTGTTACCTGCAATCGCGACCTGCATCCGCAGGCTGCGGCCGAAGTTCGAATAGCAGCTAGTTGTGGTTCTTATACTATTGCTAATGAAGTGGATGAATACCGAAATTCATTATCATTCATTTTTTCGTAGTACCAGTCGTCGTAGTTACCATTTAGCGCTTCTGGCGCGTTTTTGCCGTGCTGATAGCGAATTTTTGCCAAAAGAAGTTGGCAGCACTGCTATGGTCTATCCTTACTTCCTTACTTAATATTATAAATCCAAAAAGTTTGTTGGTTTGTTGGTTTGTTACTCTTTCACGCACCAACGGAGCAACGGATTGACTTGATTTTTGGCATGGACATAGTTTAAAAGGCGGAAGGAGCTTTAGGATACTTTTTATCCCGAAAAATTGCATAGTTCCTGTAGGACAGGACAAAAACCATCGAAAGCGAAACTGTCGCCACTATCACAAAGACGCTTAGTGATTAATTCCTCTATGACGCTAATATGGACTAACGAAACATAATTAGATGACAGGTGACATTTTCTGCAGACTTTTATAAATCACAAGTAGCATGGCAAGGGGACAAATTGTTTTTCCACCATTATATCCCCTTGAAGAGGAAATAAAGTATGGATTGAAAATGACAACTGACATTAAAATTGGATAAAATGTTAGTTTCCCTCTACATGCTACATGTTACTATGACGTTTAATACCAGGCCGTCATTTTGTCTGACATTAAAAATATTTTTAAAGATTTCTTAAGAGGTTTAACCTGTTTCTTTATTCTACCTTTATGGTACAGAATCATCATACTTAAATACTATCAATCCGAAAAGTTTGTTGGTATGTTCCTCTTTGACGCAGTAACGGAGCAAAAGATTGACCTGATTTTTGGTATGGATACCTATGGTTTTAAAGACAGAAAGTGATAATAGGATACTTTTTCATCTCGAGAAAATTCGTGATTCCCATGGGATAGGACAATAACTGTTTCTCAGCAATGGAGCAACGGATTGACTTGATATTATTGGGGTGGGCATAGTTTGGAAGACGGAAAGTGACATAGGATACTTTCCATCCCGAAAAAATTGTGGTTCCCATAGGACTTAACAATAAATTTTTCTCAGCAACGGAGCAACTTGCCTTGGCTTATTGCATGAATATAGTTTGAAAGACGAAAAGTGACATAGGCCACTTTTTATCGCAAAAACTTTAACAGTTCCCGTAGGATAGGATAAAAACTAAGTGAGCGGGCCGCGGTAGCAGCCGTCTAAGCGCCAGAAATAAGCTGTCATGGCAAGTTTAGGACGTTCCTACATTTTTCGCACTCCTTCGCGGCACTCAACAGCGCTAGTCCAGACTCGGGCTCCATAACGGAGCTTGCGCTCTCGCCATAATGACGAAGTGTTTCGGAGCACAAGACACATCGTCATCCACCACTCGGGACTAACCAGTACTGAACGTCAGACAGCATTCCAACGCCCTGGTCCCAGTGCAGCGGGTCAGTCATAGTAGCCCAGCGCCTGCCTCTTCAACTGCAGAGGGCAGTGAGAACGGCCATCGCGATACCGACACCTCTCTTCCCCTGCAGCCCCACTGCATCCACCACGCTGGCCCAGTGCGGGTTGGTGGATTCACACACGCCTTCGAATTTCTTCTACGGACGTATGCAGGTTGCCTCACGATGTTTTCCTTTAACGAAAAGACAGTGGTGTGAAATTCCGTACATACGAGTAAGTTCCAAAGAAACTCATTGGTACGGGACCGGGATTGAACCCACGACCTCGAGAATGACAGGCCACCGTTACAACCACTGGACCACCACGTCCACATCATCATCTCTAAGTATATTAGGTAGGTATAGGCTGAATCATACAAGTCGGCGGATGAGAAGTTAGCTACAAGGTGTGTTGTAGCCTCCTTAGCCCATTTCAACCATCTATTTTGCTGTTCTATTGCCGTTATTAATATCGAGCAAAAACTACAACAAACGTGATTTCGTACCCCTTAAATATTTATTTGTTATAACGGCATTAGAAATAGATTACATAATTTGTGAAAATTTCAACTGACTAGCTATCACGGTTTTTGAGTTACATCCTGGTGACAGACAGACGAACGGACGGACAACGGAGTTTTAGTAATAGGGTCCCGTTTTTACCCTTTGGTTACGGAACCCTAAAAACGGTACTGTATCAGCCTTTTTAATAGTTCACTACAGGACGTAAGTCTACCCACGTGGGGTGATTGGGTTGGGCCATATTCATCACGCCGGTCGCCGGCCCAGTGCGGGTTGGTGGATTCACATGCGCCATCGAATTTCTTAGACCTTGTTTGCCTTCACCGAAAAGCCAGAGGTGTTAAATTCCGTACAATAAATTCCAAAGAACTCATTGGTACGGGACCGGGATTTGAACCCACGACCTCACGACCTCACTACTAAACCACCACGGCACGGCATGTTTAGGACTTTAGGACGAAAGCTTACTAAAGTTTGCCGTAAATTGTAATTTAATGACGCAGGCTCACCGGCGGCCATCTTTACTACGTCATTATCTCGTAAAGATACGGAATTCCAGTGGAATGGGCCAAATAGAACTGATAAGGAGTCCCTTTGATACTATGCAGACAGATAGTGGACGC
Source organism: Hypomecis atomaria (assembly GCA_964007245.1). Lineage (NCBI taxonomy): Eukaryota > Metazoa > Arthropoda > Insecta > Lepidoptera > Geometridae > Hypomecis > Hypomecis atomaria. The sequence continues at coordinate 3,979,076 of OZ023308.1, read as the reverse complement.
TTCGACGTGACTCGTGACGTACAACCCGGTCAGAATATCTGTGCACCTCGCTGGAATTCGGCGCCTCTCCCGCTTCCCCTGTCACCTCTCCGCGCACTCCCCGGTGCGACAGTACGGTTAGCATCTTCATTGCCGATACACATCCCGATAATAATTTACGTCCGGACGGTATACTAGACGTCCGGTAATGTACGTCCCGATAATTCGACATGACGTCACGAAGTCAGGTGCACAGATATTGTGACCGGGTTGTAGGTACCTACTTCTGTCGATAGAGATAGAATAAGTTAACCCTTAACCAGGCTATGGTATGAGCATTTCCCACATCGATTTTAGGAGTTTATTGCCAGGTTTTGGTAAAGAATCAACCACAAACTGTCAAAAATGCCCATAAAAATATTATCTATGGTCTCAAAAAAAAAATAGCTTGAAACGGAACGCAAATGTCACTTTGACAGCCATTTTTTTCCAAGGTCGGTCGTTTTTGTAAAATGTACGGTGTTTGTTATTCATAATGGCGAATCAGAGAGAGATAAATCGTATGATTTTTTGATATATTGTAGAATTTGAGTTTTTCTAATGATATGTGCATAAATTATTGATAAATACTTGAATTTTTTTGTGATATCACAAAATAAAACATGTGGGATACCGTACAGCCTTAGCCTATGAAGAGCCCAATTCTTGTGGGCGTCATATACCCGTAGCCCCGTAAATTGAAAAAAATGTTTTGGATACCAATTTTTGGCGCGGGTTTTCTATCTGGTTTATTCATTATCATTTTACATTATAAGTTACGTAGACATTACGTTTTGTTTTATCGAAATATACATTGTGGTTAGTGGTAAACTTCTCTCTCTTTTGTATAAATAGATACAAAAGTCAACGTCTAGACAGGCAACGGAATTATGTTTTCCCACAAGTTTTTTTCAGTTTTTCAGCTGCTTTTCTAAATATAACTGATAAAATCTCAAACTAGACGTAATTATTTATACAAATCTATAAAAATATTGCTATTACTGCTTGATGTGATCGAGGCCTGGTTAAGGGTTAAAGAGTAGGCGGAAACTGCAAACCCGCTGTTGGCCGAATAAAAGTTCTTGGCGTCTGTTGCGCAGTGCAATGTACCTACAGGGTTAGGTCTTACCAAATAAAAAATCAAGATAATGTTGTGACTATTCGCAACATTCTGTCTTGATTTTTTGTACTGAACTTTTGTTCCCATAACTTCTGCTGAAAAAATGAAATAACACAAGTTATGGAAGAAACACAATGGTACAACCAACTATTTAAAAAAAATATCGAAAAAAAAAAGTTGATGGGAACAAAAGTTGTTTAAAATTTGATTTTCTACAACTTTGATTAATTGTAATGTAGTGAAACACACGCGAGTTGGTTGAACTTTAACTTTATTGTCATAGATAATATTGAGGGTAGATCAACAAGTACCCTCATAATATAAATATACTAGATACACCCAATACATAACTGAATCATAATGATCTCTGGAAGTCATTCATCATTATGAACAACTTTTACCATGGGGCCAACACGAAATTCGAGAGAATAAGATCAGCTGTCTGTCTCAATTGTTGTCAATTCCTGTTTGCAATTTTGTATAGAACAACAATTTTTTTTCTATAATTCTTGATTGGTCCCATAGTAAAAGTTATTACATAGTTAGGTAGGAATAATAAATATAGTATAATAAGGGCCATATTTACCTCATTTTGGCTTAGTTGGTAGGTATACTATATTATAATTATAAATGATAAACACATCATAATTTGGACACCATCTTTATTGCAGAGAAAGACCAGAGTAAAACTAGAGTAGTGTGTAAAAGTGACAGCCATAGATATAGATAAAAGAAATAAGGTTAAGCGCAGACTAATAAGGTTAGCTGTACACTATTCATATCCAACATACTAGCCATAGGGTAAACAGATAACTCTGTTTATTTTTATTTAAGTATAGTACTGCGCAGGTTAAATTATACCTATGCACCTATATTTTATTCGTTAGTATGTTTACGGCGCAAGAGAGAGGATGTAGGTAGAATATTGAACAGGTATGTAGGTACTTATAATAGGTACATCTTTTTCACCAAAAATGGCAGCTAACCGACTTCCATCGTGTACTAATTTCGAATACCTAGGCAGTTTGCTCGAATTGATGTGTAGGTACAATTTTTCCATTAGGTGTAAACTTTTCAAAAACGGCTCAGACGATTTCGATAAAATTTTAATAGGACCATAGAATAATAACGCTGAGAAACCGAGAACAAGCACGCTAAGTGAAGCAAGAAATACCAAGCTTGAAAAGCTTGGTACGCGAACGGCGCGCGGCAGTACTCACAGTCGTACCGTGATAAAAACAGCTCCCGTAATTTATATTTTAAAATGACGGTTTGTGTGGTAAACGGGTGCCACAGTGAATCGGCAAAACCAAACAAACAATGCAACATCACATTCCACATGTAAGTATTACAAATTATCTAATAAATTGATGTAAAACGCCTTCCAATGTAAATATAAATTCACAAAATTTCGACAGACGTCATAAGGACTAAAAGTTGCAAGTAAAGGGTAAAACTTTTCCCCCACATTTTGATATTGAAATTTGTAATGAAATATACTTCCATTGCCTTGACACGGGATTATCAGTACATATTATTATGTTTTCATACATCCTACTTGATAAGTACCAAAGCGAGACATTATAAAAAAATCTGCTGTTTCATATACAATTGCAACTCGGAATCGACAAAATGTATAAAACAGAAGATTTCTTTTTCATTATAAAATTATATAATTTTGTAATGATGATTTAATTTTAATTTTGTGATGATGATTTGTTTTTGATTTTGTAATGACAATTAATTTTTAATTTTGTAGTGATAATTTAGCAATGAGCCTTCCCAATGTAATTAATAATTTGTCCTGCCCTTAAAGGGTCATATGTATTTGACATTATTATGACATGTAATCTAATAACCGCATGTAAAAATTACAAAATTATGTTGCAATTGATAATTTAATTGAATTGAATTGTATTTCGCGAATCCCTGGTTGGCCTCATAGTACATTTTGTTCAAAATGATGACCTGAATCACCTCTTTTCGGCTTAGTACACAACAACTTTTTTTTAAATTAAACTGGGTATTACATGAAAGGGCTTTTCGTGTGGAAAACAGTTCGTAGTAACAAAGTAAAACTAAAAACACAATAATTAAATTGGTCAAAATTTTATTCTAACTAAACGGTTTTATGTACTAAAAGATAATAAATAATAACTCAACAATAAAATCGTGAGGTCTTCGCCTGAAAGATTTCATTATGTATGATGCGCCCCACGATTTTATTTTAGAATTATTATTTTGTATCTTTTAGTACTTAAAACCGTTTAGTTAAAAAAATATCCATTTCACAAACTGTGTTCCACACGAAAAGCCCTTTCATATAATACCCATACTAATGGAATTTAAAAAAAAAGTTATTAACAGAAATGTTTGGAGCCACACTCAAAGGCACAAGTATAAGTTATGCAAAATCTGTACTAAAGGCTCTGATCAAATTTCCCAACTTTTTGGGGTAAACTGATTCTGATAGTAACATTACTTGTTTCGTAGTGTGCGTGTTGCCGCGCGTAAATACGTATGACTCGCGCATACATCAATCGTGTTGACGCTTCACTTTCGAGATTTTTTTGACATGAAATTATCATTCTCGGCGTTATTATTCTATGGTCCTAATCATTTTTAACCTATCCCACAAAGTACACAACCCAACCCACAAAGTAACTTTAACACAGCCGCAAAAGAAGTTATCACTTCAAAAAAAAAAACATACAAATGAACATAGAACCTCCTCCTTTTTGGAAGTCGGTAAAAAAAAATCTACATTGAATATTGGACACTGGCAAATGCAAGTCATGTACGACGCCAAAATATAAAAATATGTTTTGCATTTTGCATAAGTTGACATTGACAGTGACATCGAATTAGCACTAACAGTGTTTCTGTTCTAAAGATTTTTCCTAATTTCTTAGGGAGATTATTTTAAAACCTTTTCCTAAACTTTTCTCGGGCTGGCTTCCAAATTCCAATCCTTACGAGGCCTTAGTCTATAACATTGATGTGATATTTATTGCTGTCGATCGATCAAACTAGTAGTTCTCCAAATAATAGACCTCGCGACAAATCTTTTTGACTGAATTATCATAAGACTATATTTATATCGACTTGCTTTTGACCGATTTGGTTCATACTCGCAAATCTTGTTAAGATTTGGCTATTGAACAATTTCGCCAAAATATTATCAAAATAAGCGTATAAATAGCGCGACAGCAAATCCCCTTTTTTGAGGGATTCAAATAACCCCAAACAAAAATCACCGACGGCAATTTTTTTAATGCTTTAATTAATTAATCTGTGCACTAAGTTTTGTCAAGTTCGTCAACATTCGGACAGAAGAAAGCAAAATCGTCGACTTCAAGCAGAGACCTTCGCTTGGCTTCGGTCAATGATACTAGGTAGATATGGAAAATGATTACAGAGGAAAAACGCCGTTGTCACTCGAGATAATTCTCAACCACAAAAATGTAAGGAAAATCTAGCCGCGAGAATAAATGACATAACTAAAAAATAATAATTTGACGTTCCGCGTCGAAAAATTATGACAACTAAAAACAAATTCAGTGACTGTAACAGTCACTGAATTTGTTCAGTTTCATGTCTCTTTCTAACTCGTGCCATATTATATCAATGGATCTCTTTCAGATATTCTCGATTAACCATCCCTGCTAGTCCAGCATGCGACCACGACAATATGCTACGAAAAGAACAACTCTTTTCGATGTGTGAAAAAGTAACAGATAAGTATATACTTTGCCATAACGCTGTCTCATTCTGACACATCCAAAGAAATATTACTTCGTGCGCATATTAGCCCGGCTGGTATTATCCCTATGGCTAGAGCCAATTAATTGAACGAATCATACAAGTCGGCGGAATATTGATGAAGTTAGCTACAGGCTGCGCATGCGCAATATCCAATTCAGACCGCAGCTCACATAAAGCTGCGCATTGATTGGGTTTCGCGCAGCTATAGGAAACTTCACATCCGTTTACTTGTTTGATTCGACCTTTACATGGTTTGACTTTTGGGGAGAAAAGAAATTTATAAATGGCGGCACTGACAAGTTTCGCGCTTGCCGATTGCTACAACTTTGGTTGGATTGCTTTATTATTATTTTTCTTTCTAATTTACTCAATACTCATTCTTAAATATCTCGTGCAGCGTGCTTATAGTGAAACGATTTAAATAATCAATCTTAGATGAACGTAAACTTATCTGCTTATCTTAATAAATACATTTTAAAATATTCTTTCTAGTGAGACAAAATCATGTCTAAAGTGAAACTGAATTTAATTGCGGCCGCTAGCGAAAATATGGGGATCGGAATCAACGGGACCCTACCTTGGAAACTTAAGTAAGTTATGAGGCCTTTTGGTTAAGTTTTTGCTCTGTTTTAACCATAAAAGTGAAAGTTTTGGTTCCTAACCTACAAGTTATTTTCCCGCCAAAAAGTTTATGAAAACTATTTTAAATTGGCAAAAACAACTTGCTGTCCTAAGGGACATCTTTTATTATATTTCTTTTCGGCTATGGTGTACATTATGACCGTTGACAAAAAGGGGGGGGAGGGGGTGAGGGGGAGGGGGGGGGGGGGGGGTAGCACCCCCTAGGGGTGGGGGGTTTCGAAACCCCCCCCTTTCGGAGATATGAATTTTTTAATTTATTATTTTACATTGGCAAAAACACGTTTGTACCATTGCTAAAAAGGGTTTAGGAGGTGGTGGGGGAAGGTGCATTATGCCCAAGAGAGAGGGGGGGGGGGGTGTACGGAAGAACCCCCCACCCCCCAGCCCCAAATTCGGAGATAAAATATTTAAAATTAATATTTTACCATTGCAAAAACAAGTACCGTAGGAAAAATGGAAAGAATAACATTATACCTTCAAAAAAGGGAGAAAGAGTGTAGGACTTCTCCCAAAATAGCATCAGTGTTGTCAGCCATGTTAAGCTAAATAGTCCATGTTGGATCTGTGACTCATTTTGAACCTAAATGATCCATGTCTGACTTCCGAGTGGGCTCCCGCCAGAAACTCTGCAGTCAGCCCTGAGTGTCGCTACGCCAGCCTCGGCCTGCTCCACTCAGGACCTCCTTTGAGTTTCTGGCTCCCGCATTTTTAAAAAACACTCTAGAGTCGTAGCCACAAGACTACGTGGGGTCGGGGTGCCCCGATTCGGATTTGTGACTCATTTCGAACCTAAATGATCCGCGTCGGATCTGTGACTCATTTCGAACCTAAATGATCCATGTCTGACTTCCGAGTGGGCTCCCGCATTTTTAAAAAACACTCTAGAGTCGTAGCCACAAGACTACGTGGGGTCGGGGTGCCCCGACTTGGATTTGTGACTCATTTCGAACCTAAATGATCCGCGTCGGATCTGTGACTAGTAAAATATTAATTTTAAATATTTATCTCCGAATTTGGGGCTGGGGGGGTGTTGGTTTTCTTTCGTACACCCCCCCTCCCTCTCTTGGGCATAATGCACCTTCCCCCACCCCCTCCTAAACCCTTTTTAGCAATGGTACAAACGTGTTTTTGCCAATGTAAAATAATAAATTAAAAAATTCATATCTCCGAAAGGGGGGGGTTTCGAAACCCCCCACCCCCAGGGGGTGCTACCCCACCACCCCCTCTCCCCCACCCCCCTCCCCCCCCCCCCTTTTTGTCAACGGTCATAATGTACACCTGAGCCTTCTTTTCTTTGATTATATATCTGATTTGTATATCTGAGATCTTCATTACCATCATCCAGTACTTTTTTCCCACCACTAGGTATTAGCCATAATGCCATTTATTTTGAAAAATAGTTATTAAATTACTGCATAATAAATAATATTGTCTATAATTATATAAGATGGTTTTCTAGACAACAAACATTATTTGCTATCGGACATAATATAATTATGTATATATGCCCCGTAGTAAAAATTGGTCATAATGATTTTCTAGATCTAGAATATGTCTGTTTTTTACAAAAACACCTAGTAAACTATATTAACTGTATTAATTTGTGAATGAATACAGTTAATATAGTCTACTAGGTGTTCGAACATAAGATGCATTCATGTTGGTCTCAATGGCATTTTAACATTTGCAAAATTAGCATTTGCCCACATTGCCAATAATGCTACTTTTGCTCCCTACCCAAAACAATAACTAAAACGCCAAACTTAATACCTACATTAGTAAACAATCACATAGAACAAACCTCTGCAGGTGTTTCGAAAGTGGCAGTTCACGATGGCATTTTTAGCTGTTTTTGAGCTATCCAAAAGGTGAACGAAAACAGTTAAAAACTCCACACACACTTTTGCTCACACACAAAAGGAATGCTGAATGTGTTGGTGTTTTTAACTGTTAATTTTGCCATCAGTTGGCTACACGAATGAACCTCAAATTAACATAATTATTTAAATAGATGATTTCTTATGTTTAGATTAATTCATAGTGTATATATTAGTATACATAGTTCAAAGGTTATCATAATTGTAGAGTTATTAACTAACAAATACCACAAGCCACAATGTTATCATTGTTACTGTGTCTATCTATAAACATAAATGATTACATTAGACTTATTATGTAATGGAGCCGTTTCACTGGAAAAAATGTTGCTAAGACATATTGACTTAAAAAAAATCTAAAAATCTATCAATCTGTTTTTTCAGGTGTTTGGTACCCATCTTTTATAGTTATCGAGATAGTAAAAGTACTCATTAGCCTTGGTGGTCTAGTGGTAATGACACCCGCCTTACAATCATGATGTCATGGGTTCAAATGCTGGTCCCATACCAATGAATTTTTAGTCTCGGTTGTTATAACTGTTTAGCCTTCAGACGGCCTAAAAACTCTGACACCAGGGCTAGCATCCCGGTCTATACAAACTTACTTACCATACCGCTGTCTTTTTGGTGAAGGAAAACATTGTGAGGCAACCTGCATACATCCATAGAAGAAAATTGATGGCATATGTGAATCCACCAACCCGCACTGGGCCAGTATGGTGGATATGGCCCAATCACCCTTCATGGGTAGGCCTACATTCTGCAGTAGACTACTAAAAAGGCTGGTACAGTGCAGTAAAGTACTTATAGAATGTCGCACCCGCACCCTCATTAGCTGTAGAATTGTGCTGAGATGCAAGCCACCACTAGCCGGTCTTTTTAGAGATCTTTATGAGAGACCTATGTCCAGCAGTGGATCCAATGGTTGATGAATGGATGGAGATAGGAAAACAAAAAACCTTATACTAATCATTAGTAAAAAATAATTGTCAGTTGTTATAAATTGCTATGGACCCGCCGCCCGCACCTGTCTCAGTCCCCCTTTGTCGTCTACCCCCGCGCCCCTGTACCGCGCAGGCGAGGACTGAGTTAAACGGTCGGATTATAGGTACCTATATTCTATTATTGGTGTTTTTAAATAAATAAAACAAAAAATAAAAATAGACTTTATTCACTAATATATGACCTTACAAAACATTACTTATTCTTATTTCTATTTCTTAAATACTAGGTTGTCCACCCTGAACATAGGCCTCCTCTAGAATTTGCCAGAGCTCCCTATCTCTGGCTTTCCTGCGCCACCCTGGCATCAGGAGCCTTATTGTGTAAGCGCTCTGACGTTCGGCTTCGCTTTTTCTCCTGCTCGCGCCATTTACTCACGCCACGAGAGCGAGCGGTAGATAAAGCGAAGCCGAACGTCAGAGCGCTTACACAATAAGGCCCTGGTCCCCCTGGTCTTCGTCCCACCTTTTTTGAGGTCATCCCCTGAACCGTTTGAATTTGTGTTTTTAGTATCGGAGAATTTGGGATCTTGTGTCCTCCTCCAGTGTTTAAACAAGATTAAGCAAAATCAAAAATTTGAAAAAACCCACGACGGTAAAAATCTCTTCGAAAAAGAATAAAAGACGTAATTTTTATTATTTGGGAACATGCATTAAGCTACCACGTACACATCGCTGATAACAGAATTGTAATCGGACATTTCGTTTTGATAATATTGCAACATTGTTTTGCACTAATATTGTGGCGCCCCCTAGCGAGTTACAGCCATGACACCTGTCTAAGAACATGAACTCATCAAACTCAAACCCGTTATTGAAAACCGCAGCATCAAAATTGGATCATTAGTTTAGAAGATAGGTGGGAACATTACACAAACGCACACACATCTGTCACCCTAAACGCATATACCTGCGGTACCTGCTCCGTTCCGTCGTGGGTAGTAATTAAAAAATAACTTTGATTCTTCCTGATTCGATCTCGCAGAGAAACTCCGAGCATAGCTCCATAGCTCGTTGGGCTACTTGGCCCTGTATTATAGATGATTTTATGTTCCAGGAAAGAAATGGCATATTTCTCCCGTATGACCAGTGAAGTCAAGGACTCCAGTAAGAAGAATGCAGTGATCATGGGCAGAGTCACGTGGGACTGTATACCCAACAAGTATCGCCCACTAACCGACAGGGTTAATATAGTACTTACTCGGAGCGTGGATAAGGTTAAACAAAATGTAAGTAAATTTGAATAGTGTATGTGCAAAAAGAGAACCGTCGTGGCGTTACAGTGAACTAACAATAAGATTTTAATCAGCAGCTAAGGTATCGACTACTTGTTGGACACGAGTACAGATGAAAACCGAATTGATGTCCAAAGAGAATACAAAACTACTTAGTGTCTACCAAGTATCAAACACTTTTAGTTGTACTAGCAATGACAGAGCAGTGTTGTCAACGTAACAAAAATAGTAAAATCGCACACCGGCGACCTCACCTACGACGCTTCTCTTTTTGCTCAAACTCTAAAATGTAACACTGTTGAAATATGATGCCAGCCCAGCAGTCTTTACAAGACCACGACAAGAGTTTACCGACGTGTGCAAAGGTGACAGATATATACTTCATCATAACTCTGTCACGCTCTGACACGTCGATAGAGTTATTTTATGGTCCTTATGCTAAGCCCGCTGGAAAAGTTGAACTAGGTACAGCTACAAGGCTACCCTAGTGAATTGGTATGTGGTAGGTATAATATATTTGTACATTCTCAAAATGGATATATGACTCAAATAACTAAACTCAAGATGACGTGTTCTGCGCATCTGTAGTACAATGTAAAATGTGTGAATGTGTGTGTGGCCGTCGCTAATGTGCAGTAAAATATTCCCGCCTCAAAAGACACAAACTACCTGTCGAAATAGACGAAAGTGACTTCTTATCTTTAAGAGTTCTACATTAGTACATTACATTACAATTAAAAATATTACATTACGTTACTATTAAAGTGGCTTTTCGGTGAAGGAAAACATCGTGAGGCAACCTGCATATGTTCGTAGGAGAAATTTGATGGCGTATGTGAATCCACCGCACTGGGCCAGCGTGGTGGATATGGCCCAATCACCTTTCGTGGGTAGTCCTACGTCCTGCGGTGGACTATTAATAATCGGTCAAGTACGAGTCGGACTCGCGCACGGAGGGTTCCGTACTGTATGGGGTATGGGACCCTTAAATATTTTATTTTAATTTTATTATTTAATATTGAAGTGAATATACAACTAAATATATATGTAGTCTGTGAAAATTTCAAGCATCTACCTGTTACCATTATTATTATAGAGCCAAAAACGGCAAAAAAATTAGGTTTGTTATATGGGAGCCCCCCATAATTATTAATTTTATTCCGTTTTTAGTATTTGTTGTTATAGCGGCAATAGAAATACATCATCTGTGAAAATTTCAGCTTTATAGCTATAACGGTTCATGAGATACAGTCTGGAGACAGACAGACGGAGTTACACAATCTGGTCCCACCTACCCCTTTCTTCTATCGTGCGGCTAGACAGACGCGACCAAAGCGCCACCCTTTTATGGTGAACATTCCGCGCGTTAGAACCAAGCGTTTCGAATCCTCATTCCTCATACGAACAGCCAGAATGTGGAACGCTTTGCCTGGGTCTGTCTTCCCGCTAAAGTACAATGTGGGCGTCTTCAAATCCCGAGTAAATAGGTATCTTCTAGGTAAGCGTGCTACGACCTAGACCGCTTATCTGCTTAACAACAGGCAGTATGTGGTCAAACGCAAACCTATTCAGAATAAAAAAAAAAAAAAGACGGACTGCGGAGTCTTAGTAAGTCCCGTTTTTACTCTTTGGGTACGGAACCCTAAAAAGAAAGAAGAATATTTGGACTGATTGGGATACACATAAATCAATTAAATTTTCAGGTGCCAGAAGATGTAATAGTGCTGCCCAGTTTGGATGAAGCCATCGCATACATCGATGGGAGACCAGATATCGAAGCCTCGTGGGTTATAGGAGGCTCTTCTATCTACAAGGTATAAAGACCGAATCAATCTTCTTGACGGCTGTGATGTTAGCTACAAGCTGCGGATAGCCCGATCCTCTCGCAACTGTTAAGTGAACTTCTGACAGAAATTCAGGATTTGGTGAGGTTGCACATAAATTCAGCTTGAAGCTAACATCACAGCATTTCATTTCATTTATTCGACAAATGGGTGTCAGAGACACACTTTTGAACAGTCAACAATCTACATAATGGCAAAAACTTAGCAAGAAACTAAATACTTACGATAAATAGTAATTGCAGCTATACAATCAATCATTACTTTAAACTCAATTCCCATCAATTAAATCACAAAAATCAATTAATCACATTAGATAATTAATAATAAATAAAATAACAATATTTTTTGAATTTTGAATTTTTGAATTGAATTTGGTAGATTTTCGTCAGGCTGTACTAAATTAAATTAAATTAAAAAAAGTTTGATTTGGCCTATACAATCGCCTTTAATCATATTATGTGTAAAGCCATAGCCCAACGGATTGGCAAGTTGAAATGGCAATGGGCAGGGCACATAGCGCGGAGGACTGATGACCGATGGGGTCGAAAAGTTCTTGAGTGGAGACCACGTACTGGCAAGCGCAGGGTAGGACGTCCTCACAAGGTGGACTGATGACCTCAGTAAGACCGCAGGATCGCGCTGGATGCAAGTCGCTTCCAACCGGTCTTATTGGAGATCCATAGGGAGGCCTATGTCCAGCAGTGGACTTCTTATGGCTGATGGATGGTTGTGTAAAGCTGCGTATACAGAAACCAATCCAATCCTTACAAATCCGAAAGTCAGTTTGTTGGTTTGACTATTACTCTTTTACGCAGCAGCGGAGAAACGGATCCACTTGATCACGCTTTTATTAGGTCGACGTGTATGTAACTAATCGGCCAAGTACGAGTCGGACTCGCGCACGGAGGGTTCCGTACTGTATGGGAGCCGCCCTTAAATATTTATTTTATTTTAATTTGATTATTTATTATTGAAGTGAATATAAAACTAAATATTCTGTGAAAATTTCAAGCATCTACCTGTTACCATTATTAATATAGAGCGAAAAACGTCTAAAAATCAGTTTTGTTGTATGGGAGCCCCCCTTAAATATTTATTTTATTTTCTTTTTAGTATTTGTTATAGCGGCAACAGAAATACATCATCTGTGAAAATTTCAGCTGCCTAGCTATCATGGTTCATGAGATACAGCCCGGTGACAGACGGACAGACAGACAGACAGATGGACAGACGGACATCGAAGTCTTAGTAATAGGGTTCCGTTTTTCCCTTTGGGTACGGAACCCTAATAACATGTAATGGAATCTAAGGTAAATAATTTAACCATCTTCCAAGGGTCGTAGCGTAATGAAAATTGCCAGCTGTATGTAGTTCTGATGACAATACAATAATATGGTACTGTCGAACTGATCTGATGATGGAGCCGGAATATATGAACTGGAACTTCATGATGGAAAATCGTATCATAGCTACTTATAAACGTCTTGTAAAGAACTTTGACCACGATTAGGTTTCAAGGTCTGATGATGAAGCCGGAAGATAGGCTCTGGCATTCCATGATGGAATATCGGATCATAGTCGTGTTTGCACTTGTGAGAAAGGCCACGTAATGGACTAAGCGTGTTTTTCTAGTGTTTTTTAAACTATTAATTTATTGATAAGTAGGTATACCTACTTAAAAGATCGGAGAGTTACTTTTTATCCCGGAATAATAAATTGTTTCTGTGGGATAGCACCAAAACCAAAAAATGACGCGAGCAAAGCCGCGGGCAAAAGCTAGTAGTTTTATAAATAGCTAGTAATTTTCGGAACTTAACGGTCATATCGGCCACAAGCTGCGTGCTATATGCCCTGCCCACTGCCATTTCAATTTGCCAATCACTGGACTGTCTGTAACGTCAATCTTATTTCTGATTCGATCACTCAAAGAGATTCCGAGCATAGGACAGCTAGGACACTCTGCGATTTTTCATACAAAATCTACTGTCTTACGCACACTACACAGTGCTTACTCACAGACAACACACATAAGCACGGTCGCTACACGCGCATTTGTGTGCGGAACGTCTATGGCTGTCAGCGATCATCACGACGTGACGACATGCCGCGTGAGTGAGACAGTTGCGTACTCAAATTGCACAAATCAATATAAATTTAGTGATTTAAAAAGTACAACAATAACTTAATTTGAAGCATTTTAACAAAAATTAACCGATCTACTTCATTTGAAAGAAAATATCAAGAGGAAGTTACCAAATAATGGAAAATAAGTTTCTTTTATTCATCCTCAGGGAAACATTAAAATTTCTTGTTATGTTACGTATCATTGATATTCAACCATACACAGTACAAGTCTTCCCTATTGTCACAGTCTAGGTAGTTTTTATTAGAAAAATCCACCGACCTGTGCAGTAGTGTGCAGCCCGCGCGCAGAGTGCAAGTTCTGTCCGTGGACGCGGGGTGGAAGTGAGGAAGACTCAAACGGGTGGGGGGTAACGTGTGGCCGTTCTATACGTAGTATTATTATATCTTCTTTGGCATAGGCTAGCTCTCTACAGGGTTATTTGCTTGCCCTGCATTTAACCGAAAGGGTCACACCCTTTCGGTTAAATTCAAACCATAATTATGAACAATTTTACTATAAAGGCCGCAGTAATCCTTACTAATATTATAAATCCGAAAAGTTTGTTGGTTTGTTACTCTATCACGCGCCAACGGAGCAACGGATTGACTTGATTTTTGGCATGGATATAGTATAAAAGGCGGAAGGAGCTTTAGGATACTTTTTATCCCGAAAAATTTCATAGTTCCTGTAGGACAGGACAAAAACCCTCAAAAGCGAAACTGTCGCCACTATCACAAAGACGCTAAGTGATTAATTCCTCTATGACGCTAATATGGACTAACGAAACGTCACAGCCAAACGTAATTAGATGACAGGTGACATTGTCTGCAGACTTTTATAAATCACAAGTAGCGTGGCAAGGCGACAAATTGTTTTTCTACCGTTATATCCCCTTGAAGAGGAAATAAAGTATGGATTGAAAATGACAACTGACATTAAAATTGGATAAAATGTTATTTTCCCTCTGCATGCTACATGTTACTATGACGTTTAATACCAGGCCGTCATTTTGTCTGACATTAAAAATATTTTTAAATATTCTATCATTAGAGGTTCAACATGTTTTTTTATTCTACCTTTATGGTACAGAATCATCATACTTTAATATTATCAATCCGAAAAGTTTGTTGGTTTGTTCCTCTTTGACGCAGCAACGGAGCAAAAGATTGACCTGATTTTTGGTATGGATACCTATGGTTTAATAGACAGAAAGTGATAATAGGATACTTTTTATATCTCGAGAAAATTCGTGATTCCCATGGGATAGGACAATAACTGTTTCTCAGCAATGGAGCAACGGATCGACTTGATATTTGGGGTGGGCATAGTTTGGAAGACGGAAAGTGACATGGGATACTTTCCATCCCGAAAAAATTGTGGTTCCCGTAGGACTTAACGATAAATTTTTCTCAGCAACGGAGCAACTTGCCTTGGCATATTGCATGAATATAGTTTGAAAGACGAAAAGTGACATAGGCCACTTTTAATCGCAAAAACTTTAACAGTTCCCGTAGGATAGGATAAAAACCAAGTGAGCGAGCCGCGGTAGCAGCCGTCTAAGCGCCAGAAATAACCTGTCATGGCAAGTTTAGGACGTTCCTACATTTTTCGCACTCCTTCGCAGCACTCAACAGCGCCAGCCTAGACTCGGGCTCCATAACGGAGCTTGCGCTCTCGCCATAATGACGGAGTGTTTCGGAGCACAAGACACATCGTCATCCACCACTCGAGACTAACCAGTACTGAACGTCAGACAGCATTCCAACGCCCTGGTCCCAGTGCAGTGGGTCAGTCATAGTAGCCCAGCGCCTGCCTCTTCAACTGCAGAGGGCAGTGAGAACGGCAATCGCGATACCGACACCTCTCTTCCCCTGCAGCCCCACTGCGTCTGCCAACACGTTGACGGCCTAGCGGAAGGTAGGGTAGGTGGCGGCACCCACACCACCAGTTCCATATATCCCACCGCGGCCCCTTATCCTCGGCTGTCATATCAGAGTCCAAGAAGCAACCTTGCTTTATGAAACTAAGAAAGGTTATTCCCAGCAAGTAACTGGAGATAGAGAGACAGAAAAGAAGCCACACCCAGCGCAGCAGGAGGAGCTGGAGTTCATATGCCTGGCAGACGGAGCAGCACTAGAGCAAAATCTTAACCGAGATATTAACATATTTACAGACGGCAGTAAAATTAAAGGGAAAGTTGGGGCGGCATTATCCATTTGGGATGATGCCGCTGAGATCAGTACCCGCAAGCTGAAATTGGCCGATTGGTGCTCT
Organism: Hypomecis atomaria; assembly: GCA_964007245.1. Classification (NCBI taxonomy): domain Eukaryota; kingdom Metazoa; phylum Arthropoda; class Insecta; order Lepidoptera; family Geometridae; genus Hypomecis; species Hypomecis atomaria. The sequence goes on along the minus strand of OZ023308.1, from coordinate 3,963,175 downwards.
GTGTAACAGGTCGAGTTATTGGCACTTATTGAGGCTACCGAAAAAGCAAAAATCTTTTGTGACTCCAGGTCTGCACTGGAAACGGTAGTTGGCGTATCTTCCCTCCATCCCTTAGCAGTAAATTCAAAGCTAACATAAAGTTACTACACGCACAAAATAAAATAGTGAAACTTTATTGGATTAAAGCGCACGCGGGGATGGAGGGAAATGAGAGAGCGGACCAGCTAGCAAAGGAAGCAGCACTGCACTCGAAGTGCAGACCTATTTAGGATAACTGCCCCGTTTCATTCGTCAAGCGAGAAATCCGAAAGGACTCTCTTGACGAGTGGAACCGGCGGTATCAGGATGGACACACAGCGGCGGTAACCAAAACATATTTTCCGGATGCAAGGGCGGCATACAAGATCGTAAGAGAAATAGCACCAGTGGGAATCATAACTCAAGTGCTGACGGGGCATGGTGAGTTTTCCCAATACTTACATCGATTTAAGTTGAGGGAAAGCCCATCGTGCATCTGTGAACCCACAAAAGAGGAGACTTCACTGCACATAATCTTGGAATGCCCAGTTTATGGAAAGTAGAGATTTGATTTAGAACAAAAAATAGGAATTAATCTAACACGAAAAAACCTTAGAAACAATTTTATCGAATTTTTGCACAAATATTTGTAAAAAAGCAATACTTAATTAGGAACAAGTAGGTATAAACTTTGCTGTACCATTGTAATGTTTATTATAACTGCAAACAGCCAAAAACATTGAAATATAGGTATACTTAGTTTTTATTCATTTGTAATTAAGACCCCTGATCATGTCAGGGATATTTCGCAATATAATAAAAAAAAATCCTCGGATGCAGCGTCGCAAGAGCGGCACTGCAGCCCGCCTAAGTTGCGACACTCCTCATAAGGCATGCAACCTACCGGCCATCCTCTCAGCTGCTTTAGTTAAAAGCGGCTGAAACTCGAGTGCCAGCCTCTAAGCTTCCTTGGGGGAAAAGACCCAAAGAAGAGGGAGACTTCGAGCGCCGCCTTTTCAGCTACCTCAGACCTCCCCCACGACAAGGCGGGAATACACGGGGGGGTTGTATATACACTCCAACCGTAACTTAACCAACAAAAGCATTCCTCTAAGGTATTTTGATATTTGTCAGTTAGGTTAGGTTTCGCAGCCGACATAAACAAAAGCCAAAATCATAATACAACGCGGGCGAAGCCGCGGGTAAAAGCTAGTGTACTATAAATATAAGCCGTGGTGGTCTAGTGGTATTCGTAATGACACCCGCCTTACAATCGTGAGGTCGTGGATTCAAAGCCCGGTCCCGTACCAATTAATTCCTTGGAATTTATGTACGAAATTTTCACACCACTGACTTTTCGGTGAAGGAAAACATCGTGAGGCAACCTGCATACGTCCGTAGAAGAAATTCGATGGCGTATGTGAATCCGCCAACCCGCACTGGGCCAGCGTGGTGGATATAGCCCAATCACCCTTCTTGGGTAGGCCTACGTCCTGCAGTGGACAATTAAAAAGGCTGGTTCGGATGTACTAAAATTAAAAATATTTTCTGTTTCAGGCTGCTATGGACCATACACAGTGCGACAAAATCTACCTCACAGAACTACAGAAAAGCTTCGAATGCGACACTTTTTTCCCTTCCATTGACAAAAATATATATCATCCGATAGAAGAAGATGGAGTTGATAAAGAATTACAGACTGAAGGAGATATTTCTTACTATTATAGGGTTTATAAGAAAGCGTAAGACCTTTTAAGCTATAGTTGTTAAGCCTGCTACTATAAAGTAATATGTAAGAATAGCTTATAAATATATACAGGATTATTCCTAATCAATTAGCATCCTTTTAGGAGTTTATTCTGTACACAAAACTAACAACTATAGTTCTGCGACTTTTGTCAAAACTAAAAAAAAAACAGCTGTTCCATACATTTTGTCGAGGGTGAACGATATTTTTCTATGGAACAACATTTTGTTTTGATGTACAGAATAAGCCCCTAAAAGGATAATGGAGGAAAATGTATACTAAGCGCCACACAAATCGGCGGATGGGAATTTGTGCGCAGAACGCTGCGCAAAAGCCGAAATATAGGTATGCACGGGAGCCAGAGAGACTCGCGCCGGGGCACACCCGCCCGCCAACCTCATGCCTCCCGCGCGCTCCCTACGCTCGTGCACACATGTGTAATAGTTAGCGGGAGCCAGAGAGACTCGCGCCGGAGCACACCCGCCCGCCAACCTCATGCCTCCCGCGCGCTCCCTACGCATTGTGCACACATGTGTAATAGTTAGCGGGAGCCAGAGAGACTCGCGCCGGGGCACACCCGCCCGCCAACCTCATGCCTCCCGCGCGCTCCCTACGCATTGTGCACACATGTGTAATAGTTAGCGGGAGCCAGAGAGACTCGCGCCGGAGCACACCCGCCCGCCAACCTCATGCCTCCCGCGCGCTCCCTACGCATTGTGCACACATGTGTAATAGTTAGCGGGAGCCAGAGAGACTCGCGCCGGGGCACACCCGCCCGCCAACCTCATGCCTCCCGCGCGCTCCCTACGCATTGTGCACACATGTGTAATAGTTAGCGGGAGCCAGAGAGACTCGCGCCGGGGCACACCCGCCCGCCAACCTCATGCCTCCCGCGCGCTCCCTACGCATTGTGCACACATGCGCAATAATTAGCGAATCACGGCGAAGTGTCATCTGCGGCTAACTTCTCATCCGCCGACTTGTGTGGCGCTTAGTATACGAGTAATAGATTGTATATTGTATAATGTGTTGTGTAATGTTGTAATAGATGAAATGAGCAATAAAATTGCCGCTGTTAATTGAGTACAAGATAATTTAAAATAATTAGAATTGTTCAAATAAAGTTCACTATTTTTCATAACTTGTGTTTTTTTTTCATTTTAAATGAATGGACCTTTTGATTTTAAACTTGTGCCTAAGCCAAGTTATATTTCACTAAGCTACTGTATACATGTGTTGTTAAGTGTAGGGACATTTAGACAACTTTTACTATGGGACAAACAGAGAAACCGAGAAAAAAATAGTTGATTTGTACAAGTCGTCGAGTCAATAAACTTTTTTTAGAAACAGCTGATGTTTTCTTAATTTTTCCTTTAGTAAGAATATTCTATGCATGCAACGAAAATTACTGCACTTAGCAAATACCTCAGGAAAAAGACGTTTTTTTGGTCAACTTTGCACTACCGATCCAATTTTTTTTAAATAAGGTTTAAGATCACTTACTGAGCATAAAATCACAAAATGCTGACAGATCCAGGTTGAGCTTTAAACGCCATCTTGAAAAACGTTTTTGGCTGATATCTCGGAAACTGCACTTTAGGGCAAGTCATGTCACCATTTTGTGATTTTATACTCAGTAAGTGATCCTAAACCTTATTAAAAAAAATGGATCGGAAATTTAGTGCAAAGTTAAATTCTATATTTCATGAGGTAAAGCAACGCCTACAGAACAGATGCACCGGTTGTGGCCACTAAATTTTAATGGTTATGTTGTCAATTATAATGTTAAATTAATTTGTTAATGTCAAAGTTAACCAATTCACCGCCTTTCTGAAAAGTAACGATATAACCCAGATACCGCAGTTATTATTACAGTTTAAAATCAACCGCCCATGGGCGGTCTCGGCGTGAAAGTTTAAAAAAAAAATTGGTCGGCGGTCGGGGTCGGCGCTGAATGGCTCAAACTTCGACATTCACAAAAACAATATTTATTGGTTTTAAATGTCGAATCATAGAAGTCAGCAGATGTGAAGTTAGCTACAAGCTGTGCAATCTCCAATCCTGACTGAAGCTCATATAAAGCTACGCGATGATTGGGTTTCGCGCAGCTTGTTGCTAACTTCACATCTGCGACTTGTACTATACATACATTAGGCCCAATTATGAAGCCGCCATCGTTATTATATTTTCTTGATTCCCTTCTCACTTGGCAAAAATATCGATAAACATACACAAAAAAAAAATCTACATAATAGGTACCTATGTACATAGAACATCTTCCTTTTTAGAAGTCGGTTAAAAGGCTCGGTGCGTGACTTATAATCGCACTAGTGTGTTTTTTTTTTATTTATTTACTGTGGATTTACCTGTACCATTTCCGGTTTTTTGACAATCTGTCCTTTTGAGAACAAGACATATTTCTGTTTCACCTTAGGCATTCGATATAGAGAACTTTTTATGTTGCTATTAAATTTACGATGACGCCTTCATAATTGGGCCTATTGTTTGTAATCTATATAAGCAATAATTTTGACAATGGCTATAACCGGGGCAGTGGCCACAACTGGTGCATTTACTTATACGTAATGTTGTTAAAATAAAACACAAAACTGATTATAATTGTTTTATTTAATCTGTCAATTAATACATAGTAACTTACAATTAAACTACGTACAGGGATCCGAAATAATAGGCTGGAAGTTTTTTTGAATACTGAATCTGGTTCCCTGCGAACGAAAATATACCTAAGGTTGTAGACTGTTAGTCCAAAGTTGAATAACAGTCTTTAATACTAGAGAAAAAAAACATTAAACCACTTATATCTAGTCTAAGGCTACTTTTATACTATGGTTCTTTCATAAGACAGTTTGAAAAGTTTTGACTTGACGAGCAAAAAAATTTACAAAAACAAAGAACTAGAAATTAGAAAAAAAAAAAGTTTGACGAGAATTTTTATACAGCATAATAGCATTGAAAGCTTTCACGATTAACGTTCTTGAGATATATAAATTGCATTGATTACAATTTAAAAGTTAAAATAGGTAGGTACTTAAGTTTTTTTTTGGCTCGTCAAGTACCAAATATGTCAAAAAAGTGATTTTATAAATCAAATTATTCCTTAAATCAGTGTTAGTGTAAAAAATTCGAAGATCGTGACGAGAGGTGGAAGTACATAATTAAACATCTTAATATTTTTTTGTATTTTTTATATTTTTTTAATTTTTTTGGCTCTAACCCCCGGAGTGGGCAAAGGAAACACGACGACATTTATAATAATACAATAATGTGAATAAATGTTAAAGAAAAAAATACATTAAATTCCTACGTTTCAGTTTTGAAATAAGATGTTAGATATAAAAAAAAAAACTAAGTATTTTTTTTTCAAAGCTGAAAGTGTAGAAATATTAGAGAACTAGAATTTCTTATAATACAAAAACTAAAAAAGTTACCAAACTATTTAATAGACAAAAGTGTAAAATGGAACAGAACAAAACATTCTAGATGGAAAAAAAACAATCATAGTTAAATTTATTTTTTCTCTATAAGAAATTCCAGTTTTCCATACATTAATCATTATTTCTAAATATCTAAACTACGTAACTTGTTGATGTCACTAAAAGCATTTATGATTATATATTTTTATTAATAATAAGAAAAAAGTGCAATCCAAATACTGTTTTTTTAATAAAGTGGGTTAATTTGACAGATTATACTCGAACATTGGAACTCGGAAAAGGGAACATTTTTGTTTCAAAAACTACTCGCATAAGAAAAACTACTTAGTATACATGATGAGCACTATAGAAGAAAATATTACTTGAGCTATTCTGAAAAACTACTTGAATATTGAGTTTAATTTTCATTACCATACTTTTAATCTCCAAATCCAGATATATCCTAAAAAGCGAACCCTTCCAGCCTTTACTTTTCTATTTAGCTCAACCAATGCTACTAATTCTCAATATTTTTCTTTTCTGAGCGGAAAATTCCCAGATGTTTCTAATTTACTGAATAGTAAATCTACATTTCTAGTTATGGAAAATTCTCTCGAAATTCCGACCAGATTTTGATGTTTTATGTTCTTTCCATGGGCATGCATTTAGTATAAAATTCCTTGCTGTTATCATAACGGAAAATTTCTGATCATTTACTGTATGTGTAAAGATTTAGCAGAACATTCTTGCTGTCTGATTGTCTGTTGTTATTTCAGAGCAGAAAATTCCCGTTGTATTTCTGATCGGAAAATTCGTAGTTATTGTATTTCTGAGCGGAAAATTCCCAGTTGTTATATTTCCGAGTGCCAATACTCAAGCTACTGCATAGTATAATGCAAGAATATGTAATCCGGATTGTTTATCTCAGAAGGTAGCAGCGGCGACTGCGGCGGTAGAACTTGGAATCCCATGAACATGAATGTACGGAGCAGGGTGGCCCTGTCCGGGCGGGATTTCAGCACGCAGATGATGCAACTGGAATGGAAATTATACTAGTTAGTACGTTTATTAAGCCATGGTGGTCTAGTGGTAATGACACTCGCCTTAAAATCGCGAGGTCGTGGGTTCAAATACCGGTCCCGTACCGATGAATTCCTTGGAATTTATGTACGGAATTTCACACCAATGGCTTTTCGGTGAAGAAAAACATCGTGAGGCAACATACGTGCGTAAAAGAAATTCGATGGATATGGCCCAATATCACCCTTCGTGGGTAGGCCTACGTCCTGCAGTGGACTATTAAAAAGGCTGGTACAGTTACAGTAGTACGTTTATAGTACTGTATGATTGTTTTGACATTTGGTTACGTGTTTTTTTTATTGTCTCTAGTGAATGAATGAGGAGATAACGAACGTCTAGCTAGAATAAGCAAGAAGTTCTCCTTGCTGCGTCAGCACGCTCGTATTTGAAATGAGAAAATATAATCTCCTTACAAATGACCATGGTCATAGAATTAAAAGAAAATAGCTATTTTCTTTCTATCGGATTTATTTTTTCGAAGAATGAAAGAAAATCTATTTTCTAAAGACATCGAATGTGGCATAGCGCAATTTTTCTCGATAGTCTTTACAATTTCGCCAAGAAACGCTCTTTTTAAAATTACCTACTATAGCGATCATAGCAGTAAAAAGTTCAGGTAACTTACGTTAACGCAGCGCTAATGTTTTTTGACAGTCATTGTGCTTGGGGTCGCACTCTCTACGTGATGGCCGAATGTAAGGGCCGTCGACTATGCTCAGATTTAAACACGTAATATAACTTACGTGGCGCAACGCAGATGTTCCTCGGAGAAGTCTAAGAGCAACAAAAAGATCTCCTTACTTACAGTATGCTTGAAAGCACAGTTGACAGTGAGTTAAACAGGACAAATGTTCTCTGGCAGTCATTGTGCTTAGGGTCGCACTCCTTACAGGATGGCCGAGTGTAAGGTTCTTAAAAAGAAACAACTTACGTAGCGCAACGCAATGTTCTTCAGCAGTCATTGAGCTTGCGGACGCTCTCCTTACGTGATGGTCGAGTGTAAGGGCCATCGACTATGCTCAGATTTGAACAGGTAAAATAACTTACGTGGCGCAACGCAGATGTTCCTCGGCGAAGTCTAGGAGCAGCAAGAAGCTCTCCTTACTGCCGGCCGCCAGCACGCTCGGCACGCGCAGGTACATGCTACTACCGCTCACCACCTGGAAAAATGTTAATCACTTGTCCATTTCTGTTGTATCAACCCTTCAGAGTCGTTTCGCACTACATAAACCCAAAACGAATTCGACCCGATTCCGTGAAGTCCGGATCAGATGGTCCGCAATAATTGTAACACTATTTGTATGGTGGTTTCCGACATTCACCGTCTTACCACATAAGTTTTACGCACGCTTTAGACAATGTTTAACAGTACAAATTGCACGGTTGACCAGTGTTTAAAGCGTGTTTAAATCTTTGGCGACTAGGCAGTCAATTTCCAATGACGATTCTAATAAATAACAGATTCGGTTTGAATTCGTTTCGGACGCAGTGTGAACCTATGTCACTTTGTGTGATTGAATCGGGAATGAGAACTATATGGGCACGGTAATGATATCTAACAGTAATGTGTCTCGGCCATGTTCTTGAAATATTTATCTACAGCGCCACGTGGCCACGCAGAACGTATAACCCATCTAAAATGGCGGCTTGTACTTGCGTTGACAGATAGTACAGTTAGCATAAAAAATTACAAGTCAGTTTTTTTTTCAAAATAATAAAAACAAGACCGGGTCGTATTAATTTCAAACTAGCTTCTACCAGCGGCTTCGCCCGCGTGAAAGTTGAAAATTTGAAAGACACGTGGGGCCATCTATTATCATTAGAACGTTATTGTTGTTTTCATCGGAAACAGTGCCTACTTTTTTTCGGGATGAAGAAGACGCTCCAGATTTTTTTCTTCTTCAAAATATTTGATGACATTATACACAATTTGGCGTGTATCACTGTGTATAATCTTTCCTCGCTTTCGAGGAGACATGATTACTGTCTCCGCACAGTCCACACGTCCAAATAGCGAAACTTGACAATAAAACAAAACTCAACAACAGTAACACACAGGTAACAACGGAAAAATAACAGAAAACTATAACAAGGAATTATTCCTAATAAGGATCACTGAGCGCGTCAAGACAGCGTGGAAGCAAATCAAGACTAATATTTTTTCTGCTTGCGGTACGCGCGAGTGTGAGTATGGACGGCACTAGTGTGCGAGCGAGAGAACATGATAAGCGCCGCCATTTTAGATTCCTTTCTTTAATGAACCGGGTTATATCACGCGCTAGGGTTACCTGTTTTCAGTATTTTAATTTCATCTACTTACTCTTTACCTAATTAAGTTTCTTTCTAGTTTCTATCTATTGTGATACAATATATAAGAAAATTTTGCCAATTTTTGCGAAACAGACGCTTCTCTCACTCGGTCAAATTATTTCTAAACAAAAGTGAATTAACTTTACAATCGAATAGCTTTGTTATCAGTGTTGCGGCAGCGTTATCACGGTGCGTTGACTCGCGATAACCCATGCAGTTAAATCTTACTTGCGTAAATTAGGTTACTCACTTAAATGACCTAACATTATGTAAAGGAATGCTTGCATGTGTATAATTATAGCTCTAAATGAATTTATTAATTTTAAAGGCTGATATTTATTAATACAACGAAAAAAGAATTAGCGAAATCGGTCCAGCCGTTCACGCGTGATGCCGTGACCAATAGCGATCCATTTTTGACCGACGAACCAAACCGGAGGAGGTTCTCAATTCGACGCGTATTTTTTTTTTATGTGTAACCACGCATAACTTTTTTCGTAGTAGTCCGATTTCAATAATTATTTTTTTATTGGAAAGAGTTTACGTCGAAATTGGTCCCATTAATTTTTTATAGAAATCGGCTGAGCCATTTTTGAATAATCAACAATAATGTGAAAAATGTAACAGCGATTCGTGCGAAATACTTAGTTATATTTAAAATTAGTGTTTCAGTTTTTAGGGTTCCGTACCCAAAGGGTAAAAACGGGACCCTATTACTAAGACTCCGCTGTCCGTCTGTCACCAGGCTGTATCTCATAAACCGTTATAGCTAGAAAGCTGAAATTTTCACAGATTATGTATTTCACTTGCCGCTATAACAACAAATAATAAAAACAGAATAAAATTAATGATTAAGGGGGGCTCCCATACAACAAACCTGATTTTTTTAAACGTTTTAATAGGTAGATGCTTGAAATATTCACAGAATGTTTAGTTGTATATACAATTCAATAGTAAAAAATTAAAATAAAATAAATATTTAAGGGGGGCTCCCACACAGTACGAAACCCTGCGTGCGCGAGTCCTACTCGTACTTGGCCGATTATTCTTTCCGTAGTGAATGAGCTAACCTCCAAACCATACGATTGTCTTATAAAATATCGCGTAGACATATCTCAAATATCTGCATAATCAGATAAAACCTGATAGCGCTGCAATCCGTACGCAAATAGATAGGTATCTTGCACAAATAGGTAATCTTATAGGTGTCTTGTAGCGGAAAATAACTACAACCATCTGATATGTAGAAGCAGATACTTTCGTTTACTATTGTATTTGAAGGAATGTACTAAATCCGTGCCACACAACTCGGCGGATGGGAAGTTATGCGCAGAACGCTGCGCAAAAGGCCAGAGAGACTAGACGCCGGGGCACACCCGCCCGCCAGCATCATGCCTCCCGCGCGCTACCTACGCCCGTGCTCACCACTACGACACGCGACGTCGGCATTGTGCACACATGCGCAATAATTAGCGAATGACGGCGAAGTGTCATCTACGGCTAACTTCTCATCCGCCGACTTGTGTGGCGATACCTATACTATACATTGTGTATGGTGTTTTTGTTGGTTTATTCGTTTGTTTATTTTTAGGGTTCCGTACCCAAAGGGTAAAAACGGGACCCTATTACTAAGACTCCGCTGTCCGTCCGTCTGTATGTGTGTTGGTCACCAGGCTGTATCTCATGAACTGTGATAGATGATAGCTAGACAGTAGGTCCAATTATGGAGGCGCCATCGTAATTATATTAGCAATATAATTATATTCCTATTTCTTTTTCACTATATGTCTTCGAGCAAATATCTACAGAGCCACAGTCCCCTAAGTGAAAGTAATAAAAAAGCCGAGCGCCGTCATACATATCGAGTTAGATATTTACATTAAATAATATAATTCACAATGACCCGTTTTCTCGAAACTCCACGTTACGTCACGTAATTAGTGCTTGTAGCCGAGCATTTTGGCATCGAGTCGAGCAGTCGGCTTGCAATCGCCTTACGACTAACTAAACAGCCTGCCCACTACGTAGCTTGGGCAGGGTTTTGGCTCGGACACTTTTTTTGCACGATTGTGACTCTATTGATATTTGCTCGAAGCTAAATGCACGATACCGGGTGACTGGTAAATAATTAGCATCCTTTTACGGGCTTATTCTGTACATCAAAACTAACAACTTTTGCTCTGTGACTTTTGTCAAAACTCAAAAAATCTGTTGTTCCATAGAAAAATATCGTTCACCCGAGACAAAATGTAAGGAACAGCTGATTTTTTTTGAGATTTGACAAAAGTCACGGAACAAAAGTTGTTAGTTTTGATGATCACAATAGGCCCCTAAAAGGATGCTAATTGATTAGAAATAACCCTGTATACAGTAATCTAGCCTAGTATAAAACCGTTAATAGGTATACTTACGGCCTCCCAGCGCGTGGCGGTGTTGGGCGTGACGTAGATCTTGAAGTCGATCTTGACCGGGCGCGCCTCTTTACGCTCCAAGATCTTAGCCAACACCTGCAATTGCACATACACGAGTTATTAGCGGAATAGCAAGTTCAGATGGCATATGATGTGTTTTTGTGCGTGCGCGCGCGTCTGTGTGTATGCTATGTGTTTTGTGTTGTACATATACTGATCGGTGCGTTGTAAGTTGTAATTGTGGTGCGCGGGATGTAGCGCGGGCTGCGTTTGGGTGTGCGCGGGCGCGTGTGTGTGTATGCTTGGACATGTGTTTTGTGTTGTACATATACTGACCGGTGCATTGTAGTCGTGGTACGCGGGATGGAGTACGGGCGCGTGTGTGTCAGTGTGTATGGGGGTGTGTGTATGTGTGTACAAGTGTGATGTGTTGTATGCATGCTGACCGTTGCGTTGTAGTCGTGGTGCGCGGAACGTAGCGAGCCCGCGAGTGTGTTAGTATGTATGGTGGTGTGTGTATGTGTGTACAAGTGTGATGTGTTGTATGAGTACTGACCGGTGCGTTGTCGTGGTGCGCGGGATGTAGCGCGGGCGCGTGTGTGTCAGTGTGTATGTGTGTACAAGTGTGATGTGTTGTATGCATGCTGACCGTTGCGTTGTAGTCGTGGTGCGCGGAACGTAGCGAGCCCGCGAGTGTGTTAGTATGTATGGTGGTGTGTGTATGTGTGTACAAGTGTGATGTGTTGTATGAGTACTGACCGGTGCGTTGTCGTGGTGCGCGGGATGTAGCGCGGGCGCGTGTGTGTCAGTGTGTATGTGTGTACAAGTGTGATGTGTTGTATGCATGCTGACCGTTGCGTTGTAGTCGTGGTGCGCGGAACGTAGCGAGCCCGCGAGTGTGTTAGTATGTATGGTGGTGTGTGTATGTGTGTACAAGTGTGATGTGTTGTATGAGTACTGACCGGTGCGTTGTCGTGGTGCGCGGGATGTAGCGCGGGCGCGTGTGTGTCAGTGTGTATGTGTGTACAAGTGTGATGTGTTGTATGCATGCTGACCGTTGCGTTGTAGTCGTGGTGCGCGGAACGTAGCGAGCCCGCGAGTGTGTTAGTAAGTATGGTGGTGTGTGTATGTGTGTACAAGTGTGATGTGTTGTATGCATGCTGACCGTTGCGTTGTAGTCGTGGTGCGCGGAACGTAGCGAGCCCGCGAGTGTGTTAGTATGTATGGTGGTGTGTGTATGTGTGTACAAGTGTGATGTGTTGTATGAGTACTGACCGGTGCGTTGTTGTCGTGGTGCGCGGGATGTAGCGTGGGCGCGTGTGTGTCAGTGTGTATGTGTGTACAAGTGTGATGTGTTGTATGTATACTGACCGGTGCGTTGTTGTCGTGGTGCGCGGGATGTAGCGCGGGCGAGTCCAGAGACTCGCTGCTGCTGCATAGCGAGCTCGCGCTGCTCCAGAGCAGTGCGCTCAACAAGTCACCTGCAAAACAATAATATAGCTTTTAGGCAAGTCATCAACACCTCAAAGCCGATTGACTGGATAGCTATCACTCTTTTGTGTGGCCTTCTTCTTTCTTTCTGTTTGAGGGCCTCATACTGGGTCGCTTCCTTCCTCCGACACGAATAGATGATCTCGGGGAGTGCATGCCTGATTCAATACAGTGACTGCTGGGTAACCGACTGCCAGCAGACAGCAGTGTGTGTTGTGAGTATGTGAGTAGGTAAGCAAACTGCACTGGTGCAGAATGGTAGATATTGCTCAATTAAACTTTGTGGATACGCCTATTGAGTAGTGGACTATGAAAAAAGGGCGGCACAGTACAGTACTCAGGGTTGTCGTGTGTGGGGGTAGATAGTTATAGCGGCTGTCCCTCCGAGCGGCAGTACTCACGGGTTTCGTGTGTGGGGGTGGACATCAGGCCACCTGTATGTGTAGCGGGGTATACTCACGGTTGTCGTCGTGTGTGGGGGTGACGGGGTAGCGGCTGCCCCTCCGGGCGGGGCGCCGGTCGCTGGGACTTCAGGCCACCTGTGTGTGTAGTGGGGTATACTCACGGTTGACTTCGTGTGTGGGGGTGACGGGGTAGCGGCTGCCCCTCCGGGCGGGGCGCCGGTCGCCGGGACTTCAGGCCACCTGTGTGTGTAGCGGGGTATACTCACGGTTGTCGTCGTGTGTGGGGGTGGACGGGGTTGCGGGGCTCGCGGCCCCGCCGGCTGCCCCTCCGGGCGGCGCGCCGGTCGCCGGGACATGAGGCCACCTGTGTGTGTAGCGGGGTATACTCACGGTTGTCGTCGTGTGTGGGGGTGGACGGGGTTGCGGGGCTCGCGGCCCCGCCGGCTGCCCCTCCGGGCGGCGCGCCGGTCGCCGGTGCATCAGGACCACCACAGAGGCCCGGCACCCAGGCACAGCGAGAAGCACTCGGCGTCCGAAGCCGACAGGGCCGACCGCTTGCTGCCCGCCGGCGCGCTCAGGGACGCGCCGTCACCACTGCAACAACATTATTCAATTACACATCTCCATTCAGCCTGATCCATCCATTGCTGAGTATAGGCCTCCTCTCTTTATTTTTCCGGTCCTGGGCCAGCCTCATCCATTGATTAAATCACTACATGGTATAAAACAAAGTCGCTTCCCGCTGTCTGTCCCGATGTATGCTTATATCTCTAAAACTACGCAACCGATTTTGATGCGGTTTTTTAAAATAGATGGAGTGATTCAAGAGGAAGGTTTATATATATAATACACCTGTGCGAAGCCGGGGCGGGTCGCTAGTTAAATTATAAATTTAAAAAATAAACATTCCCCAACGCAATAAGATTCCACAAGATATTAATTTTAAGGACAGGGCAGAGCCACAAATTCACAATACTATAGATATGATTACCGTGATTTTACTAACCAGAAATGTATACCACGGTTAATCAAAAGGGGACTACTAGACACATCGGGCATGTTTAGTTCTTGAAAGCACAAATTCAACTAAATTAGTCTAGGCTAAATTACAATGACGGTAAATCATAGAATAATATTTGCTTTCACTGTTTACTGTCTTATCTAAGAGTTTTATCATTTTATAGTCTGGTATGTTGTTTTCTGTCTAAGTCTTGTTCCCGACTTTAAAAGCGAGGGGAGTTATCATTGCAATATGTTATGGACACACAGTAGGATCAATTATGAAGGCGTCATCGTAAATTTAATAGCAACGTAAAAAGTGTTCTCTCTATCGAATGCTTAAAGTGAAAAAGAAACAGAAATATGCTAATTAGCTATTATAATTACGATGGCCCCTTCATAATTGGACCTAGTACCTTTGTAAGCTAAGATGTTTTTGTCCGATATTATTGATTTCTCCATTATGCTTATGTCCAGCAGTGGACGTCCTATGGCTGTTGGATGGATTCGAATTTTGCACGTATTTTCTAAAGCGTAGTCCATTATTATGTCTACGTTTTATCATCAAGTGGTTTCTCCTTTGCGTCATACTCTATCAGTGAACAAGGAGGTATCATAGAGATTCAAGTCCCAATATCCTCTGATAAGAGACTTGTTTTATTGTTGTGATAAAACCAGTTTTATTGATAAACTAGCTAATTTTTCCGGATTTACATGTTAATTTTGTACATCATTTCAGCTATAAAAGACGCTACGCTAGCGCTCGCGCAATTTGTCATCATCCATCCATCGGCCATAGGACGTCTTCTGCTGGACACAGGCCTACCCTATGGATATCCAATAAGACCGGTTGGTAGCGGCTTGCATCCAGCGCGATCCTGCTGTCTTAATAAGGTCATCCGTCCACCTTGTGGGTGGACGTCCTACGCTGCGCTTGCCGGTACGTGGTCTCCACTCGAGAACTTTTCGACCCCATCGGTCATCAGTCCTTCGCGCTATGTACCCTACGCCCCTACACACTGCCATTTCAACTTGCCAATCCGGGCTATAAGTGCTATGACGGTAACTTTGGTTCTTCAAGAACCAGAATTTGACTATATAAAATTGTGTTGTGTTTGTGTATATAAAATCACTCGATTTTCCAAAAATTATACATATGACGAATACGAATCGAGACCAATCGTCTTCTATGGTGATTACCTACCAGCAAGCGCAGCGTAAGACATCTCACTAGGTGGACTGACGATATACATATACGACCGCAGGAACACCCTGGATGTAGGCCGCTTCCAACCGACCTTATTACAAACCCAGGGAAGGCCTATGATCGATAAGACGAAATTTTTTATCATAGTTTTTAAACTTCTCGATTTGAAATATTAAACAAAAAAAACATATTTTCCTTTCTTTGGATCTTTCTTAGGCCGAATCATACAAGTCGGCAGATGTGAAGTTAGCTACAAGCTGCGCGCAACCACAGCCCGGACACTCCGCGATTTTTCATACAAAATCTGCTGTCTTACGCACACCTACACAGTACTTACTCACAGACAACACACATACGCACGGTCGCTACACGCGCATTTGTGTGCGGAACGTCTATGGCTGTCAGCGGTCACCACATCGTGACGTCATGCCGCGTGAGTGAGACAGTTGCGTACATAATTTGCAAAAATGAATATTAATCTAGTGCTTAAAATAGTATAACAATTACTTAATTTGGAAGCATATTAACAAAAAGTAACCGATCTACTTCTTTTGTAAGATAATAACAAGAGGAAGTTACCAAATAATGTAAAATAAGTTCCTATTATTTATCCTTAGGGAAACATTAAAATTTCTTGATTTGTTACGTATCATTGATATTCAACCATACACAGTACAAGTCTTCCCTATTGTCACAGTCTAGGTAGTTTTTATTAGAAAATCCACCGACCAGTGCAGCCCGCGCGCAGAGTGCACGATGCGGTACGTAGACGCGGGGTGGAAGTGAGGAAGACTCAAACGGGTGGGGGGTAACGAGTGGCCGTTCTATACGTAGTATTATTATATATTCTTTGGCGCAACCCAATCACCGCACAGCTTTTCAGTCAGGATTGGATATAGCGCAGTTTGTAGCTAACTTCACATAATCCGACTTGTATGAACCACACTTCGTGAGTTGAGGACAAAACAAGCAGACTGCCAGATTTGTTCAATATTAAATGGATGACCTTATCAGTACCACAAAATGTAGGTATGCTGCGTTCTCGCAATGTACTGATAACACACGCTTGCGTATATAAACACACAGTAAAGTTTATGTAAGTTTAAGTATCTATGTATAAGAAAACCGTGTACTTAGCATGAGCTCATTCTGTAGCTCTACCATGAGTTGGTATCGAAAACGTCGACCTTCCTTCGATATACGATAGCGAACCAACGGAGCATAGGATAGTTCGCTTTAGTTTAAAAATGTTGCCAAGACTATACCATATCCCTCGCACTGCCAAAATTTATCAGATCTCTTAGCGCTCATGGCGTAGTTTGACTAGGTGTTAGTCAGCGATCATCAAAGTTCGGCACGGTCAGTCTTCGGATGGGTGACCACGGGTGGCATGGCATATACAACTGAGCGTTATCGTGGCTCAGAGGGGTTAGTCCAGGTTTACACGTAAATTGAAACTACAGCTGTTTCCGTTATCTATACATTTTTGTACAGCGCCCCTGGCGGAAACGAGGAAGAACTAACCAAAATGTATGGAGCCACACGCGAACGCGAAAGTTTAAGTAAACTATGCAAAACCTGGACTAAGGGCTCTTGTGACACGTTAAACTGTAGGTCCCGGTGGTTTTAACCGTTTAGCCATATCAAAGGTTTTCCGGCGACTTAAAAACGCTGACACCAGGGCTAGCCATTCAAATATGAACTTAGGTACATACCAGATCTCATGTAAACTCAAGCTTCTAACTCTACACACCCTTACTTCACAAACTCTACACCTTAGTCAAAATATGTGGCCTGGCACACATTTAAGATCTTATTTTTACATGTCTAAATTATTATGTTCAACATTCTGTATTTAACCTTCTACGAACTCAACATTTTGCAAATCACAAAGGACTATGTCGCGTTTCATTTATACTTCAAAATTGTTTTAAAGAATCAGTCGAGCGTCTCGTGTAAAGTACATACATAATTATGTACTGTGTATATTTACAAAGATCATGTAAACCACGAATCGCGAAATGGCGGATGAGTCACAATGTATATAAGGCGAAAACATTCACACAACCATTGGAAACATCATTCGTACGTCATATAACACTGATAAAATTATTATGCGAATATAAAATAACTTGCGACCTTCCTTGTGTACGAGTACACGTATTTGTACTCTGTGTGACCCTCGATGATAAAAGAAGTATCTACCTAGTATAAAATGTGACGTGTGTCCGTCTGTGGCATCGTAGCTCCCTAACGTACTTACATAGAAGTATAGTGCGAATCATAAATAAATAAATAATATAATAATCGGTCAAGCACGAGTCGGACTCGCGCACGAAGGTTTCCGTAACGGATGGAAGCCCCCCCTTAAATATTTATTTTTTATTAATTTAACGATTCATTTTTAAAGTGAATAATTAACTAAATATTCTGTGAATATTTCAAGCATCTACTTGTCACAGTTATTAACATTGAGCGAAAAACGACATAAAAACATGTTTATTGTATGGGAGCCCCCCTTAATTATTTTTTTTTCTGTTTTTAGTGTTTGTTGTTATAGCGGCAAAAGAAATACACCACTATGTGAAAATTTCAACGTTCTAGCTGTCACCCTTCATGAGATACAGCCTGGTGAAAGACAGACGGACAGCGGAGTCTTAGTAATAGGGTCCCGTTTTTACCCTTTGGGTACAGAACCCTAAAATGTTTGTGCATCCAGAGCAGTATTTAAAAAAAAATCATTAAGATTTGGGTCTAATTGATAAAATGCTTTTATTTTAGTTATTTCAAGGTTGCTTAATAAGAAGAGTTGCTAGAAATAATCTACCTACTTATTCTGTCAAATATATTTATTTATCCTAAAAAATTCAAAATAATTTAATCAAAAATCGGAGAGCTCTTTTTTGATTTTAACTGATGTATTAGACTCAGAAAAAGATGTACGAGTACTTTATCGAGATGTAACGCATGTATTATATCAGCCTAAATATATTTTGTGGACGTGTCCTTTGTTTGTCGGGTTGTTTGTTACCCTTTCACACAGCAATAAGTAGGTATTTATTGTGTGGATATGGTTTAAAGGTAGGAGGGTATTATAGACTACTTTTTATCCCGAAAAAAATAAAAGGTTTTTAAAGTATCGCACATAAACCAAAAATTCACGCGGGCGAAACAGCGGGCAAAAAAGCTAGTAAAAAATAAAATGAGATTTTTCTCGAAAATACTTCATAAACATATACCTAGATAAAGTTATGAACAAACGCGTACCGCCTTAAACACTGTTTAAACGTCCAATATGTACTGTTAAACATTGTCTAAAGCGTGCGTAAAACTTTTGTGGTAAGACGGTCAATGTTTTGGAGAGTTAAGTTACAACAACATAGGTAATTATTTTTCCCAAAAAATGGCATAATTGGCATCAACTGAGTACAAAATCCGTTGTACTGGGTTGATGTCGATGTCGTCAAAAATGTTATAATTTTCACATCATTGTTGATTTATCAAAAATGGCTGAGCCGATTTTGGTAAGATTTAAATGGGGACCCCATTTCATATGATCTACCAAACAAAAAAGAATTATCGAAATCGGACTACTATGTAAAAAGTGATGCGTGGTTATACATTAAAAATAGTAGTTTATGCAACTGTCATATAATGAAGGGTATTAAAACTCGAGTGTGAGTTTATGAAACGAGCGCAGCGAGTTTCATAATAGTAACGAGTGTTTTAATACCCGTGTTATATGCAGTTGCATACACTACTTTATCTTCACTAATAAAAATAAATAAAAACATATTTCGAAACATTAAATTCACGCGTACGTGTATTGTCACAGTGAACTTGGCGCCATTAAAATCTAACCAATGAGAGCGCAGCTGCGCGCGCAGGGCCAGTCAGGAGCGAGCGCGCGATGTTATAATGAGATTTTACGATATCGATGTGGATATTATAACATCATGTGAAATTGCTTAAATTGAGTGTTTTGTTGTCTGCGCTATAACAGTAGTCATTATAAGTCAAGTATTGGAAACATAAGTAGAATGTTACAACATTAGTGTAGATAAAAATATATACGCGTCGAATTGAGTACCTCCTCCGTTTCGTCGGTCAAAAATCGGTCGGAAGCGACCTGCATCCATTATGTTTCTGTGGTCTTGTTCAAATTATCGTTCTATCTTGTTGGTGTCCTATTACATACGCTACGCTTACCAATACGCGGTCTCCATTTGAGAACTAAACAGTTCGAAAAATAACAACCGTATCAAAAATATGTTGAGTCAAATGATGTTTTTCAATGGAAAATTTTCAAGCATGTGTACAATTATTTATAACAAAAAATTATAAGAACTGAAAAACTAAAAAAATGATTCGAATACTCACTTGTAAAGCTTCACCATTTCGTTTCTTACAAAAAAATATAACCTCTATACACGAAAATGAAATAAAACTCGTAAAAAAATATCAACAGAAAATAAACGATCACAACAAATGGAATGTTTTTGCCAAAATAATAAAGAAAAAAATTGAACTAAATAAACGTTTTGCGATTTTTCAACGGTATTTTATGTTGTATGGGAGCCCCTTAAATATTTATTTTATTTTAATATAATTATTTATTTTTAAAGTAAATATTTCACTAAATATTCTGTCAATTATTTCAAGCATCTACCTGTCATCGTTATTAATATCGAGCGAACAGCGGCTAAAAATTCAGGTTTGTTGTAAATTCTGTTGCCGCTATAAAAATAAAAACAAAAAAAATATATTTAAGGGGGGCTCCTCTTAAATATATTTTTTTTGTTTTTATTTTTATAGCGGCAACAGAATTTCGTCATCTGTGAAAATTTCACGGACAGCGGAGTCTTAGTAATTTGCCGTTTTTATCCTTTCGGTACGGAACCCTAAAAATTTATGACTACCAATTGAGCCTAGGAAAAGATTAGAGACTAGAAATAAATCGAGACCACGTAACAACGAAAAATAGTAGGTACAATCGGCTTGTTAACTAAAAAAATATAATTAGTCCGTCAAAGAGATTGTCAAAAAATATTAGACACGTATTTTTTCTTTTGTCAAGTTAACAAAAAATTATGAAGATATAGCCCGTTAAAGTTCCGCGTGACGTCACTAACCGCTATCAAATGCACCGGTTAGTGCTGTCACGAGCCCCCACTCTCAAACTTTGACGAGGTTTATCTTTGTTACTGATTGTTTGATTGACAAAAGAAAAAAAATACGTGTCCAATATTTTTTAATAATCTAACTGACGGACTAATTGTAATTATGTTTTTTTATACCCAGTAAACATTCGTGGATTGAGGACAAAAACAGAGCACTGGCAGATTTGTTCAATAATAATGGATGACGTTATCAGTAACACAAACTGTAGGTATACTGACCTCGGTCATCAGTCCTCCGCGCTATGTGCCCTGCCCATTGCCATTTCAACTTGCCAATCCGTTGGGCTATGTCTGTAACTTTGGTTCTTCTACGGATCTCCTCATTTCTGATTCGATCTCGCAGAGAGACTCCGAGCATAGCCCTCTCCATAGCTCGTTGGGCTACTTGGAGCTTACCAATAAGGCCCATAGTGAGAGACCACGTTTCTGTGCCATAAGTCATCACTGGCAACACACACTGGTCGAAAACTTTCGACTTGAGGCACTGAGGTATGTCGGACGAGAAGACGCTACGCAATTTTCCGAACGCTGCCCAGCCGAGTTGGATTCGGCGATTGGCCTCTTTCTTGAAGTCGGACCTACCTAACTGTACTACTTGTCCTAGGTAGACGTACGAGTCAACGACTTCAAGAACCGAGTTCCCAACAGAGATCGGGGTGGGTACAACATGGGAATTACACATAACTTTCGTCTTGTCCATGTTCATCTTAAGACCCACCTGTTGGGAAACCCGATTGAGGCCTTCGAGCATCGTGCTGAGCTCTTCCATCGATTTTGCCATGACTACTATATCGTCGGCAAACCGAAGGTGAGTGAGGTATTCGCCATTGACATTGATGCCGAATCCTTTCCATTCCAGGAGCTTGAAGGCGTTCTCCAAAGTAGCCGTAAACAGTTTCGGAGAAATGACGTCTCCCTGTCTTACGCCTCTTTTTAAAGGGATCGCCTTGGAACTCTCTTCCTGTACTCGGACCGACATAGTGGCGTTATTATACAAGCACTTCAATACTTCGATGTACCGATAGTCAATATGGCATCGTTGGAGAGACTCGAGCACAGCCCAAGTCTCGACCGAATCAAAGGCTTTCTCATAGTCCACAAACGCTAAGCAAAGTGGCAAGTTATACTCTTCGGTCTTCTGTATAACCTGCCGCAGCGTATGAATGTGGTCCATGGTGCTAAGGCCCTTTCGGAAACCGGCTTGTTCGGAAGGCTGGAAGTCATCAAGCCTGCGCTCGAGACGGTTCGTAATGACCCTTGAAAACAGCTTATAAACATGGCTCAGAAGCGAGATGGGTCTGTAGTTCTTCAATAAGGTGTTGTCACCTTTCTTGAAAAACAACACCACCACGCTTCTGTTCCATGCTTCTGGCGTGATGCCCTCGAGGATGACGGTGTTGAAAAGCTTCTGGAGGACTTTTAGTACCGGTGTTCCACCCGCTCTCAGAAGCTCTGATGTGATACCGTCATCACCCGGCGCCTTGTTGTTCTTAAGCTTATTTTATTAAATATTATAAATTTATTTTATATTAATTTAACGATTCATTTTATTAACCAAATATTCTGTGAATATTTCAAGCATCTACTTGTCACATTGAGCGAAAAACGGCAAAGAACATGTTTATTGTATGGGAATTTAATTTTTTAATTAATAATAAATTAATAACCCCCTTAATTTTTTTTTTCTGTTTTTAGTATTGGTCGTTATAGCGGCAAAAGAAATACATTATCTGTGAAAATTTCAACGTTCTAGCTATCATGACAGACAGACGGACAGCGGAGTCTTAGTAATAGGGTCCCGTTTTTACCCTTTGGGTACGGAACTCTAATAAGTCTGTGCATCCAGAGCAATATTTTAAAAAAATCATCAAGATTTGGGTCTATTTGATAAAAACGCTTGATAAAAAAGGTTGCTTAATAAGAGTTGCCAGAAATAATCTACTTATTCTGTCAAATATAATTATTTATCCTAATAATTATTTTTAGCAAAAACTAGCATGACCGACTTCACTCGTGTACAGAATTCGCGAATATTTCGCACGGATCGATGTAGCGTTTTTCACATTATTGTTGATTTATCAAAAATGGCTCAGCCGAATCCGATAAAATTTAAATGGGACCAATTTCGAAGTATACTCATTCCAATAAAAAAAGAATTATTGAAATCGGACTACTATGAAAAAAGTTATGCGTGGTTGTATATCAAAAAATATATACATACACGTCGAATTGAGTTCCTCCTCCGGTGGTTCGTCGGTCAAAAAATTAAAAATAATTTAATAAAAAATAATTTATTAATTTTTGATTTTAACTGATGACTCAGAAAAAGATGTACGAGTACTTCATCGAGATGTAACGCATGTTGTATTCTACCAGCCTAAATACATTTTGTGGACGTGTCCTTTGTTGGTTTGGTTATTACGGGTTTTCACGCAGCAATAAGTAGGTATTCATTGTGTGGATATGGTTTAAAGGTAGGAGGGTATTATAGCCTATTTTTTATCCCGAAAAAAATAAAAGGTTTTTAAGGTATCGCACATAAACTAAAAATTCACGCGGGCGAAACAGCGGGCAAAAAAGCTAGTATAAATAAAAATGAAATTAACATTTTCTCGAAAATACTGCATAAACATATACCTAGATAAAGTTATGAACAAACGCGTACCGCCTTATCACAAAATATTCAAACACGCTTTAAACACTGTTTGAACGTCCAACATTTACTGTTAAACATTGTCTAAAGCGTGCGTAAAACTTTTGTGGTAAGACAGTCAATGTTTTGGAGAGTTAAATTACAACAACATAGGTACTTATTTTTTCCAAAAAAATGGCATAATCGACATCAAACGAGTACAAAATTCGAATTATTCGCACGGATCGATGTAGTAATTTTCACAATATTGTTGATTTATCAAAAATGGCTCAGCTGATTTTGATAACTTTTAAATTAGACCACCTTTGATACGAGTATATAATATTTCAAACAAAGAAAGAATCATCAAAATCGGACCACTCTGTAAATAGCTGTGCGTGATTAAACATAAAAAAAAAATCTTACGACTAGTTTTACGCACGCTTTAGACAATGTTTAACAGTACAAATTGTACGGTTAAACATTGTTTAAAGCGCGTTTAAATCTTTAGTGGTAAGGCGGTATATGCGTCGACTTGTAAACCTTCGTTTTGTCGATTAAAAATCGGCCGGAACCGACCTGTATCCATCGTGTTCGTGTTCCTGCGGTCTTGTTTTCAAATTATCGTTCCATCTTGTTGGTGGACGTCCTATTAGATACGCTACGCTTACCAATACGCGGTCTCCTTTTGAGAACTAGACGGTCCAACAAATAACAACCGTATCAAAATATGTTCGAGTTAAATCATGTTTTTCAATGGAAAATTTCCAAACAAGTGTACAAGTATTTTTAGTGTTTCTATAACAAAGAACATAAGAACTGAAAAAAATCGGCCAAGTACGAGTCGGACTCGCGCACGGAGGTTCCGTACTGTATGGGAGCCCCCCTTAAATATTTATTTTATTTTAATTTTATTATAAACTATTGAAGTGAATATAAAACTAAATATTCTATGACAATTTCGAGCATCTACCTGTTACCATTATTAATTTAGAGCGAAAAACGTCTAAAAATTCAGGTATGTGGTATGGGAGCTCCCCTTAAATATTTATTTTATTTTGTTTTTAGTATTTGTTGTTATAGCGGCAACAGAAATACATCATCTGTGAAAATTTCAGCTGCCTAGCTATCATGGTTCATGAGATACAGCCCGGTGACAGACAGACAGACAGACGGACATCGAAGTCTTAGTAATAGGGTCCCGTTTTTCCCTTTGGGTACGGAACCCTAAAAACTAAAAAAATGATTCGAATACTCACTTGTAAAGCTTCACCATTTCGTTTCTTACAAAAAAATAAAACCTCTATACACGAAAATGAAATAAAACTCGTAAAAAAATATCAACAGAAAATAAACTATCACAACAAATGGAATGTTTTTGCCAAAAAAATAAAGAAAAAAAATTGAACTAAATGAACGTTTTGCGATTTTTCAACGGTATTTTTTGGAAGAAAATCCTTATGCTGTATGCCGTATACAGCATAGTACGTTTTTTGGTGAAAATTATGAGAATTTTTGGTGTTTTATTTTAGAAATACGCGCGATTCCGTCGAGATTTAATCACATACTGGGAAAATCGAAATAAAATTAAGGAACCAAAATAAAGGTGCCTTGCCAAGTACAGAAATAGCCAGCTGAAAGTGTGGAAGAAAATGTAATAAAATAACAGTGCGCGCCAAACTTTAGGACCGCTTCAAACCATTTTTAGGGTTCCGTACCCAAAGGGAAAAACGGGACCCTATTACTAAGACTTCGATGTCCGTCTGTCTGTCTGTCCGTCTGCCACCGGGCTGTCTCTGAACCATGATAGCTAGGCAGCTGAAATTTTTACAGATGATGTATATCTGTTGCCGCTATAACAACAAATACTAAAAATAAAAGATTATAAATATTTAAGGGGGGCTCCCATACAACAAACCTGAATTTTTAGACGTTTTTCGCTCTATATTAATAATGGTAACATGTAGAATTGTAGATGCTTGAAATTTTCACAGAATATTTAGTTTTATATTCACTTCAATAATAAATAATAAAATTAAATAACTATTTTGAGGGGGGCTCCCAAACAGTACGGAACCCTCCGTGCGCGAGTCCGACTCGTACTTGGCCGATTATTTTTATGAGTTTCTTATTGTTCTGCATGTTGACATCTACTTCCTAAACTTTTTATTTGCTTGTGCTGATCCACGGACACCAAAGACCGTGGTCCCGTTGTCAACTTTGTTTTTAAACTTAATTAGTCTATGGGTAGTATACACATTTTTGGTGCTTTGTGCTTTGTTTTGGTGCACTTGAGAGAAGTTTAACAATACAATAATAAAATAGATAATTATTTTTCGCAAAAAATGGTAAAACTGACTTCCATCGTATCCAAACTTCGAATAGTTCGATCGAATTAACTTTTAAATTATTGTTGATTTTTCAAAAACAGCTCAGCGAATTTCGATAAAATTTAAGGAGTACCAACCTCGTACCCCTTTCGAACTAAAAAATATCGATGAACATAAACAAAAAAAAATACGGACAAATATAGAACCTCTTTCTATTCGGAAGCCGATTAAAAATCAAGAATCAGACCAAGTTCTTTGTACAAATTTTAGACTATGATTATGCCTGTAACAAAATTTTTTTTGCATTTCTTTTGACGCCAAAAATAATTTTCAGACCCTAAAGAATCTGGAAATTCTACAATAGCTTAAATGCCACGCGCGACGAGCTAAGTACTACGTTATTGGTCAGACATGTGGAAATACGACATATAGGTAGTGTGCTACACTGGCCAATACGGTTTCGCCTAATGTTCAGGAACTACAACTGTTATTCAGATCGGTCATTAAGTTTGGCGGGCACAAAGAAGAGTGATCATAATAAAACAGGTCAAAACAACTATCAGTGTGAATCGGCCTTGTACCGAAATAGATAAGCATTTTTCACTATGTAAAAACTGTCGTTTTGTTTTTTCGCGAACTTTCGCAGAAAAACTATTCTGCGTCGCCAATAAATAGGTAATAAAAAATGCAAGTGGAGTCCCTCCGCGCGGAAGAAGTGAAACTTCGACGCAACAGTGCTTTCATACCCCCTCCATGGTAGCGTTAAACGTTTAACGCAACCTTGTTGGCAGTCTCATTAGAAGTTTCACTTCAAAATGTAAAGATACTTTTGTCTCGTGTTTAGGTGAAGAAAAATTATCGTGAGGCAACCTACATACATACGTTCGAAGAAGAAATTTGATGGCATATAATATATGTGGTTGGGTTTTTTTTTAAATTCTGAACAGCAAGCAATTATTCTTGGTCTTTCACTCACGCATACCTGCGTAAGATTCAGTGTTCAGAAAAATGCTACTTCGTGCAATTAGAGTTTCAATATGACCAGCAATAATGGGCACGAAGTATTTTATATTTTCATTTATTTAAATTTCCCAATCATCACCCCAATCACAGGTGTAGTTGACGTAGGCCAAAAAGCTGCTAAACTAAAATGGGATTGGGCAGGTCATGTGGTTCGTATGCACCCCGAGAGATGGGCCAAAATCGTCACACAGTGGGTACCGGAGGGCAGACGAAAGCAGGGAAGGCCTAAAAGACGCTGGCGTGACGATCTTGACACTTTCCGGGAAGGTTGGCGGGATTTGGCTACAGAACGCGATAAATGGAAAAAAGTGGGGGAGACCTTTGCCAAGAAATGGGACAGCATAGGTTAAGAAAAAAAAAACCCAATACAAAAATAAATTGTTTCGAAAAGAAATCGCCAAATAGTCACAGTATTTGTATTTGGGCCATAAGTGTAATTTCAATGTGATCAACTAGTTACTAGTGAATATTCTACGCTCAAGTTTACCAACATTTTTATTTTCAGATTTAGTAAAATACCCGCCCCGGCTTCTCACAGGTGTATTATACATATAAACCTTCCTCTTGAATCAATCTATCTATTTAAAAAAAAACCGCATCAAAATCCGTTGCGTAGTTTTAAAGATATAAGCATACATAAGGACAGACAGACAGGTAAGCGACTTTGCTTTATTCTATGTAGTGATAGTGATGTTTTGTAAACATACTTGCCGTCAAATAGACTAAAAAAGTCAAATAGATAGAATAGTATTTGGGCCACAAGTGTAACAGCTGTCCCTACTCGTACACTTCTCGTACATAAAAATACCCATTTTTTTTTCAGATTTAAAAACAATGTTTTGATAACAGATCGCCAAATAGCCATATTATTTGGGCAAATAGCCATATTATTTGGGCCAGAAGTGTACCAGCTATGTGATAAACGGGTGAAAGTAGTTTGGCATACGGTCCGTTTGTTGTTTGTCGTGATATGACGTAAAGCTGTTGTACCAGATTTATTTTTAGTTACTTTTGACCTATGGAGGCGTGGAATGTACGTTCAGATGAAACGGAGGTGGAATATTTACTTCTTTATCGCTATAGAAGTTCAATGTCTTTATGAAACCTTTTGATATAACTACCACTACCTGTTTGGCCTGTGCTAAGCCAAGAGGTACAACCGTGGTGGTCTAGTGGTTGTAACGCTGGCCTGTCATTCTTAAGGACGTGGGTTCAATCCCGGTCCCGTACCAATGAGTTTATTTCAAACTTATGTACGGAATTTCACACCATTGGCTTTTCGGTGAAGGAAAACATCGTGAGGCAACCTGCATACGGCGTTAGAAGAAATTCGATGGCGTGTGTGAATCCACCAACCCGCACTGGGCCAGCGTGGTGGATATGGCCCAATCCCCCTTCGTGGGTAGGCCTACGTCCTGCAGTGGACTATTAAAAAGGCTGGTACAGTACAAGCCAAGAGGGGGTGACTTGGAGCCTGGACCCATACTTGGAGCTTACTAATAAGGCCCCGTTTCTGTGCCATAAGTCATCACTGGCAACACACACTGGTCGAAAAATTTCGACTTGATGCACTGAGGTATGTCGGACAAGAAGACATTTCGCAGTTTACCGAACGCTGCCCCAACCGAGTTGGATTAGAACTTTTTGACTCCATTGGTAATCAGTCCTCCGTGCTATGGTATGATAGTTTTGAATACCTACGAGGTTTACCTAATGAAATAGAAAACTGCCAACATTTTTGTTTCGTCCAATTTCGGCATGAAACAGCCAGACAGATGAATGCCATTACGGCATTGTTTCAATTTCAAATGACGTATGTATTCTGTAGAATTACATTACAATGTTGATGTTTTATGGTCTACTAGTAGTTTTCCAAGCAGTAGACCTCGCAGCACATCTAATTCATCAATTAATCATTTAAAGGTATGATTCCGAACTCCGCTGCAGGCAGCAGTGCTGCCGCAGCACTACTGGTCCCCATACAGTTTTACTAAGAGTTCTACTGAATACTACTACTACTGAAGTACCTACTACTGAATCTTCCTATATCTCGATTAATTCTTGATTGGATTGAAATTTAGATACTAAACGATCTTGGCAATTATTATCAAAATTGGCTGACAAATAACGCGACAGCAAATTTCCCCTCTTTCCCCTTTTTGAGGGAAATGAAATTCTCCTCAAACCTCCCAATTAAAAATCACCCAACGACAAAAATAATTGGCCAAGTACGAGCCGGGTTCGCGCACCAAGGTTTCCGTACCGTATGGAAGCCCCACTTAAATATTTTTTTTTTAATTACATATTTATTATTGAATTAAATATACAACGAAATATTATGTGAATATATCAAGCATCTACCTGTTACCATTATTAATATCGAGCAGCAAAATATGTCTAAAATATCAGGATTATTGTCAATTTTTTTTTCTGTTTTAGTATTTGTTGTTATAGCGGCAACAGAAATACATAATTTGTGGAAATTTCAACGTTCTAGCTATCACGGTTCATGAGATACAACCTGGTGCCAGACAGACGGACAGCGGAGTCTTAGTACCTAATAGGGTCCCGTTTTAACCCTTTGGGAACGGAACCCTAAAAGTAAATAATTTTTACGGGACTGAATTCCAAATTCCGGGTTGGCCCGATAGTAAAATTTGTTTATAATAATGGTCTTAATGATCACATTTCGGCCATATGCAAATGACACTCTATAACTTATAAGGAAACTTCAGAACTTTATTGAACATAAATTAAAATATAGATAAAATTCCAGATATCGTATTGAATCATACAATGACTACGCTACATCATAAAACCATAGATAACCCCTCGATAGATACCGCAGGGAAAATTCCTATCTTACCTATCAGATAGTATAAGCCGAATCATACAAGTCGACGGATGTGAATTTAGCTACAAGCTGCGCAATAACCAATCAACGCGCAGCTTTATGTCAGGATTGGATATTGCGCAGCTTGTAGCTAACTTCACATCCGCCGACTTATATGATTCGGCCTATACAAGGAAACTTCACAACTTTATTTAACATTATTCAAATAACATATCTATAAATACAATTTCCCAGATATTTTATTGAATTATACAATGACTACGCTAAATCGTAAAACCATAGATAACTCCTCGATAGATACCGCAGGGTTATCCTATCTTATCTATGAGATAGTAGCAAGACAATAGCCTGGGCAGTTTCGTTTTTATTTGTTTTATGAGCGTTCTGTGATCTACAGATAATAACTTTGGACTTCCCATAGAAAGTTAATAAAATTAGCTATTAAAAAAAATTTTACTAAAAGAATCACGTGATTTATCGATGATCCCTTAAATATAATTATTGAGCCACGCGGTGTAATCCGCGCCACTCAATACGGCGGATGAGAAGTTAGCCGCAGATGACACTTCGCCGTGATTCGCTAATTATTGCGCATGTGTGCACAATGCCGACGCAAGTGGCGTAGTGGTGAGAACGAGCGTAGGGAGCGCGCGGGAGGTATGAGGTTGGCGGGCGGGTGTGCCCCAGCGCGAGTCTTTCTGGCTCCCGCGCATACCTATATTTTGCCTTTTGCGCAGCGGTCTGCGCATAACTTCTCATCCGCCGACTTGTGTGGCGCGGATTATGGCAAACTACACAGCCGCCATGAGGTTCATTCGGTCTATAGTAAGTAAGTACCGGGACCTACAATTTAACGTATCATCCGAGCTACGGTAGCGCTCAGTTGTAAATGCCACCCGCGGTCACCCAGGCTGACCGTGCTGAACGTTCCTTAACTTCGATGATCGCTAACGAACACCTAATCAAACTACGCTATGAGCGCTAGAGTCTATAAGTGTACTGAATACGTCAATCGTTACTAATTAACATCAAATGAAGAAGTGGAACCAAAACAAACTCACGTGTCTCATTCTTGGCTGGCGTATTGTTTTCGAATTATTTTTACACTGCGAACCCAATTGGGGGGCAGCCAAGACACGAGCAATTATTATAATTATGTACTTTTACATATTAGTCATCATCTTATTCGCCATCCAAGCCACTGGAGCAGTTATGCCAGCGGCCCTGAGCCACGCCCTGGTACTTAAAGGAGCTGAACTGGCTCGGGTAGACGATAAAGGGTGAAAACGCCCCATGTGGGACGTCAGTGCAGGACTTATAGCCCCCACACCGAATAAGAATATTAGTCATATATTCGCGGTGAGCAAGTTCAAATGGGAACACACATGGTCTACATGCTAGGTACCCTGGTATTAACATACAGTACATAAACTCGTGGAACCAAAGTCAAACTTAGCAATGCTCAGTTCTGGCTCAAATTATATGGCTATAAAAATACTAGCGACCTACCCCGGCTTCGCACAGGTGTACCTGTTATCAATATAAACCTTCCTCTTAAATCATTCTATCTAATAAAAAAAATCCATTGCATAGTTTTAAAGATATAAGCATACATAGGGACAGACAGCGGGAAGCGACTTTGTTTTATACTATGTAGTGATTCAATAAATTGCTAAATAATCTAAGACATCGAAAGAGAAAACTGTTTCATAAAACAACTAAAAATTATCCTATTATCGAAATACTATTACACGGTTAGATGATTTTTTTAACGATAATCTAGAAAACAATAATAAATCGTTCCAATACAAATAATAAAATTGCCATACCCTTATAGAGTCATATGTATAACTATACAAAACATGTTAACTAAGAACCGCATGTAAATTTCATATATTATGTTGCAATAAATGATTTGAGTTTGAGTATTTGAACTACAAGTGAAGCCTACGGGGTTGTAAAGTTCTCGAATGGAGATACACATCAGAAAGCACAGCATAGGACGTTATGCACAAGGTCGACATAACTGATCATGAGCGCAGGATTATTCTGGTTGCAAGCCAGCAAAAGACAATTTCGTCTATTTGTCAGAATATGCGGATCTCCTATCTTTCCGATCCAATGTTCTTTTACAAGGTTTAGGATCACTTACTGAATATTACAACAAAATGCTTACGGATCGAGGAGCTTCAAGCGCCATCTTGAAAAAACGTTATAGCCGATATCTCGAAAACTATGCACTTTAGGGCAAAGTCATGGAGACCATTATTGTAGAGAATAAAATGTTGCATCTTTTGTTTCCAGTAAACTTTTTTGTAAAACTTACCGTTTACTTTTTATGACCCATTTAATGAAGCTGTTTTTATTGATAGACCACATATTTCAAGAGTTATCGGTCGCGATAGAAAACCCGGTTCATTAAATGGGCCATAAATAGTAAAAGGTAAGTTTTACAAAAAAGCTTACTGGTAACAAAAGATGCGAATTTTATTTTCTACAATAATGGTCTCTATGACTTTTGCCCTAAAGTGCATAGTTTCCGAGATGTCGGCCAAAAACGTTTTTTCAAGATGGCGCTTGAAGCTCCACCTGGATCTGTCAGCATTTTGTTTACGACGCTCAGAAAGACTTTTAAAAACAAGACGAGCTCAAGGCCCCCACGGACCCAATGTCTCAATTCCAACAGTTGTTCTAGAAGTTACTAAATATACCTACCTACAATTGAAGGTCAGTATGTACCAAGTTTTCAATTGGAATCATGTCGTCAATTTAACTGATTGTAGCTCCTTAATGCTCGGGGCCTTGAGATGTCAATTGTATAGAAAAAACGTATTTGCTAGGCATTGACTTTATAATACTACGTCGTATAAAAGCTGGGAGAACAGCACTGCACTGGTGTCAGAGCCATCTGTCCTCTACTGGACATCTAGGATCTATGGATCTCCATTAAGACCGGTAGCGGCTTGCATCCAGCGCGATCCTGCAGTCTTGATGAGGTCATCCTTCCACCTTCAGGAAGTACCTCCTATGCTACACTTGCCGGTACATGATCTCTATTCGAGATTTTCAGTCAGAGTTATTTATCCACCTGAAAATCTATGAATTTTATGATATTGATAAATGGCTATATCAAATTGGGCTTATAATTTAACGTTTTAGCTTTCCGCTCTTGGTGTATTTTTCTCTTTTTACCGACTTCCAAAAAGGAGATACTATGTTATCCGTATTTTTTTTTGTGTATCATCGATATTTTCGCCAATTGTGAACCGATTTACAATTTTTTTAGTTCTAAAGGATACTCTCCCGATGTGGTCCCACTTAAATGTTATCAAAATCGGCTGAGCTATTTTTGATAAATCAACAATAATGTGAATGGATCTTACACCGTTTTGTGCAAACTATTCGAATTATGTACATGGTGGAAGTTGGTATTGCGCTTTTTTGCGAAAAATAATTTCTGCCGGTATTATAAGAGGAGAGGATTCAGCATAAATTTGCGATGCTCTTTTATATGTATAACTAGCTTTTGCGCGCGGCTCCACCCGCGTTGTATTTTGACTTTTGTGCTATCCCACAGGAACCTTTTATTTTTTCGGGATAAGAAGAGGCCTATGTCACTTCCTGGCGTTTGAACTACATATATCCATGCTAAAAATCAAGTCAATCCGTTGCTCCGTAGCTGCGTAAAAGAGGAACAAACCAACAAACTTTTCGATTTATAATAAATAAATAAATATTTAGGGACATCTTACACACGGTCTCTGACCCCAAACTAAGCAAAACTTGTGATATGGCTGTCAGAGACTGATATACTACAAATACATATTTTAAATACATACTTATATAGATACTACCTAAATAACACCCAGACACAGAGCAAACACCTATGTTCATCACACTAATATTAGTATAGTATGATTATTAATTATTAATCTGGTACCCAAGAGACGGGAAGCGGTTCAGGGGACGACCTCAAAAAGGTGGGACGACGACCTGCTGCCAGGGTGACGCAGGAAAGCCAGAGATAGGGAGCTCTGGCAAATTCTAGAGAAGGCCTATGTCCAGGATCGACAACCTAGTATTTAAGAAATAGAAATAAGACTAATGTTTTGTAAGGTATATATTAGTGAATAAAGGCTATTTTTAACCCCCGATGCAAAAGAGGGGTGTTATAAGTTTGACGTGTCTGTTTGTCTGTGTGTCTGTCTGTCTGTCTGTGGCATCATAGCGCCCGAACCACTGAACCGATTTCAGTTTAGTTTTTTTTGGATGAAAGGAGACTTAGTCGAGAGTGTTCTTAGCTATGTTTTATAAAATCGATTGAGCCGTTTAAGAGTTATGGTGGGTTGTGGGGATGGAAGAACCAAAATTCTAAAAATGTGCCCAAAATGGTTGTCAACTTTTTTTAGGTAGGTTTTTGTGTCGGGGGTTTTTAAATTTTTAATTTAAGTTTTTATTTTATTTTTTTATTTATTTATTTATTTTATGATATTAATGTCTCAAATAACATTCTCAGTTTTTAGAGATACAAGATACAAGCCTCTTTAAACTGCCTTTATTTGAAACCTATAGGGCATTTTCACGCGATATCGAGGTTCGTCCCATAGTAAAATTTAGTCATCATTATAAGTACAATGATAGCTATTTTAGAAAACGTCTGTTGTCTAAATATATACCCTGCATAAATATAAATAGTTCTTCAAACAATTCCACTCAAATCTATTAGGGTATAGAAGCCATAGTAACACAAATCAATAACTTACTCAGATCCAATAATAAACTCTATTTACTTCGGCAAAGAGTTTAAAATAGGATGAGTAATGCTAATTGCATT
The DNA here is from genome assembly GCA_964007245.1 of Hypomecis atomaria. NCBI lineage: Eukaryota > Metazoa > Arthropoda > Insecta > Lepidoptera > Geometridae > Hypomecis > Hypomecis atomaria. The sequence goes on along the minus strand of OZ023308.1, from coordinate 3,929,221 downwards.
GTTCCACAGTTGCAGTTTAATACCTACATTATGTAGGTATCTAAATATGGTATCTTTCCTGTTTATACATTGTAACAGATACCTACCATTTGTATGAGGAGTGGAAATATTATTAGAATAAAAGCAAGCAAGTTCATATAGGCTGGGTGGTCAGTCCTGGTGTCAGTTTTTAGGCCGCCTGAAGGCCTATGACATGGCTAAACCCATCCGAAAACTGACCATTCCGAATGTTGCTGAACTTTGGTGATTGCAGACAAACACCTAGTCAAACAATGGAGCACTACATTTTAATTATTATTAGAATAACAACATGTGAAAGTACAAACCCCTTACACATGTTCTGATTTGGTTGGTACCACATAATTATTATCAAATACACAAATACTAGCGACCCGCCCTGGCTTCGCACAGGTGTATTATACATATAAACTTTCCTTTTGAATCACTCTTTGTATTAAAAAACCCACATCAAAATCTGTTGCATAGTTTAAAAGATATATAAGCATACATAAGGACAGACAACAGGACGATTTTGCTATTTACTATGTATTGAAAATCAATAAAAAAAAGGCTTTTGTCTGTGGCTTTGCGTGCTTGATATTTTTTGTTTTTGTGCTATCCTACAGGATCTTTTTATTTTTCCAGGAGAAAAAGTATTCTGACACCCTCTGACCTTTATAGTTTAAAGGTCAGAGAATCTATACAAAAATCAAGTTGGTCCTTTCCTCTGTTGCCATGTGAAAGTGTAACACACAAACCAACAAACACATCGGATTTATAATGTAAGTAAAGATAAAAAGTAAGTAAGTAAGTTCGTATAGGCCGGGTGGCAAGCCCTGGTGTCAGAGTTTTTAGGCCGCCTGAAGGCCTCTGACATGGCTAAACGGTTAAAACAACCGGGGCCTACAATTTAACGTGTCATCCGAGCCACGGTAGCGCTCAGTTGGAAAATGCCACCCGCGGTCACCCATCCAAGTACTGACCGTGCGGAACGTTGCTTAATTTCGGTGATCGCTGACAATCACCTAGTCAAACTACGCTACGAGCGCTACTACATAAGTAAAGATAATAGTTAGACACAGTCGTCACCAACTGTACAACAGAGCATTGTCAGGATATCTTCAAAGATGTTAGGTATCAAACCCAATTTGGTTAACTCCAGGGATGTTTTATCTCTGGACTAGATTCACATTCACTACATTTTGTCAGCTTTACGTGAGGTGCGGGGAAGAAGGTATTTACTGAAGTTTCAACCAACCTAGTGACGAGTTTATGGAGCGGAGCGAGCGAGAACAATGCAGCCCAGTTGCTGATAATCCATTTTTGCCTTATTTTCTCAGACGCTTAAGTTTAAAATTGTACAATGAAATGTCTGGTGTTTCATTCACTTGTAGATATAATTTTTCTTATCCTCATCTCCTCATTCAATTTAGCAGAATAACTCTGAGCATAGCCATCTCCATAGCTCATTGGGACATAGTTCAGCGTGAATTCCAGAAAAATTAAAGGATCCTATAGGAAGTTGCACGTAAAGTTAAAGAATAGTTATGTAGACATTGTTAGTGTTGAGGCATAGATACGGCCACATCAGGTTCTGATTGAGCTGCTAGGTACTGAGCAATATAGAGGCCTGATTATTGAACTTCATGTGGCTTGGTCGTATATGGCACTTGTATGGGGGTATTCGCAACTTCCATAGACAACATAGAGATTCTCAATACAATCTGAAGTTCCGTGTTCATGTTCCCAGGCATTCCAAGTTGAAAAATATCGCTCCTGAACTGTACTGTGGGTACTTAGTCGCTCAGTACCTACCAATACCTACTAGACTAGGCGAAAAAATAGCTAGAAAAATAATAAGATCGTTTTTGATGTACACCACGAGTGAGAAAGTAGGTAGGTACGATTTTAAACTAGAATTCAACATCTTCATTTTCACTTTTTGAGAGTGATCGTGTGAAAAATCATAACCTAAAAATACGTAACCTACTCACAATGAGGGAAATAAAACCCTGAAATGCTAATATTGTGAAATGAAGGTAAAAGGTAAACATACGATGATGACGTAGGTATTTTCAAGGACGAATAACTGAATGCCTAAACGTGTGCATTCTAATTTGTAATGTTTAAAATCATTAGGCTTGGAGACAAACTTGATTGTGACTAATTTAGGACAATGACAAAAGCAGAGATAAGATAAATCTACTCACTTGAACTTCTTCTTGGCTGCTACAGGTTCCAAACCAGCGACATCAACATCGTAGTAGTTAAAAATACTACTACTAAAATTTAACTGTTGTATTATCTTCGTCATCGTGGCAAATCGTAGTTAAGCCTTTTGGTACTTGGAAATTAAAATGACGGTCAAAACCGTAGCGATTCCGAAAACTGCGCAATAACACAAACTTCGACAATCAAAGCAAAGTGCACAATGTTGAAATTATCGCAAGAATGATGACTGTTCAACGTGAAGTTCGCGAGGAAGACTTTATGATAAAAGTTTTGAAAGTCACGTTTTTACATACAAAACCAACGCGACTATAGCTTTTTAAATTTAGTTGGGTATTACAATTTTCCATAATGGCCACCGGAAATATGACGTATTGTATCGTTTTGTCCTTTCTGTCAGTGGATTGGTTACATTTCGTTTCAAATGATAAAAAAATACGTGTGAAAGAATATTACTGCAAAAGGTTTAAATAATTGTTATTATGTGACGTTATATTATTGCCTTAACAAATAATGTTAATTAGATGCCCTTGTTTTTATAAAATCCAATATTTCAGTATTAATTACGTTCTAGTAATTTACATTTACGTTCCATTCTACGTTACACTGATGCAGTCAAAACGTCAAATTAAACGTCAAATCAAAACAACCGAAGTAAAGTTAGCAACAAACGAATGAGATCGATCGATAGTGCTGAGACGTCATTGCGTATAAACAAAATAATCGATAAAACTTACCGATTGCGAAAAATTAACGACGGCATACTACTTAAATCCGAGTTGATACTTTTAAACCTTTGTTTCATATAACTTGTCGCCGGTGTGGCATATAACGTCATACTCTCACTTTATTTTAACACTTCACTTAAATACTTTTCACTCACTGCTTTAGTTTTCTCTCTTGGCACAACATGAAGAAACTTAAATTCACTGATTCTGTATTTTCTAGAATGGGACTGATTCCTCAGATACGACATTCAGGCTTGACGATTCGTTCACGACTGGCAGAGTCCGCATTAAACAAGGGAACATACAGTGAATGTAGCTATGAGTTTCTAGGGTGCTTGGAGATGAAAACATAGGGTAGTATTTTCGTTTCTCTACTCGAAATGGCAGGAATACTTATTTTTTAAACTTATATCTCACCAAAAATATTTTATGTTGCCAAGACTGGCAAAAGGTTATCAGATCTCATGAAGAGCCAAGCTTCTAACTCTGCGTACTAAGTACCTATCTTCTAGGTAAGCGTTCTACACCCTAGACCACATATCTGCTTAACAACATGCAGTATGGGGTAAAACGCAAATTTATTTGAATAAAAAAAACACGCCTTATCTCCACGAGTCTCAACTTCTCAAACTTCATAACTCTTAACCTTAGTCAAAATATGTGGCATGGCCTGGAAAAAGCTTTGTTTTGATTCAGCTAGGTTAGGTTTGGGTTAATATTATTAGCTAGCGATTTGACAAGGCTTTCATAATCAAAAAACCTTTCTTGAAACAGAACCAACTATATTTTTTAAATAAAAAAGCTGCAGTAGTAATAACGTAGGTACTATAAATTCCCGATTCCTTTCAAATAATATACACTCTTAAGATGATAATAATAATATTTATTTATTGACCATACCGACTTTATACATGAATGTTGCATAAAAATTAAGTGGCTTAAAACTATTGCGACAACTGAGGTGGCCTTACTTCCAGGCTTTTCTTCCTTCTCTCAAATGTGATAAAAAGCCAAGCAACCCTCCCGTGTGTTCCGTGTGGGCTTATCTACCCACCCTTTACGCAGGCGCTTTGCGCTCCTGATGACGTCACGCTCTGTTTACACCCCGAAACTTTGGGGAGTCAATTGTTTTGTTATTCATTGAGCACTTGAGGGCTTCTATTATTAATGTTCATTTCAGATTAATGTTTTGATCTTTAGGCTAAAAGGTACCTACTCGTACCTAATTAAGTTACAATTAATCAAAGTTCTGTAGCCAAAAATTCTACGTTTTTCAACATGTTACGAAATTTGCACGCCATAGCGAGAAAAATATTTTTTCAGGATAATTCAAAAGTATATTTTAGGTAATTACTATAATATAAATTGATTATTTATTATTAGCTGATCTAGGCTACATAAATTCCAATAAGTTTTCGAAAAAAAAACGCACAAAGAGGTTTATTCATTTATTTTTGTTGTAAACACTTAGCAGCTAATAAAATAAATTACTTACAGTTAAAAATCACAAGAGAGTCAAAAATATTACATTTTATTGCATGATGTCGCCTATTTGCTATATTCAGATAATGCTTAACCCGTTCAACGCTTACACTAAAATAAAATTATTTTTAAATATCTATTGATTTTCTTATAATTATGTTCATCTAAGGAGTTTTGTTCCCTAGCTTAGACATGTGGTAAGGCACAAGAACAGTAATGGTAATTTTCTTTAGCATGTTTCCGTAGACTTGTTCGAAGGTTATATTTTTTGGTTTGAACAACATCGTTACTGTATCATCTTCGTATCTTTTATCAATCGGAGCTGGGATTTGATTCGGGAAAAAGGGTTTTCCTGTTTCAGGAATAAGGTTCCCTTTAGTGTTTCGGAAAATTCGTTGTTGTGGAACAGCTATGCCCATATCTAACACGTCAGCTGCTCGTTGACATGGTATATTGAACATTGACTGGTTTGGTATTGGGCTCATATTTGTTTGTACAATCTTTTCCGGAACAAAAGCTACTGGTCTTGAATTACATGTTTGTCTAGAATTTGTAGAGATAGGTAAAGGACTTAAAACAGCTGAACATTGATTGGTTTCAATTTGAGTTGTCATTGGACTATTTACTGTTTGGATAATCTTTTCAGGAACAAAATGTACAGCTTTTGATGTTGGCGTGTCTTTCTTTTTTAGCGAACTGAAATTAACTACATTTTGGTTTATTTCACTTCTTAGTTGTGGCCTTGGTTTGAATATAGGTATCATCGTCGGCATTTCCAAAATGTTTTTTTCGTTTGTATGGTTGGAATACGGTGTTATTGGTTTTGTTAAGTCATTTTCATTTTTAATTTCATTTTTGTTCTCATCTTTTAAGATTGGTTTCTCAATTTGCGTTTCATTGTCACCAAAAAACGGTTTCTCTTCATTAATTCTATCAATATCGGAATCGTTATTCTGTAGTATATTTTCTGTAAGGTAATACGAGTTCTGTAGCTCCTCAGCTAAAGCGTTTTTCAGCAAATTCAGTACACAGGAAAATTTATTTCGTTTCGTTTTTGATTCTGCGAGCACTTGTCGTGCTGTATTGATATCTTCACAGTTTGATTGTAACGATGGAACAGATGTTGTTGGTACTACGTCAGTAGTTTGTGCTGTTATTTCCTGAAAAATAGCAGTAACTTTAAATTCAGATTAGCCACAGCTGACTTCAGGTGAATAACGGTTTAAATAATTAAATACATACTAAGACATCTAACAGTAGTAGCGGAAATTGACAGTAATGATTGGAACAAATCTAAGAATAAATACAATACTCTACTTCCAACTCTTATACATAAATTAATGGCAAAATATAATGTTTGATGGCATAACTGAACAACTTAAAAAAAACATAATTTTAGCAATCACGATTGACTTAAATTGGGTAGTAAAATGTGAGATAATAACATACCTACTTTTTTCAAATAATTGCTACTTGAAAAAATATCAGCATGCCATCAAGATTTATGAATTAAAAAATGATTATAGTGAACAATATTACTTACATAACAAACAAAACAGAAAATAACAATCAGTATGCTGTGCATTTTTAATTAACTTTGTGAATTAAAGTTTCATTTACAGCACATCAAATACGATTCAATAACCTTTTATCAATAAAGAAATCGTTTTTAATCGCAACTTTATGTATTTAGTATAACAAAGTTTGTATCGATTTATCTATTACATCACGCGTAAATAATCGATTTTAATGCATTTCGCTTCACTAGATAAAGGAAACCGGTATTTCAATAATAATCTCTTGCATTGGAGTCAGTATTACAACTTTTAAAATAATTTTCACTATTGCGACAAACTGAATGATGTAATTAAATTAAAATATTAGTCATAATTTTCTCTTTCACTTAATATACCTACATAAAGAGTAGGTACCTATTATTATTCTATTTGTAGAACATCCAATCAACCTTAACAAAAACATAAGCTGTTTTATAATTTTCTTTTCCGAGTTTCGATTTTGTATTGGATTGCTATTTCTTTTTAATTCCGGGTTGACCCCGTGGTAAAAGTTGCACACAATGATGTTCGTTAAAATACACCTCCTTCCACATTTAAATATATTATACAGGGTTATCATCTCACCCTGTACTAAGCCGAATCGGTATGATTTAGTTAGATCATCATTATGAACAACTTTTACTATGGGGCCAGCTCAAAATTCGAGAAATAAATCAGCTGTTCCATACAAAATTGTAACTATGAATCGACAAAATGTATGAAACAGCTGATTTTATTTTCTCGAATTTTGAGTTGGCCCCATAGTAAAGTTGTTCATAATGATGGTCTGAATCACCTTATTTCGGCTCAATACACCAATTCTAGATAATCATGTATAATGTAGTAAGTATATGCAGCTTTGATTCAGGCCAAGCAAATGTCGATGATTCTGTTGTTCGGCCCATCGTCATTCTGACGGGAGCGCAAGCTCCTAGGTGGGGCCTGAGTTAGGCCAGCGCTGTCGGGTGCCGCGGAGGAGTGCGGAAGCGTGTCCGTAGCCCCGACACCAGGCGCAGTGGTGGAACACCCAGGGATTTTGGTGGGTATACGAGTACCTACCGTCCAGCAATGGGCGACCACATAACCACCCGCCTGCCCCGAGGTGTGGTGGTATCTTTAAAAGATTTCACCTGGTAAAAAAAGGGCAAGCAAATACCTAACCCTGTAGTGTACAGTAGATAATAATTATATACTCGTACTTAAGCATACAAAACAATGAAAATATTCTTATTATTGCCGCATTTATTCTATAAATCCATCCGCCATAAATGCTGGACATAGGCCTCCCTCATGGATCTCCAATAAGACCAATCAGAAGCGGCTTGCATCCAGCGTGATCTTACCGGTCTTGATGATATTCTGTCCATCTCGGGTGGACATCCTACACTGCGCTTCACGTTACCTAGTCTCCACTCGAGACTTTGATATCAGTTCTCTGCGTTGTGTCCTGCTCATTGCCGTTTAAACTAGCATAGCTAGCCGCCCACTCGCTATCTAAAGTAACATGCAATTTATGAAATAATTTCACCAACTATCGATAATAAAATACATGACGCGATGAAATTCAAAGAATGTGGTTACGATGGAAATTGTGTCACTTCTACTATAAATTGTTGAGTCAAAGGAAAAATATCACAAATCGAATTTGAATAATTTTGCAATGAAGTCGTTTGTGGTGCTTTGCGTTGCCTTTGTGGCTCTTCAGGTAGGTTTTTAACCGACTTCCAAAAAGGAGGAGGTTCTATTTTCGTCTGTATGTATTTATTTTTTGTGAATGTTCATCGATATTTCTGCCAATTGTGAACCGAATCGAAAAATTTTTTTTTAGTTCGAAATATACTCCCGAGGTGGTCCCATTTCAATTTTACAGAAATCGGCTGAGCAGTTTTTGAAAACTGAACAGTAATGTAAATAATTCGAGCAAAATATTTAGAATTTTGTACACGATGGAAGGCGGTTTTACCATTTTTTTTTTGCGAAAAATACGACGTGGACATAATACTGACGTGGTATAGTTTTCACCATCTTACTGACATGGTATAGTACACCAGACACTATTTTGTGACCTTATATTTTCAAATTTTTAAATAAAACTATTAAAATAATTACAAACTAAATATTTATAGTATTTTTCGTACGTAAAAGTTTGTAAAATGTTAAAATTAATATAGATTACATTTTAATAATTATTATTTTAGGTTTGTTAATATAATTAACCTATGAAAACAGAGACCGGCATTTAAAAAAAATTAAAACTATTTTTTTTTCAAAAATATAAATATTTAGCATAGTTAATGCTTCTACTAGTCAGACTTCTGAAATTCATAAATATTCTATTGTTTTTTCCTTCTTTCCAGGCCTCTTCCGCGCAGGTCATCCGCTCCCTGGGCCCTAACATCATTGGGGGCCTCAACAGCTGCGGCTGCTCTGGCCCCATCTTGGCCCCCTCTCCCATCATAGCCCCCATGCCAGCATGCCCCTCGCCTATCATAGCCCCTGCTGTACCCTCAGTGCTGCCAGTATACCCGCCCCCGACAGTAGCTGCACGCTTAGCTGATACGCTGTCTCTACTGACTGTGAGCAGTCTGCTATCTGAAGCTTTACCTTTGGCTCCTAATATGGTCGTGCCTGCTTGTGGAGGATATTACTTATAAATTGCCTAAATTAAACATCGAAGCATCGTGATGGAAGGATTTATCAGCCACTGCAAAGGCAGTCCAGAGTGCACCGGACGTTTTATCGTTCTAGGTACTATCAAGCAACCGACACTCATGGAGGCTTCCATGTACTCATTTGTCTCAAGAAAAGAAAGGATCAGAGCCCCCTCTCCCATCATGGCACTCGTGCCAGCATGCCCTTCGCCTATCATCGCCCCTGCTGTACCCTCAGTGCTGCCAGTATACCGTAGCTAAACGTTTAGCTGAAAAGCTGTCTCTAATGACTGTAAGCTGTCTGTTGTCTGAAGATTTGCCTTGGCGCCTAATGTGGTGGTGCCTGCTTGTGGAGGATTTTACTAATAAATTGCCTAAATTAAACATCGAAGCATCGTGATGGAAGGATTTGTCAGCCACTGCAAAGGTAGTCCAAGGTGCACTGGACGTTTTAATGATCTAAATACTATAAAGCAAACGACATCGACACTCGTGGACTCTCCTTCCATCTCTTTTCCTCTAGAGGTGGCAGCTTTTTTTTGCAAATCCCTGAAATATAACAGATTTCTGGAGTGGGGTAAGAAGTTGCCTGGGCACAGTCCACACGTTCTCGCTTCTAGCTACGCATTGACAACCTTCTAGCACCTATTTGTATTGTAAGTACAAATAGCTACGTGTAAGCTCATTGGGTTAAAAATTCTGCTGTTACAATGCATTGACCAAATTAACAAAGAAGTAATTTTTTTTAATCTTTTTAAGATAAGCCTGGTGAAAAGATACTGCTCTAGGCAAAATCAAACTTCTTGGCGGTTGTAAAGTTAGCTACAAGCTGCGCGAAACACAATCCTCAGTAAAGATGGTGTTTTGGGTAGCTTGAAGCTAACTTCACAGCGATCAAGAAGGATGATTCAGCTTATACGTCGTCTTAAACGGCTAATAACACTTTCTGCTATAGATTTCAAATTCATCTTTTGTAAACTATTTTCTATCTTTTCTCTTCTTCTTTTTCTTCTTGCACGCGAGTTTTTAACTGACTTCCATAAAGGAGGAGGTTCTATGTTCGTCTGTATGTATTTATTTTTTATGTTCATCGATAATTTCGCCAATTGTGAACCGAATTCTTTTTTCTTCTTTTTCTTTTTACATTCTTTTTTAGTTCGAAAGAGTATACTCCCGAGGTGGTCCCATTTAAATTTGACAGTAATCGGCTGAGCCGTTCTCGAAAAATCAACAGTAATGTAAACAATTCGGACGAAATGTTAAAATTTTGTACACGATGGAAGGCGGTTTTACCATTTTTTGCGAAAAATAATTATAGGTCAATCTAGACCTAGTTCTTCTAAATTCATACTACTTATTAGAACTCTTCTACGTAGGTACAACAAATTACTGAATTTATTAAGGTTGTATTCTTCTTTAATTTTGGCGTTTATGAAGCTGCCATGAAGGTTCCAAGTTTCTGGAACAGTTTTATTTTCATGATGAACTCCAAGTATTTTATGAAGTACTCTGACTAAAAACTTCTAAATTTCTGCGATTTCTTTCAAGTCTTTTCATTCTTTATCTACAAGCTCTTTAAAGTTAAAATTATGGATGAGAGATTTTTGTACTCTTTTATTCCTTACAATAATAGGTTTTTTAATCACAACACTAAAAGGGACAGGCGCAGGAAAATCCCTAAATCAAAATTATCTTTTCTTATATTATCTTAAATCTTGTCTTATTTTAAATTCTTTTCATAAAACCAAATGTTTTTGATTTCAGAATAACTCATTGCAAATTAATTTTGTTATTGTTAAACCTCCATTAAAGATTGGGTTAAAAATGTTACAACTACGAGTATTTTGTTAAAGTTCTTTTTGTTTATTTTAACTGGAAAATGTTTTAGTGATATTAAACTATATGTTTTATTTGAAGAATATTTATAATTATATATATTTTATATGTATTTAATACATTTTGTTATATATTTATTGTGAATATGTACATTAATTAATTTTCAAATTAGGTAACTATTTAATAGCATCTATTACAATATTTACTTTTTTGAAAAATATTGCATGTAAAATATGTACATAGAATATATTATTATAGACGTGATAAACTATATTTATAAAATTATGAAATTACGTGTATGTATGTAGATGTATTAAATTTATCTATAAAATTGGAAAACCGATACAACACGCAACACATTGTAAAATATTGCAAAATAATAATATTTACTTGTATATTTTCCACACTATGAAAATTTTTACATATATGGAAATAAAGACAATTAAATAAAAATTATGTACTTTTTTACATTTCTCCATTTTTCCCATTCAGGTTTAGTGCACCCTTTCAGAATAACTCTACAACAGAGGCGACATCGTAAAAATAGCAACGTAAAATAGTGTTCTCTCTATCAAATGCATATAGTGCAAAAGAAACAGGGCTACCTACTCTACATTGCTATTATAATTACGATGGCGCCTCTGAAATTGGGCCTAGAGTCTATCTATAATTCTATATGTATATACATCCCCGATAATAATACTCTATGTAAGTAGTTTTGGTCTCTATAAACATTTTATATGAGGTGCCTGACCTGTACTCTTCGAGCAAATATAGGTATACAGAGCCACAGTCCCTATATGAAAGTAGTGAAACAATGAACAAAGAAAACAATGTCCGAGCGACGTCATACATAACGACTTAGATATTTACATTACATAATTCACAATGATCCGTTTTCTCGAATCTCGACGTTATGCCAATTAATTAGTGCTTGTAACTGAGCACTTTGGCATCGCGCGGCGTTGTAGTCGGTTTGCAATCGCCTTAATACGACTAACTAAAAAGCCTGCCCACTACGTAGTTTGGACAGAGTTTTGGCTCGGACACATTTTTTGCACGATTGTGGCTCTATAGATATTTGCTTGAAGACTGCACTGTATCAGCCATTTTAATAGTCCACTGCAGGACGATGGCTTACCCACGAAGGGTGGTTAGGCCATATCCACTACGATGGCCCAGTGTGGGTTGGTGGATTCACATACGCTATCGAATTTCTCATGTATTGGTGAATTTTTTGCAATTTCGGGACTGGTACCTACCCATATTAAAAGTTTCGTTTTGACTTTTGATGTTATTTATTTATTTCATCCAATAACTAATCTAAACTTAAATAAACCTATCTAAACTAAATTAACCTATCTAAAGTTTAGTAAACTAATTAAAAAATTAGACACTGTTTAAACTTAGAAAAGGTTTAAACAGTATCTAATCTCCGGCAACGTGCCTAAAATGCAGGCCGCATTGCCTCGCTGAATTGTGCGGCTGACTTTCTGCCCAAAATACAGGCCAGCATTTTGGTCACGTGTGCTTTCTTCTCTTTTAATCTCCTCAACAAATCATATATACTACTATACTATATGATCGCTGCTTAAAAACTAAAGGGCCACAAACCAAAATTATCCAAAATTGCTTTTATTTTTAAAATTGGGCCAAAATCGCCTTTATTTTCATATCACACAAAGACACTCGTCAAAATCGGCCTTTGTATCAATAATTTACGCATACGCCCTTTTGGCATTTTCACGGTTTGGTGGCTAAGTTCAGAGCAAAGCAGCCATCTTTTTAGTTGTGACCCGACAGTCGGTGCGAGCGCACGTCTATTTTTTGCTAAACAGCCACATCACAAAAAGTTACCTAAATTGAGGGTGAATTTTAGGAGCAACAGGGCCACATTTCGGAATGCGTCTGTTTCGCATGTAAAACACAAGTGAGTACACAATTATTTTTAAATCAAAAGTGCCTCGTTTTGAAAAGTGTCAGTTTAGCAAATAAATAATGCCTAATTATGTTATTTTTGTTATAAGCTTATGAGTTGTTTCTGTGAAACGTCTGTTTTGCTTTAGATATTGTTGTGCTTGAGGTGTTTTCTTTTAAGACAAAAGGAATTAATAAAAATTTGAGTTTATTTGGTAATGGAATAAGTACTTCGCTTTATGATAGTTAAATAATATTTTATGTTGTGTAATAAATATAATAATGTGGAAAGTAATAATAAGCAGTTCACTTAAGTACATTCACCTTTGTCGATTATTGTCTTATATTTCGCAATCTACCTCACCGATGTAATTTGTGAATTTATGTTCTCTTGCAGAATGAGTAACCGGACACATAGAATTTTAAACATGGTGTTGCCTGAAAACAACAATTTCATCCATTCACAAAATCAAGAGCCAGACCAAAATTTACATGCACCGAAGGAAAGAGAAAGTTCACCCATCCATTTACAGAAGATTGAAAATCATTATTCGTTCACCTGGGAACCTACATCTACCGACTTACACGATGATTCGTTTGATACAAATTCCATACCAGATAGTCAGATCGGCTTTGATATCGATTTTACATCTGATGATACAAATGAAAATTACTCGGCGTGTCCTAAAAAACCAAACATAGTTGTCGAAAACAGTAGCTCAGATTCTGACGATGACTCAAGCTCAAGTTCTGATAGTGATTCTACGAGCTCAGATAGTACGGTAGATGCCTTTTCATCAGATGACAGCGTAAAAGATCCCGACTATCAAATTAAATCTCCAGCTGCCTCCACAGACAGTGATTCTACAGGGCCGATTAAAACACAGGTTTATTCACCAAAGCCTGGTACTTCTAGAGTTTTTTGTACGTATCTACCGAACTCTCATATAAGCAATAACGTTCAGTTTAGATCTTTGTAAAGTTATAAAGGTAACATTGGTCTATATAAAAATATTAAGCTTTCCTTTATTTTTCAGACGATTTTGATGAGGAAGCTCTTAGCTCTGACAAGCAGCCTTGCAGCATAGCTAACCAGCTAGCCGGCACCAATATTCAGCCAACCAAGCTCAGTGTCGATACCCAGTTACCAAGCGATATTGATCCACCACCCAGCATCAATAACCAGTCACCAAGCATCATTGATCCACCAGCCAGCGTTGATAACCAGTCACCAAGCTTCATTGATCCACCAGCCAGCGTCGATAGCCAGCCGCCAAGTAGTGTTGATGCACACTCTCCTTGCGTTGACACAGATCTTCAACTTAGGTCTCGTAAAAGGAAAGTGAATTCAGAATTATGGAAGAAAAACCAAGCGAAACTTTTAAAAAACAGTGGCAAAGCATATACATCTTTGTCAAAATCAAAGAAGATTTTTGATGCTAAGAAAATGGGACTTGTTTGTTCCGATAAATGTAAACACAAATGTTCTTCTAAATTTAAGGATGAAGAGCGATTGTCTATTTTTGAAGCATATTGGGCAACAGCTGATTTGTATATTCAGAGACAATTTGTCCACGAGCACATGATCAAAATTACCCCAAAGTACCGATATACTCGTGATGCCAGCAATAGAAAAAATCTCAATAACGCATATTATTTGCCCCAAAATGAGACCCGCATTCGAGTTTGCAAAACGTTTTTCATGCACACTCTTGCGATTTCTGATAAATTTATCAGAACCGTTGAAAAAAAACATTCTAACCCCGTAGGAACTCAAACTAAAGACGAGAGAGGAAGACATTGCAGCCACAATAAGACAGATACTGATTTAATTAATGGTATTAAAGCGCATATAAACTCAATTCCACGGATTGAGAGCCATTATTGCCGTGCTCAAACCAAACGAGAGTATATTGAAGGTGGGACGAACGTCACTGCTTTACACAGAGATTATGTAGAAAAATGTAAATCTGAAGGAAAGAGCTTTGCTTCGTACCAAATATATTATAACGTCTTTGCAAAGGAATTTAATATCTCGTTCTGGCAGCCGAAAAAAGACCAATGTGACGATTGCGTCGCCTATGCTAATGCTGAAAATAAGGTGCCACTACAGGCAAAATACGAACTGCATCTAAAAGAAAAATCTCTCGCAAGAGCCGAAAAGGCGAGAGATAAGGAAAAAGTCAGTGATAACTTTATAGTGGCAGTCTATGATTTACTGGCCGTCATGCCTTCTCCACGAGGTGAAGTGTCGAGTTTCTACTACATATCAAAAATAAACCTATTAAATTTTACTATTACCGAGCTCGAGACTAAAAACACCGTTTGCTTTGTTTGGCATGAGGGAGAAGGAGCTCGAGGCGTCAACGAATTAGGTTCATGCGTATATATGTACTTAAAAAGTTTGCATGATAAAGCAAATGAAGCTTTTGATATGGTTTTTTACAGTGACAATTGCTGTGGCCAGCAAAAGAACAAATTTATGCTGGCGATGTACCAACACTCTCTACGTGAGTTTCCGAAAATACGAAGCATAACTCACAAATACTTGATAAAGGGGCATACCCAAAACGAGGGTGACGCTGTACACTCCGTAATTGGAAGGAATATTTCAAATGCACTGAAATCTTCGGCCATTTATGTACCAGATCAGTACATTACTTTAATAAAAACAGCAAAAAAGAAGGGCACACCTTACACCGTCAACGAACTGGCACACGACAGTTTCTACGACTTAAAATCTCTGGCTGCTGGTAATTACACCCTTGCAGAAGATGGAGAAAAGCTGAGATGGGCTGACATAAAAGTCATAAAAATTGGCCAAGAAAACCCAAACAAGTTCTTTTTTAAGACTTCTTACGACGACGCAGAGTTTAAGTCAGTGTCTACTTTGACCAAAAAACAAGCCAAGACCAATGCTGTGATAACCACGACACTCAAAAAAGTATATACTCAAAAACTAAAAGTTTCAGAGACAAAAAAACAGGGTATTCTGAACCTGATAAGAAGAAATGTGATACCAAAGTATTACGAAGCTTTTTATGCTAGTCTTTAATCGTAATACACTAGTATAAGATAGTATAAGAACACAGACTGATATTATATAACATTGTAGTATAGTTAAAAGTTGATTTTATTAAACATTGTAGTGTAAAACTGTTGCTAGTCTTTAAACGTAATACTAGTAGAACACAGACTGATATTAGATAATATTGTAGTATAGTTAAAAGTTGATTTTATGTAACATTGTAGTGTAAAACTGTTATTTAGTAATTACTAAACTTAGAAACCACATATAAAAAATGGTATTATCTTTTAATTAAGTAAAACACAGGTGTTACTCACGTTTGATTTTTAGTAGGATACTACTATAGTTTCGATCGCATTTGGCGATCTTTCTCAAGGTCGGAGTACTAGCTCGCGGGCTCGTCTCGCATAGCACTCAAACGTGAAACTCAAAAAATCAAACGTGAGTAACACCTGTGTTTTACTTAATTAAAATGTACGAAAACCACGTTAGTTTCCATAGTGGTATTATCTTAA
This sequence comes from Hypomecis atomaria, assembly GCA_964007245.1. Lineage (NCBI taxonomy): Eukaryota > Metazoa > Arthropoda > Insecta > Lepidoptera > Geometridae > Hypomecis > Hypomecis atomaria. Next base: position 3,913,279 of record OZ023308.1, on the reverse strand, counting down.
GTGAAAGTGTTGATCTCTTGTTTATACTAAGTACAAAGCATTTATTGATATTACCTACTATTGCTTATTGTGTTACCAATAATTCGTGATAATAATTGTGCCTGATGAGGTTTTAGAAGTATTTATTTTTGTCCGTTTCCTATTTTGTATGGTGCTAAAACCCTATTTTTGCAACAAAAAGCTAATTATTGTGATTGTTTTTTTATTTCCATGCGCGAATTTTTATTTTCCATTTTTAAGTTACGACTTTGTCCAACCTAACAAGGTTGTGATCATTATTTTTTAAATAAAACCTTTAATTTTTTCGACTTGTGGCCTTTTATTCAAAATATTTATAGTTTTGATTGAAAAAATAAATAAACTAAAAGGACTTATGTGCTGCTAACCTTCTTTGCGATATAGTTACCACAAAATTGAAGTTAACAAGTGATAGGGAACCAAAATACGCATCGAATGATATAAAATTACACAGAGTTATTGTAAGTAAGAGTGCCAAAAAAGCAAAAAAACTAGATGTAAATTTTCAATCTGGTCTCCTGAAAAAAACTAAATTTTGATTTGTGGCCCTTTAGTTTTTAAGCAGCGAATTATAGTCATTTATTCATAACACCATTTGTTACAAGTCAAAAAGTAAACATTATATTAGGGCACTATACAGTATAGCACGAAATAAAAATAAAAATAGAAGAACTTGACAATTACCAAATCAGTCACTAAATCTTAAAACAATCGTAAACAAACAAAGTACTTGAGTACTTTTTTATGATACAATTCAGGTAATTTTAAAAAGTCATTTACGTCATAGAATAGTTGCTCATGTAGCCAATATTTTAATTTATTCCTAAACGACCCAGCGGAAGGTGCATCCCGAACTTCTACGGGTATTTGGTTGTATATAGCGGGCTCAGCAATATATACAGACCTCTCCGATTTCGCCACCCTATGAGGAGTCACAAATTGGTTTTTCCTTAATTCCTAGCATTGCTTCTTAAATTTAACCTAGAATAGGTACCTTTCTACCTAGAATAGGTATCTCTAGAGCACCAGGCCCCCTCGGTCCAAGTATCTATTAATTATATACCTACCTACCTCTGATAACCCCTGCAAAAATTTAAGGCAACACTATATACCTAATATACCTACTGGCTTGACTGTATTCCCAGTAAGCTAACAAAGCATTTTAGACAGCAGTCCCACCGAGGTCAAAAGGACGGCCTCCAGACGTTGCAGACAATCGATCGATGCAGTTGCTACACAGACTGACTATTCAGACTACTGTGATAGGTAGGTATCTGTATCCATGGAGTGAAATCTTCTTGTATATAACTAGCGACCCGCCCCGGCTTCGCAGAGGTGTGTTATACATACGAGTATAAACCTTCCTCTTGAATCACTCTATCTATTTTAAAAAAACCGCATCAAAATCCGTTGCGTAGTTTTAAAGACAGCGAGAAGTGACTTTGTTTTATACGAGTACTATGTAGTGATAGTGATACACCTGTGCGAAGCCGGGGCGGGTCGCTAACTATAATATAATAATCGGCCAAGTACGAGTCGGACTCGCGCACGGAGGGTTCCGTACTGTATGGGAGCCCCCTTCAATATTTATTTTATTTTAATTTTATTATTTATTATTAAAGGGAATATAAAACTAAATATTCTATTAAATAAAATTTCAAGCATCCACCTGGTACCATTATTAATATAGAGCGAAAAACGTCTAAAAATTCAGGTTTGTTGTATGGGAGCCCCCCTTAAATGATTATTTTATTTTGTTTTTAGTATCTGTTGTTATAGCGGCAACCGAAATACATCATCTGTGAAAATTTCAGCTGCCTAGCTATCATGGTTCATGAGATACAGCCCGGTGACAGACGGACAGACAGACAGACGGACAGACGCACAGACGGACATCGAAGTCTTAGTAATAGGGTCCCGTTTTTACCCTTTGGGTACGGAACCCTAAAAATGAATCGTGGCTGTTAGTCTCGCTAAAACTCGAGAACGGCTGAACCGATGTGGCTAATTTCGTTCCTGAAATAGGTATGTGTGGAAGCTAAGCGAAGGTTTAACACTTTGCCAGCCGCAGCCGGGCATTTTATTACCCGCATCTCCCTGTGCGCCGGCCATTTCCGTCATTATTGTAAATTCTATAGAAAAGTAACTATCATAGTAATGAATTTAATTATGTGTATGTTAGTTGTATTCAAAAAGGCACCTTTCTGCAAAAAATAATAACTTTACTACGTAACCGCGCGCTGCGTAGGGATCGCCGAGTCTCCTCTCCCCGCTTCATCGCTTTGTTTCCTATATACCTATAGTTGCTAGGTTGCCTGGAAGAAATCGCCATGGGTGATAAGGCCGCCACTTTATAATCATTTTTTTGTCGTATATGTGAAAATATTGTTTATTTTTAAATTGTGGTTGTAAATAAAGAGTTTTGTCTGTTGTCTGTCTGTCTGTCTTTGTAAATGAATCACCTACGTGTATGTAGGTAAATAATAAAGCTACACATTGCAACAAACGCGGACCACGGCACAGCGTCGTGATTTTAATGAAAATTCTTGGAAATCTGAACACGACGCCTCGTAACTGTAACCCGCCTAACCTATCCTACATCGAATTTTTTGTAACCTGCCTACCTAACCTAGCCTAAACCGAAAGCCTAAGCTAAAACCTATCTTCAATACAAGTCTACCTTACAGCTAAACTATTTAACTATCCTACTAAATGACCTACATTAATTCGTACTAAAGCTAAAAATAATTCGCTCAGCAAGCGTGTAATTATGCTAACCCTAGAATAATTTAGAACCTCAGTATTTCTTAACCCTAAAGTAGTGGTGGTCTACTAGATCTTAACCCTGAACTGAAAGTTGTACTCTTACTTTAAAAGTTACTTATGAAAACGATTCCTACGCTATCTTAGCCTACTACTGTTGAGCTCATAAGAATTAAATTATCCGTACTTAATCTACTTAATACTAAATTTGGCCAGTGATCGTTAGTAGAGGACCTTACGTTGTGAATCGCAGAAACCCAAACAGATTTGAGACTCCTACCTATTTGTACGCTTTATAGAGTATTATAAAAGTAGTATAAATGTCCTAGAGTTGTAAAATGTTAAGATACTTTAACCTGAATCCTACAAAACCAACAATATACGCTGAGCTAATTTCTAATGAACTTTACTTAATGCTACATCATTTCCTAGTCTTATTCTAGATTTTGAGGTTATGAGGTAAGACCCTAGATGTATAATAACTGACTTGCGAACTGAAAGGAGCTGATTATAGTCCAAGAGGCAAGGTTTTGATACCTTCAGTCAAATAATTGAAAATTCTCAAAATTGAACTTTTTATATAAAATTTAGGTTTTGCTATGTGAAATCATATAAAGCGGCTATGGATCGGCACTCCGCCGCCGTACCGATCAGTGGCATTCGACCCTTACTGGATAGCCCCCTCCGCTTATTACGAGGAGTTCAGCCTGAAGGGCTATGCTATTTCTGTCAATATTACTTCTAGTCGGTCATAGGTATGTCAACAAATAAGGGGACGAGACGGACTATTTTTTTGCAAAGTTTCCCACATCCTAGAGTCGCGGTTCTCTAGGCCCCACTGCTGGATGTCCCACATAACAGACATCCAGCCCCCCAAAACCTCATGTGGTGATACATGAGGGGCACGGGCCAGGTTTACTTGCGGCGACCTTCAAATCCTGGTAAACCAGAATAAAAAGGTCACCTATTCCCTACCTATTTAGCCTATCTACCTAATGCCTACAGTCCTACTGGTAACTAGCTTGCAGAATGCATGCCTACTTCGCCTAACTTGAGCCTAACCCTATTTTGACCTAAATGTCTCAATATATTCGTGGTACAATAAACCGTTGAATATCGAATACCAAATCTTACTTAGAATGCATGCCTACTTTGCCTAACTTGAGCCTAACCCTATTGTGACCTAAATGTCTATACATATTTGTGGTACAATAAACCATATCGACTATCGAATCTTACTTAAGGTAAAATCTATCAAACCTAGGTCTCTCACATTCATTAGAGTTCCTAACACAGGCAAACATCAGAATGTTCATTAAAAGTAGAATTCAGAAGAAAATTATTTGACGCATAAATAAATTCATAGAAGGACTTCACTCAAAGGTTAGTTCTGAAGTGATCTGAATAGCAACTGACCAGAGTTTCTAAGAAAGTAAAATTTATACTTTGCACTAAAGAATCAGGATCTTTTCCTTTTCGGCTAAAGAATCCCAATAAGGCACGGCATTGCTTGGCCTGGCAAAGTTTTACCAACTAGAGCCTGGCGTCGCCACATACACATAATCTTGTGCATTTTGAAACATTTATTGTAATTTGAGCAAAGTCTATCTATTCGACCACTGCTTTAATTTCAGTTGTAAATGTATTATTCGAACATTCAGATTTCAGCCAGCTATAATACGGCCACTATGGCTATACAATACATTAATAGTATACAATGCTGTCAATGTCATAATATGTTAAACATAATAGTGCAATATTCACTTGCCAAATGTTAATAAATCTCATTGAATAATAATATTCAAAAGGTGTGAAACAATGTGTTTCCCATCATAAATCAATAGGTTATTTATTATTCAATTTAATATTTTGACCTCATCAAAGATCCCAAAACTCACGGATAATCGCTAGAATTATTTTTCAAATCACCTAGGTATTTAGACAAGGTTCAAATTGACCTAGTGTTTACAAGACTAGAATTGCCATGCTAGCATTAAAATACAAAAGTACATCAATAATATGTAAATTCCTCAGACTGTTGCTACAGTTCTACAAGGAAATTGGTAATCTATCTGTTACTCAAAATTTCATCATTAATAGTTCAGCCAGTATAATTTTCATGATTGCTGATCACAACAACTGACTAGTTAGCATTTGTAACTATTTTCGTCAGATGATATCTAACAAGGAAATTGGTAATTTATATGTTACTCAAGGTTTCATCATTAATAGTTCAGCCAAAGCTTTTTTATAATAACGGATTAATACTACCGACTAGTTAGCATTTGTAACTATTTTTGTCAGCTGATATCTAACAAGGAAATGGGTAATCTATCTGTTACTCAAAGTTTCATCATTAATAGTTCAGCCAAAGCCTTTTATAATTGCGAATTAATACAACCGACTAGTTAGCATTTGTAACTATTTTCGTCAGCTGATATCTCTATATTGTTTTATGATCAATATATTCAAAGTTAAGGTTATGACCATTTCCATAGAGTTAATGAAAATCTATCAATACAATAGTTGTGATCTGATTATAACAGCAAACATAATTTTATATAGATTCATATAAATCAATGCAAAGTAGGTATAATTTAGATTGTCTACTTGCATTTAGATAAAACTAGGCTGTCTTTGATTCTAGAAAAACCTAGGTCTCAAATTGTTCCAACACATTTTTCTATCTCAATGAATAATGCAAGATAGGTATGAAATTAACTTGTCTACTTGCATTTATGAAACAAAATTATTTTGTAACAGGGAAATCTAGAGTACAATTCGTACTGGCAATTTATCACCAAATTGGATCCTTGATATGACCAAAATATACTAATTCTCTTTAGCGAGATTATTAACATTTACTATTCAATTCTCAAAGAACTTAAACAAATTATGGGAATTTTTCCCCCACTAAATGGCAATTTCAAATGTCACTATATTTTGACACTGACAGTTCTGAATCACAATAATTTTTACTGAATGACACAACTAAATAGCTATTTGCTAAATTTTAGTTGCCAGTTCTACAAACCTGCTATGTATCTCGTAATTTGAAAGTTTAAATTTGAACCTAAACTTGTTTTAACCACAATCCTACCTAAAACCTAACCGTAAAACGACCCTATTGGTGAGCTGATGCCCCCTCTACCCTGTGAGAAGCGGGCAAGCTCCCCTACCTATCACCCTAACTCTATGACGTCCCTATTCTACACGACACCCACTACCCCGTAATAAAAAAAATATAAAAAAAAATAATTCCCCTCTACAAGGACACTTCCCCTATCCAAAGTTCCGTGTCCGCTAACCGACAACCTAAAGTTTGGACTGGCTAGGTCCGTGGGAGAGCCTATAGCCCCTAAATTCCCTACAGAAGCAACGCGTACGCCCCATCGCTTACGCAAGCTTCTCCTATCCCTGGGACAACCAGAAAACGACTTAGTCTCAGATACAATCAGTGTGTAAGCCACGTGCCTAACAGAATCCACAGGAAACCGAAGGCCTGACGTCAAAGAGAAGAAGCCGAATCCCAGTAGGAGGTAAAACATGGATTATCCCTACTGAAAGGGTCAAACTAATCCACCTGTCAATGACCTCACATTGACAGCCTACTCTAAACCCGGGAATGAAGGTATCCGCCCACTATACTGCCAGGCAGTATGTGCAATGTGGGGTTCAACCCGCCGACCACTTTGGAGTCATTGGCTGAACTACAGCGAAGTGCGTGATTAGCTTTTACCCAATCGATGATTTATAGTGATTTCCTCGACCAGCTAGCTCGGATAGTGGCGTTGTCTGCCATGTGGCATACCATCCACCCGAAACTAACCACTCTAAGAACCCACGATAACTCATTATCTTCGAGCTAGGTAACCTAAATAGGTCACTGGAATCGCGCCTAAACAACCCTCCCTTACACAAACTCAGCTAATCTCACAATTACACTGACATTTACAAGGAAACTTGCAAAGACTGTTCTCACAACGAGAACTTGGCTGAAGAGCTTTTATAAAATTCGCAAATCTAAATAATGGCGAAATAGACCAGATTGGAATCGTAATTCTGCAAAGGTCCGCCTTAAAAATCGTTATAAGCTCTCACGCACAAGTTACTGGTCTGAAAACCTAACTCTCAATGAATACTTTTGCCGCCGCTCTCCCTTTTATAATCTATCCTTAGCACTGACGTTCATCATTGTAGGGACGAATGTTCATGTGTGAGTGAGAAATGCCTGTTGGTCATACTGTCAAACGATTTTCACCCTTAGATCAAACGAAATACGAATCGTAATCCTATTATATGGTATCCCTGTGACCAACGCTCATAACGAAGAATGACACACGCTCGTGAGTCAAACAAATTTCACCCTTATATCGAACGAAAACGAATCATAAGCATAATCGAAATATGGTCGACCGAAATATAACCTTAATTTTTCGCTGTTTCACAAATGTTGCTCTCAAAACCTATCGTTCATCGTAATTTATGCTGAATTAACAATAATTCTACAATACTACTGCTACTTTTACTTTAAATTGAAGTTTCTCGGTGATTCTAGGTTACCAAGGTAAGTTACTTTCTCAATCTAGATTGTTTTCCAACTTCAACAAGAAAGTACTCTCCCTATTTTGGTAGAAATACTTTACCCCTTTGGTGTTAGCTACCTTAGGAATCTCTTTTTTGTTTGTTTTGAACTATCAGGACCTTGATAAGCCCATATTCCTCCTGATTAAGTATTGTTTTTGTTACAAAACTGATTCCGAGATTTTGAGGTTATTTCTAACATTCTATAAAGCAATGATTGAAACATGATTGTAAGTTCTTATGAATTGTTTTTATGTTTCAGTAAAGCTCCAGCCGATTGGAAGATGATTTTGCACATTAGAAATCTATCAGATTGTTTAGAAGTCCTAGATAGAGGATCATTTAACATCTGAAAATGGAAATTGTTATCATCTCCACAGATTAATTCCAAGGTTTGTATCTAATGTTTACTTTATAATAGTTAGTACCTATCTGTGTTTGAGTAATTTCAGTCCCATGTGATATAATTTGCGTTCCCTAAGTGTTGTGTTATGCGTGGCTGTAAAATAACACTTATTCAGCTATCAAATCTCCCAAAGGCTAATTGAAAAAGGTGATTCCTTACAATGTTCTAACATGATACTATCAATCATTTGGCAGTCTTTTATCTCTAACTATTCCTAGCTTGTGATAATAATAATACCATTTTGTTTCAAATGAATCCCTTTTCTTTTTCCAGGTTATTTGACAAATTACCGCTGGATTGTTTTTCCTGTATAACCAGCTGGGTGAGCTGATCCTCTTCTTCAATGCTGCTGGACTCTTCTAACGTCCTCAGGCTTATTTTTAAGTCGTCTTCTTTATGATAAGGGCTTAACCAGGTACTTATTTTAGTTAGTATAAAATTCCACTGAAATTTCATAACGGAACGCTAACTTAAAATTATTTTTATTAATTAATTAACTATATCGCACTACTAATTCGGTTGTTACTTCCTAATATACCTAAATGAACATTCAGTGGACTAAATTTACCTATTTAGACTCTAAATATGTAACTCTGTCATAATCAACAAATCTAGAACCAATTTCTCAAGATTTATTGATTCCAAATGTGAGAGACCAAGCATCTACATAATAATATATATTAAAAGCTGAGACATACAAACGTGAAACGTTACATAACGATCGGCGTACGGAGAAATCCGTAACGGAGAGACGTCGTGATCCGCTGGCAAAGTGTTGACGGTGAGAAAATAGTAAAAAAGTAACGAGAAAAATATTGAAAACTTGATTTTAATTTTCCCACAAAAAAGGCCTACCTGTGAAAGTATTTGGTCGCCGGTGGCGCTATGGTGATATGAAGTTCAGCTAGTCCGGGTCAGCCGGGTCAGCTAGTCTTTTGTATGGCTGAAATACTTTAAATACCTAAGGGTTCCTTTTATAGTGGACAAAAGGGCCTTTGTAAACTACAATAAGATACTCGTACAATACAAATTTATATGCTAAGATTACCTACCTACTACTACCTTTTTTTTTTACGAGGGGGAAATCTTCTAAAGATGCCCTAACTGCATTGGGGTGCAGAAGGGTTATGTGGGATTGTACCCACTAAAACCCCCTCGGTGGCCAGCCTTTGTGCCTTCTTAGGAGCTCCGGGACCTACTACTACCTAGAAAGCAACGGGATCATCCACAGACCCTTGAAGGTCTAAAGATAATCCAAATGCTCAAGCCAAGTTGGCAGCGTGCCCAGCATGCTGGCGTTAAATTTATTAATTAGATTTTGCCGCCGCAGCATTGCTCGCGTGACTTGTTATCACATACTCAGGAATCTTTTATTTTTTGGGATAAAAAGTAGCCCATGTCACTCTTTAAACTATATCCACGAAAATCAAGCTGACTCTTTGCTTCGTTATCGCGTGAAAGTAAATAATCGGCCAAGTACGAGTCGGACACGCGCACAGAGGGTTCCGTACTGTATGGGAGCCCCCCCTTAAAAAATATTTTATTTTAATTTTATTATTTACTAGCTTTTACCCGCGGCTTCGCCCGCGTTGTATTTTGATTTTGGCTTATGTTTATGTCGGCTGCGAAACCTAACCTAACTGACAAATATCAAAATACCTTAGAGGAATGCTTTTGTTGGTTAAGTTAAGTGAGGAGTTTTTTTTTAATCGCGAAATATTCCTGACATGATCAGCGGGGCAATTCTGTTAGCCGATCTCTTTACGAAAGTGATACGTTCTTGAACCTCTCTCGTTTTTCTGACAGTTCCGACAGCTCAAAACTGTCAGAAAAACGAGACAAGTTCAAGAACGTGTCACCTTAGTAACGAAATCGGTTGTCAGAATTGTCCCGCAGGGGTCTTAATTACAAATGAATAAAAACTAAGTATACCTATATTTCAATGTTTTTGGCTGTTTGCAGTTATAATAAACATTACAATGGTACAGCATAGTTTATACCTACTTGTTCCTAATTAAGTATTGCTTTTTTACAAATATTTGTGCAAAAATTCGATAAAATTGTTTCTAAGGTTTTTTCGTGTTAGATTAATTCCAATTTTTTGTTCTAAATCAAATCTCTGCTTTCCATAAACTGGGCATTCCAAGATTATGTGCAGTGGAGTCTCCTCTTTTGTGGGTTCACAGATGCATGATGGGCTTTCCCTCAACTTAAATCGATGTAAGTATTGGGAAAACTCACCATGCCCCGTCAGCACTTGAGTTATGATTCCCACTGGTGCTATTTCTCTTACGATCTTGTTTGCCGCCCTTGCATCCGGAAAATATGTTTTGGTTACCGCCGCTGTGTGTCCATCCTGATACCGCCGGTTCCACTCGTCAAGAGAGTCCTTTCGGATTTCTCGCTTGACGAATGAAACGGGGCAGTTATCCTAAATAGGTCTGCACTTCGAGTGCAGTGCTGCTTCCTTTGCTAGCTGGTCCGCTCTCTCATTTCCCTCCATCCCCGCGTGCGCTTTAATCCAATAAAGTTTCACTATTTTATTTTGTGCGTGTAGTAACTTTATGTTAGCTTTGAATTTACTGCTAAGGGATGGAGGGAAGATGCGCCAACTACTTACCGTTTCCAGTGCAGACCTGGAGTCACAAAAGATTTTTGCTTTTTCGGTAGCCTCAAGAAGTGCCAATAACTCGACCTGTTACACAGAGCACCAATCGGCCAATTTCAGCTTGCGGGTACTGATCTCAGCGGCATCATCCCAAATGGATAATGCCGCCCCAACTTTCCCTTTAATTTTACTGCCGTCTGTAAATATGTTAATTTCTCGGTTAAGATTTTGCTCTAGTGCTGCTCCGTCTGCCAGGCATATGAACTCCAGCTCCTCCTGCTGCGCTGGGTGTGGCTTCTTAATATAAGGGACCAACTTTTCTGTCTCTCTATCTCCAGTTACTTGCTGGGAATAACCTTTCTTAGTTTCATAAAGCAAGGCTGCTTCTTGGACTCTGATATGACAGCCGAGGATAAGGGGCCGCGGTGGGATATATGGAACTGGTGGTGTGGGTGCCGCCACCTACCCTACCTTCCGCTAGGCCGTCAACGTGTTGGCAGACACAGTGGGGCTGCAGGGGAAGAGAGGTGTCGGTATCGCGATTGCCGTTCTCACTGCCCTCTGCAGTTGAAGAGGCAGGCGCTGGGCTACTATGACTGACCCACTGCACTGGGACCAGGGCGTTGGAATGCTGTCTGACGTTCAGTACTGGTTAGTCCCGAGTGGTGGATGACGATGTGTCTTGTGCTCCGAAACACTCCGTCACTATGGCGAGAGCGCAAGCTCCGTTATGGAGCCCGAGTCTGGGCTAGTGCTGTTGAGTGCCGCGAAGGAGTGCGAAATATGTGGGAACGTCCTAAACTTGCCATGACAGGTTATTTCTGGCGCTTAGACGGCTGCTACCGCAGCCCACTTAGTTTTTATCCTATCCTACGGGAACTGTTAAAGTTTTTGCGATAAAAAGTGACCTATGTCACTTTTCGTCTTTCAAACTATATTCATGCAATATGCCAAGGCAAGTTGCTCCGTTGCTGAGAAAAAATTATCGTTAAGTCCTACGGGAACCACAATTTTTTCGGGATGGAAAGTATCCCAAGTCACTTTCCGTCTTCCAAACTATGCCCACCCCAAATATCAAGTCAATCCGTTGCTCCATTGCTGAGAAACAGTTATTGTCCTATCCCATGGGAATCACGAATTTTCTCGAGATATAAAAAGTATCCTATTATCACTTTCTGTCTATTAAACCATAGGTATCCATACCAAAAATCAGGTCAATCTTTTGCTCCGTTGCTGCGTCAAAGAGGAACAAACCAACAAACTTTTCGGATTGATAATATTAAAGTATGATGATTCTGTACCATAAAGGTAGAATAAAAAAACATGTTGAACCTCTAATGATAGAATATTTAAAAATATTTTTAATGTCAGACAAAATGACGGCCTGGTATTAAACGTACATGTAGCATGCAGAGGGAAAATAACATTTTATCCAATTTTAATGTCAGTTGTCATTTTCAATCCATACTTTATTTCCTCTTCAAGGGGATATAATGGTAGAAAAACAATTTGTCGCCTTGCCACGCTACTTGTGATTTATAAAAGTCTGCAGACAATGTCACCTGTCATCTAATTACGTTTGGCTGTGACGTTTCGTTAGTCCATATTAGCGTCATAGAGGAATTAATCACTTAGCGTCTTTCTGATAGTGGCGACAGTTTCGCTTTCGAGGGTTTTTGTCCTGTCCTACAGGAACTATGAAATTTTTCGGGATAAAAAGTATCCTAAAGCTCCTTCCGCCTTTTGTACTATATCTATGCCAAAAATCAAGTCAATCCGTTGCTCCGTTGGCGCGTGATAGAGTAACAAACCAACAAACCAACAAACTTTTCGGATTTATAATATTAGTAAGGATTATTGAAGTGAGTATAAAACTAAATATTCTGTAAAAATTTCAAACATCTACCTGTTACCATTATTAATATAGCGCGAAAAACGTCTAAAAATTCAGGTCTGTTGCATGGGAGCCCCCCTTAAATATTTATATTAATATATATTTAAATATATATATTTTTTAGTATTTGTAGTTATAGCGGCAACCGAAATACATCATCTGTGAAAATTTCAGCTGCCTAGCTATCATGGTTCATGAGATACAGCCCGGTGACAGACAGACAGACGGGCATCGAAGTCTTAGTAATAGGGTCCAGTGTTTTTCCCTTTGGGTACAGAACCCTAAAAACAAAGCAACAAGAGCACTTTCGGATTTTAAAAATCGAAACTTGATGCGCTAATTTCAGGTAGGTACCTAGGTGTATCTATATTTTTAGGATTTTTTAGTCGTCAGGTCAGCGTTTTTGATTCTTTGATTGGAAAACGCTGTCCATCATAACAATTTTGTAAATATATACAATACTATTACTTTTTTGGAAATTCTTAACTGCTACTCCCCACATAGGTACTTCCCATCATCCGTAAATAAAAACAAAACAACTTCATTTGTCACTGAACTGTAATTTATTCTCTATGTTAACGGTCTTCAGTACCCCCTGCAAGCTGGTTCCACCACCTGGGTAAGCAGACCGCCTCCAGAGTTGATCACAGCCGTGCCCGACGACGGGACAGAGCCATCTACCGACACTAGCCCGTACACTGGGAAACAGCCTGGAAAGATTGAAAACGGTATTATTCTGACACGTTCCATCAACTTCGAGCAAATATTATGAATGTAAAGAGTCACAGTCGTGCAAAAAAAATCCGAGCTACGGCTGCCCAAGCTAAGTAGTGGGCAGGCTTTTTAGTTGCAAGCCGACTACAACGCCCCGTGCTGCCAAAGTGCTCGGTTACAACTTACAACTAATTCGGAGTAATAACGTCGAGATTCGAAAAACCGGGTCTGTGTGAATAATTTAATGTAAATATCTAAGTTATTGTTCAACGTTGGTAGAGCAGTGACGGTGGTGACAGCGTTGCCTTGGAGAACGCTGGGGACTTGGCGGCCATTGTAGTTGTTGATGACGTTGGAAAAGACTTGCAAGACTACCTTGCTTTTGAATGTCGTTCTGTCGTGACTAAAGTTGTCACAACAGAAAGAGCGGGAGCCATGAACGTATATAAAAGTCTCTATATGTTAAGGCGGAAACTCACCCGTTTGACAGTGACGTTTGATTACTTGGTGACAGCTGGCGGTATAGCTGCATTCGTGAAGGATTTTATGGGAACAGTAACCATCTTGTCTTGATATAAAATATCTTCCTTGCCTAGGATGACACTAAGTCTAACAGCGTTGTACTTATTTATAAATGAAGAAATTCACAACTATTGTGTTTTCACTATGGATTTAGTCTGTGGCTATGATCTTACCTGTAACTTTTATCGAACCACCAATAGGAATGTCACCTCCTACAGTGATGTCACCCAGCTGCAGCGAGGGGATGATCTCAGTGACCAGTGGAGTCATCTGACTGGTCTGAATCGGCGCTCCACAGCCGATGTTATTGTTCAACGTTGGTAGAGCGGTGACGGTGGTGACGGCGTTGCCTTGGAGAACGCTGGGGACTTGACGGCCTTTGCAGCTGTTGATAGCGTAGTAGCTTGCAAGACTACCTTGCTTTTGAATGTCGTTCTGTCGTGACTAAAGTTGTCACAACAGAAAGAGCGGGAGCCATGAACGTACTATATAGTCGTGATAAAGTCTCTCTACTCGTATATTTTAAGGCCGAAACTCACCCGTTTGACAGTGACGTTTGAATACTTGGTGACAGCTGGCAATATAGCCACATTCGTGAAGGATGGGAATAGTAACCATTTTGATATAAAATATCTACCTTGCTTAGGATGACACTAAGTCTAACAGCGTTGTACTTATTTATAATGAAGGAATTCACAATTGTTGTGTTTTCACAATGGCTTCAGAGTCTGTGGCTATGATCTTACCTGTAACTTTTATCGAACCACCGATAGGAATGTCATCTCCCACAGTGATATCACCCAGCTGCAGCGAGGGGATGATCTCAGTGACCAGTGGAGTCACCTGACTGGTCTGAATAAGTCCACCGCAGCCGATGTTATTGTTCAACGTTGGTAGAGCGGTGACGGTGGTGACAGCGTTGCCTTGGAGAACGCTGGGGACTTGACGGCCTTTGCAGCTGTTGATAGCGTAGTAGCTTGCAAGACTACCTTGCTTCTGAATGTCGTTCTGTCGTGACTAAAGTTGTCACAACAGAAAGAGCGGGAGCCATGAACGTACTATAAAGTCTCTCTATGTTTTGAGGCCGAAACTCACCCGTTTGATAGTGACGTTTGATTACTTGGTGACAGCTGGCAATATAGCCACATTCGTGAAGGATAGGAACAGTAACCATCTTGATATAAAATATCTACCTTGCCTAGGATGACACTAAGTCTAACAGCTTTGTATTTACAAATGAAGAAATTCACAACTATTGTGTTTTCACTATGGATTTAGTCTGTGGCTATGATCTTACCTGTAACTTTTATCGAACCACCAATAGGAATGTCACCTCCTACAGTGATGTCACCCAGCTGCAGCGAGGGGATGATCTCAGTGACCAGTGGAGTCATCTGACTGGTCTGAATCGGTGCTCCACAGCCGATGTTATTGTTCAACGTTGGTAGAGCGGTGACGGTGGTGACGGCGTTGCCTTGGAGAACACTGGGGGGTTGGCGGCCATTGCAGTTGTTGATGGTATAGGACAAGGCTTGCTGTGGATAGAACGTGAATTAAATAACGTGATATATTAAGTAATTAGGCAAGTTCGTATGAGCCAGCTTTTTTTTTACAAGAGGGAATTTCCGCTTTGCTTTGGGGTTCAACCGAGTTATGTGGGGTTTTACTCAGTTTATCTCGGGGTGCATGGAAGGAGCCTCCCCGAGTGTTGTTTGCTTGATAGTACCTAAATCCCTATAACGTCCGGCGCACTCTGGACAGCCAGTGCCTACTGACCCTTGCACTGGCTGACTAATCCTTCCACCAAGATGTTTCGATTTAAAATGACTCAGTTTAACTTTCTTAGTGGACAGCCTTAGTGCGCTCTTAGGAGCTCCGGGATCTCCAAGGGAATACACCGGAGCTCCCAGCACTTTTTAGGGTTCCTTACCCAAAGGGTGAAAACGGGACTCTATTACTAAGAGTGCGTTGTCAGTCTGTCAGTCTGTATACTGTACTCCAGGCTGTATCGCATGAACGGTGATAGCTGGAACGTTTTTCACGGACGATGTATTTCTGTTGGCGCTATAACAACTAAAAATAGAAAAAAAAAAATTAAGGGGGGCTCCCATACAACAAACCTGAATTTTAGCTGTTTTTCGCTCGATATCAATAACGGTAATAGGTAGATGCTTGAAATATATACATAATATTTAGTTACCTAAATGTAATATTCACTTCAAAAAT
Organism: Hypomecis atomaria; assembly: GCA_964007245.1. Taxonomy (NCBI): domain Eukaryota; kingdom Metazoa; phylum Arthropoda; class Insecta; order Lepidoptera; family Geometridae; genus Hypomecis; species Hypomecis atomaria. The sequence continues at coordinate 3,897,544 of OZ023308.1, read as the reverse complement.
AATTAGTTAAATTAAAATAAAATAAATATCTAAGGGGAGCAGCTCCCATGCTAGAAACGTTATTTTTTTGCTCGACAAATAACGACAATAGAAAGATGCCTGAAATATGCACAGCAAATTAAGTTGTATATTTCCTACGAAAATAAATAATTATATTAAGGGGGGCTTTCATATTGTACAAACCCTTCGTGCGCGAGTCCGGCTCGCACTTGACCGATTATTATACCTTACCAAACCTACTTTAAGCTACCTTAAGACATTGTTAGCTATTGCTACATACCTATTCATAGTTTGCGTTGTATTTTATAAGTATACCTACCACCCGCGGAATTATCCAGCAGAAGACTGACTGTGCGGAACGTTGCTGGACTTCGGTGATCGCAAAGAAACGCATTGTCAAAAAATACGCTGTGAGCATTAGGTACATTGGATTAATAAAAGATAATGTAAGTTTTGTCTATTGAGTTGACATCATCCATATCTATTGAGATTATGTAATTTTGTCTATCAGTTTCGTCAATTTTATTTCAGTGCTAATGTGTTAAAGAAACAAAGAATATTCCATATTTTGCTTATCTTACCTCAACTAAAAAAGCTTGAAGGCAAACGAACACTAACTTCCCGAACATTTTTATCTATTATTTTAAAACTAACTGACTATTACATACTGAAATACCTTTCTTATATACCTACATATTCTTTAGCAATTAAATACGGTTTATCTGTAAAAAGACTGCCAAAGTTTACGAAAATGCTATCGAGGTTTCATTATCGAGAAACAGGTGATAAGTAACTTTAAATACCTACGTATAAAATTAGTTGTGTTATAGCTGTGATGTAATTTTTATACTGTACACAAGCGTAACCTTATTTTAATATACCTACATAAATGTAAATACCTACAAACGTAGTGGCCGGTCTAACAGCCGGTTTACACGGTGTGGAGCGATATTTTGCCGCATAGGCAGACGTTGTGGCAGTCAACGCTATACGCAGTGGCGGAGCAAGACCAGGATTTCATGTGAGCAACATGTACGAGGCCCTCTGGTAAAACAAAAAATATTAGTTTAAAAAGTTGGTTGTCTGTAAAGTCAGTTTATGAACCATAACTTACGTAACAACGTCATATGCGTCACAACTGTCACAAGTCGAACGCTTAGGCCGATCGTGCGTCTCTATCGCTTGTTCCGCGCTTTCGCTTGCACGCTCGCTCAGGCGGAGCGAAACAATGAGTCATGCTTTTTCGTGCGTGCAGCTGGCGTTTTTCCTTTATAATACGTTATCACGTCAAACAATTTTATGATTTTTCAATGTTTTATTCAATGAAGGAAATAATTTTTGCCTAGAAATACAAGGCCTTAATGTGTTTGTGCCCCTTTAGTCTTTCGGGGTTACCTACGTGTTCGTTATGCGTACGACGCGGAGCTAGAATGCAACTCATACATGCAGATTTGAATTACATTGCTAAGTCTAAATATACCCTTACTTTGTATTAGCTGCCCGTTTCAGCTTCGCCTGACTAGGAATGAATGATAGCTACAAACCTTTCGAAATAAACTATCTAAAAGACAGTAAAATCCGCATTGTAATCTGTTGTGTCGTTAAGAAGTAGTAAGCGGATACACAAACAGACAAACAGATAATTTTGATTTATAATAATAAGATGTATTTAATAAAGGTATTATTTGTAATAGATGTATTCAGAAAATATGCAGTGTTACATGCCCCACACCGTATTCTGTGGACGGGGCAGTGCTATGCCGCCATTTGCCATCACACAGCACCGTATGAACATGCTATTAAATCGCATATTTTATGCCTCATTTGCACGTAGGTATCAATAAATATGCACTAGTTATCGATTTATTCTCAAAAACGTGTCAATTCGTGCAATGCAATTGAAACGAATTTCGTACCTCGTGGGTTTTTAGGGTTCCGTACCCAAAGGGTAAAAACGGGACCCTATTACTAAGACTCCGCTGTCCGTCTATCCGTCTGTCTATCTGTCTTTCACCAGGCTGTATCTCATTAACCGTTATAGCTAGAAAGCTGACATTTTCAACAGATGATGTATTTCTGTTGCTAGTATAACAACAAATAATATTATAAAATTGATATTTGAGGGGGGCTGCCATACAATAAACCTGATTTTTTAGCTTTTTATTGCTAGATATTTGTAATGGTAACAGGTAGATGCTTGAAATTTACACAGAATTTTTAGTTGTACATTCACTTTAATACGGAACCCTCCGCGCGCGATCCAACTCATACTTGGACGATTATTTATTTGCATGTAAATATTGCTTAATCGCGTTGCAATAAATGATTGAGTATTGAATATACCTACGTGGTTGTGAACGGTTAATATTTATTAAATTTTTTTTTGTACAGATTTAATAATCGCTAAAAATTACCAATTAGGTACTTACCCAATTCATGGCCCTAGAGTTTGTTATTTGTCTCCACCCTGAAAAACTAAGAGTACATACCTAAGTTCGTATAAGATGCATGGCTAGCCCTAGAGTCAGATTTTTTAGGTCTCCTGAACCTCTGACATGACTAATTATAATTAACTTGAACTGACTCTAACTAATTTTCAATACACTTGGATACTTATTTGAGTAAAATAATCTTTACATAATATGGCATAGCGTAATTTCAATTCTAAGGTTCTGCTTTCTGTCAGTTCATCTATCTTTCAGTCTTATACAAACTTGCTTCTTTTGATTTGAATCATACCCTAGTTCTAGTTTCTGGTGTATAGAAAATGTCGATTTCACCAGAAAGAAAACTCAACATAATTTAGCTTAGTTACTACGTAGCAAGTTCCTTAGAACTAATATATATGTAAATCTTGCTGCTTATAAACCTTGAAACCTTAAAAAGAAACGTCGATTTTTTTTTTAAATCAAAGTAGCCCACAGATATCTGTAAAAAGTAGCCCAATGAGCTATGGAGAGGGGAAGACTGTTAGAGATACACCAAGCCACTCCCAGATAACATCAGTTTCCCAGCTGGCATCACAAAATCAGACTTCAATATGGGTTGCCTGAAAAATATCGCTTCCAGCGATAAGGCCGCTTTGAATTACACTAGCAAAAGTATTTATACAAATACAAATCATTTATGTTCGTGTCATATTTTTTTGTGTACAATATAGTGTTATCTATCTTACCTATCTATCAATAAATAACTAGGTGTCATGGACATTAAAGATTCTATGTACTAAATGACTAAAACTACAGAGTCAGGTAACTGCAAGAGTTTTATTCATCAACTTATATAAAGAATTGGTTACGTCCACATCCGCAGCCTCCGTACGCAGGCTCAACCAAACCTAACGGAACTTCAGTAAGTATAGCCACATCTCCACAACCATACTGCACAGAGCCTGCTCCACACGCTGGCAGTGCACCTTCCAAAGCCACTGTTCCAGAAAACGGCAGTTTCCCAGCTGCCAGCACTGGGCCAGATATCAATAGATTATCAGATGCTATAGACATGCCAGCGGGAATGTTCGGGGCTCCTGGTAGAGGGTAGGGAGAGACTGTAAGAGATATAGCGGAGGGGGCGTAGCGTCTGTTCTGGCAGGCGCAAGGTGGAACTGTGATGACTTGACTGCAGCCGCATTGTGCTGTTATTGCCTGTAAATGAGAATTTTTTGTAATTACATACATACAGGCTGAGGTTAACTTTATTGTTAATTTATGGAGAGATTGATGACAAAGGCAAAACGTATATTTTTGACGTACTTTTTAGGTTTCCGTAGTAAAACGAGGAACCATAACTAAAAAAAAGGAATAACTTCGTTGTGTCAATCCGTCCGTCCGCCCTAATGTCTCAAGCCTTATAACTTCCACATTTATGAATCAAATGGCATAAAATTTGACATCATGATAGTTTAAATATAGATCTCAAATTTAAATATTTAAAAATTACATAATTGTGTATTTTGTGGGTAGCTTTTTAATTAAGTAAAACACAGGTGTTACTCACGTTTGATTTTTAGTAGGATACTACTATAGTTTCGATCGCATTTGGCGATCTTTCTCAAGGTCGGAGTACTAGCTCGCGGGCTCGTCTCGCATAGCACAGCTAGTACTCCGACCTTGAGAAAGATCGCCAAATGCGATCGAAACTATAGTAGTATCCTACTAAAATTCAAACGTGAGTAACACCTGTGTTTTACTTAATTAAAATGTACGAAAACCACGTTAGTTTCCATTGTGGGTAGCTCCCATACGTATAAACTGGGGAAGAAAATTTTATATTACCCCCACACCCTCATGTGGGGTGTCGTTGAATAGGGTTTCTAAAATAAATTAAGCTAAGGTATAGGTGAATAGGGTTTCTAAAAAAATAAAGTAAGGTTTCTTAAACGATTTTTTGTTATATATACCATTTGCAAGGTACCTATAAGTCGGCAAAGTTGAAAAATGAGTGTCCTAGTGTGTTTTATGATGAACTTGATTGACAACGATAATGTTGACGATAAAAATGATAATGAAATATGATAACAGAATTTCATTCCTCAGAATAGCTTCCCGGTTTTCACAATTGAAAACTATTTAGTCTACATAGATAAGTCTAGTCTGTCTAGCAATAGTCAGATATCTGAAATAATTTTGAAAGATTCTGCCGGTCCTGTCGCCGATAATATTCGTAAGTGTGTCTGTTGACCTGTTGGTTTATTACACTTTCACGCAGCAAACCGATAGACTTTATTTATGGCACAGATATAGCTCAAAGATTGCATTGACATACAACCCGGTCACAATATCTGTGCACCTGACTTCGTGACGTCATATCGAATTATAGGGACGTAAGTATATACATTACCGGACGTCTAGTATACCATCCGGACGTAAATTATTATCGGGACGTGTATCGGCAACGAAGATGCTAACCGTACTGTCGCACCGGGGAGTGCGCGGAGAGGTGACAGGGGAAGCGGGAGAGGCGCCGCATTCCAGCGAGGTGCACAGATATTCTGACCGGGTTGTATGTTACTTTTATCCCGGAAAAATATCACAAAAAAATATAACGCAGGTGAAGCTGCAGGAACAAAGCTAGTACCTGAATATATAAAACCGCAGCGCAAAAAATAACCCCCTTAAAGTACATAATGACTGATAAATACTTCCAACAATGTCGTTAGGAATCTCAATTTCTGTTTTTATACAAAACAGTACAGCTTTAGTAACCTATAAACTTGGTCTTGTAACTTATTGATTCACTTGCTTCGTGACCTACTCGTTATCAGAATTCTCGAAATAGCTGATAAGATTCTGAGTAGGTTGGGTAATTTTGATACGACGTGTACTGTACCAGCCTTTTTAATAGTCCACTGCAGGACGTAAGCCTACGCACGAAGGGTGATTGGGCCATAAACACCACGCTGGCCCAGTGCGAGTTGGTGGATTCACATACGCCATCGAATTGCTTCTACGGACGTATGCAGGTTGCCTCACGATGTTTTCCTTTACCGAAAAGCCATTGGTGGGAAATTCCAAGGAATTCATTGGTACGGGACCGAGATTTGAACCCACGATCTCACGACGGCTCGTATCGTAAAAAAAAATAACCGAGCGAGCGAAACGTCTATAATAGGCATGACTGATGATGACTGGGCAAAAAAAAAAAAAACATTACTATAATTAGTCCGTAAGTTAGATTATTAAAAAATATTGGACACGTATTTTTTCTTTTTGACCGACGGACCGCATCGGAGGAGGTACTCAATTCCACGCGTATGTATATGTAAATTTTTTTTTATGTATAACCACGCATCACTTTTTTCATAGCTGTCCGATTTCAGTATTTCTTTTTTTATTAGAAAGAATATACTTTGGAATTGGTGCCATTAAAATTTTATTGTAATCGGCTGATCCATTTGTGATAAATCAACAATAATGTGAAAAATGCTACATCGATCCGTGCGAAATATTCGCGAATTCTGTACACGGGTGAAGTCAGTCATGCTATTTTATGCAAAAAATAATCCCGCTCAGATGCGTATCTGAGCGGGAGAGAAAAGTGTATGAAAATCCATTTCTTCAAGGTTTTTCTTTTTTAATTTTGGGTAAGACTATGCGCTGGTAACCTAAATATCAAAAGCCAAAAAGTTTTTACAGTGAGTTTTTATCTCCAAGTTCGCAAAATGACACTGGCCACTAGCTGTGTGTTGGATGGTGTCAAACAATTTGAAAAAAGAACATGTGAAAATTGCAGACGCCATTGGCGCCATTTTCAAGTGTTACATTAAGCTTCACTAACTGCAACAATTTCAATATACATTTCAATTAGTAAAGATTTAGTTTTTTATTTTCCTCGTAGGTGTAGTATAAAGCACTATGTATCACTCGAGAGAAAGTGCGATTCCCGATCTCGGGTGTTTTAAAGCCCTCGCCTACGGCTCGGGCTTCAAACGACACCCTCGACGGTTATCGGTCACTTTCTCCTCTCGGTGAACAATGTACTATTTCAAAAATTATAGGTCAGGTTAGTTTCCAAATGAATTCCAAAAGAAGGAGATCTCTTTTCGGTTGCATTTTTTGTTTGCATAAAAAATCTCGCAATTTCTTTGCCTTTTAACACCATTATTAATTAATATTGTCGAATATCTATTAACTTTAGTACAGGTCATATTTTAAAGAAACCGTGTATTGTACCTATCCGGCCTTTTAAAACAACGAATTTATTTTTTAATTTAACGGAGCGTGATTGGGAAATATTATATTTTCCACGCTGGCCCAGTACGGGCTGGTGGATTCAAATACGCCATAGAATTTCTTCAACGGATTTACGCAGGTTGTCTCACGATGTTTTCCATCACCGCAAGGCCCGAAGCCCGTGTGTGAAATTTCGTATAAAAGTTCCAATGAGGATCAATAGTTGTAATCATCGATAAGGAATATAAGACAAAAAAAATGCTAAGTCGATGGTTGTAATAAATGGTGATATAGCCAAAGGGAATGTATCATCCCTTAGGCTACCGCTGACAAGGTTTACCGTGGTAATTTATTGTTTGATGATTGACATAATTATTTTTTGCATAAAATAGCATGACTGACTTCACCCGTGTACAGAATTCGCGAATATTTCGCACGGATCGATGTAGCATTTTTCACATTATTGTTGATTTATCACAAATGGATCAGCCGATTACAATAAAATTTTAATGGCACCAATTCCAAAGTATACTCTTTCCAATAAAAAAAGAATTCTCCCCGCATATTTGTTCGATATGCAATGACGTACTTTCTACCGTAAATTTGATAAAGTATCAAGGTACTTTCCGAGCAGGTGTAGTATAAATTATATTTATTCCTTATCTAAGAAATTACATAACTAAATAACGGAAGTAGAATGCCTAAGAAGTGAGATTACCTAAATTGTTTACTAAGTTACTGACTAAGCTATACCTACCAAATTACTTAACACGTTTTGAGCACGTTTAAATAAACGAATGCGAACTCATTATAAAATAAAACTTGACAAAACTGATAAATAAAACATTTAAGAGATAAATACACGATCATCAGCTATCTCAATTGTACCTTAGTGGGTAAATTATTCAAGAATATTTGAAGTATGCAAATGTATGTAATAATTAAGTGTCAGAAATAAGGGCTTTCGGATTTGTAGTTGTAATACATTATATTTTCCAGAACTTAAAAAAAAAACTAAAAAAAAATGTCCTCTTAAACTACTATGTGAACACAAATGAAGTTAATTATTGTTATCATCCGAAGAATGTTCACTGATGGACATAGACTCCTATTATATACTTGGATTTGGATCAAAACCTTGATTTGGAATTGATTAGTTAAACCAATAAGACCAAAATGCTGGTGTTTATTTGGCTCAACGTTAAGCATTGTTATTCAGCATGGCAATGTTGCCAGGATGCTCAAGCCCACTGCCAGTTGGCAACGGGCTTGAGCATTTGGATTATGTTTAGACCTTCAAGAGGCTGTTCATGATCCAATAATTGCTTTTTAGGGTTCCGTATCTAAAGGGTAAAAAACGGGACCCTATTACTAAGACTCCGCTGTTCGTCTGTCTGTCTGTCCGTCTCCAGGCTGTATCTTATAAACCGTTATAGCTGGAAAGCTGAAATTTTCACAGATGATGTATTTCTGTTGCCGCTATAACAACAAATACTAAAAACAGATATAAATAAATATTTAAGGTGGGCTCCCATCCAAGAAACATGGTTTTTCACAAAACACAAAAATAAATAATTAAATTAAAACAAAATATATTAAAGGGGGCTTCCATACTGTACGGAACCCTTCGTGCGCGAGTCCGGCTCGCACTTGGCCGATTATTATGTATTTGTGTTGCATTTAGTTTTAGCCTATGTGAGTAGTTTTGTAATTTGTTGTAGTTAATAAAGGCACTTGTCGTTTAAAAAAAAAGATTAGTGGTAGGTAGGTATGTGTTTATTGACCTAGTTGGAACACGTTTTATACTACGCTTGCCGTTTTCGTGTAATTGCATTCGACAAATTAATGACTTTCATATACAAAATTATGAATTTCCTGTTTGTTAATCAAAATGACAACAAAAGCAATGAAAAAAAAAAAAAAACACGCCTAATTTAATACGGTATTTATAGTGATCTGAAGTAAAATGAGGAACGATTATAGCTTTGTGTTCATCCGTCCGTCTGTCCGTCTGTCCGTCCGTCCGTCCTAATGTTACAAATGCTTATAGCTTCCACATTTATTAACCAAATTACATGAAATTTGACGTTGCGATAGTTTTAGTACGGATCTCAATTTTAAATACTTAATATTTTCAAATTTATTTATTTTGGGGGTGGCTCTCATACATACAAAGTGGGGATGAAACATTTTTTCTACCCACCCCGTCATGTGGCGTATCGTTGAATTGGATTTTTAAAATGAATGTAAGATTTCTTAAACTATTTTTTGTCACATGTACCATTTGTGTTCTACAGGGTTATTTCTAATCAATCAGCATCCTTTTAGGGGCTTATTCTGTACATCAAAACTAACGACATTTGTTCTGAGACTTTTGTCTAAATAAAAAAAAACAGCTGTTCCATATATTTTGCCGAGAGTGAACGATAATTTTCTATGGAAAAACAACTTTTTTTTGAGAATTAATAAAAGTCGCAGAACAAAAGTTGTTACTTTTGATGTACAGAATAAGCCCCTGAAAGGATGCTAATTGGTTAGAAATAACCCTACATAAGCCGTCAAAGTAGAAAAAATAGTGTTAGTCCCCCTTAATTTCTACAGTGTCCAAGATAGCATTCTCTAACTTTCTGAGTTTATCCATCCATCCATCAGCCATAGGACGTCCACTGCTGGACATAGGCCTCCCCTATGAATCTCCAATAAGACCAGTTGGCAGCGGCTTGCATCCAGCGTGATCCTGCGGTCTTAATGAGGTCGTCCGTCCACCTTGTGGGGACGTCCTACGCTGCGCTTGCCGGTACGTGGTCTCCACTCGAGAACTTTTCGACCCCATCGTTCATCAGTTCTCCGCGCTATGTGCCCTGCCCACTGCCATTTCAACTTGCCAATCCGCTGGGCTATGTCGTCTGAGTTTATAGACCGTATTAAAAACTATCTCTCAAAATTGTTTTGAGCACTGTGGGATTATATATGTTATAACTTTTCGAGTTAAACAAAATTGAAAGTTTACCATCTAAAAATATCATAGAAATTGGTTTTTATCATCATAACACGAAAATTTACGAAAACCCATCACACGCGTGTCTCGAAACGCACTTGACAACTTTTTGACCTACGAACCGAACCGGAGGAGGTACTCAATTCGACGCGTATATATATATACGAGTATTTTATGTATAACCACGCATAACTTTTTTCATAGTAGTCCGATTTCAATAATTCTTTTTTTATTGAAAAGAGTATACTTCGAAATTGGTTTCATTAAAATTTTATTGAAATCGGCTGAGCCATTTTTGATTAATCATCAATAATGTGAAAAATGCTACATCGATCCGTGCGAAATATTCGCGAATTCTGTATACGGGTGAAGTCGGTCATGCTATTTTTTGCAAAAAATAATTATTTAATCTAACGTAATGATTTCATGTCGTCATTGCAGGAAAAAGACAGTTGCACAACGTGTATCTGCGCTTTAAGATCGTGACAATTCTTATTTACTGCTTAGCTTGCATCTAGAGCAATGTTGAGAAAAAAATATAAATAGCACTGTATTTCTAGCAAACTCTCATTCTTGCCCCGACCGTTGTGTAATGCCCATCTCATTACGATACGCACACATGATTGGTTTATAAGGGGAATGATTATGACCATGATTATGACTGTTACAGGTTATGTGCATACAATATGTATGTATGGATGTTGATGTCTACAGTTCTACACATGTGTTAGTATGATTTTTTTTTTATTCTGGCAAAAGTGCCTTTATTAACTACAACAAAACTACACTACTATTACACAAAAAGCATTGGATCATCCTCAGACCTTTGAAGGTCTAAAGATAATCCAAATGCTCGCGCCCACTGCCAGTTGGCAGCGTGCCCAGCATGCTGGCAGCATTGCCACGCTGAATGGCAATGCTTATGCGTTGAGCCAAATAAACACCAGCATTTTGGTCACGCGTCGCGTCCACCAGACGCCCAGAAAGACTTTTGAAAATGATATGAGCTCCCGGCCCCCACGGACCCAATGTCTCAACTATGAATATTTAAGTTTCATTACTTTACTATTATGTTAGATATCTAGGTTTAGGTCCAGACACGAAAAAGATAGCTAATTCTTCCAAACATTTTTGACAGCCTCGGTGGCTCAGTGGTTAGTGACCCTAACTACTGGGTCAAAGAGGCGTGGGTTCGATTCCCACCCAGGGCAAGTATTTATGTGATGAACACAGGTACAGATATCAGCTGAGCCGTATTTGAATAATCGGCCAAGTACGAGTCGTACTCGCGCTCGGAGGGTTCCGTACTGTATGGGAGCCCCCCTTAAATATTTATTTTATTTCAATTTTATTATTTACTATTGAAGTGAATATAAAACTAAATATTCTGTGAAAATTTCAACCATCTACATGTTACCATTATTAATATTGAGCGAAAAACATCTAAAAATTCAGGTTTGTTGTATGGGAGCCCCCCTTAAATTTTTTTTTTTTGGTGTTTGTTGTTATAGCGGCAATAGAAATACATCATCTGTGAAAATTTCAGCTGCTTAGCTATCATGGTTCATGAGATATAGCCCGGTGACAGACAGACAAACAGACAGACGGACAGACGGAAGGAAGTCTTAGTAATAGGGTCCCGTTTTTTCCTTTGGTTACGGAACCCTAAAAATCAACAATAATGTATACAATTCTAGCGCAATATTCGAATTTTGTACACGATGGAAGGCGGCTTTGCCATTTTTTCGGTAAATAATTATACTACTATAGGATTAGATTAGAAAGATAAAATGATTAGATAGATCCTTACATAGTATAAAATAAAGTCGCTATTTTCGTTTGTTTGTTTGTTTGTCTGTATGCTTAAATCTTTAAAACTACGCAACGGATTTTGATGCGGTTTTTTTTAATGGATAGAGTGATTCAAGAGGAAGGTTTATATGTATAATACACCTGTGCGAAGCCGGGGCGGGTCGTCTAGTTAATTATAATATAATAAAATTTACAAAGCAGCAGCCTCTATATACCGCTATTATGTATGAGAAATCTCTACAAGATGAAAAAACCAAGGGTACAAAATATTGGTGGCTACGACGTAGCACGGTGCTACAGCGTAGCATGAATTCACTTTTTCGTCATCTTTGTTTGAGCCGCGACGTGTCGTTTTTGACGAAATGCACTACTGGACACAGGTGTTCCCAATGGATCTCCAATAAGACCGGTTGGAAGCGGCTTGCATCCAGTACGGTGCTGCGGTCTTTGTTAGGTCATCTTGTTGTAAAATTTGTGAGTGAACGTCTTACGCTTGCCCGTAAATATGTTAATGTTAAATATAAGCTAGAGATATACAAAATAATCAAATAATTATCAGAAATGTACTGAATGAAATTTATGTTGGTCTAATCATTAACTGATGTATAATTTATAGAAGTTAAATTTCAATTTCAATGAAAAATAAAATTTTGTAATAAATACTTTTATTTACAGTAAAATACTCTTACTTACTAATAACATTTTACTAGTAACCATAAGGCACATTACAGCCACAGTTACCAGAAATGGTCACTGCACCAGATGCGGACACTGGCCCGCCAAATTTGACAGTTCCGTAAATAGGCACATGTCCAGCCAAGTTGGTCGTACCAGCAACGGGGAGCTCGCCCATCACTGACATGTCACCCACTCCCGATCCTCCATAAGGAGAACTATAAGAACCATAGCCATATGATCCAACGGGGCCAACTGGACCAGCGAACGGAGTAATATGACCAGCTAGAGGGCTAATTGGGCCAACGGAACCTGAGAGTGGGCCAATGGGACCTGCAATAGGGCCAACCGGGCCTGCAATAGGGCCAATTGGATTAGCTGGTCCAAAACCAACAGGGCCAACTCCAGGTCCCAGGCCAACTTGTCCTATTGAGCCCAGTGGTCCGATATGTCCCGGGTTCAGTCCTAGGGGTCCGGAAAGCGGGCAAGAGCCAATTCCGAGTTGACTTGGCCCGTGTGGTCCTATTGGGTTTTGGCATGATATAGTCTGAAATAAATGAAATCACATCAGTAAATAACAATAAATTGGTTCATAATAAAATGATCTATACATAACACATATTTTTTTTAATGTTTGCTTGTATTGAGATGCAACTTTTTTGGTGGATACATAAAAAAAGAGGTAACAGAAGATACTTGTGTAGCTAAAAAGTTGTGTCGTTTCGTGACTTTATTCTAATTAATACGGGACTTATCGCGCAATAAAATATGAGATATGTACTAGCGTTTAGTGGCGTTTTATAATTATACTTGTTTATTAGCACCACTTAGCAGTGCATAGAATTAAATTATTTAAATTAAAGAAAAAAAAATTGAAACTTGAAAAGTTGAGAATAAGCATAGAGTTTAATTTTTTATAACATTTTCAGCGTAAGATGTTCTACACGCGATTATCTTTTCTAAATTTACCTGAATCGTTACAGCCACTAACCAAACAACTAAGATTGACCTGAAAGTCATGGTATCAATTATTTCAAAAACGTGCAAAGATTTGAATGAATAACTTAACCACATAAAAACTCTTATATACAAACTAACTTTGTAATTAGATATTGTTATCAGATTGCACTGATAACGTATTTTGTAAGTCCATGAAATATGACTAAATCAAAGATATGTTTGTGTTTCCAAGTACAGTTGTAATAGTAAAAGTTATTATGATAAAAATATTTTGAAACTAAATCTACTTCTATATAAAACATTTTTGAAATATTTTATTCATTGTAATAATTTTGCTTGTTCAGATTACATTTATTAAATTAGAAAATGGCATCTGTTGTTTATTATCTTTGTTTTATAGGTTTGATTGTTCAGGTGAATATATTTATAGTTATAATATTAGATGTTTTTATTATCATGTGTCATACATAAATGCACACCCTTTGCTACATCTTTTAAATTTAAATTGAATATTTGATGATGAAATTTAATCGATATCTTGAATAATGTCATAAATCTTTTTAGATTTCTAAACAAGACTTTTAGGTGCCTATTTAAGCAATAATATTTTAGTTTTATCTCATTGATTTATCAACATATTGCAAAAAGTACTTAAAACTTTTTTATCCAGACCTTTTTTCTCATTTCCTCAGATTATAAAATATGAAATGGACTTGAACCCCATTTACAAAGGATTATCTTATTTTTCAGGCTGTCACATGTCAATTCGTCGGGAACTTACCAAACGCTGGCTTCAGCAAGGTGCCGTTTGGAACTAACTTTGCAAGTGGACCGGCAGGTCCCAACTTAGGAGGATCTAACTTAGGAGGACCTGGGTTATTGAGCCCTAGATTCACAGGATCCGGCTTACCGGGCAACAGTTTTGATGGATCTGGCTTAGGGCCCAACGGTTTCATAGGGTCTGGCTTAGGAGGTCCTGGCTTATTAGGACCTGGCAAAGGGGGTCCTTTAACAGGTAACGGACTTATAAATGGGTTTATAGGTAGTGGCTCAGGGGTATCTGGCTTGGAATCTTGTGGTCTAAGCGGCGGTAGTGGAGCATCTGGCGGTACGTTTGCTGTAACCAGCACTTCTCCCATATCACCTACTGGAGTCACCATTTTAGCTGAGAACTTATCCATTGAAGGTCCTCTATCTGTTGGGGGACAGTTACCGTTTTTGGGCACTGTTGGCTTAGAAGGTAACCTGGCCACAACTGGGACAGGAGCCGTATCGTATGGCTGTGGTAGTGGGGATGTTGGTATGACTAGTGATGCTGCAAATGGTTTGACTGGACAGTATGGTTCAGCTTTAGCCAGCCAATACGGAGCAGGCTTTGCTGCACCAGGTTTTGGAGGTAGTTTGGCTGGTATTGGGCCAGCTATTGGAGCCAATTGTGCTGGTATAGGTCCAGGTCTCTTTGCAAATTGATTCGGTGGTGGCTTAGGTACTAATTAGGCTAATTCAGTGCCTTATTGAGTTTGTAATAAAGCTGTTTAGAATATTGTTTAATTTTATTTTAGTGACATGTGTAAAATTTATTATTTATTTAATGTTTACCATGTTATTTAAATTAATAAAATTATTTATTTATAATTATGGCATGCTTGTTTCTTTTATTTATAAAAACCGGCCAAGTGCGAGTCGGACTCGCGCACCGAGGGTTCCGTACAAACCTGCAAGGTTTACAAAGTTCGTTAATTACGACAAAAAAAGTAATAAGTTTATATTTATTAAAAATATATATTTTGTAATGTAACTAAAAATTTAAGGTTTTCGGAATTTTTCCTTTATGTGTGCTATAAAACGTTGCTTCATGCCAAATTTCAAGATTCTAGGTCGACTGGAAGTACCCTTTAGGTTTTGATTCCCTTGCGAGTACTTGCGAATTTCAAAATATGCAGCTTAAATTGCTGTTTCTTTTGATTGCGTTGACATAGAAGTTTGATTTTGTTACAGCTTAAAGGTATTATAGACCTGAGTATTTGGTATGAATTTCAATTTAATACCTCTACGCGTTTATGAGGAAATGGGTAGTAAGGTTAAAATTATTAAAAAAAAATATATTATGTGATGTAACTAAAAATTTATGGTTTTCGTAATTTTTCCTTTATCTATGCTATAAGACGTTGCTTCGTACCAAATTTCAAGATTCTGAGTTCACGGGAAGCACCCTGTAGGTTTTGATTCCCTTGCAAGTGTCGAAAATTTGCGGCATAAACGGCTGTATCTTTTGATTGCGTTAGCTTAGAAGTTTGATTTTTTCACAGCTTCAAGGGACAGTAGACCTGAGTAATTGATATAAATTTCAGCTTCATACCTCCACGCGTTCCTGAGAAAAAGGGTCTTGACAGACGGACGGACGGACAGACGGACAACAAAGTGATCCTATAAGGGTTCCGTTTTTTCCTTTTGAGGTACGGAACCCTAAAAATACAACTTACGAGCCTCTTTCATAGCTTTATTTTACTCTAAAATACTTCAGCATATATTGTGTTGTGTTATAAATGATGATCGGCATTATTTTATCGTGAATTTGTCCTAATCTAATAAATTATTTACACACTCAGCGATTTGTAACAGTGATTAATCGAATGTTGACATTATTACAACATTTTATGTTACGTATCATTTTATTTTACCTAGATCGTGGAGCTAATATTTATTGTTATGTATTTTAAAACTATTTTTGCCCGTGGCTTTGCTTGCGTGATATTTTGGTTTTTGTGCCATCCCAAGGTAAAAAAAACTCGAAGGGAATTTTATGTAGGTATATCATCAACATTACTAAAACTTAAAATTGATTATAATTTTAAAAAGAAATTAACGTCTTTTTTCGGGATTAAAAGTAGCATATATCACTGCCCGAGCCTGAAACTTTATTAATCTAAAAATCAGGTCGATTTTGATATTGCTCTATTGAAAGGCACGTGAAAAAGTAATATAAAACCAACAAATTATTTATAATTTAAAATAAATAAATATTAGGGGACATCTTACACACGGTATCTGACCCCAAACTAAGCAAAGCTTGTGATATGGCTGCCAGAGACTGATATAAGTACTATATGTACATATTTATACATACTTATATAGATAGTACCTAAATAACACCCAGACACAGAGCTATTATCACTGTGTTTATCCTGGTTAGGGGATCGAACCCACGCCTCTTTGATCCAGAAGTCAGGGTCACTAACCACTGAGCCACCGAGGCAGTCACCCTCGTTAGTTATTAGCATCTAAGGATTATTGACCTTTTATTTTCCTCGTTTGGCATTTGATACTTCTTAATTTATTGTAACAAGTATGTCTTTTCATTAAGATGTTGAAAAGATGAACGAATCTTGTCATCAGAATCTGTTTTGAAAATGTTTTACTTTGAAAAAAAAAACAAGATTTCATTCATATATGACTTTGTATTAAATATAGTAGAACTTAGTAGATTCCGTAGCCGTAACCGGGAGCGCCGCAGCCACAGGCACAGTTGCCAGCGATGGTGACAGCACCAGCAGCGCAGACGGGTCCGGCGTATTCGACGGCACCGATGATGGGCACTTGACCAGCGAGAGCGGTGGAACCACCCACGGGCAGCTCGCCGGCCACAGCCACGTTACCGATACCGGAGCCGCCGTACGCCTGGCCGCAACCAGCGCCGTAACCGGCCAGACCCGCGCCGTAACCAGCCAGACCCGCGCCGTAACCGGCCAGACCCGCGCCGTAACCGGGCACAGCCGCGCCGTAACCAGCCAGACCCGCGCCGTAACCGCCCAGACCCGCGCCGTAACCGGTCAGACCCGCGCCGCAAGAGGGCACAGCCGCACCGTAACCGGACAGACCGGCTCCGTAACCAAGACCAGCGTTGCAACCGCAAGCAGCGAATGCGTTCTGCAAGAATCAAGAATAAATTTAGCTTGTCAACTTAACCGACAGAGCGTAAGATCATTGAAAACTAAATAAGATACCCACTATCGTATTGTTGTAAGTGAGTATTGTAATACTCGTACCGAAAGTGGGTCTCTTCGTTAGTTTACTGTTTCACGCAGTAACATAAAAGATTATTATTATGTTTTGTTTTTTCAGTTTTCACTATTATATACTTTATATAAGCTACTTTTTGTTCCTAACTGTGGATAAAATATGTTATTTAAATAACTAAAAATGGGTAGATATTTAAAACTCTTCAATTATAAATGCGTCAAACCCGATAATGCCTTAAACAAAGTAATCTTTTTCGAATCAGCTAGCCTTTATATGAACACTGTTACAAGATTCTGTTTATTGCCCCAACTTACTTCTGAATTGAGAAAATTGCCCATGTTTTACATAAATAAATTATTCATATTATTTTTTGTGAAATAACTCACGTGTTCTTCTATATAGAACGTGAAGCTTGTAAAAACATTTTACATTATTTTAGTAACTGTATTTTTCACGAGTTATAAAATTAATAAAAAAAGTAACAGTCCGAAAATATGACCATACTTATAATTAACAAGACTTAACTGAAGCTTCCCACGGGATCTTATCGGGTTATCCAAAAAAGGCTTATTATTATTTCGGAAAATGGTCTACGATCTTTAAACTTTCATTATCTTTGACAAAGCAAAATCAAGTCAACAAACGCTTTCAGAAGATAATTTCAGGGGTAAAGAAATTTTTCACAAAAGATAATGGAATCATCTTTTAGAAAGAATCATATTTTTTCATCTTTTAGATAAAATCATTTTTTCCATAATTTATCCGTCTGGCTACGTTATTAAATTTAACTATAGTTTTGCAGACAAGTTAAAAAATATTACAACGAGTTGTTTATAGTACCTGGATCAGGCAAGCCTGAATGCAGAGGAGTACAAATGTGAAGGCAGACATCGTGTGTTTTTCAACTGAATACAAGTTCCAGAATAATTTTCATAAGCTTCCATTTTACTTTTTATACCACTTTTGAGAGCGATACTATTTCTAAGTAAAGTACAATATTATTGTTACTATTAAAACGTCGTTTACGTGTAATTGATGTGTAAATGTTACATTATTATCAAGTTTAATATTAAACGTCATAATTAGTTGGAATTAGGATTAACAAACGCGAACTCGTGTCGATAATATTTTTTTAAAGAAATTATCTAATGTCGCAAGGAATTGTAGTTTTACCATAAAAAGGCAGTTTAATTTGTACAGGTATTACTTTTGAATACTAGTTCATTGTAACAACATAGCAATGTCTCCTAAAGCTATTCTTGTCTTCTGCGCGCAGGCTCTTCTGGTCCAGGTAAAAAAAATCAGTTCTGTAAATTAATATTTTTTAAATCTAATAGTAACGACCTTATCCTACAATCCCTATTTTACTACAGGACAAGGAGGAAGACGCCACGTTACCACCCCTATATACACTGCCAATTTTCCTTCGATACGTACGAAGCGGTTTGACTCAACATTTCTGATTCGTACCGCCAGGGAATGGAACAGACTTCCTGCTTTCCTGTTTCCTAAGAGATATAATGTAAAGCTTTTCAAGGTCAGAGTGAATAGGTATCTTCTAGGTCTGCGTGCTTCATCTTCGACAATAACGTTGCTTACCATCGGGCTGGTTGGTGGTCAAGCGCGGACTTATTTGCGAAAAAAAAAACAAGTTATAGCGACACCTTTTGCAGTTGAAGTTGGCTTATTAGTATAAGTAGTTCATTGACATTAAAAAGTCTCTGCGTTTTCCAAAGCAAAATCCAGTACTTATATTTAAATAAATAATAATTATATTTCCGGGCAAACGACGTCATTATGCTCGCATGGCCGGGCAAGCAGTTGCAAAGAAAATATTTACTCCTTGCGGAGAGCAATCGGTTAAACAATTTAAAACCATTTATAACAGGCACAGATACCCAAAGTTATAAAAATTCTAATCTATTTAGTAAATAAATTTGGGAATACTATAATTATGTTATGTTATTAATATTCTTTACTTCTATCCGATGTCGTCTGTTGGAATCAAATTAGAGACAGAGGTACTTTAAAATAATACTACGAGTACGTGATGACCACGATCGCTCTCTCAAGAGCGCAGCAATCAACAAAAAGTACTTAAATAAACTAATTTAATTATTATTTTTTGCAGACTGCTTTCGCAGCTTGCGGTTGCAGCTCTGGCTACGGAGCTGGTTTTGCCGGTTACGGCGCCGGTCTGGCTAGCTGCGGCGCCGGTCTGGCTGGCTACGGCGCCGGTCTGGCTGGCTACGGCGCTGGCTACGGCTCTTCCTGCGGCAACACTGGCGTAGCTTCCACCGGAGGCGGTCTGCCCGTTGCTAGCGTGTCTCCCATTGCTCCCGTTGGAGTGTCTGTCCTCTCTGAGAACGCTTACGAAGGCACTTTGACTGCTGGTGGTAACCTGCCCTTCCTGGGTGGTGTTGCTATCGAAGGCGTTCTGCCTACTGCTGGTGCTGGTGCTGTGTCCTACGGCTGCGGTGATGGAGCCATCGGCTACGGTAGCGAAGGCCCCATAACTACTGGTATCACCATTCCCGGAGCTATCTTCCCTCCCAACAGCCCCAGCTCGGTTGCTACCGCTGATGCTCTGGCTCTCGTTGGCCCCGGTCTGGGCGCTGGCTACGGTGCCGGTGCTGGCTACGGTTACAATGCTGGCTACGCCGGCTACGGTCGTGGCATCTCTGGATACGGTCTGGGCGCTGGCTGCGGTTGCGGCGGTAGCGTCTATTAATTTTTGAAACACAAAATGTAATAGAACTTGAGTGCTTGAAGAAAATAATATATAATTTCACAATACAAACACTTTATTTTAATTTTCTCTACATTATTTAGTTTTATTAACTAAGTTCTTAATAGGCTAGATGGCTAGTCGTGGCAAGTATCAGATATTTAAAATGCTCCTTACTTGGCTAAATAGAAATCCCAGCTCAGAAATCATAACATGTAAGAAATACCTGATTTAGTATACAGGGGTACTATTATTATGAAGCAATGTTCGACACGGTCAGTCTTCGGATGGGTGACTGCGGGTAGCATTTACAACTGAGCGGTATCGTAGCCCGGATGACACCTTAAATTGTAGTTTTCGGTTGTTTTAAAAGCTTTTCCATGTCAGAGAGCTTCAGGTGGCTTAAATGCTCTGACACCAGGGAGGGCTAGCCACCCGGCCTATACGAACTTACTTAGTTATTTTTCTTTACTTAGTCATGTTCTATTGATTACGTGGTTACACCACTCGGCGTAACCACGAGTAAAAAGTTTACTCGTAGTCACACTGGTGTGATAAAGCGGTGTAACCACGAATCCGGACCGCACCACCGACTTCCACCGTGTACAGAATTCGAATAGGTTTCCACGAATCAATGTGACACATTCACATTATTGCTGATTGCCGAGTGCCGTGCCGGCAGAAGTGAATGATAAGTAGTACTTATAAATTTTGTAAGTACTACTTATCATTTACTTATAGCTCTGTTCTACGATTTTTTTACTCGTCTGTCTTGACGCGAGTTTAACATTTTTACCCATCCCAAAAAGTGCACGACGCCGCTAATGAAATTTTTATTTCAAAAATACATACAACCCGGTCACAATATCTGTGCACCTGACTTCGTGACGTCATATCGAATTATCGGGACGAATATACATTACAGGACGTATAGTATACCGTCCGGACGTAAATTATTATCGGGACGTGTATCGGCAACGAAGATGCTAACCGTACTGTCGCACCGAGGAGTGCGCGGAGAGGTGACAGGGGAAGCGGGAGAGGCGCCGCATTCCAGCGAGGTGCACAGATATTCTGACCGGGTTATACAGACGAACATTGTTCCTTCCTTTTAAAAATGTTTAAGACAGACTATCATCTTTACCTAATCGACTAATCTGAACAGTGACCTTTTTTGGTCTATTTCCGCAATAGGTAGATTTATCTTGGTAGAGACTATTAATCACGCTCGAGCGTGATAAATGAATGATCTCAAGTAAACTGATAAACTTGTATTGTACGTGATTATTTCTGAAGCCAGTGCAATGCAAAGTAGGTAGTTAGGTATAAAATGCTATAATATTTACTGAGTTCCCGATGTGTAATTATTTTTTGCGGCTACTTCTACTTGGCCCCTCTAAGCCGCCCCACTGCTGAGACGTAGTAGTCCCGTGCTTCATTTCGTGGGACAGATTCTACCTACTCCAAGAAATGAAGCACTGGACTACTACCTCCCACCAGTCCAACCGTCTCACTGGTGGAGCAGATTCCACTCATATTTTAGACCGATGGAATCTGCCCCCCAGGGATCGCGTGACACCCCTGGTTTATGAGTGTTAAATCATGAACGAAAATGAAAATCGCATGACACCACAGATTCCATCGGTCTAAAATATGAGTGGAATCTGCTCCACCAGTGAGGCGGCTTGGTGTGAAAAAATGGAAATTGCCATTTTGGTTTATCATGGAAGTAAATTTTAAGCATTTTCTAAACATATTTTACCTGAAATTTATTTACTAATTTTAAATCAGAACACATTGAGAAAAGTAGCCGAAAGGGTATTATAGAAATTTCACATCGAAAATCATAAAACAAATATCCCGCCATTTTCAGAAACATACTAGATAAATAATTAATAAATAAATAATATTAGGGGACATCTTACACACGGTCTCTGACCCCAAACTAAGCAAAGCTTGTGATATGGCTGCCAGAGACTGATATACTACATATACATATTTTAAATACATACTTATATAGATAACGCTGACACCAGCGAAACAACTATTTATTCAACATAAATTAATGACTATGCCGGCATTGTACTTATACCATACCAGTATATATGTATATAAAAACTTGGGTTCTTTTTCGACAGGGCATCGAAAACATGGCAGGAGAGAAGGAAATTTAACCACTCACGCCATCCTGAAGCTAGCTAAGTCTCATAAGTGCACCCGAATATTTGGAGTAAGGGTTTTCAATGCCTTGCCAAATATTATAAAAAACGCAGCTTCTCTTGCAATATTCAAAAGAAAGCTTAAAATATTCCTTACCGACATGGCACCCTATAGCGTCAAGGAATTCATTCCAAAAATTGAATAAAATTGTAAATTTTTTACATCATTTTTTAATAACAATGTTCACCTCAAGGGTATGTAATTATGTAATTGTATTTACGTTCCTACTTAATAGGTATTATTTTTCAATTTTTATTTTATTATAATTATATCTGACGTGTAATATTGTACAATTACCAATAAAATTATCATTATCATTATCATTATCAATACCTAAATAAGACCCAGACACAGAGCAAACACCTATGTTCATCACATAAATGCTTGCCCTAGGTGGGGATCGAACCCACGCCTCTGTGATCCAGAAGTCAGGTTCACTAACCACTGAGCCACCGAGGCAGTCAGATGTAAGGTACCTACTTAAAAGTAAGTAAGAGTGCAGCTAATTTAGTAGCTGTTATTTTGGTTGAATCTGATATTAAATAAAATGCTTTAGAGAACATACCTACCTATGCTACGTGACCCATTTTTTTTTTACAAATTTCAACCCTTTGACTTCTCTTCCTCTCCCTTGTGACAACCAGGTGGCGGTATGGTAGGTATGCCAAAAACGCAAAAAAAATATAGAGCGTGAACAAGGGTAACGAGACGTATGTGTACGTTCCCTTTTTACTTTTCTTCTAGAGAGGGTACTGAGCATTTTAGCGGATGCTCTCTGAAACATAATTAATCTCACTGTTTTTAAATTGTTTCTCATCTTTCACATTTCTCATAATAGACTTCTTTATCATATGACAAATTACCTAAAATTAATTCTATTCTTAGAATAATAAAGAAAGAAAATATTCAATTTGATTTGCATTTATTTTCTATTGAAGCGTTGTGAGCTGTTGTATCGTGTAGTCATTTAAGACTGTTAAATCAGTAGCGTCCGCAACCGCAGCTGGAGCGAGCGCCGCAACCCGCGCGAGCGCCGCAACCGCCACGACCGGCGCCCAGACCGTAGACTCCCTGACCGTAGCCTCCCAGACCGTAGCCAGCACCGCGGCCAGCTGCAGCAATGTTCTGGTTGGCGAGACTGGCAGAGGGAGCGTAGGATTGGCCGGAGAGGATGCCAGTGCTGGTGGACTCGTTGGAAATGCCGATAGCACCTTCGCCGCAGCCGTAGGACACAGCGCCGGTACCAGCGGTGGGCAGGACTCCTTCGATAGCTACTCCGCCCAAGAAAGGTAGGTTTCCTCCGGCGCTGAGAGTGCCTTCATAGGCGTTCTCGGAGACGACTGACAGTCCGGTGGGAGCGACGGGGGAAGTGCTGCAGATGGGGAGACCGCCGCCGGTGGAGGCTACGCCGTTGTTGCCGTAGCCGTAGCCCGCGCCGTATCCGCCGCAGCCGTAGCCCGCGCCGTAGCCGCCGCAACCCGCTCCGGCTCCACGGAGACTACCAGCGCACGCGCTGAAGGCGGTCTGAAAACATGATTGAAATTATTAGAAAATGCAAGTAGTCCTTACAACCCTGGCAGGGCTACGGGACAAGTTGTCTTTTCGCGAATTTATCCCATCGGAGTAAAAACAAAAAATGAATTTACATTGACAACTGACAGTGGATAAAGTGGTTTTATCCCTTTGACATGCTAGGGGTGCTAATATTATAAACAGTAGAGAGTGTAAGAGAATGTAGCCAAATTTTATCCAGCAATAATAAAAGGTCCTTGTGGCATATCACATATCAATTTCACGTAGGCGAAGTCACGGGCATAAATATAAGTAAAAGTGCTTCTGTAAGTTCGGTAGTTTTTTAAACTTGGTACTTTAATATGCTGCTGAGATGATTAAACTGTAACTCACGCAGCTCTAGCCAACCTCATGAAACTTCAAAATAGATTAGCACTGTCTAAAATTTTGATTTTGAAAAGTATCTAGTAATTAAGTGGTTAAGTCTTATGCACTTCTCAGTGCATAGTAATTTTGGCGAAAGTCATATTTTTGCAGCCGGATCAAAAAAAATTGCATGCATTTATTTGACGATTGAATAACTCGTAAGGTTGGAAAATTTTATATTGATTTCTCAAAAACATTTCACTTGTACAAACTTAAGACTCGTTCTTAAAAAAGTTAAAAAGTTCTAACACTTTATGTTTTGTTTTAAACTTTTTCAAATAAAATAAATATTTTGAAATCAAGTACCTGGGCCAAGAGGGCCTGAGCGCAGAAGAGAATGATGATTTTAGGAGACATGTTGAACCTATTCCAAAGAATGTCTTGAGAATAATGTTTTGGTAAACAGAGGCTTCCTTTTATAGTCCTTATCTTAAGTTTAATTAAACTTATTATTTCCACAGTATATTTTAATAAATGCACGGAGCACCAGAAAGTTTTATCACCAAAGTACGTTGTATCGTTTCAAAAACGTGAATTTTTAACAAACAAACTACTATTTACACAACAACACGTTTGTGTACGGCGCATGTGGCCTGATAACCTTGACACAATTATGTTTCGAAAGCAGATTGTGTTTTAGATTCTTGGCCTATATAATGTTAGTTCTGGCCTCGAGGAAATTATTCTGAAGTCATTTTCAGTCGCATAACAATCATGTCTTCCTTCGCTTTCTTGATCCTCTGCATCCAGGCTTGCCTGATCCAGGTAACCTACGTTTTTTTTTTACAAATTATAACTCGAATAAGTCTTCCCTTAGAAATAGTCTTCCGACATAGGCTTCCCCCTAAAGAGCACTAAAAATATATACAAAACTGTAGCACTCGCAAAGTGGCTGAAGTTTTTTGCAGCATTTTGTACACTAAACGAGTTTAAAAATTGGCCGACACCATCTTGATCATCCTCACTGATAAATTTAAAAGTGTGTTTGGGATTTGTTACTCTTTCACGCAGCAACAAATACATGGATCGACATAATTTTTTGCATTGATTTATTATATTGCATTGCAAGGATATAGCCTAAAGTTCATGGGCCACTTATTTTTCTGGACTAAATATGGGATACCACACAAACCATCATATCGTGCGGGCAAAGCCGCGGGCAATAGCTAGTACATAATACAATCATTAATTGTGATCACTCCACTCGAATCGATCTTGAGTCATCTTTGAAACCGAAAATTAAAGTAAGAATGTATACATGTTCTGAAAAACGATGCCTCCGACATACGTAACATTTTAAACTGTCGATTTTCCTTCGATACGTACGAAGCGGATTGACTCAACATTTCTGATTCGTACCGCCCGAGAATGCAACAGTCTTCCTTCTTTCCTGTTTCCTAAGAGATATAATCTAAACCTATTCAAGATCAGAGTGAATAGGTATCTACCAAGTCTGCGTGCTTCATCTTCGACCACAACGTCGCTTACAATATGGCGAGTTGGTGGTCAAGCGCGGACTTATTCGCGTTAAAAAAAAAGTATGCCTTTACTTTAAAAATTGAAATGTAATTTCTAATAACAGGCACCTACATAATTTGTACCTTTCGAATATAAACAATTGATTTTAATTACAGAATGCTTTCGCTTCTTGCGGATGCTCTGCTGGCCGTGGTGCCGGTCTTGGACTAGCTAGTGGTTGTGGCGCCGGTCTGGCCGGTGGCTACGGCGCTGGTCTGGGCGGTTACGGCGCGGGTCTGGCCGGTTACGGCGCGGGTCTGGCCGGTTACGGCGCGGGTCTGTCCGGTTACGGTGCTGGTGCCAGCCAGGGATACGGCGGTTCCGGAATGGGCAACGTGGCTGTCGCTGGTGAGCTGCCCGTGGGTGGTACCACCGCTCTCGCTGGTCAGATCCCCATCATCGGTGCCGTTGAGTACGCCGGACCCGTCTGCGCTTCCGGATGCGTCACCATCACTGGACACTGCGCACAAGACTGCGGATGCGGAGGACGTCGTTACTGAAAAAAAAAACTACAGCAATTCGACAAATGATACCTAACCGAAAATAAAAAGCAAATTCAAATAACTAATATTTTCTTTGATTTACGTTGGCACAGCCATATTCAAAACGCATAATTGTGTAGGAAACTTTTATATTTTTATTTACAGATAAATTGAAAGGATAAATATCATAGTTACTTATAGTTAGTAAACTTATATGCATTTTTTAAAATGCTGAATAATGAATAAGTATTTGGAATCGATATATAAAGTAGTGGTGCATACCTACTTAATATTGGTTGAGTTTTTTTTCTTTTTCTAGTCCTTAAAAAGGATGGGGCAGTAAAGTTCTCGAATGGAGACCACGGACCAGCAAGCGCAGCGTAGGACGTCCACCGACTAGGTGGACTGACGATATAATAAAGATCGCAGGAACGCGCTGGATGCAGGCCGCTTCCAACCGGCCTTATTGGAAATCCATTGGGGAGGCCTATGTCCAGCAGTGGACGTCTTACGGCTGATGGATGGGAAAAGAGCGGGCTGTTAAAAGATTAAATGATTTATTTTTTAGAATAAACGATAAAAATTTGCTCTTAAAAATTGGTGATAATATTATGTTATGTCCTATTTCACTCACCCGTATACTTTGAGTCCTCAGTTCTATACTAAGTACTTCTACGAGTACAAAAGATAAAATTAGTCCAAAAGGCCAATCCAATATCAAAAAGAAGTCATTTACTTACTGAATACACTCTATGTTTGAGAAATTCTGAAATGTTTTCACGTTTAAAATACTTCAAAGTCAAAAGTTTTTAAACAGTTTGAGCACACAAAATTGGTGTTTGATAACGGCATCCATCCATCAGCCATTAGACGTCCACCGCTAGACATAGGCCTCCCCCATGATTCTCCAATAAGAACCGTTAGCAGCAGTTTGCATCCAGCTCGATCTTGCGGACCTCATTATGAATGTTGTCATCCGTCCACCTTGTGGTAGGACGTTCTACGCTCGTGGTATCAACTCGAGAAACTTTCAGGTTTCAAACTTTCACTCATTAGTCCTCCGCGCTATGTGCCCTGCCCACTGCCATTTTAACTTATCAATCCGTTAGGCGATTTCGGTAACTTTGGTTCTTCTACGAATCTCACGGTCCTCCTCATTTCTGGATCGAGGAATAGCGCTGTATACTTCAAATCAGATTTATTATTATTATTTGGCATTATCTGTGTATCTAATTTTTTTTTAATCTGAATGGTCCGTACATGGTTTGAAGTGGAGTTTCAGTTCAACAACTGAAGCAATAGTTAGATGACTGGTTTAACTATTTAAAATACCTCAACTGCAGCAACTGAGTTCACCAAAACCATTGACACTATGCTCTTTTCTTTCTGATGTTTATACTAACGCTTATTCCGTTCTTGTACAACTTTGGATTATTGTTTCCAAATAAATAATTTTATGACCTAAACTCCACCAAAGTGGTTTTGTGTGGTGAAGGGCATACCTTTAGTCCGCTGCATATGCCATAGTTGCACAGTAAGAAACAAAACACAATCGTGTAGTTTTTGTTTTGTTCTTTGCTAGGCGAGTGAGGCATTTCTTCAAAGGTACATAAAGCTTGCCTGAATTGCTCTATTACGAGTACATTCTGCATATCTCCATTTTGCTCTGTTTTGATGAAGTCTGGGCCCCTAAAGGAGGCCTATGTCTAGTTGTGTACATTATAATGTTATGACTGAGATAATGCAATGACAATGAGACGTGTTAATCAGCTAACTAATTATTTTACCAACAAGTACCTACTACTCAATACCTCATCGTTTTCACAAACACTGATTTTGCGATTACCTAGTTACCTATATTTGACAGGTATTTCATAAATCAGATTTGTATCTATTACTCGTAGAAACGTACGTTTGACCTACTGAGTAAAAAAATGTTGTATAAACAAAAAACCTAAGCACAAATATGATTGCAAATACATTAAGTATTACCGTAGGTATCGGCTTACCCAGATTTACCTGAAAGCACAATACATAATAAACCCGGTTACACAGGCGCCAGCGTAATTATATTAGCTAAATAGCATAGTCCTGTTTCTTTTTTACTTTAGGTATTCGATAGAGAGAACGCTTTTTACGTTGCTATTAAATTTACGCTGGCGCTTCTGTATATTGAGCTTAGGTATTTTTCTATAATTAAACATAGTAGGTCAGACTTTTCTCTTGGCTTTTTTTGGTGTTTAGAATATGTCAATGATATTTTTTGAAGTGAAACTTCTAATGCGACTTCCAACAAGGTTGCGTTAAACGTTTAACGCTACCATGGAAGGGGTATGAAAGCACTGTTGCGTCGAAGTTCCACTTCATCCGCGCGGATGGATTCCACTTGCATTTTTTTTTGTTATCGCAAATGAACTCCGGATGACATATTTGGGTCAAATTTGGGAAAAAAAGTAATATTTCGAATTTAGCATGCTGAGCCTTTTTTAGCGTTCGCGTGTGGCTCTATACATTTTGTAGTTCTTCCTTGTTTCCGCCAGAAAACAATGTAGTTTCAATTTACGTGTGAACCTGTACTAACCCCTAAGTTGAGTTTTCCATGGTCTCTAGTGTGGCATGCTAGATCTTGACTTTATATCTTGATCATGGTCAAACCGGATGCTATCATGCTACCCTTTGATGACTAAGGATGTCAGTTGTCGATTTTCTCAAAAGTAGTGCCTCAAACGTGGTGTAATGCTACGGCGCGAAGAAACGCACAAACTGAGAAGTTGAATGGTAACAAAAATGCGGTAAAACAAACGGAAACAACTGTAGTTTCAATTAACGTGTAAACCTGTACTAACCCCTATGATATATCATGCAAACTTAACCTTGTGGCATATCGTGGACGCTTACTACGTAACTGTCTTACGATTTTCATGTTGTTTGTCCGTTTTTCTTATTATAAGCTGTAAGTAAGTATTCTTAAATGTCACGAAATAAACGTTATTTTTTTCCTTCTTTTCTTACTAGTAAACCTAACAGCTAAAACCTTTTTTTATTGCATTGTTTACTCTTCTCTATCTTATCTTATCTATCTCCACCGCGCACCCAGAAACATTAGTGATCAACCAGTGATCAATTCAGTGGGTAATAATTGACAACTCCAGAGAATCGAAATCTTATGGTACAGATAATAAGTAAACTATTGCAAAACAGATGTGTTAAGATAAAAAGATATTTTTTTAATTTGACTGTGTATTTATTTTTAATTCATTGAATTTATGGCAGTGAAGCAGAAGTTATTTCGTAACTGTTCAGTAACCACGTCCACCGCAGCCGCAGTTTGGTGCGCAGTTGCCAGAGATGGTGACGCATCCGGAAGCGCAGACGGGTCCGGCGTACTCGACGGTACCGATGATGGGGATCTGACCAGCGAGAGAGGTAGAGCCGCCCACGGGCAGCTCACCGGCCACGGCCACGTTACCCATACCGGAGCCGCCGTATCCCTGTCCGGCAGCGCCCGCGCCGTAACCAGCCAGACCCGCGCCGTAGCCGCCGTAACCGGCCAGACCCGCACCGTAACCGCCCAGACCAGCCAGACCGGCGCCACAGCCACTGGCTAGACCAGCGCCGTATCCAATACCGGCACCAGAATTGCATCCACAAGAAGCGAAGGCATTCTGTAAGAAACAACAACAACATTAGTAGATATTGGAATTATTTTGTCATGGTTGTTGAAACCTTGACATTATCAATATTGTGTTATATGATTACTGAGTGAATGTGAGTTTGTTCAACTAGAAGTTTTAGGATATAATGTCCACCAAACTAAATAAATCGTAGTTACCAGACTCCGCACATACAGGGTTATTCCTTATCAATTAGCAATTTCTTAGGGGCCTATTCTGTACATCAAAACTAACAACTGTTGTTCTGAGTTGACTTTTGTCAAATATAAAAAAAAACAGCTTTTCCATACATATTGTCGCGGGGGAACGATATTTATCGAAGGAAAACAATTTTTTTAGCTTTGACAAAAGTAGCATGTTGTTAGTTTTGATGTACAAAATAAGCCCCTAAAAGGATGCTTATTGATTAGGAATAACCCTGTATATGAGTACCTACTTACATAGAGGATTCACAGACACATTTTTTTACGACGTTTCATAGTAAATGCGATTAAATTAGTAAACAAAGACCTACAATCCTTCAAAGTTTTTTTTTCTTCTTCAGTTTTTTTTTGCCTAGTGTCTCTTCTCATATTAATTGGTTGCCCAATAGCAACAAATAGGCACAACTTACAGGGTTAATAAACTGAATTTTACACAAGGCGGACCGGGGACGTAATTAAGAACGCGGAATTGCGATGTATGCAAGGCGCTACTAATCCGTCTTATTAGAGATCTATAAGGGAAACGTATGTCCTGTAGTGGACGAACTATGACTGATGGATGGATAAATGAAATTTTATTTAAAAGTCTATTCAAAAAAGATGTATGATCAGCCAAATCAACCATTATACCATCAACGTCATTTTCAGCCTGTAATCGCCCACTGCTGAGCATAGGCCTCTCTTCTTGTACCATTATATAGGTCAGTTTAACTTACTCGGTTAACTTATGTACTGAATTTTAATTGTAAATTTATCTAAGAGAGAACTTTACCTGGATCAGGCAAGCCTGGATGCACAGAAGGAGGACTCCGAAAGTGTTCATGTTGTTTGATTCAACTGAAGAAGTACAGTATGACTTCCTTGCACCAGCTATTCATTTTATACACAGTAAAATAACCCTTTCGAAATAGGTCAATGTTGACCGATAAAATATGGGGAAATCAGTCAGTAAATAATTTCGTGAAAGCCTAAGTGAGAAACTTATTTGGAAATATTGATAAGTTTGTGTGTGTTATTGTGTTATTTACCACACGTGTTTTCTATCTATTGGTGTAACAAACAGTTTTTGATTAATCTATTTGTTGTATAAAAAGGAACATATTTGGTTCGGAGTATTATTCTCAAGAGATCCTTCCTTGGAATAGCATCAAACATGTCTCCTAAGACCATTCTTGTCTTCTGCGCTCAGGCCCTTCTGGTCCAGGTACGTGTAAAAAACTATTTAAGATAAACTTACAATTTTAAATATTTTTGGATATTAAAAAAACTTGTCAAGTTCACGAACCAAGACAATACCATGAGCTATGGATACATGATGTCCACTGTTTTCGGCCGAGATTTTGGTACGATGCAAAGTGTAATGTTGAATTTAACTTTTTTATAATAAGGATGTAGATAGAATCAAATCAACATGATCTATTTTGTTTTGTTATTACTTCAGCTGGCATAGCAATTCTAAGAAATGATCTAAGAGAAGACAGACAGATTCTTTATTTACAACCATAATTGAGAAGCAACAATCAGTGTTGAGAAGGCTGATAGTCAGTGCATTTACAACTTAGCACTACCGCGATTCGTCGTGAAAACACGTCAAAACCTAGACCTGTTGTTTTAATCGCGTCGCCACGAATAAATAATAGATGCACCAGCACCTCTAGCATGGTAATAAGAGAAATTGTCTTTCCGCCAATTTATCCTCTTGGAGTGGAAACAAAGCATGACTTGACATTAACAACTGGCATCGAAAGTGGAAAAAAATATTTAATCCTGTTGCCATGCTAGGGATACCGGGTTAACCACTCGGCCTATACCTATGAACTCTATATTTCAAATAGGTTTTATGAGACTGAATTCCAATTTCTGTTTACTTTCAGACCGCCTTCAGCGCGTGCGCTGGTGGTCTCCGTGGAGCCGGAGTGGGTTGCGGCGGCTACGGCGCGGGCAACGGCTGCGGCGGATACGGCGCGGGCTACGGCTACGGCAACAACGGCGTAGCCTCCACCGGCGGCGGTCTCCCCATCTGCAGCACTTCCCCCGTCGCTCCCACCGGACTGTCCGTCGTCTCCGAGAACGCGTACGAAGGCCAGCTCAGCGCCGGAGGCAACCTACCCTTCTTGGGCGGAGTAGCTATCGAAGGAGTCCTGCCCACCGCTGGTACCGGCGCTGTGTCCTACGGCTGCGGCGAAGGTGCTATCGGCATTTCCAACGAGTCCACCAGCACTGGCATCCTCTCCGGCCAGTCTTACGCTCCCTCTGCCAGTCTCGCCAACCAGAACATTGCTGCCGCTGGCCGCGGTGCTGGCTACGGTCTGGGAGGCTACGGTCAGGGAGTCTACGGTCTGGGCGCCGGTCTTGGCGGTTGCGGCGCTCGCGCGGGTTGCGGCGCTCGCCCCAGCTGTGGTTGCGGACGCGCCTACTGATTTGACAGTTCTGACTGGGACAGTTAATAATGATTCAGGCATAAAATAAAAGCAAATTGAATTAAAATAAAACTTTTTTTAAAAATTCTCAAAAACAAGTTAGGAATCTTTAAATCTGTAGCTATATAAGACTGCATCTCTCCTTCACCTAGAAAACATTTGTGCGCGATATGGTTAAACGCAATCCTATCTGATAATATCCTACTTTAATATTATAAACGCGAAACTTTGTGACTAAGTATGGATGTTTGTTACTCTTTCACGCACAAACGGATGAACCGATTTGGATGAAATTCAGTAAGAAGGTAGTTTAGATTTCGGATAAACACATAGGCTACTTTTTATTTCAGGCTTAGGCGAGTAGCACCGCGGGGTGCAGGTAGTCTTACAATAAAAATGAACTTTGTGCTATAAAGAAGAAGTAATATAAATAATTGAAAGGAGGAGACTGAAAAAAATTGTTAAAGCATTGTGTGAAACATGCAAAACTAGCTGACCCGAGTCAGCTGGTCAACTGTCAATGGCACTCAGAAACGGTGATTCCTCGTGGTCATACTAGTTTGTCATATCAGCATGACCACGAGGATATACATTAATCAATTAGCATTCTTTTAGGGGCTTTTTTCTGTACATCAAAACTAACAAATTTTGTTCTGCGACGTTTGTCAAAAAAAAAATCAGCTGTTCCTTTCATTTGGTTGACTGCCTCGGTGGCTCAGTGGTTAGTGACCATGACTTCTGAGTCAAAGAGGCATGGGTTCGATCCCCACCCAAGACAAACATTTGTGTGATGAACATAGGTGTTTGCTCTGTGTCTGGGTGTTATTTAGGTACCTACTATCTATATAAATATGTATTTAAAATAAGTATATGTAGTAAATCAGTCTCAGCCATATCACAAGCTATGCTTAGTTTGGGGTCAGAAACCATGTGTAAGATGTCTGCTAATATTTATTTATTTTGTCGATGGTGAACGATATTTTTCTATATAACAACAATTTTTATTTTTGAGATTTTTGTTAAAATTGTTAGCCTTGAGCAAAAGTTGTTAGTTTTGATTTACAAAGTAAGCCCTTAAAAGGATGCTAATTGATTACCAATAAACCTGTAAAGGCAAGAGCGGTGCTGCAACAAATTGTAGCATAGAAGACGTTTATTATCATTACGACGGTCGTAGCCTAGATAGGTAGGTATACTTATTCTAGGTTGATAAGTTAGATAACTGTAAAACATTAACCGTCTTAGTACAAAAGATTTAGGGCTCGTTCACATAGAACGTCCGTTTTACAGGTCCGTTTAAACGTATAATTATGCTGTGAGCGTATGTAGTTGTATGAGCAAGTTCACACAGAATACAGTATTCCTGATCCAGTAAAAAATACCGATCCGGCAATCCGTTTTACAGGTCCGTTTAAACGTATTTGTTATTAGCGTCGGATCCGTTATAATCAGTTCTGTAAATGATGTGTGAATATTACCACCAGTAGCAACGGATCAGTTAAAAAGGATCTTTTAAAATCAGACGCTATGTGTACGCGCCCTTGCGCTTGCTTTATACAGAATTTAAAAGTACGAATTGCACGGTTAAACTTATGTGCTATGTGCGGTAGATTACATATTATTTTACAGTTTTAGCATTAACCTTTTTGAACGTCGATGTCTTGATTTAGGTTCATTTGGAGGGAAAAAACAAAATAATACAACTAAATAGATTTCCTGAATCCTGTAGGTATTTATTTCAGTTTTTTGTTCGTCCGTTTCGTTTGCGGTAAATTTTTGTGAGGGGATGTGGTTTATTGACAACCGCAGCGACCCTGGTTTCCGCAGCCGTAAGCGCAGTTTCCAGTGATGGTGACGGTTCCAGCAGCACGGACTGGGCCTGCAAACTGGACGGAACCGATGATGGGAACTTGACCGGCGAGGGCGGTGGTACCTCGGACGGGCAGTTCGCCAGCGACGGCGGTGTTACCGATACCGGTGCCGCCGTAGCTCTGGCCGCCGGCGCCGTAACCGGCCAGACCCGCGCCGTAACCAGCCAGACCCGCACCGTAACCAGCCAGACCGGCGCCGTAACCGGCCAGGCCGGCGCCGCCTAGAGCAGAACCGCAGCCACAGCCGCGGCTAACACCAGCGGAGCCGATGCATGCTCCAAACGAGTACTGTAAAAATAAAACAAATAAAATACTCTCAATTTTGTAAAAGTGTTTTAATAGTGTTAGTGAAAACATTTTTGTACATCTCATTATTTATTAAATGTTGTTTTTGCTATATATACTATCTTTGAATTGACACTTTCATTGAACCACAGCTACGTACAAACTGAATAGATTTTATTTTGAAATTAAAGCTGAAAATAAAGATGGACAGGTGATCTCATTAAGACCGCAGGATCGAGCATGATGCAAGCCACTTCTGACCTGTCTTATTGGAGATCTATGGGAGTAGTCTATGTTCGACAGTGGACATATAATGCCTGGCTAATAGAGAAAAGAGAAAGTTCAAAAATGTTTGGGCCATTCGGATTGTTCAGATATTTTATCAGTGGCTTATTAGAGATCGACACAGTATGTTTCAGTTAACAATTTTCACTTGTAGAGGTATTTTAACTTGTACACGTAGCACTCTTAGCGTAATAATTTGACTAGGTGTTTGTCAGAGGTCAGTAGCTAAGTAACGTTCCGCACGGGCAGAATTTAGATGGGTGACCGCGGGTGGCATTTTCCAACTGAGCGCTAACGAGGCTGGAATGACACTTTAAATTGTAGGTCCCGGTTGCTTTAACCGTTTAGCCATGTCAGAGGCCTTCAGGAAGCCTAAAAACTCTGACATCAGGACTAGCCACCCGGCCTTTGCGAACTTACTTTTTTACTTGTAAAACAAAGCGTTAATACTCAACTATTCTTTGTCTTGCAAAGTGAAGAGACTTTTACAGGTGTATATAATTATGATAATCATTATGAACAACTTTTACCTTGGGACCAACCTCGAAATCGCGAAAAAAATTCAGTTGCTCTCTTCGAGCAAATATCTATAGTCACAATCCTGCAAAAAAAGTGTCCGAACTAAAACCCTGCCCAAGCTATGTAGTGGACAGGCATTTTAGTTAGTCGTAAGGCGATTGCCTACAAGCCTACAACTCTACAACTCCGCGTGATGCCAAAGTGCTCGGTTACAAGCACTAATTAAGTGAAATTACATCGAGATTTGAGAAAACGGGTCATTGTAAATTATTTAATGTAAATATCTAAGTCGGTATGTATGACGGCGCTCGGACTTTTTTTTACTACTTTCACTTAGGGACTGTGGCTCTGTAGATATTTGCTCGAAAGTTGCTCTGTACATTTTGTCGAGACCAACCCCGAAATCGCGAAAAAAATTAAGCTGCTCTTTTTATTTTGTTGGAAATCAATAAGAGGAATTCCTCGTGAAGCAACTGCTTTCGCACAAGTTTTTATGGAAAAACTTTTTTATAATGATTAGAGGAAGTCCCGACAGTTTACAAAGCAACACCCTATATTAAACTAGTTGTTTAGCAGTTAGTCCACGAGAAATTCCCCATCAAAACTTACCTGGACCAAGCAAGCTTGGATGCAGATGAGAAGAAGACCAAAGGAAGACATGTTATTAGAGATGCTGAAACTTGGATTCAGAATATAGTCCTTCAACAGCTGTCTATCCTTATATACACAAATCGCATAAATATTTCGAAATAGTTATCAATAAGCCAGGTGTTAATATTTTTAAGAAGTTAAAAGACAAAGAACGGTTAGTTCAGTCCATATTCGTAATTGATAAAGCGAGCAAAGTTTTATCAAAATGCTACGTGTCAAGTTTACTAAAGAGGGTTTCTGCTGGCGAAGCGTTTTTGAAGTTTGTTTTTGTGTAATAGGGGTCTTTTTAGGGTTCCGTACCCAAAACCTATATTGTCAGCCTCGCATTGTACCAATTAATTCTGTTCATGCCACTAATTCACAAAGCCGCACTGGGCTAGCGTGGTGGATTTGGCCCAATCACCCTTCGTGGGTAGGCCTACGTCCTGCAGTGGACTATTAATAAGGTTGGTACGTGCCACTAGATTTCTAGTGTAGGAAAATATAATGAGAAAACCTGCATAACTCCGGATGGCATTTAAAACAGGAACAGTATTCTTTGAAGCATCAAAAACAGTTTTTCTTGTGTATAATATGTAAATAGTTCGGCAAAAAGTGCTTAATCATGAACGTGATTCAATACAATACAGGCCTGAATACAGGTATGATGTCTGCTGAGCACGTATCGTTAAGTATCTGCTAAGTAAGTAGGTATAAACTTGCTTATTTAGCACAAATATCATTACCATTACATAACCTTGATTTCATATAATTAATGCCCTTAAAATACGGACTAAAATAATAGAAACCGTGCTAAAATAGCTAGAGATTCCCATTTTAAATATGAAATTTAAAAATTGTTAGAAAAAAATGCACATACACCCGAACTTACGTAATTTTGAAGGGTTTCACAAAGTAGCTTTCAGTTATCTCGATTAAATTCAAAAAAGTAGAAAGTAGGAAGGTAAAATGATCAGAAATTTGAACCTTTTCCAATTCCAACCGTGGTTCCAATTTCGGATCATATCGCATAAGACAAAGTGGATCAAATTTCAACCAATATGATATTCCAACGTGATTTTGACGTTTGTTCAACAATGTCACAATAAAGTGGATCAAATTTCAACCAATATGACATTCCAACGTGATTTTAACGTTTGTTCAACAATGCAATACAACAAGTCAGACAATTGCGGTTTTTTTTGTTCCACTCACTCTGCCGTATGTTGACCAGACATGAGTAAAATTTAGCATGGTTTCTATTACTTGTTATTATTCTGAGCATATTATGCCTACAAATTGTTGGCATAATTTGTATCTGCATTGAAATCCAGTTTAGTTGAACAGGTAATATAATAGGAAATTTGCCTGTTCCTATTGCCTCATTTGATGGCAAAAATATTGCTTATTTGTTTTTATTGACTGAGATTGCGCATTATGCTTCGTGCAAAAAAAGAACCTTCACATTTTATGATCTATTTTATCCTTTTCTCTGTCTTTTTGACGTGACAACGTCTTATAAATTGGTTTGCCGGGTGACACTTCAAGAAACTGCGTTACGCTCCGCTCACGTTATGCGCTCACAATGAGAGCGAGTGAGAGGCACGTAAGTGCCTCTCACTCGCTCTCATTCGTCTCATTCGTCTCAAAGTCGTTGTCACGTAAAACTTTCGCCCGTATACCGACTTTACAGGCAACCAATTTTTTTTTCTTATGCGTAACGAAATGAAATGCTTTGAGTGAGCTTTCATCATGCAATTATTATCAACGGGCATAGTGATACATATTACGTCGTTGGATAGCAATGATACGTTTAACCGAGATAAATAACAAACTTAAGGACATTATCTTTACCAGTCAAGTTTATTTAAAATATTAGTTTCAATCGTTGTCTACTTATTAAGGAGTAATCACAGGGTAATAATTGAAAAATATGTTATCACTGATAATTCGTTTATATTTAGTTGACTATATAATTATTAATCTTTGGTAGTCTCAGTAGCCACCGCCGTAACCGTCACCGCAACCGCAGGCGCAGTTGCCACAGATGGTGACAGCGCCATTAGCGCACACTTGTCCAGCGTACTCGACGGCGCCGATGATGGGCACCTGACCGGCGACGGCGGTGGAACCACGGGCAGCTCACCAGCCACGGCCACGTTACCGATACCGGAGCCGATATCCGTAAAGACGTGAGACATTGACCTAATTATGTAGCAACTCATTTACTATAATAAAGAATACGTGACCTATTTCAAAAGTACGGCAAAAGACAGAAAACGAGAAAAAAGAAAGATACAAAACCAACATTTAATAAATAACCATAATGAATAGAACACTAGTGAAGTAACAAATAGGATTACAAAATATAATATCGAATACAGAGAGCTGATAACTATTTTGAATGAATGGTTTTTCCAGTTACACTTTTCAATAAATCAAAATGTAGTCAAGAAGTTATGCAAAGAACATTCATGACCTAGCCAAAGCAAAAACCTATGAAAGAAATAAGTACATTTTGTAGATGTGTGTCCAAGTGTTCTATAAGAGACTGAATTTCCACATCGTCCAATCAGTCTAATATGTCCTTGCACATAATATACAGTCACCAGGAGTTTATGCTTTAGAATTGTTTGTATGAAAATTGCGCAATTATTCACTACATCGAGAACATTTTGTTATGCTAAACGTAGGGTCCTGATAAAACCTTTGCAGGTATAAAAACAACAGTTTTCGATTATACAACCATTTCTGAGTTGTTCCTCGAAGAGTAAAATGGCAAAATATGCAGTTATCTTAGTCTGCGTGCAGACTTTATTCGTGCAGGTGAGATGAGTCGTCATCATCATCATTAGCCTGAGGCCTCCTGTATAGATTGGCAACATAACCAAGCAGTTTCTATATATAATTTTGTCCGTGTAGTTTTATCAGATCATTTGTTAATTTGTGGATGGAAGTCCTAACTTAGAAACCTACTATATTTTCAATTATACAATTTAATTACGTACAAATATTTGAAACGTCATTAGCTAACTATAAATAATCATATAACATCAATTACATGCCTAATTGTCACAATACCAACAATAATAATTCATATGAAATAAAAAAAATCAATAACAATAAAAATTGGCTAATTGTTATAATACGACATTCACAACACAATGTTACCAGTGTGAGTTTTGGAGATCTACCAGTTGGTTTGATTGGTAGGTTTACATAACTAAAAAAATATAAAAGTAACAGTAAGAACAAGATGAAAATGAATAATATTTGTTAAATTGAATGAAAAAAAGTGTCAAAATTCATAAAATAAAATGTTAAAATAATTTATTAATGAAGATCCATAGTAAAATGTCTGTAAGGTATGAATGGATAGATGGATGGATGTCAATGTCAATCCGTAATTTTTCTCCTCTTTGAATTCATGGATTGGTAGAAACATAATAATTTGTTTATTTGCCACTAGTTTTTACCCGCGGCTTCGCCCGCATGATATTTTGATTTTTGTGCTAACCCATGTGAACCCTTTATACCGGGATAAAAAGAAGACTATGTCACTTTCCGTCTTTCAAACCCGAGGCCCCTACCTTACCACCCTTAATAAAGGAGGTGGAAAATAAAAAAATAAAAAACGATTTGACGGTTGTTCGATTCTACAGTTGTTTTTTTTTTTACATTTATTGAAGCGCACTCTAGGATAGCTCGCAGATAGCAGAATTTTTCCTACTTACTAAACACTTATCGTTATATCATGGAAAATTTACGCAATATCATTATAATTTATAGTCTATGTGTTATTCTGATATATAAGCTATATTATTGCAAAGTTTCATCTTAATCCATTCAGTAGTTTTTGCGTGAAAGAGTAACAAACATTCATCCATCCATCCATTCTTACAAACTTTCGTGTTTATAATATTAGTAAGATGATAGCGGCGCTGATGATTTTATTTTTGTTTCAGTCTGCTTTGACCCAATGCATTCGCTCAACAGAACCTTTCCGCGCACCAACAGCTAAACCTGGACGTCCATGTTACATCACATCATACGTACCACAATCGTCAGGTTCCTTCGTCGTCACCAGCTCATCTCCCATCGCGCCTACAGGAGTCTCTGCGGTATCTTCTAATTCTTACAAAGGCTCTTTAAGTGCTTCTGGAAACCTTCCTTTATTGGGATCCGTTGGTGTTGAAGGAGAATTTCCGACTGCTGGTGCAGGAGCCATTTCGTACGGGTGTGGCGATTATGAAGCTTCTATAGTAGCTGATGAAGTTTCTATGGCAACTGCTGTAGAGGCACCAGTAATTGGGACCTCGTATGTGTACATTCCTTTAATCAATTTGGTATCAGGGACCAGACCGGAATACGGATTGGATTATGGCTATGGCTGTTTTGGGACTGGATACGGATCTGGACTCTACAGAATCGTCTATTTTCGTGGTACTGGATATGGCATTTGATTAAGACTGACGTTTGATGATTTGAAATATATTTTTAACTTTAGAACGTAAATTTGTATTATTTTATTGTTAATTTTCGTATAGATACCTAAAAGACAGCAAAATAGTTACAACATTTTGTTCTTAGTTATAAAAAGCAGTTTCTCGGAAAAAAAAAATAATTAGGTTAATTGATACTTGAAAAAATAATAATCAAGGGGCAATAGAAAATAACGCAGTAATAAACTCAGCAAACAAAAACCATTGTTTTATCAATAAAAATAATGACTGTTTTGAAGTCTGAAAATACTGTCTACGAGGTGCTTTTAGCTTTTGGTCTAGACTAGATATTAAGTGGGTACTCATAATTTAAGAAGCGTTAAAAAAACTAAAGTAATTTTATCCGTATTATTTGTACCCCAATATTGCATTACTCATCAGGTTAAAAAAAACTGTTTTCATCTCATGGGGGAAAAATCAAAATTATATATGGAAACATTACGAAAGTTCTAAAAGTGAAGAAAACCAGAGAATAATTTTTGGTTATTGCTGTATAATTTAATAATTTAATTTAGATTTTAGACACTATTCCAAATGTTGTTCTTTATTTTTTTAAACACCGTCGCGACAGCCACAAGAACATCTTCCAACGATGGATACAGTACCGGCAGCACACACAGGGCCGGCGAATTCAACAGCACCGATAATGGGCACTTGACCAGCGAGAGCAGTGGAACCAACCACGGGCAGCTCGCCGGCCACGGCCACGTTACCGATACCGGAGCCGCCGTATGCCTGGCCACTACCGACGCCGTAACCAGCCAGACCCACGCCGTAACCGGCCAGACCCGCGCCGTAACTGGCCAGGCCCGCGCCATAACCGGCTAGACCGCAACCGCTGCTGGCTAGACCGAGACCAGCTCTGGCTCCACCGCAACCGCAGGCGGCGAAAACATTCTAAAAAAAGGTATCAATTTTGCGTATTAATAAACATTTTTGAATGGAAATAAACTCGGACTTTTTGATGATAACAGGTCACCATCGCCCAAACTTAAACTGCGAATGTGTTGCCTACTTTTCAGGGGAAGGTTTTTTTCTAGCGTCGTAAATAAGTTACAATTTTGCAGAAAAGTCTTGATGACTTGTTGTTTGTATTTAATCAGTATTAGATATATAAACGTACGTATACGTTTATCTGTTTGAAATACCAACACAACGGAAACTGACATACTTTTTATCCGGTTATGATATTAAACGCAGAACTATGCAGTTTTACTTGTGGTGCTACAACAGTATTTTTTCCATGTTTCCATGTTCCACGTGGTAATGTTTAACAGAAACAAAATAATAGTCTCTGAAATATTATTTTTTGTTTAGGGAAACACATAAGTAGATTTTTTTCTGATAAAGAATTCATAAACAATTGATGCTCGGTGAATACACGGCTTTAGACGTTTTCGATTAACTAATAAAATTTAACAAATAACTATTTCAATCTGTATGTGTAACACCATCGTTGCATTGTATGTGCTAATTGAGTAACAATTTCAAGGAAAATTTGTAGAAATACTTGGAATTTCTTGTGTTTAGGTAACAATTTGAATATTGACTGATCAATTAAGAAATTGACGAGGTAATCTTTCAGAATTACGTATGATTTTTTTTTAAATCGTTAACAATATTTATTTGTCGATTTAATTTTTTATCTGATATGTTTTTTGCTTGATGTTTTTTGATGCTTTTTAGGGTTCCGTAATAAAACGAGAAACCCTCAAATCGATACGCTTACTAGTTACAAATCCACACGTTCGTTCGTCATTACGACGCGACTGACTAGCATACCGAGAGCATACCGCACTCCGAGGCGCGTAGGTATGATTCGCGTTCCGACCGTTTGTATGAAGACGGAATACTGTAGACTTAATAGATACCTGTTCACTCTGACCTTGAAAAGCTTTAGATTATATCTCTTTGGAAACAGGAAAGCAGGAAGACTGTTCCATTCCCTGGCGGTACGAATCAGAAATGTTGAGTCAAACCGCTTCGTACGTATCGAAGGAAAATCAACAGTGTAGGGGTGGTAATGTGGCGTCTCCGTACTTGTCCTGTAGTAAAAAGGGGATGTTAGAATAAGGTCGTGCAGCTCAGATGCACACTCTCCGAAATGAATCCTATAAAAAAATGGACAGACTCGCAACCCTACGGCGATGCTCTAGGCTATGAAATTTGTTGTATGCTTACCTGGATCAAGCAAGCTTGAACGCAGACTAGCAGTACAGCAAAATAGGGAGACATGTTTTATAAAACCCAAATGGTAAAATAGTAACGCAATACACCCTTACAACCCTTTTATATTTCCAAACAGAAAGTATGTTCTAAGCTGTCGCAATATAAAAAAGAATAAGTCACACGTGAGGAATTGTCGGTTCTGTTCACTTAAAACCAGTAATCGTCTGTTGCTTAAGAGTTTGACCTATATTGAAATGGTGATAGGAATTGTATAAAAGTGTAAGTTTAAAAACAAACGATCACTTTTCTTAGCAAACAAACAAATAAACATGTTGGCAAAGGCTGTTCTTCTCGCGTGCGCTGGGGCACTCCTGGTCCAGGTACGTTTGCTTAATTCTTTTGAATAAATATTATTTAAAGATGGACGGCAGGATTTCGCCACTTCAACTGGTTTCATTGGAGAACCATAGAGGAGGCTCATATCCAGCAGTAAACGCTTTTTGGCTGATGGATAGATCAATGAGATTAAAAGGTTATTTACTTTATTTACTTTTACTTTACCTCAGGTTATTTAGTTTAGATTTTAGTTTTCATGGAAATCTCCCAGAAAGCATCCTTACACTTTTGTACAATAAGTGTATTGGCAAGTTAAAATGGTAATAAGCTGGGCAGATAGTGCATAGGATGATCAATAATTTGTTGAGTGGAGATCACTCTTTAGTATCTTCAAGTACAGGGAAAGACATCCACGCACAAGGTGAACAGATGATGCAAGTACTTATCAACGAGCCTTATAGGTTTGTACTGGACTATACCGGGCTTTTAATAGTCTAATGAGGAACTATGCTTATCCATGACCGGAAAATTCTGTATCGAAGGCTTCTGTTCAGCAGTGGACTTCCTATGAATGAAATGATGATGGCCCCGACGTAGCTAAATGTTATAAGCACATTTAACTTTAGCATAGCGAGATATTAATATAACAATTATTTCAAATTATAAATGAAACAAATATGTGTTATTAAAATATGTCTTAAGTTGCTTAAGTTTTTCTCATAGTTGTTACTCATTAGTTTAAGAATTAGTCAAATTAACGAGTTTGTACTTTTTATTGTAAATTTTGCTGCAAGTATTTAAAAAAAATGCAAATGAATGTGTACAACGCTCAGCGAGACAGCAAACTATGGAAACTGGCCACAATGTTCCCAAGATACGGGTGTTTCTTCATGGTCATACTAGATTGTCATACCATTATGACCACGAGGATATATATGTTCTCATGGTCATACAGGCTTTGCCTAGTTTGGGCCCCGTTAGCACAACATTGTAGGTACATTCTTTGTACATTCTTTAATGCTAAATAAATAAATTTGATTTGATATTTCCAGACCGCTTTAAGTGCGTGCGCTGGTAGCCGCGTCAGCAGCTGTGGCTGCGGCAGCGGTCTGGCTAGCGGATACAACGCTGGTGTGGCTGGCTATGGCTGCGGCGCGTCCGGTGTCGC
Organism: Hypomecis atomaria; assembly: GCA_964007245.1. Taxonomy (NCBI): domain Eukaryota; kingdom Metazoa; phylum Arthropoda; class Insecta; order Lepidoptera; family Geometridae; genus Hypomecis; species Hypomecis atomaria. Next base: position 3,853,460 of record OZ023308.1, on the reverse strand, counting down.
CTCCACCGGCGGCGGCCTCATCGTCTCCAGCATCTCCCCTATCGCCCCAGTCGGAATTACCGTCATCTCCGAGAACACTTACGAAGGCCAGCTCCGCGCTGGTGGTAACTTGCCCTTCCTGGGCGGCGTTGCTATCGAAGGCGTGCTTGCTTCCGACGGTCTCGGTGCCGTGTCCTACGGCTGCGGCGATGGAGCTTCAATAATCGGCAGCGAGGGTCCTATTACTACTGGTATCACTATCCCCGGTGCTGTCTTCCCTCCTAACACCCCCAGCTCTACCGCTACTGCTGATGCTCTTGCTTTAGTTGGGTCCGGTCTGGCCGGTGCTGGCTACGGTCTAAGCGGTGCGGGCTACGGTCTGGGCGCTGGATGTGGTCGTGCCCCTGTTGCCCGTGGATGCGGATGCAGCGGACGCTATTGAGTTGAACAACCAATGTCAACTGTTTACAAAATACAGTACTAATATGATTGCAGTATATTTTGGCAGTTTGATTTCTCTTTGGGCTATAGTAAAAGCTAGTCAGTAACATATAGCAAATCAGTTGAATATATAGGAGAAAATCTACTTAGTAGTGGTTTAAACTTATCATTAGATTGTTATCTGAAAATCCACGAATTAAATCTGAATGTTGAAACTGCACCACCTTGATGCGAAGAAATATCGCTGTTTATGGGATCCTAAAAATATTTTTATGCAAATTTATCAATTGCATTAAATGCTTAACTAAGTTATTATTACTAGGGCTATCTAGGTAGGTAATAAGCCCTATTACAGAGGTGCCATCGTAATTATATAAGCTACATAGCATAGTTCTGTTTCTTTTTTACTTTAGGCATTCGATAGAGAGAACACTTTTTACGTTGCTATTAAATTTACGCTGGCGCCTCTGTAATCGAGCTTACTGTTTATCTAGTTGGAAATAAGTTCTTTAAAAATATTAAACTTACAAAAAGTTAAATTAGGTACGCAAGAAAATTATTTGTTTTCTCTAAAAATCGTAGGTAGGTACTTGAGGAATTTTGAACCGAATATTAAGGGTACGAATTGTACGGTACGGGTTGTTAGTAAACATTACGTCCCATTATTTTTACATAATTTTATTGAGACAGCTGTGACATTACGTCCCATTATTTTTACATAATTTTTTTGATATTTGTGATAATTACCCAAAATTTTGAGTCATTAAGTACATTATTCCCTTTCGGCCGCGTTTGTTACCCAATTATCTTACTATACCTTCGCGTAGTTCTATGGTAAAATATAGTTTCTAGCTATCCAGATCGAATGCTTCTTTATCTAATATTTTATATGGAGCAACCCCAAAGAAGAGGTCATCGAATTTTGGCACTAAGTATTACAATTTTGTTTGCAGTTCGAATCCTCATTCCTCATTCCAACAGCCAGAATGTGGAACGCGTTGCCTGAATTTGTCTTTCTGCTAGAGTTCAACATAGTTAGGTATCTTCAAATCTCGAGTAAATAAGTATTTACTAGGTAAGCGTGCTACACCTTTCACCACATGTCTGCTTAACATTAGGCAGTATGGCAGTAGGCGCCACTCTTTTATGGTGGACATTCCACGCGTTAGAACCAAGTGTTTCAAATCCACATTCCTCATACGAACTGCCAGAATGCGGAATGCTTTGCCTGAGTCTGTCTTCCCGCTAAAGTACAATGTAGGCTACGTTGTACTTTACACCTACGTTACGAAGGTGTCTTCAAATCCCGAGTAAATCGGTATATTCTAGGAAAGCGTAATACATCCTAGACCGCATATCTGCTTAAAATCAGGCAGTGTGTAGGCAAACGCAAACCTATATGAAATAAAAATAAAAAGCAAATCTTTTAAAAAAATTAAGTTTCGTAAAATTCTCAAAACAAGTTTATTTTTAACATATTACGAGTACCTATTCCAAAAATTTCCTGCGGAGCCCATAACCTTCGCAAATCCTAGGGAGGGCGTCCTAGCGCATTGTCTGGCTTCATCAAAATAATTTAACTTAATTTGAACCTCTAAGTTATTGTACCCTAAAATTCCCTGAAAATTTCAATAAAAAGAGGCCTAAGTAGTAGCTACAAGAAATATGCACTTTCACTACCTTTAAGAAAGCAGTTTTACGTTCGTGTAGTCTTTGACTTATGCATTTTACCTAAATTATCACGACACGGAAACAGACGTGCAATACAATATGATGCTTAGTAAGTAATACCTAAAAATGCATGAGACAGCTCGATATTTTTAGCAACTTTGCTATTTAGTCTATCGCGGATTCAAGAATCCTGTCATTGGAACAATATTTCACTTTCTGCTTGACCTACTGAACTTCGACAATCTAGATCAAAATAATGTTTGAAATCGATTGTAATCGATTTTATCGTCAGTATTTTTAGCCTAGAAACACAAATGATCCATGTGTTATGATTTTAAAAAGGAAGTAAGTAAGTATGTATAGTTTTGTTGTAAAAAAATATAGCAAACCTGCAAATATTATAGGTAATTGAAACAAAGGAAATTTGAAAGTTGAAATGGCAGTGAGCGGGGTCCATAGTTCATATAGCCGCAAAGTTCTCGAAAAGAGACCTACCGACAAGCGCAGCGTAAAACGTTCAAGAGTAGACAAGGTGAAATTCTTAACGAACTTATTGGAAATTCATAGGGGAGTCAAGTAGTGGATGTCTTACGTTTGCTAATGATGATGATAAATAAGTTCAATGAACAATACATTTCATAAAATTAAAATGGCAACTTTATTCAATACTCAACAATTACCTATACTTAACAACAATACACTAATTAGTAGACGCCATTACATCCGCAGCCAGCGAGGCCATTAAGGGGAGCGCTAAGAAGGCTGGGACCGTAGGGCGCTGGGCCAACTGGAACGTAAGGCGCGGGGCCAACTGGGCCGTAAGGCGCCGGGCCAACTGGGCCGTAGGGCGCGGGGCCAACAATGCCAGTATTGATTGGTCCCTCGGTCACAATTCCAACGTCCTCATTGCCACAGCCGTAAGAAACCGCACCTGTGCCAGAAGACGGAAGTACGCCATCCAAAACGACCGTTCCCAAGAACGGCAAGCTACCTCCAACGTTGAGAGAGCCTTCGATATTGTTTTCGGAGATGATGCTGATGCCAGTGGGGGCGAAAGGAGAGACGCTGGTGACTGGGAAGCCGCCGCCTGAAGAGGATACGCCACCGCAACCGCAGCCTCCATATGGGCCAGCTAAGCCGGGGCCAACCAAACCTGGGCCAGCCAGGCTGGGGCCAGCTTTGCCTGGACCAGCCAAGCCGTAGGGAGCTCCGATACCAGCGGCACACTGGCTTAATGCGGACTGAAAACATAACAAAACTTTTTTGAGTATTATAATATTTTATCAAACGCTTACATGATAATATTCATTTATAAAATTACTCCGTCTAAAAACTAAGATTTATTTCTTACAATAGATTCTGTTCTCATTATTAAAATTAAAAAAAAAATGTTTCGTCAAAAGCTTTCAAAAGCTTATATACTTTGGGACCTGGATTACTACTAAGTTTTTTGTAACAACGCGAAAACTTACAAAACGTTTTTTCTAGTAAAAATATGATTACCTGGATTAACAGAGCTTGAGCACAGAAAGCAAGAATCATTTTGGCAGCCATTTTGTTTAATTTAATTTACTGTGACTCTTTCAAATAATACTGGAGAATGATAGCTTTCTGTTATATTTCATGATTTTATATATTTTTATAACGCAACGAAATTTGAAATTGAATTCACTAAAGTGACGAATTGACGACACAATTTTGAAAGACAGATAATGATATGTTTCGTAAAGATGGTCAATTTATTGGTGTAGTAGGGTAAAGTAGCGATAACTTTGTTACAATACTGATAACGCATTGATAAGAAATGTTTTCCAATGAAAAAGAAATAAGCTAACTTCATGGTATGTTTTTAACTGACTTCAAGAAAGAGGAGGTAGAACTTTGTCTTTATCTATACATATAAATGAAATTGGAGTGTCTGTTTGTAATATTGAAATAACCGTTTTTTACTATTTGCATATAGTACATACACCAAAATATTTTTTTTTTTAATTGTTGTCTGTCTGTCTGTTTGTTCCGGCTAATCTCTGAACTGGCTTGGCCGATTTTGACGGGACTTTTATTGGCAGGTAGCGGATGTAATAAGGAGTAACTTAGGCTACGTTTATTTTAGAAAATATATTTTTATCTTGTGCTAACGCGGGTAACACCGCGGGGCGCAGCTAGTTTGTATATAGTTTTAAATTAATTGATATTTTCCTTATTTACTAAACGATTTATAGAGCAAGGAGTGGTCAATGACAAACCTGTTTATTTCAAACAAAATTATATTTTATTGATTTTATAGCATTCATCATAATCATTACCATCAGCTCGTGATAATCCACTGCTGGACATAGGCCTCACTTTGTTTAGGTATGCCATTCACCTCCGTCTAGCTCTTACCATCTGAATGGTTTTACAGCCTACTGCTCGTATTCATTTCATGTTGAACAGTCTGAATTACATCTACAAATCCGGCTCGTGGCCTAATTTTTCAAATTCTAACTCTTAGGAACGTATACTTATCTTTAAGGATGACTTTTTTTCTCGAAAGTTATTTAAAATTATCCATTTCACGCAAAACTTCAGTACTCGAAATGGCAATTTTAAAAGAAACCATTGACTGTAAAGGGGAAAACCGTAAAATGGAACGTTATTAAAAATAAATTTCGAGAAAAAAAAGTCGTCGTTGAAGGTAAGTATACGTTCCTAGTGTTCGAATTTGAAAAATAGAGCCCCTAAACCTAGTTTTAAATCTACTTTAGATCATCACTCGATGGAGGAAATAAACCAGCTACCGGCTCCACGCCTCATCACATGTGCTGACCAATTTCATTTCAGAGCCGTTACTCGATCCGCGATAGCCTTCACTCTAAAATTGCTAATTGTTAGCTACAAGCTATGCAATAACCAATCAACGTGCGGCTTTATGTGAGCTTCTTGTGAGATATTGCGCAACTTGTAGCTTCACATCCGCCAACTTGCGTGGCGCGGCCTATATTGGTCCTCCCTAAGGATTTCCAAAAAGTAAGTAAGTTCGGGTAGGTCGGGTGGGTAGCCCTGTTGTTAGAGTTTATAAGCCGCCTGAAGGCCTCTGACATGGCTAAGCCATGTGGACATCTAACGCCTTAATAATGATTATGATGATTCGGGGGTCTTGATCAAATCAATGCCACTTAAATGTTCTACGCTGCGCATATATTACGTTGCCATTCCGTTGCCCAGGGCGGATAACTCGGTAGGGATAAGTGTATAGATAGTGCAATCCACGAAGACGCGCCCCACCACTCCTCCTAACCGTTGATAGTGTGTGTGTGCAGGCTTCCGTCGGTGTTTGGGTGCTATGGTACACACTACTACACATTCATAGGTAATTAGCACATTAGTGTGTGCCGATAGCACTCGGACATTGACGGAGGCTTGCACACGTGTGCTATGGACGGTTGGGAGGAGTGGTGGGGCGCGTCTTCGTGGATTGCACTATCTATACCAGCCGGATCTGCTTATCTTCTTAGCTCTAATAATTTTACTCAATTGCCAAAAAAAAAAAAATATATTGCTTATTCGATGTAGGGGCGATAAGTCCTGCACTGACGTCCCTCATGGGGTGTTTTGTGCATTTCCCCCTCCAGCGTCTACCCGAGCCAGCCCAGCTCCTTAAAATAACGGAGCGTGGCTCTGGGCCGCTGGCATAACTGCTACAGTGGCTTGGATGGTGTACCAGATAGCAATGAGGATGATGATGTCGATGTTGATGACAAAGCAATAGTAGCGTCATGCAACCCGCAAGCGATTCTAATTTCTGCCGTGGCCTTGCAATGCCACAAAACATGCTCCACCGTTTCATTCTCCTGCAGGCAACCACAACAGAGTGGGCTGTCGGTGGCTCCCAGTTTATACATGTGACTATTCAAGTTGCAGTGACCAGTAATGAGCCCTACCATAAGTCGGAGGTCCTGTCGCTGCAACTTCAATAGATCGTTTGTTATGTTTTTGTTCAGGGCTGGAAAAGCAGCTTTGGCATGCCTACAATCCTCCCTCTTGTCCCACATATTTTGTTGTTCTTTTTCAGTATGACGGCGCAGTAGATCACGCACTTCGACTGCTGTCGGTTTGCAGTGTCTAGCTGCTTTGTCCTCCACCTGTTTTCTCGTGCCCTCTTTGGCAAGGGTGTCTGCTATGTTGTTACCCGGACATAAACCATGACTTTTTGTCCTTTTTTTTGTATTTGCCAGATATTGACACCGCAGTTTCATTCAAATTGGTAAGCAACACATTACGAAGAAATTAGGTTTCGTATACATTGTAAAAATTCTTATAGTAAAATCATATTTTTAGTAGCTTCTCTAATGTATCGATCTGAAGGATTAGCCTTTTCATTTAGAACTTTTATTTTATTTTGCCATTGATAATATTGTTCTCAATTGTATTCTTTAGATATTCGCACATCTATTTTTGCAAGTTGTCTTTGCATGTAATTACTGTGACGTTTGACCCCGTTTCTTTTACTATGTTATGCAATTTTTTAGCACTGTGGTGTTGTATAATATGGTGGACTAAATAATAATTTACTTGTTTTGTTAAAAAAACATAGTCTTGTCTGTAATATGACTAATAAACATCATGTGACGATTCAAATTATTTTTTAAATAAAAAACTACTTTCAGTGTGTAAGTAAATGTATAATTATTTTTCGCAAAAAATCGCAACACCGTCTTCCACCGTGTACAGAATTCGAATCATTTGCACGAATAGATGTGATTTCATTCAACTGATTTCGATGACATTTAAATACTTCGGAAGTATACTCTATCAAACTAAAAAAGTTGTTTTTTAAAACGCTTCACTATTGGCGAAAATATCTATGAACACAAAAAAATTCATACAGACGACCATAGTACCTCCTCCTTTTTTGGAAGTCGGTAAAAAGTTACATGTATGATGTCACTGACTTTTTTGTAGACGTTATCAAGCTCTAAAACTTTTCTCTACAACTCAATATACAGCGTTAGTAAGAAACTTAGACTATGTAAGAAACGGTTTCGTTCGTCCGTTTTTTCTCCAACTTACTTTGCAAAATCGACCACCGCGAAAAAATATTACATGTTTTCGTAGTTTTATAGCCAATAGTGTGGCTTTCAATTTGTAAAAAATAAGTAAAAATCGGTTTGGTAGATCCAGAGATTCCCTACAACCTCACAAACTAACAAAGTCACAAACTTTACCACTTTATTATCACTACATAGTATAAAACAAAGTCTTCCCTGTCTGTCTGTCACTATGTATGCTTATATTTTTAAAACTACGCAACGGATTTTGACGCGGTTTTTTTAAAATATATAAGAGTAATTCAAGAGGAAGGTTTTTTATGTATAATACACCTGTGCGAAGCCAGGGCGGGTCGCTAGTATTAGTATACAGGGTTATTGGTAATCAATCAGCATCCTTTTAGGGGCATATTCTGTACATCAAAACAAACATCTTTTGTTCTACGACTTCTAAAAATTCGTAGATAACTCTGTAGAATAGAATTAATTTCCTTTCTCATCTCTCGATAAAATGTACCTACGGACCAGCTGAGTTTAACCTTTTATGGAAATTCCCAAGCTAAACAATGACATTGACTAAGGTTTCAAAATTAGAGAAATAGATAGTTATAATTATAATCACTCGTTTTATTCACAAATATTATTACAATAACATAACAAACTTATAAATAATCAACACTCAAATAGCTCCACAGGGTCCTCGGTTGCCACGGCCTAGGCCGAAGCCTAAGCCAGCACCCAGGCTATTTGCACCGACACTATTGCAGCCAGGCCCAGCCAGACCTAGACCGGAACCAGCCAGACCCAGACCGGGGCCAGCCAGACCCAGACTAGGGCCAGAAAGAGCTGGAGCAGGTGCAACTGGCCCCGGGGACACTATACCAGTGTTGATAGGAGCTTCGTTATCAATTCCAACTGCGCCATCGCCGCAGCCGTACGATACGGCGCCAGCACCTTCAGTTGGGAACGCACCCTCCAAAGCAACAGCCCCCAGAAGTGGTAAGTTACCACCCACAGTCAAAGAGCCTTCAATGGCGTTTTCTGATACTACTGACACTCCAGTGGGGGCGATGGGAGAAGAGCTTGTGACTTGGAAACCACCGCCAGTGGACGCTGAGCCGCCGCATCCTGCGCCGTAACCACCAGCCAATCCAGATAAGCCAATGCCAGAGCCAGCCAATCCGAAACCAGCTCCTCCACAGCCTGGTCCTGCTCCAGCGAATCCCAGACCGGGTCCAGCCAGCCCGATAGGACCACGACCAATAGCAGGCCTGTGACACTGACTGAAAGCTGTTTGAACAAGAGCGCAGAGGAGAACGAATTTAAACGCCATTTTGAAGTGTGTCAATGCAATGATAAGTTGATTATGATTTGGAATTTTGAATAATTCTGTTTTATACTTGAATATTTTTTTGTTATCGATACGAGATTGGGTTAGTAATGTGGTTTAGTAATTATTTTTGATTACTGAGTGAGTAATCGATGTACTAAGTTTGTGTAATCATTTACATCATCAAGATAAAAAAAACAAATCAGTAGTTGCATTGTTGGAATTTGTTGTTTCGTAGCAAGATCTACGTTACGCTACGGCGTAGACCTTTCTACGGTAAGGTCTTAAAGTAACGTTCTTTTTTATTTTCTTTTCAATCGATTTCCAAAAAGTTCTGTTCCCAAGACGGTTTGTTTTATATTTTTGCTTTTAAAATATTGATAGAAGATACTCGCTAAACGAACGAAAACATATATTATACCTATTTAAAAATCCCTAATTGCAGCATCTTTTGCAATAAAAAGGAAACTTGTTCTGCCTCTTACACATTATTTACAGAGCATCATTATTATTTCGATATTGTACTCATTATCTGCATTTTTGTCAAAAAAAAATATTTGCACTCTTTCTTACTCTGCAAAATTATTATGTTCGTCATAAATAATTATGTAATTCATTGTCAAAAAGTACAAGTAGTAAAGTGCAAAATAACTAAAAAAAAAGGATATAAACTTTCTGTTTCAGATGTCCATAACATTATTATAACATACGAGTACGAAAACGAGCTCATATTCGTCACGTCAAAAAATCTAAATAATAATGGTGGCCAAAACTTTTTTCCTTCTATGCGCACAAGCTTTATTTATCCAGGTATATCAATATTATTATTATTCATAGTTTAAATCAATAGTAATAGTTTAAATCAATAGTAGTTTAATCATATTATTTATAGTTTAAAAGTCATAGTACCACAGACAGATACACACAAAGACACAATACACATAAACCCTAAAATTATATGTCCCACTTTTTGCGTCGGAAGTTAAAAATGAAATTATGTGTCAAAGAACGGTTATGCAATCAAACTAATAATAAACCTCCTATTGATTTTAAACATGTTTGTTCCCACAGTGTGCCTTCAGCCGCTTTAACCGCAGTTCCGGTCTGGCTTACGACGGTCTGGCTGGTCTGCCCGGTCCATCCTAGCCCCCGGTCTGGCTGGGCTATACGACAGCTGCGGCTGCGGCCGCCGAAACCATGCCGATGCATCTCTCCTCTCGTTCCCACCGGCCTTACTATGGTGTCTGAGAACGCTATTGAAGAGTCTGTAAATGTGGGTAGAGTTTTGTGTTTCTTGAGTGCTGTTGTATTAGATGGAGTCTTGTCCACAGCTGGTACTAGAGCCATTTTCTGCAGATGCGGTAGTGGATCCGTTGGCGATTGGCATTGCATCTGATAATCCTATTGCTTTTAGTATCGTAGGTCCAGCGGGTCTGGCTGAGCCAGCGTTCAGTCTGGCTGGGCTAGTGTATAGCCCAGGTCTGGCTTACGGGCCAGGCCAGGGGCCTTACTGTGTGAGCGCTCTGACGTTCGGCTTCGATTGTTCTCCTGCTCGCGCCAGTCACTCACGCCACGAGGGCGAGCGGGAGGAAAAGCGAATCCGAACGTCAGAGCGCTTACACAGAAAGGCGTCAGGTCTGGCTCCCGGATTAGGACTTAGTCTAGGTGTTGGCAGTGGTTGCGTTCTGCGATTTAGTTAGGATTATCACTACATAGTATTAAACAAAGTAGCTTCCCGCTGTCTGTCCCCATGTATGCTTATATCGTTAAAACTACTCAATGGATTTTGATGCGGTTTTTTTAATAGATAAAGTAATTCAAGAGAAAGGTTTATAGTTTTCAAGTTATGAAGGGGTCAGAAGTGGCTCGAAATGGTTCGTGTAATATTACACACGTCGCGTCGCCAGTTCCTTTTTTTTTTGACTTGGCTGGACACGCTTCCGCGTGTCTAGATATGTGTAATCCACCTATGCGAAGCCGGGGCGTGTCGCTAGTTTGCAAATAAAGTTCATGTACTGTACCAGCCTTTTTTATAGTCCACTGCTGGACGTAGGCCTGCCTACGAAGGGTGATGATGCTGCCAGGAAAGGTGGGTGTGAAGTGTGAAAGTTTATGTATTTTCATTTAAATCTTTCATTTGCATTAAGAAGCAGCAGTACAAGATGAAACTATATAACTAAATTTATTTATTTACCTTTTTTAGTGTAAACATTGATATATTCTAGGTACATTAGGAAAGATGGAATCAAATACAAACCTATCCATAGTATTAGAAAATGTAAGCATAAAAATATATCTCGGTCTATAGGTATAAAATTGTTTATTATGTCTATCCTAACAAAAATGAGTATTGTACATGTAAAATGTCTACTTAATACGAAATTTGCAGACAATTCAGTAAAATTTGTTCAGCAAGAAAACAATATGCATTCCGAATTAATGAAAGTCACTTCCGCTTCCAATATACGAATACACAATAGGTACTCGTGCATACGAGTATTTTATTTATCATCTTAATATCATCCGTGGCACGTCCACATATCATTCAATATTTTAGCTAATAATCACACTTTAGTACCTACCTAGTTGCAGAAGTAGCCAAAACTATCACGTACTATTACTTATACTTACTAAATTAGGTACCTATGAACTAAAAACCAACACGTCTGCGTGGTATTGATTTCTTCATTTTACAATCACCAAACAAATCGAAAATTTCAGAAATCAGCAAATCACCCTGGCTTGCCATGGCAAAGACCAAGTTAGAGCGCACTGCGAACCTTGCTATGGCAACGTAAATCCATGTATACTAGTCAAATAGTACCTACCAGTGACTAAGTAGACATAATATAAAGTTAAATGAAAGTTTCAGTTTACTTTAATTTGTGGGTCTCGAATTGAATAAAGTCTACGCTTTGATGATTCTGAAAAGTTTTACCTTGTAAGTAGCGCGCTGACTCATTTATTATTTGGTTATATTAACATTCAAATAAATGCGTGCGCGTAATGATTTAATTTACCAAATAGTCAAAGACAACAGAGTACAAGGACGCTTTAATAAGAACGTAAAAGCAGAGTACAGGTTAGGCATTTAATAAGGTTAGAACCATGTTTATTTTTGTTAAAAACTAGGTGTGTAAGGCTTCGAGCAAATATCTATAGAGTCACAATCATGCAAAAAATGTGTCCGAGCCAAACCCCTGCCCAAGCTACGTAGTGGGCAGGCTTTTTAGTTAGTCGTAAGGAGATTGCTAGCCGACTACAACGCCGCGCGATGCCAAAGTGCTCGGTAACAAGCATTAATTAGGCGACATAGCGTCGAGATTCACAGATACACGTTTTACACCCATAAAGAATTTCTTGACTGTAAAGTTGAGAATCAGTACACAGTTTGTACATAATGTATTTGTTATTTTTATTAAATTAATCTAATTTTATTGACATTTTTTAAATAAGAATTTGATTTATTTTTAGTAACATTGATATTTTACAACTTGAAATTATTTAATAATGTATTTGTTACTTTGAATTCTTTTTTGAACTTACATTGATAATGTACCGCAGATAACAAATATGACATGTAATGAACAATTATGAAAAAATGATTATGATTATGATTATGGTTATGATTCTAGAAAGCGGGTCATTGTAAATTATTTAATGTAAATATCAAAGTCGGTATATATGACGGCGCTCGAACATTTTTTTACTACTTTCAATTATGGACTGTGCATCTGTAGATATTTGCTCGAAGGTGTAAGGCTCAAAAATATAAGTCGTTGGTGGAATCAGCAGAAGCACCGTAGGGTGCAGCGATGTCGGCGCCATAGTATGGGTCAGTGAACCTATCCTGGCCTTGGGCGGAGAAGATCAGGTTGGAGTCTTCTGCGAACGGAGCCATGGCAATTGCCAAGCAACCGATGGCATTCTGAAAAAAAAAATATTATTGTTATAAGTTCTTTAGTTAGATTATTAAACAATAATCTCGACTCTCGAATAATCTCAAATTTGACTGCCTCGGTGGCTGAGTGGTTAGTGAACCTGACTTCTGGACCACAGAGGCGTGGGTTAGACCACCCAGGGCAAGCGTTTATGTGATGAACATAGGTGTTTGCTCTGTGTCTGGGTGTCATTTAGGTATTATCTATATAAGTATGTATTTAAAATATGTATATGTAGTATATCAGTCTCTGGCAGCCATTTCACAAGCGTTGCTTAGTTTGGGGTCAGAGACCGTGTGTAAGATGTCCCCCAATATTTATTTATTTTATTTATAATGGACGAGTATTTTTCTTTTGTCAATTAAAACTCTATCTATATTTATTGCAACAAAACTTAAATAACATTTCATAAATTAAACCATATTAACTCTACTATATTTACAAACCTAAACAAATTAATAAAAAAATCAATTAAATAAAAAATTGATGGAGATAAAATTTTAGCCTGTTAAGGTTCCGCGTGACGTCACTAGTCACATACAAATGTGTAAACTTTTGTCAGATAATGACGTCACGACTTCTTATCCCAAACTATAACAAGGTTTATCTTTGTCATTTATTGTTTGATTCACATTTTAGTAGTTTTTTTGATAATCTAACTGACGGACTAGTTAGAATAATGTTTTTAACCGACTTCCAAAAAGAAGGAGTTTCTGTGTTCGTCAATACCTATGTTTTTTTTTGTTGTGTATGTTCATTGATATTTCTGCCAATTGTGAACCGAATCGAAAAATTATTTTTTAGTTCGAAAGCGTTTACTCCCGAGGTGGTCCCATTTAAATTTTACAGAAAACGGCTTAGCCGTTATTCATAAATCAACAATAATGTTAACAATTCGAGCGAAATATTCGAATTTTGCACACAATGGAAGTCGGTTTTGCCATTTTTTGTGAGAAAAATAATTATTTTACTTAGTCAACATGTCTATTAACGCGATAAGAGGCGGATAGAGTAGTAGCTTATGTTATAGAAAATATATTACCTAATTTATTATCAATAAACATCGTAACACTTACAAAGGTCAAACAAACTTGTACAATGAAGAGAAGACGAGTTGAAATGAACATTTCTGAAAAATAATGATAACCTTTTTTGATTTCGAAAACTAAAACTACTTCTTCCACTGAGAACAAGATTCAAAATGATTTATAGGCCGACCGCTTAACTCGGGTATCGCCTGCGCGGTAAGAAGGGAGCGGGGTGAGATGTTACCGGGTGGGCGACAGGGGTACGCGGAGCAGAGAGCTCACGTCTCACCCCTCTCACTCACCCGGTAACGTCTCCCCCCGCTCCCTTCTTACCCGCAGGCGATACGCGCGTTAAGCGGTCGGCCTATAAAAATATGCAATTTGATTTCGTAGAACAGACAACCTTGAGAAGTTTGATTCATCTCTGTTTTATCAGATGGTCTGGCAATTATTTCATATTAAAAATATTTAGTTTGCAATCGTCTTTGTAAGTAAAGAAAATGGCTTATTTATTTCATTATTGAGTCACCGAGAAATTTCGAAAAAATAATCTCGTAGGTATAAGCTGAGTGGCTAGCTTTGGTGTTAGGTATTTTTAATCAGATTTAATTCGAAACCAAAACAAATAAAATGTATGAAATAAGTACACATTTTTTTCGCTATTTCAGTATTGGTCCTAAAACGAAAGTCGGTACTTAATAACGATGAGTAGGTAGTCAAGAATTTGGGAGCGTCGCGGTGGTGTTTTATGATTAACACTATCAATAATAAAATCGGCCAAGTGCGAGTAGGACTAGCGCACGGAGGGTTCCGTACTATATGGGAGCCCCCCTCAAATACATATTTTATTTTAATTTTATTATTTATTATTGAAGGGAATATAAAAATAAAAATATTCTGTGAAAATTTCAAGCCTGGTACCATTATTAATATAGAGCGAAAAACGTCTAAAAATTCATGTTTGTTGTATGGGAGCCCCCCTTAAATATTTATTTTATTTTGTTTTTAGTATTTGTTGTTATAGCGGCAACCGAAATACATCATCTGTGAAAATTTCAGCTGCCTAGCTATCATGGTTCATGAGATACAGCCCGGTGACAGACGGACAGACGGACATCGAAGTCTTAGTAATAGGGTTCCGTTTTTCCCTTTGGGTACGGAACCCTAAAAACGATGAACGACGGCTACACGCACGAAAACGCATGACTCATCTCACTCATTCTCACGTTTCGCCTGAGCCGAGGAACGAGGAACAAGCGAGAGAGAATAATAATAAAAGCGATAATTATGATGCAATAAATAATTGAATCAAATTGAATTGAGAGCTACGAGTACAATCGGCCTAAGCGTTCTTTATTCTTTCTTTCTTTATTTCTTTATTTGCACAATGTAGTGTACATAACTACTATAGTACTAATTGTAGTACAAAACAAAGACCCCGTTAGGGCGCTGCAAGAGAACAATATTCTTAACTACTTATTACTAATTTAGGCTAAGTCTAACAATGTATATTTATAGGTGTTTATATAAAATTATTTACAATTTAGTAATAGAGTTGCAATATAGTGTAGTAATTTCACAAGCTATAAACAGGCTATTTAATTGGGATTTTCTTCCTTACATAGTATGGCTTGGCATAAGACGTTAACACGTGAAATAAAATTAAATATGGTTTAAAAAAACTAAAAAAACACGCTCATCAGACGTTGTTAGTTTTGATGTACAGAATAAGCCCCTAAAAGAATGCTAATTGATTAGTAAAATGACCCTGTATAGACAAATAAAAAGAATGCCAAGACGTTGTAGACAGGCAATTTTTTAGGATTCCGTACCCAAAGGGTAAAAACAGGACTCTATTTCTAAGACTCCGATGTCCGTCTGTCCGTATGTCTGTCTGTCACCAGGCTGTATCTCATGAACCGTGATAGCTAGACAGCTGAAATTTTTACAGATGATGTATTTTTCTTTCCGCTGTAACAACAAATACAGAAAACAGAATAAAATAAATATTTAAAGGGGGCTCCCATACAATAAACGTAATTTTTTAGAGGTTTTTTGCTCGCTATTAATAACTGCAAGAGGAATGGGGCTAAGGGGCTCCAACACGGTATGAACCCCGCGTGCGTGAGTCCGACTCGCACTTGGCCGATTTTTTTTCTATATGAAGTGAAATGCAGTAACTGAATACCACGAAAATGCTCGACAAAAGTTTCACAATCAAAAATGCAATACTATCGCCAAGAGGACTCGATTATTTTTTGCCAATGTCACGTTTTAATAACTATTGGCACATTGTAATTGAATTAATTGGAATTATAGTAATACATTTTATGTTTAGTTTGGAAATATAAAAGGTAGTATAAAAAGGAGGTGAAAAGTAGGAAAAGGTACATTTTTTGTAGAGCAACTTTAATAATGGCAGCTAAAGCTTCTCTGGTTGTATGTGCTACGGCGCTTCTTGTACAGGTATGCATGTTAATTATAAAACTGTTATCGATATGCAATATTTATCTATTTTTTGCTGTTTTTTTTTTATAAAATGAAAATAAAATGGCCGACTATCCACATTAGAAAATGATTCCCTAAACCTTCATTAATTGCACGGAAGTAAGGCAAAAGTTAAAAAATCAGCAGAAAAAGCATAATCTTCAATGATAATATAAACGGTCAAAAGACCAGTAGATGATTTGTACCCTGCCATACAGGCTCCTATGAGACCTAGTGCGTGGTTCAATTAATCTAATGGTACTTTAACGCTATCTTAACTACGATTTTTATAAGGCCCATTGTATGTTAGTAGTTAATAGTACCATACATTTAATTTGATGTTGGAACAAATAAAGAATTTATTATTATTATTTATTCCCATTAACTCACAAGCAAAGCTTTATTATTATTATTATTATATTATTATTATAATCTTCCATTTCTAAATCTTCCAAAATTGCATGCTTCCATGCAATTTTGGAAGATTGCATGGCAGTAGTTACAAGGTGCACGGATGGACAATGCCCACCCTAGAAACTTCATTGCTCACCCCAAAAATCTGAAAGTCAAGAAGTACTAACAATTTTACTTAGTGAGCAACAGCAAGCAGCTCTAGATAAATGTACTACCCAAGTCATTGACTAAGGGTGATGGATAAGTCTTCTAGTGGATCTTGAATAATTTCATATTAAAGTAGGCAACTACTTGGAAGTGACGTAACGCATCAATGTTTCCTAAAATGTAATGATTTGTCAGGATTTTTAGGAACACATTTATCTCACGAAAGTCAGGAAGAAAAACTTTACGCCTTGTAAAGTTAATCAGATGATTCAATTAATTTATTTACTCGTTAATTTTATACGTTCGTTCCAGATTTTATTGCTTGCTTAATTTCAATGACTTATTTTCCTTTCAGTCCGTGTACAGTGCCTGCTTTGGTGGCATGTCAGCTCCTTTCGGCTACTCTGGCTTCAAACCCAAGGCCTTCGATGGCATCGCCGCTTCTGGTTGTGGATACACCGGCTTTGCTGCCTCTAAGGGTTACGACGGCGCTGGCTGCGGCTGCGGCTCGACAGGAGTAGCTTCCACTGGTGGTGGCCTTCCCGTCGCCAGCACATCTCCTATCGCCCCTGTTGGAATCTCCGTGGTCTCTGAGAACGCATACGAAGGAACTTTGAACGCTGGTGGCAACTTACCTTTCGTTGGCGGTGTTGCTGTCGAAGGCGTGCTTCCCACTTCTGGCGCTGGTGCCGTTTCCTACGGCTGCGGTGACGGAGCCATCGGCTACGGTACTGAAGGTCCTATCAACACTGGTATTATCATCCCTGGTGCTGTGTTCCCTCCAGGCACTCCATCAACTGCTGCTACAGATGATGCTCTCGCTCTTGTAAGCCCGTCTATCAATGCTTTGGCGGGAGTCAATGGAGCTACATCAGCTACTGGCTATTCAGGTCTTGGTGGTGCCGGTTTCGGTATTGGAGCCTCAAGATACGGCCTTGGAGCTACAGGATTCGGCCTTGGGTGTACAGGTTCTGCTTTTAACAAATTTGGACTGAAACGAGCTGGCTGCGGTTGCGGTGCTGCGTATTAAGCAGTGTGATGCGAAAATTTTATGGTTTTATAATGTGAACTAAAGCGCTGAATAAATGAAAAAATGAGCTAATAAATATGTATGTATTTTTATTGAAATTCTCGTCACAAAATTAGTTTTTTTTTTTTATAGAAACACAATCCACATCATCATATCATCATTATGAATTTTTATCTTGTATCGACTACTGCTGGATATAGGCTTCTTCTCTCTTGTGCCAACGTTCCCTTATTCTGGGCTAGTCTAATCCACGTATAACCAGGGGCCTTATTGTGTAAGCGCTCTGACGTTCAGCTTCGCTTTTTCTCCTGCTCGCGCCAGTTACTCACGCCACGAGAGCTAGCGGGAGGAAATGCGAAGCCGAACGTCAGAGTGCTTACACAATAAGGCCCCTGCAATGGGTCACGATGTCGACCCCATTGGGTAGATGGTCCTTCTTCTGAACGCTTATCCGCTCATGGAAACCACAAGTTCAAAGATCTATTGCAATGAACATAATAAGTAAAATATTATGATTGTGAGTTGCTCTTTGAAAGAAAACCGCTTCAAAAGCTCTATAGCTTGGCTGTCTTGAGTAGAACGACCTCGCGGAACTTAAATGGATTTTTGTCCACCCAGATCCCCTAAAGAACTTTAATGGATTTTTTGTTAATACGATTCCTTGGTGAAATTCTCACGTTTTTTATTCAATAAATATTAGGGGACATCTTACACACGGTCTCTGACCACGAACTAAGCAAAGCTTGTGATATGGCTGCCAGAGACTAATATACCTACTACATAAACATATTTTAAATACATACTTATCTAGATACGAGTAGTACCTAAATAACACCCCGAAACAGAGCAAACACCAATGTTCATCACGTAAACGCTTGCCCTGGGTGGGGATTGGACCCACGCCTCTTTGAGCCAGAAGTCAGGGTCACTAACCACTGAGCCACCGAGGCAGTCAATATAAACTCCACGTCACATAATATTGGAGTAACATTTTAATTTTATGTATATTTTTGCATAAGTAAGTTCGTATAGGCTAAGTGGCATGTTTAGCCTGGCTAGCATATTCACCAAGACATAATTTTGTCGTTCGATTTGGTGTGAAAAGCGAGTGAAGCATCTATGCTTCGTAATTTTATTGACAAAATTTTCTTTAAACTGCAGTAATAGAAACCTACAGTAGCTTCTGTTTGATTCTCACTTCCCGAATATTTAAGTACTTAGGTACTTAGATACAGCATACAGCCTTAAAAAAAACTTCTATTCGTTTAATGACAAACTAGATCTTTTCTCTGTAAATGTTGTACTTTAAGTTAATTAACTACGAGTATGACAGGTTTGTAATAAATGTAAACGAATGATGTTCCGCTATTTGGTTTCGTAACTTAATTTCGAATTATTGGATTATAGGTGGCCTATATTTATATCCAGCAATGTACGTCATATAGCTGTAAAAAGAAGTTGAAAGTTGTAAGAAAGAATGTTGACTAAAGACAATCATGTACTATACTCGTATTCGTCTGTATGTTTTTTGTTCATCGATATTTTTGACTAATTGTGAACCGAATCGGAAAGTGTATATTTCCAAGGTGGTCTCATTTATATTGCATCGAAATTGGCTGAGCTGTTTTTGATAAATCATCAATAATTTACATGGATGTCACAACTATTCGAACTTAATTAACTATTATTCGAACTCTGCACACGGTGGAAGTCGGTGATGCGATTTTTTGCGAAATTAATAATTCAAATGTAGGTTTAATCGAATATGAAGAAGTAGAATATGAAGAAGTAAGAAGTATTTTTATTGCTTGTCGGAATTTATTCAAATCATTACTCAGTAATGTCACTATAGTCAATAGTTTCAGCAAAGGCTGTAACCGTAGGAAGCAGGCGCAGCACCACAGGCGCAGTTGCCAGCGATGGTGACGGCGCCGGCCGCGGCGACCGGACCGGCGTACTCGACGGCACCGATGATGGGCACCTGACCGGCGAGAGCGGTGGAACCACCCACGGGCAGCTCGCCGGCCACGGCCACGTTACCCATACCGGAGCCGCCGTACTTGGCACCGCAACCGGCACCGTAATCAGAGAAACCTTTGTATCCGTAATCAGAGAAACCTTTGTATCCGTAATCAGATGGACCCTTGTATCCGTAATCAGAGTATCCCTTGTATCCGTAATCAGTGAGACCTCCGCAAGGGGCGGCGAATGGGGCAGCGATGCTGTAAGGTGTGGCCATAGGAGTGGCTAAGGGAGCAGCAATGCCTGCGTAAGGTCCGTAAGCGGCACCGGAGCAAACGCCAAAAGCATTCTGAAAATGGATGGGTACTCGTTAATACATTAGTCATAAGATCCTAATAATCTGACAAAAAGGTGAAACGCTAGAAAAAAGCGTGCAAAATTCAATTTTTTTCAGGTTTTGTTGCAATTTGCTAAATACTTACCTTGGATTTAGAAAAACTGATTTTGCGGTAATAAATAATACGTGTTATAACATGTTACATACACCAAAAAAACAATATAATAGACAATCTATGTAAAAAGGTTAATTTAATCAAAATTATAACTCAAACCGTCGTTTCAGCCAAGGACGTCCACTGCTGGACATAGGCCTCCCCTAAAGATCTCCAATAAGACCGGTTGGTAGCGGCTTGCATCCAGCGTGATCCTGCGGTCTTAATGAGGTCGTCCATCCACCTTGTGGGTGGACGACCTACGCTGCGCTTGCTGGTACGTGGTCTCCACTCGCGAACTTTTCGACCCCATCGGTCATCAGTCCTCCGAGCTATGTGCCCCGCCCATTACAATTTCAACTTGCCAATCCGCTGGGCTATGTCGGTAACTTTGGTTCTTCTACGGATCTCCTCATTCATGATTCGATCCCGCAGAGAGACTCCGAGCATAGCCCTCTCCATAGCTCGTTAAATGAATTCAACTAAATAATTGAGAGATTTCGCTAAAATAAACCATTGTAAGTGATGATAGGGGCCGTATTAATTGAATAGATGCTTTTCTTTGCCGCAAAAGCAGTTTTCGTAAATTAAAGGTAAGTAGTCCAGCAATAAATTACTAAAAACAAAAAAAAAGAATTTCGTGCGCTGCCTCTAACAATAACTACAATTTAGGTAAATGTTTGTAGTAACTAACAGTACGAAACAGTAGATAAAATGATTCAAAAATGTACGAGAAGTAGGTATTTGGAGAAAATTATAGTCTTTCTTTTTTTCTAATTTGTTGTAGGATGTTGAACAAAACTCGCCCCTACTCGCCGATTTTTGTGGTTTTATGCTGCATTTAGCCAAATTCCAACTGTAACTGTTTTTAACATCGACTAATACACTTGATAATTTTAATTCCATATATTTTTTTTATTTGAAAATTTTGCAACCACAGACTCCAGGGTCTGTGCCCTTTTGTTAACTGAACACAATTTTTTTATTTTATTTTACTGCACAAAGAGTACTATAACATTGTTAAATCTTAAAGTTCCATTTCTTAATTCCATATTTTGATTGTGTAATATTTCAATTCTTTATGGTTTCAAAGCTTGTCAAGCGTAGTAGGTGTAGTGTAAAGTCAATAATATTATTTTCGACACTCATAACCTAGTTTGCATTCCATTTACTTATGGAGTAACGGTTTCCTTGTTCAGTTTCTTCTTAGGAAAATCTTGGAAAATGATGAATGTAAATATATGTGCTGCCTGGATGCTAACTGTTGTTTGTGTGTGTTCTGCATCTTAAGTTTAACTCATTTATTTTTTGACATTGACTTACTTGAATCAGGCATGCCTGGATGCACAACAGAAGACAAGCAAAAGCAATCATGTCTGCTTTTGTAAAGTACCTATACTGAAAGGATGGCAAATCAGTAATAACTCATATACCTTCATACCCTCCTTTTATAACCACGTTTTCTGATAAAAACCTGTACAGTGAAAGAAATTATCAAAAAAGTTGCGGTTTATTTCAGAAATTAGGTCAAATTCGATTAAGAATAGTACCGTTTTCTGTACGTGCTCAATTAGGTTAAAAAAATCAAGGTTTCGATGTCATTTACCTTTCCTTTTTGCATGCGTTTTCATTTGAATGTGCTGATTGAGCACGAACTGGCTTTATACAAATTACACTACAACTGTGACTAAATATACCTAGTTTTTTCGCAGAATTTTAGCGTCAGTGACTCAATTACTTTTATCACTGTTTTCAAGTTTTTCTGGTGAAACGCTTAAATACATTTTCTTTGCGTAATTAGGATTTTTGTTGAAAATTCTTGGATATAAATATGGGTCAAATTTGAAATAGTTATTATTACCGACTTCTGTTTCATCGGACACTATCCATCATGAATTCCTTTGCTTTTCTTTTGGTTTGCGCTCAGGCTTGCCTGATCCATGTGAGTTATTTTAAATACTTAATTATGGTTTGAAGTTTCAAGAATCACTTAAGCTGATGTCACAATTCATTCATTCAACCCAAAAAAAATAAGTTCCTTCGCTGACCGAGGGCAATCATCTTGAGGTTTTTGGTTTTCATTCGTTTTCTTATGTTGCGGAACCTTTAGTGTTGACCACATAAGAGTATGTGTAAGGCTTTTTATTTAAATATCTATCTGGTCTTCACTCTACGTTTGACTGTAACTTTGCGAAGCACTGGTTCCTTTTCTTTTCAAAAAGCGTTATTTGTAGACCAAATTTTATTGAAGATGCACGTACACAGAGACTATTTTTTAAATACATTCCGTTAATGATTTTTGACATGAAGATATTTTTTTTATTTTTTATTTAACCTGTACTGTCCCTGCTGGGCAAAGGTCTCCCTCAATTCCCTTCATTCCTTTCTATGTCTCCGTCCAATCTTTTTTAAACGTCTCGATTTCGCCGTCTCGCATATTACAATACAAAAATAGACAACAATACAATAAAGAGCGTTTTTTTTTCAGAGCGCTCTTGGCGTTTGCTCCGGTGCTGCTCCCATCGGTTATGGAAAAAGCGCTCCATGCGAACTGAGAGCAGCTGTTGCCGGACCCTACGGTAGCGGACCTTATTACGGTACCTACAAAGCAGGCCTCACTGATTACGGATACAAAGGTTACTCTGATTACGGATACAAGGGTTTCTCTGATTACGGATACAAAGGTTACTCTGATTACGGATACAAGGGTTTCTCTGATTACGGTTGCGGCCAGGCGTACGGCGGCTCCGGTATCGGTAACGTAGCCGTGGCCGGCGAGCTGCCCGTGGGTGGTTCCACCGCCCTCGCCGGTCAGGTGCCCATCATCGGTGCCGTCGAGTACGCCGGTCCGGTCGCCGCCGCCGGCACCGTCACCATCGCCGGCAACTGCGCCTGTGGTGCTGCGCCTGCTTCCTACGGTTACAACCTTTGCTGAAACTGTTCTATGATCCAGAATATGAGGGAGTTATTGAGTACCTACTTAATGATTTGAATAAATTCTCACAAGCAATAAAAATACTGTTTTCATTTAAATACATTGTAAAGATAGGTAGTTGTAATAAATTGTATTGCCTAATGAAATATTTAATTTGAGATTTTAAAATGGGACAAAGTGATGTACTCGTATACTCGTATGTCTTGCTATTTTATTACGGTTTCTACGATTATTACTTTAGTCCTTATTCTAAGGGCCAACGAGCTAACAACGAGACTTTACTGTATTGTACTGTACCAGCCTTTTTTTTAAATCGTCCACTGCAGGACCTACGTAGGTCTACCCACGAAGGGTGATTGGGCCACATCCATCACGCTGGCCCAATGCAGGTCAAAACGAGACTAAATCACCGAACTTTAAAATACAGGTTCCACGTCGATTACTACGTTAATACTACGTCTTTACATGAAATAAAAACTGAAATATTGTGTATTGTATGGTGGAAGTATTGAACAATGAAATAAATAAATAAAATAAATAAATAAATATTAGGGGACATCTTACACATGGTCTCTGACCCCAAACTAAGCAAAGCTTGTGATATGGCTGTCAGAGACTGATATACTACATATACATATTTTAAATACATACGTATATAGATAGTACCTAAGTAACACCCAGACACCGAGCAAACACCTATGTTCATCACACAAATGTTTGCCCTGGGTGGGGATCGAACCCACGCCTCTTTGACCCAACTAATGGTTCTGATAAGCAAGCGTCCATATTGCTTTTACTATAATACTACACTAATATTATTATTATGTACTACGGGACTAAACGGGCACTCAAATTACGAGATAAATAAATACTTCATCATCCCGACGTTTCGACCGAGTTGCATCGGTCGTGGTCACGGGTAGACTGTGTACCCTAGTACATAATAATAATGTGTTCAAATCGCGAAAGTTTTAAAACAACCTATTTATTTATTTTGAACCATTGACTTGACATTTTTTTTGTTTTAAATATTCATGCTTTGAACCTATTTGTACTTCTTCTTCTTTTTAGTGCTGTTAGTTAGTTGTTAGGTTATAGAAACTTCTGGAAGTTTTCTTTGACCAGGCTCTCGATAACTCAACTAGTAGGTGCTTTTAGTATCCATTGTTAATCCATCTCCACCGAGGAAAACATTTTTGTGACAACACAGTGGGCTACAGTTGGCAACTTTGATAGCACTGCGACTTTAAAAATATAGTTTTTATTAGAAACTAAAAAACACGCTTTCATAGCGTTCCTATTGTAAAAACTATTGAAACTAGCGTATAACTATTGTAAAAAAGTTATTTTACAATAGTAATAATATTTTTCGTTAATTTTCAGGGTTCCGTACCCAAAGGGAAAAACGGGACCCTATTACTAAGACTTCGATGTCCGTCTGTCCGTCTGTCTGTCTGTCTGTCCGTCTGTCACCGGGCTGTATC
The DNA here is from genome assembly GCA_964007245.1 of Hypomecis atomaria. Taxonomy (NCBI): domain Eukaryota; kingdom Metazoa; phylum Arthropoda; class Insecta; order Lepidoptera; family Geometridae; genus Hypomecis; species Hypomecis atomaria. Next base: position 3,829,090 of record OZ023308.1, on the reverse strand, counting down.
TCATGAACCATGATAGCTAGGCAGCTGAAATTTTCACAGGTGATGTATTTCTGTTGCCAAAAACAACAAATAATACTAAAAATAAAATAAAATAAATATTTAAGGGGGGCTCCCATACAGTACGGAACCCTCCGTGTGCGAGTCCGACTCGTACTTGGCCGATTATTATTTTCTGCCTACTTAGAAAATTATTTTACACTTTTTAGTTTGATATGCTATGAAAGCGTTTTTATGTATATTTTTAAACTAAGTATGTTTATTTTTCACTTTTTAATAATCGAATAAATGCAAAATCGAGCTCAAAGGGGTTGGTTAAAAGCAAACAAACATACAGGTAAAACTTATAAAAGCGTGTAAAAAAGGGGAACATTTGGTGTAGCGCTACTTATCAACTGGTTTTGATAATAATTAGCAAGATTGCTGAGTATCTAAATCCTAATCAGATTTTTAAGTATAAACGAAATGGATCTGGAGAGTGTCGAGATATAGGCCTACGAAGATTCAGTTAAACAGATGCGAGGTCTACTGTTCGGAGAACTACTAGTCACTTAAAGTGATCTCTTCCAGGTTGCAGGCAACCTAAGGATATACAGAGACTAGTACCTACAGGTTTAGCGCTAAGTAGGTACCTACTGTGTACTACTTTACACGTACCGAAGTCCAAACAATTAAAAGTATTTGCTCTACATTATCACAATAAATACCTACTTATCTCATTATTTAATCCTCTAACGAGAATGTCTTGTCTGCATTCAGTAATGCTACTGCGCCGCCTGCGTATTTTCGCGTATATTAGCGCGTTAATTAAGCCGTTATCTACGTAATGCTGCTAGTCTAAGTTTTGAACATGTTAAAACGTTGGTCATATCTGCGATGAGGAAGGTTTCTGGGAGCCCCCCTTAAATGTTTATTTTATTTTACTTTTATTATATATCTATTATTGAAGTGAATATACAATATTCTGTGAAAGTTTTAAGCATCTACCTGTTACCATTATTAAGCTTAGCTAATAATTGATTATAAATATAGAAAGAAAACGTAAATTTCGCAATCCTTTTATAATCACATTAATATTGTTACATTTTTTGAAACACGTCACCAAATCATTTTTGTCACAATTACTATATTTTTGCATTTCTAATCGATATCGTATAACTTTGTAAACAAAACACACATTAAGAACATAATTTCAAATTTAAAAAAAAAATAACCTTGCTATGTGTCCTTGAAAAAAATTGATAAAACTCATTATTTTTCACAGACGAACACTAAATACAAAGTTAATGAGTAGGTGTAACTATAACGCACAATTTTAACAATGTAGATATTCTGGAGCTCAATTTTAGAACAAAAGGACACTAAGTAAGTGCAGGAGCGAGCGTTGGAAATCTAAATACCTAAGTAATAATATATAAATAGGTATATAATTTTATAAATACGCTTCGACTTGAGAATCTTCTCCGTTTTTACGTAGGTCAATGCGGAATAAAGATTTTAAAACACTTTTGAAAATTAGTTCTTGATACTAATTCTGAGTTAAACGAATCTACGAAATTCAATGGTTTCAAAAATTGAGCTCCTGATATTGACTTTAAATTACAAGGGTGGTTAAAAGGCAAGTTTACTGACATTACAGTACGTAAGGACCAGCGCAAGGGGTTATATACGCATTGGCACCACAGGGGGCAGCGTATGCGGTGCTGCTACAGGGGGCAGCATATGCCTTGCCACTGCAGGGCGCAGCATAAGCTTTACCGCTGCAGGGGGCTACATACTCAGCACCATAAGCGTAGGGGGCAGCATATGCCTTGCCACTGCAGGGGGCTACATACTCAGCACCATAAGCGTAGGGGGCAGCGTATGTAGACCCACAACCGTAGCCGGCGTAGTTGGGGTAGCCATAGTTGTAAGACCCTGAGGAAGCGGCACAACCGGTCCCATATTGGTAGGGCGATGGGGCGATCACAGCTCCGAAAGAAGAGTTGAGTACATTCTGAAACAAAAGGAGCAGTCAGATGGGATGTCAAAGACTAGATCAAAGCAGTTGCCGATGATATCTTGACGGTGTGCAGGTAGATAATCATCGTGATATATTCAGGACTGAAAGAGGCTAGCACTGTCTTCATAATATTATCATTATAAATTAGCCGTAGGAAGATCACAGCTACACTTAGATATCTGCTGGAGATTTTAATAAAGTGATCGGAAGCGGTTTGCGTTCAGCGTGTTCCGGCAGTGTTTATTGGGTCATCTTTTCGAGTATTGCGGCGATTCACCCCGCAAGCAGTTTGCACCGCGGGGCGAATCGCCCATGACTCTTTTTGAAGGTCCTCGTTCGCTCCGCATTGTTTGGAGCGGGGCAAAAAGTGGCATTTAAAAAGAGTCTTGAGCGATTCACCCCGCGATTCACTTTTTTATCTGTACATTTATGTAGAAATGTGGTTAATGGAAAAATAACAATTGCATTACATCGAGGGCATGTAAACACTATCTCTTTACATGACCACTGTCAAAGTAAAAAAAATAGTGACCTTATCGATAATTTTAGTGTATTCAATCTCTAATTTAAATTAAAAAATCTCTAATTAAGTTGATATTGAGCTTGATTTACGTAGATTCTAATCTAAAACTTAACTGTCCGTTGGTCATCAGTCGTACGTGTCATTTAGCCAAATTACTTACCATTTCAACTTGTAAATCGAACTGTATCTATACAAATATTATAAAGAGGAAAGATTTGATTGTTTGTTGGCATCGAATAGGCTCCGAAACTACTGAACTGATTTGGAAAGATACACTATCCCCGGTGAACATAGGCTATAATAAAATTTCAAAAAAGTTAGGGATCCTTGCTATTTGTCTTCTTTAGCCAATCGTAAACGGGCGAAACCGGGATGGGCAGCTAGTTGAAAATAAAGTGCATGAAAGTCGTGTTAAAATCGATAACAAAAGCAAAACAAAACTAAGTTCTACAAAACATAATTATAATTATAAATAATTGGTAATTGTATTAAATACTTACGAAGATCAGGCAAGCCTGAATGCAGAACACGATGAATGCAGATGGAGACATGTTTCCAAGAATAAACAAGTTACAAGAGAAGCAAAGTGTTGAATGGTTTCTTAAAATCAAGAATCAATTTATAATGAACTCAAGAGCACTGATTTCGAAATTATCAGGCACCCACAAAACAAATTTAATATCCATTGAAAAGGGCGTTAAACGATGTAAATACATTTAATTAAAATACACAATTACACAACCGATATAAAAATTACAAGTAAATCGCAAACCATTTTGCCGAAGTCACGTCTGGCTTACTTAATTTTTTACTTCAACTATATTCTGAGAAAAGGCCTACTAAGATATCAGTCAGTAGAAAAGGATATAAAAGTGTGCCACATTATTTTCATATTCATTCTTTACAGGACGTGGTTCTTATAAAGTCTTTAAAATGGCAGCAAAAACTATTTTCGCTATTTGCGCTTCTGCTCTTTTGGTTCAGGTTAGCTCTCTTTTATTTCATGGCACATTAAAAATTTGACTAAAAAATTAAACTCAAACCCATAACTGAAAATTGCATCAAAATCGGATGAATAGTTTTGGAGAAAAACGACAACATAGGTTTGCACAAACATCCACTCATCCCAAACGCATATACCGTCTCTGTTACGTCGTGGGTAAAAAATGAAAGGCTAATTTGTGTTTTGTCCCAAAGTAAAATTTATCAAACTAGCTGCGCCCCACGGTGTTACTCGCGTTAGCCCGAGATAAAAATGTTTTTTCTAAAATAAACGTTACTCCTTTATTACATCAGCTACCTGCCAATAAAAGTCCCGTCAAAATCGGTCCAGCCATTTCAGAGATTAGCCGGAACAAACAGACAGACAAAAATTGTAAAAGATGTTATTTTGGTGTATGTACCGTTTATAGAGGCATATTCATATACATGTAGTAAAAAACGGTTATTTCAATATTACAAACAGACACTTCAATTGTACTCATATGTATAGATTAACACAACGAGCTGAAAGTAGAACTATAATTTTATTTTTCTTTTCAATATTGAATCAATTACATTTCAACAACTTTAAACTCTCTAATACACATCTATATCATTGTCACACGTTTCCATTAGATAGATCATTACTGTGAAATATCTTTGCTTTTTAATTTGCTAAGCTAGATAAAGTAGCTTAGTTGGTAAACCGTATGACCGATGATCAAAAGATGCAGGTTCAAATCCCGCGTTCGCGACATATCATTCGGTATATTCCATTTTTCTAATAACTGTCTTTGTTAACTTTTCCAGTCTGTCTACAGCGTCTGCCAGAGCAATTTCGCCGTTCCTTCTGGATATTCCGGCTGCGGCTACAAAGCCAAAGCTTACGATGGTAAAGCATCTGGCTGCGGGTATGCAAACTACGCTTCTAAGCCTTACGGCTCCGGATACGGCTGTGGCTCTACAGGAGTCGCTTCCACCGGTGGTGGCCTTCCCGTCTCTAGTACCTCTCCTATTGCTCCTGTTGGTATTTCAGTGCTGTCTGAGAACGCGTACGAAGGAAGTTTAACCGCTGGTGGCAACCTGCCGTTCATAGGCGCTGTCGCTGTCGAAGGCGTGCTGCCGACTGCTGGTGCCGGCGCTGTGTCTTACGGCTGCGGCGATGGAGGCATCGGCTACGGCAGCGAAGGCCCTATCACCACTGGCATCATCATCCCTGGCGCTGTATTCCCTCCTGGCACCCCTTCAGCCGTTGCTACTTCTGATGCTCTGGCTCTCGTGAGCCCAGCTATCAACGAGTTGGCTGGCGTCACAAGCTACGGTATTGGTTCAGGCAGCGGTTACAACGGTCTTGGAGGTTCAAGCTACAGAAACTGTGGATTCAGACGTGCTGGATGTGGCTGCGGGGCTGCGTACTGATTTGTGTGAATTGATTGATTAGACCATCTGAAAAGCAAATAAAGGAACCAGCAAAATAAAGTTGTGTGACTATTTTTAATACCTGAAACCTACCATTATCATCATCTGTCAGCAATCTTATGAATTTAAAATAAGACCGGTTGGAAGCTGTTTGCATCCAGCGCAACCCTGCGGTCTTAATGAAAGATCTATCCACAAGGTGGACGTTCCACGCTACGTTCTGTGCCCTTCCTACACTACAACTTTCCGATCAGCTGGGTTATGTCGGTGACATTGGTTCTTCTACGGAAGAACCTCATTCCTCATTTCTGATTCGATCTCGCATAGCAAAGCCCTCTCCATAGCTCGTTGGTCTACTTGGAGCTTATTAATATGGCCCACAGTCCACCACGCACGACCAAGTTTTTAAAAGACTCATATCTAATAACACAAACTAGTGAGATCACTCATCTCTAATAACTTGGTCACACGAACACTTTCAACTTGAGGCACTGAGGTAAGTCGGATGACAAAACAATAGATATGCAATTTCCCGAACGCTGTCCAGCGAGTTGGGTTCGACGATCGACCTCTTTGTTGAAATCGGACCTACCTAATAGGACTATTTGTACTAGGTAGACGTACGAATCATAAACTTCAAGCATAGAGCTTGGTCGCTCGGTGTACCAATATCAACTACACAATAATCTAGCGACCAATAAAATTTACTTAGCTTTCCTGTGTAAAGATCGATAAAGGGTATATTTGTATAAGCTATAAATAGGGAAGGTCACGCAGTATGTACTACGATGGCTGGCGTGATACACGTAGTACCTATGTACTACGTGACCAATTTAAGGGCCAGAGAGTCTCCAAAAGACGTCTTCAAGGTCTTCAAGGGCCAGAATATGTATGCCCTTAAAAGGATGCTAATTGAATAACATTAACGCTGTATAACCGGGCTCCGCGTTTCGCTCAGTTTGAAATTAATATTACATGGCGTAATAAAAAAAATCGGCCAAGTGCGAGTCAACTCACGCACGAAGGGTTCCGTACTGTATTGAAGCCCCCCTTAAATATTAATTTTATTTTAAATTAATAAATTATTATTGAAGTAAACATACCATTAAATATTTTGTGAATATTTCAAACGTCTACATGTTATATATACCAAGCGAAAAACGGCTGAAAAATCAGGTTTGTTGTATGGGCGCCCCCTTAAATATTTATTTTATTTTGTTTTTAGTATTAGTTGTTATAGCGGCAACAGAAATACAGCATCTGTGATAATTTCAGCTATCTAACTATCACGGTTCATGAGATACAGCCTGGTGACAGACAGACAAACAGACGGACGGACAGCGAAGTTTTAGTAACTGGGTCACGTTTTAACCCTTTGGGTACGGAGCCCTAAAAAAAGATTTTTTTAGCGAAATACCGCATATTGGTTGAGTTGAGTATTATAGTAATGAGTAATCGGTATTTTACACACCTTATTAGTACCATCTACCTGCCAAAGCCACGGTAACCCAAACTTCATAATGATCCATCGTTCTTACCTGTGTTGGGAGCATATGCTGACAAACTTTCAGGTTTTATAAAATAACGAAAGTCTGGGGTTCACGGGCTCTTGCTCTATAAATATAGAAATAAAATTTGTATCAACTACCAAATTTCATAAAAATCGTTAGAGTCATATTATAACTGAGATCCATATATTGTAGAAACAAATAAATATATTTACAAATACAACAATAAAATTTTACTGCTTGTTTAAAGGTATACAATTTTAAATGATATACAATGACACCTTTTCCAAAGGTATGGCAAAAAAACATATCACATCACGCATCTGATTGTGGATAAGTCAATTACAAATAATCGGCCAAGTACGAGTTGGATTCGCGCACGAAGTGTTCCGTACTGTAGGGCAGCCCCCTTTAAATATTTATTTAATTATTTATTTTTGGAGCGAATATACAAGTAAATATTCTGTGAATATTTCTATCATCTACCTGTTACCATTATTAATATCGAGCGAAAAACGGTTCAAAATTCATGTTTGTTGTATGGGAGCCCCCTAAAATATTTATTTTATTTGGTTTTTAGTATCTTTTGTTCTAGCAGCAACAGAAATAAATCATCTGTGAAAATTTCAGCTTTCTACCTATAATTGTTCGTGAGATACAGCCTAGTGACAGACATACAGACGGACAGCGGAGTCTTAGTAATAGGGTCCCGTTTTTACCCTTTGGGTACGGAACCCTAAAACCTATAAACTGTTACATCCCTCTGAAAGTCCCAAAACTGACTGCGTTCACAAAGTAGCCATGGTAAGTATCTTGTGATTTATTTTTCTTTGTCAAAAAAGAGGACGGAAAGGCTGTTTGTAGATTTAAAACGGCTTTATAAATCTAATAATTCAAGAAAAATGCAACATTAGTTTTAATAACATATTTTATTTCTTCTAAATTCTGTTTATCTTAGTAGGTTCCGTAACCAGCACCTCCGCATCCGCAGTTTGGTGCGCAGTTGCCACAGATGGTGACAGCGCCATTAGCGCACACTGGTCCGGCGTACTCGACAGCGCCGATGATGGGCACCTGACCAGCGACGGCGGTGGAACCACCCACGGGCAGCTCACCAGCCACGGCCACGTTACCCATACCGGAACCGCCATACCCCTGTCCGGCGTAACCCGCGCCGTAGCCAGCCAGACCCGCGCCGTAACCACCCACACCAGCGCCGTAACCAGCCAGACCCGCGCCGTAACCGCCCAGACCCGCGCCGTAACCGGCCAGACCGGCGCCGCAACCGCTAACTAAACCCGCTCCGTATCCGGCGCCGGCACCAGCGCAACCGCAGGAAGCGAATACATTCTGTAAATTAAAAATATAAATTTAATTTTATTCGTTGTATCAGACATTGTATTACTTAGTGGAAGTTCAATTGTGTGTTTTAAGAAACTTTGCAGTATTTCTGTTATATTGTGATTTAGAAGTATTTAATGTTGACAGCACAATAATGTTTCGTCACCCACAAAAATGTTAGTCATCAATCATTTTATGTATCCATGTTAAGATTTTTTTAGGTCTGGGTATTGTCCTAGTTTTTGCGGCACTGGCGATATCTGGAATGATATTTATAAGAAAGCTTTATCTATATTAAGGTAGTGCCGACTGAGAAGGCCCGCTGTGTTGTAAGGCCCAAGTTTCAAAAAACACATTAAATACATTCATAGCGCACTGGTCTCTAGTCACGTGAGTAACGGACCAATAGGAACGCAGAATGCGCCTGCAGCGTTCCGCTGGCGACCGCCATTTTGTCAGTGCCGCCACTTTTCTCGCCGAGCTTGGACGCCGTCACCTATTTTGCTATTTTTCTCGGGCACAAAAAGTAAGTTTTCTGTTGTTTATCCCAAGATTTTTAAGCAGATGATTAGTTTAAAGTGTTTATTTAATCATTACCTAACACTATTTACTTTTAGATTGTGATTTTTTTATCAAATTTATTACGAAAATGGTTAGTTTGGGTTTCAAAGCCCAAGTCGTTTTGGAAGGCCCAAGTAGTTACTATTTTGGGCCTTACAAGGCTTGATTGGGCCTTGCAATCCTATTCTAGCCTGGCAAGGCCCTTAAATATTTAATATAAAAAATGTCTTTATACTCTATATATTTTTTTAATCATCCTTTGTAAGATGTTATCGTCTCCGTTCATCATTCCTTGCATATCATAAATCCCAGGTCCAAATTATTGGTAAAAAGCCCTCTAATGGCTTTCCTACCAATAATTTGGGCCTTCTAACCATATAGCTGGGCCTTTTAACCCAGTTTTGTCTATCAAGGCCCAAAGTATGGAAGTATTTATTTTTAAAAAATCTTGAAATTAAATTCCTAAACATTACATTAACTTTAAAAAAACATATACTGTATCAAAATCATTCCCGTAAAAAGTAAAAAAGGGCTGAGTACGGGCTGTTTTGCTACCTAGCAGAAATATTTTTTTTTCTTATGAACTATTGTTGATATCAGTTAGGATTCACTTTTGTCCAAGTCGAAAAATATTGCAATTTACATATTTTTGTAAATTTTAAATCTCAAGTTCTTATTTTCGTGATAAATAATTATATTATTGTCAGGGCCTTATTAGACATGCCACGTTTAGTAAGGCCCAAAAGAAGGGTTTTTAAGAAAGGTAAAAAACATGCAAATTATCTACACAACTTAAAAAATATATTTATTTGAATATTAGTAAGAGAACGAAGGGTTTCATAAACACGTTTTTATTGTGTTGAGATGATAAAATTAAGACTTATTTGATTTTGTAAAAAAGTGGGCCTTCTCAGCCTGCCCTACCTTAATATTAAAAATAGGAAAGATTTGATGTTTGTTTGCATCGAAAATGCTCCAAAACTACTTAAGCGATTTGGAAAATTCTTTCACTGTTGGAAAACTACACTACCCCCGGTGAACATAGGCTATATTATATTTTTTTTTAAATAAGGGATCCTTACTATTTGCCTTCTTTAGCCAATCGAACCCGGGCGAAGCCGGGACGGGCAGCTAGTAATATTATAATAGCATTTTGTATGAAGAGCATTTTATTACATCGATTTTGTTGATGTTTCTTAAAAATACTACAATAATCAAAAGTGATATAAATACTTACTTGGATCAGGCAAGCCAGTACGCAGAGGAGCAAGAAAGCAAAGGTAGACATTGTTGGAGATTGATATTCAAAATTACAATTTAGAATGATACTTTTTAATTTCAAATAGGTTCTTTATAGGAAAGAAATTGAGACACTTATCTACGTCACAAATAAATCGTTTACAAACAACTAAAGTGATAATGATTTATTATCTTAACAAACTACTTTCATTAGTGTAATAAGTCAGTAGAACATTATTTTACGTAACTAAATAAGTCACGTAGAAAGTTTTCTACACTATAAGTATACCTATTTTTTAAGAAACAACATTTCACAAATCTATTATCGTTCTGGTTCAATTATATAAAAGGGAGTTCTCAAAATGAATTGGCCATAATACCTTGTAATTTCAAGCAAACAATGATGGCTTTCAAAGCTCTTCTCGCTTCTGTTCTCCTGGTCCAATCTGCTCTAGGGCAGTGTTTGGGACGCGCCGCGTCTCCTTGCGGATCGGCTGGCTACGGTCTGGCTGGAGTAGGTCTAGCTGGCGGGTACGGTGCCGGTCTGGCTGGCTACGGCGCTGGCTGTGGCTCTTCTGGCGTAGCTTCAACCGGTGGCGGTCTCTCAGTCTCCAGCATCTCCCCTATCACTCCCGTCGGTGTCTCTGTAATCTCTGAAAACACCTACGAAGGACAACTCAGCGCCGGTGGCAACTTGCCATTCCTGGGCGGTGTTTCTATCGAAGGCTCCTTCCCGAGCGGCGGCGCTGGAGCAGTATCGTACGGCTGCGGTGACGGCGCCATTGTCCTTGATAAAGAGTCTCCCGTCACCACTGGTATCCTCACTCCTAACACCTTCGCTCCCAACCTTGGTGTGGGTGGAGACAAGAGACCGGGAGGTATCGACGCAAACGCTATCGGACGCGCTGCCGGTTACGGCCGCAATGGAGAAAGCTTCACTTGTGGGTGCTACTAAAAATATTTTAGTTTATATTCGTGGTGTCAATAAATGTTATAATAAATTATGTACATAAAACAGTTTATTGATTTCATTTACACATATTTAAATACCTAATGATTTCCTACCACCTCTGTCTCAGTCTGGTGTCTAGAGTCATCATAAATTAATTAGTATTTTTATATAAGCAGGATATATGTTTATCAAGAATCCGTCTATGATCCAGCCAGTGGAATTATCTTTATTGAAAAATCACGTAGACACGTTAGTAGCCCTGCCTATTAGTAATTTGCAAACAATAATCGGCCAAGTGCGAGTCAGACTCGCGCACGAAGGGTTCCGTACCATATGGCGTATGGTAAGCTCCCCTTAATATTCTTATTTTATTTTTTTATTATTTATTTTTGAAGGAAATATTCAACTTAATATTCTGTAAATATTTCAAGCATCTTAATGTTGCCGTTATTAATATCGGGCAAAAAAAACACGTTTCTTGTTTGGTTAGTCCCCCTTAAATATTTAATCTATTTTAATTCAATTTTTTTTTTTTTTAGTTTAACTTAATATCGTGTGAATATTTCAAGTATCTACCTGTCACCGTTGTTAAAATGGAGCAAAAAAACGGCTAAAAATTCAGGTTTGTTGTATGGTGGCCCCTCTTAAATATTGTTTTTCTATGTTTATTGTTTGCTCTTAAAGCGGCGCCAGAAATACGTCATCTGTAAAAAATTTAGCTATCACAAACGTTTTAGCTATCACCGTTCATGAGATACACCCTGCTGGTCCCGTTGTTACCTTTTGCGTACGGAACCCTAAAAAACTGAGCTATTGGCTATACCTACCTAACTCTAAACTAGGTACGTAACTACATAGAGTAAGTTTGTATTACATCCAAATTCTAATAACTTCGTCTTCGAAAATACCATAAAGTACAGATTCAACAAACTGACACACATTAAAAAAAATGTGAAAGATGAAAGTTACAAGGTTCGTGTCTTCTAATTTAAAAAAAAATCCACGCGACGATGAAAATTAAGTCACTAGGGCAAATTATCTACAGAATTTTTAGTTACTTAACAAATCAAGTAACGTAAAATATTTTTACATCGCGTTTTCACAAGTTTGTTATCATTGGAATTCTTTTGTATAAAAGCAATTTATTCTGATATATCCATCACTATAATTATAAAGAGACAAGTACCTATATAGCCATGGCTTTTAAAGCTCTTCTTGCTTCTGTACTGTTGGTACATTCTGCTCTAGGGCAGTGCGTGGGACACGCCGCGTCTCCTTGTGGTTCGGCTGGCTACGGTCTGGCTGGATACGGTCTAGCTGGCGGATACAGCGCCGGTCTGGCTAGCTACGGCGCTGGCTGTGGCTCTTCTGGCGTAGCTTCCACTGGTGGTGGTCTACCCGTCTCCAGTATCTCCCCCATTGCTCCTGTTGGTGTCTACGTAATCTCTGAAAACGCTTACGAAGGTCAACTCTCCGCCGGTGGCAACTTGCCATTCCTGGGCAGTGTTGCCTTCGAAGGCTCTTTCCCAAGCGGTGGTACTGGAGCAGTATCCTATGGCTGCGGCGATGGTTCCATCATTATCGGCAATGAAGGTCCTATTGTCACCGGTATCGACCATGCTAAAACCCACCCTCCGTCCCTAAGCATCATCAAGGGATATACTCCAGGAAGCGGTCGAGGTGGTATCGACGAACAAGGCATAGGACGTGCTGCCGGTTATGGGCGGGGCGGTGAAAGCTATGTATGCCGCTGCGACTAAGAGAGAATATATTTCTAATATCGTTTTCTTTATTTCATGTTTCAATAAAATAAAACACCCAAACACAAAATACGTTTCATTCATTGACTAGCTTTTACCTTTGCCCGCGTATTATTTATCGAAGTATGTACCTAGTATATTATCTGATATTCAAACTATATTTATGTAGACGTAGATCATATAGATAGCTTAGAATCTATCACCTTTGTTGCCTGAAAGAATACTTATAAAATAAACAAATAAACACACTTTCGGATTTGTAATATTTGTGAGTATGAATTTATTTAAATAAATTAAATATTGAAACCAGCGGTTTCAATATTTAATATTGAAACCAGCGGTTTCAATATATAATTTATATTGCTTCGCAGGCTGATATTACCCAGAAACCTATTTACATCTGTACCAACCAATAAATTTTCTTATTGGTAGGAAAGCTGTTCTCAGCTTTTTTATGTGCAAATATGGTACTATTAGTCAAACTTCACAATATTAACTGCTATACACGTTGTGCGAAAATAATAGTAAGTAATTGATATTTTGCTATAAGAGCGACTTTTTTGCTGAATCTGCACTGTTGATTCAGCTCGATCGGCACAATAGACGAGCTAGTTTTACGCTTATATTTTTAGGTTGTTTTATTCCTGAGTGTATGTACTTGAGTGTCATTTTTTTTACAAAATTATCTGTATCCTTGGGTAAAAATCAACAAAGTGTTTTTAGAAGCGATTTTGTAAAAGAAAAAATATTGATTATAATTAGTGCTTTAAAATGTAAAGATTCATATATCATAATCATATCAGTATTCAGCTACTCGTGTTATTTGACGTGAGATATTTTCACAAAATATTTTGCTCATTCATTAATCTCTGGCTTGGGTTAGACATTCATAATTTTGTGTAGGTATATTTTTGTTTGTTTTCGTATTATTTTTACAACTTTTTTTAACAAATGTACTACGGTAGTTATGAAAACGTACTATGCCGACCTCACCTAGCGGGATAAGGGCAGAATGATGATGATGATACTAAGGTAGTTATGATAGCATAAATAATATTTACATGGATTTATTAGATAATTTGGGATCAGAATTCGGTGACTTCTACCACATCCTCGGTGAATAGTAATATTTTACAAAATGATATAGAGATTTATCTGCTGTTTCAAACAGAATCGCCACTTGGGATCAACAAAATGTATGAAACAGCTGATTTTTCTTTCTCAAATTTTGGATTGGCCACATAGAAACAGTTGTTCATAACGATAGTCTGAATTACCTCCTTTCGGATTAGAACACCAGTTCTAGATAACCCTGTATATAGAAAAATAATTAGTAACCTCTGTAAGTTGCGTTGCGCTCATCTAATTTTTTTCATAGGCTTTAACGCTAGGTCATCATAAAGTTTTAATTTTGATGATTTCTTTTTCTTTTACCTAGTACCTTTATCAATCACTAAAAAATGTAATATTAAACGCAATTAGACCACAACAGACTGACCAAAAAAGTCTGGAGGATAATACGACCATAGGAAAAGTACCTATTTGAGACGTGAAAAAATCAGAAACAAGCATTTTCTTTGGATTTTGTTACATTTTATTTACACAGTAACTAAAGGATAACAGTCTATGAATTTCTTTTCTACAATTTTAACAACTGCACCCGCAGCCAGCACCGCCGTGTCCGTAACCAGAGGCATTTCCAAGACCGTAAGCGTTTCCTCCGATACCGTAGCTGCCTTGCAGACCGAAAAGCACAGCAGCGTTGGTGGCAGCAGGAGAGGGGCTGTTCGGGGGGAATAGCGCACCAGGGTTGGCAACTCCAGTGTAGATGGGAGCTTCGCTGGCAACACCGACGAGACCGTCTCCGCAGCCGTAGGATACAGCTCCAAGACCACCGCTCGGGAAGGAACCTTCGATAGCAACACCACCCAGGAATGGCAAGTTTCCACCAGCGCTGAGCTGGCCTTCGTAAGCATTCTCAGAGATTACGGATACGCCGACGGGAGCAATAGGAGAGATGCTGGAGACAGGGAGACCGCCACCGGTGGAAGCTACGCCAGAAGAGCCACAGCCAGCGCCGTAGCCAGCCAGACCAGCGCCGTAGCCAGCCAGACCGGCGCCGTAGCCAGCCAGACCGTAACCAGCCGATCCACAAGGAGAAGCGGTGCGTCCCACGCACTGCCCTAGAGCAGACTGGACCAAGAGCACAGAAGCAAGAAGAGCTTTGAAGGCCATTGTTGTTTACAGTTCCAAAACAAATTGTAACATGAGCTTGCTTGCTTCTCTTTTTATACTCAAGAATGACGATTATACTTTTGTGTAATAGTTGAGTAAATAACTGGTAGAGAAAGTTCTACGTGGTTTAGTTTCGTAACTGAAACTGTTCCAGTGACATAAAGTAAGTTATCGCCGTTTGGTGCTTTGCCGTTATCGCCGTTTTTCTTATCTATGAATTGCCTGAAGACTGTGAAACATATCTTTCCTAATTTAGGCGATATAAAAAAGGTACTAAGATATTAGGTGGCATTCTGAATTTAGGTTTTGAATACATCCACTACCATGTCGACCTTTGCTGTCTTGTTGCTCTGCATCCAGGCTTGCCTGATCCAAGTAAGTTTTAAGCTAGCCTTTATCTAAACCATTAAAAAGTTATTACCTTATTTTATCACATTGTTGTATAAAAAAAGCTGTTTTTTTACTATGTTAGAGCTGTACTAAAAGTGATGATGCAAGTATTTGGGCTATTATTATAGGTCTTTATGTAGCCAAGCTATAGCAAACATCGGATGTCATAGAGATGCATGTAACAAATGACATCCGCGAACAGTTTGGTCGCAAAGTCGTGAGGTGTGAAAACCTTACTTCTTACTTGTAGCTTTAAAAAGTAGAAATTTACATACAAGACTTTATTGTTGGACCTCGATTGTTAAAGCTTTTAGAATATTATAATTAAATGATTCCTTTACAAAATTACAGAATGCCTTCGCTTCTTGCGGCTGCGCTGGTTCCGGCGCCGGTATCGGTTACGGAGCAGGTCTAGCTGGCGGCTGCGGCGCCGGTCTGGTCGGTTACGGCGCGGGTCTGGGCGGTTACGGCGCGGGTCTGGCTGGTTACGGCGCGGGTCTGGCTGGTTACGGTGCTGGTGCCGGACAGGGATACGGCGGCTCCGGTATGGGTAACGTGGCCGTGGCCGGCGAGCTGCCCGTGGGTGGTTCCACCTCAGTCGCTGGTCAGGTGCCCATCATCGGTGCCGTCGAATACGCCGGACCCGTCTGCGCTACCGGATCCGTCATCATCTCTGGCAACTGCGCACCAAACTGCGGTTGCGGTGGTGCTGGCTACGGAATCTACTAAGATAAAAAATATTATAAACAATAAAAAATATCATAATGATTATATCATGTACTCTATTGTATCATTTATACTTCACACTGAAAAGGTAAACTAAAACAGAGCTCACCTAGTAAGATACATTGCCCTGAAATTGAGACGAAAAAAGCTTTTGAATATTCTTTGGCACTATCCGCTGGCGGCGCTGTCTGCTATTTAAAGTTTTAAAAGCATCAACAGTGGTTGCCGTATAAAAGAGGCATTATTCTACACTTTCCTCTTGGTGCTAATAAAACAAATCCAGTAAGTATAATAAAATTTCTTCGATGATTTACGATAGAACAAACAGGAACAAATTTTTCCTATGTTTCTATTGATTTCTATCATGTTGAATTTTCATTACGTTGAATGAAGACATCCCTTTATAGACTTTTTGATGGATGAGCTAAATACCAGCTTGAAACTTTGAATTCGATTGAACAACTTGTCGTATACTTACATACAGTAGTATGTCATTTTGGAGACATTAAGCTTGATGCATTTTTGTCGCATTGAAATAAAAAAGCTTAGCTTAGGTGTGAAGTGGCGTGTTTGCCAATTTTCTTCAGGCTTCATTTCGGGGAGTATGCACTCGAATTTCACGACCTAATTCCCTTCTTTTCCTTTTCATAGCAGCATAAGCCGAAGTTTGCATAGGTAAATACCACCGATAATAATCCTACTAATATTATAAACGTGAAAGTTTGTGAGTATGAACGGATGTTTGTTACTCATTTACGCAAAAATTACTTACTGAACGTATTGAGATGAAACTTTGCAATAATAATGCTTATACAGCAGAATCATAATACGAGTATGCTATAAATTTTTAAAATATTGCGTGAAACGAGATTCGCCGGGTCAGCCAGTTTCGTATATTTACGATAGGTACACCACCCGCTCGTACTAAGCGATTCGCTTCGTTCTCATCGAGCTATATTTCCTCAAAGTTCGTTCTACATAATGCAAACTGCCAGAGACTGGAATGCCCTACGTCCGTTATTGTTTCTTGACAATCACTTTCTGGATATTTTTAAGGCAAGTCTGAATAGGTATATAAAGTACGAGTATCTTCCAGGCTAAGGCTAATATTGCTTGCTGCACTCTTAGTAGGAGTATTAAATAAATAATAAATAAATATTGGGGGACATCTTACACACGGTCTCTGACCCCAAACTAAGCAAAGCTTGTGATAAGGCTGCCAGAGACAGATATACTACATATACGTATTTTAAATACATACTTATATAGATAATACCTAAATATCACCCAGACACAGAGCAAACACTTATGTTCATCACATAAATGCTTGCCCTGGGTGGGGATTGAACCCACGCCTCTGTGATCCAGAAGTCAGGTTCACTAATGATCCACCGAGTCAGTGAAAGTTATTATAACTCTGAAACAAAACCTTGGTACGTTTATGACAATCACGGTGACATCAGCTTTATTCCAATCGAGTATCAACAGACAGTGACAATATTAACATTGACCTTGTTCATTTAATGAAACCACACGTGCGATACTCTCAGACAAATACATATTGCACATTTGTATTGACCCAGATTTGCCAAATTCAAACTGCATAGTACTTATATTTTAGCTGACTTTATCGTACCGACCGTACCGTCATAGCCCAAAAGATGGCAAATGAAATGGTAGTGGGCAGAACACAGAAATTGAATAACGAGTTTACTGATGGCCGATGGGCTGTTTAAATTTTCGATTGGAGACCAAGCACTAGCAAGCGCAACGTAGGAAGCCCTCTGACTAGGTGGATCGACGATATAATTAAGATCACAGGAACGCACTGAATGCTCCCAACCAGGCTTTTTGGAACTACATAATGGAGGCCTATGTCCAACAGTGGACGTATGATGTTGATGAAAATGCCGTACTGTGTTTTTTATTTCATTTTTCGATTGAGCTCACATTATCAGCGCCATCTCTGTATTCTATGCGATATTACATCAACACGTGCTTTAGTTATCATTTGCTTCTTTCAGATCCTACCAATTTAATATTCACCCCTAACGAATTGCCACGTAGTTTCTGCATTATTACATAGATGGCATTACTGGTAGCATATGCACCCATATCATGTTTGATTAAGTACCTACTTAGGTACATTCGGTTTTATTCATAAAATAGCTATTATCTATAGCACTTTTAATTGAGCTTTCACTTTTCCGTTGTTTACCTATTGTTTCAATTTTTAGTTGCGCTATAAATCCCACTAATTTTCAGCGGTGCTGTAAGTAACAAGAAAATTCTGCGTTTACGAAGCAAGTACTTTAGTATGAGAAATTGAAATAAATTTCTGTTTCATATTGAATAATGGATTACCAAAATAATGTGTGCCAATTCTTATTCACTTTCAAAGTTAAAGTTCGTGACTTAATGCCAATGAAAAATAAGTTTTATCGCTCTAAAGATAAGAGTTATCTATTGCGAAAGGTTTGTAACCTGCGGTATAAAATAAATGTATGGAATTTATGTGTTCATTGTTTGTTAATTTGAAAGAAAATGTCCCCGCTTGTCATTTTACTTGCCCTTGGGCTTATTCAGGTAAGTTACATAATCATCATTTCAGCATTAGGACGTGTAGGTACTGTTCTACAAGAGGCATGATGACTAAAAAATAAAATTAGTCCGTCAGATAGTCTATCAAAAAATATTAGACACATTAGAATGAAACAAAAATTGATGAAGAAGTCCGTTAAAGTTCCACGTGACGTCACGAGTGTCATACAAATGAATAGACTATCGTGAGAGACGTGACATCACGACTCCTACTCCCAAACTTTGACAAGGTTTATCTTTACCATTTGTTGTTTTATTGACAAAAGAAAAAAAACGTGTCTAATATTTTTTGACAATCTGACTCACGGGCTAGTTATAATAATGTTTTTTTTTTTACCCAGTCATTATGCCTACTCTATAGATATCAAATAAGTTCGGTTGGAAGTTTGCAGTTTATTTTGTAGATAGACGTTCTATACTGCGCTTGCTTGTATAGTACGCGTGTTCTCCAGTTTCTCCACTCTAAAACTTTTATGCCGAAGCCTACACGCGAGTATGTCCCTACGTTAAAATAAATATTTTCTTTTACAGAGCGTCTACTGCCAAGCAATAGGCATTGCTGGTGGCTGCAACAATTTAGGCGGCAACAGCTACATACCCAACAATTTGGCTCCAAACAGTTACATTCCTAACTGTAATGGTAATTTCGGTGTAGCGCCAAACGCTTTTGGTCTGGCACAAAACGGTTGCGGTTTAGGGCCAAACGGGTTAGGGCTAGCACAAAACGGGTTAGGCCTAGCGCAAAACGGGTTAAGTTTGGCGCAGAACGGGTATGGTTGCCCGATGGCAGCTCCTATCGGCTACGGAGACGTAGCAGTCACTGGAGAGCTGCCCGTTGGAGGATCCACCAGCGTCTCTGGTCAAGTGCCCGTCATTGGTTACGTCACTTTTGAAGGCATTATCCCTGCTAACGGCTTAGTGTCGGTGGACAACGGCAGCGGATGCGGGTGCGGAAACATTTACTAAATTAAATAGTTTAGTATTGAATAAAATGATATTTAAGTTATGATTGGTTGAAGTATTATTTCTCGATTAGTAGTAAAAATCCCAGAAGAGCAAGGTTGCTCTTACAAGATCATACGTATGTTATTAATTAGACAAAACATGTTACTTAATAATTGAATATAGGGCAGGTGCCCCGATTGTGGCCATCTTAGTATCATTTGTGGCCACATTAAAATTTAACAATTAATTAGACATTGAGTGTTCAAATAATATAATTATAAATTTGAGATTCACACAAACAATATTTATGTTGTAACATTGCTTATGATTAATGCAATAATTTTTACACCAAAATGGCCACAACTAGGTCAGTGGCCACAACCGGTGCACCTGCTATACCTACTACGTAGGTATATACAATTAGGTAGTAGGTAGGTCCTACGAATTATATTAATGTTACAATAAATGATCGAGTATCGAAATGGCGTTAAGTTGAATGCCTTTTGCCGACAGTGTTAGATCTGCCGTAGAACGAGTTAAAGATAGCGCCAAACGGGTAAGGCCCAAATAAGCTTTATGGCCCAAATAGACTCGGTGGACAACAGTGGTGGATGTGGACGCGGAAGCATTTACTAAATTAAATAGCTCATTGTTAAATAATGTTGTGTTCAAGTTAACATTGCTCGAAGTTTATCTTTATTCCCTAAAAAGTGGCCGTCATTGGTTACGCTACTTTCGAAGGTACCATCCCCGCTAACGGCTTAGTGTCGGTGTACAACAGCGGCGGATGCGGATGCGGAGGCATTAACTAAATTTAGTACTTAAAAAAGTCGTTAAAAGCTATAAGTTTACTTTGTATTTTTTCTAAATTACCTAATTGCTTAAAATACCTAATTGCTTAAAATTGGAAAATAAACGTTTTTAAAATATAATTCCGTTGCCGCCGACTGCATCGATTACAATATAGCCGTCAACGCTGTCGCCTTCTGTGTTTTTCTTCTTTTCTACATATACACAGGGTTATTTCTAATCCATTAGCATCCTTTTAGGGGCTTATTCTGTACATTAAAACTAACAACTTTTGTTCTGCAACTTTTATCAAAACTCTAAATAAAATCAGCTGCGCTCCATACATTTTGACGCGGGTGAACGATATTTTTCTATGGAAAATCAATATTTTTTTTTTTGTTTTAACAAAAGTTGTTAGTTTTAATGTACAGAATAAGCCCCTAAGAGGATGCTAATTGATTAGAAATAATCCTCGGGTTAGTTACACCACATTTTACCTATAGTTCGAGAATGGCGTCACCAATTTTGATGATCTTTGGATTTTTTAACTCATCTCTTCCAAAAATTATAGAATAACTATTAAAATATCCATAATTATTGTGACTTTGGCGGTACGATGTTCGATGGGTCAGTTCGTATTCTTATAAACACAATTAGGTGGAGAGACGTGGAAGAACAGCCTTCACCCATTTGATATCCAGATGAAACATACTTTTTATGAAATGTTATTTACATTCAAATAGGCCTTTGCTAGCTTGCCTATCGATAAGTGTTCTTGAATATACAAAATAAAATAAAAAAATTGTAAATGGTATTTTTAGCCTTCCCTCTTTTGATAGCCAAATCCAGTGATGTGTATTCTGTTGCTGTAGCGTGCAGTCGACTACGAAATTGTACTTAATGTTTATGCACCAAACTCAGTGTCTCACGCCAGAAGCCATTATGTCTTGCTCTGATGGGTTATGTTATGTCTAGAATCAAACGAGTTAGATTGTCCCATAGTCTGAGCAATCTTTTATGGGTATTGAACAAGTAAATGATAGCTAAGCGTACAATAAATTAATAACACGAACCCGGAACGGGTCGCTAATTGGAATATGCAAAATAAGCAAAAGTAACAGTTTCACTATTTTAACAATATCAGTTTCATTGAATGGCAAATATTGCAAATGCTGAGTGTCACGTAGCGTACGCTCAGCGAAAACATAGCATGAATTTTCAAGGGATGTCATTTAAATAATCAGCAGAAATCTCATGCCGTACTCTGGTCAGTACTTTTGGTCAGCAAATAGAGCATATGATAGCAATTCATGGTCAAACGAAGAATACCTATTTGTTATAATTGTTTGATTTATTTTCTTTGACATTGTTAAGTGTTCACATTGTGTTCCAATGACATATAAATGAGTTTAATTGAATAGTTACATTATTTTTCTTCATTATATTATTTATTTACATAATAAGCCCGATTACAGAGGCCAGCGTAAATTTAATAGCAACGTAAAAAGCGTTCTCTCTATCGAATGCCTAAAGTGAAAAAGAAACAGGACTATGCTATTTAGCTAATATGATTAGGCTGGCGCCTCTGTAATCGGGCTTATTGAATATTTATGATTCGCTAATAAGGTAACTGGTCAAAAAAAATTGTAGTTAAATATTGGGCCAGACATCATCACTTTGTCATAATATGTTCGTTGCTGACCATGGGCCTTGTAGATTTCCAATAAAACCGAATACCAACTTACATCTAAAGATCTGGGTTCTGTAAAATGTAGACAACATTTTTTTCTACCTATTCCCAAACCCTACTTCCTACTATCCTACTATAATATCATAAATGTGAAATTTTGTAAGGATGGATGGCTGGATGGATGTGTGTTCCTCTTTCACGCAAAAACTACTGAACGGATTGAGATGAAACTTTGCAACTAGGTATATAGCTTATATATCAGAATAACACATAGGCTATAAATTATAATGATATTGCGTAAACTTTTCATGTTATAACAATAAGTGTTAAGGAAGTAGAAAAAATTCTGCCATCTGCGAGCTATTCTAGCGTGCGCTCCGAGAAATATCAAAAAAGAACTGTCGATTCGAACAAATGTCAAATCGAATATTTTTGTTTCTTATTTTCTACCTCCTTTATTAAGGGTGGAGGTAGGGCCTCGAAATATCATGCGGGCGAAGCCGCGGGCAAAAGCTAGTCAGTTATATTAATATACAACTAAACAAATATACTAACATTTAATTTTTACAGTTTGCTGACCACAGGTAGAATGACGAGAGTAGATTTTTTAAGACCTAGATATATTCACATACTTACAAAAACTTACTAATCCATATGCATAATTTATTTTATCTAGGTATTTGATTACTGTACTGTACCAGCCTTTTTGATAGTCCACTGCAGGACGTAGGCCTACCCACGAAGGGTGGTTGGGCCATCCACCACGCTGGCCCAGTGCGGGTTGATGGATTCAAATACGCCATAGGATTTATTCTATGATAATATGCAGGTTTCCTTTACGATGTTTTTCATTCACTGAAAAGCCAGTGGTGTGAAAATCCGTACATAAATTCCTAAGAACTCATTGGTACGGGACCGGGAATTTAACCATGTCTTCACGATTATAAGTCGGGTGTCACTACCACTAGACCACCACGGCTTTTATTGACACCACGGCAATTGTAGTTTCATATTTATTAAAAATTAAACCGGAAAATTATTAGCGGATTTTTTTATTTCATATTTCATCATACAACTACAATAAATTAACTACACTAAATTAATACAGTTACCAACTTAAAACTAGTTCTCTATAACATGTTATGTGTACATCCATAGTTAACAGCTCCAGTACCTTCAGTGGGTAAATTTCCACTCAGCGAAACTGTTCCAGAGAAAGGCATTTTCCCAGCCACTGACACTGAACCAGTGACTTCTAGAGCATCAGCAATTATATTCAATCCAATTTGCTGATTTGGATTCCCTGGCAACCCACTTAATACTGTAAAAGGATTTCCACCAATAGCAAAGTTAGCCCCTGGCATGATGGCGTTAGCATGATTACCCGTCGCCAAGGCGTTTTCAAAGTTGGCAATGTTACCACTTGCAATGTTACCGTTACCAAAATTTGGTTTAAAGTTATTTAAGCCAAGATTTTGTTTTCCTGTATTTAAATTGTTGAACTGTTTGAACATATTTGGAGCATTGTAGTTATTGAAAACAGCACCGTACGAAGGATTTGCTAGATTGTTAGCAATTGGATTGGCAAAATTTGACCGATAAAGTTGACTGCCTATGTCGGAATGGAAATTATTACTATTGAATTTTGAATTACCTAGACCGTTATGAGGTAAATTTGGAAAGTTTTCCAGAATATTTGTTCGTTGGGTAGAACTGCTAGCTACGCTATTTGCCAAATTGTGAGCAGACTGTTTTATTTCGGAGAATCTGGAGTTAGCTTTTATTGTTTCTAGTTTGGTATTAAGTTTTGGCGAAGGATTTACCTTTACTATTGTACTGACTCTATTGGTGTCAGCTTGAGCTAGATCTTTTTTAATATTTGCCAGTTTTCCACTGCCTAAGTTAGCATTAGTGTCAGTTGCTACAGTGTTTCCAAGAAAATTTCCAGCTTTTGCTTCGTTTTTAGGAATTTGGTTTGCCGCTAGAGCTTCTTTTGCTGCTTCTATGAATTGTTTAATATTAGCTAATGTTCGTGTATTCGTGTTAAGGAAAGGAGGTTGTGATCTAATATCTACAGCAATTTGACCACCAGAGTTTGGGGATATTTTTCCGGAAACCATCTGAAAAAATTAACAAAAATTACAATTTAGAACATCTTTAGCACAAAGTGGTGTAAATCTTAGTGTAATCAAATATACTTAGAAGCTAGTATTTCCAAGCAGAAGAGAAAAATATTTAGAATAATAGCTAGAAATGTACATAATGTAATAGTTATGATGGACGGATTACGAAATATCCACTTGTAAAAGATTACAATCTTATATATTAATCAATACGAGATTTTTTCTTACGCTATTTTCAGTTTAATAAGAATTGGAATAAAATTCTTTGGCTCTCTTTTCATGCTCTAAGATTATATACTATATAATATTATACATATTTAGATACCAGTTCAAGTCACAAAAAAATTGAAATGTTTGTCACAAAAATAACTAGGTATTTGAGAAATATACATTCCTATATAATTGGCCATATACCCAATTACTCGTATTTTATACATTTTACCTAGAAATTATTATATCGGTAGATACCTATAAATTATCTTACCTGTGAAAATACGATGAAAAACCAATAAACAAGGAAACCCATCTTGAGGTCTGGCAAGTAGTTTTATTTGTATTACCTTTTATATTACTATCTTAGGTATTTTATCACTAGTGCACGAGTTGCCAAACCCACGATTACTGTAGATATTGATAAGATAGAAAGTTCAAATATTAAGTTACTATATTAATTAATATTTACGTAATTTTATGAAGTAATAGTGCTTTTACTAAATGTTACATAAAATGCTTATCATAATTATAACGTACCAAAACACGAAAATAAAGTAGCAGTTTAGTTTTTATTTCATATTTACTTATACAATCGTACATGGACTTTGTCTATAGCAAAAAGATTTCTTTAGCTTCAAATTTTGTTTTTTGAAAAAGTGACGTGGATCTTTGTTTAAGCGGAATCAACTATCTTGGTAGCTGTGATGTTTAACCGAATCCTTGCGCAACTGTTAAGTAAGCTTCAGTCAGGATTGGGTTATCCGCAGTTTGTAGCTCACAGCCGCCAAAATAGGTACCTATTTGGTTTGTGTAACCAATAGAAGTCAGTAATCATCATAGATAAAAAAACTTAATTAACTCACCAGCCAGTTAATATCTGGCAGCAATCCTGACAGAACCTCTTGCTGGAACGAACCCACTAAACACCATTCTTTCTTCAGGTTGATCTTTTTCTTTCTCATCTTTGGTATCATTATCATTAGCCATATCTTTGCTATCTTCCATGTAACTAGTGTTGAGCAAATCATCCTTTGTAACGTCCTTTTCATTACAATCTGTATCTTTGTCTGAAAATACATCAGTGTTTGTGGGCATATCATTTGCAGGAAAAATAATCGTCTCTGATTTTACCATGTCATCTTTGCTTTCTGTTTTGGCCTCAACAACATTTTTCCTAGGTGTCAATTCTTTATAAAAATCTTTATTGAATATTTTAACATTTCCTTTTTGCGTTTTGTCCGAGCTGTTTAGTTTTGTGCCTAATTTTGTATTGTCTTTTCTGGATTTTTCTTTTGGTTCTTCGTTTTGCGATTTCTCCAAGTTACTTTGCGCATATGGTGATCCGAAATTATATGGATACAAGGCTGTTGAAATATAAGGGAATGTATAAGGTGTAGGGTGTGCAAAATTTAGTGGGTAATAGTAATGAGGTATAAATGGAGGATAAAACGGAGAGCACCGATAATTCATGATAGGATAAGGTGAATAATTGAAAAGTCCTGGCGCTGAAAACAAAATAATGTTTAAAACAATTGTGACATTCTGATTTAGATGTTAGACTCTAAATCTGGATATGAGTGCAATGATATACGTAAAAGGAATTAAATAGCAACGTTTTGCCCTTTTATACGTATTCTTTTACAAAACTTTACACTAAATTTATGTATTATAAGGACATAGCAATTTTTTTTAGAATGCCGGTGTTTTGAGCTTTTGTTGAAAATTTTCAAAAGTGATAAAAATCTTTACGTACGTCCATTATATCCAAAATTGGTAACCATAGCCACCTTCCCTGCAGCTTTTACCGGTCCAGAAAAGCTGACTATGTCTTCCGTTACCTCATCTTTCATTATGTTTTCTTCATCATGAGACTCGACATCTTTCTCGTTGTCTTGTTCTTCCGAATTAAATATCTTGAAAAAAGGATATCTTATAGAACTATAATTAAATAAATAGCGTTTACTTGTATTTCTTTTAACTTTATATTTAATTTTAATAACCAAACAACGACATCTGTTTACTTCACAATGCGTTAGGTTTTTCCTTTCAAAATAATCTCACTAGTAGACTAGTATATTTTTAAAAAATCTATGAAATAATCTAGAATCCAATAATTTTGGCTCATTAAGTGCAACTAAATACACACAAATATAAAAATTCAATAAAAAATATCTAAAACAAAGACAATTTTTTTACTAACGACATTTTATTGTGCCTTTGTTCAGTTAATGTAGATTAATAATACGCTTTACTGATTACTAGTTTACGTAAAATTAATAATTCAGTTCTTTTTATTTGGGTTGGTGTTAGTTTTCACTTTTAAGGGTTTCGTACCCAAAGGGTAAAAACGGTACGCTATTACTAAGACCCCACTGTCTGTCTGTCTCCAGGCTGTATCTCATGAACCGTAATAGCTAGAACGTTGAAATTTTCACATATGACGCATTTTTGCTGCCGCTATAACAACGAATACTTAAAACAGAATAATATAAATATTTAAAGAGAGCTACCATACAATAATTTAAAAAAAACGTGTATTTTTTGCCATTGGGCTCCCACACGGAACCCTTCAGGCCCGAGTCTAACTCGTACTTGGCAGATTATTTTAATCACTTTGTCACTTACCACTGGCTCAACTTCCTCCACCTCATCGACGGGTGCGGAATTTTCATTTGCAGTATCTAATTCATATTCATCTGTTTCATTACTTAATGCACAATGTAATAGCAATACGAGAATATAAAAAACGTTCCTACACATGATTCAATTTACACCTTTACTAGCACTTGACACAACATCACCTGTTGTGCGATTAGTACGTGACCAGGTTTTATATAAAATTCCAACATTATCTAAACTGAAAAATCGTTGGAAACGTTGTACCTATATATATTACTTATATTTATTTTAAAAGAAGTAGTAATGACTCAGATATTCATGGATTCATAGATTTCTTTGTCAACAATGATGTACGTTTAGATCTGAATGAAAATAATTTTCATGCAATAAAACAGATTTTATTTGACACACAGTATGATGAAGATCTATTTATGTAGAATTCTAAACCATTTCTGAATAATTATGGCTTTAATCGACAAAAAATACGGCGTACAAGAATATGAATATTAAGTAATGACAGCTAGTTTCAGATCTGGCATAAGCGATGTAACAAGCTATGGTTTCTAAAGTAGGTTGCATATCACCACATTCTCCCCTGGTTAAGATGTATCGTAGTCCTGGAGATATGCAGGAGGGCGCCGCACTCTTGATGATCGATGAGATGTTTCTGGAGATTGTTCTGGGGTAGCATATTGCTTATCATCTCCCAAGTCTTCGAAATCTGGATCCTCCGTATCGGATTGCTCATACCCAGTGGGTGCTAAATGCCGATTGGAGACAACAAGCTCTCGGCCATTTTGTAATCTCACATGCGAGTGCATGGGATTTGTCTCGACTAGTTCGCCTTCCTCTACAATTGGATCATATTTACTTCTCTTTACGTTGTTCTTCAAAAGTGCTCTTTCCGCCTGCGTGAGCCACGTGGGCATTGACTCTCCGTTCGCGGATCTGCGCGGATGAGTAAACATTCGCTCATGAGGAGTGCAACCGGTGGCTGTGCACAATAACGATCTTATAGAATGCAGTGACTGTGCGAGAACAGTTTCCCAGCGACTGATTGGCAGATCTAATGTTTTTAACGAAAGCTGCACTGTCTTCCAAATAATACCGTTGTACCTCTCAGTTTGGCCATTGCCTTGAGGATTATATGGTGTGGTATAGCTTGTAGCTACACCCATCCCGTGCAGAAAATCTTTGAGGTCAGCAGATACAAATGCAGTTCCTCTGTCTGAATGTACATAGCTCGGTATACCAAATACTGAGAATAACTCTGTCAACTTCTTTTTAACAGTTTCTGAACTTAGGTCTGAGCAGGGAAACGCGAAAGGAAATCTGGAGTATTCGTCTATGATAGTGAGCATGTAGCGATTGCTAGTATCACATGGTAGTGGTCCCTTGAAGTCAATTGATATTCTTTCAAATGGAGCAGTTGCCTTTATTAAAGTACCCTTCGTTCTAATAAATCTAGGTTTTATTTCAGCGCAGACCTTGCATGACCCTGTGATTCGCCTGATGTCTTCGACTGAATATGGCAAATTTTTCGCTCGAACCCAGTGAACCATGCGTGTTATACCGGGGTGGCATAGATTTTTATGCAGTTGAAAAATTTTGTCGTTTATTGTTTGTGTTGTTGCCGTTACATGCGCTCTAGAAAGGGCATCAGCTACTATGTTATCTTTGCCTGGACGATACATGATATCGAAATTGTAACTTGATAATTCTAAGCGCCATCGTTGAATTTTATCATTTTTTATTTTGGAACTATGTTTTTGATCAAACATAAACGCCACTGACTTCTGATCAGTAATAAGTCGAAATGTTTTGCCCATAAGAAATTGTCTCCACTTCCTTATGCTTTCCACGATAGCTGCAGCTTCTTTTTCTATTGCTGAGTGATTGCGTTCAGCAGTGCTCAAAGTTCTCGAGAAAAATGCTACTGGTCTGCTTTCTTGGGTAAGAGTAGCTGCAATAGCGTGATCAGATGCATCGGTTTCTACGGTTAGTTGAATGTTTGGGTCAATAACGTTGATTGCTGATTTAGCTATTTCGGTTTTTAAAGATTGAAACGCTTGTACTGCTTCAGTAGATAGCGGGAATTTCTCCGATTTTGCAAGAAACTTTATCTTGTCTGAGAATTTTGGGATCCATTTTGAATAATGTGCAAAAACGCCCATAGTCCTTCTGAGTGAGGATAGATTATCTGGTACCGGCATGTCCAGTAGAGGGCGCAGGCGTTCAGGATCCGGCCTAACAACGTTATTGCATATGTTGTAGCCTAGTAAGTTTATATTCGTTTTGGAAAATTCGCTTTTCTGAATGTTCAAAGTCAGATTGTAGCGAGTTGCAATCTCTTGAAAAGAATGTAATCTCTCATCATGCTCAGCTTGATCTTGACCACATATTGTTATATCATCTAAGTAAGCGTATACTCCTTGCAGATGTTCTTTTTCTATGATAGTATTGATAGCTCGTTGGAAAGCAGCCACTCCATTGGTAACACCAAACGGTATACGCCGAAATTGATATAAATTTCCGCAGGCCTCAAAAGCTGTATATGGTTTTTCGTGCTCTAAAATTGGTATCTGATGATAAGCACTGCGTAAATCTATTTTGCTAAAAAATTTATGTTTAGCTACCTTCGCGATAAGTCCATCTATTGACGGTAACGGATAAGCATCAAGTTCCGTGAATCTGTTTATTGTTTGTGAGTAATCGATGACCATCCTCTTCTTGTGATGCTCGCTAGACGTCACAAGAACTTGTGCTCTCCATGGTGATAGACTCGGTTCGATTATCTTGTCATCTAAAAGTTTTTGTATTTCAGCTTTGATAAATATAGTATCTAAATCAGAGTATTTTCGGGACTTCACAGCAATTGGCTTCGCAAATGGTAGCAAATTAGTAAACAAGCTGACTGGTTTGATGTTTGCTTCGGATATAGCGCATAGTTTGAGTGTTGGTTTAGAACCACCGAATTCCATTTCTAAAGCCTTATGATTCTGCAAAACATCATGTCCAAGTATAATATCTGAGCAAAGTCCATCCATAATCATGAGAGTAACATCAATATTTTGATTTTGTATATTTAGTGTCAGTTTGCATGATCCAATCACTTGCGTACATAGATTTGTTGTTGCCATTGTAATCCTCTGCTTGCAGGGATAGACATTCAAATTGCATAAGTTAACAAGACGTCGATCGATAAAACTTGCTGTGCTACCAGTGTCGATAAGTGCCTTCGCTGTAGTTTTGCCGTTTATGATAACTGGTAGTGTCGCTTTGTTAAGATCTGTTGCTGACAATATGCAGGAAAGATATGGTGAAGTAGACATTGCATGAGTAGCGTTTTCTTCTGGAGCCTCACTTGCTGCTACTTGAGGATTTCGACTAAGGCACACTTTCGAGAAGTGCCCCTTCTTTCCACATTTCGTGCATATAGTATTGGAAGCAGGACATTCGCTCCGAGGGTGGCGACGATTTCCACAGAAATAGCATGTTTCTTGTTTTTTATTAGAATTCGTAGCGCAATTCATGATAGGCGTTGGTTCTCGTCGGTAATTTTCATTATTAATTTGCGCCATTTCTAGAGCTCGTGCTTGCTTATAAGCTTCATCAAGAGTAAGAGTACTGTTTTCTAGGAGTCGCTGACGTACTGCTGATGACGATAGCCCTGAGATGAAGGCGTCTCGAATGTACTCACTTTCATTTTGTTCAGCGTTTACCGATTTGAAGTCGCAGTTCTTCGATAAGAGTTTTAACTTTTGTATGTATTGATCGACTTCAAGAAAGAGGCCAATCGCCGAATCCAACTCGGCTGGGCAGCGTTCGGAAAATTGCGTAGCGTCTTCTCGTCCGACATACCTCAGTGCCTCAAGTCGAAAGTTTTCGACCAGTGTGTGTTGCCAGTGATGACTTATGGCACAGAAACGTGGTCTCTCACTATGGGCCTTATTGGTAAGCTCCAAGTAGCCCAACGAGCTATGGAGAGGGCTATGCTCGGAGTCTCTCTGCGAGATCGAATCAGAAATGAGGAGATCCGTAGAAGAACCAAAGTTACCGACATAGCCCAACGGATTGGCAAGTTGAAATGGCAATGGGCAGGGCACATAGCGCGGAGGACTGATGACCGATGGGGTCGGAAAGTTCTCGAGTGGAGACCACGTACCGGCAAGCGCAGCGTAGGACGTCCACCCACAAGGTGGACGGATGACCTCATTAAGACCGCAGGATCGCGCTGGATGCAAGCCGCTTCCAACCGGTCTTATTGGAGATCCATAGGGGAGGCCTATGTCCAGCAGTGGACTTCTTATGGCTGATGGATGGATGGATGTATTGATCAATAGATTCTCCAGGATTTTGTTGACTTTTGGCTAATCGGTAACGGGCGTATATCTCGTTTACTGGTTTCAAAAATAATGCGTCTAATTTTAGTATAGCTGCGTCATAATCTTTTGTATCTTTGATGTGCGAGTAGATGATCGGGGATAAGTAATTGACTAATAATTGATATTTGCAGTCATTACTTATCTTTTCTTTGTCTTGTATAGCTTGAATGAAATTATTAAAAGTTGCCTTCCAATGAATCCATAGATTCGATTGGTCCAAACTTGCTGAGGGATCGGCTTCGAATCTTTCTGGTCTTAGATATTTATCCATTTTTAAATTTTGTCGATTAAATTGTAGAATTCTAAACCATTTCTGAATAATTATGGCTTTAATCGACAAAAAATACGGCGTACAAGAATATGAATATTAAGTAATGACAGCTAGTTTCAGATCTGGCATAAGCGATGTAACAAGCTATGGTTTCTAAAGTAGGTTGCATATCACCACAATTTAGTTGACTCTCATTAAATTAATTCTAATTTTATTCGACTACAATTTGTTTTGTATATTTCAAGTTGTGTAAAAAGGTACTTACCAATGAATGTTTCTACAGGAACTTATGATAACATACTCCTTAAGGGCCAAAAAACATATGAACTCATAATACCAAAGTACAGCTCAAGAAATACGCCGTCAAAAATTCTAGAAACCATGAGAAAATTTCAACTATCAAATATTTTATAAGGATTGTTGTTAGATGGCAATAATCATTAGTGGTCTGTACTCAGACGAGATCATTAAGTAATTCATTCAACTCATTTTAAGGCTTGGTCCTTTAGTAAGCAAAATACTAAAAATAACAATTAACCAACACCAGACGTAAATAAAATAACTGAATAATTACGACTCATTATATTATCAAACACAATATTACATTTTTTAATAAATTAATTAAAAATCACTATAATTACAAAGTCAGAGTATTTATAACTGTGACTGTTTCTGTAACTCCAATAATCGGTAACCCGTTCATTATAGGTAAGCTTGTTGATTCACCTAAACTAAATTTATTGCTTGGAATATTCAAATTATTTAGAAATGGCAAACTGTTGCCGATGTTATAATTCCCTTGCAAATTACAAAGGTTAGGCAAATTGTTTTCTTGTAAAATTCTATTTGGCGAATTCGACAGGATCAAATCATTTATGTTTACTTTAGGCAAGTTGCATGGCATATTTGGAGTGAAGAAATTTCTTGGTGACACGTCGTAGCTCAAAATGTTTCCAACGGGTATAGTTAAAAAGGACTGATCAACATTTTGTGAATTAGTTTGAAGATGATGGATTTCATCAATGGTGTTATCGTTTGGAACATCATCAGCTGGCAAAGTTGTTGATACAATTTGGCCATTGCTTGGAATAAATTTGGAAACATCTTGGAAAGAATTGACCACTGGAGCGTTATTATACTGGAAATTATTGTTAATCGGAGAAAGCAAATTATTAAAATTTCCGGGCAAGATATTATTACTTGCCACATTATTGAATATACCGTTATTTATTGGCATATTATCACATAGAGCTGTCGGAGTTGGAATATTCATTGTTTGTTGTTGATTCATTAGAAAATCACTACTCAAAGGCAAATTGTTTACTTTTGCTTGTAGGTTATTATTGCATGAAACAAAGTTATTTTCTGGATTTTTCCCTGCAAGCATATTGTTTTGAATGAAGTTATTCAACTGATTATTGAGAGTTGGTAGAGCATTTTTAGTTATGAGACTATCAGGTTGCAAGTTTTGAATTAATGTTGGTGCATTATT
Organism: Hypomecis atomaria; assembly: GCA_964007245.1. Classification (NCBI taxonomy): domain Eukaryota; kingdom Metazoa; phylum Arthropoda; class Insecta; order Lepidoptera; family Geometridae; genus Hypomecis; species Hypomecis atomaria. Next base: position 3,796,328 of record OZ023308.1, on the reverse strand, counting down.
TGCCAAATTATTAAAAGCTGGTATGTTGTTATTGTCGTTACAGTTTGATGGAACACACGTCAAACTCGGTGTTAAATTGTTTTGTATAGTCGAACCAGGAGAAAAATAGTTTATGGATGGCAAATTATTTGGTAACGGCAAATTATTGTAAATCGGCGAATCATTTGTCAAATAGTTACTGGTTGGGTTGTTGTTTGCTGCTAAAAAATTCTTGGCAACAAAATTGTTATTGACTGGCAAATTGTTAACTGTTGACAAATCGCTAGCCAAATAATGATTAATTGGAAACTTTGGAGCAGTTAGCAAATTATTTGCCAAATAAGTATTAACTGCCAAGTTTTCCGAAGCTGGCAAATTACTTGATAAACAATTATTGACAGAAAATTTAATTGCAGATGGGAATTCATTTGGTAAATTATTGTTTACTGGGAAATTTGCCGCTGATGACAAACTATTTGCCAAACAATTATTGATTGGAAGTTTTTGAGCGCAGAAAACATTGTTTGCTAATACACTGTTATATTGCTCGTTTCTAGATTTTTCAATATTATTGTACAAGAAGGCATTGTTGTTATTTAATCCATTATTTAAAATAACATTACTATTTGGAAAATTTGATAGTAGTTGTAACCTATTTGCTGGCAAGTTGTTCTCAGTTAAAGAATTCGAAAGTGGCAAAGTATTTGCTGCTGGCAAATTGTTTGTAAACGGCAAATTGTTAATTGGAAATATGTTGCCACGTGGCAAATTATTGAAATTCACAGACAGTGGACTTGGTGGTATATTTTGGTAGCCATTCTTCTGAGGAATCTGCGCAAAGATAGTCTGAAAATTAAAAATATTTAATCAGTATCTAATCAAATTATTATTAAACGCTCATAGCGTAGTTTGACTAGGTGTTTCGTAGCAATCATAGAAGTTAAGCAACGTTTGGCATAGTCAATCTTTGGGCGGGTGACCGCGGGTGGCATTTAAACTAAACGCTACTATGGCTCGAATGACACGCTTAACTGTGGGTCTCAGTTGTTTTCACCGTTGAGCCATGTCAGAGACCGTCAAGCGGCTAAATATTCTGACACTAGGGCTAGCCATCTGATTCATAACAACTTAGGTAGGTACTTTACTTTTAAGTAATTTCTCTCTCTCTCAAATATTATCGTTGCTTTCTACTCGTATTAAAAAGGTTAAAATAATGTTTTACCTGAGTGAACACCAAGTGCAGAAGAAGAAAACTTTTGGATCCCATCTTTATTTTCAAGTCATGACTAGATAGCTTCGTTTAATTTTATTGAAATGGGTGTTACTACACGCACACTATTATTTATAAAGTTTTTAATTTACAAGACGAGTTTTATCTTAGCAAAGATGTTTCTCAAATTTGATAATTAAAAGATAACTTTTACTTATCTTGGAAGCGTGGTGAATTATCTGAAATATATATTCTGTTATGTAACAGTGAAAATCAGTTAGATATAGTAAGTGAATCTGTTGGTTAATTCTTATTGTATTTTAGTCATCTTTCTTGAAATTTCAAGAAGATGACAGGATTTTTTTTTGTCTGATTAATAGCAATAATTGATGTGCATTTTAATTAGAATATAACACACGCAGTAGCGCATGAGGCTATGTAAATCGAGCCTGCGCGTCTATGGAGTAGGTACCTAGTGAGTACATCTCATTTTATCATAAGCCATAAATAACATTTTAATTTTTAAAAACACTAGAAAAACACGCTTTACGTGGCCTTTCTTACAAGTGCAAACACGACTATGATACGATATTCCATCATGTAATGCCAGTGCCTATCTTCCGGCTTCATCATCCGACCTTGAAACCTAATCGTGGTCAAAGTTCATTACAAGACTTTTTTAAGAAATCCAAAACAGCTGTGATACGATTTTCCATCATGAAGTTCCAGTTCATATCTTCCGGCTTCATCATCAGATCAGTTCGACAGTACCATGTGATTATGTTTTCATCAGAACTACATACAGCTGCCAATTTTCATTACGCCACGACCCTTGGAAGATGGTTAAATTAGTTACCTAAGATTCCATTACATAGGTTACACGTCGACCTAATAAAAGCGTGATAAAAATACGAGTAAGGGATGATTTATGTTAGAACGGGGCGTGCACGGTACAGACCTAGATGAGGCCCGTAGGTACGACGCTCGTTCCATACATTGTGGCCCCGTCCTACCGTCGCGTCGTACGGTACAAAATGTATGGAACGTGTGTAATTGTCCGGGCCCCATCTGGGCTTCGGTCACTTCACTATCACTACATAGTATAAAACAAAGTCGCTTTCCGCTGTCTGTCCCCATGAATGCTTATAACTTTAAAACTACGCAACGGATTTTGATACGGTTTTTTTAATAGATAGAGTGATTCAAGAGGAAGGTTTATATGTATAATACACCTGTGCGAAGCCGGGGCGGGTCGCTAGTTCTAATATAAATAAAAATTAGGTACCTATCTCTAATAACTGCGTTAATTTCTAGTTCAAATGAGCAAGAATCACTAGTTTCCATAGTAAAAATATGTGTAATATTTTTGACAATTTAACTAAATAATTTCTTAGCACAGGGAATTTACAGAGTTATTTCTAATCAATTAGCATCCTTTTAGGGGCTTATTCTGTACATCAAAAATAACAACTTTTGTTCTGTGACTTTTGTCATAACTCAAAAAAAAAACAGCTGTTCCATACATTTTGTCGCGGGTGAACGATATTTTTTATGAAACATCAATTTTAAGGGTTCCGTACCCAAAGGGTAAAAACGAGATCCTATTACTAAGACTCCGCTGTCCGTCTGTCCGTCTGTCTGTCTGTCTGTCTCCAGGCTGTATCTCATGAAACGCTATAGCTAGAAAGCTGAAGTTTTCACAGATGATGTATTCCTGTTGCCGCTATAACAACAAATACTAAAAATAGAATGAAAAAAATATTTAAAGGGGGCTCCCACTCCCATACAACAAATCTAAATTTTAGCCATTTTTCGCTCGATATAATAATGGTAACAGGTAGATGCTTGAAATATTCACAGAATATTTAGCTGCATGGTTACTTTTATAATAATTAATTAAAATAAAATAAATATTTAAGGAGGGCTCCCATACAGTACGGAACCCTTCGTGCGCGAGTCTGACTCGTGCTGTGCAGATTATTATTTTAGGTTTGACAAAAGTCGCAGAACAATAGTTGTTAGTTTTGATTTACAGAATAAGCCTCTTAAAGGATGCTAATTGATTAGAAATAATCCTGTATATTTTTCTTGTTCGCTGTTTCTTAGTCATCTAGCCTTTTTCTACTCTGAAAATAGCTCCACATACAACGGTTACCATGGCAACTGTCCTCGACCTCTCAAGGCTTTCGAGGATGTCCTTCTAGACCAAGGTGAAGGCCAGTCGTCCTTGCGGCGAGGTCACGGCAAAGGACGCCCTTGGAAGGGGACGCCTATTTGCGGAGTATTGATTTTGCTGTGGAATTTTACTGGCAGTTTTGTTTAACGTAAGCAAATAGATTATAAGCATAGATTGAGTGTTTGTTTGGAAGTTGTGATGATTTTATGTTTTACCAGAGTAGGTAGGTACTTATCATTTGCTTACCCTGTACCTATACCTTGTAAAATACAGCTTGAAACGCGAGACATTGACATATTTAGATACGAGAAATGACTAGCGCACATCAAGTACTATATTTTTTATATTTTGTCAAAATGTTTGGTACACAATGTTGTACTTCATGCTCGTGACTCTCGACCATGAAGTACAACATTGTGTACCGAACATTTTGACTATAAAAATATTGGTACTTGATGTGCGTGAGTCATTTCGCGTATGTCAATGTCTCCCGTATCAAGCTATATTTTACAAGGTATAATAAGGGGGCAATTTAGACCATCATTACTAACAACTTTTAAAACTTGCTGTTTCATACAATTTGTTGATTCCGAGTTGCAATTTTGTATGAAACAGGTGATTTGTTTTCTCTGATTTTGGGTTGGCCCCCATAGTAAAAGATGTTCGTAATGATGGTGTGAATCACCCCTTTTCGGCTTAGTAGCTTAGTAGGGTTAGCAAATAACCCTGTACTTTGCAAGGTGTTGTTTTACAAAGTGCTTTCAGCCTTTCAGGAGCATATTATTGATTGAAGGACAGTCTCCGTTTTATCAGGCTGATTTTGTTTTCGTCTGTCCAGATGTTGGTTTTCGTCTATAGGTCGCATTTTGCAACAAATCTCGACGAAACTCGGTACACAAGTTGTATAATTATAACATTATCTACCATATTTGTTTTGAAATGATTTTAATTTTATAGTGCATCCCACACTAGGTTTATCTCACAGAGTTATTTTTGTGATAAACATTTCAAAAATTCGTCGCGGATGCAGGACTCGAACCTGCGTCTTCGGATCACTAGCCCGACGCTTTCCCAACTGAGCTAATTCGCAGTCCTGACTTAGCGTCGAATTCGTGAAGTGTTTATCATTTTTTTAAACAACTTAAATTACGAATTTTTGAAATGTTTATTACAAAAATAACTTTTTCAAATTTGTTTTGTGGTTGGCGATTTTCGATAGGGAGGTATTTACCTCAACAAAGAGGGAAATTCGCCGTCGCGCTATTTATAAGTTTATTTCGATAATGTTTGGCAAGATGGTTTAGTATCTAAATCCTAACAAGATTTGCCAGTATGAACCAAATCGGTCAAGAGCGAGTTGGTATATAGGCTTATGAAGATAGGTATGCCGCGAGATCTATTGTTCGGAGAACTACTATTTTATACGGGTTAATTGTGAAGTCATTAGTATTAATCTGAGTTGGCAGCAAAATGTATGGGATAGCTGACATTTTCTTTAAAAACCTAGTGAAACTACACTATGAGCGCTACGCTGAGTTACTCTCATTCTAGTAAACTATACCTACTATTGTACTTATTAGTAAAGTAGTGAATTTGTGATGATGTTTAAAGTACATAGGTAATAGTAACAGACACGGTTTTCAATCATCAAAAAAATATACTTTAATAAATTATGTTTCTTCTTATATAGCTACTTAACATTTAGTTTTGTGACACAGAAATTCACAAACCTTTCAAAAATTAAATCTAATAATATTTTATTCTCACCGTCCTTCTCGAAGCATCTTTAGGTTTAACTCCATGCGATGCGACTTCAATTTGCCTTAGCGACCCATTTTGCCTCGGCAATCCATATTGCCCTCTCAACTCTTTTTGCCCTGACAACCCAAATTGTCCTCTGAACCCATTTTGCCTGGGAAACGTTTGCCTTGTTAGCTGTGTCACTGGTAGCTCTACCTTCTTTACTATCCCGATCTGCCCGGGCAATTGCGATGGCAATTCAATCTGCCGTAAGGAAATTCTCCGGGGCAATTCTGACGGCAATGACTTGTCCTTTTTACAAACGTTAGCAGCAGTGGTTAAACTTTTAATAGCAGACTGTTTAAGATAATCCGCTAAGTGCAATTTGTTTCTTTTTGGAGGCAATTGCTTAATTGCCGCAGAGAGTATTTCTAGTCTTTCTGGGAACGATGCCTCATTGTATGTTGAAGCTAGTAAGGTTCTAAGCAGTTGTTGGTTGTGGGTTTGTGAGGCAGGGTCGAGTTGTGGTGGCAATCTTATAGGGGTGATGCTGTATGATGTGGCTATCTGAAATAATTATTAAAAAATAATAAGCAATCTGAATTAAGATATCGTAGAAGTTGATGCCAAAATGCTTTTTTGTTGCTATTTATTTTGTAATAGTAAAATGTTGTTTTCTGATTTCATATTTTAACATCCATTTCATATTATAAACATTTTCGTATTCCTCTCAGTAGACTCTGTTACTTATTTGATAAAATATTTTAGCTTATAAGAGAATTTCGTCTGAGAATTTTGTTAAATTTTCAAGATAGCAACGACTGAAAATACAAACGAATTTCTCACTTAGAATAGAGGATATATATGTCTTGAAATTCTAAGGTTTAAATTTCAAGGCACATAACTCTCTGACTTCTATCTTATAAATAAATAAACTTAAAAATCAAAAGAATGTGAAATCCAACAAAAACGTTAACAGTAGTTTTCATCTATTGGGCTAAATTTATATTTTTTCAGTCAGTTGAGAACATCTTACTTTTCGACCGACGAAAAACGGAGGAGGTACTCAAGTCGACGCGTATTTATTTTTTTCTTTTATGTATAACCACGCATATTTTTTTATAGAGTTGTTCTATGTCAACATTTTTTTTATTGGAAAGAGTTTACTTCGAAGTCGGTCCCATTTACATTTTATTGAAATCGGCTAAACCATATTTTATAAATCGACAATAATGTGAAAATAGTAGAATATGCTTATATCTTTAAAACTACGCAACGGATTTTGAGGCGGTTTTTTTTAATAGAGTAATTCAAGGGGATGGTTTATATGTGTAATTACACCTGTGCGAAACCGGGGCGGGTCGGAAAAATGTCATGACCGACGTCAATCGTGTTTCACAAAACACAGTTGACTTCGGTCATGCTATTTTTTGCAATAAATAATTATTGTTAGATTGAGAATAGAGAGATACTATAGTTGCCCGTCCCGGCTTAACCCAGGTACAATAAAATTGTTATAGCTGCAAATCTTCTCGATGAAACCCTCTAAGAGATAGTAAAAACCGCATTCCAATCTGTTGAGTACCTAGATTTAAAGATATAAGCGAATACACAGACTGGACGACAGAAATAGCGGCGACTTTGCTTTATAATTGTATATAGTGATAATGATGCTCATATGGTCTACTTACTTTTATAACAAGAAATTGACACAAAACAGCAAAACACGAGACCTGCATCGCCAAATATTTTTTATTTATAATACAATGAGCCTTTCAAAATTTTGCAGTCTTTTAAGTATACAATTTTATGTAATAAATAAAGTAATATAATCTTCGAAATCTTATGTTAAGCAAGGTGTTTCTTTATCAGTTATTTATTACCCATTTATATGTTAATTTGTGTGTTAAAGAAGATAGGTCATGTACTTACAACAATAAGTGTCAGTTTTTGATAAGAACTTTTGAATTTGTATGATTTATGTTATCAGTTTGTTACAAACGTAATATTATGTTAAGTCAAGCAATTATTTTATTTCTTACTAGCGACCCGCCCCGGCTTCGCACAGGTGTATTTTACATATAAACCTTCCTCTTGAATCACTCTATCTATTAAAAAAACCGCATCAAAATCAGTTGCGTAATTTTAAAGATATAAGCATACATGGGGACAAACAGCGGGATACGACTTTGTTTATACTATGTAGTGATTTGAACTATAATTAGGTATTGTGTTTGATTACTAACATGTAAACAAACCTATTATGTATCTACCTACAGGTTTAAGGGTAGTATTAATCCAAAATGGGGTGAATCAGATCATTATTACGAACAAGAACTAATTTTACTACGAGGCCTAACCGTAATTCTAGAAAAATAATTCTCCTCCTCGATCAGGTACAGTAAAGAGCTCGATGGCGATCATTTTGAAAAGAGGCGTTAGGCAGGATGTAATATCACCAAAACTTTGGAGAACGCCTTCAAGCTCCTGGAATGGAAAGGATTCGTTATCAGTTTCAACGGTGAATCAGTCACCGGCGTCGGTTTGCAGACGATATTGTGGTCATGGCGAAGTTAATGGAGGAGCTTAGCACGATGCTACAAGGCCTCAATCGAGTTTCTCAACGGGTGGGATGGGTTAAGATGGATTTTATCTTAAGATAAAATAAGTCGCTTCGTATAGGCCGGGTGGCTCGCCGTGGTGTCAGAGTTTTTAAGCCGCCTGAAGGCCTCTGATGGTCTTAAGAACATGGACAAGACGAAGGTCATGTACCTGAAGTTGTTGACTCGCACGTCTACCTAGGACAAGTAGTCCAGCTAGGTAAGAACAACTTCAAGAAAGAGGTCAATCGCCCAATCCAACTTGGCTGGGCAGTGTTTGGAAAACTGTGCGACGACTTTTCGTTCGAAATACTTCAGTGCTTTGAGTCGAGAGTTTTTGCCAGTTGTGTGTTGCCAGTGATGACATATGGAACTGAAACGTGGATTTTTACTGTGGGCCTTATGAATAAGCTCAAGATAGCTCAACATGCAGTGGAGAGAGCTATGCTAGGAATTTCTCTCCGAGAATCAGGAATGAGGAGATTCGCTGGCGAACCAAAGTAAATTGAATTGGCAGTGGGCAGGGCAAGTAGTTCGAAGAACAGATGCCTAATAGGGTCGTAAAGTTCTCGATTGAAGACCTCTGACCAGCAAGCACACCTTAGGACTTCGGCCAATAGCTGGACTGACAATTTAAGTAAGATCGCTGGAAAGTGCTGGATGAAGGCCGCTTCCAACCGGCCTCTTTGGAAATCCATAGAGGAGGCCTATGTCCATCAGTGAGTGTCTTACAGCTGATTGATAGATGAATAATTAGGTACAGCTAGCCTGATAAGGCACAGGCTCTACCAAAGCGCAGCAGAGATGTATTTCAAATAACCAATTGGAAGGCCTTTTTATATTTTAAGTATGTTATATCATTTCAACTGGTCACATTCCTCATACGAACTGCCAGAATGTGGAACGCTTTGCCTGAGTCTGTTTTCCCGCTAAAGTACAATGTAGGTATCTACAAATCCCGAGTAAATAGGTATATTCTAGGTAACCGTGTTACATCCTAGACCGCATGATCAGGCAGTGTTAGTCAAACGCAAACCAACACGAAATAAATCGAGAAGGTGATATTTTTTTGTGTGCTTTGATCGTTATCTGTCTATGAGACTATTTTAAGCTCTATTTCCTCTTTCACCATGGGCACATCAAGATCCTCTCTAACCTCTGTGTTCCTGATGAACCATGGTGCGTTTGGAATTTGTTTTGTATTCTTTGGAGGACCATTAGAGGCACTAGCTGAAAAATAAGCCGTAGCACTGGTAATTTTTAGTTACGGCCTAGCAGCTACTAGAAACCCTATATTTTTAAATACATACCTACGAGTATATAGATAATACCTAAATAACACCCAGACACAGAGAAAACACCTATGTTCATCACATAATTGCTTGCCCTGGGTGGGGATCGAACCCACGCCTCTGTGATCCAGAAGTCAGGTTCACTAACCACTGAGCCACCGAGGCAGTAAATACTTACTTAGACCAAATAAATCATAGAATTCCCGTTTCAAGGTAATGTTCTTAACATAGATGTATGTATATATACCTAATGGACATAGAGATAGATATTTAGAATCAATATAAAAATATAATAATAACCAAAACACTCCACACTAGCTTAACTACTTTAGAAATCCCATCCACAACATATATACTCCTACAAAAAGCTACTATACTGAACACTTGTAAAATTGTATGTACATTTTTAAATATATAAAAAACATGCACTTGGCCTCGGCCCGTGCTTAGTAACCTCCTGTTGCAGGAGAGGAACGTTGTTCATTACCACAAAAATAATAATTAAACCTTTTATTTCCATGCTATTTACAAAAATATGTACTTTTATAAGATAATATTTTTAATATTGATTTTAATTAGGCATGGCCCCGCTCTGGGTATAGTCCTCCTCCAGCCGTTTCCATTTCTTTCTGTCTTGCGCCGTCTGCATCCAAGCTCTACCGGCTATTTTTTGTATTTCATCTTTCCATCGATCCTTAGGTCTTTCTTTGCTTCTTTTCCCGCTTGGACCTGTCCATTCCGTGACACGCTTTGTCTAGCGCTTATCTGTTGTCCGGGCAATATGACCTGCCCATCTCCACTTAAGAAAAAAGTAATAGATTCTTGTTTGTTGCCTTGTTTAACATATGGGGCACAAACATGGTTTTTTCAAGAAAAAACAAAAAACAAAATACGGACGTGCCAGAGAGCTATGGAACGGAGCATTTTAGGTATAATATAAAAATAGTCATCTTTAAAAATAGAAGGACCTATTCTTACATTAACTAAATAGTAGGTATTTTAACATTAACACGTAGAAGTATATAAATATGTTCCTACAAAGATACAGAACAAAATAAAATCATACGTGCTTCAATAGGAAAACATTATTTTATTCAGTACATTAAATACCTACATTAGTAAGCACAAATACAATAACATACCTACTCATCCATAAACCATAAACTTATATGCAAGGAGGTGGTATGGGAATCTTCTTCAAATACTGGCATTTGTTATTACAAGGAGATGCCGGAGGTAGATAGGGTGAAATAGGCATATAGGGTGAGACCGGAGATGCCACTGGCAAAAACGGGTTTGCTAACGGTAGCGTGAATCCTGGCAAAAGTGGGTTGGCACAAGGGGTTGCCGCTGGCAAAACGGCTGGCAGTGTCGATGCTGGCAAAATCTGGTTGGCACACGGAGCTAGCGCAGGCAAAATCTGGTTTGCACAAGGAGCTACTGCTGGCAAAATCGGGTTACCACAGGGAGCTGCTACAGGCAAAAACTGGTTTGCGCATAGAGCTGGCGCTGGCAAAACCTGGTTAGCACATGGAGTTGCCGGTGGCAAAATTAGGTTGGCGAGGTTAAGTGGTACTTCTGTGATAGTCCTGTAAGATGTGACGACTGGTTCCAGACAGCCCAATGCAGGATTTCTGATCGGTTGTGGGTTCCCGCATGGTGTTAGTGGTGTCAGTGGTCTAGAGCACGGGTATTGACTTGGTATGATGCGTTGACTACTTGCCTGAAAAGAATTGATTTCATTAACTTATGTGATAAAGTTTAATATCTTTTATTACAATACTTTTTTCTTCTACATGAAGACTAGAAAATATTGCTTATAAAGATAAGACCGCCATTTGTTCCATGAGTTATTTCTATTGTCTTAGTTATTATTGTGTAAAGTAAATTGTCAACAATAAATGGGTTTGATTAAGTATCTATTTTTCAATAAAATGAGTTATCAGTTGTATTGTTGTAATAGCAAGTAAATAAATCATTTAGTAATGATGCAGAATGATGCTGAAATAAAAAAAAGGTTTCTTCAAATTTGAAAAAGCTTGGAGCCAAAAGCCAATGAGAATTCAGCTATGATGCAGCAGTACTCAATGTTTTTTACAAACAAAATGATTTAAAAATAGTACATAGCCATTAATCAGTACTTACATAAATAAACAGGGTAAAAAATATAAAAACCCTCGACATTTTGTATGAAATGTGTTGAAGCACTAATAATCTAGAAACAGAGTAACTTCTATTTATTTAATAGGATTTATGTAATTTTATATAGGTTGCTTATTGTTTTTGCGTCAACGTATTGATTAGATAAGATCGCTTCACTTATTTCCGTTTTTTTTATTTGAAAAGGACTGCGTGGTTTTATTTTTCGTTGAACTAGCACTTGACTAATAATTAAAGTATCCTTAGTGTGCATAAGCCCAACAAAACAAACAAATACTTGTAGTATACAATAGTAATAATTATACAATAATAATATTATTTAGCACTCAAACAAGCTTAGAAAAGATGACAAATTTACTTTCGCAGTAATTAATTTCTTTGCAGAAACAGCTTTCTTTATACAAGGACTTAATTTCCTATAAAAAGTTTGTGAATTTCAAAAAATGTGTGTGTATCCATAAGCTGATCTTTGCGAAAAACAAACTCATAAAATACTAGAAAAGTAAGTATTTGAGATGCAAATGACCAGAAATAGCCAATTTATGTCAGGACTATTAAGAGGCTCGCTATTTAATCAAATATTTGAAAATAAGTGCCATAAATAAAACAATAATGTATTTCTAATACTTATATCTTATTCATATTTTCACTTACTCAACATTAATCTAACGCAAATAAACATAAGTTACATCATAGGAGGTGGTATCGGAATCTTCCTCAAAAATTGCCCCTTTGACTGCGCTGGCGGTGGCAAAAGTGATGGCATTGTTGGCAAAGTCGAAGTGCCTGGCAAAAGTGGGTTGGGCGTGGGAACTGGTTTATAAGGGTTAGGGGCGGCAACTGGCAAATAGGGGTTTGGTGTTGGAGTGCTGACTGGCATTAAAATATTCGTTGAACCGCTTTCAAAGTATGGGCTAGGGATAGATGTGCGACAAGGACAGCCAACTTCTCGAGGCAGACCAATAAGAGTAGTTTCATATATCTGCCTCAAATCATTTTTATTCGTTGGTAAAACTATAAAGTCTCTTCCAGCTTGCCTGACTGCTTTCTGTTGGAATGGATAAATTAAGTCAGGGCTTAGCATCCTTTGTTCATTATAAGCTATCAATCGAGCAATATCTTTACTGGCAATGACTTTAGGCAATATGTCACTAGCAATTTTAATAGGGTCACTTCTGGCAAGTGCAATTACTGGCAAATCTCCTGTCCTTGCCAGCAAACCGCAGTCGTTCCTGGCAAATGCCGTGCCAGGGATGGCAATCTTCTTGTTTGCTCGTGCTGCTGCTTTGTTGATTAATTGTATTGCTTTTTTCGTATTGGCTGGTGACATGATGTCTTGTAGGATAGAAGTGATAGCACTTTGTGATATCATTCTTGCTGAACATATAGATAATATTAGAGTGAAGACGACCACTGCGATGATTACTTTGGTTCTCATTTTTTTGTTCTGAAATAATTTTTAAGAACATAGGTAAGTATAAGGTTTTCATAAATGTTTCTTCTCTGGGCAACGGACATACTTTTGGATATCAACGTACTCGAATCATGATCGGGATCAATTTTACTATGGGGCTTATACCGTAATGTCGGAAAGAAATCCGCTGATATTATTATTTTCATTGCATTGCATTCAGTGCAGTGACAAGCTTATTGTAGTTTTACTGCACTTAATTGATTTTATGAGATTTTATTTTTGTGTATCTCTTTTGTATTTAAAAAATACATAGGTAAATAAAAAAATAATCCCATACATTTTGTCAAAAGTCAATTTTTTTAAGTAACAGCTGATTTTTTCACGTTTCCGTGGTTCACTCTATAAAAATGGTAAGTACTCGTAGTACGAGTAATATTTAAAAGTTGGTGTTAATAATGCGTAGGTACAAAGATTTCGTTGAACTGCTTTAGCATTGTAAATAGTGTTGCAATAAACGATTTCTGATTTCTGAATGATTATGTACAATTATATCCAACGCCTAGAGAAACAATAATTTAAGTATACGAGTATGCGATAATAAACCGGTTTACTATCTCATAAAAAATCTACGTAGACTTAATTTAGTTAGTTTCTTTTTAACCAATTTGTTCGATATTAAAAGGACCCATAGTAAAAGTATATTATAAAAACTTAAGTAAGTTAATTAGATAGAACAATAGGCTTGTTTACAAAAATTATAAATAGTCCGTCAAATAGATTGTCAAAAAATATCAGACAGATTTTTTTCTTTTGTCAATTTAACAAAAATTTATGAAGATACTAGCTTTTACCCGCGGCTTTGCCCGCGTTATATTTTGATTTTGGCTTATGTTTATGTCGGCTGCGAAACCTAACATAACCGACAAATATCAAAATACCTTAGAGGAATGCTTTTGTTGGTTAAGTTACGGTTGGAGTGTATATACCGCCGCTGTGTGTCCATCCTGATACCACAGGTTCCACTCGTCAAGAGAGTCCTTTCGGATTTCTCGCTTGACGAATGAAACGGGGCAGTTATCGTAAATAGGTCTGCACTTCGAGTGCAGTGCTGCTTCCTTTGCTAGCTGGTCTGCTCTCTCATTTCCCTCCATCCCCGCGTGCGCTTTAATCCAATAAAGTTTCGCTATTTTATTTTGTGCGTGTAGTAACTTTATGTTAGCTTTGAATTTACTGCTAAGGGATGGAGGGAAGATACGCCAACTACCGTTTCCAGTGCAGACCTGGAGTCACAAAAGATTTTTGCTTCTTCGGTAGCCTCAAGAAGTGCCAATAACTCGGCCTGGTACACCGAGCACCAATCGGCCAATTTCAGCTTGCGGGTACTGATCTCAGCGGCATCATCCCAAATGGATAATGCCGCCCCAACTTTCCCTTTAATTTTGCTGCCGTCTGTAAATATGTTAATTTCTCGGTTAAGATATTGCTCTAGTGCTGCTCCGTCTGCCAGGCATATGAACTCCAGCTCCTCCTGCTGCGCTGGGTGTGGCTTCTTTTCTGTCTCTCTATCTCCAGTTACTTGCTGGGAATAACCTTTCTTAGTTTCATAAAGCAAGGCTGCTTCCTGGACTCTGATATGACAGCCGAGGATTAGGGGACGCGGTGGGATATATGGAACTGGTGGTGTGGGTGCCGCCACCTACCCTACCTTCCGCTAGGCCGTCAACGTGTTGGCAGACGCAGTGGGGCTGCAGGGGAAGAGAGGTGTCGGTATCGCGATGGCCGTTCTCACTGTCCTCTGCAGTTGAAGAGGCAGGCGCTGGGCTACTATGACTGACCCGCTGCACTGGGACCAGGGCGTTGGAATGCTGTCTGACGTTCAGTACTGGTTAGTCCCGAGTGGTGGATGACGATGTGTCTTGTGCTCCGAAACACTCCGTCATTATGGCGAGAGCGCAAGCTCCGTTATGGAGCCCGAGTCTGGGCTAGCGCTGTTGAGTGCCGCGAAGGAGTGCGAAAAATGTAGGAACGTCCTAAACTTGCCATGATAGGTTATTTCTGGCGCTTAGACGGCTGCTACCGCAGCCCGCTCACTTAGTTTTTAGGGTTCGCGTTCCCAAAGGGTAAAAACGGGACCCTATTACTAAGACTTCGATGTCCGTCTGTCCATCTGTCTGTCTGTCACCGGGCTGTATCTCATGAACCGTGATAGCTAGGCAGCTGAAATTTTCACAGATGATGTATTTCTGTTGCCGCTATAACAACAAATACTAAAATTAGAATAAAATAAATACTTAAGGGGGGCTCCCATACAACAAACGTGATTTTTAGGAGTTTTTTTGCTCGCTGTTAATAACAGCAAGAGGAATGGGGTTCCCATACGGCACGGAACCCTTCGTGCGCGAGTCCGACTCGCACTTGGCCGATTATTATCCTATCCTACGGGAACTGTTAAAGTTTTTGCGATAAAAAGTGGCCTATGTCACTTTTCGTCTTTCAAACTATATTCATTCAATAAGCCAATGCAAGTTGCTCCGTTGCTGAGAAAAATTTATTGTTAAGTCCTACGGGAACCACAATTTTTTCGGGATGGAAAGTATCCTATGTCACTTTCCGTCTTCCAAACTATGCCCACCCCAAATATCAAGTCAATCCGTTGCTCCATTGCTGAGAAACAGTTATTGTCCTATCCCATGGGAATCACGAATTTTCTCGAGATAAAAAAATATCCTATTATTACTTTCTGTCTTTTAAACCATAGGTATCTATACCAAAAATCAGGTCAATCTTTTGCTCCGTTGCTGCGTCAAAGAGGAACAAACCAACAAACTTTTCGGATTGATAATATTAAAGTATGATGATTCTGTACCATAAAGGTAGAATAAAGAAACATGTTAAACCTCTAATGATAGAAGATTTAAAAATATTTTTAATGTCAGACAAAATGACAGCCTGGTATCAAACGTCATAGTAACATGTAGCATGTAGCATGCAGAGGGAAAATAACATTTTATCCAATTTTAATGTCAGTTGTCATTTTCAATCCATACTTTATTTCCTCTTCAAGGGATATAATGGTGGAAAAACAATTTGTCCCATTGCCATGCTACTTGTGATTTATAAAAGTCTGCAGACAATGTCATCTGTCATCTAATTACGTTTGGCTGTGACGTTTCGTAAGTCCATATTAGCGTCATAGAGGAATTAATCACTTAGCGTCTTTGTGATAGTGGCGACAGTTTCGCTTGCGATGGTTTTTGTCCTGTCCTACAGGAACTATGCAATTTTTCGGGATAAAAAGTATCCTAAAGCTCCTTCCGCCTTTTAAACTATGTCCATGCCAAAAATCAAGTCAATCCGTTGCTCCGTTGGTGCGTGAAAGAGTAACAAACCAACAAACCAACAAACTTTTCGGATTTATAATATTAGTAAGGATAGCCCCTTAAAGTTCCGCGTGACGTCACTAACCGCTATAAAATGAACCGGCTAGTGCCGTCACGAGCCCCCACTCTCAAACTGTGACAAGGTTTATCTTTGTCACTAATTGTTTGATTGACAAAAGAAAAAAAAACGTGTCCAATATTTTTTTTAAATGTATCTGACGTACTAATTATAATAATGATTTTATACCCAGTAAACATCCCCATTGTGATACCTTATCAACATACCTTTTATGGTTAAGAACAATAGCAATAACTCTCTCCTTCTTTCAACTCAATGGGCAGCAATCGATGAATAAGTTAAACTTTAAAGCATTTGTTTAATAAATAGGTACTTGAAAACATTATGAAAATAATTATGCTTAACTAATTATTATAATCGTTATGTAGTAGATATCTATTACAGTTATCTTTTCTAGTCTTTCATAATTACAAATAACATTGAACAAGTGTGATAAAAATTGCACTCTAATATCATTATCAAATTCTTTGTAACAGTTTCCTAGATTTTATTGTAACTGTGATTGTTGTTATCTAAACGATAGTGAAATAGGTTTTCATTTCCACTATTGAAAAATGAAGGAGGTTCTCTGTTGGATCGATGGTATACTTATTTTTATGCGATATCTACTCGTGCCTGTATTAGATCTCTGTGGATTTGAACTTATTTTTATGTGTTTCAAAATGTTTATTATTTGTATTATTTAAGTATAATGAAAATTTATACCTATCTTACTAAGTAGTTATTCTTGCTACGAGTATGTAGTTTAAATGTCAAGTCTGTACTGCTATATAGGTATTGTTTGTATTGTACCTCCTTATTGTAGAAGTATGCTGGGACTTTACACATGGTCAGGTTAAATGGATTATGTCCATAATGCTTTGTAAAAAAGATACAAAAACTGATGGTTTCAATGAAAAGAAAATACAAAGATGAAATTGATACTTCAGTGTAAAAATAAATTTATTTATTTAGCTTACATTTATAGAATAGGCTACGTATAAGTTAGACTTACGAATAAAACATGCATATTTCACAAAAATGGCGGCTGAATCACGACTTGTCGCAAATATTTTCCCCCACAACCGATAACAGGAGAGGGCAGCTGGCAACCACAGCTACCGAGTGGCAGCTCCAATGGTAACTGGCAACTTTGACAGGCACATGGCGGCAAAGCTTGCAGCTGCGATACGTACACATTTTGGCATTCGCAACTATTCTGACAACTGCATGGCACATTTTGACAGCCACATGGCGTGCGTTGACAACCACATGAAGAGCGTTGACAACCGCATGTCATGGGTTGACAACCACATGTCATGGGTTGACAATTGCAGGGGTTCTTCTGGCATGAGCAAGGTGCGGTTTGACAACCACAAAGCGGAAATTGAAGGGCTTGCGGTAAACATTTAGGTGGTCGGATACAAGTATCTACTGGAGTACTTAAAATCGGACTGGGTAATTCGTATATTAACTGATTTGGCACTTTGCAACCACAGTTTCCAACACACTGACAGGGCGACGGGCATGGCAATTCGTTTACACAAGGCAATGCCAGTGGCAAAACATCGCACACTCTCGGCAAATTGATGGCTGGCAAAACTTCGTAGCCGACACTGGCAACTGTTGTTCCCGGGTCACAACCGGCAAATGGCAGAAGTGGCATTTTGGGCAGTTTTATGACAGGGACTCTGCCGTAATTTGGCAACTCTGGGTTGAGAACTCCATACGTCTCTGTGTACTGGCATCCACCACATGATAATTCGTCTAGATATATGCTAGGGTTTTTGCAGGTACCTAGGCAGCCGTAGGTTGGTTCTTGAATTGGGCATCCGCAAGAAATGCGCTGGCGGAATTTCTTCTTCAAAACTCTGGCATTGGCCTGTAAAAATGCGATTTAATGAACACTAAGTAGGTATGCTTACGTTTACTGTCTAAGTGTTTTATCATTATATATATTAATATATCATTTTATTTCAGATAAATATTCAATATTAATTTAATAGTTTCAATTGACATGGAAATTATTTTAAGGTACCTAAGTACATTTCTTATAAACCTATGCCTTCGGTGGGTACGTGTGTATGTAAGTAGGTACGTTTTTCTCATATTTTCTTTTCGGTTTTCTACTATTAGTTCTTAGTTCCTAAACAGTATAGAAATTTGTATACTATAGGACTAGGGATTGAACCAATGACTTAATCATTATAAGGCGAAGATTCTCCAATTAGGTACTCCACTATATTTATCTACCTATCAGCCGTAGGACGTCCACTACTGAACATAGTCCTCCCCATGGAATTCCAATAAGGCCAGTTGAAAGCTGTCTGCATCCAGCGCGTTCCTGATTAGCAAATTAACGTGGCAGTGGGCAGGGCACATAGTTCGAAGAACGGATGGCCGATGTGGCCGTAAAGTTCTCAAATGGAGACCACGGACCAGCATGGGCAGCGTAGGACGTCCACCGACTAGGTGAACTGACGATTTAGCTAATCTAAGTATAATTTTATTTTACTTTTCAAAGTTACTAAACAAATCAATTTATGTAGGTACTTACGCAAAGTAGGCCAATTGCTAATAAAATTAATATTTTACTCGAATGCATTGTGTTGTTATAAAAAAATGTTGACTAAACTACCTATATATTCATACAAGTAAGCGTTTTATAGATACCTATTACAAATAAAATAACACCAAAATTGCATTTATTCATAACATAAGTACTGAAAACGGGTTTCATTATCGATAAATTTTACGAAAAAATTAGTTTATCGGTTTGAAATCGATAAGGTTATTAAGTAAGTAAGGAAATGTGTAATTAAGTATATTATTTTCTATAGGGTGACGATAACAGAGACCTGATTTTAGGGGTCCTTCCGGATGGTCAAACTTGGTAGTCTAACTGATTTGTCCAACAGGAAAAAAAGTCCGCGTGGTCAAATTGCTGGACTCTAGTAAGGAAGGACCCTAAACCTAGGCCGAATCGTACAAGTCGGCGAATGTGAAGATAGATAGCTGCGCAATATCTGATCAACGCGCAGCTTTATGTGAGCTTCAGTCAGGATTGGATATTACGCAGCTTGTATTGAAAAATTGAAATTGAAATTGAAAAACTTTATTCGACATTACAAACACAAAAAACAACAATAATGATATAAAAATAATGAATTTAGAAATGTCGAAAAGGGCTCACCTCAGCATTATGCTGAATGCAGGTAGGAACCAAACACTCAGCGCTGGTTTTCAGGTGAGCCCTTTTTGAGGGGTAGGTAACACACAAACATAAAATAAGAGAAAAATATTTAACAAACAGTGCAAAGCTAAGAGAAAATCGAACAACATAAAGTCAACGTACATGAAATAAACGTAATAAATATATACTTTCACATACAAACACAATATAAACAACAGTGATAATTATGATGATTAATCTACAACTTAAACTTATGTAACGAAAAAGAGCAACACAAAAAAAAAAAAAAAAATAATAACAAAAATACATAAATTGCCAGCAAAAAAAAAAAATATCAAGAACATGGAAGAAGGACGGAGGCATTTATAGAAAGGACTGGTCGTACACTATTAATCCGTGCTGAAGTTGTTTAGAAATAAGATAGCGTTTCAATTGTACTCGGAAAGAGAAGAGACCTTTCAGCTCCCTAATAGGAGGAGGCAGATTATTCCAGCATTTGGCCGCCGCATACCGGAAGCTACCCCTGAAATTGACGGTGCGACAAGGCGGCATGGCCAACTGCTGGGCACACAATCGGCGATAATGGTGCCTGCTGTCAGAAATCCACCTAATTCTCTCCCGCAAGTAAGCAGGATTACCGTATTTAATAACACCAAACAGAAGACAAGCGAGATGTAATTTGCGGCGGGATTTCATTTTTAGCAAGTAATTATTGTTCAGAAAAGGAGTGACGTGCGATCTGGGCGGAATGTTGAAGCAAAACCTAGCACATGCATTTTGTACGCGCTGAATAAGACGCTGCGTTCGACCTAGGAGTCGAGGACCGTACACGGTGTCGGCATAATTAAGTTTCTTAAGTATTAGGTAACTTCACATCCGCCGACATGTATGATTCGGTCTAAGTATTATATTTTTATCGTGAATAAGTCCGCGCTTGACCACCAACTCGCCTAAGGGTAAGCGACGTTGTGGTCGAAGATGAAGCACGCAGACCTAGAAGACCTGTTCACTCTGGTCTAGAAAAGCTTTTTATCACTTAGGAAACAGGAAATCAGGAAGACTGCTCCATTCCCTGGCGGTATGAATCAAAAATGTTGAGTCAAACCGCTTCGTACGTATCCAAGGCAAATCGACAGTGTAGGGGTGATAATGAGGCGTCTTTCTACTTGTCCTGTGTAAAAAGGGGATGGTAGGATAAGGTCGTGCAGCTCAGATGCACACTTTCCGAAATGAATCCTATAGAAAATGGACAGACTCGCAACCCTACGGCGATGCTCCAGGCAATTAAGTTTTTTGCAACTAAATTTTCATCACCTATAAGCCGAACAGCACGCCGGTCCACAGATTCCAAGGCCCCGAGCTGATAGTTAGCCGAGCCATCCCAAAGATGGCAGCAGTATTCTAGACACGAACGGATCTGTGCTTGATACAGAGTAAGCAACTGTCCCGGTGTGAAATACCGCCTAACATTGTTCAGGATACCCAGCTTCATACCAGCCAATTTGGCCCTAGATTAATTGCGTAGGTAACGTCTTTTCGTCCGACATATCTCAGTGCCTCAAGTCCAAAGTTTTCGACCAGTGTGTGTTATTAGAGATGACTTATGGCACTGAAACGAGGTCTTTCACTATGAGCCTTACTAACAAGCTCCAAGTCTCCCAACGAGCCATGGAAAGGGGTATGCTCGGAGTTTCTCTGCGAGATCGAATCAGAAATGAGGAGATACGTAGAAGAATCAAAATTTCCGACATAGCCCAGCGGATTGGCAAGTTGAAATGGCAGTGGGCAGGGCACATAGCGCGGAGGACTGATGATCGATGGGGTCGAAAAGTTGTCGAGTGGAGACCACGTACCGGCAAGCGCAGCGTAGGACGTCCACCCACAAGATGGACGGATGACCTCATTAAGACCGCAGGATCGCGCTAGATGCAAGCCGCTACCAACCAGTCTTTGGAGATCTTTAGGGGAGGCTTATGTCCAGCAGTGGATGTCCTATGGCTGAAACGAACGAACGGACAAACGAACACAGCTATGACAACGAAGTGTGGTCGTATTTGGCAAGAGATGTTGCGCGAGATCTAATGTACGGAGAACTACTTAAGTACTTGTACTGCTTAAGTAGAGGCACCGGTTGTGGCCATCTTAGTATCATTTGCGGCCACTTTGCATCTTTTTTTTTTAAATTAAAATTTATTAACCACAGACTCCAGGGTCTGTGCCCTTTGTTAACTAACATTTACAATTATTTGGTTACACTATACAAAGAGTGTTAGTAGGTACTTGAAATAGCCTAAGTTAGTCAATGCACTGCGTGAATGCCACGAGCAGACCGGTGACCTAGTTCTGCTGTTCTGTGGGTGACCCGCAAGCAGCACCCGATCACGAGTGTGACACATGAGCCAGCCATCATTCTCCTCGACCTTTGAATTTTAAGGATTAATAAGACAATCTTATGTTAATAATATTTAAAGAAATTTTCAAACATTTAGATTCATTAAACAATATATACAATAATTTTGGCCACAACCGGGTCAGTGGCCACAACCAGTACACCTACTTCCAAACATTATACAACTATATTAGAAATATTATCTATAACGTAATCTCACACTGTGGGCCATACCACAACGAGCTATGGAGAGGGCTATGCTCGGAGTCTCTCTGCAAGATCGATTCCGTAGAAGAACTAAGGTAATCGACATAGCCCAGCGGATTGGCAAGTTGAAAGGGCAGACTTCAGGGCACATAGCACAAAGGACTGATTACAACAAAACTCAAAAGATTTTTTTATTTTATTTATTCTGATAAGGTTTGCGTTTCTACCTACAGTCTTTCTGTAAACCACGGTTCTGTAAACAACAACCGAATTGGACCTACGCCTCGCCGCGAGCGCGCTATGCGCCTCGAGGCACCCGCATCGCGTCCCCACGAGCGATGCACCAGCACCTGCCGGCCTGTGAGCGACTTCAGGCCACATCACCGTCGTCAAGTCCCGAAGGAAGACTGCACCTTGTCGACCCCGCCCACATACTCCCGTTGGTGGACGGTCGAGGAGTGAGCTGGGACCGAGGCAGCGGACTATCCGGAGCGACGCCACGACGGCGCGGACCACTCTGCCAACACGCTAGCCCCTCCGCGAGTGTGCGCCGCCCCCTCCCAGCCAATGACAGCGCGCCTCTCGATTCAGTTCGGGGCGCGCTCACCGGACATGACAACCTGCCTGACTTGACCTGCGCATCGCGCCTTCACCCGGACCATCATCTCCAATCCAGGAGCCACCGCGTCGCCTATGCGATGCGTGGCCCCACTCGGCCGCGCATTCCGGCGCATTCCCCCGGCGGGCCGGCCGGGGTTCAGTTTTCTCCCCCGGTACCAGCCGCATCAAATCGACCTACCTGTGCCCTGAGGCACACTACTGGACCAACCCGGGTAGGTGTCGCCCCGCCTTGTGCGTGAGCTTGACGTCGCCCGCCGCTTGCCGTAGACCTACGTTCGACGACCGCTTACATATGGGGCAGTTAGAGACGTGAAGCCTGGCTCGCGCGGCTGCGCGCTTGAGTCGAGGCTAGCGATCCCACTCCCCTTCTCCGCATCGCTACAAGACCGGCAGGCCGAGAGAGCCCACAGCTCCGCGCTTCAGTTAGACTTGGTCGAGTGCACATTCCCGAGTCCGATAATTAGAAGCTGAGTTCGCCTGACCGAGTACGCCACCGGATTGACGCGCGTCACGTCGGAAAAATCGTCCTGGAAGAAGAGATGCCGCCTGCACCCGGCGGTTGCAGGTCGTGAAGACTCCTATTCCAGGACATCCACAACGCCATGACGGCCAACGCAAGTTTGTCAGATTGGCGGGGTTGAGGGCGCTGAGAGATGCCGCCCGTCCTCGCGGACGGGATTGGGTAGGTACTCGCGCCCCCTTAATTGCCCTACAGCCAGTGATGCTGTAGCGTCCAGCCCCGGTAAAGAGGGAATCCGCGAGGCCGGTACCTACCTCCAGAATGGGGGCTAGATGAAGCCAAATGAATGATTACTTGTACTACTTACACCGATACTGTAAAATCTAAAGGGTGTGCTTACTTAGTTGTATTATAACTAATATAAATTAAAAATTAAAAAACCCCCGACACATTGACAGCCATTTTGGGCACATTTGTAGAATTTTGGTTCTTCCATCCCCACTTTAACCCGCCATAACTCTTAAACGGCTCAATCGATTTTTATAAAACATAGCTAAGAACACTCTCGATTAAGTCTCCTTTCATCCAAAAAAAACTAAACTGAAATCGGTTTAGTGGTTCGGGCGCTATGATGCCACAGACAGACAGACAGACAAACAGACACGTCAAACTTATAACACCCCTCTTTTGCGTCGGGGGTTAAAAAATGTAATTTGGTAGAATTTTGAAATATTGTTACCAGACGATTCCAAGTGCCTGTATTGTGTCTACGGAATAAAGAAATTTTGACTTTGATCAAAGAGAATACAAAACTATCAAGAGAATACAAAACTACATAAGACTATCAAGAGAATACAAAACTACCAATGTGAACTTAGCTACAAGCTGCCCAATATTCAATCCTGACAGCTCACTTATAGCTGCGCGTTAATTGGATTTCGCGTAGTTCGCTCACTTCACATCCGCCAACTTGTATGATACTATCCCGTGGCTAATATTGTTAATTTTGACGATAGTAACTATTATTAAAATTATTTGGTAAACAAAGAAAGAAAACAAACGCATACATCAACAATGTATTATATTTTCCAACAAAAACCAAAAAAGAATCTACAAACTATCATAAAATACCTTAACCTAGTCTTATGAAGTTAATTTGTAATTTTTCACATAGGTATAGACCGAATCATACAAGTCGGCGGATGTGAAGTTTGCTACAAGCTGTGCGAAACCTATTTAACGCGCGGCTTTGTGTGAGCTTCAGTCAGGATTGGATATTGCGCAGCTTGTAGCTAACTTCACATCCGCCAACTTGTATGACGCGACCTGTACATACACCTTTTAACAACAATATGAAATGCTCCATTTTCCCTATACTTATTTTTAATTGCGCCTACCTCGGTGGCTCAGTGGTTAGTGACCCTGAGTGCTGAATCAAAGAGGCGTGGGTTCGATCCCCACCAGGGCAAGTATTTAAGTGATGAACTTGTGTTTGCTCTGTGTCTGGGTGTTATTTAGTTACTATCTATATAAGTATGTATTTAAAAATATGTTTAAGTAGTATATCAGTCACTGGCAGCAATATCACAAGCTTTGCTTAGTTTGAGGTCAGAGACCGTGTATAAGATGTACTCAAATATTTGTTATTTAATAAATAAAAATTACAGTAGAGGTTTAGAAGAAAGTGCTGGATGCAAGCCGCTTCCAACCGCGAATGAGCCGAATCAACTTCTTGGCGGTGTGAAGTTAGCCACAAGCTGCGCGAAACCCAATCCTGACTGAAGTTCAGGATGTGGAACGTTTTGCCTGAGTCTGTCTTCCCGCTCAAGTACTACGCAGGTGTCTCAATTTTTTTTTAACACGAATTAAGTCCGCGATTAGGCTTCGACGTTGTGGTCAAAGATGAAGCACGCAGACCTAGAAGATACCTATTCACTCTGATCTTGAAAAGCTTTAGATTATATCTCTTAGGAAACAGGAAAGCAGGAAGACTGTTCCATTCCCTGGCGGTACGAATCAGTAATGTTGAGTCAAACCCGCTTCTTACATATCGAAAGAAATTCTACAGTGTAGGGGTGGTAATGTGACGTCGTTCTACTTGTCCTGTAGTAAAAAGGGGATGGTAGGATAAGGTCGTGCAGCTCAGATGCACACTCTCCGAAATGAATCCTATAGAAAATGGACAGACTCGCAACCCTACGGCGGTGCTCCAGGTTATGATTTTTTTGCAACTAAATTTTCATCTCCTGATAAGCCAAATAGCACGCCGGTCCACCGATTCCAAGGCCTTGAGCTGATACTTTGCCGAGCCACGAAATCCCGAGTAAATAGGTATCTCCTAGGTAAGCGTGCTACATCCTAAACCGCGTATCTGCTTAAGGTGACGCATTAATAATCTATAATGTTTCAAAAATTGAGTACCGCGCCCCTTCACTCGGACAAATTTTACGCGATCGCGCTCGACAGGATCGCGCCAGAGCGGCGGGCGGCAGTGAGTTTTTATTAATTACTCGTAATGTACACATTAAAAAACATAACTTCTCGGTCTATAAAATAGAAAAATGATCAGGCTATTTCATTCGTAAAAAATAATGGGATGTTGTCGCTGATAATATTTAGCATTCGAATTATTAAACTTTTTGATGGTGAGAAATTTGTAAGTATTTTTTTAATAAAGCCGTTTACTTTTCAAAATTTTGTCTGGGTCATAAAATTTTTCAAGATATTTCCTTATCTATGATATTTTTTAAATTTGAATCAAAATCTTTCGTCCCCTCACATCGCGCATTCAAAAGTATACGTTTTCGTGTTTCTTGGCCCGATGCCTGCTCTTAAAATCAGGCAGTGTAGTCAAACGCAAAACTATATGAAATAAAATAAAACTCACTTAATAGCGGCGCGAGAATTGGGTTTCGTAGCTAACTTCACTATATCAGAGTTTTTAAGCCGTCCGAAAGCCTTTGACATGTTTTAACGGTCAAAATAAGCGTTGCCTGCAATTTAACGCGTCATCCGAGTCACGATAGCGCTCAGTTGTAAATGCCACCTGGGGTCACCATACTGACCGTATAGAACATTGCTTAACTACGTAATCGCTAAGAAATACGCAGTCAAACTACGCAATGAGCGCTATTAGAAACACATGTTGGATGCAAGCCACTTCGCACCGGTGGACGTCCTACAGCCAAGTTGACGAGAATAACTACTTTAGTCGTAATTCCTGACGGATGGAGGTGGACGTCCTACAACTGATATGATATCCTCCGGTGGAAGTTCTACAACTGATATCCACCGGTGAATGTCCTACAACTGATATAACCACCGGTGGACGTCCTACAACTGATATATCCTCCAGTGGACGTCCTACGACCAAGCTGACGATTGTAACTATATTACAAGCTTTTATTCAACTTGCAATAGCTGTATGTAAGTTCGGGTGGAATCTTGCAGTCCAACTTCCCGGTTTCCAATTGAGCTGAAATTTTGCACGCATATGTATATCGCGTGACAATGCAATATTATGGTACCATGGAGCTGATCTGATGATGGAGTCGGAAGGTGGCCATAGGAACTCCTGTACTAAACAAGATAGACCAGTCGTGTTTGGGCTCGTTTTACTTGTCTTGGCTAGCACTCTGCTGCTACATGATATCCAGGATCTCAAAAGCTTGTATTTAAAAAGTTATGTTTTATTCGTAATTCCTGATGGAATGAGGTTTTCCGCTGGCGAGGACTTCGAGTGATATTATGTCCATTGGAGGACGTCCTACGACTGATATGATGCCCACCGGAGGACATCCTACGGCCAAGTAGACGACATCAATTAAATTAGTCGTAATTCCTGACGGAAGGAGGAGGTTTCCCGCTAGCGAGGACTTGCTTCATGGTCTTCATCATGGAAGGAATCAGCCCCATGTGCTTGTCGACGCACTTCACGGCGCACTTCTCGAAGTCTATTGTCGCTTTGTCGATCTGAAAATAACAATCAGTACAGTGTTAATAATAAAATAAAATATCATTTTAACCGTAAAATATAATAATTATGAAATATAGGCCGAATCATACAAGTAGGCGGATGAGAAGTTGGCTACAAGCTGCGCAAAATCCAATGACTGCCTCGGTGGCTCTAACCACTGAGCCACCGAGGCAGTCATTGGATTTTGCGCAGCTTGTAGCCAACTTCTCATCCGCCTACTTGTATGATTGATACTGACTTCTGGACCAATGAGGCGTGGGTTCGATCCCCACCCAGGGCAAGCATTTGTGTGATGAACATAGGTGTTTGCGTGTCTGGGTGTTATTTAGGTACTATCTATATAAGTATGTATTTAAAAATATGTATATGTAGTGTATCAGTCTCTGACAGCCATATCACAAGCTTTGCTTAGTTTGGGGTGAGAGATAGTGTGTAAGATGTCCCCTAATATACAAATAAATATAAAAAAAACCCTGACTGAGGCGCGTTGACTGAATATTGCGCAGCTTGTAACTTCACTTTCGTCGAACTGTATGATTCTGTCTATAATTACTTTTTTAACTAAGTAAAAATGTACTTATGTATTTTAAAGCTAGCTATAGGTTGAATCATACAAGCACACGGATATAAAGTTAGATACAAGCTGCGCGAAATCCAATCTACGCGCAGCTTTAAGTGAGCTTCAGTCAGGATTGGATATTACTCAGGTTGTAGCTAACTTCACATCCGCCGACTTGTATGATTTGGTCTATACAAGCTGCGTATCAAAAAATACGTGTCCTATATTTTTTGATAATCTAACTCACGGACTAATTATATTATTGACTTTTTTACCCAGTCATCATGCCTACATACTGGGTAATAATATAATTAGTCCGTCAGTTAGATTATAAAAAATATAAGACACGTATTTTTTCTTTTGTCAATCAAACAACAAATGACAAAGATAAACCTTGTCAAAGTTTGGGAGTGGGGGTCGTGACGTCACCTCTCTTTCAGAAGTCTATACATCTGTATGGCACTTGTGACGTCACGCGGAACTTTAACGGGCTATATCTTCATCAATTTTTGTTTAATTGACAAAAGAAAAAATACATGTTTAATATTTTTTGATAGTCAATCTGACTGACTAATTATATTTTTTTACTCAGAGTTGGCTACAATATGCAAATGCATAAGCATATTGTAGCCAACTCTGTTGCAGAGGATGTGGTATGTAGTGTAGGTTGGTAACATTGTTCTTATTTCTTTTTCTTAAATACTAAGTTGTCCACGGTGGACATAGGCCTCCTCTCTATTGGTTGGTCCTGAGAAGAACCATTTGATGTTGGGCCCTGAAAAGAGCCGTTTGGGTCCAAAGAAGGACCTTTTCGGAAAAAAAAACTACACAACTTAGCCATTGAAACGAAATAATGATGATGATAGGCCTCTAGAATTTGCTAGAGCTCCCTATCTCTGGCTTTCCTGCGCCTCCCTGGCAGCAGATCGTCGTCCCATATTTTTTGAGGTCATCCCCTATAAAATTTTATCTTTTTTCCTTCTCAGTAAACAGGGTTATTTCTAATCCATTAGCATCCTTTTAGGGGGCTTATTATGTACATCAAAACTAACAACTATTGTTCTGCGACTTTTGTCAAAACTAAAAAAAATTGTTGTTCCGTAGAAAAATATCGGACACCCGCGATAAAATGAATAGAACAGCTGTTTTTTTTTTGAGTTCTGACAAAAGTCGCAGAACAAAAATTGTTAGTTTTGATGTACAGAATAAGCCCCTAAAAGGATGCTAATTGATTAGAAATAACCCTTTACATGTCCTATGGATTCAAGCTATAGTATTGTATTGAATACTTACAGACTCCTGTGAAGGGTTAGCCCCAAGTCTGTCCTTGGCAGAGTCGTTGCAGTCCATGACACATCTTTGAAGACGATTTTGGAAGTTATTGATTTCATTCTGAAACATTACAAAGTGAGAGTAAGTAAATGTCAAATAATTTTTTAAAAACTAATTATACCTACACTGCGCTTTTTAGGTTTCCGTACCTAAAGGGTAAAAATGGGACCCTATTTACTAAGACTCCGCTCTGGCAGTCTATCACCAGGCTGTATCTCATGAACTGTGATATCTAGACAGTTGAAATTTTCACAGATGATGTATTTCTATTACCGCTATAAATTACAAATACTAAAAACAATAAAATTAATGTTGAAGTGGGGCTCCCATACAACAAACGTAAAATTTTTGCCGAGGGGCTCGCATACGGTTCGGAACCATTCATTCGCGAGTCCGACTCGCACTTGGCCGATTTTTATGAAAATACATCTCCATCTGAAACATGTCACCTTACTTCTTAGCCCTAAGAAATCCCTAGGATAGCCAAGGGATTTCTAATAAGCCCAATTGGAAGAGGTCTGCATCTAGTACGATTCTTCAGTGTACATAATACAGGTTGCTGCCATTTAAACTTAGCAATCGCTGGGCTAATCTTATTTGTACTGTACTGGACTGTATCAGCCTTTTTAATAATCCACTGCAGGACGCTGGGACGCTGGCCCAGTGCGGGTTGGTGGATTCACATAAACCATCGCATTTCTTCTATGGACGTATGCAGGTTGCCTCACAATGTTATCCTTCACTGAAAAGCCAGTGGTTTGAAATTCTGTACTTAGGCTGGGTGGCTAGTCTTGTTTTTAGAGTTTTTAAACTGCCTGAAGGTCTCTGACATAGCTAAATGATTAAAACAACTGGGACCTATAATTTTACATGTCATCGGAGCCACGGTGGCACTAAGTTGTAGATGCCACCTACAGTCACTAATCCGAAGATTGACAGTGCTGAATGTTGCTTAACTTTGGTGATTGCAGACAAACACCTTTGACTGCCTTGGTGGGATCAAATAATTGTGGGTTCGATTCCCACCCAGGGCAAGTATTTATGTGATGAACATAGGTTTTGCTCTGTGTCTGATTGTTACTTAGGTATTATCTATATAAGTATGTATTTAAAAATATGTATATGTAGTATATCAGTCTGGCAGCCATATCACAAGCTTAGCTTGGTGTCAGAGACTGTGTGTAAGATGTCCCCTAATATTTATTTACCTAGCCAAACTACAGTGACATTCTCCTAGGTTTATGTTATACTAGCAACCCCCCGGCTTCACACATGTGTATTATACATATCGAGGGTATTCTGGCAGAACCAAATAAATGCAAAAAAATTAAAAAATTAGCTATAAACATAGGATACTTAGTTTTCGTCGCATTTTTTATCTGGTAAAACCATATAGCTGCCGAAGCTTTAACAACGGTTTTTTTCCTCTGATAAAGAAAATAACTAGCATTTTTTGTCTATACATTTAATAGCAAAAGGTGATATGGGCTCTTTAAAAGATAAATAAAAAGTTTCTTACAGTGAAAACGTAATACAACAACTTATTTTCTTTACTCACAAAAGCACTTATAGATATTTGGGTTTTGTATTGACAGGTAAAAAAGAATAATTACTAGAAACTAATCTTATTTGATTCTCATTAGTAAAACGAACTATGTTCTTTGTTTTATCGACAGGCAGAACAGAATAAGCGATTTTGTTTGGTTTTGCTTGCTACAAGTATTGCAATTTGATCCTCTTGTCCAGAGTTTAGGCTTACTTAGTATGTTTTGCTTGCTAATGTTTTTGTTTAGTGTCAGTTTAAAGTCGTCGCGTGCGCACGTGTTTATTTCTCCGAGTACTTAATTCGAATAATTACTTTGTTATATTATGTGAATCTGTGTAAAATGGTTTCCAGAGGAAAGAAGATTGTATCGCTGATAATCAATGATAGTGCAACACAAGGTAATTTTAATTTCCATAAGTAATTAAATTTTGAGGTTATAATTTTGTTTCATACAAAATAAAAGATTGTAATGTTGTTTAGACGTTAAGTTAATGCTTAGTTTATGTTTTTAGGGCAACATTTTTCTTCTGAAAGTGATAGCGAACCAGTTCAGCATCATACTATTGTAGCAGCTGATGTTCATCAAACGAACAACGATGGATTTTCCAGACGTCAATCAGGTATGTATTACTGTATAAGTCATATCAACAGCCAGAAGAGAGGTTATAATTTTGTTTCATTCAAAATAAAAGATTGTAATGTTGTTTAGACGTTAAGTTAATGCTAAGTTTATGTTTTTAGGGCAACATTCTTCTTCTGAAAGTGATAGCGAACCAGTTCAGCATCATACTATTGTAGCAGCTGATGTTCATCAAACGAACAACGATGGATTTTCCAGACGTCAATCAGGTATGTATTACTGCATAAGTCACATCAACAGCCAGAAGATGTCCACTGCTGGACGAAAGCCTCCCTCTTGAAGGGTGACTTTGCCATGATCCCCACGCTTGGCAGGCGGGTTGGGAATCGCAGAATGCTCGCCACTGTTAACCGAGAGGACGCTGCTGCCCGTCCTCCGGTGGTTTTGGATGCAGTTTTAGGTACCCAAATCCCTGTATAAGTGCATACCTATATTACGATAATATAAATTATTCTCTCCTCAATTATAGTCACGCATACCTATTGTCACGTATCGGTAAGAAAGACGAGCCGAGAGATTACTTTTACTTTACCCACTGTGAGCGTATTTTTTATCTCCCAGTTAATAAAAATATCTAGTTATTTATAATGCCTATTTTTTTTTCAGGTCGTCAATCAGTATCAAGACTTCCACAGAATGAATATATTATCAGTGACGAAATCGAAATGGAGATGGAAGGCTTATTTGATTTTGACGATGTATCTGATTACGAAGATCCTACCTATTTACCTCCCCTTCCCAAACAAGACATGAATCATAATGGTGACGCCTTGATTACTCTTCAAGATTTACTAGGAGAAGGTTTACAGCCAAATAATGATGGAGTCAATGGTTCGTTAGACAAACATATTCAATTACTACAGGAAGAAAATAAAAAACAAAAAGAGTCGTCAGATATTGCTAATTCTATATTACAGGAAATTTTAATTAATATGTGGAAAAAAGTTAAACCTATGAAAAGGTGGAGAAAATCTAATCCTGAAAGTTGGGCAGTCAACGTAGCAAAAAGAAGAAGAGCTGATGGTTTGCCCTATAAGTCTCGCTCTAAAGAGCGGCCAGCAAAGATCCCAAAGGACATAAACTGTTCTGATTGTAAGTACAAATGTTCTGATAACTTTGATGAAAACGCTAGAAACGAAATATGTCGACATTACTGGCAGCTTGATTTCGTCAATAGAAAAAATTTCATTCTTTCCCATTTAGAAGTACTCCGTCCTAAGAGAGTACTTGCTGTGAAAAATAAACGTGAAAGAGCTTACACAAAAAAATGCCACTTTACAATCAATGATGCAAAAGTACAAGTATGTCAAAAGTTTTTTACGAAAACTCTTAACATAGGGCCATCTGTAATCTTTGACGCTGTAAAGAAACGAAATAGTATTGGTGCTTTTGGTGCAATTGACAGTAGAGGAAAACACGAGCCGGCTAACAAAACTAAACCAGAGATCTTGGAAGGAATACGTCGCCACATAGAATCATTCCCATGTATGGAATCTCACTATACAAGAAAAGATACTAACAGAAAGTATTTGAGCGCAGATATTAATATAAGAAAAATGTACATATTGTACAAAGAGTTGTGCGAAGAAAAAAATCAAGAAGCAGCAGAAGAGCTCACTTATCGAAGAGTATTTGCTACGGAATACAATTTTAGTTTCTTTGTGCCGAAAAAAGATCAATGTACAATTTGTACAAATTATGAAAAGGCTGACGAAGATAAAAAAGAATTATTAGAAGAAAATTATAAAGAGCATTTACAGAGGAAAAATATTTGTAATGCGGAAAAGGAAAAAGACAAAGAAAGAGCTAACAATGATCCTAAGTTTCTTTCGGTTTCATTTGATCTGCAGGCTGTACTTCAGATCCCTCAGTGCAAAGTAAGCCTGTTGTATTATTCTCGAAAGCTGTGCGTGTTTAATCTCACTGTTTATGAAGCAAGTCTGCCCAATAATGGATACTGTTTTCTCTGGTCCGAACTGAACGGCAAAAAAGGTAGCTGCGAAATTGGAACGATTTTATTACATTATTTAACTAAATGTATTCCAGCAAATGTAACTGAAATAAGCCTTTTTTCTGACACTTGCTCAGGTCAAAATAGAAACCAATATGTGGCAGCAATTCTTTTGTGGGCTGTTCAGAATATTGAACACTTACAGATTATAGAGCAAAAATTTTTAGAATCATGACATACATACATGGAGGCCGATTCTATGCACAGTGCTATTGAATCACAAAAGAAAGAAACATCAGTATATTCAATGCAAGACTGGATTTCAATATGCGAACGTGCAAGGCGTAGGAAAATACATACTGTTCAACAGAAGAAGATAGTGAAGGAGCCATACAAAACAAAAGAGTTTAAATACCATGAGTTTTATGATCTAAAAGATCTGGCTTCTAAGATTATTTATAACAAAGATAAGGACCAGGAAGGAAATAAAGTACAGTGGCTTAAAATCAAACGACTACGGTTTGTAAAGAAGGAGAAAAGAATTTACTTTAATTATGACATGAGTGAGACTTTTAATTACATTGACGTTACCGGTAAAGAAGGAAAAACTAGAGCTATACGGACAAGAAGAAAGGAACAAAATGAATTTCCAACTGAGTTAAAAAAAATGTATAAAGAATCATTACCTATATCCGAAGCAAAAAAACAGGATTTACTAAATTTGGTTAAAAAAAACATAATACCAGAAGAATTGGAGCCTTGGTATAAAAATCTGAAGACGGTTAGTGTTCCTGTCGAACCTGAAGAGGAGAATGAGCTGATGTCGTGCGAGGAAACTCCTTAATTGCTATATTCGTATTTTTTTCTGCATAACATTTTCAAGTGCTATTTCTCTACAGAATTAAACTGTTTAAAGTTAAGAAAGCTTACAATAAATAAAATAAATATCGCATATTTGTTTCTTTAATGCAGTAATTCCCACAACATTTACAGGTAGAAACAGATAACTGAGAAAAAACATATTCCACCGCCTTAAGTGGAATATTATTTCAATTTATTTTAACATCAACTTATTTAATATGGGACAGTGAACTGTTCCTAATATAGTAGGTAAAGATTAACATGTGTTTAAGAGATTTACAGCTTAGTTACGTATTTCAGGTAAAACAAAATAACTGCAACACCTTCACGCCAACTTTCGCCTTTTTCAAACTTTTTATGACAATTATTGCATAAATTATTGTATCAAGACAGTTTTAGATAATGTATCTATGTACTAATAGTAAAAAAAAATGTAATTATGCTTCGTCATTGACATTATGATCGTCCAAAACTTTAAATCTATTTTTCTCAAAATAACAAAATCGCTACTTATATGGTTCTCCCAGAAAACCCTCGATATAAACCTTCTTCTTGAATCACTCTATCTATCAAAAAAACTGCATCAAAATCCGTTGCGTAGTTTTAAAGATATAAGCAGACATAGGGACAGACAGCAGGAAGCGACTTTGTTTTATACTATGTAGTGATAATTAAACAGTTATTTACCTGAACGTAGTTATTAGCAGTGTTCAACGGCACTGAGCACTTCTCTATACAGTAATGTACGCCTTCCAGGGAAGTCTTTGTGTCGTCACAGCAGCTCGCTGCACATCTGTGCATGTCTCCCTGGAAATTACAGTAAGGAATATTCAGATACTTTATTAATTTCACATAATTTTACAGGATAAATAAAACTTCTTGGTGTCTGTGTAGTTGTTACAAGCTGTGCACGTCTCTGCTTCTTGTGGTGCTGACATAATGATTAGTACTGCCCAATGAGTTGTCTCACCCAGATGCTAAGTCATCCATCCATCAGCCGTAGGACGTCCACTCCACTGCTGGACATATGCCTCCCCCATGGATTTCTAATAAGGCCAAGCAGCCTGCATCCAGCGCGTTCCTGCGATCCTTGTTATATCATCAGTCCACCTGGTCAGTGGACATCCTATGCTGTGCTTGTTGGTCTGTGATCTCTATTCGAGAATTTTACGGCCCCATCGGCCATCCATTCTTCAAACTATGTGCCCTGCCCATTGCCACTTTAATTTGCTAATCCACTGGGGTATGTCGGTAATTTTGGTTCATCTGCGGTTCTCCTCATTACTGATTCGATCCCGCAGAGAGACATGGAGCATAGCCCTCTCCATAGCATGTTAGGCTATCTTGAGCTTATTCATAAGGCCCACATTAAGCGATTCTAAGTGGCAAGTAGCAATTCCATTCCACACTAAGTTTATTGTATTAGGTAGATATTATCATGTTACTGTAGATAGGTTCGCGTCTAGCCACATATAGCCTGATGTTAAGCAGAGGTGCGGTCTAGGATGTAAAACACTTACCTAGAAGATGCCTTGGTAAGGTAACTTGCCAAGGTACATGTGCCTTGTCTTCTTCATAACTTGCCTACCCTACTGTTACGCAGATATTGCAATATATGCTAATGATTACACATATTGCACATACTAACTGGCACTAAAAGAAAGCTTAATAATATGATTTTTAAACTGCTGACTTTAAAAAATAATTACAAGTGTACTAAGGAGCTGCAAAGGGATTAATGAATTATGACGATGGTATGACCTTAGGAAGTTCTTCTACCACTTAGGCAGCTGCTCCAAGGTAGTACCTTCTAGTTTTCATTTAAAATATTTACAAAATCTCGATAGTTTCGCTCACATGATGGGTTATTGCATAAGCTAGCTTATCAAAACATAACCTCAACGCACCTGCATTTTGCGAAGGAAATTCTGGTCCAAGTCATTTACCAGGCCGGTTATTTCCCGTTCGATTCTAACTTTCTGTGCTTCAACCATTTTGATGCTGTTTAATTTGGAATTTAACGAAAATAATAGCGTTAGCGAAACAGTGTTATGAGTTATGACCGCGAGCTCGACCTCTTTGAAAGACAGAAGAACAATGTCAACTGTCAAGTCAAACAAAAGTGACAGCCTTGCCAGGCCAGTGTCTCAGTGATGTCATTGTCAAAGTCGAACAAACCAGATTTTTTTTTCCATTTTAACTTTGTATGTCTTATATGTTTGCCAAAGAGAATAACATTGTATTAATTTTGGGATAGTTTGCATTGACAAATAATTTTAAGTGGACGCTACAATTCTTATTTAAATAGCTTTATCTCAAGTTTATAATAATAGACTTGGTGTGAAATGGGGGTAATTGGGCAGTAAAAACAATGTTAATCATCATAAATATACAGGTATATTTGTATTTCTTAATGCTACAAAAAACTCTGCTAGGTACCTAACCTATTCTTGACAGGTCAAATTCTATTAATAAACTTTATGTACACCAACTACTCCTACCTTGTAAATAATACCTACTTCGAAGTTATTCCTAAGCCAGTCAGAAATCCCTCTAACAACTCTTGATCAAAGCTCAATTTTTTAGGAACTTTATATTTCTCACACATATCCGAAACAGAAGTTTTGAACGAAAAAATGGAATTTGGATCAATAATTGTTAAATTATTTGGTATATCCAAAGCGGGCACTTTGTCTATAACTCCTGGCAGCACTGGCGATCCTACGGGAGGCGGTGGCGGGATTTTAGTATTTGGCTTCACATCGGCAAAGTTATTACAGAGCGGGCAGGAATACACTGGCTGCGGAAGGTTTTTCGTGTCTTTTTCTTTAGACGCTACACTTGATTTTACTTTATCTAAAGGCGTTTTTAAAACATAAGCGCTTTCCGCTTTCTTGAAAGCATTCGCTGGGTTGCCAGAATTACATCTTGGACATTTTTGTGTTTGTAAATTATTTTGAAGATTTGATATCGCTGTCGCTGGTGCATATGCTGGAGATGTTAAGGTCATTGAAGGATAGTAGCTATAGTACGATGGATAGCTAGATGGTACGCTAAAGTACTGAGCAGTAGCTACCTGAAAAAAAAAGCAGAATTCTTAAATAAACAAATTAGTTTACACTGGGTTAATACGCTAGTCGTGCGAAGCCAAAATTAAATTACTTAAAATTACCTGTAAAAGTCCACAACAGAGAACTAAAAGCTTACACTCCATGGCTAAAATTAGACTACTTTTAGTTCAGTTTCGTTCCTCCAATATTTATTTTTGTTTCATCATGTTTTGTTGAAATATTTCGATGGTTACAAAATCGGATAGTTAAATAGATTTGATAAATACCTACCTAGATTAGATTCAGATCTAAATAAATTACCTACGATATGACATTTTGCAATTTTTACTTAGGTAGGTAGGATTAGTTAATTTACGTTGCCTGCTATGCAACATTTTTACCTACGTTGGTTTCTTATGTAATGCTTTTTATTTCTGGGTTTAATTTTTAAACTCACAAGTCATTCAACTTGTAACCAGTTTTAAATCAATTGTGAGGAAGGCCCATGGCTAACAGTGAACATTCGGAGCAACTGATATTGTGATGCTAGGTAATGGTCAAGTCACATAGTACCTACTTACGACATAAAATAATAAAACTTAATTATTCGAAAACTAAAAAGTCACTCTCCCTGGAACAACCTGTGAGCTGGCAGTAGGTAGGTAGGTAGGTAATTGTTAAATTTCATCTTTTTTCATGTTTTTTGTTATTTTATGAATTGTGAATTTCAAAAACAGACAAAAACAGTGTCGATATGAACAAAATTTATGCAAAATATGCTAAAAAAGCGATGGCAGCGCTCTAATTTATTTTCAGTTTTTTTATGTCGCTCTGTACCTAACTACGTGTTGGTACACCTACCTACACTATTATTTCAGTAATTTTCAACGACCTCCTTCGAAAACAAGAGGAAGACAAGACAAGGAAGACAAGTCATAATTTTTATTTCAGTTTTTAATTATGTACTAGATAATATTACAGGTCCAATATTCTAAAACCTATTACAGTATAACAGATCGAACAAGCGGCGCTATATCCGGACAGACGGGCGCTGCGAGAGCGAGACAGCTGCAGGGTGACATCACAGGCACGCTTGCGCCCGCGCACGCACCCACATCTACAGCTGACCGGAAGTATGATGACACCTGGAACATTGAAATAAAAGTAATTTTGTATAGGCCGAGTGGCTAGCCCTGCTATTCATGCGACCACGAAAAGCTACGAAAAGAACTCATTTCGACGTGTGAAAAAGTGACAGATATATACTTTGCCATAACGCTGTCTCGTTCTGACACTAAGAAAGAAATAATTCGTGGCGCGCATACTAGCCCGGCTGGTGTCAGAGTCAAATTTTTTAAGCGAAGCTGAAGGCCTCTAACATGGCTAATATGATATGATAGCATTGAATAGCATCATCATCACTATTCATAGCCGTCATAGCCTAGATGATTGGCAAGCTGAAATGGCAGTGGGCAGGGCACATAACATGAGGACTGATGACCGATGGGGTCAATAATTCTCGAGTGGAGACCTCGTAACGGCAAGCACAGCGTAGAACTTCCTTCCACGATGTGAACAGACTGATGACCTCATGAAGACCGCGGGATCGCGCAAGCAAACTGCTTTGTCTTATGGAGATACATAGGGATAGGGAAGGCCTATGTCCAGCAGTGTGTCAGCCTATGACTGATGTATGGATGGATCATCATTATATCAATTGTAGGACGTCCTTTGTTGGACAAAGGTAAGCTTTAACTATGAATTTCTAATAAAAACCTAATAGTAGAAGTGGCGGCTAAAGACCCAAGAGCCAAGCTGACCCGACACTTCACCGAAGACATCCCGGAAATCAGCCTGTACGAGATTAGAATGGCCCTGAACCAACTTAAGAACAACAAGGCGCCGGGTGACGACGGAATCACTTCAGAGCTTCTGAAAGCGGGTGGTAAACCGGTACTTAAAGTCCTTCAGAAGCTTTTCAACACCGTCGTCCTCGAGGGCATAACGCCAGAAGCATGGAACAGAAGCGTGGTGGTGCTATTCTTTAAAAAAGGTGACAACACCTTATTGAAGAATTACAGACCCATCTCGCTTCTGAGCCATGTTTATAAGTTGTTTTCAAGAGTCATTACGAATCGTCTCGAACGCAGGCTTGATGACTTCCAGCCTTCCGAACAAGCCGGATTCCGAAAAGGCTTTAGTACCATGGACCACATACATACGCTGCGGCAGGTTATACAGAAGACTGAGGAGTATAACCAGCCACTCTGCTTAGCGTTTGTGGACTATGAGAAAGCCTTTGATTCGGTCGAGACATGGGCTGTGCTTGAGTCTCTTCAACGATGCCGTATTGACTATCGGTATATCGAAGTGTTGAAGTGTTTGTATAATAACGCCACTATGTCGGTCTGAGTACAGGAAGAGAGCTCCAAGGCGATCCCTTTGAAGAGAGGCGTAAGACAGGGAGATGTTATATCTCCGAAACTGTTTACTGCTACTCTGGAGAACGCCTTTAAGCTCCTGGAATGGAAAGGATTCGGCATCAACATCAATGGCGAATACCTCACTCACCTTCGGTTTGCCGACGATATCGTAGTCATGGCAAAGTCGATGGAGGAACTCAGTACGATGCTCGAAGGCCTCAATTGAGTATCTCAACAGGTGGGTCTTAAAATGAACATGGACAAGACAAAGGTCATGTGTAATTCCCATGTTGTACCCACCCCTATTTCAGTTGGGAACTCGGTTCTTGAAGTCGTCGACTCGTACGTCTACCTAGGACAAGTGGTCCAGTTAGGTAGGTCCGACTTCAAGAAAGAGGCCAATCGCCGAATCCAACTCGGCTGGGCAGCGTTCGGAAAATTGCGTAACGTTTTCTCGTCCGACATACCTCAGTGCCTCAAGTCGAAAGTTTTCGACCAGTGTGTGTTGCCAGTGATGACTTACGGCACAGAAACGTCGTCTCTCACTATGGGCCTTATTAGTAAGCTTCAAGTAGCCCAACGAGCCATGGAGAGGGCTATGCTCGGAGTTTCTCTACGCGATCGAATCAGAAATGAGGAGATCCGTAGAAGAACCAAGGTTACCGACATAGCCCAGCGGATTGGCAGGTTGAAGTGGCAATGGGCAGGGCACATAGCGCGGAGGACTGATGACCGATGGGGTCGAAAAGTCCTCGAGTGGAGACCACGTACCAGCAAGCGCAGCGTAGGACGTCCACCCACAAGGTGGACGGACGACCTCATTAAGACCGCAGGATCGCGCTGGATGCAAGCCGCTACCACCCGGTCTTATTGGAGATCTTTAGGGGAGGCCTATGTTCAGCAGTGGACGTCCTATGGCTGAAAGGAAGGAAGGAAGTAGAAGCGGCTTGCATCCAACGCAAATACCTTCTAGTTAATAACTAGACTGTGCACCAACATTTTTTGTTCAGCCAAAATGAGATTTAAGCACATTGCTTTAGGTAGCTATTTTCTTAACAAGTTGTAGTTAGGCGAAACCGGTAGGAACAAGTAGTCCAGTTAGGTAGGTCCGATTTCAAGAAAGAGGCCAATCGCCGAATCCAACTCGGCTGGGCAGCGTTCGGAAAATTGCGTAGCGTCTTCTCGTCCGACATACCTCAGTGCCTCAAGTCGAAAGTTTTCGACCAGTGTGTGTTGCCAGTGATGACTTATGGCACAGAAACGTGGTCTCTCACTATGGGCCATAGTAGTAAGCTCCAAGAAGCCCAACGAGCTATGGAGAGGGCTATGCTCGGAGTCTCTCTGCGAGATCGAATCAGAAATGAGGAGATCCGTAGAAGAACCAAAGTTACCGACATAGCCCAACGGATTGGCAAGTTGAAATGGCAATGGGCAGGGCACATAGCGCGGAGGACTGATGACCGATGGGGTCGGAAAGTTCTCGAGTGGAGACCACGTACCGGCAAGCGCAGCGTAGGACGTCCACCCACAAGGTGGACGGATGACCTCATTAAGACCGCAGGATCGCGCTGGATGCAAGCCGCTTCCAACCGGTCTTATTGGAGATCCATAGGGGAGGCCTATGTCCAGCAGTGGACTTCTTGTGGCTGATGGATGGATGGATGGTAGGAGCAAGAGGGTCCGTTGGTAGCTGTGTCCTTGTCTGACGTCTTAAAGACGTCTAACGTTGAAAGAGACACCGCTACTTTGAAACCCGCTCGCTTAGACCGTTTTTACTGTCATTCGTGCACAGTCTTGTTATAAGTACAAGGTCTTTGATCCAACGAGATCCTGTGGTCTTTATCAGATCGTTCTACAGTTCACTTGCTTGTACGTGTATTCTATTCAGTTCAGTTCAGTGGAGCATTTTTTGAACTTCGTACGGTTTGATCGTATACGGAACTTGTATGTAGCACTCGCAACTTCCATAGACAACATAGAGATTCTCCATACAATCTTGACAGAATTAGAATCTTGAATTTTCTTAACTTTGACAAATTACGTATAACACTGGTAACAAACGTACGTTCCTACGCGTTCGGAATCAGAATTAGAATATCGTTTATTGCTATACAACTGGTACATACTAAGTTGTTAAAAAAATATGAGTATCACAGTCTTACCCTTTTCGGGCATGCAATATTTCACACAATTCTCGTACGTATTTCAAAAAACGGTACCCTGTTAATTGATCATCCAATCTCTGTATGGGCCTTTGCGCATACTCACTGTCACTTAAACTAACTTAGGTAGGTACCTACTGCGCTACCTTTAACCATGGCAAAGACTACGCAAATCCTGTGATTCCTAATATGATTTCGAAAACGTCTTTTAAAAAAAATCCTTTTTGTTTAAGAACTAGGTAGGTACTTACCACAGGCATAGCAGACGGAAGGTACCCTAGACCTTCAGGCACTTCAACCCTCATAGGAGGAAGCACTAACTGCTCATTGCACTTCTGCCGACACCCACAACCCACCGCTTGCTTGCATTTCGGTTTACCACATCCACAACCCAACATCGGCGTATAACACATCGGGGCATCATAGCACATCGGGGTATCATAGCACATCGGTTTGATATATCCACAATCTAACAAAGGTGGGGGTACCAACTCTTCAAAGAATCTACAATTTAACAAGGGTCCATCACAACACATCGGTTTAACACAGCCAATGTCGAGCATTGGAGGGGGTAGCAGTTCATCATAACATCTTGGTCTTTTACACCCACAGTCTAGTAATGAAGCACGCATCGGATTGTCAGAGCACATCGGTCTGTCAGAACACATCGGTCTGTCATAGCACATCGATCTGGCACATCCACAGTCTGGGCTATTAAAGCATTGGTTCTGGTTCTGGCTACATTCTGGTAGGATACTGTTTAAAATAGACAATAGGGGTGGTATCGGGGAGGCTAGTGCTGGGCAGAGTGGACAGCATTTTTGGGCAGAAGTAACCTGGAAAATTGGAAATATTACAGATTACATCTTTGTCAGATATTCGACCGCCTGTGCAATCGCTGTAGGTACATAATATATAATGTCTTGTATTGAAGAACAATGTTTCTAAAGAAATATCACAACATAGTATAAAACAAAGTCGCTTCCCGCTGTCTGTCTGTCCCTATGTATGCTTATATCTTTAAAACTACGCAACAGATTTTGATGCGGTTGTTTTAATAGATAGAGTGATTCAATAGGAAGGTTTATATGTAATAGAAAGAGGTTTATGAACGTAATGCAGAGTGAAATACGTTCTAAGAAGTTCATACGAGTACGTTGCGCAGTTCTAAGTCATGCCAGATATTGAGGTGGCAGAGATTTTTTCTTTCGTAAAGGTTTGCATTTGACTATACACTGCCTGATGTTAAGCAGATATGCGGTCTAGGATGTAACAGGCTTACCTAGAAGCTAGATGCCTATTTACTCGGGATTTGAAGACACCTACACTGTACTTTAGCGGGAAGACAGACTCAGGCAAAGCGTTCCACATTCTGGCTGTTCGTATGAGGAATGTGGACTCAAAACGCTTGGTTCTAACGCGCGGGATGTCCACCATAAAAGGGTGGCGCTTTGGTCGCGTCTGTCTAGCCGTACGATAGTAAGTAAGGGGCAGGTGGGACCAGATTGTGCAACTCCTGGATCAATTCAATCAATATAATTTTAATCAAGAATGATGACGTAGTATGTAACTATTTGACTTACTTACAACTTTTTTGACTACAGTCTCAGAGGCCGGAAGGAAACCAAAACTCTTAAGTTGTGATTTTCTCTTACTTGTCTTAAG
The DNA here is from genome assembly GCA_964007245.1 of Hypomecis atomaria. Lineage (NCBI taxonomy): Eukaryota > Metazoa > Arthropoda > Insecta > Lepidoptera > Geometridae > Hypomecis > Hypomecis atomaria. The sequence continues at coordinate 3,753,284 of OZ023308.1, read as the reverse complement.
ATGGATCTATGATGGGTCAGTTTTAGACAGTTACTAAAATAAATTAGCTCTAAGTAATTGACAGTGGATTATTTGAACTTTTGTATCCGCATGATCTCAGATATTAGTACTGTACTGAATCAGCCTTTTAATAGTCCACTGCAGGACGTAAGCCCACCCATGACTGGCCATATTCATCACGCTGGCCCAGTGCGGGTTAGTAGATTCACATAGCCATCGAATTTCTTCCACAAACGTATGCAGGTTGCCTCACGATGTTTTCTTTCACCGAAAAGCCAATGGTGTTAAATTCCGTACATAAATTCCAAAGAACTCATTGGTACGGGACCGAGATTTGAACCTACGACCTAACGATTGTAAGGCGGGTGTCACTACCACTAGACCACCACGGCAGATTACAGAAATTGGTACATTTGTCACTAGTTAAGTGGCAAAATAAAAATAAAGAGTAGTCTGCTTACCCCGAAAAGAAACGTGAGCAAAATAGCCAACCCTTTCACTTGCATGTTTTTTCTGTTGTGTGATTTATCAACAACTCTAACGTTAAATACTTACTAACATACTTGCAACTAGTGGTTATGAAAAAAGTATAAATTCAGTTATTGTTGCAATGTAGGTTACAGCATAGCTATTTTATAGATAGGTAGGTAAATGTATTGTACCTATATTTCAAAGGCCAGTTCAGAAACTTTTGTACCGTGCATGGAAACACAGGCTAAACTCTATTAGCGATCTCTCTATTATCTCTCTATTCGGCGAGTGTGCGCTCGAACTTCATGACCTG